>JAYESD010000010.1:87253128-88749351 GCA_036927565.1 Tuctoria greenei
GTAATAATAATAACAATTAATAAAGGAAAGAAAAATGAATAGATAAATAAATAATAAACAAATAATATAAAAATAAAAGAAAAAAAATAGAAAGGAAGCTAACCCTGCCAAGCTGTAACTGCACAAAGTCCTGACCGCACAAAAAGACCTCTGGCTGCACGTACAACTCTTGCCGCGCTCAAAGGAAATAAAATAAGAAAAAGGAAACGGAATAGAAAAAAAAGAAGGGAAAAGTCAACCTAGCCCCAGCCTGTGATTCATGTTTTCACGGGAGGCTTCTATCGGGAATCACCTGGCACAGTTCCCACCGGTCAATATATAAAAAAAAGACAACGAAAAAAAGAAAATGTTAACTCCGCCTGCAGCCTGTCGCACGGGCTGGAGCCGAGCGCACCCCACACGCCGAGCAGCCACGCGCGTTCAGCGCGTTTCATGTGCGCGTTGCGGTTCCGCCGGGACGAGGCCTAGTCGGTTGCGACTCCGTCGATCGCGCAGCAGTTAGACTCGATGACCTCCGCCTATAAAAGCAGCCAAAGCTCCGTACTTTTTCGACGAAACGATTTCTAGCACCACAAGAAAAGCCCTAGCGCGAGTAGGAAGAAACCAGAGGCTGCGCCGCCGGGAAAGAAAAAAAAAAAGAGAGACAGAGGCGCCGCCGGGAGAAGAAAAAAAGGGAGAAGAAAAGAGGAAGAAGAAAAGAGGAGGGTGCCGTCGTCCGCCGGAGATCATCGTCGTCGTCGTGCCGCCAGAGAACCGTTGCGCCATCTACTTCGTCTATGTCCGGCCACCGTTATCTTCATCAACGAGACTCAAAATCTTGGAGACACATGTCGCGCCGCCGTTCTACGACCGTCGGAACTAGATGCGCATAAGGTAGGTATTATGGTCTAGATCTAAACAATTATATTGGTTCTAGTATATGAATTAGATCACGTGTAGAACGTGTTTTATTTGAGCGATCGTTAATTATTGTCTGATCATCTTAAAAATCACTCGGAACGCACAAGTTAGATTAAATCATACAAGATCAATATGATATTTTAGATTTGGCAAAATTTATATTTTCGATAATATTTAATCTGTTTTTCAGATTTAATAAATAAGATTAAAGCCTAGTTAATTCGTAAAGTGTCAAATTAAATCTAGAAAAATTCCTAAAAATTTAGAATAAATTCTAGTAAGTTATTAATAATATTTTCAGCATATTTAATGTTCTGAAATAACTATTTTGCCTCTGAATTTAATTGTAATTAATTCCAAACTTGATCAATTAAATAGGAAATCATTATCGAAAATTATTAAAAAGCCATGGAAATTTATATAACATTAATACGAACATATTTTTTGCATGCATCCATATTTTTCATATTGATTAGTGGTTGCAATGAATTTATTATGTATGTTTGCTTGTGTATGTGGTTGATTGCGAGTCGACGGTTTTCTCAAGTGGTTATGATCGAGAAACGAGTATGCGTGGATCTTCGAGTGCAAGACTTTGAGTTGATTGACCATCGGAATTGCGAGATATAAAGGAAAGTGTCCTTGAAGCATATTGATCTTGTTTTATTAAATGTTTTGTTTGCGAACTTGCATGCTTGTGTCAAGTTGATGGGAATCCTATGATAGGAAGTTTACTAGTTTTGTTTGACCACCCTTGTCACCTGGAATTTATGGTAGAGAGTCGGGAAGGGTTTTTACCTTTTGCTTTGCTTAATTAATTGGGATGGAAAAACCAACACTACACATTTAATTATGTATTAATGATATTCTGGTTAATGTGAATTGGTCAATACGATGGGTGATCTAAGCAAGCCTGGTATGTGGATGGGTTGGATGTTATGGTGGTTTGCTTGCTTTAGATCTAAGGACCGGTTCATGCGAGAATAAGCCAGGACTACAGTGCCACCACGAGGCCAAGTTATGGGTGCGGCGTAGCTGATTAATTAGGGCTTTGCTAGTGTTGTTTGGACCATTGTGGATGCTCGGGGAAGGGGTAGTCGGATTGGGTTTTGTTGATGATTGGTGGGACTACCTTGGGATCCGAATGGCTCAAGAGGGGGCCCTTGGTTGAAGATGTGCTCAGTTGGAGGCATCGCCACCGGTGAAACCTCAGTGGGGTCTGAATAGGCTAGTAATCCCTTTGTAAAGGCTATTTTGTGATCTCTTGCAACACACCAACGGAAGTGTGTAATGTGACCGACGGTTCATGGGCATAAGGGAGGTTCTTAGTCGCCGAAAGGTGATGAAATCACGAACACGTGGGTAAAGAGGTACAAACTCTGCAGAGTAGTTAAAACTATCATGATAGCCGTGCTCCCGGTTATGAGCACCTGGACAACTTCCATGATTAGAGTTGGAAATTGGGTTTTGGGATGGTTATGGTTTGGTAATGGTTATGGTTATGGTTTGGTAATGGTTATGGTTATGGTTTGGTAATGGTTATGGTTTATGGATTATGATCATGGATATAAATTTGAGTTATGGTAATTGGACATGGATAATGGTGATGTTGACAATAATTGGATATGGTTTATATTTTGTTCATATGATGGTTATGATGGGATTGTTTCACATAGACATAGTATAATGCTTTTCAAATGTTTTACTGTACTTTTCAGCACTTAGCCATTATTACATTCGTCATTTGAATCAGCCACATGTCATACTTTCCACACTTGCTGAGTACGACATGTACTCACTCTTGCAACCCCCCCCCCCCCCCCCCCAACAGTTGCAGGTCAGGATTGTGAGTTTAATGGCGATAATGCGGAGTTCTAGGCTGTGTCTACCGTCAGCTTTGCCTGTGGTGTTGCATGGAGCTGCGCTATTCCTTATGCTTAGTTTGCTTAGTTGCTTAATTAGTCCGTTTCTGCTGCATTAGTTGAACTTATCATTAATATTCATTAGAGCTTGTATTCGAGGATAATATAGTTCGTGTAATAAAATTTGATAATTAATCTTGTTCTGTGGTAATTATCTGTATATCGTTTGTGATTGCACTCGTATATGTGTGATGAACATCCTGGGCACACATATGTGTTAGCTTGGTTCAGTTTTTCGGAACCGGGCGTCACAAATTGGTATCAGAGCCACAGGTTTGACCGTAGGATGCAGCCTAGATAGAATGGACACTTTAGAGCACATAGGAGCACTTAGGAATTGATGTGTTTTTGCTTGGTGTGTTGGTTGCTATATATATTGGTTGCTTGTGTGCTTAATAGAGGATTTTGGGATGCTTTAGCATTGCCATGTCCATATAGGCTAGTATAGTTAGTTGTTTAGTTTCATATCCTTTGATGCATGCATATAGGTTGGGATTCCTTGTATCTTCATTCATGTCTCTACTTATGTGGAAGATTAGCACTACAAGAAGATTCATAACCCCGGATGAAGCTACATGGAAGCATGAAGATCTTATCAAGAGTTTTCTCATCTCTCCTTTAATCCGTCTGAATCTCGAGGGCGAGATTCCTTTTAAGGGGGGTAGATTGTTACATCCCAAAATTTTCAAACTTGGCTAATTTAAATATGAAAGGGAATTTAAATTTTTTTTTCAAATCTCTTCTTCAGCCTATCCGAATCTCGAGGGCGAGATTCATTTTAAGGGGTTAGAATTGTAACACCCTGATTTCGAGTTTCGGCAAATTAAAAATTTAAATGGGAATTTAGAGTTAATAATGGGAGGAAATTGTTTTTATAAATAAAAATATAAAATATATGCATCTCATATTGCATTTTACATTTTGCATTCATCCTCATGTATTGAAAATATATTACCAAAATAAATAAGCTAAAAGAAATTTATTTAACAGAGGAAGTACATTAAAAAATTAAATTGACATAACAAATATGGAAGAAAAGAAATAAATAAAAAGAGAAATTTAATATGAAAGGAAGAAACAAAGTAATAATAATAACAATTAATAAAGGAAAGAAAAATGAATAGATAAATAAATAATAAACAAATAATATAAAAATAAAAGAAAAAAAATAGAAAGGAAGCTAACCCTGCCAAGCTGTAACTGCACAAAGTCCTGACCGCACAAAAAGACCTCTGGCTGCACGTACAACTCTTGCCGCGCTCAAAGGAAATAAAATAAGAAAAAGGAAACGGAATAGAAAAAAAAGAAGGGAAAAGTCAACCTAGCCCCAGCCTGTGATTCATGTTTTCACGGGAGGCTTCTATCGGGAATCACCTGGCACAGTTCCCACCGGTCAATATATAAAAAAAAGACAACGAAAAAAAGAAAATGTTAACTCCGCCTGCAGCCTGTCGCACGGGCTGGAGCCGAGCGCACCCCACACGCCGAGCAGCCACGCGCGTTCAGCGCGTTTCATGTGCGCGTTGCGGTTCCGCCGGGACGAGGCCTAGTCGGTTGCGACTCCGTCGATCGCGCAGCAGTTAGACTCGATGACCTCCGCCTATAAAAGCAGCCAAAGCTCCGTACTTTTTCGACGAAACGATTTCTAGCACCACAAGAAAAGCCCTAGCGCGAGTAGGAAGAAACCAGAGGCTGCGCCGCCGGGAAAGAAAAAAAAAAGAGAGACAGAGGCGCCGCCGGGAGAAGAAAAAAAGGGAGAAGAAAAGAGGAAGAAGAAAAGAGGAGGGTGCCGTCGTCCGCCGGAGATCATCGTCGTCGTCGTGCCGCCAGAGAACCGTTGCGCCATCTACTTCGTCTATGTCCGGCCACCGTTATCTTCATCAACGAGACTCAAAATCTTGGAGACACATGTCGCGCCGCCGTTCTACGACCGTCGGAACTAGATGCGCATAAGGTAGGTATTATGGTCTAGATCTAAACAATTATATTGGTTCTAGTATATGAATTAGATCACGTGTAGAACGTGTTTTATTTGAGCGATCGTTAATTATTGTCTGATCATCTTAAAAATCACTCGGAACGCACAAGTTAGATTAAATCATACAAGATCAATATGATATTTTAGATTTGGCAAAATTTATATTTTCGATAAAATTTAATCTGTTTTTCAGATTTAATAAATAAGATTAAAGCCTAGTTAATTCGTAAAGTGTCAAATTAAATCTAGAAAAATTCCTAAAAATTTAGAATAAATTCTAGTAAGTTATTAATCATATTTTCAGCATATTTAATGTTCTGAAATAACTATTTTGCCTCTGAATTAATTGTAATTAATTCCAAACTTGATCAATTAAATAGGAAATCATTATCGAAAATTATTAAAAAGCCATGGAAATTTATATAACATTAATACGAACATATTTTTTGCATGCATCCATATTTTTCATATTGATTAGTGGTTGCAATGCATTTATTATGTATGTTTGCTTGTGTATGTGGTTGATTGCGAGTCGACGGTTTTCTCAAGTGGTTATGATCGAGAAACGAGTATGCGTGGATCTTCGAGTGCAAGACTTTGAGTTGATTGACCATCGGAATTGCGGGATATAAAGGCAAGTGTCCTTGAAGCATATTGATCCTGTTTTATTAAATGTTTTGTTTGCGAACTTGCATGCTTGTGTCAAATTGATGGGAATCCTATGATAGGAAGTTTACTAGTTTTGTTTGACCACCCTTGTCACCTGGAATTTATGGTAGAGAGTCGGGAAGGGTTTTTACCATTTTGCTTCGCTTAATTAATTGGGATGGAAAAACCAACACTACACATTTAATTATGTATTAATGATATTCTGGTTAATGTGAATTGGTCAATACGATGGGTGATCTAAGCAAGCCTGGTATGTGGATGGGTTGGATGTTATGGTGGTTTGCTTGCTTTAGATCTAAGGACCGGTTCATGCGAGAATAAGCCAGGACTACAGTGCCACCACGAGGCCAAGTTATGGGTGTGGCGTAGCTGATTAATTAGGGCTTTGCTAGTGCTGTTTGGACCATTGTGGATGCTCGGGGAAGGGGTAGTCGGATTGGGTTTGTTGATGATTGGTGGGACTACCTTGGGATCCGAATGGCTCAAGAGGGGGCCCTTGGTTGAAGATGTGCTCAGTTGGAGGCATCGCCACCGGTGAAACCTCAGTGGGGTCTGAATAGGCTAGTAATCCCTTTGTAAAGGCTATTTTGTGATCTCTTGGCCACACACCAACGGAAGTGTGTAATGTGACCGACGGGTCATGGGCATAAGGGAGGTTCTTAGTCGCCGAAAGGTGATGAAATCACGAACACGTGGGTAAAGAGGTACAAACTCTGCAGAGTAATTAAAACTATCATGATAGCCGTGCTCCCGGTTATGAGCACCTGGACAACTTCCATGATTAGAGTTGGAAATTGGGTTTTGGGATGGTTATGGTTTGGTAATGGTTATGGTTATGGTTTGGTAATGGTTATGGTTTATGGATTATGATCATGGATATAAATTTGAGTTATGGTAATTGGACATGGATAATGGTGATGTTGACAATAATTGGATATGGTTTATATTTTGTTCATATGATGGTTATGATGGGATTGTTTCACATAGACATAGTATAATGCTTTTCAAATGTTTTACTGTACTTTTCAGCACTTAGCCATTATTGCATTCGTCATTTGAATCAGCCACATGTCATACTTTCCACACTTGCTGAGTACGACATGTACTCACTCTTGCAATCCCCCCCAACAGTTGCAGGTCAGGATTGTGAGTTTAATGGCGATAATGCGGAGTTCTAGGCTGTGTCTACCGTCAGCTTTGCCTGTGGTGTTGCATGGAGCTGCGCTATTCCTTATGCTTAGTTTGCTTAGTTGCTTAATTAGTCTGTTTCCGCTGCATTAGTTGAACTTATCATTAATATTCATTAGAGCTCGTATTCGAGGATAATATAGTTCGTGTAATAAAATTTGATAATTAATCTTGTTCTGTGGTAATTATCTGTATATCGTTTGTGATTGCACTCGTATATGTGTGATGAACATCCTGGGCACACATATGCGTTAGCTTGGTTCAGTTTTTCGGAACCGGGCGTCACAAGATCCTCAGGAGGTCGAGTTTTATGAGTAAAGGGCAGTGATGATGTACTTATCACTTTAGGCCGAGTGTAATTATGTGTAGTAAACACCACGCATATTTTGCGACTTTATGAGTCTTATTGTAAATAGTAGCGAGGTGGATGTACAATGATATAGACATGACGACTTGTGGTGACCAAGCATAGATGAGACGACATCTTTAAATGAAGTCTGTCTATTTTTGGAGTTCTATTGTAAACTTGGGCCCAAGATAATATAGATTGTATAAAGTTTGTGCTTTATCAATATATGTGAATGTTATGCATCGTCTATTGTTATCTGCCGCATTACTATTTTTATGGAAAGATGAACTTGAGGCAATGAGACTTATGGTGTGAATCATTGTATTGCAGCATGGTGCGTACACATGCAGCCCCAGAAGTGGGAGGCTCAAGTGGAGGGCTGGGGGATGACACACCACCCCTGGGGCAGAATACGCCTCAAACGCAACCACCTCCACCACCTCCACCACCTCTGCCCACACTTCCGAGGAGCCTCGCGGAGGTTCTTGCTGTAGTACTCGGCTCGTGCGACGAGCAAACCGAGCTATTGCGGACTCTGGTGCAGCACTCGTCCCGTCAAGGGGGACGACAAAATGATGGACTGCGTGAGCAATATCAGAGTTCCTACTCTGATTTCTCATCGACACATCCACCGGTCTTCAGAGAGGCCGATGAACCGTTGGATGCGGATAATTGGCTCCGCACCATTGAAGGAAAGTTTGACTTACTCGAGGTAACCGAACAGCAGAAGACGCTGTTTGCAGCGCAGCAACTGCAGGGGTCTGCCGGTGCATGGTGGGCCAATTACCTTGCAGCACGCCCCGTAGGCCATGTCGTAAGCTGGGCCGAATTCCAGGAGGCGTTCCGCGCCTACCACATCCCTCCCGGGATTTTGAGGAGGAAGGTTCAAGAGTTCTTGGAGCTAAGGCAAGGAGGAAGGAGTGCATACGAGTACTCCAAAGCATTCAACCACTTGGCCCAATACGCTCAGGACCAAGTGAATACTGAAGATCGGAAGCGCAAATGCTTCTACAGGGGTTTGAACCCCAAGTTGAAGGACAAGCTTGTCCTGTTCAACCGCGGTAGCTTCAACAACATCGTCAATGCCACTATCATGCAGGAGGACGCTACGCGCGAGCTGTCCTCAGATAAGAAGAAGAAGAGTGTTCCGCAGGGCAGCAGAGGTGGTGCTCCTCAGAAGTAGCGTATGGTGTACCGATCACCATCCGGCCAGAGGTGGCAACCGCCATCACGACCACCAATGTTAAGTGGTCGCCAGTTCAGCAACTTCAGATCCCGACCGCAGCAACAATAGGGGATGATCCCACGTGCACTTCCACCTCCACCACGTGCACCGGGATTCCGTCCTCCCATTCGTACTGGCCAAACCCCGTACACGTGTTTCACGTGTGGGCGCACAGGGCACTTCGCCAAGGACTGTCCGCAGAATCGACAAGACGGCGGGCAATCATCCTACCAGAGGCCCAACCAACCCCGCAACCAGCCTAAGAAGCCAGCCACCAGAACCAGCAACGTCCACCACCTCGCCATCGAGGACGTTACAGAAGGCGCACCCGTGCTCACGGGTACGTTCTCTATCTTCAGTCATCCCGTAGTCATCCTCTTTGACTCCGTAGCTTCACACAATGTCATTAGTAAATATTTTGTCATTAAAAGTCAATTGCCTGTTATATACACCAAAACTCGGTATGTGATTAGCACTCCAGCCGGGAAAACAGAAACAAATGAATTGGTTCCTGGGATACCACTAAACCTAGATGGAACCATATATCTTACTTCACATCTGATACTAGAATAGATCAGATAGTGGATTCCACCTCCGGTTGTGAATTACCGTGTTTCCTAGACGCATATTCTGGGTATCATCAAATCAAAATGTCTAGGGAAGATGAAGAGCATATTGCCTTCATCACAGTAGATGGATTATATTGTTACACTATCATGTCATTCGGTCTAAAAAACGCAGCTTCAACGTTTGTGCGAGCTATGTACAAAACTTTTGGAGAGCTCATTAGAGAAGCAGAAAAGGCATTCCAAGAGCTGAAGCAGCTCCTCACCACTCTACAACCTTTGGTAGCTCCGAATCCTGGTGAGCCACTTCTACATTACATTTCAGCAACTGACGAAGTTGTCAGCATGGTCCTAGTTGCGGAAAGACCAGAACCAACCCCAGTTCAGGAATCCAGACCCCTCCTGGAAGGTCCAGAGCTACCTGAAGGCGAGTCTGGGTCCCAGCCCCCAGACTGGGATCCTCAAGGTGAGAAGTCAGAAGATCAACCTCCTTCACATGAAGAAGTTAATGTTGCTGAACAAGAAGTTTTGGATCCTTCCGAGGGGGTTCGGGTCACTTCAGAAGAAGCTCTGGGTTCTTCTAGCAAGAACTGGGAGGTCTCCGAAAAAGGTCCGGACCCCTCCGGGAGGGTATGGTTAATGAGGAGGAAGCTCGAGACCCCTCCGGGAGGTTCTTAACAGTTCAGCGCCTAGTGTACTTCATATGTGCAGTACTTCATGATGCAAAGACTTGGTACCTAGAGGTGCATAAGATGCTATACGCAGTTCTTATTGCCTCTAGGATGCTTCATCACTACTTCCAAGCTCACAAGATTTCAGTGGTAACCTCTTATCCAATGCGTGCATTCTTGCATGACCCCAACTCTACTGGGAACATTGCAAAATGGGCAGCGGAATTGGCCGAGATCGATCTTGAATTCGTCCCAAGACAAGGAATCAAGAGTCAAGCATTGGCAGACTTTGTGGCGGAATGGACCCCCTCTCCATCAAATCTTGGGGGCCCAGTGACCAGAAACCGGAACCTAAGGTTCCGGTCTTCACTGAGCCTCACTAGACTCTCTACTTCGACGGCTCCGTGCAGAAACACGGGGCCGGAGCTGGAATCCTTCTCCTTGCTCCGACCGGAGAGAGGGTCAAATACATGGTTCACCTTGACCTCAAGGCGACCAAAAACATGGCGGAGTATGAAGTAGTAGTCTATGGGCTCAAGGTAGCACTAGCATATGGTTTCAAGCAGCTATTGGTAAATGGTGATTCGCAGCTCATTATAAAACAAGTTAAAGGTGAATGCTGCTGCAACAACCCTCAAATAGCTGCTTATATTCTTGAAGTCCAGAAGTTTCAGAAGGATTTCAAAGTCCTAGATCTTTGCCATGTCCAACGTCTCAATAACGCTGAAGCTAACAAACTCTCGACGAAAGCTTCAAGCGGAGCTCCGGCTCCCGACGGAATGTGGGTACTCGAAAATCCCGACATCCGAGGATCTCATTTGGTTGTGTCGTGCGATGCGACACCCAACAATTATACATGAATAGAACCTGAATAAGTACAAGATGAAGTCTTTTATTTATCATATAGCGGAAGTTTTTACAATACTAGCATAAGGAAAGAAAAAATATATATATATATATCATAGCTACACTCTGAGCACTAGCTATGCAAAAGCAAAGTTATCCATGCCTTGGACACTTCGCACTAGCAGCACTCAATTATGGCGGCGTGCAGGGTTCCCACTCGGCTGTACACCCTAGAGGGGGTGCAGCCTCATCATCAAACCCGTCATCAACTGTATAACCTGCAAAACTCGTTAACTGCAAACGTGAGCATAAGGCTCAGCAAGACTAACCCGCCTCACTAGACATATGCAAGGGGACACTAAACATAGGTAAGGTGAAGCATAAATGACTCGCCTACAAGTGGATCCTTGTAATCAAGTTTTAAGTAGCAAATGACATTCTCCGAGCACAGCACATCATGGGCTCCACAATCAAACAAGAAACGCTTTACCGATGATATGACATGCTCAGGGCACATAATACTATTACAGCTAAAGTATGGGGAAATTGTAAGCTTTAAGTTTTACTATCTCTAAATCATACAAGGTTGCGAAGCATTTATAACTCAATACAATACGATGGTTCTGCCTTCTTTAGTATTTACTACGTTGCCGCTCAGTGAACAAGTGGTACTCTATTACTGCGAGGGACGGTGATTGCAATCAGGACACACCCGGACAACACGACACATACGCACTTTCGGAAATGCCAACGAGTACTTCGCGCAGTACCTACGTAACACTTCAGTACTAGTCGTATATGGCAACCTTTCGCAAGACACTCAAATGCCGAACAGGTCGATCCGTCACGAGCAGGAGGTCCCTGCGTGGGGCGTACTCTGACGTGCCCACCAGCAGATTTACACCTTGCTGCCCTCAACCCACACCTATAAAACGGAACGGTATGCCTCGAAACCCAAGTGACCAAGCTACGTCAGTTTATTGGATTCCATATGTCCATTATGTTGCCGGTACAATTCAAGCTTGTCCGAAGGGGCTGCATACGGATGGGCCTTAATCGACACAGGCAGGGCTATGTGACCGAGACTCACTTCTTGCCGCTTCCTATCCATTTCCTGCCCGGTCTCCATTTCATTACATTCTGTCATTTTGTATATAACCAATCCTGTGTGATATGTCCTACATCTCTCGCGAGTAGATTCCAACTACTCGACTTCTACCGGATTTCCTATGCATTAGCAAGGCAGTTACTACAGGTCAAATCGTAACTCATCCCAACCAACTCCTGAGATTTTTGGTCATGCAAGTGCAGTATCAAACACCTTATACGTAATGCACAATATCAAATGGGACGTAAGTGAATAAAACTGGAAAAACATTAAAAAGCTCTTAAATGCAAACCGAGGCTTGCCTTGTTGCAGGTCAGAGTCTGATTAATATTTGGAAGGTGCTCTTCCAAGACTTCTGGCTCTTCCTCGACTTCGATCACTATACGATATGCATATAATATGTATATAAATGACTTTGAAAAATAATCATTATCGAGACAAAAATTTAATCCATGGTGATCATTAGATGATAGGGACTTTAATTGGCTTTGGAACTTCTATGGTAGATGCTAGGGAATATGATCAAGGCTCTTGCAAAGAACAGGAGATGATCAAAGTATAGTGTCGTCCCTAAAATTATGGCAAGTATTAAACTTCCAAAAATTTTAAAGAAGAAACAGTAGCTTGAACATAGCTGCCAGTTGATAATCATGATAGGGGAAGTTGTTCTGGTTCTAGCAAAATTTGTTTCATAATTTTCTAAGCTTAGGTGAAGGAGTTATTGAAATTCTAAGTGAGCAATAATTTCTGGAATCATTTCTATTTGAATTTTCAGCTTTTAAATAAATAGTCAGTTTGCAACTGATTTAGGACTATGATATTAGGTCAATTAAATCCAAGATTTTTACAGGAACTAGTGTATGCCTAAGGGAAGACTCAGCCCAAATTTGGGGCATAACAAAGCAACTGAACATCTGTAAAAATTCCATAACTGAAAAAGGAAATTGAACTATACATAGGGTTAAACAGGTGCAATGACTCCCAAACTTTTCCTGATAGTCAATAATAGGACACTAAGTTTTATGTGAATTTTGGGGTTTTTCCAGTGGCTAACTTTTCTGGAAAAATTGTATTTGCATTTGGAAAGATTAATTTCTACAGAGTTTAACTATGAGTTTCACAGAACCTAATTGGTTCTGACAGAAACTAGAGCTCAAGAGCTTTCAAAAAAAATTTGTTTGACGATTTTTGGAGCATCCGACAGAAAGTTATGGATTTTCTAAGTTGGAGCCAAATCTGGAATAAATTCCTAATTTGAATTAACTCGTGGGCCCCACTATTTTAAAATGGGTCAATGGCATTTAAAACACACGGGGGTCCACAGATATACACCACGTAGCCACGACAGATCCCGTGGCCACACCCGATACGACGGGGCTGATAGACGCTGAGACGCGGGACCCGCCGCGTCGTCTTCCACCTCCCGACGCGGGCGGCGCGCGGGGCTCCCGCGGCGGCGCTCTCCGGCGAGCCTCGCCGATTTTTAGGTCCCGGCCACCGCAGCTCCTACCTTTGGGCACCCAACCGTAAAATCACGCGCTGAGCATGATGGTGGGGTCGGGGAGGTCTGTTGACGGTCGAAAACCATGGTGCATCGGCGGCGGCAGCCGCTAGGGCTCCGGCTATTTCGGAACTGCCGCTCTATGGCTAAAACCCTGCTAGAAAGGCTGGGGAAGTATCCTGGAACCACGAGGAACATGTTGGGCCGGTGATATCGCCTTGTAACGGTGAGCAAAGCAGTCGTCGACGGCGACAGAGGCACTTTTTAACGGCAGAGGGGATAACTCGCGATTCATGAGCTACAGTCGATAATTTCTGGTGATTCTAGTTCGAGAGGGTGCGCAAGAAAGCGTAGAAACTATTTGCTAGCAATTAGGAGGAGTGATTAAGCGTGGAACTCTAATTGCATGAAATACCGAGCGCGTTCATAAGCTTCGGCCAAGAGTAAAACCTAGCTAACTTGCTCGATACTTGCGTCGACAAGGGACGGCTTTCACCGTTGCGTAGAGCGTGTCCCGGCGCACCGATTTGCTATGGGAGTCGAAGCACGAAACGGCATGCAGCGGCCTGGCAACGTGGAGCAGGGACGGCGCGCGGTGAACATGACGGCGACACTCAGTATAGCATCAAAATCATCGGCCAAACCATCAACTATGCAACGAAAAGATCGATCCGATGGACAGAGGAGGTAGAGAGGAACAACCTAGCCGCTGGAGTCCTGGCGCGAGAGGTCTCAGGTTGGCCAGCAATGGGAGTGCGGCGCCGGCGGTCGGAAGCTCGCGCGCGGGATGAAAACGGTGCACACCGTCGGCTCAGCGAGGTGGGAGGTGATAAGGGCGACTGGGAGTTGATAAGGGAGAGTCCAGGGCACTATTTATAGGGCTCAACGGCGGTGGCGGCCTTGCGTCGCGCTGTGCATGCACGCCGTCGCGGTGGCGGGCGCAGCGCGCGCTGAAATGCGGCTGCACGTGGGCTGCTGACTGGTGGGTCCCGCCATTCAGCCCCACAGCCACTGCACCTTTAGTAATTCACTTAAAAATAGTAAATGAACTCCAAAAATCATGAAACTTCAGGGCTAAGTCAAGAATATTGTGATGAACACAATGGTGGGTTTAGATATTCATGTTCAAATTTTTTTTACCAGAATTTGAATTTGAATTTAAACTTGATTCAAACTTGTTTAGCGTCTCAAATAAAATAACAAATGAGTTCCTAAAATCTTGAAATTTTGCAGGCAAGCTATTGAGGACATTAGAATGCAAAGGAAAAATTTAGAGCCTCAAATTTGAATGTTTTTGGCAGGGCCCATTTGGTACTGTACTTTGAATTGCCCTGATAAACTCCACCCAAATAATTGTAATGTTTGAAAAGGGGTCAATTTATTCATTCTAGAATTAATCGTGAAGTCCAATACTCATGTTAATAAAATTTAGCCATGAGTGCAAGAAGGGTTTGGATGACATTAAGTTCATGTGTACCACTATATTGGATTTTTAATATAGTTGAACACCAAACTTATAACTGAATTCACATGCCACAAAAGTGGGGTTTTACACGGAACCTTCCTCTGGAGATTGTCAAGACCAACAGCTCAGCCCGCCGAACTGAGCGAAGGGGTCGAGACCAGCACCTCGAAGCTGGCGGTCCCGATGGCCCTGTTACCATGGCGTCCATCAAGGGTCGTAGGTGCTACAGGAAGCTCCGAGCAACCCAACACGCAAGACTCGAAAGCTCAAGTTAGCTCCGATGCATGGATCTCGAAGATCTGGAGTTACTAGAAAGACAACATACTTCCTGAAGACAATGTATCTGCTGACTGGATATTCATATTGTCTAAAAGATACACACAGGTGGAAGGGGATCTCTACCGGTGTGGTGCCAATGGCGTCCTAATGCGGTGCATTACAAGGGAAGAAGGCTGCGAGCTCCTCGCGGACACCCATGGAGGCGAGTATGGGAACCACGCATCTTCCCGCATGTTGGTCGGTAAAGCCTTTCGGCATTGTTTTACTAGCCTACAGCACTCCAGGATGGAATCGAGCTAGTGAAGAAATGTGAAGCATGCCAGTTCCATGCGAAGCAAATTCACACACCAGCTCAACCTCTATAAATGATACCTCTGACATGGCCATTCGCTGTGTGGGGTATGGATATTTTGGGACCTTTCCCAAAAGTCATCGAAGGTTACAATTACGTGTATGTTGCCATCGACAAGTTCACCAAGTGGAAGGAAGCAACTCGAGTTGTGACAATAAACAAGCAATCAGCTATCAAGTTCTTGCAGTCCATAGTATGCAGATTTGGAGTCCCAAACAAGATCATAACTGATACGGGACCCAATTCACAAGTTCTGCATTCCAAGGATATTGTGAAGACCTCGGGCATTCAAGGAAGCTACGCTTCCGTGGCTCACCCGGCAAGCAATGGCCAAGCTAAGAGAGCAAATGCAGAAATTCAAAAAGGACTCAAGACGAGCATATATGAGTGCTTGAAAAAACATGGAGCCAACTGTATTGAAGAGCTTCCGCCCACCTTGTGGGCAAACAGGACAACTCCAAACCGGTCAACTGGAGAGACACCCTTCTTCCCGGTGTACAGAGCTAAAGCAGTCCTTCCTCCGGAAATCACCTTGGGGTCACTCCCGGTCTGGACCTTGGACGCAGCCACACAGGAACAGTTCCGGCTTGAAGACCTTGACCTCATTGAAGACGAAAGGTGCTGAGCAGCTGTTCGAAATGCACGATACCGACAAGCGCTCCAGCGTTATCACCAAAGGCATGTGCATAGCCGACAACTCGAGGAAGGCGATCTGGTGCTACGGAGAATACAAACTCGAGAAGGGTTAAACAAACTTTCCCCCAGCTGGGAAGGACCCTTTCGAGTGATCAAAGTATCGCGTCCCAGATGCATTCGCTTGGCAACCGAGGATGGGACACCGCTCCCTAATCCTTGGAACATTGAGCACCTCCGTAAGTTTTACGCTTAATATCATTGAGGTGAGTTTGTAATTACATATGATGTATGTTATAGTGTCATTGTACAGAGACGGGTAGCTCCTCTAAGAGGACAGCTGGACATTTCCAGGAAGGTCCGCAAAGTTCAAGCAACACTTGACACAATCTCAGAACTAAAAGTGTAGCTAGCTACCCTGGGTCGAACAAGAAATGTAACACACTTAGCTTGGTTCCATACCCTAAGAGTATACTTGTCTCCCCTGTATCCTGGACCTATAATGAAAGACATCAATATGTGAAAACAGACTCCATGTGCATTTACTTTGTACAGGATCATTCGTTTTTATTTTTCTCTTTCTTGCCTATAACAAAGTTGTGCAATTCTTAAGAATATTAGCTCGAACAATTAATATGAAATTCAAGTTGCATTGTTAATTCTTTCAGGGTCTTAACATTGTTGAATGGCCTACTCACCTGAACGCCAGGCCAATCTAAGTCCGGAGTGTGCTATCGGCTTAGCTGGGTCCTGTACCCTAAGTATGCCACTATACCTGCACTCTGGCAGGCCTAAGTAAGGTGAGTCTAGAAAACGATTGGAACTGGGGAAAATAAACAAATACACTTGATTCTATATAGAATTGCTGTCGACCTAAAATTTCATATGGGAATAGTAAGTCGCAAATGAGTTATTGACAAGAAATGAATTTTACTATTTTCCTTGACTTCAGTGTGTTGGAAAATAAAAACATTCATGATGATGGTGAACGCTGCCAGAGCTACTAAGCTCCGACAACCCCAGGGGGCCCTTGCTGTCGACGCAACAATACTTTGGACCTATACTCTACAAGTTCGAAGCACTCAAGTCTTCAACAAAATGCTACATCTTTTTGGTACATGTTCGCAATCAAATTGTGTACATCTACCAGGGGGTCGAGTAAGACAAAGGTTGAAGACAAAAAATGAAATTCATAAATTTCTTGGATTTCATTCATCTGAAGACAAGAGATTACAAAATTGGAGAAAAGAAGAGAAGATACAAGTGGAATCTAAAAGGAGAAAGTCCTAAGTTCTATGGAAGAACAAGGTGACCTTCTGGGCAACCTCCGACAAGCTGGCCTTGGCGGCGTCTCCCTCTCCATCGATGGGACCTTCAAGCACCGAGTTTAGTGGGATGTGAGGATCCCAACTTGTGTAGCAGGTAAGCATGTATTATGCGACATTCTTCGCCAGGGATTTTCCTTCAGTTTCCAACTGATCCGCAATGACATCGCCCACCGCGGCGAGTTTGTTGCCAACCGAGCTCAGCGCCTCCAACGCATGGTCCAGCTCCGGCTCTGAATTGTCCAGACGCACATGACTAAAGCCCAGCGGCGTCAACGCGACATTGGCTTTGCCCAGGAAGTCCCATACTTGTTGGGACTCCGCAACCCTTGAGCCCTGAATCTCCTCCAAAGACCTCCGAGCCGCCGCAAGCTCCGAACCCTACCGAGCAAGGCGCTCGACCTCCTTGGCTTGCTGCTGAATACTCTTAGCAACTTGCTTTTCAAGGTCACCAAGCTCCTTCTCCAGGATGTGGATCCAGTTCCGGCGGTCAACCAGGTCTTTCTCCTAGCCTCGCACCTTCTTCTCCCTGACAGTGACTTCGACCTCCCTTTTAGTAAGGTCCTGTCCCTGCTGCCATGCCTTCTCCTCTTCGCTCATGCAGCGCTCCTCCAGCTTCTTGGTGCGCTCTGCAAGGCTCTTGTCACTCAGAGCCAGACTTTGGGCGAGCTACTCCTCCCTCTTCATGAGGTCATCCCGCAACATCAGGAGTTTTTGCTCTTCCTTTTCAAGCTTTTTCTCTCGCTCGTCAGGACCCTCCCGGCGCTTGACGAGGCCTTCGTGGAGGGTATTGAGGTTCTTCTGGCGACCATTTGCTGCCTCATGAGCAGCCAGGGCTTGTTCATATATAGTCAGGGACTGATTGTCGAGGGATCGCACCATGCTTTCCCTCTCATCTAGCAGCTAGCCCCAGTACTTTATCCGGGCCTTCTCCCTCTTGACCCACTCCTTGTCGTCGACCAGCCTTGTTTGCGCCAGCTTGGTCTTGAATTGGAGTCGATTGCACCACCTCCTAAGAGTTTGGCGCTCCTCCTCGAGGGCTATGCTGTCGTGATAAAATGCAAGCTGGACCTGACAAAGGCTGGAACAAGCATTGTCAATGGATAGCGACAGGGGATTGGCTCTGGACCTGCCGGGGTCCTCTCCGTTGACTCCAGCCGGTTCTCCATAATAAAAATTGGGTCCCACTATACAAGAGCGGTCCCCTGAGCTTCCGCGGCACTAGGGCTGCCCTCCGAGAGTGCCTCGATCATCGCTGAGGTAGGTCCTGCAACGGGAGTTTCTACCTCTAGAGTCAGCTTCGAAGGTCCCGCCGCCAGGTATCTTCAACTGGTCCCTCAAGCAGAGGATTGGCCGCTCCGTCTTGGCACCCTGGCTCAGGAGCGGGTACCTCTAGAACTACCACCTCTGGGGCAGGCAGTGAAGACCTACCCGAGTTGAGGCCATCTCCGGCTCCGACGTTGGTGCTTCATCCACTGCTGGTTCAGGCACCAGCGCTTTGACCTCCACCGGTTTGGGTTCCGACACCTCCCTGTCAACCGGCTCAAGCACCGGAACTTCATGAACTGCCGTCTCTGCTGCCGGGGCTTCAGTAACATCCGGCTCGAAGGCTGGAACTTCAGCTACCTCCGACTCTGAGGCTGGAGCGTCCATCATCGCAGCATCCAAAACCGGAGCTTCAGCCTCCAGAGCTGGTGTCGCTGGTACATCATCATTCCCGTGGTCCGGCGCAATGACGGTAGCTTTGGGAGATGATTTGAGGTCCAGAACCATGACAGCTGCCGCCGGAGCTGCCGCGACCTCAGCCACCACATAGGGTGGCACTGGAATTGGAGCCAGAGCCTCTGCCTGAACAGCATCAGCCGCTGTCACAGGAATTGGAGCTTTAGCCCCTTTTTTGGATGCCTTGTGGATGAAGGATAAAGAAACTCAAAATATGGTTACAACAAAAATAACACATTGACGTAAAAAAAGCAAATTTACCTTGGAAGGCTTCTGCTCCAGCCAGCGCGGAACCTCTTCGCTGGACACTTAGAGCCCGATCCAATCGCAACTGGTGTAGTAACTCAAGAAGGCTCTTCATAGCTTTCTGCCACCACCAGCGACGTCTCGATTGGGCCCCCCTCGACTGAGAAGGACCCTCAGACCTAGAGCCCTTAGCTGGCCCTGGTGTCAGAGTCACCTGGTCGGAGCTGGCGTTCCGGGGAGACGTCGATGCTAGAGTTAGTGTCGCCGTTGAAGACCTCCCGCGCCGAGGAGAAGGGACTGAGGCAGACGAAGCTGGCCTCACGGAGCTTCCGTTAGCACGTCTCAGCTTCCTCTTCCGGTCAAAAGGTTCAGCGAAGTCCTTGCCCTTGCCGGTGTCTTTAACCCGTCAGCTCGGAGAAGGAAGGGCCACCCTTTTAGAAACTCCAGAAATTGCTACCCCGAAGGTTGGTCGTCTTTCCACAAGGTCCAAGTCAACCAACAGCGGCATCCTCCTCCGGAGCTCTCTGCTCACCTCTGGTATCATATTCAGAGGCAGAAAGGCTGCTCATGGAGAAACGTCGTCAGGATTGATGTTTCCATGTTGAAATTTCTTGAGATGGATCTTCAGAGCTTCCTCGCCTAAGTTGGTGTTCAAACCAACCTCGATGCGATAGTGATCCATCTCACTATTGAAGGCCCATGCAGGTCGCTCCCTGGCCCTAGTGGGGCCCACTTGTTTGCTAAGAAGTTGCCGAAGACCATATGGGGGGTCACCCCACCTTCGACGAACTCTTGGATTCTGTCAAGAATGGGCCTGTACGCCCTTGACAGCTCCGCAACTTCACTCCAAGTGTTGATGTCGATGCGGGGGAGTCCTTCACGAAGTTCGAGCCTCTCATGCCCTCCACGGTGATGACCACCCAATCTTTCTTCCAATCGTCCCACTTGCTGGAAAGAAAAGAACTCAAGTACTTGAGGGGGCAGTTTTTCCGCTTCACGAAGTAGTAGAAGCCGACGAACTCCTTACTCTTTCCCGTGAAGTGAACCATGAAGAAAGTCTAAAAAAACTCAATGCAAGGAGGCACACCCACCCACATCTCACAAAAGTGGACGAAAGTCGCCACTAGCAAGATCGAGTGGGGGCAAACATGGTGGAGCTGCAGACCATAGAAATCTAGAAGCGTCAAGAAGAAAGTAGAGAAAGGCGGGATCAAACCCGCCCAGGCATACATAAGGAAGTACACCATATCTCCGGCATGCTCCTTCTTGAAGGGGAGCTTGCCGTAATGAATGTCGCGGTTGAAGGAGTCACTGGACCACCCCATGTAGGTCCGGACCCTCGACAAATCCTCCTTGCTCCTGATGAGGCTCTTGGGATGTCCCAGTTCCATCGCAACACGGCGGGGCGAGAGAGAAAAAGCAAGTAAAGGTTTGGAGGATTTGAGCGCAAGTTCAAATGAAGGCGTAAGGAACCCCCAAACCATGCACAATTTCACTCTTAAGTAAGCCCCCGCAAATCTTGGATGGAAAGCGCGAAAAGGCCAAGGTAAATTTCAAAAATTACACCCTGCGAATGACAAAGGGGCCCGGGGCCAACCAGACGATCAAGTCGAGGTCCTTACCCCGGACAAACAGTTGTCATGATGAGTGGCTGGAAACCCAAGGGCGGCGACCTGATAGGGTGCACAGAACCGATATGGTTTTCGTATTGGGAACCAGCGACCTTCAATTGTGTGAGATCCACACATGAAAATCTCACCTGCCACGTCCAGAAGATGCCACGCGGCGATGGTTTAACTGCGAACTATCACCTCAACGGTACATCCACAAACCCTTGAAGACACGGCAAAAAAATCGAAAGATGGACCCACCTCCGTCAGAATGACTTAATGTAAAGTATCTCTCTTGAGGTGGGCCCAGGGGCCACTGTCGGTACCCTGCATACCGGATACCCTGTGGAACTGCAAAAAGTGCAAGCGAACTCCACCTATCCGAGTTGAATACCTCCGAAGCCCCACGTGTTACTCGTAACCAGACCTGCTTCCCTCATATGGTTAGTCCCAGTGCCGCCACGTGTATCATAAAACTAGAGCTACAATCTATACATGGGAATGCTCCGGACTGGATACCTGTGTGGCACCCCGGACCTAACCCCCGACAAAGGGAAGCTTTGGTACCGACACGTATACAACAACGTCGGAACTACGTCCAAGACAGTAAGCTCCGAAGCTGCCACGCGTCCGATCGCCAGACCTTCAACCTAAACAGGCAGATTGGTGGACCTTCAACGGCTCGAACCTTCAAGGGACATTTAAGAATTCGAGACCTGATTATGTGTCATTAATGCAACCTTAATGACACACGATCGGAGGACCCTTAATACTAGTAACTCCACCATCCAGCCGCGTTACCACACTATCAAGGGGAATTAAGTACATTATACTGTGTATTAGGCATCAGTAACCGCCGGGGCCACATGTCGGGCCAGGCCAACGATGTAACGGCCAACCCTTGTACTATAAAAGGATTGGCCGAGTGATACACGAGAACACTCTGGTCTAAGGCTCGCGCTCGGGGGTCTTTGGTGTCTCTGACTGGCGCTCTCAGACTTTCATACATTCAATGCAACAACAACACACCAGTTGAGTTGGGCATTACGGTTAGGCGGCCCGAACCATGTAAATCCTTGTGTCAAGTCACTATCTTGTTCTGAATCTCCGTGCACCCTAACTGATCTAAGAAACCCCATGGGCTACTAACAGTAGTACCAGGGGAATTGCCGGAACCAGCATCGGACACACACATAGTCTGAGTGTCTTATCCTTCTTCTCCATGAACAATGCAGAACAGCCCCAAGGTGATGAACTTGGACAAATGAAACCCTTGTCCATAAGTTTTTTCAGCGGCTCCTTCAGTTTTGCAAGTTCCTTAGGTGCCATCTTATATGGCTTCCTCAAGATCGGCACTGTTCCCGGTACAAGTTCAATCTTAAACTCGACATCTCTTTCTGGTGGCATACCAGGAAGATCCTCGAGAAATACATCTGGATACTCACATACCACTGGAATATCCTCAAGATTAATGGCCTTGGTGTTGTAAGTAGTTGGAGTCACTCCGATAATACCCTCAAGAATGAGAGTTTGGGGAGGGTGGAGTGGAGAATTCAAATATACTCTCCGAGGATCGATGTCAATAATAGCACTTTTGTATTGGAACCATGCCATTCCTAAGATGACATCTAACTTCTGACTCTCCAGTATAATGAGAGTGGTAGGGTAGATGTTCCCACCCAGATTAAGAGGTATCCTATGGACCATCTTATCTGCTACTACTTTCCCACTTGAAGAACAAATCACATATGGGTTTCTTCTGGGAACGATGGGCAACTTATATTGAATGACATAAGACATGCTAATAAAGCTGTGGGAAGCACCATAGTCAAAGAGGATTACTACAGGATGACCTAGGAGAGAGAACGTACACGTGAGTATGGGTGCGCCTTCCAGAATGACCTCGATGGTGAGGTTTTGGACATTGCCAGTTCTTGTGGCTGGCTTCTTGAGCTAGTTGCAGAGCTGGTTTGCCCCCTGGTACGATGACTGTCCTCTGCCCTGCCTATCCTGCGGGTAGTCCTTGGCAAAGTGCCCCATGCAACCACACGTGAAACACATTTACCGGGTCTGACTGGCATGGAAGTGAGGACAGAATTCCAATGCACGTGGCAGATATAGAGGTGCACGTAGAATCATCCCCTGCCGCTGCTGCGGATGAAAGTTGGTGTTGTTGAACTAGCGACCACGAAATATCGGTGGTCACGATGGCGGCTGCAACCTCTGGCCGGATGGTGATTGATACACCATTCGGTACTTCTAAGGAGCACCACCTCCGCTACCCTGCGGAGCACTCCTCTTCTTCTTGTCTGAGGAAAACTCCCTAGTAGCATCCTCCTGTACAATCGCAGTGTTAACAATGTCGTTGAAGCTGCCGCGATTGAACAAGGCAAGCTTGTCCTTCATCTTGGGGTTCAAACCCCAGTATAAGCACTCATGCTTCCTATCTTCTGTACTCACTTGGTCCTGAGCATACTGGGCCACGTGGTTGAAGGTCTTGGAGTACTCGTAAGCACACCTTCCTCCTCGCTTCAGCTCCAAGAACACTTGAAGCTTCCTTATCATGATCCCGAAAGGTATATGATAGGCGCGGAACGCCTCGCGGAACTCCTCCCAGCTCATGACACAGTCTGCTGGTCGTGCGGCGAGATAATTCGCCCACCACGCACCAGCAGACCCCTGAAACTGTTGTGCCACGAACATGATCTTCTGCTGTTCGGTTAATCACAGCAAACCGAACTTTCCTTCTATGGAGCGGAGCTAGTTGTCAGCCTCCAATGGTTCATTGGCCTCCATGAATACTGCCGGGTGCATTGACATAAAGTCTAAGTATGAACTCAGATACGGCTGTCATGGACCCGCATCTGGTTGCCCCCCTTGACAGCATGAATGTTGAACCAAGGTCCACAGAAACTCTGTTTGCTCGTCGCGCGAGCCGAGCACTTCGGCGAGAACCTCTGCGAGACCCCTAGGAAATTCAGGAGGTGGTGGTGGTGGAACTTGTTGCGGCGGTGTCGCAGCTTGCTCTTGGTTCGGAGTTTCATCCTCAAGACCATGGCTCGAGCCTCCCATCTCAGGCGTTGAATGCGTACGCACCATGCTGCGTCCACATGATTTAAAAATCAGCAACATGTTTGTTTTTCCTTCATCCATTTCATATGATAGTAGTGCGAATTTTGACAAGGAAATAAGTGTATAACATTCACATTTATTGATAAAGTACAAACTTTATACAAGATATATTATCTCATGACCAAGTTTATAGTGGTGAACTCCAAAATGACGTACTCCCACTACGGAAGTGCATCTCTACTATACTTGGTCTCAATGAGGCGTCATACACACCTTGTCATCTTATACACACCCACTGATATTTTTAATATGACACAAACATGGCCACAAAATAAACCTGAGCAACTACTAACTATACGTGGCCCCGTGATGGAAGGAGTGCTGCCCCATCCTACTCCGATACGTCCTCTTCGGCGTACTCGAGTATCTCAGGATCTTCTTCGTCCTCGTCCTCAGGAATTGGTGGCACAGGTGCGGGTGCTGGAGCAGGAGCTGCTGCCTCACCCGCCATCGATGATGTCGAGGCAACTAATGATTGCACATCAGCTTGTAGAAGAAACATATTATAGTCTTCCAGTTCCTTTTGTGCATGCTCGCAACTGGCTTTCCAATCCTGAGTCTCGTCCCTGGATTGATCCCATTCTTGAGTCACCGTACTCAACTGATCATCCAGCAGCTGCACCTCAAGTTGACTCGCCTCCAACGCGCTTTCTGCGCAGTGTGTTTCTTGTCGAGCTTCCGATAGATCTTGAATCGCTCGGTGCCAATGATTCTCCTTAACGTTTAAACGACGATCGAGAGGAGCAATCATGGCTCTATGTGAGTCATTGGACCACTCAAAATGATCTTCTCGAATCATAGCCTGCTTCAGATCACCCATCAACCTTTCAATGCTAGCATGATGTGTAACGCTCACTTGACACGATGATGCTGCATACAACGCCAAAATTATCTTGAAAACCTCTTCGTGAATGCCATAAGCTGCACCCATTCGACTCGCTCACTCATCACCAGCTCTACCATCGACTGGAAAGAGTGTGAACGGGGTGCCCACCATATGACGAATGAAGCTTGCAAAACCTCACAATAGCAATACTCGCGGCAAAACACCACGTGTCTTCCAACTGAGTCCCTTTCACCTGGAAGGAGAAAGGAGCCCATCCAATATATGAGAGACCAGCGGGCACATCGACATAGATGGTGCATCTTGTCACACCTCAGCCATCGAATTCCCTGCCCCAATAGCTCGGTATGTCGCGATACCCGAACCGTTGAAGCAGCGCGATCAACAACTCCGGAAAACCCCTTCGAAGAGCACACGTCGCGAACACCCATCTGTTCGGTAAGTGTACCATCAAGTCCGCCATCTGTGGAAAGGACACATGAACAATGAAAAGGTTTCCAACTTCCAATAGTTCAAGAAAAATTTAAAGCTAGAGTAGTAATCACAGTCTGTTCCAGCTGACCTTTCGGTATAAATTCAAAATTTTCATACTGGAAATATCAGAACCAGAAGTCGGGTTGAATACAAAAGTCGTAGTACAGGTTACAACCTTTCCAGATTGTACTCATACATCTCCAGGTGAGCTAGGAAGTAGAATATATACATGTTTAAATTTGACCCAACTTTTCTGGAAATTTTGACAGAACCACCCCTGTATATGTGGTTATTTCCACAATTTATACAGATATATCATAACAATATATTGAGGTAATGACAAAATAAAAAATGTATAACATCAGTTTTACAATCCATAATTAAAAGAGTTCAGCCTTGAAAAATTTGATATACAGGTATAGCGCGCAAATTCGAAGCTATGTGCAAACGGTTTCAAGTTCTGGTCTGCCAGAACCGTGTTTGCGTCAATAGGAATTAAACACAGTTACACCAAGATTCAGGCCATGAGTGCAATATAAAGTTTATAGAGGACTTCCTAAGATTTCCAGAAATGTATATCTGTGACGATGTCACTATTCTGGATTAAAAGCTATAACTATCCAAACTTAACAGATGAACTGACTGGTTTTCACCAGCAGTCCTGCAGTTCACTGTTTTGAACTCAAAATTTGATTGGACTCAAATTTGAATCAGGAAAAACTTTGAACAACAAATCTGTAGATATCCTGCTACCCTTCCCAGATATGTATCACAATATGGCAAAAATACCGATACTGGTACAATGGTATGGTCATCTGGAGCAGTTTAAATATACTCCAAATTTCAATAGATTATGAAGCTCTTCTGCCTTGACGGTCAACAGAAAAGTTGTAGAGGTCTTCAAGAGCTTTGCATCCATGTAGAATACCCCTATGATACTAACCAAGATCATAATCCAGCGAAGTTGAGCAAACTTCAGCCAGAAATTAAGAATCTTGGTTCTAACCCCTTTGTCAAGTCAAAACCCATTTTGCAGAGTCCAAACCTATCAGCATCACATAGTCGGACTTTCCAAAATGTAATGCAGACATTCTGTCGTTGGGGATGGTCAAGTATCAAATGTGATACTGACGGTACTACATGCCTCAACAAAGAAAATTCTGACCGGTATATCCGGATACATTTATAGGTGGCTCTAGTATCGTTCACTCGCAAACGTGTTCTACACGGGTCGCTACCGTAGCCAGTGTAGCTGCAGAAGACAAACAATACCCTGTCACACCTGCACACCACAAGGGAGGTTCAGGGAAGCACGACAGGCAGTCACAATACACAGATATATATTTGAAAGTAAATGCGTATGACTCTAGTGTGAGTCGCCCTTGATCGAGGTCATGTCTCAAGGTACATGGTTGTACTACGTCTGTACAGCGAAGCCTCCCGCACGAACCGGCTTATACACGCTCGGGCACATGTGTTTCGCATGCTCCCATAGAACATGAATAGTTCTAGAGACGCATACTATCGGGTTATCCACCACCCGACGGGGTCTCCCACTAATTTTGTGTCATGCTGGGGTACCGCGTGTCATATGTTCTTAGAAACATGAAAAGCTTTAGAGACTCATATTGACTTTCCGTGCTAAGCCACGGAAAAGATCACATACCACATCTCGTATGCTGAGCTTACCAAGATTGATCCGCTCTTGGTGGTGTACCTTACCTCTTTCCTAAAGTCGAAGCGTCGTTACATAAATAATAACACATAAGTTAGTTTACCACCTTTATATCCTATACTAATAATACTCCTTATATAGGCATATAGCTAATTTATCACTCATATAATCCTAGTTTTTGAAAATATGCCCTTTTCAAGCACACTGTTCCCAATGATGCTCTGATACCATGCTGTGGGCACCGGGGTCCCGACATCCAAGGATCTCATTGGGTGGTGTCATGCGATGCGACACCCAACAATATACAAGAAAAGAATGAGAATAAATTACAATACCAAGTCTTTATTTATAAACACAGCGGAAGTTTTACAATACTAAGCGAAAAGGAAAGTGACCTATACATCATAGTTATGCTCTTGGCACTATTTATGCAAAAGCAAATTCATCCATGCCCTGGATGCTTCACACTAGCAACACCAAACTTACTGCGGCATGCAGGGCTCCCACTCGGTTGTAAACCATGGAGGGGGTGCAGCCTCATCGTCGAACCGGTCATTAGTCGTATAATCAGCAAAAACTTATTAACTGCAAACGTGAGCTTAAGGCTCAACAAGACTAACCCGTCTCGCTAGACATATGCATGGTGAATACTAAGCATGGGTAAGGTAAAACAGTAAAAGACAAGCCTACAAGTGGATACTTAGCTTTCAAGTTATTATCAACAGCTTACCAGTTTAATGCAAATAACTCTAGAAATCACATTGGACATCAATAAAACTTCCAAAACAATTATAATTCAATACATCGTATTCTCCTGACTTCTTCAGTATTTACTACGTCACAGCGCAGTGAACAAGTGGTACTCTATTACCGCAAGGGACGGTGATTGCAATCTGGACACACCCGGACAACACGACACATACACACTTTCAGATGTGCCAGCGAGTACTTACAGCAGTACCTACATAACACTTCAGTACTAGTCGTATATGGCCACCCTTCACCCAACACTCGAATGTCCAACCGGTTGATCTGTCACGGGCAGGAGGTCCCTACGTGGGGTGTACTCTAATGTACCCACCAGCTGATTTACATCTTGCTGCCCTCAACCTATGCCTATAAAACAGAACAGTATGCCTCGACAAACCAGTATCATGCTACATCAGTTTGCTGGAGCCCATTCTCCAGTATGTCACCTATACAATTCAAGCTTGTCCAGTAGGGCCGCACACAGATCGGTCCTCCATCGACACAAGCACGGCTACGCATGTGAGACCACGTCTCGTTGCATCCTACCCGCTGCTCAGTCTTGATTTCTTATTCATAAACTATTTATTGATCCAATTCATTTATTGTGGTAAAATCCTATCTCGCGAGTAGATTCCAAATACTCGACTTCTACCGAATTCCTATGAACATAAGCATGACATTTTCTACTCATCGGGCTGTAGACCTACCCAATACTCCATGGGATTTGTAGGTCATGAAAGTGGATGTCAAACACCTTAAACATAATGCACAAACATATGAAGACGTAAGGTGAATGAAAACTGCAAAGACATTGTATGGAACTTAAATGCAAACCGGGCCTTGCATGAAAACGAGTCCGGGTCCAAGTTAGTCTCCGTTAGATGGACTTCCAAGGCTTCCGGCTGCTCCTCGACTTTAGTTACTACACGATATGCATATACTATATATGAATGACTTTGAAAATAAATAATATGTTTAAGGTCACAAGCTAATATCTTGTGATGAAAATAAGATAATTTTCTTAAATTGCTTTGGAACTTTTATGGTAGATACTAGGGACTATAATTGAGACTCTTGCAAAGAACGGGAGATGATCAAGGAAGTTTGTTGTCACTAATAATTACGGCAATCAACAACCTTAACTGAATTTTGGTTTATATTCTCGAGGTGTATCATGGCTACCAATGGTTGTACCATGCAGAGGGGGTCTCAATGGTTCTAAGAAAATTTGTTTCACAATATTATAAGCTTCATACAGGGAGAAATTGATTTTACAAATTTGGGAGAATTTCTGAAATGTTTTCTGTATTTTTCCCTATTTTTCAATTACATAGAGATTTGGAACACTGATCAACCCAGTAAATGAAGTCCAATGAACTTGAAAATTTTACTGCAGGTCAAGTGAATATTGTAGAGTGTTCTTACAAAAATTGGGAATTTTCTAATTAGCATAACACGGGTAATTAATTTCCTTAGCTCTATGGAATTAATTATGAAAATTCATAGAGTTTCATGTCCAACAAATTGCACCACTGAAAGTTGAGATCAAGAGAAGTCTACTAGAATGTATTTGGAAAGTTTTGAGCAAATCCACTAGGAGAAATTGAATTTAGATGTTGGTTCAAATTCTGGAATTATTTTCCAATTGGAAAAGTTCAAATAATCCACCTGGCCCCACTCATTTAAAATGGACCAATCAGAGATGGGCCGCACCGAGGGCCACGGGGTTAACCCGTGTAGCCGCACTGAATCCAGTGGCATAGCCGATCCCATGCAAAGAAGACTCGCTGACAAGCATGGCCCAGGGGTCTTTGACTACCTCCCGACGCGCCACTCGGCCGCGGTGGCACAGCTCCGGCAAGCTCGCCGGAACGGTTGCGTCGACCTCCTCTCGGCCTATCCTTGACCGCCTAACCATAAAATCGACTGCGCAAGCCGATGGTGGGGTCCAATCATGGCGGCGACGGCCAGAGATGGTAGCGCGACGACGACGGAGGCAGCTAGGGTTTCGACTATGTCGAACTCACTCGGGAATGGCGCAAGAAGCTCGGGAAAAGGCGGTGAAGATTCCTGGGAGCATGAGGATGATGATTTGGAGGTGCAAGTGGGGTGGAATAGTCGGCAACACTAAGTTCGAAGAAGAACCGCGGCTTTTTCATCGACGGCCACTGAAACTCGGTTATCTCGGCCAACACTCGATGGTTTCCAAATCTTTTTGATCCGGATTGTTAGCAAGGAGATATGTAAACTATCCCTTAACTATGGTCAAGAAATATTAGACGTAGAAAATGAATTAAATCCCTAACCTAGAGACATAGGTATGAACTATCATGGGGAAACATGGAAATAAGAACGCTACAAGGCATGGCATTGCTCGAAACATGGTGAGCGTGCTTAAGGAGCGATAACACACCTTTCTCTTATAAGAGTCAGGGCCTGTAGAGGCTTCCTCCGGCTTGTCGACGGTGGAGCAGGGGCGGTTCTTGGCGGCTTCTCCCGCGGTCGTCGGAAAATTGCGGAATACAGCTCCACCGGGTGAGGAAATGCCGAACCAAAAGGTGTAGAAGGTGCGCAAGAAAGTTGTGAAAAAGTTTGCTCAGGAACTCGTGATCGATCCTTTGCTACTTGGAAAGTTATCGACGGAGTTCCGAGGGAAGATCGGCGGCGCGCGAGCGGGGAAGAACTGCGGCGTGGGCATGGAAAACGAAACGGGAACTCGACGCCGGTGGTCGGGAGGGGTATAAATAGGCAAAGCGAGACGAGGAGAGGCGGCCATGGCGCAAGCAAGCAAGCAAGCAAGCAGCTCCTTGGCTTGCATGCCAGGAGGTGACGCCACGGTGAAAACAGAGGAACCGCTCGAGTTTGGGTCACTGGACAGTGGGTCCCACATCCCATTCCAAGTCTATCCTCTCTGGAACTTCAATTCCCCTACCAAACTTGATACAAAAATCCTAGATTTTTGTGGAGAGGCCAAATTAAATATGGTGATTCAGATTCTGAAATTGGATTTCAACTTTGGACAAGTTTCAACTAGAATTCAAATTCAAATTGGAATTCAATTGAAATTCAATAGAGTCACTGAATTAAATAGCAAATGAGCTTCAAAAATTATTAGAATTTTCAGGGGTGCTATTTGTAATATTATGAGGCCATGGAAAAATGTATAGCCTCAGCTTTGAATATTTTGACAGGGCCTAAATGTAGAGTTGCTATATTCAAGTTTTGAATTAATTTGAATATATTTAGTATTGCATATTGTTTTGCCCTAACAACTTCCATTCAATATATTCCAAATTTTTCAAAAATGTCTCTTGAATTATACCCATGTTAATAAAATTTAAGTATGAGTGAAAGAAAGATTCTTGATAATATGAAGTTCATGAGTACAAATTATAATTGATCTCCACTATGGTTGATAACAAATGGGTAACTGAAATTTATATTAAGGAAAAACTGGGATTTTACTGCTTACGACCGTATAAATACTTTGATAGCAACAATAAGTACTTAGGGTGTTCTTTGTCGATGAAGCTTTGCATGATGAAAACAGTATACCCGCTTTGAGAGGTGGCCATATACAATTTTTTTTTGTAGATACCATCTTATCTCCACATGGCAATGTCATTCCCAACAACCGTACTTTGGATCACCGAGGCTCATATTCATTCGCGATGCTCCTCTACTGTGTCACATATATAGCTCCTTCGTGTTCTCATATTGTATGAGATATCACCCAGACAAAGGATTTGCCGAGATGCTCCTTTCTCTACAGTGCATTCGAACTAGCTCCAAATCATATCTGGCTGATACCATTAATTACTTTTTATTGATGTTAGATACTTCAAATGTTGAAAAAGTTATATAAAAACTGAATTATTTAATTAATAAATTTATCGCGGGCATTTTTCTTGAAAACGTTATTATTCAAATGTTACCATACAATTCATAAAAAGTATTATGCTCCTACATTAGGAAAAATTGTTTATATCCTATCATTTATTTGTATGTATCAAAGTGCAGTAGACAAACTTATAAACGAGTAAATGAATAACTATTGCATGTTCTTGTCTAGGTGTGTCATCTTGGTACATGAATTTTTGTTGTGTATTTCTAGGTTCATTAACCTGTTCATCTATATCGCTTGGGTTAATGAATTTTTTCTTTACTGTAATAGCCATCGGATCATCGTAGTCCTGATATATGCAGCATCCCACATGTCACCATTTGCTCTACTCCTCTCTCTCTCTCTCTCACTCACCCTCTCTTTCGAGCAACGTTACTGAGAGAAAATCATTGGGGTTGTTAAAATGTTCATGCACCTATAACTTTAGAGGAAAAAAATAATTAACCAGTTGATACAGATAGAAAGGTTCATGGATCTTGAAATGCAAAATAAAAAAAATTCTAGGCATGGAAGATATAGTTGGACAGGTTCATGTACCTCTGGTGCATTTTCCTCTTTAGAAATGTATCCAGTCGTACAAGTAATAAATGATCATGCATTGTGACAATATCTATCAGATGCTAAATCAATGAAAAAAATTACATAGATTTAGTTACTATCTATAAATATTCATCAATATAGTCCTCGAAGAGAATCATCTAATGCTTCCCTCAACAGTCCTTGAAGAAAATCATAAAAAGCTGCCCTCAAAAGTCCTTGTAGAGAATCATCCAAAGCTTTTGATCAGATTAGGGATGAATCCTTCTAATAGGTCCCCCAGCAAGGATATCCATTATGGAACAACCCACCCATATATTTCCCCTCAGCATGAAGAATTGGTGGGCACAACAGTGGAGCAGCATGGAAGCTCCACCGCCACAACTTGAACCACATCAGGCTCCTACACAATATGGTAGCACATTTACGTCACAAGGTCTTATGCAAAGCGCTCCTATTACTCCGGTGATTGATCCCGGTCCGATCTTTAAGCACCCAACCTTCCAATTTTCCAAGGTTGTTTCTGTCCCTTGACCCCTTTATATTATTAAACATAAAAAGTCGACTTTCTGACATAAAATTACTTGCAGGGAGATGAATCTGGGTCAGAAGCCAATATTGATCCCTTTGTGAAGATACTACATGCCCACATATAGTTTTGGTCAGAATACAATGTCCTCGTATCTCCAAATGGAACATCCCTAGCCTATTGATGTTCTAGCAGGTACATCTGTTGATGTCGTCAAACCTGCTATGAGCCCCATAGCTGAAGTTCCACCAGTCCACTGTAAGGTGCATCCATGCCACATTTGTTCTACAATATTCTACTCGCACCAAGCATTGGGTGGTCACATGAGCTCCAATAGCAAAGGAAACAAGAAGAAGAAGAATTAGATATCCAATTTTGTTATTCGGTCCCTTTTATTAATTCAATGGAAGGCTATCCAATGCGGCTCATTATTTAGGTTGAATTTAATGTTATCATGCAATAGTTTCCTTGTGAGAAGTATAATGACTAATAGTTACCATACTAGCCAATGTTTCCATTATATTCTTAAGAAACTGTTCAGATAATCATGCTTGTTTGAATTGTTATTTTATTCTTTTATTACGTGAAAAATGGATATATCAAAATGAGTTGATGAGAGTTTACGAATCATATACGCTTTCCAGCCTAGCATTATTGTAAGATTTTGTAGGAGTGATGAGTAGAATTTTTTTTAAAAAAAAATTTGGTTTCATGCCTCCATTCCGGGCGTGAAGAACTTACTTTATCTTGATCCAGCAATAATCTGAGGCACAACTCACATTTTAATACGTACATTCATTACTTGTAATCATCGTTTGTAATCATTACCAAATAATGTTATTCTTTGTAATCATTGTTTGTTTAGAAAATTTCTCCAAGTGGGATAAGACCTGGGTTGCTTGTTTATTGATTATAATGTGGTGTTAATTTTGCATATATTTGGGGTATATGTGCCAACGATATGAGCATCATCTCCGAACCTAGGACTTTACTAACACTGTCTCCATATTGTGACACATGCAAGGATTAAGGGAAATCATGTCTTCATATTGACTATAGGAAACGCTAACACTTACGTCGGCCAACTTAATTTACGTTGGCTGGCCGACGTAAGTAAACTAACTTACGTCGGCCAGAAAAAACCAACGTAAGTTAGTTAACTTATGTTCGCGACCGACGTAAGTTAATAGATTGACAACAGTAAATGTACACTTACGTCGGCTTGGACAACTAGCCGACGTGAATAAAATGGCCGACGCAAGTTTACTATTTAGCCGACGTAAGCTACATATTTTAACCTACCACCCGCGCGCACGCCTTCTCTTTTCTTCCTTACCCGCTGCGCACCGCTTTGCTTTCTTCTCCCTGCCGCCGCGCCCGACACCGTCGCTCCCCCTCCCCTCCCCGGCCCCTCCCCTCCCCGAGCCCCCCTCCCCTCCACATCCCCCACCCCCTCCCCACCACAGACCCCCCACCCCCCACCCCCCCTCCACAGACCCCCTCCCCTCTAATGAAATTTTAATTTAATTGAATTGCATTGTTCAAATTTAAAATTGAATTGAATTGAATTGTTTAAATTATGCTTAAATTGCTTAATTGTTTTTTAATTATGCTTAATTAGTTAATTTGCTTACTTTAGATTATGTTTATTTAATTATGCTTAAGTGGTTAAGTTGCTTAATTGTGCTTAATTAGCTTAGTGTAGATTATGCTTAATTAGTGTAGTGTAGATTATGCTTAATTGGTTTATGTCGAGGGCGGCGTCGGGGGCAGCCTGCTGTCGGGGCACTTATGTTCTGTGGGCTGTGCCGAGCCGGCCCGACCCGAGCCCGGCTGGTCTCGTGCATGAAAACATTAGGCCCGACACGGCCCACAAATTTGTCATGCCAGGCTGGGCCGGCACGACGGGCCATAAGCCAAGGCCAAGCATCACGGATCCCATTTTCCCCTATATGGCCGTGCTGGGCCCGTTCACAGGCCAAGCATGTCATGCCGACCCGAAGCCTGGCCGAGCCGTGGTATATATCTAGCTTATATACGGCCCATCAGGCCCAACCCTAGCGTATATATGCAGTGTGGGTCACGATCGTGACCCGTGACTGGTGACATGAGGTGAATCGTTAGGGTTAAGTGTATATGGGCCGGGCGGCCCATTACTAACCATAAAAGTTTGTAGCTAGGTATCTCTTTGCCGCAAGAACCCCCGTACGTTCACATCGCGCGTGTTTGTGAGTACGTATAAGTCCATAAAAACTCCAAAAAACGTATGTTGCGAGTATTTGTCCTTGAGTTGCAAGATCTGTAAGGCAACAGGTTTCTAAGCTAACCAGTTGCCCCCCTTTGTACTTTAAGAACTGCACTGGATAGGGGGGTGTAGTGTTAAATATGTGGCGTTATGCTGCCAAAATTTCGTGATTTCTGAGACGGATGATAATCAAACATTGATGAATCGTTAGGGTTATGAGACCAACCCAGATGGGCACGACACACAATAAGTGTGATCGTGTTGTGTAGACCATTGTAGTCGTGGCCTCCTCCACAGATTCTTTGCCAACAGTTTTGTCATCTCGTCGGGGTCCTCGCCTCGCCTCCTCTGGACGAGAGTCTAGGAGTCGTCGCTCGTTGGGCTCGCCTCGCATCCTCATAGATTTGAGGAAGATTCGGGCTCGGCATTGCAGATGGCAGGCGGCTAGCAACTCAATACAAGGCGAGGGAGCAAAGGGCGGCCGAGCGGGGTCTGAGGTCAAGCCCGAGCATGCCTCGTGTCGGGCTTCGAACTGGCACGGACCCAATTCACTATCTCTCTCATTATTTCCTCTATCATGCATAAATTAATGAGAAACTAATGGTAATTTGTCCAGCTATTAATTGGAGAGTCAAACATGGGCAAAGATCGTAGTTGGATGTACACTGGTTGGAAGAGCAGAACTTGTGGTCACTAAGATGAGTGGTACACCAAGACAGAAGCTTTTGTGGAACGAGCTTTTTCCCTGTCAAATAGCGATAAGGCACGGTGCCCATGTACGAAATGCCGAAACGGAACGTTTTTGGACAAACTGGAACTTACGAAGCCCTTGTGTCGAAACGGTTACATGTCACATTATGAGTTGTGGAACATTCACGGCGAGACAGCTTCTCAAGCTGTACAAGAATTGGAAGCGGACAATGATGATGCCACAGAGGTTGATATGATGGATTAGATGCTGGAAGCTATACGACCAAAGCATACAGATGATCCTCAAACAGCAGAGGTTAAAGAGTTCTTCAAACATCTCAAAGATTCAGAAGAGGCACTGCATGGACACACTAAAATGTCAATCCTCAATTTTCTGACTAGACTTATGGCCATTAAGTCTAAGTTCTTCTTTTCTAACAATTGTTACAACATGCTCATCGATTTGTTCAAAGATTCCCTTCCACAACCCAACAAAGTGCCTAAAGATATGTACAACTCGAAGAAAATTTTTTCCGGTCTCAGTATGAAGCACGAGAAGATTGATATGTGTCTGGACAACTGCATGCTTTTCTGGAGAGAACATGCCAATGAGAACAAATGTTTGAAATGTGGTCAACCGAGGTTTGTTGAAGTTGTTAATAGTGATGGTAATACTGTGACGACGGAAGTCGCACGTAAGCAGCTTCCTTACTTACCTGTGACACCGAGGTTGAAGCGGTTGTTCCTTTAAATAAAAACGGCCAGACACATGAGATGGCACAGAGAAGGTGAGCGTGAGAACAACGGAGTCATGACGCACCCGTCCGATGGTGAGGCATGGAAGGCGCTGGACCGATTCGACCAAGAATTCGCTCGTGTAGCGAGAAATGTTCGCATTGGGTTGGCGACAGATGGGTTCATGCTGTTCAGCACAAACGCCGCACCATACTCCTGTTGGCCCATCTTTGTCATTCCGTACAATCTTCCACCGGCTTTTTACATGAAGAATGAGTTTATGTTTCTTAGCCTCATTGTACCTGAGCCAGATCATCCTGGGTCATGTCTCAACGTGATGTTGAAACCGTTGATCGAAGAGTTGAAAATGTTGTGGACAGGAGTCAAAGTGTACGACTATTACAAGAAGTAGAAATTCAACCTCCGAGCTGCTTATTTGTGGTCCATTCATGATTTTTCGGCATACGTCATGTTTTATAGATGGAACACTCTTGGTCGGTTGACGTGTCCGATATGTGCCTCGGATATCGATTGCTTTCGACTTACCCATGGAGTCAAGATATCTTACTTCGATTATCATAGACGTTGGCTTTCTCCAAATCACTTGTTTAGACAACAGAGGAATGTCTTCAGAAAGAACACTGTTGTCACTAAAGGACCACCGAAACGTCATAACGGGTCAAAAATATCTGATATGTTGGACAAATTGGTTCCAGGTGAAGGTTGTCCTGGATATTTTGAAGGTTACGGAGGCAAACACAATTGGACTCACATATGTGGACTTTTGGAGCTACCGTACGTGAAGTCGTTGATTCTAAGGCACAACATTGATGTTATGCATCAAGAGCGTAACATGGCCGAATGTATCATAAGCACATGCATGGACATGACGGGCAAAACAAAAAACAATTTAAAGGCTCGAAAGGATCTTGCCGAGCTTTGTAACCGTCAAACTCTTGAGTTCTCCAAAAATGGTGGTAAACCACGCGCTCCTTTCTGTCTTCGACCTAAAGAAAAAAACAAGTTCTCGAATGGTTGCAAAGGTTGAAATTCCCAGATGGTTATGAAGCTAGTCTGAGACGAGCCGTGAATGTGAAAATGGGAAAGCTCAATGGGTTGAAGAGCCATGATTATCACATAATCATGGAAAGACTTCTGCCTGTTATGTTTCGAGGCTATTTTGACGATGTAGTGTGGAAGGTGTCAGCCGAGCTTAGCCACTTCTATAGGCAACTATGTGCTAAAGAAATCACGCCAGAGATGATGACTAAATTGGAAAAGGAGATTCCGGTACTTTTGGGTAAGATGGAAAAAAACTTTCCTCCAGGATTTTTCAATCCAATACAACATCTCTTAATTCATCTTCTATTTGAAGCGAAAGTGGGCTGTCCCGTGAAATATAGGTGGATGTATCATATTGAAAGATTACTTAGATATCTAAAACCAATGGTTGGTAACAGGGCAAGGGTTGAAGGTTGCATCGCCGAAGCTTTTACTCTTAATGAAGTAGGATACTTCTCAAGTGTTTACTTTGCAGAGGAACACAATGTTAATACTTTGGTAATAGGGTACAATATGGATGAGGAACCTTCTTGTAGCGATCTCTCCATTTTTGCAACAAGAGGCACTACTGTTGGTAGTTACACTTCCTACGATGTTAGAAAAAAGAAAGGCGTGTTGCTTTCTTCTACATGTACGCTAATATGGAAGAAATGAATGAATATTTCAAGTAAGTTTTTCTCCTACACTTATGCTTTTCACCATCTTGCAATAGGATGTCGTCAAAGGGGAAGGGGAAGGGGAAGCCAGTGAGAGGGTTTGAGATGCCACGAGACCCTTGCTCAGGGACCTCGTCGGCCGGCCATGGACGTACTAAAGTGAAAACCGATGTAATTAAGTAACTTACGTCAGTTTAGGCCTTAATTACGTCGGCCGTGGCCAACGTAATTGATCGATATTCCTGTAGTGATTGTATTCAAAGACCAGGTTTTGGAAAAAAAAAGAATAATGTTTCTATGGAGTAAAAGCCCAAATTTTAAATAAGATGAAAATCCCTATGAACTAAAATTTATTAAATTCCAAACAAATATTACTCGCCAAAGAAAATTGAGGCACGTAAGTGTGCACCTACCTACACATAATGCTTAAATACGGAACTCATAACAGAATAGATTTGAACTAATTAAACACAAATGTGATGTTATAGACGAGATTAAAATATAAAAATATATTAGTGTACGTAAGGTCATCACTATTTAAAATAAATAAGCGAATGAGAGGTAACAATAGAGTGAATATTCAAGGATATTAAGCTAAGCCTAATTTTAATGAGAAATCACTTCACATAGGTCTAATTCAAATCATAACATCATATCGCCTAGTCAACCGGAAGTAATTAAATAAACAAGAATGCACTAATAATTGAGTGAGTATATCAAATTCTTTAAATAAAATATCTACTAAATGCGTCATGAAAACAAGCATAACAAGCTGGAATCAAACTAGAATCCATATTCAAACTGGGAAAAAAACGAAACAGGAAAATAATCCAAACACTTCTTCTCTTTGGAGTGTGGCCCATTTTCTCCCCTTCCCGGCTGGCCCGACCTTTCTTCTCTCTAATGCGGCCCAGTTGGCCAGCGCCCGGTCCACCTCCCTTTTCCCCTCACGGCCCAGCACCCGGCCTGCCTCCTACTTTCCCTCGCGCGCCACAGCCTGGCCCAGCACTTTTTCGTCTCCTCCTTCCTATAACCGGCCACCGCCTTCCCCATCGAGCCTGACAACGTCCCCGTGAAACCCGTGACAGGACTTCACCCGTCGCTCCACGCTGCATCGCGCCAGGCACTAAGCCGCCCTGCCATGACGTCGCCTCCTCTCTTTTTCCCATCTCGCCATCATGGCACCATGGAAGCGAGCGCGCCAAGGAAACGAGCAGATGCCTTTCGCCTCGTGAACCGCCTCTGTGAACCGCCATGGGAACTGCCTTGAGGGGCTATAAAATGCACCCCGATCCCTTCTATTTTGAGCTCAAAATCACCTGCACCTCAATCCCTATAAGTTAGAGCGAAGAACCAAGCCTGAGCGAGCTTGGTCACCTTCAATTCAGAGTTCCCCTTTTCTTCCTTGCTGCTGACAACCTCGACCGTTCCGACGCGTCGCAGGCGAGGTACTCCAATTAACCCCTACCTTTGTTTCCTTATTGTGTAGAACATTTAGAACACTGGTTTATTAGCCAAATAGAGCACTTTGGAGTAGGCAACGACCTCTAGCCGGCGCCGCCGCGCGCCATTGTCGCCAACGAGCTAGAGATTCCATGAACCCAATACACCTTGCCATACATATTCCTAGTATCTCCTAGAACACGTAGGTGCACTTCATTAGAATAGAAAACCACTGGAAGTTCGCTCCCGACGCGTCACGACCATGACCGCCGACCCTCCTCGTTGCCGGCAGCTGCGGGTATCGTCCCGGCTGGTGCGAGCACCCCACTGCTTTCCACACGCGCTAGAACACGCCCTTGGCCAGTAATACCCTCATTGTAGCCAACACTCGCGAGTTTCCCTTTATCGTCACTGCCACCACCGTATGCATCGTTCTTGCGCTGCCCCTCATTGCTGCTAGCTGCCGTCGGTGCCGGTACGGCCAAATCGAGCCCACCAGGAGCTTACCCACATGCTAGAACGCGTCTCCGGCAAGCTGCCTCGTTAGATTGTAGCACACACGAATAGATCAACGACGCACCGCTATGTGGAGCCGCCATTGTGCGCCGCTGGCCGCTGTGGCGTCGCACTGGCCGATGCGACCATCCCATCATCTTCGCCGCACACCCTAGCACCATACTGATCGCTAGCTTAATGCTAAACCAATCTCGCGCAAGTTCTCCCCGAACCTCGTTGCCTCTCTCACCGCAGACTTGCGGACGCCGCCTTTCCAGCTCCGTATCGGTCCACCACCGCCGCCATTAGACTCACCGAACCCATAGGAACCCGCATATGCATCCAAATGGGCGAGTAATGGTCAACGACAGGGTTCCAGCAATCCGCCAGCATCCCTCCTTCGTGCGGAACGCTATTCCCGCTGACTCCTCTGTTCAGGCCCCCTGGCGCATATGTGGCGCTTGCATGGTGCACACGTGGCTGCCATCTAGGCGCCACCACTTCCCAACGAGACGCCAAGTCAGTTCCACCTCTGTGCCATGCGCGCAACAGCCTCTAGCTCCATTGGGTGCACCCGGTCCACGTAGACCCACACCTAACAGCCCATAGACCAAGCCTAGGTCCACAGAGCAGTACTCCCTGCACCACTGACGAATGGGCCCTCCTTGCCAGCCAAACAGAACGCTAAGGACATCGCCAGGTGTACACGCTCTTACACACCATGACCACCATGGCCCACAAGTCAGCCTTTGTTAGGGAACAGAACTGTTATGTCCACTATGCAAATGCACAAAGAGCTCTATAAAATATATTTTCAAATGTAGGAAAAATCCCATAAAATTTTATAAAATAATAATCGACTTTTAGAATGTACCAGTAGTGATTGGTCGTTTAAATAAATTTTGTGAATTAGTAAAATATATATAACGAGTGATAAATAATGTAACTAATTAATAAATTGAGAAAGTCCCACAATTAGCCGCCAAGAAAGGTAACTTTTCCACAAATAATCTCACTTTTTTATAATTTCCAAAAAAAATCTCTAGAAAATGTTTTGTGCATATACAATATAATTTGAGTAGAAATTGGCTAATATAAAATATGGGATAGGGAATTGATTATCATTCCTATAGGAAAACCAAGTGAATAATAATAATAAGTGAAATACCCATGGAAGCTCCCAATTAAATAATCTATCCATAAATGACCTTCTAAATATTCCAAGGAATGTATATAACTAGAACCTTATATGGTAATAGAATATCGGATAATGAACCAACTGGTGTCATTATAGACAAGCAACTAGAGGGATTTAGATAATAGGAATTCACATGCAAAATCTAAATAAATTGGACCCTTCCTATTAATTTATAAAAGTCGTAATATTCTTAACGCACTAATGGAGTTCTAAAATAAGTTCATGACTTTTAAAACACATAAAGAAAATAATAGATTAAGAAAGGACATAAGTTAACAAGTAATACATTAGTCATTAATAAAAATATTGAGGTCGCTCGAGAATATTAGAACCAATGCTTAGACTATAAAATAAGTGAGACTTACATTGGAAGAATTTTAGTGAATATACTATTGTGAAGATAGATAATTATAAAGAAGTCTCATAGAAGTTATGGCTAACTCGTTGCCCGTAACATAAGTAATTTATAACATAAACTAGTGAATTAATCATAAACCATGTAAATAACTAGAAGACCGATAAAATCATCATAACGTTCCAATGACCATTTGGTTGATCAAAGAAATAGTAATGTTTCCAAATAAGCCACCACTAGAATGACGTATGCTCCGATAAGCATTATCAGGATCTTAAAAACCATGTTAATGAACGATTGTTTGTATTTATTGGAGTTTTATTTGTATTTCTTGGATCTTTATCGATGAATCATATTTTCTTTGCATAGCTACATACTTAGTAATTGGAGAGTTCGCGAAGGAGATATTCAAGACCGGATCACGAAGAACAAGACAAGTACCTTTATAAACCACTGTAAAGGCAAGCTCTAACTCCTTGATCATATTTCACCTATGTTTTGCAATTGCACATACTGCCTGTTTTGATTGCATGACTGTATGTCTATTTTAAAATGTTGATATGCTATGAACCACTTGAAATGTGGTAGCATGAGCTATGATGATGACTGAATATCGGTGTTAGCCACTAGCGAATGATGAACAGTAACACGGTAGTTACTCGCTATCAATTGCTTGAAACAAGACACTGCATCAGTTACGATAATAGCAGTTACTATCACTATCCCCTCCTTGACTTTGACAACACAATCCCTTGACAACCTAACAGCTTCATCACTGAACTATAGCAGAGATGTGAGCACCTCCTTGTTAGTACTATGCTTAGGAACCTTTGCAATGTTTGCATCGTGAACCACTACACACGATATACATGATTGTGAAATGTGTCAAAAGGTGTATGGTGGTGTGAGTTAGGATATGGGTGGGTGATTAATGAATTGTGTGGGTGAAGGGGAAGGGTTGTCGAGGCTGGTATAGTGATGGGATGCCGCAGGCTCCCTAAGAGGTATACCAGCTGCGGCTGCGTATTCAGTGTAATCTACCGATCGGCGCTGAGTGCTTCAGTAATAGTCTGATGACCATGTTTTCCGGACTAGCCTTGTGCTGAGTACTTCAGTTTAGTTCGATGATGTGTGTTCTGAACTAGTCCTTTTGCCAAGCACAGATGGAGCCGCCTCACCAATATAAGGACCGGTTCATTGGACCTCAACATAGTGATTTCGTACAACCACAGAACCTGTATGGGCAGGACTCGCCCTACCTTTCTGGTAACTGCCACAAGAGAAAACCTGCAGAGCCATGGAGGACACGGTGGACCAAGAAATGGCACAGAGACCGAGGGTCATCTGATGTCTTCCTGGGTAGGAATTGCCCGAATAGCCCCAGCGTCGGGCCGAGGTGTGATTGTGCGGTTACGCGGGGAAGATGGGATGAGCGTCATGTCATACCCATGCTAGGTGTGCATGGCCTGTGGGTAAAGTGTACAAACTCTGCAGAGTCTTAATCTATCCGGATAGCTGTTGTCACAGTTTTGTCACACTATGTCTTGGTATTGGGTGGTCGAGGTCGCCGTGTTTTGGGAAAGTGTTGGCATGCGTGCCGGAGTCGTCAGGGCCTTGGGTCCGAAGACTCATCTAAAAGTGAGGGAACTAGCGGGATGGTCTGAGACTCCCCGATGGCCAGCCAACAATAATAATACTAATTCAACTACTTCTCCCTCTTATTGCAAAACTCTTTTCAAAGAGAACCTTGCATAAAATGCTTTTCGACAAAACTAAGCCGTATGGCCTCTCCTTGCTACAAGCCCCAATGCATGAAACACCTCCCCTTGAGTCGTGTTAGGGCTTGCGGAGTACCTTATGTACACACTCTTGCTTTATATGTGGTTTATCAGAAGACAAAGAAGTTGAAGCATGTGAGGATGAAGGTTAGGTCTAGTCCTACTTACCAAGTCTGTCTGTTGGGCATGGCACCATTCCGCTCCGCTGTTTCTAAGGATTTATCTTGTATGTGGTCATCCACAACCACATCAATGTAATATAGATAATGTTTGTCAGACTTATATTGTTTATGAAGAAATAATTTTTGTATGGATCTTGATCTATTTTGTTGTGTGTACCAACTACTGATCCAGGAATGGGTACGGGATGTACAACTGGTCCCACGGAAGGCGGGTCCTGACATATGGTTTCTTTTTTGTTGATTACATACAAAATTAGGTAATATATACCATTTCTTTACACCTCTGATATGCATAGAGTTTATCTAATGTGGTGTCCATTCCAATATAACATTGCCCTGCACAGGATACACATTTAATGAAAAATATATCATTGACATCCATATCAATCGTCAAATAATTCTGAACCGTAAGCCGTGCACAACAGATGGGCCTCAAAATATACATTTCATATGCTAATGTATAAGGTGGAGCTTTCCAAAACTTTACAACAGGATAGGTCTCTACAGCCTATAATAGACTATCTATATGAAAAACACTAGCATTAGTAGTTTACACAAACTATCAGTTGTTGCAACTACAAAGTCATGGAAATAACTATGAAAGACAAATTAAAAGTGCAAAAGCTCTCGTGGCAACAGATAACAATAATATATTTTAGTCCAAAATAATAAGACTAGGATATCGGAGCCAATCCTTGCTCAATGTAAGCTAAAAAAGAAAAACAGGAGTAAGCAACAAAACATTGGTAAAAGAAAATAAGTATAAGAAGAGTAAAAAGAGGCATTGAAATCTAGAGTTTATTAGGATCCAAATCCAATAATGACAACTGACATCTACAGCAGAGAGAACTTGGTTCAAATGGTCATGGCAAAATAAAAAAAAACAGTTATGTTCCGTAGAGACATGCAGTATTCTTCTAAGGCACGGATCAAACTTTACCTCGTACCACTGTAAGAAGCTCAGGATCCATTCAAAATGTCAGATTTATAAAATCAAATCTATATTAAATGGACATCATCATATCAAGATTTATGATCACGGAATGATATGCACTTTTGAAAAGAACCAACTGCAGACATATGGTATTAGAAAACAAGGTTTGATAATAAAATACACAAAAAAAAAGAGCAGGGGAGGTCCGGGGTTGCTAGTGACAATCGAATGCTGTTCCCTCCACTTCAAGTGATACCAATCTTAGGATCATTATCACTGCTGGTGGGCAAATCAATAGTCCCCAACGATGGGCCAACGGTTGCTTCTGAGCTCTCTGGCGACCGATGAATTTGCTAAACTAAGATCCTACATGTCTAAACGTAAATATTGATACTAAAGATAAATAAACCCCTATCTTCCTCTCAAAAACAACAGAGACAGTAATATGATGAATAAACCCCAAACTTTAGATAGCGATGTCATAATTCCCTTCATCATTATGTGGGCTAACTGTAAATGTGTTGGAACGTTCAGAACAGTGACTGCAGCACTACAGGAAACCCGACGATTTGCAACGGCCGGGGTTGTCGCAAATAAGCTATTTGCGACGGCTTTTCTTATTTGCGATGGTTTTTGGCCGTCGCAAATAAGTCGTCGCAATTAAGCTTATTTGTGACGGCCACCGTCACAAATAAGCTTAATTGCGACGGCTAGCAGCGGTCGTCGCAAGTTATTGCCGCGGGCCAGTGGGCCCCGCCAAAGTATTTTCGACGGCCAAGCCGTCGCAATTAAAGGTTATTTACGATGGCCAGGCTCTCGCAATTAAGTGCCTCTATTTGCGACGGTCGGGCCGTCGCAAATAAGTTCAGTGGGCAGGGCCCACGTGTCCTCCTCTGGGACCCACACCGCTATTTGCGACGGCCAAGCCGTCGCAATTAAACCTTATTTGCGACGGCCGGGCCGTCGCAAATAGCAGTGGCTTAATTGCGACGGCCTGGAACCTTATTTGCGATGGTACTGTATAAAAAGCCGTCGCAAATAAGGTTTTTTTCTAAACAGAAAATACTACCCGGCTCGATGGCCAGAATCATAGAACAGATACAATACACACACTTATAACACACAAACATCATCACAATCACAAACTAATAAGTTCCGATACATCTCACATCGCTATCAACAAAGCAAACAAAAGGGCTCACTCGCCCATCTGACCTACGTAGCCACCTCCGGAGCCACCTCCAAAGTCAAAGTCATCGTTGCGCCTCATTCCAGGCGGCGGTAGCGTTGGCGACAGCGTTTGTGCAGCCGTCGCGGATCCCTGCAATTAATGAAACTTAGAGTTAGAATATAAATGCATCAACATCTCTCCCCTTCCCTTCCTCTCCCTCTATCTTCATCTAGATCCCCCTCTCTTCCTCTCTATTTTCATTTCGCTCTTTGTCTCTCACTCTATCTTTCTCTATCACTCTATCTCTCTATTGCTATCCTTTTCCCTCTATCTCCATCTACATCTCCCTCCCTCTATCTTTCCCTCTCTCTATCTCCATCTACATCTTACCCTCTCTCTTCATTCCCCTCCTACTCTATCTAACTATCTTTCACTCTTTCTTCTGACTCTCTCTTTCTTCTATCTCTCTCTTTCTTCTATCTCAATCATTTTCTTCTATCTAACTATCTCTCTGTTTCATCTATCTCAATCATATTACGCTGGAGAAGAAGGATTACATAGAAACTTACTTGACCCGCTGAAGAAGGATCGCCTGGAAGGACCGGTGGTAGTACCGGTAGCTGGATCCCCAGACCTTGTGCCCGAGCCATGGCCTTTCATTGCAAACATTAAATTCTATCTATTAGTAAGTCATTTACGCTGAATTAATGAGAACTTTAGTTTTTATTTTGTTAGCTCCATTGCTTCCCGCATCTGCGCCAACGCTGCTGCTTGGCTTTGGATCGTGGCTTCCATCATGATCCTTTGGCGTTCCGACTCTTCCTGTCGCCTGGAGAGGGACTGCATCTCAATGTCCCTCTGCGAGGCGGGACGACTAGTCGTGCCCACCGAAGAAGCCTGCGTGGAGCTGCCTCTCGCAAGTCTCCCCGCCCTCGAGTCGACAACTCCGTCGAATATGGTGAGCCTATAAAAAAGAGAGTCAATAATATGAAATTGAAATATCTTGAATACTAGGAATTGAAAACGATAAAATGACTTGTAAACTCACCTTCCGTGTGCTTTTCCACCACCGGTTGCATACGCGGCTTGAGGATCGATCGGTTGACGTTCCCAATCGAAATCCTTGCCGTCTATCTTCCTACCCTCCTCCCCGTACTTAGCCTGCTGTAGGATCGAAGAGCACGAAAAAGCTACCAGAGGGGGGGGGGTGAATGGTAGATTTAAAAATCTTATGCAGCGGAAACAATTAAACCCCAATCCCTTAGGCAGAAAAACGATCTGTTAAAGAAATCGTGTCCGAGACAAATCTAAACGTGTTTCACCGTGACAAAAGTGATATATATCAGAGAAAATCAAGTCACGAAGACAACACAAGAAGAATCACTCAAATCCGTCAAAGAAAACTCAAGTTATGATCGAAAGATCAAACAAAGGTCAATCTTCCCTACCCGAGAAAAACAGTTCTGAAACTCTGCAAAGAACCTCGTGTAGATCATAGACCACAAATCCAATGACCATGAAATTTTGACAGATGATAGACAATCAAGTTGTGAAGACAACCCAAAAAGAATCACGTCAATTGGATCAGTAAAACTCGAGTTATGCTAAAACCACTGACGAATGGTAGTGCTGTCCAGAAACTCGATGAGTAAAACTTGTCTGGAACAAGTCGGACGAACAAGGCACGAAAGTTCCTTCAAACTACGAATTTTATTCAATATAACACAAGAGGAACAGCCCCCAAAGTCGTCTGCCACGAGCTTTGGCCTTCCCTTGCTTATATAACCAGCCCTCAGGCCATCCCAATCTCAACTAGGACTCCAATCCTAATCCGATCACAATCAGAACTTTCCATAACAGCTCAAGATTCTTATATACGCAGATAGAAGCAATGTTAAGACTTCCAAACACCTTAGGAACATATCCCACATTCCTAAAGAACTCAAATTCGTGACCCACACGAAATCCTAACATAACCAATTCGATAGTTCCATACCGAGCCATAACCGACTCAGCTAGCAGCCTAAGTCTTCAACCGATACGATCCGATCCTTCCGATCAGATCTTGATTCCATAATCCGTCTTTAGAAGCATATTGCCACGTCATGCACCGCATGCATACGTGCGAACACCTTCCTTCGACCTTCATATGCACTGCCCTTGATTCAATCATCCTTCGCGATCTCCTGACCCGCTCAACCACAGTTCCTCCCGAACATGGTTGTTGGAACCTCATCTCCTCCTGAGACTAGTCCAATGGATCCAGTCACCAGCCATGACTTGAACTCATGCAACACTTGCACATGAATAAACAACCAATGCATACGAGCCCAAGTCCTCGACTTGACTCAAGTTAGTTCCGAACACAACACCTTACGTGAGCACCTCACATAAGCATGTTGCAAAACCACAGTAGAAACGATATCAACCATATCATCCAAAACGCACCAAGAACTTAGCAAATGAATACTAAGCAATCTTTCTGACAATGTAAAGCAAGTACGAAACATAGCAAATGAAAAGCAGAAGCACTTAGGTCAAGTTCCGGACCTTGCCAGAGCAACCCGGAGCTTGAGCCGGAGCTAACAAAAGCTAGTAAAACCTAGCGTCGGAGCTTACCAAAACAAGTACAATGAAGCACCTGCCGGAGCTTACCAAAACTAGTAGATCCAAAACCGGAGCTAGACAAAGTACATCAGAGCTTAGCAAAAGCATTCCGGAGCTATCAAATATATGCTGGAGCTATCAAAGACATGCTGGAGCTAACAAAGACATGCCGGAGCTAAAAGTAAAGCTCACCGGAGCTAACCAAAGCTAGTCGGACCTAGCTTTGAACATAACCGGAGCTACCCAAACCAAGCCGGACCTACCGTCGGACCTTGCTGTAGCTCAGAGCTAGAGTCGGACCTTGATAAAAAGGTGTTTTGGTGATATTCGAAACATTTATCATCAAAGCCAACTGTATTCACTACAAACCAATGTATTCAACACACATAGGTGTTACACCTGCAAAACAAGAAAACCGTGTAAGTTCAAAAATCTATATAGTTATATTTAATATGAATGATTTCTAAACTTACCAACCGCTCGGCTGCAGCCTGACTGCACCCCGTCGGCCGAGAAGGGTCCCTGTGACCTCTCTTCCAGACCTCAGCAGGGGTGGGCGGCACCCCCATCTCGCGCTCCTGTCAATACGTGTCATTACAAAATATATATTATTAATATATAAACATAAGTTACACAAACTTACCATGCGTTTAGCTAAGAGCAAGTGGTTATCTTTCTCGTGCCTGCTCTTCCTCTCGACCCCTATGCAGTCTCGAGCCTTCTCAGACTTACCTTTAAACTCATCGCTAGCCCAGTAGCGACAAAGGGCCCAAAATGCATCGGTCCGACCCTGCAACCAGCTCACGTGGCCATGCACATAGTTGGAAGTTGTTAAAAATACCGTCGAGGAAATTATCAAAAAAATACTTACTACACTCCATGTACTTGCGCGTACTCCTCCTCCGTCAGGTGCATCTCGCTCACTTGCCGGAAGTGTAGCACGGGCTGCTGGTTCGCCTTCAAATGCTCATTAACAAGTTGAACGCGGGTGTTCGACAAAGCTTGTTGAAGCGCCTTTGCAGCATTGTAGTGAAACACTCGCCTCGCATCCTCAAACTGGCGATGGTCATTCAGGCCCTCTAAAGTATATCTTGCCTGCGATAAAGAATATATTGAAGAGATGTTCACTAAAAGAGTTTCAGAGTTGAAACTTAAAAACTTTTTTGACATACTTACCATAAAATCGGCCCATACGGCCTCCTGAAGGTTGTCGTGCTTCTGGTGATGGACGCTTGCGTAGTCCTCCCACGAAAGAGCAGGCACCCCGTTGATGACCCCGGGATAGTGCAAACGCACTATGGACCCGAGGACACCGTTCACCGATCTGTGGTGTCTCTCACAGGTGAATGACGTGTCGTCCCAAGCCCTGCAATATATTTATTCATTCATTACTTAAGTAATCAAAAGAAACTAAAATTGAACACTATAATTTTTATTACTTGTCTCCGACTGGACGAATCACAATCTTCTGTGAAGGGACCGCAGGAGGACTAACAAAGTGAGTCCTCCTCGTCCTCCGCGTCTACTGGGGCGCCACATCAGGTGACACAGACAGCTCCTCACCAGCCGAGTCAAAGGCCTCAGGAAGAAACTCATCGCCAGCCGGGGGCTGGCTGGCTGAGTGCTCGCTCACCGAGGGCTGGCTGGCCGAGGGCTGGCTCACGGAAGGCGCCACAGCCTCTGAGTCAGCCGGTGAGGACTACAACATTCAAATGATTCATAAGTAAGTTTAATGTGAATTTGAGTTTAAAGATTTTGTCAAAAACGAGTGACATTTACATGTGACGAAGCTCTAGAGCTGGTCTGAACGTGCCCCAGCATCTGAGAGCGTCTGCTGCCAGTCGACGAGGCACCAACGAAAGCGTCCTCAGGTCTAGAGGGGTAGAACCCCCTCGTCGGCGACACCTTCTTACCCTTCTTTGACGCCATCCTGTTGTAATTAGATAATTAGTAAATATGCAAATAAAATATACAAAATTCATGTTACTATCTTCAAGAAAACATTACTTGTAGTCACATTCAAAATTCATCAACATCATTGTCCTGTGCCTGTGCCCTACTCCTTAAACCAGCCCAACGGTCTTCCATCATGGCATGTTCTAATTTTCGTTTTCGCGTATCATCTGCCTCTACATCTTCAACGTCTTCAACATCTCCAACTAATTGATCGAGTCCTGCACCAAGCTCGATGTAAAAGTGTCTGGCAACTCTTCTTCTTGGTACACTTATTCAATGTCTTAGCTATCATGGTAACCATCATCCCAAGGAGTATATAGCCACTCAAGAGGATTCACCTTATATACCACCCACCAAGCACTGAGCTTCGTGCATGGATAAGGTAGATAATACACTTGTTCAACTTGATGCGCAAGAAAAAATGTATCGTAACCTCGTAGTCGGTCCTTATGTTTCACTTCCACCATTCCAAATTGGTTTTCTCGAGTTCCATCAGTACGATCAAACCATTCACAGTCAAAGAAGACAACTCGAAGGGTCTTATTTCCGGTAAAATTAAATTCAAGGATTTTGTTAATGATACCATAATAATCAGTTAAATTCCCTTGAGTGTCCATTGCTCTCGTCACAACATGGAATTTGATGTTGCTGCGAGAGGACGATGAGCTTCAAAATGAGTTGTACGGAATCAGAAGCCATTTACGTCATATCGACCATAGCGTCTAACATTCACCAATCCATAAGATAGCTGCCGCAAATCTTCATGGACATTGTGAGTCCGACACTGTCATAAATGATCGTGAGTTAAAATAATACTTCTTTAATAATAGTAATTTATAATACATAGAAGACGAGAGAATATTACATATTCTCTAAACCAAGATAGAAAACTCTGCCCCCCATTTATTCCTTCCTTTCGCATCGCTTCTACTTGTTTGGTCGTAGGTTGATGCCTATGTGGCCAATATTGTCTGTGGAACTCACTGAACATGAAAAAAACATCTTTTAGAGTACATGTGTAGCAAAATATGTCAATTAGCATAAACGTAGGAGAAACACTTACTCGAAGTATTCCTGCATGCCTTCTATATTTGCGTACATGTAGAGTAAAGCAACATCCCTTTCATGTTCGAATAGCACGTAGGTCGTGTAGCTACCAACGGTGGTGCCTCTCGTTTGAAAAATGGAAAGGTCACTTAGAGGGGGTGTTTCGTCCACATTGTACCGCATCACCGAAGTATTGATATTTTTTCTTCCGCAAAGTAGACACTTGAAAAGTATCCTACTTCCTTAAGAGCATATGCTTCAGCGATGCACCCTTCCACCCTTGCCCTGCTGCCATCCATTGGTTTCAGATATCGTAGCGCTCTTTCAATGTGATACATCCACCTATATTGCACAGGACCGCCAACATTAGCTTCGAATGGAAGATGGATAAGCAGATGTTGCATTGGATTGAAGAAACCCGGTGGAAATTTTTTTCCATCTTACATAAAAGTATGGGTATCTCCTTCTCTAACTTATCCATCATCCCGATCTTGATTTCTTTAGCACAAAGTTGTCTATAGAAATAGATGAGCTCAGCTAAAACCTTCCACACCGCATCATCTAGATAGCCTCGGAACATAACAAGTAGGAGTCTTTCCATTATAATGTGATAATCATGACACTTCAACCCATTGAGGTTTCCTGTGTTAACATTCACGGCTCGTTTCAGGCTAGCTGCGTAACCATCTGGGAATTTCAAAGTTTTCATCCATTTCATAACTTCTTTCTTTTCTTTTGATCGAAGACAGAAAGAAGCACGTGGCTTTCCACCACTTTCAGAGATTTCAAGAGTTGGACGGTGACAAATGTCTGCCAAATCTAGTCTAGCTTTATAATTGTCTTTCGTTTTGCCAGACATATCCATGCAAGTGCTTATGATACTTTCGCTCATATTACGCTCCTGATGCATGACATCAATGTTGTGCATTAGAATCAACGACTTCACATATGGTAGCTCCCAAAGTCCACATATGTGAGTCCAATTGTGTTCCTCTCCATAACCTACGAAATATCAAGGACGACCTTCATCAGGCACCAGTTTGTCCAACATATAAGAAATTTCTGACCTGTTGAGACGCTTTGGTGGTCCTTTAGTAACAACAGTGTTCTTTCGAAAGACATGCCTCTACTGCCTAAATATATGATTCGAGGGCAGCCAACGTCTGTGACAATTGAAGTAAGATATTTTTCCTCCACGAGTTAGTCGAAAGCAATCCGTGTCTGAAGCACATATCGGACACGTCAGACGATCGTGAGTGCTCCATCCGGAAAACATGTCGTATGCCGGCAAATCATGGAGGGACCACAAATAAGCAGCTCGAAGGCTGAATTCCTGCTTCTTGTAACTGTCGTACGCTTCGACTCCTGTCCACAAGACTTTCAATTCTTGGATCAGCGTTTTTAACATCACGTTGAGACGTGACCCGAGATGATCAGGTCCAGGTACAATGAGGCTGAGAATCATGAACTCGTTCTTCGTACAAAAAGCAGGTGGCAGGTTGTATGGAATGACAAAGACAGGCCAACATGAGTATGGCGTGGCATTTGTACTGATCGGTGAGAATTCGTCTATCGCTAATCCGATGCGAACATTCCTCGCATCATGAGAAAAGTCCGGATCGAAACGGTCTAGCGCCTTCCATGCATCACCGTCGGACGGATGTGTCAAGAATTCATTGTTCTCACGTTTACCTTCTTTGTGCCATCTCATTTGTCTTGCAGTTCTTTTTGAAAGAAATATCCGCTTCAACCGAGGTGTGACAGGCAAGTAACGAAGATGCTTATGTGCGACATCTGTCATCACATTATCGCCATCGTCATTAACAACTTCAACATACCTCTATTTACCACATTTCAAGCACATCTTCTCATTGTCGTTCTCTTTCCAGAACAGCATGCAGTTGTCTGGGCACACATCGATTTTCTCATATTTCATACCGAGACCAGATATCTTGATCTTTGACTAATACATATCTGCCGGTGCTTTGTGAGGTTGTGGAAGGATATCGCAGATCAATTTCAAGAGATCATTGTAACAGTTGATGGAAAAAAAGTACTTGGACTTAATTGCCATAAATCCGGTCAAGAAAGCAAGTACGGTCACAGCCGTGTGTTCATGCAACGGCTCTTGTGAATTCTTCAGCTCCTCGAACAACTTCTCTTCCTCATTTGTAAGAGGATCCTCCGCTTCCAGAGCTTCTAGCATCTCATCCATCCTATCAACCTCTTTTATATCATCATCCTCATCCACTTCGGCTATGACTCAAGAATTGGTGTCGCCGTGAAAGGTCCACACTTCATAATGTGGAGTGAAACCGTTTCGACATAAGTGAAACGAAAGCTCCAATCTTCTCAAAAAATTGGTGTTCCGGCATTTTGTACATGGGCACCGCACCATATCTTCCGTTGACAACGAAAATGCTCGATCCAAAAATTGATCTAACTTGATAAACCACTCATCGGAGTGACCACCAGTTCTGCTATTCCAGCCAGTATACATCGAACTGCGGTCTTCACCCATGTTTGGCTCTGCAGTTTAACGCGAAAGAAATTGTCGTTAATGTATTGTTGTGTTATGTCACGGCCCTACAACCTAGGCAGATAGATCCTAGACCCACCCAAGACCGGAACTATTTTGAAGCTAGGTAGTGGTACACCTACACCGGAACTATTTTGAAGCTACTGGTGAAATCAGTGCCACAACCAAAACTAAACCACGCAAACTAACTGCAGAACACTTCATTGCCGACTACCCAGTCAAAAGTTCGTGATGGCAAGCTAGGTGTTCTACTCCCCCATCAAAACAACACTAACTGACTGAAAAAAATGCACAAAGAAGCAGTAACAATAGAGATGTCAGAACTGAGAGGTAAACGGCGGGCCGGCGGTGGGGCGACGACGGCGGGCCAGCGGCTGGGTGGCGCCATGGGCGGTGCAGCGACGCGGCTCAGGGACGGGGGCGCGGCGGGGCGGGCGGCGGGGCGGCAACGGCGGGGCGGGCGGCGAAGAAGGTGTTCGCACGTGTGCAGCAATGGTGAACTCGGCTCCGAGGGAGGTAAACCGTGGAGACATTTTTCACAGTATAGGATGTGAGCCTAGTATATTGGAACATGAAGCTCCTGAAGTTGTTTTAATCTACAACATTTGGTGGCAGCATTAGAAACAACTGTGCGTTTAGCTTCGGCACTCAACTGTGACACCGTTGTTTAATGTTTATATGACCAAGAAATGGGAGAATCTCCAAGAACACGCAATATCCTGTAATGAATAATTGAGAATCGGCCACCTAGCCGAATCAGCATCTGAATAAGCTGTCGAGGCCAAGTTGGATGAATGTTGGAGTCTGTAACCCACGATATAAGGTTCCTTTGATATATGAAGAATCATTTTCACAAGAGACCTATGTGTACAGCAAGGCGTATGGATGTGTAAGCACACCTACTGAACCGCATATGCAGTAGTGAGCCTAGTGACGATGAAATATTAAAGCTTGCGCTGTGATACATTTGTAGAACTGGGCATCATCTGAAGGAATTACATCATTGCATGTGACCATTGTCTTAGTGCCGACACGTGTTGACAATGGTTTATAGTTGAGCATACCAGCACTGTCAAGAAGGTCTTCCGCATATTTAGTTTGCCTAAGAAAGTGTAAAAGCCGACATTTTAGAAGAACGAAAGTGCAAAAAATGTGGACTTAATTTTTTTTATGTTGAATTGGGAATTCAATCTCACGTGAATTATGTGAGTTAATAAATAGTATTAAAAATATGAACTCGTTAAAACTTTAAAACATAGTTGGGGAAAAGATTAATATATGTGTCTATTTAATTAAATAAGTACAAAAACAATGAAGATCCACATTAAATTCAAAAATTCAAAGTCAACTTTTAAATTTAACATGATTCAAAATTTAAGACTAATAGCTCCTGAATCAATTATTGTCATGTTAAAACTTTACTTCACCAAAAATGTTAATTTTATTTAATAAGGTATCTCTAAAATTTTTGGAAAGTCCCGGTGGTAATATTAATATTTTTCATAGGAGTGAAACTAATCAACCGACAATGTTTACCATTTTAGGAGTTGAATTGCTATATGAATTGAATCAACACATAAAGGAAATTTGCATTTCAAAGTTAAATTTGAAACTTAAAATATTTGAATTCACCATCATATTCTTCACATTTTCTTTGGTCTACCTGCCATGTTTTATAATTTTTAGAAGGTGGTAACTATTGAAAGTCGGAGAAGATAAGGAGGGGAATAGTGGGCCCCACATTGCAGCACAGCTCATCACAGAGTTTTTCTACTTTCCCTCACCATGTAGCACACAACTGCTTGGTTGCAGCGCTTGCTTGCCGGTGGAAGCCAGCTGCTCTTTTACTCACCTTTCTTTTCCCTCTAGTTCCTTAAATCACGAGACTTTGTTGCTACCTCTCCCTTATACTCCATCAACCTTGTGCATGTTCTCTGTTAGCCTGGCTTCTTTCTTCTCCCCACGCACAAGCAAAATGGAGACCTTGCTCCGTTATTTCTCCCCCAGCGCAGGAACATGCCCTCCTCGACCTCAACCTCAACCTCTACCTCTGCGCCATAGCAATCAGCAAGTGGTGATGGGTGTTGGCTTCCTTTTCCTTGTGTTTTATTGCTCACAGGGATTTTTTGCAGAATAGGCCTAGAGACGGTGAGATATTGAAGCTCGCCTATGATACTTTTGCACAAATGGTCATTATTTGAAGGGATTACATCATTGCAAGATGTCATTGACTTATTGTTCACAAGTGTTGACAATGGTTTATAGTTGAGCATACGATCACGGTCAAGAATTTCTTCCGCATATTTAGTTTGCCTAAGAAAGAAACCATCTTCAGAACGCTGGACATGAATACCGTCAAAGTGGTGAAATGGGCAGAGGTCCTTCATGGCAAACTTTTGATGAAGATGTTGAATGACTTGTGAAGAAGCAATGTAGAGGATGTTGTGAGCATGATGCCTTCTACATAAAGGAGAAGATATGCAATGTCAGTTTCTTGATGCGGCAAGATGAAGTGCTATTCTGATTGTTGTGGGTTTAAATATCGAGGAGAATGTTTGGTCGAAGGAAAACAGGTTTGGGAATTATCAACCTCATAATTCATAATGAAGCCTTACTTACAAAGCATTTGGATAATTTCTAGGATAATCAAGAGACACCTTGGATCAACCTCATCTGTTCTACATATTACTCTAGCGTAGTTGTCCCACATGTAGTTGGTAAAAGAGGTTAATTGTGGTGGTGATTTATATCTAATATCAAGATACCTAGGAATTGCAACTTGTAAAATGAGAGATGGAAGCAGGGTTATGTTTTGGAAAGATACGTGGAATGATCACATCAAAACTGAATTTTGAAATCTATATTACTTTGTCAACTAGAAAACCAATTCAGTGAAAAAGTTCATGAATGAAACAACGATGAAAGAATTATTCCAATTGACATTATCAGTGCAGGATTACAGAGGGCTCAAAATAAGGATAGGTGGATTTATCAATGGTGACCCGGAAAAAATAATTAAGCAGGTGTGGACTTCAAAGTGCAACAGGAAGTTGGAATCTTCTATTGGATATTTTTTATGGGCAGGCTTGATACTAGAAACATTTTCGAAGGAAAACTTATTCAAGATAATAATTATATTCGTGTTCTATGTATGAAACGAGGAGAGGAAACTAGTATACAACTTTTCTTCAAACATTATTTCAGTTCTCAAGTCTAGTGTTGAATTGGGATTAACTAGAATGTGCAAATCAATTTATTTGAGATGACTTAGCTGGCAAGGGAAAATTTTGCAGGTAAGGTGCAAATCAATTTATTTCAAGGGAAATGGTCAAGAACATTCATATTGCTTTCGGTAAGGGCAAAAAATGTAAAGGAACAATGAGAAAGAAAAGTACATCTTCAGGTGAAACAACTGTCTACATAGCTTTCAAGAAACAATCAATTTTTTTCAAGTATCTTATGTATTGGAAGAATCTGGAATTTTGCCAAAGTATTGATTTGATGCACGTTACAAAGAATGAATTTGACAACATCATTGGGACCTTGCTGGACATGCGAGGAAAACAAAGGACGGATTAAATTCATGTATGGACCTAGTAAATCTTGATATGAGACCAGAGCTTCACCCAGTAGAAAAGGCGAATGGGAAGAATTATCTTCCCTCAGCCAGCTACAACTTGGCACTACCAGAGAAAAAGGCAATTTGCAAATGCTTGCGTTGGATCAAAGTGCCCACGAGTTTCTCATCCAATATCCGTAAACTAGTCTCGATGAAAGACTTGTTTTTATTAAGTTATAATTCTCACGACTGTCACATGATGATGATAGTGTTACTTGCCATTACAATAAGGGTCATCAAACCTGAGCATATAAAAGTTGTCATCACACGTTTGTGTTACTTCTTCAATGCAATATCACAAAAGGGGATATCACGTGAAGATTTTGACTATTTGAAAACGTACATCGTCGAGACTATGTGCAAGCCTGAGATGTGTTTCCCACCATCCTTTTTTGATATGCAAGTACACCTAATCATACACCTTGTTGATCAGATAAAAGCATTGGGGACACTATAGTTATATCATATGTTTCTGTTGGAGAGATATTTTGGAGTATTAAAAGATTATGTGTGGAACCGTGCTCTCCCAAAGGGTTCAATTATGGAAGGATACACCACTGAAGAAGTGATTGAACGTTGTGCTGATTACAACAAAGATGGAAAACCGATATGTGTGCCTATACCAGTACATGACGGTAGACTACGTGGGAGAGGCAAAGTGGGTAAGGAAACTTTTGTCGTTCAAGATTACAAGAATGTACACCGTGCACATTTATGTGTACTACAACTGCTAGCAATAGCTGAGTCGTACATCGAGGAATACCAAATTGAGCATCACGAAAAAAAACCAAGACCACATAGAGGATTGGATCAAGAAAGAGCACAGAAGATGTTTCAATGAATAGTTAATGGAAAAAAATATACCATACATAAAATCTATAGAAGAGGCAACAATGAAGAAGTTAGCTTCTGTCCCATCTGCTTTGGTGACATCATGGCAAGCATATGACATCAATGGTTACACATTTTACACTAAGGAAAAATACGGTAAGAGTGCTGCACAAAATAGTGATGTTTTTATAGAGGCTTATGATCCACAAGGGCAGAAGACCACATACTTTGGGTTCATAGAGGAAATATGAACTCAATTATGGCGAAAGAATGGTAATGCCCGTATTTAAGTGCCAATGGGTCAAACATCTTGATGGTGTGAAATTGGGCAACTACGGGCTAACAGTGATAGACTTGAACAAAGTGGGTTATAAAGATGACTCGTGGGTTCTCGCCGATCGTCTTGCACAAGTTTTTTATTTACATGATCCAAAAACTGAGAAGATGCACGTAGTTGTTTCTGGAAAGCAATATATTGTTGGGGTTGAGGATGTGGGAGATAATGAAGAAGAATATAATCGGTATGAAGAGATGTACCTTTTCACCGAACCATAAAACATCAAGCGCGTAGAGAGAAGCATTAAAAAGGATTTGAAACGCTATATGCGAGAAGATGTAAATGCTAGAAAATATGTATAATATATATTGTATATTATTGTATCCTTTGAAATCAACTTAGAACAATGCTCCATTTCAGCCTTAGATAGCATGTTTCGAACATTATTAAATTCATCTTCTGTAGGGAAGACTAATTTGGACAAGTGATCCTTTTCGGCTTGTTTACTATCATATTTATCACCTTAACCTGTTCCATAAGTTATCAAATTGTATGTGTATATTTGCCTTCCAACAGCTGGGTTCCAAACAACATCTTGAAGCACAACTCTTGAAGCTCCTGTCAAGCTAATCCCTTGACAGTGAGCTCTTATATATTCAAGTAACCCCTGAGACTCATCATTTGGATTGTTAAAAGCTTCAATTGATGTCTGATGATATTTTGGAAGGATTTTCCCATCCATTTGAGGGATTGTTTGGATAGGAGTGGATCCACTTCAATCTAACTGGATTGAGGTGGATTGAGCAGAAAATTAGTTCATTTTCCACTCCAATACACTTCAATACAATTAGATTGAGTAAACCCAAAAAAGCTCTGAAGGATTTCCTTCTCTTCTCTCCATTTCAAAAACATACAAAGATGCTACTTTATCAGTTTTAATAGCTGAATATATTAACTAAAAATCATTACCATCTCTCTTAGTGCTTCACACAAACGACAAAGGAACAACATGAATCACAAATCTTGTTTTTACAATTTTCATAGGAATTTAACCTTAATCCTTCAAGCATAGATTTTATCCATAAGTGAAGCTTCCTAATCAGACATGTTAATGGCAGTTACAAGCGAAGGGTGTGTCGAAGCTAATAAAATCTAAACGGGACTGAAGAAAAAGAGATCATGTACATATGAGTGGCAATGTCCAGGTTGGACAGTGTGAAGCTATGATGGTAGCATTCAACAACATGAAAAGTGATGCCAAGGTTATGCTTGCATCAACCAAGGCATGTTGTGAGGGCATAACACTTGTTGTGGCATAACGGTTATGTTTGCCCCAACAAGTGTTATGCCCTCACAACATGCCTTAGTTGATGCTAGCATAACCTCAAGATCATTTTTCATGTTGTTGAAGCCTGCCATCATAGCTTCACGCTGCCTGACTTGGACATTGACACTCATCTATGCAGGATCTCTTTGTCTTCAGTCCAATTCAGATTTTGTTAGCTTTGGCGCACCCTTCTCTTATAACTATCATTAACATGTCTGATAATGAAGCTTCACTTATTGATAAATCTATGCTTGAAAGATTAAGGTCAAATCCCTATAAAAGGGTAAAAACAAGATTTGTCGTTGAAGTTGTTCGTTTCATCGCTTGTGTGAAGCACTAAGAGGGAAGGTACTGATTTTTAGTCAATATATTCAGGCATTAAAACTAATAAAGGAGCATCTTGCTAATTTTTTCAAATGGACAGGAGGGAAAGAAATCCTTCAAATAGATGGGAAAATCCTTCCAAGGTATCGTCAGACTTCAATTAAGGCTTTCAACAATCTAAATGATGAGTCACGGGTGTTACTTGCATCTACAAGAGCATGTTGTGAAGGGATTAGCTTGACAAGAGCTTATCAGCATCACGGGCGGTTCTTAATTAATAAGTAGATTGTGAAAATAAAGACTTTGCCCCGGCTGTTCTTAAATAAAAACCCATTCTGATGTTTGAACTAGTACATGCGGTTCTTAAACAATGACCGCCCGTGAAAATCATGTATTTACCCAGGCGGTGGTTAATTAAAAACCGCATGTGAAGTGTCTCACATTACAGGCGGTTCTTAATTAATAGCCGCCTGAGAAAATAATGTATTTACCTAGGCGGTTGTTTTTTAACATCCGCCTGTGATGTTCAGTCATCACATGCGGTTATTGTGTCTATCTTCATCACAGTCGCATTTTTTTACGGATTGCCTGTGTTTAAAAAATTGAGGCCTGTGAAAATGCTTTTTGTAGTAGTGTCTATTTTGCAACAAACAAATAATAATATATTTAGAAATCTGACTCCAAAATATACAAAATTGTGTGCATGTTTTAAGAATGAAGGTAGACTCCAAGCTTGTAGATTTAAGGAATCAGATAGAGTAATATGTAGAGGGTGGACTGATAAACATTTTTAGAATTCCAAATTAGTCAATTTCCTTGTATATTTTATTGTATAGTTTTTTAAATAAATTTATCAGTAGGGACTTCCTACTGTTTTCCATTAAAAGGAGATGCAGAACTCGAGAGTTTTTTCTCTGTCATGAATTTGTATTATCTTGATGTAACTAAGAAGAAAATAAAATTTCCTCATTAGAAATAAATACATGTGTTTCCAGATATCCTAAGTAATTAATTTGGTCAATGAGTTTAACTGCCTCACACAACCATTTTGATAAGCACATATGTTCGGTTAGGAAGCTAAGACACATTATATCATGGTATTTTGGATGGTTTCTTTAGCTTGAGATCATAGATGACATGTAGCAAGGAGTGGAATGCATTCTCTTAGCTAGGCGATCTGAGGTTCAGAGGATATGTTTTGCACAGCAAGGCCTAAGAAAAAGCTACATTTCAGCAGGGACCATATCTTCCAGAATAACCTCTATGCCCAAATATCACTGATCCCAAAAAGAAGCCATTGTACAGAGATTTGCAGGTGTAAGAGCCTGTTTACGTAACCTTTCAGACATGCTGATGAGATACCTATTCTTTCAATTTAAAATCGTTGACTAACTCCTTACATCTAAAAATCCATGGGAGCATGCGGTTTTAGAGGTCCATTATACTCTGGACCAATTACATAATGGAATATGCATGAGCAATGTGTGTTATACAAGACGATGGTGCATCAGGCGATGAAATTTGGAGCAATTTCTTGTATGGTCCGGCTATCGAGTCATCAACTTTACTTCTATTAATTCTTGGTGTTATGCTAAAACTGAATGAGCATATGGATCATAAACTTTCATGCACATGTTGTAACACATCAACCTTTATACATTTACAAATAGAAGAACAAAATTTTTAGTTTCTAGTCATGCAGTATGATCAAACCGATTTAGTTGTAGTTAAACTTCTAACAAAAGGTATTGCATGAAAACATTGTCCATGTCATTCACCTAAATACCAACTTTGCATATACGTCATTTGGTTGAATCAAAGACACTGCAAAAACTGGAAATTTAATTCTTCTACTTTTGTGTTATGATGGATCATATGACCACCACATGCTTTTTGTGAGATGATGGTAGCAGAACAAAGCTTGCATTTGTACAAATGACAGAGGTGCATGTTTTCAAACTTCAATAGTAGATCCTAGAGTAGATTAGACAATATCATCAGATGTTCTAGTTGGATCACCAGTAGGTACAGGTACCTCCTTTTGTACAATAGATAATATTGGGATCTGATCAGTATTGGGAGTTGGAACAATTCCTCCTCCAGCACGTCTGGTGCTCTTTATGTTGAAGAATATAAAAAAGGAAAGTGGAAAATAAACCTTGAAAAAATGCAAGTTAGGGTGCTCAAAGACAGGACCTGGGTCCATTACTCCATCGGTGCTAAAATAAGCATAAAGAATGGCAGTTGGGTCCCCTTGGATCAACAACATGATTGATGCGCTCCATATATAGGTCTTGCTACCGATGGTGTAAGTCTAAGTACTTACCCAACAAGGCTGGTCGGGAACTCAAGCTACAACATCAAATTATCTCGCGCTTTGCTAGCAGGATTTGATGTGAGTTCCAGTTTTGTAAACGGGTGTAGCTGGTAGTGCCGAAGTAAGATCCAGCTTATGCTATTCTAGTCGAACCTCCATGTGTATTCTAGTGGAACCTCCATGTGTATTACATATGATACATTTTTGGAAACCCATGTGAGATATGTTACAACTTTTTAATTCATGATTTGTGCAAATTTTGACTATAAGTTTCTAGAATTGTGGGTTCGAATCAGCCACTATCAAAGGAGGTGCTATTGAATTTTTTTTTTAAAAAAATCTGTCGAATTTTCAAATACATATCTCTTAAGCCAGTTCTAATCTAGGTGCAAATAAATACTTTCTAAAAAAGGTATCGAACATTACAGGAAAATTGGAACATTACATCGGCCAATGTAACTTACGTCGGCCGCGATAGACCAATGTAAGTAAAATAACTTATGTCAGCTACGGGGCCATAGCTGATGTAAGTACTTGGACCGACGGCATTTAGCACAAAACTTTCATCGGTTCGGGCCCGGGCAAACGTAAATAACTGGGCCGATGGAATTTAACACACAACTTACGTCGGCTCATCCCTAGGCCGACATAAGTCTTGCGCCGACATGTGTTAGGGACTTAAGCCTACCTCGCGCGGGCTGCACTGGCCCATTACACTCGTGCGTCAACACTCAGTCACTCATTCCACAGCCGCCCCCACCTCACGGAGCTGCTGCCACCACCACGACCGTGCGCCGCCTCTCCACCGCCTCGTGCCAGTGCATCTCCGCCTCTTGGAATGCCGCCGCCTCACCGAGCTTCCTGGGCCGCCAGCTCCACGAGCTCGCCGGGTCGCCGTCTCCCTGAGCTCCCCGCGCCGTTGCCTCTGCGAGCAACGGGGTGTCGATCGTCATCCTCCCCGACACCGCGCCTCCTCCCCAAGTGTAGCCACCCCCGAGCCCGAGCCCGGTCAGCTGCCTCCAGCGAGGTGAGCAAGTCCTTTTTGCTATTTTTTTGCCATTATTTGTCAATTGCTAGGTAGCACATTAGAGTTAAATTAGAATTAAGTCTTGTTGCTTGCTAAATATTGCACTGAGTTCAGTTAAGGCTAAATTAGAATAAGTCTGGTTGCTTGCTAAATCGAAAAGAATTATCAAATAGAATAAGTGGTTGAGTTCAAAGGGGGCCCAACCCGAAATCTGACCATGTGGGTAGTAAATCAGCTCGACGATGTTGTTGTTTTTGCGCTGTCTTTTGAGATGATTTTGTGCCTGATTCGTGGAGCCACGTTGAGAGTTGCACCATCTCTGCCTTGTCCTCCTCACCAGCTTGGTAGGTAGCACTTGGTAGGAAGCAGCCAAGTTATTGAGCGTGGTCCCATTTCTGCACCCAGTGAGGTATGACAGCGCTCCCCCAACTTGGTGGTTTCATTGATCTGTCCATCGACAGGTTATTGATCGTGCTTACTCCTCGCTTGATGATTCTTGCGTTGCACCGCTATTGAGTCCTCATCTCATATCCTCGTACATTGTGAATGTTGTTGTGATTAACTAGGATTCTCATATGGTAACTGCATTGTATGGTAAGGGTGGCAGATCGAGGCAATTTTAATCAGTTGCAGGCATTGTGCAAAATTATCAAGTATTGCAACTGAGGAAACTCAGTTGAATTCAGATTTTCATATTATGTGGCCAGATATTCTTTTGTTCTCTTTGGCACCTTTTTAGAGGAGCAGTATGCGGAGGTAAGTTGTTATTGTTAAATATTAACAATACCTGCGTATGTTAACTGCATTGATAAATATGAAATATTTGCAGGTCAGTATTTCCTGGTTACAGGGTCAACCCCAGGAGTATCGAGCTCTATGTCGGCACTGGGCTAGCGATACTTTCATTGCTAAGTCCATAAATGCAAGATAGTGCCATCGGGGTTCCGAGGGAAAGCACAACTACTTCGGCGATGGCTACATGGGTTTGGCTAAATGCATTGTAAGTACATTTTCAGTTCATTTATGTGTTCATAATATATTTGTCTCACTAACACAACTATATAGTAACGAGAGACAGGTCTGGAGCCGACCCCGACCATGGTTCGGAAGAGAGGTCACAAGGGAAGTGACCCTTCGCGGCCTGGGCGGTGCAATTAGGTCGTGGCTGATCGACTGCTCAGTTTTCAAAATTCAACAATTTTATAATAACTAATAATATTATTGACACGCTTCTGGATTTCTTTGTTTTCTAGGAAAAGTACGTGCAGGAGGTCGAGAAGATACACGACGAAGATTATATTGGAAAAATGGGTCGATTGACCCCCAAGTCGTGTACGCGAGCAGAGGCGGGAAGGCCCATGGATGGTGGGTTGGTCATTTGTTTTATATCTTTTTAAATATACCTTCTTTTTACTTAGTATTTTTCATTCTTTTGCAGGTTTGCCGTTTTTGATGGAGTTATCGACTCGAGGTCAGCGCGACCTTCAAGAATCGCTTCATCAATGCAGGCCTCGTCCGTTGGGCCATCACGTGATCATCTCTCGCAGACCCGGTTGGAGCTCAATGCTGCGAAGGAGACACTAATGCAGACCCAGGCAGAGCTGGATAGGTCCAGGGTGGAGTAGGAAAGGTCGAGATCCTTCCAAGAGGTCACAACCATGTACATGGCCCAGATGTAAGCAATGGTGGCGGTATGTTATTTAAACTACCGTAGTTTAATTTCGTAGCATTTTAGTAACATATGTCTTCTAATATTTTGCAACTCGGGCTCTTGCTCGATAGACCGCTCAGCAGATCAAGAATCCTTTGTTTCCGCTGTCGCAGGTAACCCCGGCACAAACGCCCCCAGCAGAGCTGCCCCGACACTGGTAATAAACTCTTTCTTTAATATTGTCGTATTCATTTCAGCATTTCACATAGGGAGACAAGGATGTAGAACATAGTGTGAGATAGTGAGATAGAGGTGGAGTAAGAGAGACAAACACGGGTTGAGAGAGAGAGGGGTGAGGTAGAGGTGGAGTAAGAGGGACATAGATAGGGAGACATGGAGTGCGAGAAAGATGGTAAAGTGAGAGAAAGAGAGGGGATGCTATAGGGTGAGCAGAAGGGAGAGAGAATGAGAGAAAGAGAGGGAGAGGAAGAGGAAGAGGGAAAGTTTGACACAAGAGTGGGAGACAAAGAGAGTGAGAGAAAGTGATGGAGAGGTAGAGAGTGAGAGAATGAGAGAAAGAGAGGGGGGAAGATAGAAAGTGTGACAGAATGAGAGGGAGAGAATGTGAGGGATAGGAAGAGAGCGAGAGAATGAGAGACAGAGAGATAGGGAGAGGGAGAGGAAGAGAGTGTGAGAGAAAGAGAGAGAGTGAGAGGGAAAGTAGGATGTCGAGGAAGAGAGTGAGAGAAAGAGAGGGGGAAAGAGAGTGACAACTCTAATGTTCTTTTTTAGGGTTCGGCGATGGCAGTGCAAACTCCTTCAACACAGCTACCGGCACCAGGAGGGAAGCGCGATAACGAGCTTTTTGGCTCCGAAGGTAGTCGAGGAGGTAGTGTGTACCCCTTTCAGAGTTTCTGATGTGGTTGATGTATTTGCTATATATTTATGACTGTTTATTGCTGTTGTGACTATATATATGTTGTGTATGTTTGTTCTGTGAGCTCGCCATCGTCCGAGGTAAGCAGTTTTTAAAAAAAAAATTAAAAACATAACTTACGTCAGCAATGGCAAGGCCGACTTAAGTTAGCCTAGGTTAACTTACGTCGGCCAAGCTATACCGACATAAGTTCTCCCATGGTACTTATGTCGGTCTCGTCATAGCCGACATAAGTTAGCCCATGTAACTTACGTCGGCTACTGACATAAGTTACCTGGCCCAGCCCACAGTCCAGCCCAGCATTGACGTAAGTTAGCTTAAAAAAGGAAAGTGGAAAATAAACCTTGAAAAAAAATGCAAGTTTGGGTGCTCAAAGACTGGACCAGGGTCCATTACTCCATTGGTGCTAAAGTAAGCATGAAGAATGTCAGTTGGGTCCCCTTGGATCAACAACGTGGTTGATGGGCTCCATATGTAGGTCTTGCTACCGATTGGGTAAGTCTAAGTACTTACCCAACATGGATGGTCAGGAACCCAGGCTACAACATCAAATTATCTTGTGCTTTGCTAGCTGGATTTGATGTGAGTTCCAGTTTTGTAACAGGTGTAGCTGATAGTGCAGAAGTAAGTCTTGGCTTATGTTATTCTAGTGGAGCCTTCATGTGTATTATATAGGGAGAGGTAATTAGTTTTAGTGAGGAATTGCAACTAGTTTCCATGATATTGGGCTTCTATAGGGGGTGACTTACATCCATGTGTATTTTGTGATTAATTTTCAATAAAAAAAGTATTGTCAAACTGCATGATTATTATTTTTCTTGGCGGTGGTAGATATAATTCATGAGTCTTGTAATATTAATGAATAATCTTACAATATTCCTACTCCACAAATAATTAAATGCTTCAGTTTAATGTAGTTCCCTATCTATATATGTTGTCTGGCATAAACTATGCTGGACTTTGATAGTCCATAAATCTTAGTATATTTAATAAATGGAGGTGTATTATACATCGTTGGAAAGATATGGCAGTCATATTATATTTTGCTGGAAATAGTTTTTGTTTTCTCAGTGTTTCAACCATAACTATCCGTAGAGAAATCACTAATGGACATATGATACATTTCTTGAAACCCATGTAAGATATGTTACAACTTTTTAATTCATGATTTGTGCAAATTTTGACTTTAAGTTTCTGGAATTGTGGCTTCGAATCAGCCACTTTCAAAGGAGTTTCTATTGAAATTTTCCAGAAAATCTGTAAAATTTTCAATGACATATCTCTTAAACCAGCTCTGATCTGGGTTCAAATAAATTTTTTCTAAGAAAGGTATTGAAGTTAATTGTATCTTTGTTACTCACCTCCAGACATGATTTTGCATCTTCCGGAATTAAAATCCGATTGTATCCAATTTGGTCAGTTAAGACAGCGGAGTGAGCAGTGAACCAGTTTTAAAATTTTATTGTCATTTAACATTGGTTTCACTTTCGTGATTCCTTTAACATATATACACACACACACGCACACATATATATATATATACACATATATATACATATATATATATATATACATACATATACATACATATATATGTATGTATGTATGTATGTATGTATGTATGTATGTATGTATGTATGTATGTATGTATGTATGTATGTATGTATGTATGTATGTATGTATGTATGTATGTATGTATGATGTTAATCAACATTTTCCTATTGAATTGAGTATTTTAAAATTCAGATATCTCTTCCATATATGATGAATGTGGTGTCCCAATTCGATAACGCATGGGTGTACTCGACGTGCATCCACTGTCCGTGATTCCTGTTGATGTTTTGGCAATTGCTCCAGAATTTTGGATATGAGCAACTTCCAAACTATTGGGGGGTAAAAGAAAGACGATCGCAGATTATTATCATGAAAAGTATACCTGGATGACCCAGCAGGACCCACACATCTCAGATGCATTCCATTCACTGTCATGATGTCATGACCGCGTTTGGATAATACGTGGTCCGTGACAGCTTGTGTGACTGTCACTCGATTTTGCAAGGTGCATTATAAAGAGATGGCAATGACACCGTTAACTCTATTTCCGATCATCAGTTTGGCTGCTCTTGCATGGCAGCAGCGAATGGTAAAGTTGTATCAACCATTTGTCGATACAACTCTGAGTACTCTTGGCTCCTATGCCTCTTCATCTCACATGGTGACTAGTGTGCAAGGTGGCATACAGCACGGCAGTAGACTCGGCAATATAATATGGTGAGATTACCACATGTGGAATTTTCGTACAACTGGGCAGTACAGCTAGGAACAAAATTTTGTACATTTGTGATAGTTTACGTTTCCAAACCCAATGCTCCCTTGGATGTTCTGCCTTTCCCTTTGCAGGAACGTGAGAAATTTGATGCAATTAAGCATGCTGAATTTGACTAGAAACTTCATCTTTATGTGCAGACAAACATAGAGAAAAATCGCAAAGATCTATGTGAGGTGTGCCAACAAGGGTCCCAAGAAAGTAGAATTAGAAACAAGGGACTTGGTTTGGGTGCATATACACAATGAACAATTTCTGGAGCAACACACGTCCAAATTGCCGTCGTTAGCCGTTGGACCTTTCAAAGTACATCAAAAATCAATGATAATGCAGGGACATCACTTCCAATTTTGTAGTTATTGATTAATCTCTCATAACTATAGAGTCCACCACTTGCCATGGTGAAAAGGGAAATAGTTGTTACATGTAAAAGAAGTACAAACGGTTCACCTCCTCTTACCCCTTCGCTCATAAATGGCACACTTCTCTCTCCAACTTCAATGATTTAAGGGCCAACTTCGTGGTGGATCCTACTTGCTTCATTCCTCAAATCCAGTTCAATGTTAAAGATGGTGGGGAGGACAGAGTTTCAATTATATTGATGCATCTGCAAGGGAGGTTGACACTGCTGAATGAGGAGTATGTTATAGTAGTGGATGCTGATGAGATCCTGGGTAAAAATGACGACAACATCAATATTCAACATGTTCATCAATATTTTTTCGATGAACTCAACTTGACTGTTAGGTACAGTTCCATTACACCTCTAAGAATAATGATATTCAGTCTCGATAGTAGTTTCCAAAGAGACACCCTTCCCTACCTAACCCTCTTGAGGTTGATCATATTAGAGTCAGGTTTGCGAGACGTGACTAACACATTAACCTATGGAAAACAAATTTTGACCCCATTGGTTGGATTTTGATACTAGGCTTCCCGCTGGTTTACATGACACTAGAGTGCATTGTCTTAGCGGTTCCACAATTGGGAGGTTGATCCATCAGCACAACAATCCTTGTGCCCTTGAGTTTGTTTTAGGGAATTTTTTTATTTAAGGTGGTCCGAGGGCTTGTTGGTTTGTGCTAAACTCACCTTTCAGAGGTTTGAATTTAAACATTGATACTAATGATGAATAAACCAGATTGTGTTTTATGTTGGCTGGATGTTTCAAATTTAGGTCTTGGATCATCTCCTACTTGAATTTAGGCCTAGAGGGGGGTGAATAGGCCTTCTTTAATTTTCTCGGTTCCTGTAGCACTTCAACAACAAGGTCAAAACCAGATATATCGGACTAGTCCGGTAAAGTGCGGACTAGTCCGGATTTCACGGGCTAGGTTGATCAAGTTAGATCAATTTGATTGTTTTGTAGACGTTTGCAGCGGAAATATAAACTTTAATAACAGTTCAATGGTTGTATTTCAAGTTCTATTGCAAGTATGATTCTTGTTCAACTATTTAACTTGAATTCAACAAAATGAATCAAACCCTAGATAATGTTGATCAACTAGAATGATGAACACAAACGAACAAGACACAAGACTTATCCCGTGGTTCAGCTACCACGAAGGCAACCTACATCCACGTTGAGGAGCCCACAAAAGGACCGGGTCTTCACCAACCCTTCCCTCGTCGGATCGCCACGAAGGCCAATCCTCTTCCACTAATCACACAGGGGTAAATAACCAAGTTGAAGGGGCGATCTCACAAGTTGAGAGCTCCCTTGATTACAAGTTTCAAGACCACCAATAACACACTTCGAAATATACAAATTGAGATACAAGAGTGTGTTAGAGATTCAAACCAAGAGCTCAATCGTGTGCCAAGTGCCTCTCCAATGATCTACAAGTGATCTTCAATGGATTGATTGATTTTGCACTTAATTTCGTGGAGAGAGATGGTTTTTGAGTCTCTTGGGAGGTGTGACGGCGCTAGGGTTCGAGAGATGGTGAAAGTGGGCCGTGCACCTCTATTTATATGGGGTTTCCAGAAGTTACCGTTAGGGTTCAGAAAGATCGGACTAGTCCGTGGTGGTGACCGGACTAGTCCGGTGTGCTGTGCAAAGCAAACCCTAAGTGTCCAGGAATATCGGACTAGTCCGGTTAAAAACGGTCTTGTCCGATTTCGCTGCTGGAAATCTTCGGACTAGTCCGATTGCCATCGGACTTGTCCGGACCTGTGAAACCCTAAGTGTTTAGGATGACAAGTCCGCACTTGGAGGACTTGTCCGATTTAGATCAGAGAGTATAACGGACTAGTCCGTGTAAACACCGGACTTGTCCGAAGTGGATCGGAAAGTATATCGGACTAGTCCGGGTCACAACGGACTTGTCTGATTTTGTGAGACTTGTGCATTGTTTTGAGGATTAGTCCGCACTGGGGAGGATTAGTCCGAAGTGGAGCAGAAAGATATCGGACTAGTCCGGTGGTGACCGGACTTGTCCGATCTGGTGCAGAATGTGATATCGGACTAGTCCGGCTGATATCGGACTAGTCCGGTCCTGTATGACTTTGTGCATTGTGTGTGTGTGATTAAGTGAGATTGAGCTCTTGGGTGTGTTTCCTTAACACACTCCATACATACTAAACTACTAATTTCTTCTCCTTGAGCTCAAATTCATTTTCCTTCTCAATTTCCCTCTTTTTGGTACTTTGCTCATTTTTCATCATTTTCCTGCATTCATCTCAACAAAAGGATTAGGATCCCAATTGCTTGTCATAAATCATCCAAAACCCACAAGGGAGTCCTAGATGCACTTTCAATCTCCCCCTTTTTGGTGATTGATGACAACCAATTGAGATTTCACAAAATGAGGTATAAAATGAGATTTTCATAAAGTATGCACATATGACTCAAAAATACATCAAGCAACAAGATAATTATTCATATGTGCATTCTTTATGGTGGGATGCATACAAAGAGCATGAGTGCATTAAGAATGATCGAATTTGCATTTATCAACTAATATCAAGTGAATATGGCACTTCAGGGGCAAAAACTCAGATTTCATCACACACTTGCAAATTAATAGAGCAATTTATAACAGGACCAAACATGATATGAAAATAGAGTTCTCCTCGCATCCTATGCAGCTAAAGCTAAGACTAGAGACTCCCCTCGATCTCTCCCCCTTTGGCATCAAGACACCAAAAAGAGAGAGAGGAAGGTCCTAGGGCTTCACTCTTCGCAGTCAGTCCTCTCGTCGTCTTCATCGTCTTCATCGCTTTCCGCTTGACGAGGTTGAGAGGTAGGAGGAGGAGCGGAGCTGCTCGAGCCCCCAATGCCAAAATAGGCAAGCTCGGAGGGAGTCAAGGGGCTGAGCTCGGTGATGTCCGGATCAGAATCTTCAGAAAGTACTGGAGATCCAATTGGGTTGATCTCCAGCTTCTCACTCAGCTGCTTCACATTGGCTTTTATGTATCTCATGTTCTCCTTCCTCTTCTGATTTAGCTTGTGAAGCTTCACTTCAGTTTTCTTGCATGAGGAGAAAATTGCAGCCAAGTACTTGAGGATCCCACTGGCGGATCCTTTCTGAGGGGCTTCCCTGGAGGGAGGAGTAGCCCTAGCAGCTTCTTCTTGCCTTGCCGGTGCCTCGGGGCTTGAGGCCGGCGATGGAGCAGCCTGGACACTCACTGACTGAGGCTTCTGAGGCCTCAGTGGAGTGTGCTCCACATCCTTCACAAATTCGATTCCTGTGACCTTCTCAATCATGAACATCAAGTAAGGGGCATAGCCACAGGATCGGTTGGGGGTACTTGAGATATTGACCATATCATTCCAAATATAGTCTGCAACATCGAATTGCCTTTTCTTGCTAATGACCCTCATCAGGGTCCGGAGGTAGCCTTGCACACTCCCTGCATCCCCATCCTTGGGGGCAATCGTCTTCCTGAGGACTCTGTTGAGGACCACAAAGAAAGGCTTCATATTCTTTGTGGAGGGAGGGACATACTTGGAGGTGGGCTCATACATGAACTTCATTCCATCCCTCTCAATGACCCCAATGTTGTGGATAATGAGGTGGTCATGTCCTTCAGAGTCAAGGTGCAGCAGGCGGGCAAACTCTTCTTGAGTAATAGAATACTTGGATCCATGAGTCATCCAAGTCACACTTTCTTCGTCTTCGCTTGAGAAGTGGCACGTTGCATAGAATTGTGCAATCACTTCATCATTCCAATTATATCTGAAGGCAAACAGATCCTTCAGCCCATGTCTCTCTGCAGCTGCTATCACTTCATCAAAAGCTGCACATTTCCTCTTCTCAAGGTGGGCCCAGTCAATCCATTGACTGCGCACCACCGGGGTCTTCATCGGCAAATAGACCAGCTTGTAGAAATCAGCATGAAAATTTGACCAAAACCTGCCATCAACTGCTTGCTTGGGCCTTGCATAGCAATCAACACTTCTCAACTTCATAGCCACATCGCTGCCCTTGCCATTGAATCTTTCCTCATTGGGGTCCCGGACCCCTTCTCTGGGAGTATGCAGCTTTAGGGGCCCAACAGGCCCTGTGGCAACCCCCTTGCCCTTCCCTTTAGCTTGGCGAAGGCCACTTGAAGGAGTAGCAGCCTTCGAGGTGGGCTTCTTGGCACACACCTTCCTCCGAACCTGGGGAGGTGAGGGAGCAGGCTCGGAGGGTCTCTCTTGGCGTTTCTTGCCAAGACCCGCCGAGGACCGAGGTGCCACCTCGTGGTCCAACTCGGCCTCGAAATCGGAGATTTCGTTGTCGGAGCTCGACATGATCCGAGAATGAGTGATCAAGAGAAAGGACAAGTTATACAAGGTATTGGTGAGGTAAGATGGCAATGGAAGGCATTAGGGAATTAAAGAATTAGGTTTTGGTTCAGAAACAACGGACTTGTCCGGTGCACAGGCACGGACTAGTCCGGGGGACCGGACTTGTCCGTACCTGGACCGGACTAGTCCGGTGTTCATCCGCAAAAACCTAACAGACTGGACAAAAATTGATCCCTAAGGTAAAACTAGTCTAGCATACACATAGTACATCAACTAGACATGTAACTAGTGAAGGATGCTAGGCCAAATGATAAGCAATAGAGAAATTTGAGATTTCTTAGGGTTTTGAAGAAAATTTACCAAGAAATCAAAGGAAGCTTGAGATTTTGGGGGTTGGAGGCCGGACTTGTCCGCTAACTTCAATCCCCGAGTCTTCAAGCTTGATCTCCGCCCAAGATTGAGGCTTTCCGACGGAGGAATCAAGGATTCGCCTTGGGAGCTCGAGCGCAAGAGAGAGAAAGCTTGGGGGCGAGTGTGAGGTGAGGGAATTAGGGTTTGATAGCGGCTAGGGTTATGGACACGAAAAATCGGACAAGTCCGGACACGACCGGACTAGTCCGAAGTCCTCCAGAGACCTAAGTCGGACTAGTCCGTGGTCTGTCGGACTAGTCCGGCCTAACCGGCACACTGCGGACTAGTCTGCAATGGCGGACTAGTCCGGGTAACCACGGACTTGTCCGTGGTCACTAGGAAAGAATTGCATAGGCCATTCATATATATTTTAAGGTCCAATAATTGAGAGTAGAGAGAGGCAAAACAATTCAAATAATCTTGATGAATTTGACCAGTAAGCAAACAACAATCATACTATGATCAAAAATTCATCAAGATCTAATAATTGACATAGTTTTTCAATAGAAAAATGAAGAGGGATGATTTTCACAATTCAATCAATATTTTGAAGCAATCATACAGGTATGCAAATTTTCAAGCCACACTCTGAGAATCAAGAACGTTTAGCTCATTTCGGAGTTCGCAAAAACGTTTTTCATCAAGTGGCTTGGTGAATATGTTGGCCAATTGTTTTTGGGTTTGGACATGAGAGATGGATATGTCTCCTTTCATGGAATGGTCTCTCAAGAAATGGTGTCTTATGTCAATGTGTTTAGTCCTAGAGTGTTCAACTGGATTGTGGGCTATTTTAATGGCACTCTCATTATCACAAAGGAGAGGAATACGGTTCATATTGTAACCGTAATCCCTTAGAGTTTGTCGCATCCAAAGGAGTTGAGCACAACAACTCCCGGCTGCAACATACTCCGCTTCGGCTGTGGATAATGCAATGGAATTCTGTTTCTTGGATGACCAAGAAACTAAGGATCTTCCTAGGAATTGGCAAGTGCCGGAAGTGCTTTTTCTATCAACTTTGCACCCGGCATAATCTGCATCGGAATACCCAATGAGATTGAATTTTGAGCCTTTTGGGTACCAAAGACCAAGATTGGGTGTATGAACTAAATATCTTAGGATTCTCTTTACGGCTATCAATTGACATTCCTTAGGGTTGGCTTGAAATCTTGCACACAAACATACACTCAACATAATATCTGGCCTAGATGCACATAAGTAAAGTAAAGATCCAATCATGGAGCGATATACCTTTTGGTCGACGCTCGGTCCATCTTCATTGAGATCCAAGTGGCCATTCGTAGCCATGGGAGTCTTTATGGGCTTTGCCTTGTCCATGCCAAACTTCTTGAGTATGTCCTGCGTGTACTTGGTTTGGCTTATGAATGTTCCCTCCTTTTGTTGCCGCACTTGGAATCCCAAAAAGTACTTCAATTCTCCCATCATTGACATTTCAAATCTATCTGTCATAATTTTAGCAGTTTATACACGTGGTCGGGGAACTCTTCGTCTTCAAATCTGGGTGGTTGCTCCACGTACACCTCTTCCTTGATTGGTCCGTTGAGGAAGGCGCTTTTCACGTCCATTTGGTACAGCTTGAAATCATGGTGAGTAGCATATGCAAGTAATATTCTAATTGATTCAAGCCTAGCTACTGGAGCAAAAGTCTCATCGAAATCCAAACCTTCGACTTGTGAGTAACCTTTGGCCACAAGTCGTGCCTTGTTTCTTGTCACCACTCCGTGTTCGTCTTGCTTGTTGCGGAAGACCCACTTGGTGCCCACTATGTTTGCATTGGGTCTTTCCACAAGTTCCCAAACCTCGTTTCTCTTGAAGTTGTTCAACTCTTCTTGCATTGCCACCACCCAGTCCGGATCCTTCAATGCATCCTCAGTCCTGCGGGGTTCCAAAAAGGAGACAAACGAGTAATGTTCACAGAAATTTGCTATACGAGATCTAGTGGTTACTCCCTTTTGGATGTCGCCGATGATGTTGTCGATTGGATGATCCCTTTGAATGCATTGGTGTACTCTTGGGTGTGACACTTGGGGGGTCGTATGTTGGTGCTCATCTTCTTCTCCCCCTGAGTTGTTGTCCTCGTTGATTTGTTGATCATGTTCATATTCATGTGATTGATCTTGTATCGAGGCTCCCCCTTGATTGTTGATCTCCTCTCGTGGTTCACTTTCCTCTTGTATTTGTGCCGATGACTCTTGTGGTCGTACTTTGCCTAGAGCCATCCTCTTCAATGCTTGATAGGGGGCTTCCTCTTTACCTAATTCACATTGATCAACTTGCTCCTTTTGGGAGCCATTAGTTTCATCGAACACCACGTCACGTGCCACTTCAACAAGTCCGGAGGCCTTGTTGAAAACACGGTAGGCGTAAGTGTTCGAATCATAACTAAGCAAGAAACCTTCATCGGACTTCGAAGCGAACTTTGAAGTCCTGGGCTTCTTGTTCAAAATATAGCAAGGAGAACCGAAAACTCGAAAATATGAAATGTTTGGTTTGTTAACGGTGAGTAGCTCATAGGGAGTCTTCTTTAGTAGTCGATGAAGGTAGAGTCAATTTGTGGAATGGCAAGCGGTGTTGATTGCTTCCGCCCAAAATCGATCCGAAGTCTTGTATTCATCGAGCATTGTTCTTGCCATCTCTATGAGCGTTCGGTTCTTCCTTTCGGCAACTCCGTTTTGTTGTGGAGAGTATGGTGCTGAGAATTCGTGCTTGATTCCTTCCTCATCAAGGTATTCCTCCACTTGTATGTTCTTGAACTCTGTGCCGTTGTCGCTCCGAATACTCTTGATTGATATTGAGAACTCGTTTTGCGCTCGCTTGAAGAATTTCTTGAGTGTTCCTTGTGTTTCTGACTTTTCATGCAAAAAGAACACCCAAGTGAACCAGGAAAAATCATCAATAATAACTAAACTGTATTTGTTACCGCCGATGCTTATGTAAGCAATTGGACCAAACAAGTCCATATGAAGTAGTTCGAGCGGTCTTGTCGTGGTCATGATGTTCTTCGCAGGATGTTGTGCTCCAACTTGCTTTCCTGCTTGGCATGCGCCACAAGGCCTATCTTTCTCAAACACAACATCTTTCAAACCTCGGATGTGATCGCCCTTGAGGAGTTTTTGAAGGTTCCTCATACCAACATGTGCTAGCCGTCTATGCCACAGCCAACCCATGTTGGTTTTTGCAATCAAGCATGTGTCGAGTTCGGCTTTATCCTTGTTGAAGTCAACAAGGTAAAGCTTTCCCTTTAACATACCCTTGAATGCAACGGAACCATCACTTCTCCTTGAGATGGTCACACCCTCGTTAGTAAACAGGCAATTATAACCTTTGTCACATAACTGAGATATGGACAGCAGGTTATAATCTAAAGATTCAACATGTAAAACATGCGAAAGAGTATGTCCAGAGGATATTGCTATTTTACCGGTACCGAGGACCCTTCCTTGACTGTTATCCCCAAAGTAGATGCCTTCGTTTGGGTCCTGGTTCACTTCATACTCCACAAACATCCTCCTTTCTCCGCTCATGTGGTTGGTGCATCCACTGTCTAGCACCCATTTGGATCCACCGGAGGAGTAGGCCTGCAAAAAACAATTACGCTTTGGTTTTAGGTACCCAAGCTTGCTTGGGTCCTTGGAGGTTAGTAACAATACATTTGGGCACCCACACATGGGATTTTGTGTTCCCATGGCGTGGCCCAGCATAATAAGCATACACTTTACCAACATTATTTTTCATTAATACATAAGAAGCATCAAAGGTTTTAAACAAGAGTTGCTGTTGATTATGGGTCGGACTAGTCTGTGTGACCGGACTTGTCCGGATGACCGGACTTGTCCGGACCACAACCGGACTAGTCCGATTTTCATGAGAGTTCAGATTTTTAGTTTTCGAGTTACCAGGTTGTGAGGGTCCTCCCTTCACAAAGGTAATCCTTCCCTTGTTATTCTTATGATTTCCAGCTCTTTGCTTTCCATCATAAGAGTAACCGATGCCATACTTGACATTTGGAGGTCTTTGGACCAAATATGCACTGCGTGCATAGTTGATCCTCTCCTTGTCAAACATTACACATTGGGTAGGATTTTTGTCCTTTGTGGAGGTAGAGTTTTCCTTCAACCTGGTGTTAATTTTATCACATTTGCAAATATGAGCGATATTAGTTGAAGTGGGTTGAGAAGGTAGGCTTGAAGAGGAGGAAGGTTCACTAAGCTTGAGTGACTCAACCTGCACTTCAAGAATTTTGTTGACCTTGATTAGGTCATCAAGTTGATCCTTGATTGCAACGTTTGAGTTGGTTAACTCCAAGCAAGTTTTCTTGCTTGAAGCTAGCTCAAGCTCTAGTGAGTGGTTTCTCTCCTTTTCAAGAACTAGAAGATTGTCAAGTTCGACATGCTTCTCCTTTTGGGAAATAATCATGTCTTCTTGACGATCAATTAGCTCTTCCTTCTCAACAAGTTGGTTAAGCAAGAATTTCATTTTAGCAGCAATTTTTCTATCTAAGCCGATTAGCATATCTTCATCATAACTATCTAGATCATCACTTGAGTAAGAATGCAAGGAAGGAGTTTTGATGTTTACCTTGCGTTTACCTTCCTTAGCCATGAGGCAAGTTCCATTTGCCTTCTTTGCACCGAGTGTGGGGAAGAGTGTTGGTTTCTTGGACATGCTTTCAATGGCTATGCTAGCCATTTCTTCTTCATCGGACGATGAGGACTCATCGTTTGAGTCCCATTCCTTTCCGATGTGTGCTTGTTCAACTTGTTTCTTCTTCTTGAAGAATTTCTTCGGTTGAGACTTGGACTCTTTACTCTTCTTCTTGTTGTCCTCATACGGGCAATCGACTATAAAGTGATTGTATTCACCACAATTATAGCATGCCCGCCTCATCTTCGGCTTAGTCTTCTCCTTGTATTTTCCTTCACTCGATTTTGCTCCTTGTCTTTTCTTCATAATTCTTTTGAACTTCTTCATGAACAAAATCATATCTTCTTCGTCCAGCTTGCTGCTTTCATCATCGCTGTCCTCCTCAAGCTGTGCTTCTCTTGCTTCTTTGGATAGATGCTTGAGTGAGGACTTTAGGGCAACTCCCTTCTTCTTAGTTGATGTGAGATCGGCTATTTCTTTTACGTGCTTGGCTTGCTTCTCCATCATCTCAAAGTTGATGATTTTGCCAAGCAGTTCATCCGGAGTCATTTTCTTGTACCCGGGACTTTCTCGGATCATAGAACAAAGTGTGACGTTGCGAGGCATAAAGGCTCTAAGGATGAGCTTTACGACCTCGTGGTCATTCCACTTTTTGCTCCCATATGATCGAACCTTGTTCACAAGAGTCTCCAGTCTGTTGTACATGTCCTGGGGAGACTCATCTTCCTCAATCGCGAACCTTCCCAGTTCGCCTTCAATCATCTCAATCTTTGCCTCCCGCACATGCCTGTCACCTTCATGTGCTGTCTGTAGTGTGTCCCAGATTTCTTTAGCAATCTCCAATCCGTCCACCTTTGTGAATTCATCTCTACTTAGAGATGAGGTGATAACGGCTGCGGCTTGGGCATTCCTGTGGATGGCTTGCTCTTGACTTGGTGTGAGTTCTTCATCGTCATCAGGGATGTTTATTCCTGTGCACACAATATGCCATAAACTTGGGTTAAGGGAAATCAAGTGCATCTTCATATTTTGCCTCCACATGGAGTAATCACTCCAATCGAAGTGTGGGGCTTTTCCGAGAGGAATAGATAGATAATGACTGCTGTTAGAATTTAAACGGTCATAATTAAAAGGATATCGGGAGTAGTCGGTGTGACTACTCCCCTTCTTCTTTTCTTCAACTTTAGCTTTCCCTTTGGAAAGTGCTTTCTTTCGAAGCAGTGCTTTCAGCTCCAATGTCTCCTCATCATCATCATCGAAGTCTTGAATGGCTTTGAGATACTTTTCAAGCTTTTGGTGCTTGTCATTGTTCATTTCTTCCTGGTTGTTGATTTTCTGGACTTCCTTCATGTCCGACATGATCTCTTCGAGTGGTTGCACTCTTTCTTGAAGAACCTGCTCTGATACCAATTGAATGTAGGCCTAGAGGGAGGGTGAATAGGCCTTCTTTAATTTTCTCGGTTCCTGTAGCACTTCAACAACAAGGTCAAAACCAGATATATCGGACTAGTCCGGTAAAGTGCAGACTAGTCCGGATTTCACGGGCTAGGTTGATCAAGTTAGATCAATTTGATTGTTTTGTAGACGTTTGCAGCGGAAATATAAACTTTAATAACAGTTCAATGGTTGTATTTCAAGTTCTATTGCAAGTATGATTCTTGTTCAACTATTTAACTTGAATTCAACAAAATGAATCAAACCCTAGATAATGTTGATCAACTAGAATGATGAACACAAACGAACAAGACACAAGACTTATCCCGTGGTTCAGCTACCACGAAGGCAACCTACATCCACGTTGAGGAGCCCACAAAAGGACCGGGTCTTCACCAACCCTTCCTTCGTCGGATCGCCACGAAGGCCAATCCTCTTCCACTAATCACACAGGGGTAAATCACCAAGTTGAAGGGGCGATCTCACAAGTTGAGAGCTCCCTTGATTACAAGTTTCAAGACCACCAATAACACACTTCAAAATATACAAATTGAGATACAAGAGTGTGTTAGAGATTCAAACCAAGAGCTCAATCGTGTGCCAAGTGCCTCTCCAATGATCTACAAGTGATCTTCAATGGATTGATTGATTTTGCACATAATTTCATGGAGAGAGATGGTTTTTGAGTCTCTTGGGAGGTGTGACGGCGCTAGGGTTCGAGAGATGGTGAAAGTGGGCCGTGCACCTCTATTTATATGGGGTTTCCAGAAGTTACCGTTAGGGTTCAGAAAGATCGGACTAGTCCGTGGTGGTGACCGGACTAGTCCGGTGTGCTGTGCAAAGCAAACCCTAAGTGTCCAGGAATATCGGACTAGTCCGGTTAAAAACGGTCTTGTCCGATTTCGCTGCTGGAAATCTTCGGACTAGTCCGATTGCCATCGAACTTGTCCGGACCTGTGAAACCCTAAGTGTTTAGGATGACAAGTCCGCACTTGGATGACTTGTCCGATTTAGATCAGAGAGTATAACGGACTAGTCCGTGTAAACACCGGACTTGTCCGAAGTGGATCAGAAAGTATATCGGACTAGTCCGGGTCACAACGGACTTGTCCGATTTTGTGAGACTTGTGCATTGTTTTGAGGGTTAGTCCACACTGGGGAGGACTAGTCCGAAGTGGAACAGAAAGATATCGGACTAGTCCGGTGGTGACCGGACTTGTCCGATCTGGTGCAGAATGTGATATCGGACTAGTCCGGCTGATATCGGACTAGTCCGGTCCTGTATGACTTTGTGCATTGTGTGTGTGTGATTAAGTGAGACTGAGCTCTTGGGTGTGTTTCCTTAACACACTCCATATATACTAAACTACTAATTTCTTCTCCTTGAGCTCAAATTCATTTTCCTTCTCAATTTCCCTCTTTTTGGTACTTTGCTCATTTTTCATGATTTTCCTGCATTCATCTCAACAAAAGGATTAGGATACCAATTGCTTGTCATAAATCATCCAAAACCCACAAGGGAGTCCTAGATGCACTTTCACTACTTCATCCACCTTCCTCCCTTTTCCACTATTGCCCATGTCATGTCATGAGAACTGCAAACAAATAGAAGTTTCATGTCAACTTAACATTCAAACAAAGAATGTCTGGGTTGATGCAAGCAATGAACAAAGAATGTTTTGGATCAACCTTATAGAGACAAAAACATAACTGAAAAAAACATCTCAAAAAACTGAAAAGTTAAAAACAACATTCAAGTTAAGCGATAGTTTGAAGAACAAGGATAAGGTTCTGTCCAGGATCTGAAGGAAATGTTTCAAGTAAAAGGCATTCCGCATTAAAGGGTTCAATATTTCAATGAAAGATTTCATCTCTAATATAAGTTCACTTCAAGGAAAGCTAATAATACTTAATGACTTACATCACATGATGCTGCAAAGATTGCCATGGAATAAATGGTTTGATGATAGTGCAGATGCAGAATGCTCACTACTTCCTCCCTAGTACTACGGTCATGGTGCAAGAGGGTTTGGGCACTGCGGGTGGCATGTCACCGGGGCACAAAAGATCTTACGAATGAAGAGCGGCTCCAGGGACCTTAGATTGGGTGGGAAGGAATGAAGATGCTAGCCGAAGGTAATGAATGGAGTCAATGAGAGAAAATGATGAAAAACTAAACCGTAGCAAAACACCAATCAGAAAAAATAAAAGTTTAGTGTTTCTATTTCTGCAGTTGTTCATACTTTGGGCATCACTATATGGTGGGCTTCTACTTTTTTATAATGACTTGCTTTGGCAAGCATACGGGAAAACTAGGTTGAACATTATGAACATAAGTATGGAAGGTACAAGACTGTATATAATGTAGAAAATGGGTTGCCCTCGAGTGTTTCCTTGGCTTAATCAGCAAAACTGCTATTTAGGTGCATCGCCATTGTTTTACACATCCAGCAGGGTTATGTCTTAAATATAGTTGGGTAGAACAGTCCCTACATGTTCACATATCAAGAAACTACCATCTGTAGATGATTGGCTCTCACAATACCTTTTCTCTTGGCTGTCATAATCCGTAGATCTGGTGCCTGAAAAGGTAAGCTTCTGAAATTCCCTGTAGAAATTCGAACCTTGGAGTACTTGTAGGTGAAAGGTACATCGATGCCATTGCATTTATGGATGGTTCTATGATCCTGCTTAGGATTGACAACATCCATTGGGATAATGGTGATATTGAATAAGAAGGTGGACTAAATCAGGTACAAAATGAGTATGATAAATAATGTGTTGTTGGATATAAACATGAATGATGAATGGTCATCTGTTTATATCTATCGTTTTTAGCTCTTGATGCCAAAGACAATGGAAAATATTGTTTTAGGTAACTTGTGTTGCCTCATAACATTTACCATTTATAATTCCACTTTACAATAGAAACAATCATTCGTACTTGTCCAAATTGGTTCAAAAGTACTGTAAGAATCAGTTCTAAACATTTGCGGCCTCATGGCCATGCAACATGAAGAACCAGTATAGAAAGTTTGTATCAATAACCATTCTTAGCTGAAAAAAGTAATGAAACAAGGCACAATTTCTACACCAGCTCCATTTATGGCAGCAGCGAGTGGTCAAGTTGTATCAACCATTTGTCGATACGACTATGAGTACTCTTGGCTCCTATGCCTCTTCATCTCACATGGTGATTGATGTGTAAGGTAGAATACAGCAGGGCAGTACACTCGGCAATATAATATTGTAAGATTACCACATGTGGAATTTTCGTACAACTGGGCAGTACAGCTAGGAACAAAATTTTGTACATTTGTGATAGTTTACGTTTTCAAACCCAATGCTCCCATGTATCTTCTGCCTTTCCCTTTGCAGGAATGTGAGAAATTTGATGCAAGTAAGAATGCTGAATTTGACTAGAAACTTCATCTTTATGTGCAGACAAACATAGAGAAAAATCACAAATTAAGATCAATGAGAGGTGTGCCAACAAGGGTCCCAACAAAGTAGAATTTGAAACAATGGACTTGGTTTGGGTGCATTTACACAAAGAACAATTTCTCAAGCAACACAAGTCCAAATTGCCGTCGTTAGCCAATGGACCTTTCAAAGTACATCAAAAGATCAATTATAATGCAGGGACAACACTTCCAATTTGGTAGTTATTGATTAATCTCTCATAACTATAGAGTCCACCACTTGCCTTGGTGAAAAGGGAGATAGTTATTACATGTAAAAGAAGTACAAATAGTTCACCTCCTCTTACCCTCTCGCTGATAAATGGCAAACTCTTCTCTCGCCAACTTCAATGATTTAAGGGCCAACTTCGTGGTGGATCCTACTTGCTTCATCCCTCGAATCCAGTTCAATGTTGAAGATGGTGGGGAGGACAGAGTTTCAAGGACATTGATTCATCTGCAGGTGAGGTTGACACTGCTGAAGGAGTAGTATGTTATAGTAGTGGATGCTGATGAGATCCTGGTTAAAAATAACGGCAACATCAATATTTAACAAGTTCATCAACATTTTCTCGAGGAACTAAACTTGACTGTTAGGTACAGTTCCATTACGCCACTAGGAATAATGATATATTCAGTCTCGATAGTAGTTTCCAAAGAGACACCCTTCTTCTACCTAACCCTCTTGAGGTTGCTTATATTAGAGTCGGGTTTGAGAGACATGACTATAACACAATAACCTATGGGAAACAAATTTTGACCGCGTTGGTTTGAATATGATACTAGGCTTCCCGCTGGTTTACATGTCACTAGAGTGCATTGTCTTAGTGGTTCCTCAATTGGGAGGTTGATCCATCGGCACAACAATCCTGGTGCCCTTGGGGTGGTTTTAGGGAATTTATTTTATTTAAGGTGGTCCGAGGGCTTGTTGGTATCTGCTAAACTCACCTTCTAGATGATTGAATGTAAACATTGATTCTAATGATGAATAAACTAGATTATGTTTTATGTTGGTTGGATGTTTCAAATTTAGGTCTAGGATCATCTCCTACTTCATCCACCTCCCTCCCTTTCCCACTATTGCCCGTGTCATGTCATGAGAACTGGAAACAAATGGAAGTGTCATGTCAACATAACATTCAAACAATAGAATGTCTGGGTTGATGCAAGTAATGAACAAAGAATGTTTTGGATCAACCTCATAGAGAGAAAAACAAAACTAAAAAAAATCATCTTAAAAAACTGAAAAGTTAAAAACAACATTCAAGTTAAGCGATAGTTTGAAGAACAAGGAGAAGGTTCTCTCCATGATCTGAAGGAAATGTTTCAAGTAGAATGCATTCCGAATTAAAAGGTTCAATATTTCAATGAAAGATTTCATCTCCAATATAAGTTCACTTCAAGGAAAATTAAAAATACTTAATAACTTACATCACATGATGCTACAACGACTGCAATGGAAAAAATGGTGTAATGATAGTGCAGACGCAGAATGCTCACTATTTCCTCCCTAGTACTACGTCATGGTGCAAGAGGGTTCGGGCACTGCGGGTGGCATGTCACCGGTGCACAAAAGATCTTACGAAGGAAGAGCAGCTCCAGGGACCTTAGATTGAGTGAGAAGGAATGAAGCTGCTAGCCGAAGGTAATGAATGGAGTCAATGAGAGAAAATGATGAAGAACTGAACCGTAGCAAAACACCAATCAGAAAATATAAAAGTTTAATGTTTCTATTTCTGCTGATGTTCACACTTTTGGCATCGCTATATGATAGGATTCTACTTTTTTATTATGACTTGCTTTGGCAAGTACTTGAAAACTAGGATGAACATAATGAACATAAGTATGGAAGGTACGAGACTGTATATACTGTAGAAAATGGGTTGCCCTCGAGTGTTTTCTGGCCTAATCAGCAAAACTACTATTTTGGTGCATCACCATTGTTTTACACAGTCCCTACATGTTGACATAGCAAGAAACTACCATCTGTTGGCTCTCACAATACCTTTTCTCTTGGCTGTCATAATCCGTAGAGCTGGTGCCTGAAAAGGTATGCTTCTGACATTCCCTGTAGAAATTCGAACCTTGGAGTACTTGTAGGTGAAAGGTACATCGATGCCATTGCATTTATGGATGGTTCTATTAGCCTGCTTAGGATTGACAACATCCATTGGGATCATGGTGATATTGAATAAGAAGGTGGACTAAATCAGGTACAAAATGAGTATGATAAATAATGTGTTGTTGGATATAAACATGAATGATGAATGATCATCTGTTTATATCTATCGTTTTTAGCTCTTGATGCCAAAGACAATGGAAAATATTGTTTTAGGTAACTTGTGTTGCCTCATAACATTTACCATTTATAATTCCACTTTACAATAGAAACAATCATTCGTACTTGTCCAAATTGGTTCAAAAGTACTGTAAGAATCAGTTCTAAACACTTGCGGCCTCATGGCCATGCAACATGAAGAACCAGTATAAAAAGTTCGTATCAATAACCATTCTTAGCTGAAAAAAGTAATGAAACAAGGCACACTTTCTACACCAGCTCCAGTTTAGAAATGGTATAATATATATATATATATATATATATATATATATATATATATATATATGTGTGTGTGTGTGTGTGTGTGTGTGTGTGTGTGTGTGTGTGTGTGTGCGTGTGTGTGTGTGTGTGCGTAATAAATCAGAATTTGTCCTCAGCCGTGTCTCTTGTTGCTACAAAAGTACATAAAGAAATAATTTGTAATAGTTCCAGTCTTGCATTGGTACATTTATTGGATGGGGATAAATTTTGTCTTATTGGTTCTCGAGGAGATGCAAGCAGGAACATCACTTCAACTCTTTTAGATATTGATTAAGCTTCCATAACTTTAGAGGGCACAAGCCTCGGCAAACCGGACATAGTTATTACAAGTACGAGAACTAAACACGGTTCACCTCCGATCCTCTCACCATTTTTCTCCCAACTTGCAAAACTCCTCTCTTGCCAACTCCAAAGATTCAAGGCCCAATTGTCTAGTTGATCCTACTCAATTTATTCCTCACATCTAGTTCAACATTGAAGATTGTGGGGAGGATAGAGTTTTATGGACATTGGTTCTCTGCCACATGGGAGACAACACATTCAAACAAGGAGTATGTTGTAGTAGTTGATTCTCAAGGGATCCTGATCAACTTGTTCATCAAGACTTGATCGATGAACTCAACTTGATACTCAGGTTTGCTTCCCTTACACTACTAGGAGTTTTGATATTTGGTCTGGATAGTAGTTTCCAAAAAGCTACCCTTATTCTAGCTGACCCACGTGAGTTTGCTTGTATGGAGACGGATTTGTCAAACATGACTAATGTATTAACCTATTAAAAGAAACTTTTCTCGCGTGGTATGGATTATGGTATAGGCTTCCCGCTAGAGTGCATGACATTGGAGAAACCTTACCTTCCTATCAAAAACAACAAAAATGGCAATATGATGAATGAACCACTATCTTCAAATATCAATGTCATCAATCGCATCATCATTGTGTCAGATAGTTGTGAACGTGTAACGTGCATAACCTCGAGTTCATGCAACGTGACCTTTTCTCTAACAAAACAAATGTGAAGTTAATTATGCTTCATGCATTGATGGTAAACTGGGTTCTACGTACAGTAAACCGTGGAGACATTTTCAAAGTATATGATGGTTATCCTTGGATATTCAGCGTTTGGGACATCCATGTATTCAACTTCTGCACTCAATCAACCAAGATACGAGAGAATCTCCAAGAAAAACACAATATCCCGAAGTTTCTGGATAAGCTGCTAAGGCCAAGTTCGATGAACCTCAAGTTTGTAACCTCTGATATATGTTTCCTTCGATTTAACGAAGAATCCTCTTTACAACAAACCAATAAGTACAACAAGGAACATGCATGTGTAAGCAGACATCTTCAACTGCATATGCATTATTCGGCTTCGTGAGGGTGAAATATTTTAAGTATGTGTGTGATACTTCTGTAGAACGACGCATCACTTGAAGGAATTCCATCATTGCATGCGACCATTTCCTTGGTCTCGACATATGTTGACAATGATTTGCATTTGAGGATTCTTGCACGATAAAGTGTGTATTCTGCAATGATCCAAGGTACTTTATGTTAAACTTATTATAAAGATGTTGAGTAACTTTGTGAAGAAGCGGTGCAGAGGAGGTTCTTACCATGATGTCTTCAACGTAAATGAGAAGATATGCCATGTCAGTATCTTGGTCAAAACAAGCAAGGAATCATCAGGGCTGGTTGATTTGTACACCATCGATAGAAGCTCAGCAGCAATGGTTTGACAACAAGAACACATCGCTTGCTTACAACAGTATAAACACTACAAGAATATCGGTCACTTACGTCGGCCAAAGCCGACGTAAGTAAGGCTTAAACCGACGTAAGTAACTTAATTACGTTGGTTTTCCCTTAATTACGTCGGCTTTCAGCCAACGTAGGCATTTGGACGTAATTAAGGTGACTTACGTCAGCCACCGACGTAAGTTACCTTAATTACATCGGTCTGCAGAAGCCGACGTAAGTTAACTGTTGAGATGGGCCTTTGGCTGGGCCGGAGGACTTACGTCGGCTTGGGCAAGCCGACGTAAATAAAGTTCTGTAACTTACGTCGGCCAGGGCAAACCGACGTAAGTTATGTGGTTTAACTTACGTCGGTATGAGAGTAATTCAAAACCTAAACATAACCATAATTCAAATGAGAGCAATTCAATAAACCTAAACATAACCATAAGAGCAATTCAATAAACCTAAACATAACCATAATTCAAATGAGAGAAATTTAATTCAAATGAGAGCAATTTAATTCAAGTAAATGCATGAGGCAAGGAAATACTTGCAACGAAGATCGGCGGCGGAGTCGGGGGCGCAGGGGCGGCGACGGCGAGCCGGCAGCGGGGCGGTCGGAGCGGCTCGGGGTCGGGGCGACGGCGCGGGGGGCAGTCGGGGCGGCGGTGGCTCGGGGTCGGGACGGCTCGGGGTCGGGGCGGCGCCGCGGGGGCGGGGCAGCGGGCGGGAGGCGGGTGGCGGTCGGGCGGCGACGGCGTGGTGGCGAGGGGGAGCAGGCGGCTCGTGGTCGGGGCCGCGCGGGTCGGGGCCGCGCCGGAGGGGCGGGGCCGCGATCGGTAGGCGGGGTGGCGGCCGGGCGGCGACGGCGGGGCGGCGAGGGGGAGCAGGCGGTGGGGCGCCGGCTCGGGGTCGGGGCCGCGCGGGTCGGCGCGGCGCCGCGGGGGGGCGGGGCCGCGGCCGGGAGGCAGCTGGCGGCCGGGCGGCGACGGCGGGGCGGCGAGGGGGAGCAGGCGGCGGGGCGCCGGCTCGGGGTCGGGGCCGTGAGGGTCAGGGCGGCGCCGCGGGGGCGGGGCCGCGGGCGGGAGGCGAGGGGCGGCCGAGCAGCGACGGCGGGGCGGCGTACCGGCGGCAGGGCGGCGACGGGGAGCGGCGGCAGGGCGGCGGCTCGAGGGGCAGGCGGTGGTGGTTGGGTCACTCAGCGCGCGTGAAATGAAGGCGCGCACCGCTTGCGCGTTTAGGTTAAACAATAACTTACGTCGGCTTATTTAACTTATGTCGGCCCACTTCGCGACCGATGTAAGTTAGGTCTAAATTACGTCGGTCTCCTTAATTACGTCGGCTCTAGGCCGAGGCCAACGTGGGTAATTTTTATTACTGTCGGTCCCTTTACTTACGTCGGTCGACCGACGTAATTTATTTAACTTACGTCGGCTACTAGTAGCCGACGTAAGTTACTTACTTACGACGGCTGGCCGACGTAAGTTGCCCTGGCCGACGTAAGTAATCGATATTTCTGTAGTGAAATACTTCGATAGCAAACAAAAGTACATAGGATGTTCTTTGTCGATGAAGCTTTGCATGTTGAAAACAGTATACCCGCTTTGAGAGTTGGCCATATACAACTTTTTTTTAGATACCATCTTATCTCAATCTGGCAGTGTCATTCCCAACAACCCTACTTTGGGTAACCGAAGCTCATATTCATTCGCGGTGCTCCTCTACTGTGTCACATATAACTCCTTCGTGTTCTCATATTGTATGAGATATCACCCAAACAAAGGATTTGCTGAGATGCTCCTTTCTCTACACACTACAGGAAAACGGCAACAGGGTGTCAGGGTTTCTAAAGACGTCGGGGCCGACGCATTTAATTCTCCTATAGCCGTCATATTACATGGACCGACGTTCTTATTTTATGGCCGTCGGTCCAACTAAGACATCCGACGTCCATAACTATAACCGTCGTTTTTTTTATGAAACCGATGACTTCGTTAAATGCATCGGCCAGGCCACAAACACCGACTATCATAAAGGTGGGCCCAGCCAACCGCATTTTTAGTTTCTCCCTAACTCCTTCGCGCCCGCGCACTTCGCCCGCTGCCCCTGCTGTCGAGCGCACCGCCTTCCTCGCGCTGCCGCTCTCCCGGCCCGACTGCGTCGCCGGTTTCCCGCCCCGATCGCGCCGCCCCAGTCCCGCGGCCGCCCTCCCGCCCAAGCGCGCTTTCGTCCAGGCCCCGTGCCGCTGCCTCCAGCTCTGGCGCGCTGCCTCCCGCCATGAGCGCCGCCGCCTCCCGCCGTTAGTCTTGCCCCGCGTGTCGCCTCTCCCGGAGCCCCCGAGCAGCACTCCCCCGCTGTTCCAGAACCCCTCTTCCCGTCCTCTGGTGGCACCGCTTCTGGTACCCGAAGGTAAAATCTAGCTTGCTGATTCCTTACATTGTGGATGAATTCTTGCATTGTGGATGATATTTATCGACTATTGTGTTCGCGATGTAGTGAATGTTCTTATTTAGATAGAGATGATAGTATCTGAATATACAAATGATTATTTGTTGATGAGTTAGTTCCAATTTTAACTTGTACAAATGACGATTAGAAATAAAGATCTTAGCAATGTGGAAAATAGGCATGGCGATATTAATGTGTTGCACTAATACAATCATGTGAGCTTGATTACATGTTAATGATTTTGGCAATGCTTAACTTGTTAATATGACAAATAAATTGTACGAATTGGCAATGGTTATCTTGTATATGCGAGCTTGATTAAATGTTAAAATTTTAATTAACTTGAAGCATTTATATTTCAATTTTGTATTATGTTGAAAAGCTTGAATGTTCGAATGCTTAGTTATACTAAATTTGGAAGTTTAGTTATACTCAATATCTGTGCATGAATGCTCAGATACGATTGTAGTCATAATGTACGCGTAAAGACAAGCACATTGGTGTACGGCGTCAAGACAAGCGTGGACGGTAGACTTGGACTTGGAACTTTCAACTCTGAACAACATTCCCCCTCTGTCTCATTCTTTCCTCTCTCGTAAATGATCGAAAAATGGAAATGAGCAAAATAACCTATAGAATTTAATTACCCATTTCGAATCGGCACGTTTCACATGCTTTTGTCATGTGAGACGTGCAGGTTCAGAATTGTCCCTTTTTGGACAGCCTGAGAGTGACTGAGTGGGCGTGGCTTGTGACGAGACGTGAGTCTGGATCTGGACGAGATTTCGATGGCATAACCCTGCTGCACCATTTTCGGCCGTGCAGTGGATGACAGCGGGGTTATGATGCTGAAATTTCGTTCGGGTCCGGACCACACATCTCGTCTTGAGCACGCTCCACTCGGTCACTCTTGAGTGGGTTTAGGATCTATCTGCCTAGGTTGTAGTGGCCGTGATATAACATAAAAATGAAACTAATAATGATTTGTCTGGTTTGAAGGTATAAAATGAAAAATGGTGACAACCGTAAGGTGATGTATGATGGATGGAGTTCAATTGGTGGTCACAGTATGGAATGGGGTCATGTCGCTAATGTTTTCATGAACCAAGCTTTTTCCAGTGGTGCTTCTTTGGTGATGTGTCCTTGTAGCAAGTGTCAGAATCGTCTGCGTCCGAAAAGATCTGAAATTGAGTTCCACCTTCGCAAGCACGGATTTATGCCCGACTACTTATTGTGGCGCGAGCATGGAGAAATGGATCATGCTTGTGAGTCGGACGAAAACGAGGATGAAGATCTTATTGATGAGTTGATAGCGGATGTTGGTTGAGAGTATAAAGAAGAGTCACTGCCTGAAGAGATGAAATTTTTTTATAAACTTCTTGCCGCCACTTTCAGAGATTTCAAGAGTTGGATGATGACAAATATCTGCCAAATCTAGTCTAGCTTTATAATTGTCTTTCGTTTTGCCAGACATATCCATGCAAGTGCTTATGATACTTTCGCTCATATTACGCTCCTGATGCATGACATCAATGTTGTGCATTAGAATCAACGACTTCACATATGGTAGCTCCCAAAGTCCACATATGTGAGTCCAATTGTGTTCCTCTCCATAACCTACGAAATATCAAGGACGACCTTCATCAGGCACCAGTTTGTCCAACATATCAGAAATTTCTGACCTGTTGAGACGCTTTGGTGGTCCTTTAGTAACAACAGTGTTCTTTCGAAAGACATGCCTCTACTGCCTAAATGTATGATTCGAGGGCAGCCAACGTCTGTGACACTCGAAGTAAGATATTTTTCTTCCATGAGTTAGTCGAAAGCAATCCTTGTCTGAAGCACATATCGGACACGTCAGACGATCGTGAGTGCTCCATCCGGAAAACATGCCGTATGCCGGCAAATCATGGAGGGACCACAAATAAGCAGCTCGAAGGTTGAATTCCTGCTTCTTGTAACTATCGTACGCTTCGACTCCTGTCCACAAGACTTTCAATTCTTGGATCAGCGTTTTTAACATCACGTTGAGACGTGACCCGAGATGATCAGGTCCAGGTACAATGAGGCTGAGAATCATGAACTCGTTCTTCATACAAAAAGCAGGTGGCAGGTTGTATGGAATGACAAAGACAGGCCAACATGAGTATGGCGTGGCGTTCGTACTGATCGGTGAGAATTCGTCTATCGCTAATCCGATGCGAACATTCCTCGCATCATGAGAAAAGTCTGCATCGAAACGGTCTAGCGCCTTCCATGCATCACCGTCGGACGGATGTGTCAAGAATTCTTTGTTCTCACGTTTACCTTCTTTGTGCCATCTCATTTGTCTTGCAGTTCTTTTTGAAAGAAACATCCGCTTCAACCGAGGTGTGACAGGCAAGTAACGAAGCTGCTTACGTGCGACATCTGTCATCACATTATCGCCATCGTCATTAACAACTTCAACATACCTCTATTTACCACATTTCAAGCACATCTTCTCATTGGCGTTCTCTTTCCAGAATAGCATGCACTTGTCTGGGCACACATCGAATTTCTCATATTTCATACCGAGACCAGATATCTTGATCTTTGACTAATACATATCTGTCGGCGCTTTGTGAGGTTGTGGAAGGATATCGCCGATCAATTTCATGAGATCATTGTAACAGTTGATGGAAAAAAAGTACTTGGACTTAATTGCCATAAATCCGGTCAAGAAAGCAAGTACGGTCACAGCCGTGTGTTCATGCAACGGCTCTTGTGAATTCTTCAGCTCCTCGAACAACTTCTCTGCCTCATTTGTAAGAGGATCCTCCGCTTCCAGAGCTTCTAGCATCTCATCCATCCTATCAACCTCTTTTATATCATCATCCTCATCCACTTCGGCTATGACTCAAGAATTGGTGTCGCCGTGAAAGGTCCACACTTCATAATGTGGAGTGAAACCGTTTCGACATAAGTGAAACGAAAGCTCCAATCTTCTCAAAAAAATTGGTGTTCCGGCATTTTGTACATGGGCACCGCACCATATCTTCCGTTGACAACGAAAATGCTCGATCCAAAAATTGATCTAACTTGATAAACCGCTCATCGGAGTGACCACCAGTTCTGCTCTTCCAGCCAGTATACATCCAACTGCGGTCTTCACCCATGTTTGGCTCTGCAGTTTAACGCGAAAGAAATTGTCGTTAATGTATTGTTGTGTTATGTCACGGCCCTACAACCTAGGCAGATAGATCCTAAACCCACCCAAGAACGGAACTATTTTGAAGCTAGGTAGTGGTACACCTACATCGGAACTATTTTGAAGCTACTGGTGAAATCAGTGCCACAACCAAAACTAAACCACGCAAACTAACTGCAGAACAGTTCATTGCCGACTACCCAGTCAAAAGTTCGTGATGACAAGATAGGTGTTCTACTCCCCCATCAAAACAACACTAACTGACTGAAAAAATGCACAAAGAAGCAGTAACAATAGAGATGTCAGAACTGAAAGGTAAACACAGTATTGGTGAAGCCACTTACGGCGGGCCGGCGGTGGGGCGACGACGGCGGGCCAGCGGCTGGGTGGCGCCACGGGCGGGGCAGCGACGCGGCTCAGGGACGGGGGCACGGCGGGGCGGGCGGCGGGGCGGCAACGGCGGGGCGGCGACGACGGCGGGCAGGCGACAGCGCCGGTAGGGCGGCGGGCAGGCGGCGGGGCTGGTGAGTTGTTGAGTAGACGAGAATGAAGTGTTGGGTCGGGATAAAGGCCCTTATTTGCGACCTCTAAATTGCAATGGCCCAACCATATGGCCGTCGCAATTAATGTTACTTGCAACGGCCCTTTTAGCAGATGTCGCAAATAAACACTTATTTGTGACAGCTGCCTTAGCTACGACGGTACTAGGGTTGGCCGTCGCAAATAAGTTGTTATTTGCGACGTCACTGGGGTTGGCCATCGCAAATAAGCAGTTATTTGCGACGGCCATGTTATTTGCGATGGCCAGAGGCAGGCCATCACAATTTATTCTATTTGCGACGGATGGCCGTCGCATATGATCGCTTTTCCTGTAGTGCGTGTAGCGTAACCTTCTCTCTAACGAACGAATATCAAGTTCAATATACTTTTGTGCAGCAATGGTGAACTCGGCTCCGAGGGAGGTAAACCGTGGAGACATTTTTCACAGTATAGGATGTGAGCCTAGTATATTGGAACATGAAGCTCCTGAAGTTGTTTTAATCTACAACATTTGGTGGCAGCATTAGAAACAACTGTGCGTTTAGCTTCGGCACTCAACTGTGACACCGTTGTTTAATGTTTATATGACCAAGAAATGGGAGAATCTCCAAGAACACGCAATATCCTGTAATGAATAATTGAGAATCGGCCACCTAGCCGAATCAGCATCTGAATAAGCTGTCGAGGCCAAGTTGGATGAATGTTGGAGTCTGTAACCCACGGTATGAGGTTCCTTTGATATATGAAGAATCATTTTCACAAGAGACCTATGTGTACAGCAAGGCGTATGGATGTGTAAGCACACCTACTGAACCGCATATGCAGTAGTGAGCCTAGTGACGATGAAATATTAAAGCTTGCGCTGTGATACATTTGTAGAACTGGGCATCATCTGAAGGAATTACATCATTGCATGTGACCATTGTCTTAGTGCCGACACGTGTTGACAATTGTTTATAGTTGAGCATACCAGTACTGTCAAGAAGGTCTTCCGCATATTTAGTTTGACTAAGAAAGTGTAAAAGCCGACATTTTAGAAGAACAAAAGTGCAAAAAATGTGGACTTAATTTTTTTTATGTTGAATTGGGAATTCAATCTCACGTGAATTATGTGAGTTAATAAATAGTATTAAAAAAATGAACTCGTTAAAACTTTAAAACATAGTTAGGGAAAAGATTAATATATGTGTCTATTTAATTAAATAAGTACAAAAATAATGAAGTTCCACATTAAATTCAAAAATTCAAAGTCAACTTTTAAATTTAACATGATTCAAAATTTAAGACTAATAGCTCCTGAATCAATTGTTGTCATGTTGAAACTTTACTTCACCAAAAATGTTAATTTTATTTAATAAGGTATCTCTAAAATTTTTGGAAAGTTCCGGTGGTAATATTAATATTTTTCATAGGAGTGAAACTAATCAACCGACAATGTTTACCATTTTAGGAGTTGAATTGCTATATGAATTGAATCAACACATAAAGGAAATTTGCATTTCAAAGTTAAATTTGAAACTTAAAATATTTGAATGCAAGTTTTGAATTCACCATCATATTCTTCACATTTTCTTTGGTCTACCTGCCATGTTTTATAATTTTTAGAAGGTGGTAACTATTGAAAGTCGGAGAAGATAAGGAGGGGAATAGTGGGCCCCACATTGCAGCACAGCTCATCACAGAGTTTTTCTACTTTCCCTCACCATGTAGCACACAACTGCTTGGTTGCAGCGCTTGCTTGCCGGTGGAAGCCAGCTGCTCTTCTACTCACCTTTCTTTTCCCTCTAGTTCCTTAAATCACGAGACTTTGTTGCTACCTCTCCCTTATACTCCATCAACATTGTGCATGTTCTCTGTCAGCCTGGCTTCTTTCTTCTCCCCACGCACAAGCAAAATGGAGACCTTGCGCAGGAACATGCCCTCCTCGACCTCAACCTCTACCTCTGCGCCATAGCAATCAGCAAGTGGTGATGGGTGTTGGCTTCCTTTTCCTTGTGTTTTATTGCTCACAGGGATTTTTTGCAGAATAGGCCTAGAGACGGTGAGATATTGAAGCTCGCCTATGATACTTTTGCACAACTGGTCATTATTTGAAGGGATTACATCATTGCAAGATGTCATTGACTTATTGTTCACAAGTGTTGACAATGGTTTATAGTTGAGCATACGATCACGGTCAAGAATTTCTTCCGCATATTTAGTTTGCCTAAGAAAGAAACCATCTTCAGAACGCTGGACATGAATACCGTCAAAGTGGTGAAATGGGCAGAGGTCCTTCATGGCAAACTTTTGATGAAGATGTTGAATGACTTGTGAAGAAGCAATGTAGAGGATGTTGTGAGCATGATGCCTTCTACATAAAGGAGAAGATATGCAATGTCATTTTCTTGATGCGGCAAGATGAAGTGCTATTCTGATTGTTGTGGGTTTAAATATCGAGGAGAATGTTTGGTTGAAGGAAAACAGGTTTGGGAATTATCAACCTCATAATTCATAATGAAGCCTTACTTACAAAGCATTTGGATAATTTCTAGGATAATCAAGAGACACCTTGGATCAACCTCATCTGTTCTACATATTACTCTAGCGTAGTTGTCCCACATGTAGTTGGTAAAAGAGGTTAATTGTGGTGGTGATTTATATCTAATATCAAGATACCTAGGAATTGCAACTTGTAAAATGAGAGATGGAAGCAGGGTTATGTTTTGGAAAGATACGTGGAATGATCACATCAAAACTGAATTTTGAAATCTATATTACTTTGTCAACTAGAAAACCAATTCAGTGAAAAAGTTCATAAATGAAACAACGATGAAAGAATTATTCCAATTGACATTATCAGTGCAGGATTACAAAGGGCTCAAAATAAGGATAGGTGGATTTATCAATGGTGACCCGGAAAAAATAATTAAGCAGGTGTGGACTTCAAAGTGCAACAGGAAGTTGGAATCTTCTATTGGATATTTTTTATGGGCAGGCTTGATACTAGAAACATTTTCGAAGGAAAACTTATTCAAGATAATAATTATATTCGTGTTCTATGTATGAAACGAGGAGAGGAAACATTATTTCAGTTCTCAAGTCTAGTGTTGAATTGGGATTAACTAGAATGTGCAAATCAATTTATTTGAGATGACTTAGCTGGCAAGGGAAAATTTGGCAGGTAAGGTGCAAATCCATTTATTTCAAGGGAAATGGTCAAGAACATTCATATTGCTTTCGGTAAGGGCAAAAAATGTAATGGAACAATGAGAAAGAAAAGTACATCTTCAGGTGAAACAACTGTCTACATAGCTTTCAAGAAACAATCAATTTTTTTCAAGTATCTTATGTATTGGAAGAATCTGGAATTTTGCCAAAGTATTGATTTGATGCACGTTACAAAGAATGAATTTGACAACATCATTGGGACCTTGCTGGACATGCGAGGAAAACAAAGGACGGATTAAATTCACGTATGGACCTAGTAAATCTTGATATGAGACCAGAGCTTCACCCAGTAGAAAAGGCGAACGGGAAGAATTACCTTCCCTCAGCCAGCTACAACTTGGCACTACCAGAGAAAAAGGCAATTTGCAAATGCTTGCGTTGGATCAAAGTGCCCACGAGTTTCTCATCCAATATCCGTAAACTAGTCTCGATGAAAGACTTGTTCTTATTCAGTTATAATTCTCACGACTGTCACATGATGATGACAGTGTTACTTGCCATTGCAATAAGGGTCATCAAACCTGAGCATATAAAAGTTGTCATCACACGTTTGTGTTACTTCTTCAATGCAATATCACAAAAGGGGATAGCACGTGAAGATTTTGACTATTTGAAAACGTACATCGTCGAGACTATGTGCAAGCCTGAGATGTGTTTCCCACCATCCTTTTTTGATATGCAAGTACACCTAATCATACACCTTGTTGATCAGATAAAAGCATTGGGGCCACTATAGTTACATCATATGTTTCTGTTGGAGAGATATTTTGGAGTATTAAAAGATTATGTGTGGAACCGTGCTCTCCCAAAGGGTTCAATTATGGAAGGATACACCACTGAAGAAGTGATTGAAGGTGTTGCTGATTACAACAAAGATGGAAAACCGATATGTGTGCCTATACCAGTACATGACGGTAGACTACGTGGGAGAGGCAAAGTGGGTAAGGAAACTTTTGTCGTTCAAGATTACAAGAATGTACACCGTGCACATTTATGTGTACTACAACTGCTCGCAATAGCTGAGTCGTACATCGAGGAATACCAAATTGAGCATCACGAAAAAAACCAAGACCACATAGAGGATTGGATCAAGAAAGAGCACAGAAGATGTTTCAATGAATAGTTAATGGAAAAAAATATACCATACAGAAAATCTATAGAAGAGGCAACAATGAAGAAGTTAGCTTCTGTCCCATCTGCTTTGGTGACATCATGGCAAGCATATGACATCAATGGTTACACATTTTACACTAAGGAAAAATATGGTAAGAGTGCTGCACAAAATAGTGATGTTTTTATAGAGGCTTATGATCCACAAGGGCAGAAGACCACATACTTTGGGTTCATAGAGGAAATATGAACTCGATTATGGCGAAAGAATGGTAATGCCCGTATTTAAGTGCCAATGGGTCAAACATCTTGATGGTATGAAATTGGGCAACTACGGGCTGACAGTGATAGACTTGAACAAAGTGGGTTATAAAGATGACTCGTGGGTTCTCGCCGATCGTCTTGCACAAGTTTTTTATTTACATGATCCAAAAACTGAGAAGATGCACATAGTTGTTTCTGGAAAGCAAAATATTGTTGGGGTTGAGGATGTGGGAGATAATGAAGAAGAATATAATCGGTATGAAGAGATGTACCTTTTCACCGAACCATAAAACATCAAGCGCGTAGAGAGAAGCATTAAAAAGGATTTGAAACGCTATATGCGAGAAGATGTAAATGCTAGAAAAAATGTATAATATATATTGTATATTATTGTATCCTTTGAAATCAACTTAGAACAATGCTCCATTTCAGCCTTAGATAGCATGTTTCGAACATTATTAAATTCATCTTCTGTAGGGAAGACTAATTTGGACAAGTGATCCTTTTCGGCTTGTTTACTATCATATTTATCACCTTAACCTGTTCCATAAGTTATCAAATTGTATGTGTATATTTGCCTTCCAACAGCTGGGTTCCAAACAACATCTTGAAGCACAACTCTTGAAGCTCCTGTCAAGCTAATCCCTTGACAGTGAGCTCTTATATATGCAAGTAACCCCTGAGACTCATCATTTGGATTGTTAAAAGCTTCAATTGATGTCTGATGATATTTTGGAAGGATTTTCCCATCCATTTGAGGGATTGTTTGGATAGGAGTGGATCCACTTCAATCTAAGTGGATTGAGGTGGATTGAGCAGAAAATTAGTTCATTTTCCACTCCAATACACTTCAATACAATTAGATTGAGTAATCCCAAAAAAGCTCTGAAGGATTTCCTTCTCTTTTCTCCATTTCAAAAACATACAAAGATGCTACTTTATCAGTTTTAATAGCTGAATATATTAACTAAAAATCATTACCATCTCTCTTAGTGCTTCACACAAACGACAAAGGAACAACATGAATCACAAATCTTGTTTTTACAATTTTCATAGGAATTTAACCTTAATCCTTCAAGCATAGATTTTATCCATAAGTGAAGCTTCCTAATCAGACATGTTAATGGCAGTTACAAGCGAAGGGTGTGTCGAAGCTAATAAAATCTAAACGGGACTGAAGAAAAAGAGATCATGTATATATGAGTGGCAATGTCCAGGTTGGACAGTGTGAAGCTATGATGGTAGCATTCAACAACATGAAAAGTGATGCCAAGGTTATGCTTGCATCAACCAAGGCATGTTGTGAGGGCATAACACTTGTTGTGGCATAACGGTTATGTTTGCCCCAACAAGTGTTATGCCCTCACAACATGCCTTAGTTGATGCTAGCATAACCTCAAGATCATTTTTCATGTTGTTGAAGCCTGCCATCCTAGCTTCACGCTACCTAACTTGGACATTGACACTCATATATGCAGGATCTCTTTGTCTTCAGTCCAATTCAGATTTTGTTAGCTTTGGCGCACCCTTCTCTTATAACTATCATTAACATGTCTGATAATGAAGCTTCACTTATTGATAAATCTATGCTTGAAAGATTAAGGTCAAATCCCTATGAAAGGGTAAAAACAAGATTTGTCGTTGAAGTTGTTCTTTTCATCGCTTGTGTGAAGCACTAAGAGGGAAGGTACTGATTTTTAGTCAATATATTCAGGCATTAAAACTGATAAAGGAGCATCTTGCTAATTTTTTCAAATGGACAGGAGGGAAAGAAATCCTTCAAATAGATGGGAAAATCCTTCCAAGGTATCGTCAGACTTCAATTAAGGCTTTCAACAATCTAAATGATGAGTCACGGGTGTTACTTGCATCTACAAGAGCATGTTGTGAAGGGATTAGCTTGACAAGAGCTTATCAGCATCACGGGCGGTTCTTAATTAATAAGTAGATTGTGAAAATAAAGACTTTGCCCCAGCTGTTCTTAAATAAAAACCCATTCTGATGTTTCAACTAGTACATGCGGTTCTTAAATAGTGACCGCCCGTGAAAATCATGTATTTACCCAGGCGGTGGTTAATTAAAAACCGCATGTGAAGTGTCTCACATTACAGACGGTTCTTAATTAATAGCCGCCCGAGAAAATAATGTATTTACCTAGGCAGTTGTTTTTTAACATCCGCCTGTGATGTTCAGTCATCACATGCGGTTATTGTGTCTATCTTCATCACAGTCGCATTTTTTTACGGATTGCCTGTGTTTAAAAAATTGAGGCCTGTGAAAATGCTTTTTGTAGTAGTGTCTATTTTGCAACAAACAAATAATAATATATTTAGAAATCTGACTCCAAATATACAAAATTGTGTGCATGTTTTAAGAATGAAGGTAGACTCCAAGCTTGTAGATTTAAGGAATCAGATAGAGTAATATGTAGAGGGTGGACTGATAAACATGTTTAGAATTCCAAATTAGTCAATTTCCTTGTATATTTTATTGTATAGTTTTTTAAATAAATTTATCAGTAGGGACTTCCTACTGTTTTCCATTAAAGTGAGATGCAGAACTCGAGAGTTTTTTCTCTGTCATGAATTTGTATTATCTTGATGTAACTAAGAAGAAAATAAAATTTCCTCATTAGAAATAAATACATGTGTTTCCAGATATCCTAAGTAATTAATTTGGTCAATGAGTTTAACTGCCTCACACAACCATTTTGATAAGCACATATGTTCGGTTAGGAAGCTAAGACACATTATATCATGGTATTTTGGATGGTTTCTTTAGCTTGAGATCATAGATGACATGTAGCAAGGAGTGGAATGCATTCTCTTAGCTAGGCGATCTGAGGTTCAGAGGATATGTTTTGCACAGCAAGGCCTAAGAAAAAGCTACATTTCAGCAGGGACCATATCTTCCAGAATAACCTCTATGCCCAAATATCACTGATCCCAAAAAGAAGCCATTGTACAGAGATTTGCTGGTGTAAGAGCCTGTTTACGTAACCTTTCAGACATGCTGATGAGATACCTATTCTTTCAATTTAAAATCGTTGACTAACTCCTTACATCTAAAAATCCATGGGAGCATGCGGTTTTAGAGGTCCATTATACTCTGGACCAATTACATAATGGAATATGCATGAGCAATGTGTGTTATACAAGACGATGGTGCATCAGGCGATGAAATTTGGAGCAATTTCTTGTATGGTCCGGCTATCGAGTCATCAACTTTACTTCTATTAATTCTTGGTGTTATGCTAAAACTGAATGAGCATATGGATCATAAACTTTCATGCACATGTTGTAACACATCAACCTTTATACATTTACAAATAGAAGAACAAAATTTTTAGTTTCTAGTCATGCAGTATGATCAAACCGATTTAGTTGTAGTTCAACTTCTAACAAAAGGTATTGCATGAAAACATTGTCCATGTCATTCACCTAAATACCAACTTTGCATATACGTCATTTGGTTGAATCAAAGACACTGCAAAAACTGGAAATTTAATTCTTCTACTTTTGTGTTATGATGGATCATATGACCACCACATGCTTTTTGTGAGATGATGGTAGCAGAACAAAGCTTGCATTTGTACAAATGACAGAGGTGCATGTTTTCAAACTTCAATAGTAGATCCTAGAGTAGATTAGACAATATCATCAGATGTTCTAGTTGGATCACCAGTAGGTACAGGTACCTCCTTTTGTACAATAGATAATATTGGGATCTGATCAGTATTGGGAGTTGGAACAATTCCTCCTCCAGCACGTCTGGTGCTCTTTATGTTGAAGAATATAAAAAAGGAAAGTGGAAAATAAACCTTGAAAAAATGCAAGTTAGGGTGCTCAAAGACAGGACCTGGGTCCATTACTCCATCGGTGCTAAAATAAGCATAAAGAATGGCAGTTGGGTCCCCTTGGATCAACAACATGATTGATGCGCTCCATATATAGGTCTTGCTACCGATGGTGTAAGTCTAAGTACTTACCCAACAAGGCTGGTCGGGAACTCAAGCTACAACATCAAATTATCTCGCGCTTTGCTAGCAGGATTTGATGTGAGTTCCAGTTTTGTAAACGGGTGTAGCTGGTAGTGCCGAAGTAAGATCCAGCTTATGTTATTCTAGTCGAACCTCCATGTGTATTCTAGTGGAACCTCCATGTGTATTACATATGATACATTTTTGGAAACCCATGTGAGATATGTTACAACTTTTTAATTCATGATTTGTGCAAATTTTGACTATAAGTTTCTAGAATTGTGGGTTCGAATCAGCCACTATCAAAGGAGGTGCTATTGAATTTTTTTTAAAAAAAATCTGTCGAATTTTCAAATACATATCTCTTAAGCCAGTTCTAATCTAGGTGCAAATAAATACTTTCTAAAAAAGGTATCGAACATTACAGGAAAATTGGAACATTACATCGGCCAATGTAACTTACGTCGGCCGCGATAGACCAATGTAAGTAAAATAACTTATGTCAGCTACGGGGCCATAGCTGATGTAAGTACTTGGACCGACGGCATTTAGCACAAAACTTTCATCGGTTCGGGCCCGGGCAAACGTAAATAACTGGGCCGATGGAATTTAACACACAACTTACGTCGGCTCATCCCTAGGCCGACATAAGTCTTGCGCCGACATGTGTTAGGGACTTAAGCCTACCTCGCGCGGGCTGCACTGGCCCATTACACTCGTGCGTCAACACTCAGTCACTCATTCCACAGCCGCCCCCACCTCACGGAGCTGCTGCCACCACCACGACCGTGCGCCGCCTCTCCACCGCCTCGTGCCAGTGCATCTCCGCCTCTTGGAATGCCGCCGCCTCACCGAGCTTCCTGGGCCGCCAGCTCCACGAGCTCGCCGGGTCGCCGTCTCCCTGAGCTCCCCGCGCCGTTGCCTCTGCGAGCAACGGGGTGTCGATCGTCATCCTCCCCGACACCGCGCCTCCTCCCCAAGTGTAGCCACCCCCGAGCCCGAGCCCGGTCAGCTGCCTCCAGCGAGGTGAGCAAGTCCTTTTTGCTATTTTTTTGCCATTATTTGTCAATTGCTAGGTAGCACATTAGAGTTAAATTAGAATTAAGTCTTGTTGCTTGCTAAATATTGCACTGAGTTCAGTTAAGGCTAAATTAGAATAAGTCTGGTTGCTTGCTAAATCGAAAAGAATTATCAAATAGAATAAGTGGTTGAGTTCAAAGGGGGCCCAACCCGAAATCTGACCATGTGGGTAGTAAATCAGCTCGACGATGTTGTTGTTTTTGCGCTGTCTTTTGAGATGATTTTGTGCCTGATTCGTGGAGCCACGTTGAGAGTTGCACCATCTCTGCCTTGTCCTCCTCACCAGCTTGGTAGGTAGCACTTGGTAGGAAGCAGCCAAGTTATTGAGCGTGGTCCCATTTCTGCACCCAGTGAGGTATGACAACGCTCCCCCAACTTGGTGGTTTCATTGATCTGTCCATCGACAGGTTATTGATCGTGCTTACTCCTCGCTTGATGATTCTTGCGTTGCACCGCTATTGAGTCCTCATCTCATATCCTCGTACATTGTGAATGTTGTTGTGATTAACTAGGATTCTCATATGGTAACTGCATTGTACGGTAAGGGTGGCAGATCGAGGCAATTTTAATCAGTTGCAGGCATTGTGCAAAATTATCAAGTATTGCAACTGAGGAAACTCAGTTGAATTCAGATTTTCATATTATGTGGCCAGATATTCTTTTGTTCTCTTTGGCACCTTTTTAGAGGAGCAGTATGCGGAGGTAAGTTGTTATTGTTAAATATTAACAATACCTGCGTATGTTAACTGCATTGATAAATATGAAATATTTGCAGGTCAGTATTTCCTGGTTACAGGGTCAACCCCAGGAGTATCGAGCTCTATGTCGGCACTGGGCTAGCGATACTTTCATTGCTAAGTCCATAAATGCAAGATAGTGCCATCGGGGTTCCGAGGGAAAGCACAACTACTTCGGTGATGGCTACATGGGTTTGGCTAAATGCATTGTAAGTACATTTTCAGTTCATTTATGTGTTCATAATATATTTGTCTCACTAACACAACTATATAGTAACGAGAGACAGGTCTGGAGCCGACCCCGACCATGGTTCGGAAGAGAGGTCACAAGGGAAGTGACCCTTCACGGCCTGGGCGGTGCAATCAGGTCGTGGCTGATCGACTGCTCAGTTTTCAAAATTCAACAATTTTATAATAACTAATAATATTATTGACACGCTTCAGGATTTCTTTGTTTTCTAGGAAAAGTACGTGCAGGAGGTCGAGAAGATACACGACGAAGATTATATTGGGAAAATGGGTCGATTGACCCCCAAGTCGTGTATGCGAGCAGAGGCGGGAAGGCCCATGGATGGTGGGTTGGTCATTTGTTTTATTTCTTTTTAAATATACCTTCTTTTTACTTAGTATTTTTCATTCTTTGGCAGGTTTGCCGTTTTTGATGGAGTTATCGACTCGAGGTCAGCGCGACCTTCAAGAATCGCTTCATCAATGCAGGCCTCGTCCGTTGGGCCATCACGTGATCATCTCTCGCAGACCCGGTTGGAGCTCAATGCTGCGAAGGAGACACTAATGCAGACCCAGGCAGAGTTGGATAGGTCCAGGGTGGAGTAGGAAAGGTCGAGATCCTTCCAAGAGGTCACAACCATGTACATGGCCCAGATGTAAGCAATGGTGGCGGTAAGTTATTTAAACTACCGTAGTTTAATTTCGTAGCATTTTAGTAACATATGTCTTCTAATATTTTGCAACGCGGGCTCTTGATCGATAGACCGCTCAGCAGATCAAGATTCCTTTGTTTCCGCTGTTGCAGGTAACCCCGGCACAAACGCCCCCAGCAGAGCTGCCCCGACACTGGTAATAAACTCTTTCTTTAATATTGTCGTATTCATTTCAGCATTTCACATAGGGAGACAAGGATGTAGAACATAGGGTGAGATAGTGAGATAGAGGTGGAGTAAGAGAGACAAACACGGGTTGAGAGAGAGAGAGGGGTGAGATAGAGGTGGAGTAAGAGGAACATAGATAGGGAGACATGGAGTGCGAGAAAGATGGTAAAGTGAGAGAAAGAGAGGGGATGCTATAGAGTGAGCAGAAGGGAGAGAGAATGAGAGAAAGAGAGGGAGAGGAAGAGGGAAAGTGTGACACAAGAGTGGGAGACAAAGAGAGTGAGAGAAAGTGATGGAGAGGTAGAGAGTGAGAGAATGAGAGAAAGAGAGGGGGGAAGATAGAAAGTGTGACAGAATGAGAGGGAGAGAATGTGAGGGATAGGACGAGAGCGAGAGAATGAGAGACAGAGAGATAGGGAGAGGGAGAGGAAGAGAGTGTGAGAGAAAGAGAGAGAGAGTGAGAGGGAAAGTAGGATGTCGAGGAAGAGAGTGAGAGAAAGAGAGGGGGAAAGAGAGTGACAACTCTAATGTTCTTTTTTAGGGTTCGGCGATGGCGGCGCAAACTCCTTCAACACAGCTACCGGCACCAGGAGGGAAGCGCGATAACGAGCTTTTTGGCTCCGAAGGTAGTCGAGGGGGTAGTGTGTACCCCTTTCAGAGTTTCTGATGTGGTTGATGTATTTGCTATATATTTATGACTGTTTATTGCTGTTGTGACTATATATATGTTGTGTATGTTTGTTCTGTGAGCTCGCCATCGTCCGACGTAAGCAGTTTTTTTTAAAAAAAATTAAAAACATAACTTACGTCAGCAATGGCAAGGCCGACTTAAGTTAGCCTAGGTTAACTTACGTCGGCCAAGCTATACCGACATAAGTTCTCCCATGGTACTTATGTCGGTCTCGTCATAGCCGACATAAGTTAGCCCATGTAACTTACGTCGGCTACTGACATAAGTTACCTGGCCCAGCCCACAGTCCAGCCCAGCATTGACGTAAGTTAGCTTAAAAAAAGGAAAGTGGAAAATAAACCTTGAAAAAAATGCAAGTTTGGGTGCTCAAAGACTGGACCAGGGTCCATTACTCCATTGGTGCTAAAGTAAGCATGAAGAATGTCAGTTGGGTCCCCTTGGATCAACAACATGGTTGATGGGCTCCATATGTAGGTCTTGCTACCGATTGGGTAAGTCTAAGTACTTACCCAACATGGATGGTCAGGAACCCAGGCTACAACATCAAATTATCTTGTGCTTTGCTAGTTGGATTTGATGTGAGTTCCAGTTTTGTAACAGGTGTAGCTGATAGTGCAGAAGTAAGTCTTGGCTTATGTTATTCTAGTGGAGCCTTCATGTGTATTATATAGGGAGAGGTAATTAGTTTTAGTGAGGAATTGCAACTAGTTTCCATGATATTGGGCTTCTATAGGGGGTGACTTACATCCATGTGTATTTTGTGATTAATTTTCAATAAAAAAAGTATTGTCAAACTGCATGATTATTATTTTTCTTGTCGGTGGTAGATATAATTCATGAGTCTTGTAATATTAATGAATAATCTTACAATATTCCTACTCCACAAATAATTAAATGCTTCAGTTTAATGTAGTTCCCTATCTATATATGTTGTCTGGCATAAACTATGCTGGACTTTGATAGTCCATAAATCTTAGTATATTTAATAAATGGAGGTGTATTATACATCGTTGGAAAGATATGGCAGTCATATTATATTTTGCTGGAAATAGTTTTCGTTTACTCAGTGTTTCAACCATAACTATCCGTAGAGAAATCACTAATGGACATATGATACATTTCTTGAAACCCATGTAAGATATGTTACAACTTTTTAATTCATGATTTGTGCAAATTTTGACTTTAAGTTTCTGGAATTGTGGCTTCGAATCAGCCACTTTCAAAGGAGTTTCTATTGAAATTTTCCAGAAAATCTGTAAAATTTTCAAAGACATATCTCTTAAACCAGCTCTGATCTGGGTTCAAATAAATATTTTCTAAGAAAGGTATTGAAGTTAATTGTATCTTTGTTACTCACCTCCAGACATGATTTTGCATCTTCCGGAATTAAAATCCGATTGTATCCAATTTGGTCAGTTAAGACAGCGGAGTGAGCAGTGAACCAGTTTTAAAATTTTATTGTCATTTAACATTGGTTTCACTTTCGTGATTCCTTTAACATATATACACACACACACACATATATATATATATATACATATATATACATATATACATATATATACATATACATACATATATATGTATGTATGTATGTATGTATGTATGTATGTATGTATATATGATGTTAATCAACATTTTCCTGTTGAATTGAGTATTTTAAAATTCAGATATCTCTTCCATATATGATGAATGTGGTGTCCCAATTCGATAACGCATGGGTGTACTCGACGTGCATCCACTGTCCGTGATTCCTGTTGATGTTTTGGCAATTGCTCCAGAATTTTGGATATGAGCAACTTCCAAACTATTGGGGGAAAAAAGAAAGACGATCGCAGATTATTATCATGAAAAGTATACCTGGATGACCCAGCAGGACCCACACATCTCAGATGCATTCCATTCACTGTCATGATGTCATGACCGCGTTTGGATAATACGTGGTCCATGACAGCTTGTGTGACTGTCACTCGATTTTGCAAGGTGCATTATAAAGAGATGGCAATGACACCGTTAACTCTATTTCCGATCATCAGTTTGGCTGCTCTTGCATGGCAGCAGCGAATGGTCAAGTTGTATCAACCATTTGTCGATACAACTCTGAGTACTCTTGGCTCCTATGCCTCTTCATCTCACATGGTGACTAGTGTGCAAGGTGGCATACAGCACGGCAGTAGACTCGGCAATATAATATGGTAAGATTACCACATGTGGAATTTTCGTACAACTGGGCAGTACAGCTAGGAACAAAATTTTGTACATTTGTGATAGTTTACGTTTCCAAACCCAATGCTCCCTTGGATGTTCTGCCTTTCCCTTTGCAGGAACCTGAGAAATTTGATGCAAGTAAGCATGCTGAATTTGACTAGAAACTTCATCTTTATGTGCAGACAAACATAGAGAAAAATCGCAAAGATCTATGTGAGGTGTGCCAACAAGGGTCCCAAGAAAGTAGAATTAGAAACAAGGGACTTGGTTTGGGTGCATATACACAATGAACAATTTCTGGAGCAACACACGTCCAAATTGCCGTCGTTAGCCGATGGACCTTTCAAAGTACATCAAAAATCAATGATAATGCAGGGACATCACTTCCAATTTTGTAGTTATTGATTAATCTCTCATAACTATAGAGTCCACCACTTGCCATTGTGAAAAGGGAAATAGTTGTTACATGTAAAAGAAGTACAAACGGTTCACCTCCTCTTACCCCTTCGCTCATAAATGGCACACTTCTCTCTCCAACTTCAATGATTTAAGGGCCAACTTCGTGGTGGATCCTACTTGCTTCATTCCTCAAATCCAGTTCAATGTTAAAGATGGTGGGGAGGACAGAGTTTCAATTATATTGATGCATCTGCAAGGGAGGTTGGCACTGCTGAATGAGGAGTATGTTATAGTAGTGGATGCTGATGAGATCCTGGGTAAAAATGATGACAACATCAATATTCAACATGTTCATCAATATTTTTTCGATGAACTCAACTTGACTGTTAGGTACAGTTCCATTACACCTTTAAGAATAATGATATTCAGTCTCGATAGTAGTTTCCAAAGAGACACCCTTCCCTACCTAACCCTCTTGAGGTTGATCATATTAGAGTCAGGTTTGCGAGACATTACTAACACATTAACCTATGGAAAACAAATTTTGACCCCATTGGTTGGATTTTGATACTAGGCTTCCCGCTGGTTTACATGACACTAGAGTGCATTGTCTTAGCGGTTCCACAATTGGGAGGTTGATCCATCAGCACAACAATCCTTGTGCCCTTGAGTTTGTTTTAGGGAATTTATTTTATTTAAGGTGGTCCGAGGGCTTGTTGGTTTGTGCTAAACTCACCTTTCAGAGGTTTGAATTTAAACATTGATACTAATGATGAATAAATCAGATTGTGTTTTATGTTGGTTGGATGTTTCAAATTTAGGTCTAGGATCATCTCCTACTTCATCCACCTTCCTCCCTTTTCCACTATTGCCCATGTCATGTCATGAGAACTGCAAACAAATAGAAGTTTCATGTCAACATAACATTCAAACAAAGAATGTCTGGGTTGATGCAAGCAATGAACAAAGAATGTTTTGGATCAACCTTATAGAGACAAAAACATAACTGAAAAAAACATCTCAAAAAACTGAAAAGTTAAAAACAACATTCAAGTTAAGCGATAGTTTGAAGAACAAGGATAAGGTTCTGTCCAGGATCTGAAGGAAATGTTTCAAGTAAAAGGCATTCCGCATTAAAGGGTTCAATATTTCAATGAAAGATTTCTTCTCTAATATAAGTTCACTTCAAGGAAAGCTAATAATACTTAATGACTTACATCACATGATGCTGCAAAGATTGCCATGGAATAAATGGTTTGATGATAGTGCAGATGCAGAATGCTCACTACTTCCTCCCTAGTACTACGGTCATGGTGCAAGAGGGTTTGCGCACTGCGGGTGGCATGTCACCGGGGCACAAAAGATCTTACGAATGAAGAGCGGCTCCAGGGACCTTAGATTGGGTGGGAAGGAATGAAGCTGCTAGCCGAAGGTAATGAATGGAGTCAATGAGAGAAAATGATGAAAAACTAAACCGTAGCAAAACACCAATCAGAAAATATAAAAGTTTAGTGTTTCTATTTCTGCAGTTGTTCATACTTTGGGCATCACTATATGGTGGGCTTCTACTTTTTTATAATGACTTGTTTTGGCAAGCATACGGGAAAACTAGGTTGAACATTATGAACATAAGTATGGAAGGTACAAGACTGTATATAATGTAGAAAATGGGTTGCCCTCGAGTGTTTCCTTGGCTTAATCAGCAAAACTACTATTTAGGTGCATCGCCATTGTTTTACACATCCAGGAGGGTTATGTCTTAAATATAGTTGGGTAGCACAGTCCCTACATGTTCACATATCAAGAAACTACCATCTGTAGATGATTGGCTCTCACAATACCTTTTCTCTTGGCTGTCATAATCCGTAGATCTGGTGCCTGAAAAGGTAAGCTTCTGAAATTCCCTGTAGAAATTCGAACCTTGGAGTACTTGTAGGTGAAAGGTACATCGATGCCATTGCATTTATGGATGGTTCTATGAGCCTGCTTAGGATTGACAACATCCATTGGGATCATGGTGATATTGAATAAGAAGGTGGACTAAATCAGGTACAAAATGAGTATGATAAATAATGTGTTGTTGGATATAAACATGAATGATGAATGATCATCTGTTTATATCTATCGTTTTTAGCTCTTGATGCCAAAGACAATGGAAAATATTGTTTTAGGTAACTTGTGTTGCCTCATAACATTTACCATTTATAATTCCACTTTACAATAGAAACAATCATTCGTACTTGTCCAAATTGGTTCAAAAGTACTGTAAGAATCAGTTCTAAACATTTGCGGCCTCATGGCCATGCAACATGAAGAACCAGTATAGAAAGTTCGTATCAATAACCATTCTTAGCTGAAAAAAGTAATGAAACAAGGCTCCATTTATGGCAGCAGCGAGTGGTCAAGTTGTATCAACCATTTGTCGATACGACTATGAGTACTCTTGGCTCCTATGCCTCTTCATCTCACATGGTGATTGATGTGTAAGGTAGAATACAGCAGGGCAGTACACTCGGCAATATAATATTGTAAGATTACCACATGTGGAATTTTCGTACAACTGGGCAGTACAGCTAGGAACAAAATTTTGTACATTTGTGATTGTTTACGTTTTCAAGCCCAATGCTCCCATGTATCTTCTGCCTTTCCCTTTGCAGGAATGTGAGAAATTTGATGCAAGTAAGAATGCTGAATTTGACTAGAAACTTCATCTTTATGTGCAGACAAACATAGAGAAAAATCACAAAGATCAATGAGAGGTGTGCCAACAAGGGTCCCAACAAAGTAGAATTTGAAACAATGGACTTGGTTTGGGTGCATTTACACAAAGAACAATTTCTCAAGCAACACAAGTCGAAATTGCCGTCGTTAGCCAATGGACCTTTCAAAGTACATCAAAAGATCAATTATAATGCAGGGACAACACTTCCAATTTGGTAGTTATTGATTAATCTCTCATAACTATAGAGTCCACCACTTGCCTTGGTGAAAAGGGAGATAGTTATTACATGTAAAAGAAGTACAAATAGTTCACCTCCTCTTACCCTCTCGCTGATAAATGGCAAACTCTTCTCTCGCCAACTTCAATGATTTAAGGGCCAACTTCGTGGTGGATCCTACTTGCTTCATCCCTCGAATCCAGTTCAATGTTGAAGATGGTGGGGAGGACAGAGTTTCAAGGACATTAATTCATCTGCAGGTGAGGTTGACACTGCTGAAGGAGTAGTATGTTATAGTAGTGGATGCTGATGAGATCCTGGTTAAAAATAACGGCAACATCAATATTTAACAAGTTCATCAACATTTTCTCGAGGAACTAAACTTGACAGTTAGGTACAGTTCCATTACGCCACTAGGAATAATGATATATTCAGTCTCGATAGTAGTTTCCAAAGAGACACCCTTCTTCTACCTAACCCACTTGAGGTTGCTTATATTAGAGTCGGGTTTGAGAGACATGACTATAACACAATAACCTATGGGAAACAAATTTTGACCGCGTTGGTTTGAATATGATACTAGGCTTCCCGCTGGTTTACATGTCACTAGAGTGCATTGTCTTAGTGGTTCCTCAATTGGGAGGTTGATCCATCGGCACAACAATCCTGGTGCCCTTGGGGTGGTTTTAGGGAATTTATTTTATTTAAGGTGGTCCGAGGGCTTGTTGGTATCTGCTAAACTCACCTTCTAGATGATTGAATGTAAACATTGATTCTAATGATGAATAAACTAGATTATGTTTTATGTTGGTTGGATGTTTCAAATTTAGGTCTAGGATCATCTCCTACTTCATCCACCTCCCTCCCTTTTCCACTATTGCCCGTGTCATGTCATGAGAACTGGAAACAAATGGAAGTTTCATGTCAACATAACATTCAAACAATAGAATGTCTGGGTTGATGCAAGTAATGAACAAAGAATGTTTTGGATCAACCTCATAGAGACAAAAACAAAACTAAAAAAATCATCTTAAAAAACCGAAAAGTTAAAAACAACATTCAAGTTAAGCGATAGTTTGAAGAACAAGGAGAAGGTTCTCTCCATGATCTGAAGGAAATGTTTCAAGTAAAATGCATTCCGAATTAAAAGGTTCAATATTTCAATGAAAGATTTCATCTCTAATATAAGTTCACTTCAAGGAAAATTAAAAATACTTAATAACTTACATCACATGATGCTACAACGACTGCAATGGAAAAAATGGTGTAATGATAGTGCAGACGCAGAATGCTCACTATTTCCTCCCTAGTACTACGTCATGGTGCAAGAGGGTTCGGGCACTGCGGGTGGCATGTCACCGGGTCACAAAAGATCTTACGAAGGAAGAGCAGCTCCAGGGACCTTAGATTGAGTGAGAAGGAATGAAGCTGATAGCCGAAGGTAATGAATGGAGTCAATGAGAGAAAATGATGAAGAACTGAACCGTAGCAAAACACCAATCAGAAAATATAAAAGTTTAATGTTTTTATTTCTGCTGATGTTCACACTTTTGGCATCGCTATATGATAGGCTTCTACTTTTTTATTATGACTTGCTTTGGCAAGTACTTGAAAACTAGGATGAACATTATGAACATAAGTATGGAAGGTACGAGACTGTATATACTGTAGAAAATGGGTTGCCCTCGAGTGTTTTCTGGCCCAATCAGCAAAACTACTATTTTGGTGCATCACCATTGTTTTACACATCCAGGAGAGTTATGTCTTAAATATAGTTGGGTAGAACAGTCCCTACATGTTGACATAGCAAGAAACTACCATCTGTTGGCTCTCACAATACCTTTTCTCTTGGCTGTCATAATCCGTAGAGCTGGTGCCTGAAAAGGTATGCTTCTGACATTCCCTGTAGAAATTCGAACCTTGGAGTACTTGTAGGTGAAAGGTACATCGATGCCATTGCATTTATGGATGGTTCTATGAGCCTGCTTAGGATTGACAACATCCATTGGGATCATGGTGATATTGAATAAGAAGGTGGACTAAATCAGGTACAAAATGAGTATGATAAATAATGTGTTGTTGGATATAAACATGAATGATGAATGATCATCTGTTTATATCTATCGTTTTTAGCTCTTGATGCCAAAGACAATGGAAAATATTGTTTTAGGTAACTTGTGTTGCCTCATAACATTTACCATTTATAATTCCACTTTACAATAGAAACAATCATTCGTACTTGTCCAAATTGGTTCAAAAGTACTGTAAGAATCAGTTCTAAACACTTGCGGCCTCATGGCCATGCAACATGAAGAACCAGTATAAAAAGTTCGTATCAATAACCATTCTTAGCTGAAAAAAGTAATGAAACAAGGCACACTTTCTACACCAGCTCCAGTTTAGAAATGGTATAATATATATATATATATACATATATATATATATATGTGTGTGTGTGTGTGTGTGTGTGTGTGTGTCTGCGTGCGTAATAAATCAGAATTTGTCCTCAGCCGTGTCTCTTGTTGCTACAAAAGTACATAAAGAAATAATTTGTAATAGTTCCAGTCTTGCATTGGTACATTTATTGGATGGGGATAAATTTTGTCTTATTGGTTCTCGAGGAGATGCAAGCAGGAACATCACTTCAACTCTTTTAGATATTGATTAAGCTTCCATAACTTTAGAGGGCACAAGCCTCGGCAAACCGGACATAGTTATTACAAGTACGAGAACTACACACGGTTCACCTCCGATCCTCTCACCATTTTTCTCCCAACTTGCAAAACTCCTCTCTTGCCAACTCCAAAGATTCAAGGCCCAATTGTCTAGTTGATCCTACTCAATTTATTCCTCACATCTAGTTCAACATTGAAGATTGTGGGGAGGATAGAGTTTTATGGACATTGGTTCTCTGCCACATGGGAGACAACACATTCAAACAAGGAGTATGTTGTAGTAGTTGATTCTCAAGGGATCCTGATCAACTTGTTCATCAAGACTTGATCGATGAACTCAACTTGATACTCAGGTTTGCTTCCCTTACACTACTAGGAGTTTTGATATTTGGTCTGGATAGTAGTTTCCAAAAAGCTACCCTTCTTCTAGCTGACCCACGTGAGTTTGCTTGTATGGAGTCGGATTTGTCAAACATGACTAATGTATTAACCTATTAAAAGAAACTTTTCTCGCGTGGTACGGATTATGGTATAGGCTTCCCGCTAGAGTGCATGACATTGGAGAAACCTTACCTTCCTATCAAAAACAACAAAAATGGCAATATGATGAATGAACCACTATCTTCAAATATCAATGTCATCAATCGCATCATCATTGTGTCAGATAGTTGTAAACGTGTAACGTGCATAACCTCGAGTTCATGCAACGTGACCTTTTCTCTAACAAAACAAATGTGAAGTTAATTATGCTTCATGCATTGATGGTAAACTGGGTTCTACGTACAGTAAACCGTGGAGACATTTTCAAAGTATATGATGGTTATCCTTGGATATTCAGCGTTTGGGACATCCATGTATTCAACTTCTGCACTCAATCAACCAAGATACGAGAGAATCTCCAAGAAAAACACAATATCCCAAAGTTTCTGGATAAGCTGCTAAGGCCAAGTTCGATGAACCTCGAGTTTGTAACCTCTGATATATGTTTCCTTCGACTTAACGAAGAATCCTCTTTACAACAAACCAATAAGTACAACAAGGAACATGCATGTGTAAGCAGACATCATCAACTGCATATGCATTATTCGGCTTCGTGAGGGTGAAATATTTTAAGTATGTGTGTGATACTTCTGTAGAACGACGCATCACTTGAAGGAATTCCATCATTGCATGCGACCATTTCCTTGGTCTCGACATATGTTGACAATGATTTGCATTTGAGGATTCTTGCACGATAAAGAGTGTATTCTGCAATGATCCAAGGTACTTTATGTTAAACTTATTATAAAGATGTTGAGTAACTTTGTGAAGAAGCGGTGCAGAGGAGGTTGTTACCATGATGTCTTCAACGTAAATGAGAAGATATGCCATGTCAGTATCTTGGTCAAAACAAGCAAGGAATCATCAGGGCTGGTTGATTTGTACACCATCGATAGAAGCTCAGCAGCAATGGTTTGACAACAAGAACACATCGCTTGCTTACAACAGTATAAACACTACATGAATATTGGTCACTTACGTCGGCTTAGGCTTAAACCGATGTAAGTAACTTAATTACGTTGGTTTTCCCTCAATTACGTCGGCTTTCAGCCGACGTAGGCATTTGGACGTAATTAAGGTGACTTACGTCAGCCATCGACGTAAGTTACCTTAATTACGTCGGTCTGCAGAAGCCGACGTAAGTTAACTGTCGAGATGGGCCTTTGGCTGGGCCGGAGGACTTACGTCGGCTTGGGCAAGCCGACGTAAGTAAAGTGCTGTAACTTACGTCGGCCAGGGCAAACCGACGTAAGTTAAGTGGTTTAACTTACGTCGGTATGAGAGCAATTCAAAACCTAAACATAACCATAATTCAAATGAGAGCAATTCAATAAACCTAAACATAACCATAAGAGCAATTCAATAAACCTAAACATAACCATAATTCAAATGAGAGAAATTTAATTCAAATGAGAGCAATTTAATTCAAGTAAATGCATGAGGCAAGGAAATACTTGCAACGAAGATCGGCGGCGGAGTCGGGGGCGCAGGGGCGGCGACGGCGAGCCGGCAGCGGGGCGGTCGGAGCGGCTCGGGGTCGGGGCGATGGCGCGGGGGCAGTCGGGGCGGCGGTGGCTCGGGGTCGGGACGGCTCGGGGTCGGGGCGGCGGCGGCTCGGGCTCGGGGTCGGGGCGGCACCGCGGGGGCGGGGCAGCGGGCGGGAGGCGGGTGGCGGTCGGGCGGTGACGGCGGGGGGCGAGGGGGAGCAGGCGGCGGGGCGGCGGCTCGTGGTCGGGGCCGCGCGGGTCGGGGCGGCGCCGGAGGGGCGGTGCCGCGATCGGGAGGCGGGTGGCGGCCGGGCGGCGACGGCGGGGCGGCGAGGGGGAGCAGGCGGCGGGGCGCCGGCTCGGGGTCGGGTCCGCGCGGGTCGGCGCGGCGCCGCGGGGGGCGGGGCCGCGGCCAGGAGGCAGCTGGCGGCCGGGCGGCGACAACGGGGCGGCGAGGGGGAGCAGGCGGTGGGGCACCGGCTTGGGGTCGGGGCCATGCGGGTCAGGGCGGCGCCGCCGGGGCAGGGCCGCGGGCGGGAGGCGAGGGGCGGCCGGGCGGCGACGGCGGGGCGGCGACGGGGAGCGGCGGCGGGGCGGCGGCTCGAGGGGCAGGCGACGGTGGTTGGGTCACTCAGCGCGCGTGAAATGAAGGCGCGCACCGCTCGCGCGTTTAGGTTAAACAATAATTTACGTCGGCTTATTTAACTTATGTCGGCCCACTTCGCGGCCGACGTAAGTTAGGTCTAAATTACGTCGCTCTCCTTAATTACGTCGGCTCTAGGTCGAGGACAACGTGGGTAATTTTTATTACTGTCGGTCCCCTTACTTACATCGGTCGACCGACGTAATTTATTTAACTTTCGTCGGCTACTAGTAGCCGACGTAAGTTACTTACTTACGACGGCTGGCCGACGTAAGTTGCCCTGGCCGACGTAAGTAATCGATATTTCTGTAGTGAAAATACTTCGATAGCAAGCAAAAGTACATAGGATGTTCTTTGTCGATGAAGCTTTGCATGTTGAAAACAGTATACCCGCTTTGAGAGTTGGCCATATACAACTTTTTTTTTTAGATACCATCTTATCTCAATCTGGCAGTGTCATTCCCAACAACCCTACTTTGGGTAACCGAAGCTCATATTCATTCGCGGTGCTCCTCTACTGTGTCACATATAGCTCCTTCGTGTTCTCATATTGTGTGAGATATCACCCAAACAAAGGATTTGCTGAGATGCTCCTTTCTCTACACACTACAGGAAAACGGCAACAGGGTGTCAGGGTTTCTAAAGACATCGGGGCCGACGCATTTAATTCTCCTATAGCCGTCAGTTTACGTGGACCGACGTTCTTATTTTATGGCCGTCGGTCCAACTAAGACAACCGACGTCCATAACTATAACCGTCGTTTTTTTTATGAAACCGATGACTTCGTTAAATGCATCGGCCAGGCCACAAACATCGACTATCATAAAGGTGGGCCCAGCCAACCGCGTTTTCAGTTTCGCCCTAACTCCTTCGCGCCCGCGCACTTCGCCAGCTGCCCCTGCTGTCGAGCGCACCGCCTTCCTCGCGCCGCCGCTCTCCCGGCCCGATCGCGCCGCCGGTTTCCCGCCCCGATCGCGCCGCCCCAGTACCGCGGCCGCCCTCCCGCCCAAGCGCGCTTTCGTCCAGCTCCCGTGCCGCCGCCTCCCGCTCTGGCGCGCTGCCTCCCGCCATGAGTGCCGCCGCCTCCCGCCGTCAGTCTTGCCCCGCGTGTTGCCTCTCCCGGAGCCCCCGAGCAGCACTCCCCCGCTGTTCCAGAACCCCTCTTCCCGTCCTCTGGCGGCACCGCTTCTGGTACCCGAAGGTAAAATGTAGCTTTCTGATTCCTTACATTGTGGATGATATTTATCGACGATTGTGTTCGCGATGTAGTGAATGTTCTTATTTAGCTAGAGATGATAGTATCTGAATATACAAATGATTATTTGTTGATGAGTTAGTTCCAATTTTAACTTGTACAAATGACGATTAGAAATAAAGATCTTAGCAATGTGAAAAATAGGCATGGCGATATTAATGTGTTGCACTAATACAATCATGTGAGCTTGATTACATGTTAGTGATTTTGGCAATGCTTAACTTGTTAATATGACAAATAAATTGTATGAATTGGCAATGGTTATCTTGTATATGCGAGCTTGATTAAATGTTAAAATTTTAATTAACTTGAAGCATTTATATTTCAATTTTGTATTATGTTGAAAAGCTTGAATGTTCGAATGCTTAGTTATACTAAATTTGGAAGTTTAGTTATACTCAATATCTGTGCATGAATGCTCAGATACGATTGTAGTCATAATGTACGCGTAAAGACAAGCACATTGGTGTACGGCGTCAAGACAAGCGTGGACGGTAGACTTGGACTTGGAACTTTCAACTCTGAACAACATTCCCCCTCCGTCTCATTCTTTCCTCTCTCGTAAATGATCGAAAAATGGAAATGAGCAAAATAACCTATAGAATTTAATTACCCATTTCGAATTGGCACGTTTCACATGCTTTTGGCATGTGAGACATGCAGGTTCAAAATTGTCCCTTTTTGGACAGCCTGAGAGTGACTGAGTGGGCGTGGCTTGTGACGAGACATGAGTCTGGATCTGGACGAGATTTCGATGGCATAACCCTGCTGCACCATTTTCGGCCGTGCAGTGGAGAACAGCGGGGTTATGCTGCTGAAATTTCGTTCGGGTCCGGACCACGCATCTCGTCATGAGCACGCTCCACTCGGTCACTCTTGGGTGGATTTAGGATCTATCTGCCTAGGTTGTAGGGGCCGTGATATAACATAAAAATGAAACTAATAATGATTTGTCTGGTTTGAATGTATAAAATGAAAAATGGTGACAACCGTAAGGTGATGTATGATCGATGGAGTTCAATTGGTGGTCACAGTATGGAATGGGGTCATGTCGCTAATGTTTTCATGAACCAAGCTTTTTCCAGTGGTGCTTCTTTGGTGATGTGTCCTTGTAGCAAGTGTCAGAATCGTCTGCGTCCGAAAAGATCTGAAATTGAGTTCCACCTTCGCAAGCACGGATTTATGCCCGACTACTTATTGTGGCGCGAGCATGGAGAAATGGATCATGCTTGTGAGTCGGATGAAAACGAGGATGAAGATCTTATTGATGAGTTGATAGCGGATGTTGGTTGAGAGTATAAAGAAGAGTCACTGCCTGAAGAGGTGAAATTTTTTTATAAACTTCTTGCCGCCTCAGATGAAAAAGTGTATGAGGGCACCAAAATGACAGTTTTGCAGGTGGTCACACGACTTATGGCGTTGAAGTCTAAGATCAATTTTGCGAACAATTTCTACGATGGTATCCTGAAGTTGTTCAATGATCTCCTTCCGTCAAATAATAAGATGCCGAAAGACATATATGAATCTAAGAATATTTTGGCTGGTATGGGCATGAAATATGAAAAGATTGATGCGTGTGAGAATAATTGCATGCTGTTTTGGAAGGAACATGAAAACGATACTCATTGTATGCATTGCAATGCGTATAGACATGTGATGGTTAAGAATGACCATGGAGAAGAAATAACTAAAAAATTACCGATTAAATAATTACGGTACATGCCTATCACGTCGTGGCTTAAACGGTTATTTCTGTCTCAAGAAACAGCGATGCAAATGAGGTGGCATTCGGAAGGTATACGTGAGAGTGATGACAAAGATATTATGGAGCATCCTTTGGATGGCGCGGCTTGGCATGATCTGGACCGTTTTGATCTGGAATTTGGTACAGATCCAAGAAATCTTCGTCTTGGGATGTCAATAGATTGTTTCACTCCTTTCAGCACAAGTAACAATCCATATTCTTGTTGGCCAGTTTTTATCATACCTTGCAACCTCCCTCCCAACATGTGCATGAATGAAGGATACATATTCCCCGCGGCCATTATTCCTGGACCTAAACATCCTGGAAACAAAATCAATGTGTTTATGCAACCGTTGATTGAGGAGCCGAAAGCTATGGCAAGGTGTAAAGGCATACGACAGTCATCTAAAATGTGAATTTACCTTACGTGCTGCGTATCTATGGTATATTCATGATTTGTTGGCATATGGCATTTGGGCTGGTTGGTGTGTCCATGGACAACTGTGTTGTCCTATATGTGTGGCTGACTGCGGTGCCATCAGGTTAAAGTATGGAAAGAAAGTCAGCTTCTTTGATTGCCACCGATGATTCCTTCCTCCAAACCATCCTGTTAGGAGTGATACACAATCATTTCGAAGAGCCAAAAGGGTTCCAGAAGGACCACCTCGTCGATTGACAGACGAACAAAAAATGGCATGGCATGCAAAGTTAAAAGAGTCAGCAGAAGGTGTTTTCGAAGGTTATGGTAAAGAACACAAGTGGATCCATATTTCTTTTCTTTGGGAGTTACCATACACAAAGGCATTGCTTTTACCACACAATATAGATTTTATGCACCAGGAGCGTAATGTCGCTGAAAGCATCATAAGCATGTGTTTTGATTTTACCGGTCAAACCAAAGATAACTTGAGTGCAAGGAAAGTCTTAGCTGACATTTTTGATCGTCCAGCACTTGAGGTTATAACAAATGCAAGTGGAAATGAAAGTAGACCACGAGCTCCATATTGTGCCAGGCCAGAAGAAAGAAAGTAAATACTTAGTTGGTTGAAAACATTGAAGTTTCTAGATAGCTATGCAGCCAACATAAAACGATGTGTTAATATCAAGACCGGTAATATAAATGGGTTGAAGAGTCATGATTACCATATTTTGATCGAGAGACCTGTACTGGTAATGTTCCGTGGCTACTTCAAACCTAATCTGTGGAAGCTATTTGCCGATCTTAGCTTCTTTTATAGGCAGATATGTGCTAAGGAAGTGTCAAAAAAGATGATTCGACAGTGGGAGAAATAAATTGTTGTGCTTGTATGTAAGATGGAAAAAGTGTTTCCGCCTAGTTTTATGAATGTTATGCAACATTTGCTGGTCCATTTACCTTATGAAGCATTGGTAGCAGGTCCTGCACAATTCAAGTGGATGTACAACCAAGAAAGAGAATTGAAGAAACTTAGAGCTACAGTGCGTAACAAGGCAAGAGTTGAGGGCTGTATTGCAGAGGCATTTGCATTCAAAGAGATTATTAACTTCTCTAGCATATATTTTTCACGTGCCAGCAATGTGAATGCATCTACAACACGATATCATAATGTAGAGGAGCATAGTACGAGTGATCTTCCGATTTTTCATTGGAAGGGAAAGTCTGTTGGGGCTGCTAATTCTCATCATATTTCCGAAGAAGAGAGAAACTACACGATGCTTTATATATTTTTCAACATGGAGGAAGTGTTGCCATATTTTGAAATATTTGACAAGCTATATTGGACATCTCCACGGAAACCTACGCAAAGTCAATTAGATAAGTTACATCAAAAGGGCATAAACGGTGGGCCGAACTTTGTGAACTGGTTTCATGAACATGTAAGTTCTTTATTTGTCTATTTTCTTACAATCATAGTTCACATGACTATCGTAATATTCTAACTTTTCTTATTTATGTAGTGTATGAATGATGTCAACATCTCTGATGACTTGCGACAAATGTCGTGTGGTCAATTGAAAGCAACTGAATTTAAACGATACGATATCAACGGATACTGTTTTCGGATGGCCAGTTTAGAAGCAAACCGTCCACTTGCTGCAACTACAAACAGTGAAGTAATGATAGCAGCCGCAGAAGGTAGTGGAGTAGTGAAAGAATACTACAGAGTTCTTCAAAAAATAATCGAGTACACATTTGGGGGTCCAAAAGTACTTCAACTTATCATTTTTTACTGTTAGTGGTTTTATACAACATCGGGAACTCGAGTGTATGATTTTGGAATGGTGGAGGTCAACCATAACTCACGGTACGCAGCTCTAAACAATAATGTTGTGCGCGAGTCAAGTCGAACAAGTGTACTATTTAAGTTATCCTCACCCAGGTTTGAAAAACTTGTTGGTAGTATATAAAGTGAATCATGAAGTGCACCCTCGTCGCTATGATGGTTACAACGAGAGTCAAGAAGATGATGGTGACACTGTCTATCAAGATGACATAGAAGATTTTAGGATATCTTGTGAGATAGAACTCGCGGAAATAAATAGAGGTACCCAAAGAGTTAATGCATGAAGAACAAGTTGGCCCTTCGAGAAAATGTCTTCGACAATCACAAAGAATTATTGAAACGCACAAAAGGAATATGGAAGAGCATGTAAGATTTGAGGAAGAGAGTGAAGATGAGTTTGATGATGAGATGGAGCAAGAGATACATGAGCATCTTAATGCACGTGTGATAGAAGCAGATTATGATGCTGATGATTTCTAATTGTTAGTGTATGCATTCTTTTATATCCTCGTATGCACGTAAAATCTTAGTGTTTTATATTCTTGTATACTAATCATTTGTCTAAATTTGTGTAGACGTTGAAGCATTTAGGATTTGGTAAGAAGGGCAATAAAACAGTGGATCTTCGTCTTCCACGTCTCAGGCTAGTACTGGTTCAGACCAAACAGGCTTATTTCAGGTAATTGGTTTTTTTAAAATTTATTTCAGTATCATAATTATTTATCTATTATGTGTTACATTTTTATTTGTATTTGCAAGGTACTACTGAGAGAACATGGAGGAGGAGACGAGAGTTGTTGGAGTACGTGGCAGAGCAGGGAGGAGGCTTAGAGCAGGGAGGAGACTCAGCATCTGGATTGAGGGTGGAGACGAGAGTGCTTGATCGGTGCCCCATGGACAAGGAGTTGTACAGGGAGGAGGCACTGCCGAGACGAGGCTTCGAGCAACGAGGAGGCATAGAGCAGGGAGAAGGCTTCGAGCAGGGAGGCGGCATAGAGCAGGGAGGAGGCGTAGAGCACAGAGGAGGCTTCGAGCAGGGAGGAGGCTCAACAGTAGGCTCGAGGGTGGAGGTACTTGAGCAGTCGCCCTCCTTTCAGGGTGGCACTAAGGGGGACGATGAGAATGAAGAGGAGTTTGATGATCCGGAGCGAGATGCATGGTTGGCAAGAGCGGCAGAGCTAGCTGAGTCGGGGTGGCCCGATCGATGTCCCTTTAGGTATTATTTTAGATTTATTGATAAGCTAAATATATTTTTATATTTTTTATCTTTTATATCTTTTATCGATGTTTGTTTCTCTTGGAGGAGGGTACGAGTGAAGTTTATGCAAGTTTTGTTTTTCAGAATGCAGCTAGACGACGTACTAAGGACTTTTTCTCTGATGCACAGGTCAAAGTCGTGACCGTGTATTACAAGACAGTGTTGTTGCAGCCAATGACAAATAAAGATGCAGCTAAAATTCACCTAGATAAGGAGGAGTACTTACATAGTAGCGTCGATTGGATTTGTGCATATATGGAGGCTTGGCAGTAGTTTTGCGAGTATTGGGCGTTAGATAAGTTCAAAAATAAATCTAAGAGAAATCGAAGGAACCGCAAGAGTAAGCCTGGAAAGCACTTCTATGGACCGGATGGATATGTGCGAATGGAGCAAAGAATGGTATGAATTCATACAATCATACTTTGCTTGAAAAAAATTTTATTGATTGAAATGTTGAAGTTTTGTATTGCAGACAGCTGAAACTGGGACGCCTCCTAGTTTTTTGAGCTTTATCTTAGGGGACATAGAGGTCAAGATCCAAATCATTCGGAGCAGCTGTGTGATGAGGCATTGACACGAAAATTGGTATGAATGTTCACTATTTGTTACATGTGTTCATGAAACCAATTTATCTCGTACTAGGTCTATCTGTTATTTCAATCTATTGCAGGCAAAATATGTTGAGTGTTTTAAGAAAACTCATGGAGATGTCGCGGACTATGTCAGAGAGCCTTTGGATGTGGCAGCAGCATAAGAAGCCGACGGAGGTCTACTCCATGGGAGGTATGTGAAAAGACATTGATGATTTATATGTTTATGACTATCAATTCATACACTTACAATTTACATGGGTGATGGGTATGTGGAGCGCAAGGCTTATGCTAGACGAAGGTCGTCTAGCGTCAGTTCTAGTTGGTCCAAGTCTTATACGGAAAGAGAATTAAAAGAAGAACCGAGACACAATAAGGAATAGATGCGAGAGATACGACAGATGAATATGCAAATGCAGCAACAAATGGCATATATGTTCCAGGTACACATGATTGTTTTCCTCGAGTTAAATTTTGCTTATTACAGTTTGTTACATTAATTAACTTATTTTCTTTACTTGATGCAGTTTATCCCTCATGGTGGAATTGGATCGCAGTTCGGTGCCCCTCGTACTCCGCTCGCTTCGTCGTCAAAGGTATAATTTCGACTTCTTGTATTATTCATTCGAGTAACACTAGAAAATAGTAATAATATTTGTCACAGGGTTTCGAGAGTTGCCAAGGATTTCCACCAGCTCAAGGATTTCTATCGATGTTGGGCGCAACTCCTCCAGCTTGGCCACCATATCCATATCCACCATGACCATGTTTGCTACCACCGCCAGCCGGTCCCGTGCCATCGGCAACTCATACGGCAGCGGTACGATTTTCTAATCTCAAATCTAAGTCAAATTAAGACTAATGTTTATAGCTATGCAAGTTTTATAACATATTAGTGAAGTAGCGCCCTACTTTGATATCGAGACATGCGAAATCGTTTTTACTAATGTAGACTTTAATTTGAATGTGTTTTTCTAGGATTCTCATCATGTGACACCCGATGGTTGTGATGATTTTCTAAATTTGAACAACATGGGTGCGAGCGGTGGAGGAGCGAGTGGCGGAAGCTCTCACAACATGCGTGCGGATTGATCTTCACGGTTGTTTACTATATTTGCTTGTGATGTTTCGAGTTAATACAATGTTGTGCGGATCTTATGTTTGAGAACTTGTATGTTTGGAATGTTGAAACTGCTGTATGGAATTGAAACTGCTGTATGGAATCTATGTTTAAAACTGCTATATGGAAATTTGTGATTAAAACTGCTGTATAGATTGTGGAATTGCCGTATTGAACTGGTATATTGAATCTGGAATGACTGTTATGCGTGGAATGGCTGTATGTGCCGGAAGCTCCCCAGCCAGGGAGGTAGAGAAAACGGCGCGAAAAAAAAAGTAAGACCGTCGGTTTAAGGACGGCCGACGCTCATATCAGTACTATGGCCATCAATTCTCCACGTGGCCGATGGTCATAAGACGATTAAAACCGTCGGTTCAACCCAGCCGAGGGTCATAATGACTTAAGACCGTCGGTTCCAAAGTGGCCGACGGTCATACAGACTTTAAGGCCGTCGGCTTGAACCGGAAACCGACGTTTATAATATTTAAATGTGTTGGTTCATCGGCCAACGGTCTTAAATATATGTGCGTCGGTCCGACCTCACCGACAACTTTAAGTCCCTAAGAGCATCAGGACCTACGCTTTTAAATGATAAAGACGTCAAATTAGTGACGTCGGCTATATGCGTTGGCCCACCGACGTGCACAGGTTATATACGTCGGTTTTAGTGCACAATCGACATTTACAGGGCCGACGCCCTGTATGCATTTTCCTGTTGTGACAATGCATTCAAACTTGCCCCAAATCATATCAGGCTTATATCACTAATTATTTTTTATTTATGTTAGATATTTCAAATGGTTAAAAAGTTATATAAAAATAGCATTATTTAATTAATAAATTTATAGCGATCCTTTAATTTTTGAAAACATAATTATTCAAATGTTACCGTACAATTCATAAAAAATATTATGCTCCTACAGTAGGAAATTTTTTTATATCCTAACATTTATTTGTATGTATCAAAGTGCAGTAGACAAATTTAAAAATGAGTAAAATGAATAAGTATTGCAAGTACTTATCGAGTTGTGTCATTTGGGTCCATGAATTTTTGCTGTGTATTTCTAGATTCATTAACCTTTTCATCTATATCACTTGTGTTAATGAATTTTTTCTTTACTGTAATAGCCATCGGACCATTGTAGTCCTGATATATGCAGCATCCCACATGTCACCATTCGCTCTCCTCCTCTCTCTCACTCACCCTCCCTTTCGAGCAATGTTACTGAGAGAAAATCATTGGGGTTGTTCAAATGTTCATGCACCTATAACTTTAGAGGAAAAAAATAATTACCCAATTGATACAGATAGAAAGGTTCATGGATCTAGTAATGCAAAATAAAAAATTCTAGACATGGAAGATATAGTTGGACAGGTTCATGTACCTCTGGTGCATTTTCCTCTTTAGAAATGTATCCAGTCGTAGAAGTAATAAATGATCATGCATTGTGACAATATCTATCAGATGCTAAATCAATGAAAAAATTTACATAGATTTAGTTACTATCTATAAATATCCATCAATATGGTCCTCCAAGAGAATCATCTAATGCTTCCCTCAATAGTCCTTGAAGAAAATCATTAAAAGCTGCCCTCAAAAGTCCCTGTAGAGAATCATCCAAAGCTTTTGATCAGATCAGTGATGAATCCTTCTGATAGGTCCACCGACAAGGATATCCAGTATGGAACAACCCACCCATATATTTCCCCTCTGCACAAAGCATTGGTGGGCACAACAGCAATGCCACAACAGTGGAGCAGCATGGAAGCTCCACCGCCACAACTTGAACCAGATCAGACTCCTACAGTATATGGTAGCACATTTATGTCACAAGGTCTTATGCAAAGCCCTCCTATTCCTCCGTTGTTGGATCCCAGTCCGATCTTTGAGCGCCCAACCTTACAAGTTTCCAAGGTTGTTTCTGTCTCTTGACCCCTTTATATTATTAAACATAAAAAGTAGACTTTCTGACATAAAATTACTTGCACGGAGATGAATCTGGGTCAGAATCTAATATTGATCCTTTTGTCAAAATAATACATGCAGAACCCACATATAGTTTTGGTCAGAATACAATGTCCTCGTATGTCCAAATGGAACATACCGAGCCTATTGGTGTTCTAGCTGGTACATCTGTTGATGTCGTGAATCCTGCTATGAGCACCATAGCTGAAGTTCCAGCACTCCACTGTAAGGTGCATCCATGCGACATTTGTTCTGCGATATTCTACTCACACCAAGCATTGGGTGGTCACATGAGCTCCCATAGCAAAGAAAACAAGAAGAACAATAATTAGATATCCAATTTTGTTATTCGGCCCCTTTTATTAATTCAATGGAAGGCTCTACAATGCTGCTCATTATTTAGGTTGAATTTAATGTTATCATGCAATACTTGCCTTGTGAGAAGTATAACGACTAATAGTTACAATACCAGCCAATGTTTCCGTTATATTCTTAAGAAACTGTTCAGATCATAATGCTTGTTTGAACTGTTATTTTATTCTTTTATTATGTGAAGAATGGATATATCAAAATGAGTAGATGAGAGTTTACGGTTCATATACGCTTTCCAGCCTAGCATCATTGTAAGATTTAGTAGGTGTGATGAGTAGAATTTATCTTAAATTTTGGTTTCGTGCTTCCATTCCGGGCGTGAAGAACATACTTCCTCTCGGTTAGGCAATTATCTGAGGCACAACTCACATTTTAATATGTACATTCTATACCTGAAGTATATGAAAACTTCATTACTAAACAATGTTATTCTTTGTAATCATTGTTTGTTTAGAAAATATTTATCACCTGGGTTTCTTGTTCATTGATTATAATGTGGTGTTAATTTTGCACATATGTGGGGTATAAGTGTCAACGGTACGAGCAAAATCTCCGATCCTAGGACTTTACTAACATAGTCTCCATATTGTGACACATGCAAGGATGAAGGGAAATCATGTCTTCATATTGTAATCATAGACCAGGTTTTGGAAAAAAAAAGAATAATGTTTCTGTGGTTTCTTTTTTGTTGATTAAATAAAAAATTAGGTAATATATACAATTTCTTTACAGCTCCAATATGCATAGAGTTTATCTGATGTGGTGTTCCACGCCATTATAACATTGCCCTGCACAGGATACACATTTAATGAAAAGATATCATTCGCATCCATATCAATAGTCAAATTATGCTGAACAGTAAGGCGTGCACAACAGATGGGCCTCAAAATATACATTTTCATATGCTAAAGTATAAGGTGGAGCAATCCAAAATTGTACAACAAGATAGGTCTCAACAGCCTATAATAGACTATCTATATGAAAAACACTGGCATAAGTAGTTTACGCAAACTATCAGTTGTTGCAACTACAACGTCATGGAAAAAACTATGAAAGACAAATTAAAAGTGCAAAAGCTCTCATGGCAACAGATAACAATAATATATTTCAGTCCAAAATACTAAGAACAGGATATCAGAGCCAATCCTTGCTCGATGTGAGGTAAAAAAGAAAACCAGGAGTAAGCAACAGAACATTGGTAAAAGAAAATAAGCATAAGAAGAGGATAAGTAGGGAAAATAGTGGGCCCCACATGGCAGCACGGCTCATCAGAGAGTTTTTCTACTTTCCCTCACCATGTAGCACACAGCAGCTTGGTTGCAGCACTTGCTTGCCGGTGGAAACCAGCTGCTCTTCTACTCACCTTTCTCTTCCCTCTAGTTCCTTAAATCGCCAGACTCTGTTGCTACCTCTCCCTTATACTCCATCAACCTTGTGCATGTTCTCTGTCAGCATGGCTTCTTTCTTCTCTTCACGCAAAAGGAAAATGGAGACCTTGCTCTGTTATTTCTCCCCCAGCGCAGAAGCATGCCCTCCTCAACCTCAACCTCTACCTTTGCGCCAGAGAAATCAGCAAGTGGTGATGGGTGTTGGCTGCCTTTTCCTTGTGTTTTATTGCTCACAGGGATTTTGTGCTGCAATAGGGCTATGGACGGTAAGATATTGAAGCTCGCCTATGATACTTTTGCACAACTGTGCTTTATTTGAAGGGATTACATCATTGCAAGAGGTCATTGGCTTATTGTTGACAGGTGTTGAAAATGGTTTATAGTTGAGCATACCATCACAGTCAAGAATGTCTTCCGCATATTCAGTTTGCCTAAGAATGAAACCACCTTCAGAATGCTGCATATGAATACTGTAACACCCATAATTCAACAAGTGAAATGTATTAGGAATGCATCAAGTATTTTGCATTTGATTGAATTTTGATTCCAAAAATGCGCTAGAGAATTCGTTTGAAAGTTTAAAAAGAAGTTCAAATTGTAAAAGAATTGAAAAAGAAAAGAGAAAACAAAACAAAAAGGGAAAAACCAGTCTAGTCATAAATCCCCCAATCGGCCCATCTCTTTTCCCCTCCCCTCTTCTTTCCCTTTTCCTTGTCGCTAATGTTTTCATGAACCAAGCTTTTTCCAGTGGTGCTTCTTTGGTGATGTGTCCTTGTAGCAAGTGTCAGAATCGTCTGCGTCCGAAAAGATCTGAAATTGAGTTCCACCTTCGCAAGCACGGATTTATGCCCGACTACTTATTGTGGCGCGAGCATGGAGAAATGGATCATGCTTGTGAGTCGGATGAAAACGAGGATGAAGATCTTATTGATGAGTTGATAGCGGATGTTGGTTGAGAGTATAAAGAAGAGTCACTGCCTGAAGAGGTGAAATTTTTTTATAAACTTCTTGCCGCCTCAGATGAAAAAGTGTATGAGGGCACCAAAATGACAGTTTTGCAGGTGGTCACACGACTTATGGCGTTGAAGTCTAAGATCAATTTTGCGAACAATTTCTACGATGGTATCCTGAAGTTGTTCAATGATCTCCTTCCGTCAAATAATAAGATGTCGAAAGACATATATGAATCTAAGAATATTTTGGCTGGTCTGGGCATGAAATATGAAAAGATTGATGCGTGTGAGAATAATTGCATGCTGTTTTGGAAGGAACATGAAAACGATACTCATTGTATGCATTGCAATGCCTATAGACATGTGATGGTTAAGAATGACCATGGAGAAGAAATAACTAAAAAATTACCGATTAAATAATTACGGTACATGCCTATCACGTCGTGGCTTAAACGGTTATTTCTGTCTCAAGAAACGGCGATGCAAATGAGGTGGCATTCGGAAGGTATACGTGAGAGTGATGACAAAGATATTATGGTGCATCCTTTGGATGGCGCGGCTTGGCATGATCTGGACCGTTTTGATCTGGAATTTGGTACAGATCCAAGAAATCTTCGTCTTGGGATGTCAATAGATTGTTTCACTCCTTTCAGCACAAGTAACAATCCATATTCTTGTTGGCCTGTTTTTATCATACCTTGCAACCTCCCTCCCAACATGTGCATGAAAGAAGGATACATATTCCCCGCGGCCATTATTCCTGGACTTAAACATCCTGGAAACAAATGGTATATTCATGATTTGTTGGCATATGGCATTTGGGCTGGTTGGTGTGTCCATGGACAACTGTGTTGTCCTATATGTGTGGCTGACTGCGGTGCCATCAGGTTAAAGTATGGAAAGAAAGTCAGCTTCTTTGATTGCCACCGATGATTCCTTCCTCCAAACCATCCTGTTAGGAGTGATACACAATCATTTCGAAGAGCCAGAAGGGTTCCAGAAGGACCACCTCGTCGATTGACAGACGAACAAAAAATGGCATGGCATGCAAAGTTAAAAGAGTTAGCGGAAGGTGTTTTCGAAGGTTATGGTAAAGAACACAAGTGGATCCATATTTCTTTTCTTTGGGAGTTACCATACACAAAGGCATTGCTTTTACCACACAATATAGATTTGATGCACCAGGAGCGTAATGTCGCTGAAAGCATCATAAGCATGTGTTTTGATTTTACCAGTCAAACCAAAGATAACTTGAGTGCAAGGAAAGTCTTAGCTGACATTTTTGATCGTCCAGCACTTGAGGTTATAACAAATGCAAGTGGAAATGAAAGTAGACCACGAGCTCCATATTGTGCCAGGCCAGAAGAAAGAAAGTAAATACTTAGTTGGTTGAAAACATTGAAGTTTCTAGATAGCTATGCAGCCAACATAAAACGATGTGTTAATATCAAGACCGGTAATATAAATGGGTTGAAGAGTCATGATTACCATATTTTGATCGAGAGACCTGTACCGGTAATGTTCCGTGGCTACTTCAAACCTAATATATGGAAGCTATTTGCCGATCTTAGCTTCTTTTATAGGCAGATATGTGCTAAGGAAGTGTCAAAAAAGATGATTCGACAGTGGGAGAAATAAATTGTTGTGCTTGTATGTAAGATGGAAAAAGTGTTTCCGCCTAGTTTTATGAATGTTATGCAACATTTGCTGGTCCATTTACCTTATGAAGCATTGGTAGCAGGTCCTGCACAATTCAAGTGGATGTACAACCAAGAAAGAGAATTGAAGAAACTTAGAGCTACAGTGCGTAACAAGGCAAGAGTTGAGGGTTGTATTGCAGAGGCATTTGCATTCAAAGAGATTATTAACTTCTCTAGCATATATTTTTCACGTGCCAACAATGTGAATGCATCTACAACACGATATCATAATGTAGAGGAGCATAGTACGAGTGATCTTCCGATTTTTCATTGGAAGGGAAAGTCTGTTGGGGCTGCTAATTCTCATCATATTTCCGAAGAAGAGAGAAACTACACGATGCTTTATATATTTTTCAACATGGAGGAAGTGTTGCCATATTTTGAAATATTTGACAAGCTATATTGGACATCTCCACGGAAACCTACGCAAAGTCAATTAGATAAGTTACATCAAAAGGGCATAAACGGTGGGCCGAACTTTGTGAACTGGTTTCATGAACATGTAAGTTCTTTATTTGTCTATTTTCTTACAATCATAGTTCACATGACTATCGTAATATTCTAACTTTTCTTATTTATGTAGTGTATGAATGATGTCAACATCTCTGATGACTTGCGACAAATGTCGTGTGGTCAATTGAAAGCAACTGAATTTAAACGATACGATATCAACGGATACTGTTTTCGGATGGCCAGTTTAGAAGCAAACCGTCCACTTGCTGCAACTACAAACAGTGAAGTAATGATAGCAGCCGCAGAAGGTAGTGGAGTAGTGAAAGAATACTACAGAGTTCTTCAAAAAATAATCGAGTACACATTTGGGGGTCCAAAAGTACTTCAACTTATCATTTTTTACTGTTAGTGGTGTTATCCAACATCGGGAACTCGAGTGTATGATTTTGGAATGGTGGAGGTCAACCATAACTCACGGTACGCAGCTCTAAACAATAATGTTGTGCGCGAGTCAAGTCGAACAAGTGTACTATTTAAGTTATCCTCACCCAGATTTGAAAAACTTGTTGGTAGTATATAAAGTGAATCATGAAGTGCACCCTCGTCGCTATGATGGTTACAACGAGAGTCAAGAAGATGATGGTGACACTGTCTATCAAGATGACATCGAGGAAGTAGAAGATTTTAGGATATCTTGTGAGATAGAACTCGCGGAAATAAATAGAGGTACCCAAAGAGTTAATGCATGAAGAACAAGTTGGCCCTTCGAGAAAATGTCTTCGACAATCACAAAGAATTATTGAAACGCACAAAAGGAATATGGAAGAGCATGTCAGATTTGAGGAAGAGAGTGAAGATGAGTTTGAAGATGAGATGGAGCAAGAGATACATGAGCATCTTAATGCACGTGTGATAGAAGCAGATTATGATGCTGATGATTTCTAATTGTTAGTGTATGCATTCTTTTATATCCTCGTATGCACGTAAAATCTTAGTGTTTTATATTCTTGTATACTAATCATTTGTCTAAATTTGTGTAGACGTTGAAGCATTTAGGATTTGGTAAGAAGGGCAATAAAACAGTGGATCTTCGTCTTCCACGTCTCAGGCTAGTACTGGTTCAGACCAAACAGGCTTATTTCAGGTAATTGGTTTTTTTAAAATTTATTTCAATATCATAATTATTTATCTATTATGTGTTACATTTTTATTTGTATTTGCAAGGTACTACTGAGAGAACATGGAGGAGGAGACGAGAGTTGTTGGAGTACGTGGCAGAGCAGGGAGGAGGCTTAGAGCAGGGAGGAGACTCAGCATCTGGATTGAGGGTGGAGACGAGAGTGCTTGATCGGTGCCCCATGGACAAGGAGTTGTACAGGGAGGAGGCACTGCCGAGACGAGGCTTCGAGCAACGAGGAGGCATAGAGCAGGGAGAAGGCTTCGAGCAGGGAGGCGGCATAGAGCAGGGAGGAGGCGTAGAGCACAGAGGAGGCTTCGAGCAGGGAGGAGGCTCAACAGTAGGCTCGAGGGTGGAGGTACTTGAGCAGTCGCCCTCCTTTGAGGGTGGCACTAAGGGGGACGATGAGAATGAAGAGGAGTTTGATGATCCGGAGCGAGATGCATGGTTGGCAAGAGCGGCAGAGCTAGCTGAGTCGGGGTGGCCCGATCGATGTCCCTTTAGGTATTATTTTAGATTTATTGATAAGCTAAATATATTTTTATATTTTTTATCTTTTATATCTTTTATCGATGTTCGTTTCTCTTGGAGGAGGGTACGAGTGAAGTTTATGCAAGTTTTGTTTTTCAGAATGCAGCTAGACGACGTACTAAGGACTTTTTCTCTGATGCACAGGTCAAAGTCGTGACCGTGTATTACAAGACAGTGTTGTTGCAGCCAATGACAAATAAAGATGCAGCTAAAATTCACCTAGATAAGGAGGAGTACTTACATAGTAGCGTTGATTGGATTTGTGCATATATGGAGGCTTGGCAGTAGTTTTGCGAGTATTGGGCGTTAGATGAGTTCAAAAATAAATCTAAGAGAAATCGAAGGAACCGCAAGAGTAAGCCTGGAAAGCACTTCTATGGACCGGATGGATATGTGCGAATGGAGCAAAGAATGGTATGAATTCTTACAATCATACTTTGCTTGAAAAAAATTTTATTGATTGAAATGTTGAAGTTTTGTATTGCAGACAGCTGAAACTGGGACGCCTCCTAGTTTTTTGAGCTTTATCTTAGGGGACATAGAGGTCAAGATCCAAATCATTCGGAGCAGCTGTGTGATGAGGCATTGACACAAAAATTGGTATGAATGTTCACTATTTGTTACATGTGTTCATGAAACCAATTTATCTCGTACTAGGTCTATCTGTTATTTCAATGTATTGCAGGCAAAATATGTTGAGTGTTTTAAGAAAACTCATGGAGATGTCGCGGACTATGTCAGAGAGCCTTTGGATGTGGCAGCAGCATAAGAAGCCGACGGAGGTCTACTCCATGGGAGGTATGTGAAAAGACATTGATGATTTATATGTTTATGACTATCAATTCATACACTTACAATTTACATGGGTGATGGGTATGTGGAGCGCAAGGCTTATGCTAGACGAAGGTCGTCTAGCGTCAGTTCTAGTTGGTCCAAGTCTTATACGGAAAGAGAATTAAAAGAAGAACCGAGACACAATAAGGAATAGATGCGAGAGATACGACAGATGAATATGCAAATGCAGCAACAAATGGCATATATGTTCCAGGTACACATGATTGTTTTCCTCGAGTTAAATTTTGCCTATTACAGTTTGTTACATTAATTAACTTATTTTCTTTACTTGATGCAGTTTATCCCTCATGGTGGAATTGGATCGCAGTTCGGTGCCCCTCGTACTCCGCTCGCTTCATCGTCAAAGGTATAATTTTGACTTCTTGTATTATTCATTCGAGTAACACTAGAAAATAGTAATAATATTTGTCACAGGGTTTCGAGAGTTGCCAAGGATTTCCACCAGCTCAAGGATTTCTATCGATGTTGGGCGCAACTCCTCCAGCTTGGCCACCATATCCATATCCACCATGACCATGTTTTCTACCACCGCCAGCCGGTCCCGTGCCATCGGCAACTCATACGGCAGCGGTACGATTTTCTAATCTCAAATCTAAGTCAAATTAAGACTAATGTTTATAGCTATGCAAGTTTTATAACATATTAGTGAAGTAGCGCCCTACTTTGATATCGAGACATGCGAAATCGTTTTTACTAATGTAGACTTTAATTTGAATGTGTTTTTCTAGGATTCTCATCATGTGACACCCGATGGTTGTGATGATTTTCTAAATTTGAACAACATGGGTGCGAGCGGTGGAGGAGCGAGTGGCGGAAGCTCTCACAACATGCGTGCGGATTGATCTTCACGGTTGTTTACTATCTTTGCTTGTGATGTTTCGAGTTAATGCAATGTTGTGCGGATCTTATGTTTGAGAACTTGTATGTTTGGAATGTTGAAACTGCTGTATGGAATTGAAACTGCTGTATGGAATCTATGTTTAAAACTGCTATATGGAAATTTGTGATTAAAACTGCTGTATAGATTGTGGAATTGCCGTATTGAACTGGTATATTGAATCTGGAATGACTGTTATGCGTGGAATGGCTGTATGTGCCGGAAGCTCCCCAGCCAGGGAGGTAGAGAAAACGGCGCGAAAAAGAAAAGTAAGACCGTTGGTTTAAGGACGGCCGACGCTCATATCAGTACTATGGCCATCAATTCTCCACGTGGCCGATGGTCATAAGACGATTAAAACCGTCGGTTCAACCCAGCCGAGGGTCATAATGACTTAAGACCGTCGGTTCCAAAGTGGCCGACGGTCATACAGACTTTAAGGCCGTCGGCTTGACCCGGAAACCGACGTTTATAATATTTAAATGTGTTGGTTCATCGGCCAACGGTCTTAAATATATGTGCGTCGGTCCGACCTCACCGACAACTTTAAGTCCCTAAGAGCATCAGTACCTACGCTTTTAAATGATAAAGATGTCAAATTAGTGACGTCGGCTATATGCGTTGGCCCACCGACGTTCACAGGTTATATACGTCGGTTTTAGTGCACAATCGACATTTACAGGGCCGACGCCCTGTATGCATTTTCCTGTAGTGACAATGCATTCAAACTAGCCCCAAATCATATCAGGCTTATATCACTAATTATTTTTTATTGATGTTAGATATTTCAAATGGTTAAAAAGTTATATAAAAATAGCATTATTTAATTAATAAATTTATAGCGATCATTTAATTTTTGAAAACATAATTATTCAAATGTTACCGTACAATTCATAAAAAATATTATGCTCCTACAGTAGGAAATTTTTTTTATATCCTAACATTTATTTGTATGTATCAAAGTGCAGTAGACAAATTTAAAAATGAGTAAAATGAATAAGTATTGCAAGTACTTATCGAGTTGTGTCATTTGGGTCCATGAATTTTTGCTGTGTATTTCTAGATTCATTAACCTTTTCATCTATATCACTTGGGTTAATGAATTTTTTCTTTACTGTAATAGCCATCGAACCATTGTAGTCCTGATATATGCAGCATCCCACATGTCACCATTCGCTCTCCTCCTCTCTCTCACTCACCCTCCCTTTCGAGCAATGTTACTGAGAGAAAATCATTGGGGTTGTTAAAATGTTCATGCACCTATAACTTTAGAGGAAAAAAATAATTACCCAATTGATACAGATAGAAAGGTTCATGGATCTAGTAATGCAAAATAAAAAATTCTAGACATGGAAGATATAGTTGGACAGGTTCATGTACCTCTGGTGCATTTTCCTCTTTAGAAATGTATCCAGTCCTAGAAGTAATAAATGATCATGCATTGTGACAATATCTATCAGATGCTAAATCAATGAAAAAATTTACATAAGTTTAGTTACTATCTATAAATATCCATCAATATGGTCCTCCAAGAGAATCATCTAATGCTTCCCTCAATAGTCCTTGAAGAAAATCATTAAAAGCTGCCCTCAAAAGTCCCTGTAGAGAATCATCCAAAGCTTTTGATCAGATTAGTGATGAATCCTTCTGATAGGTCCACCGACAAGGATATCCAGTATGGAACAACCCACCCATATATTTCCCCTCTGCACAAAGCATTGGTGGGCACAACAGCAATGCCACAACAGTGGAGCAGCATGGAAGCTCCACCGCCACAACTTGAACCAGATCAGACTCCTACAGTATATGGTAGCACATTTACGTCACAAGGTCTTATGCAAAGCCCTCCTATTCCTCCGTTGTTGGATCCCAGTCCGATCTTTGAGCACCCAACCTTACAAGTTTCCAAGGTTGTTTCTGTCTCTTGACCCCTTTATATTATTAAACATAAAAAGTAGACTTTCTGACATAAAATTACTTGCACGGAGATGAATCTGGGTCAGAATCTAATATTGATCCTTTTGTCAAAATAATACATGCAGAACCCACATATAGTTTTGGTCAGAATACAATGTCCTCGTATGTCCAAATGGAACATACCGAGCCTATTGGTGTTCTAGCTGGCACATCTGTTGATGTCGTGAAACCTGCTATGAGCACCATAGCTGAAGTTCCAGCACTCCACTGTAAGGTGCATCCATGCGACATTTGTTCTGCGATATTCTACTCACACCAAGCATTGGGTGGTCACATGAGCTCCCATAGCAAAGAAAACAAGAAGAACAATAATTAGATATCCAATTTTGTTATTCGGCCCCTTTTATTAATTCAATGGAAGGCTCTACAATGCTGCTCATTATTTAGGTTGAATTTAATGTTATCATGCAATACTTGCCTTGTGAGAAGTATAACGACTAATAGTTACAATACCAGCCAATGTTTCCGTTATATTCTTAAGAAACTGTTCAGATCATAATGCTTGTTTGAACTGTTATTTTATTCTTTTATTATGTGAAGAATGGATATATCAAAATGAGTAGATGAGAGTTTACGGTTCATATACGCTTTCCAGCCTAGCATCATTGTAAGATTTAGTAGGTGTGATGAGTAGAATTTATCTTAAATTTTGGTTTCGTGCTTCCATTCCGGGCGTGAAGAACATACTTCCTCTCGGTTAGGCAATTATCTGAGGCACAACTCACATTTTAATATGTACATTCTATACCTGAAGTATATGAAAACTTCATTACTAAACAATGTTATTCTTTGTAATCATTGTTTGTTTAGAAAATATTTATCACCTGGGTTGCTTGTTCATTGATTATAATGTGGTGTTAATTTTGCACATATGTGGGGTATAAGTGTCAACGGTACGAGCAAAATCTCCGATCCTAGGACTTTACTAACATAGTCTCCATATTGTGGCACATGCAAGGATGAAGGGAAATCATGTCTTCATATTGTAATCATAGACCAGGTTTTGGAAAAAAAAAGAATAATGTTTCTGTGGTTTCTTTTTTGTTGATTAAATACAAAATTAGGTAATATATACAATTTCTTTACAGCTCCAATATGCATAGAGTTTATCTGATGTGGTGTTCCACGCCATTATAACATTGCCCTGCACAGGATACACATTTAATGAAAAGATATCATTCGCATCCATATCAATAGTCAAATTATACTGAACAGTAAGGCGTGCACAACAGATGGGCCTCAAAATATACATTTTCATATGCTAAAGTATAAGGTGGAGCAATCCAAAATTGTACAACAAGATAGGTCTCAACAGCCTATAATAGACTATCTATATGAATAACACTGGCATAAGTAGTTTACGCAAACTATCAGTTGTTGCAACTACAACGTCATGGAAAAAACTATGAAAGACAAATTAAAAGTGCAAAAGCTCTCATGGCAACAGATAACAATAATATATTTCAGTCCAAAATACTAAGAACAGGATATCAGAGCCAATCCTTGCTCGATGTGAGGTAAAAAAGAAAACCAGGAGTAAGCAACAGAACATTGGTAAAAGAAAATAAGCATAAGAAGAGGATAAGTAGGGAAAATAGTGGGCCCCACATGGCAGCACGGCTCATCAGAGAGTTTTTCTACTTTCCCTCACCATGTAGCACACAGCAGCTTGGTTGCAGCACTTGCTTGCCGGTGGAATCTTCGAATCACCAACGAGGACCCAGACTGCTGCGCGCTCGACACTTCGACGTGGACCCCGGACTCTTCAGACCGTCGTGACAGCCAGTGTGGGTCATCTTCACCTGAGGAGTCTTCTAACGAGGACACGTCCACTGAGACGTCTTCTGCTCCACGGCCACCTGGTACCTCACCACCACGCGGCCCCGGGGATGACGACGAGGACCCCGACGAGGATCCTGATCAGGACGATGACGACGAGGACCCAGAGGAGTTCCCACTGGACAATGAGTAGTCCCCCGACATCTGCCACGACTCAAGGATAGGCACACCCCCTATTAAGTTGAATAAGAGTGATGTAGACGTACCCGTGTGACCTTGAGTTGTGCTACTTCTTTCATGTTTTTCTTTTGGTGTGTTGTGTGAGTTGTGGAATGCCTTGGCGACTTGTCCACGACCACACCTTTTTGATACTTCCATAATTAGTGAGCTACTAATAAAGAATTTTTATTTATACTAATGTTTGTTATGATTTTTTTATATAGTAAGGGTATTGTATAGTAGTCTTCCCCTAGTTGTATTAGTACCTAAGACTATATGTACTTGGTAACTTCGATGGCAGGCAGGGGAAGAGGCCGTGGCCGTGGTGTGCCCCTCGACAATGATGAAGCCGCAGGGTTCCAGTTGCCACAATGGAAAGGGAGAGGTGCCCGTGGAGCACCTGCAATGCATCACATGCAACAAATGATGGCCATGCAGATGCAGATGATGCAGAACTTGACACAAGTGGTGGCCAACATATAGCAAGCCGAGCAAGCCCCTCCACCTACACCACCAAATCAGCCCCAATCACAACCAACACCAGGACCCCAATACCGTGTGAGGGACTTTCTTAACACCCATCCACCCGCCTTTGTCACTGCTAGTGAGCCAATTGATGCTGACGATTGGCTGAGAATAGTCAAGAGCAAGATGAGAATTATTCAATGTGAAGGAAGGGAGAAGGTATGTTAGCCTCTCACCAACTCCAGGGACCTGCAGCTGATTGGTGGACTGCTTTCACTGAAACCCATCAGAACACAGAGAATATCACTTGGGATGAGTTCAAGACTAACTTCTGCAATGCTTCGTGCCCGAAGGAAAGGTCCAAGGAAGATGTAAGGACTTTCTCATGCTGAAGCAGGGTCGTATGAGTGTGCAATATTACTTGAACAAGTTCACACAATCGTCTCGCTATGGACCAGTAGATGTGGACACTAACTCTAAGAAACAATCTTGTTTTAAGAAGGGGCTTGACAAGGAGCATATGTTCGCCATGGTTTCTAGTGGCTACAACAGTTTCTAGAAGTTGGTTGAAAAGGCTTTTGAAGTAGAAAGGACCAGGAAAGAGTTGGATAATGATGACAGGAAGAGGAAGTTGACTCAAGGAGATGCTTCTATTAATAATGTGCGCCCTCGCTTCGCCCCTCAGACTGCAGCACCTTTGAATCGTCCTATAAACTCTTACATAAGACTGAGGTTCCCAAACCCCTCCTGCAGGCCACCCACACCATACAACCAGCAGATACGCCAGCCACCACAGCCACCACGCCAACCAATGCAACCACCTCGCCCAGCAGCTCTAGCACCTCACCTTGTTGGTCAGCCGCACCAGAATCAGCAAGGAGGTAATAGAGCCCAAGGTAACAACGCGGCCCTGAAGTGTTATAACTGCGGTGAGATGGGACATTTCGCCAATGGTTGCCTAAAGAAGCCGCTGCAGCAACCTACACGTGGGAGAGTCAACCACGTGGCACTTGAGGAGGTGCACAGTGCACCAGATGTGGTTGTTGGTACGTTTTCTGCCGATTCTCATCTAGGTACAGTGTTGTTTGATTCTGGTGCTACGCATTCATTCATATCTAAGGAATTCATGAGGAGACGTGACATGATAGTGCGCTTAATGACTCACCAACTTATAGTTCACTCCCCTGGAGGAGAAATGATAACATGGCAAGTGTGCCCTAATGTAAGGCTAGACATAAGGGGGGTAGTTTTTCCAGCAAACCTTATTGTTCTGGAATCTCAAGGGCTGGATATTATCATGGGGATGGATTGGTTGACCAAATACCATGGGGTGATCCACTGCGCCACATGAATAGTCTCCTTGAGCCATAGCGATGGTACAAAAGTTGTGTTCTCTCCTTTCCTTTCCATGTGCCGAAGGCCCAGCTGCCTCCCCTTTCCTTTCCCTTCCTCTCAATGCGCGCTGGGCCCGGCCATCAGGCCCTTCTCTGTAAAAGCCCTAAAATTCATAGTGCAAAGTTCATATGGGATATGTAAAAATTTGAATGGGAAAAATAATTCAAAATGGCAATTGAAAATAAAACCAATTCAAACTTCAATGGAAAGAATTCAAATATTCAAAACATGCTCCTGTTCAAATCAGGTCAAAATAAAAATCTGAGTTTACTAATAAATTTCAAATATTCCAAATAGCCTCTCTGCGAAGTTTCAAAATCTTTGAAGCACAACTTCTATATAAATCAGTGGAAACATTGAATTCCGCTCAAATTCCAATTCAAGTTTGAATTCGAATGAAACTTGGTCAAATCAATGATTTGAGTTCAGAATCAAATGCTCCATCTTCAATTTAGCCATCCGCAAATTTATATCAATTTTTGCACCGAATTAGGTGGTAGAATTGACTGTCCAATGAAGATAAGGATGAAAGCAGTAGGACTCACCTGTCATGGACTTCTCCTCTGTTTTCCTCTGTTTCATCACAGAGCGACTCCTCACGGCCTGCAAAATCCAGCCAGCTGCATGTGTGCTTGCTTCATGCCTTGGTTGTGAAGCCAGCTGAGCTGCATATAAGGGAAGAGCTGATCCTTTCACTTGCTCACGGTGCAACACAGCAGCAAGCTTTCTCCTCCTCTATTTTTCTATTCCCCAGAAACCACCTCACTTGACCTCCCCTTGCAGCAGCTGTTCCTGGCCGATTCTCACCTCACTCGTTGAAGCAAAAAGGTGTGCCAATATTCCTAGATTCTGATCCCAAAGTTTCAAGTCAAGCCATGGCTCCTAGCTCGCTACTTTCAAATTTTATCGAAGCTAGTTCATACCTAAGTCACTAGGTCATCGATTTAATGTCGTTTCTAGGTGCAACCATTTTCCAATTCGTTCATGAATGTTGTTCACCACCTCATGGCGCACATCTTAGTCAAATTTCAGTAGCATCCATCAAAGAATTGCTGAGTTCCATGAGGTTTCCTCACCGCCTTCTAAAATGGCGCTATTCTCCGTCAGGACCCAACCTCCGGACAATTTATCCATGATTTTGATCCATAATCATGTTCTCCTTGTTTCTACGGTTAATTTGGTGAAAATACCATTCAATATGGTGCAAAAATGAGTGAAATCGAGCTCACCCTAGGTGCTTCAGCCATTGGTCGAGCGCCTTCGCTGAAGGTTGAAGAGAACCCTGGCAGTGGGGCCCACGGTTAAATGAGTTAGGCCATTTTCTCTGTGCAGGTTCTGTGCCGAACTTATAAAATCTATATCTCTTTGAATACTTGTCGAAAAATTCCCAAATAAATTTTGTTGGAACCAGGATGATATATAATTTAGAGTGCTGCACTTGGATCTGTATGGAAATCCCTAATTGGACGTCATAATTATTTGAAGCAAAATGCTACTGGGATTAATTCCTGACTCTCAATGCATTCAAAAATTCCAAAACTTGACAAGATCATTCCACATAGTTCTCTTAAGTTCCAGTACTATTTTCAGGTCCATTTCAGTTGATTTGAATAGCCAAATTGTGTTTACAATTTCTATGTACCTCAAAATTCCAAAATGTCCAGGAACATTTCTAGAATTTTTCCCAAACTTGTCAAAACAATTTCTCCCCGTAAGAAGCTCAGAAAATTATGAAATAAATTTTCCTAGAACCAGTCAAATCTCCTCTACCCAGATAATCAACTGTTAAATATCTTTAAGCTACTGATTTAGTAACAAAATTCAGAGAATCCTTTAACTTGTTGGAATTTTAGAGATAACAAGCTTCCTTGAACATCTCCAGTTTTTCGTCCGGATCTTCATCATAGGACCTAGTGTCCACTGTAAAAATCCTAAAGCCAATTAAAATCATTTTCTTACTTGATCAGTGGTTATAAAATCTTTTCTATAGTTTCTATATCACACATGTGCTTTATATATTGCATATCATAGAGTGACCGAGATCGAGGAGGAGCCGGAGCCCTTGGAGAGTATACTTCCATAAGCTAACTATCCCTTTGACTCACAGTGAGGCGAGCCCCGGTTAGCATTTAAGTGCTATTTCGATGTTTCTATTTGTATCACTCAAGTCTAGAATGAACTTTGTGCACTAGGGTTAAGGTGCTTGTTACTCTACTTGCATGACCCACAAAACCCATGTAGTATTGGGTAGGTCTACAGCCCGACGAGTAGAAAATGCCATGATTAAGTTTTCAGGAATCCGATAGAAGTCAAGTAGTTGGAATCTACTCGCAAGATATGATTTTATCACACGTTATGGATTCGATTAAAGAATGGTTTACGATTATGAAATTGAGACTGAGCAGCAGGTAGGATGCAGCGAGACATGGTCTCACGTGCGTAGCCCTACTTGTGTCGATTTAGGACCGTCCCGTGTGCGGCCCTACTGGACAAGTTTGAACTGTACCAGATGCATACTGGGCATATGGAACCCAGGATACTGATGTAACTTGATAACATGGATGTCGAGGCATAGCCCACTGTCCATAGGGGTGGGTTGAGGGCAGCAAGGTGTAAATCGGTCGGCGGGCAAAGACACACTCCATGCGGGGACCTTATGCCCGCGATGGTGGGACTGGTTCGGCGTTTGAGTTTCTTGAGAAAGGTTGCTGCATATGTTTTGGTGAGGAGCACGGTACGCTCCTTATGCACGTGACGTGTTATTCGCGTGTCTACTGATTGCAATCACCGCCCCTCGCGGTTATTTGAGTACCGCTTGTTCACTGCGTTGTGACGTAGTAAATACTGAAGATGCCTGGAGAATATGATGAATTGAAAAATAATTGCTTTGTAACTATGATTGCTGTCCAGTATGCTCACTAAAGTTACTGTTATTAAACTTGTAAGCTGTTGTTAATAACTTGAAAATTAAGGATCAACATGTAGGTGAGTCATTTACTGCTACATCTATTGCTATGTTAAGTATCCCTGCATGTAGAGTTCCATGTTTAGGTGAGACGGTTATGTCTTGCTAAGCCTTCATGCTCACAATTGCTATATTAAATTGTTTGCAGGTGATGTATGAGGAAGGGCCCGAAGATGAGGCGATGTCCCCATCAGGGTATACCACCGAGTGGAAGCCCTGCACGCCGCAGTGAATTTTTGTGTGGTGGTAGTGTGTAGCGTCCCAGGGCTGGATGGCTTCACTTTTGCATAGCTAGGCTGAGAGTTTAGCTATGAGTATTATCTTCCGTTGTATATTAAGTATTGTAAAAGACTTCCGCTATTTCTATAAATAAAACTTTGTATTTTGTCGTATTCTTTTCGTGTGCGCTATTGGGTGCCGCATCGTACGGCACTACCCCTACTGTCGGTACCTGCGTACTCTATACCCCTTGGGACTACAAAAAGACCAATGGTAATTCACCTATCTGAGTTAAAGACCTGCAAAGGCCCCACGTGTCATACAGGACCTAACCTACCTCCCATCTATGGTTAGTCCCGGTGCTGCCACGTGTATACTGCAACCGGATCTACATCCCACACATGGGATAGCTTCGGGCTAAACACCTGTGCGGCAACCCCGGACCTAACCCTCGACAGAGGGAAGCTACGGTACCGACACGTGTACATCAACACCGGACCTACCCATCCCAGACGAAAAGCTCTGAAGCTGCCACATGTCCAACCGCCGGACCTTAAGCCTCAACAATAAAACTAGTGGACCCCCAACGGCTCGAACCATCAAGGGGCAATCAAAGACTTCAAGACTGGTTAAGTGTCATTAATACCATATTAATGACACACAATCAGAAGGCCCTTAATACCAGTAACGGCACTGTCAAGGCCCATTACCACGCTATTAAGGGTAATTAACCTCCTTAATTTTGTATTAAGAATGAATAACCGCAAGGGCCACATGTCGGGACAGGCTAACGGTGTAACGACCAGTCCTTGTACTATAAAAGGACTGGTCGACGATACACAGGGGGACTTTTCCGGTCAACTCCTCTGACACTTTCGCTCGCTGGAAGCTCTCGACTCTGAGATGCTCAATACAACAACTACACACCCTGTGGAGTAGGGTATTACGCTCAGGCGGCCTGAACCACATAAATCCCCGTGTCTACTTGCCATCGTGTTCTGAATCTCTGCAAGCCCAATATCGAACTACAAATTCCGCGGGCTACCAACAGTAGTACCGAGAGAATTGCCGGATCAACACTCCGACAGTTGGCACGCCGGGTAGGGGTGCCCAAGATTCAAACATGGTGAACTTCGCTGCTGGATCGTCAAACGGCAACCCTACTACACGACCTACTGGAGGCAATCCCTCCAACATGTAGCCGCCAGCAGGTGCTGTGGCTCTAGCAGGAGCCATGCCACCGCCGCCACCGTCCGCACCGCCGAATCAAGTTGGACAGCGGGATGGAGCATCTGCGTCGGTCATGGCATCGGTGAACAACAACCCTGAACACGCGCTCCATGCCGCGCGTTCTCTTCTCCAACACCCACCACCTCCAGGTGCATCCCAGGGTGCAATGGAGCAGTGGAGGACTGATGTGGAACATTTGGTTGCAGCAGCAGCCGATTGCATCAGCAACCAAGGTCCTCCGCCCTCGGGGCGGGCCCCATCACAGAATCGGACCGTGTCGGGCAGACTTGCTCTGCACGCTTCCCAACATTGGAGGCATGCTGCATCTCAACAAGCGACATCGCCGCCTCCCGTGGCGCGACGCACCCATACGGTTACTAGGCTTTCAACTCACGACCTCCGGGCGGAGCTTGATCGCCGTTACCGTCAACAGGATGTCCGCGTCCATATCGAGCGTGCTCGCGAAAGGCGAGAGGCTCGGGACAGTCCTGCTCCTGAGAGAGTAGGAGGGGGCTGTTCTGCCCTGGCCATGCACCTACGCATGGTCAGATGGCCACAAAAGTTCCGGCCTCACCCGCTAGAGAAATTTGACAGGACTGTCCACCCCTCTGAGTTTCTCCAAATCTACTCCACCGCAATCCTTGCAGCCGGAGGCAACGAGGCCGTAATGGCCAACTACTTCCCCGTTGCTTTAACTGGGACTACCAGGTCTTGGTTCATGAGCGTTCTGCACGACTCCATCAACAGTTGGGCAGAACTGTGCCAACAGTTCACCGCCAATTTCGGGAGATCATACACCTGACCAGGCACCGAACTGGACCATTTTGCTGTCAAGCAGAAGGGGGGAGAGTCCCTGCGATCCTTCATCCAGAGGTTCTCCCAGGTACGAAACACTATTCCTTCCATCTCCAGCGCCTCTATTATTGTGGCATTTAGACAGGTCGTACGAGACAAGAAGATGGTGGAGAAGATGGATACCAAGGAGATCACCAGCGTCATGGAACTCTTCAGCTTGGCAGACAAATGCGCCAAAGCTGCGGAGGGCCGTGAAATGGACTCGCAACCACCTCCGGATGACAACAAAAAATCCTCCAAGGGTGAATCCTCGTCAAGCTTCAACTCCGACCTTCGGACCTTCGCCCCTCCCGACCTTTCTCCGGAGTAGGTCCGGGGGCCATAACCCCACTCGGTGCCATTACCCTTCCGGTGACCTTCGGGACCCGGGAGAATTACCGAACTGAGAAGTTGGTCTTCGACAGGGCGCAGATCAACTTACCCTTCAACGCCATTTTGGGCAGGCCAACCTTATACAAGTTCATGGCTGCTGCTCATTATGGCTACTTGGTGTTGAAGATGCCAACACCAGCCGGTGTTCTCCGGATCCGTGGAGATCGCACTGCCAGAGTGACAGCTCTGGAAGAACTCCACGCGTTTGCTACAGCGCAGGAGGAAGAATCCGAAAAGGAGCAAGCTCCGAAAACCCCGAGCATTCATCGAGGATCAACCTCTGCACCTCGCGTGTAACCAAGTGGCGACACCGACATCCCCGTCAAAGTCATCCAAATCGGTTTTGACGCCGCTCAGACCACCCGTATATTGGGTGGTCTGAATGACAAATAGGAACTCATGCTCATCACCTTCCTACGGGCTAACGGAGACGTGTTTGACTTGCAACTGTCACAAATGCCTGGGATCCCTAGGGAAGTAATCGAGCATAATCTGAAGATCTATCCGGACACTTGGCCTTTACACCAGAAGCCTTGGAAGAAATCCGTAGAGGTACAAAACTTCATACTTCAAGAAGTGAAGAAGTTGCTCGAAGCTGGATTCATCCGAGAAGTCTTCCACCCAAAATTGCTGGCAAACCCAGTCGTTGTACCCAAGGCCGGCGGGAAGCTTTGGATGTGTATCGACTACACTACATTAAATAAGGCATGTCCAAAAGATCCATTCCCACTACCTAGAATTGATCAGATAGTGGATTCCACCTCCGGGTGTGAATTACTATGTTTCCTAGACGCATATTCTAGGTACCATCAAATCAGAATGTCTAGAGAAGATGAAGAGCATACCTCCATCATCATAGTAGATGGATTATATTGGTACACTGCCATGCCATTTGGTCTCAAGAATGCTGCTTCAAAATTTGTACGAGCTATGTACAAAACATTTGGAGAGCTCATCAGACACGTAGTGGAAGTGCAAGTCGATGACATCGTCGTCAAGATCATGAACAAGGAGTCATTCCTTGACACCTTGCAAGCTGTCTTTGACAAGTTGCATGTCACTCGCATGAAGCTGAACCCGGACAATTGTGTCTTCGGGGTTAGCTCCGGAAAACTTCTTGGTTTCTTAGTAAACCATCGAGGAATAGAAGCAAACCCAACGAAGATAAAAGCTATTGAATACATGCGGCCACTAGCCCGCATCAAGGACGTCCAGAAGCTGACTGGATGTCTAGCTTCCCTCAGCCAGTTCATCTCAAGACTAGCGGAACGGGCGGTACCCTTCTTCAACCTATAGAGAATGTCCGGGCCATTCAAATAGTCTAAAGAAGTAGAGAAGGCATCCCAGGAGCTGAAGCAGCTCCTCACCACCCTACCAACCTTGGTAGCTCCGAACCCTGGTGAGCCACTCCTGCTTTACATTTTGGCAACTAACGAAGTTGTCAGCATGGTCCTGCTGCCGAAAGGCCAGAACCATCTCCAGTTCAGGAATCCAGACCCCTTCGGGAGGGTCCGGAGCTACATGAAGTCAAGTCTGGGTCCCAGATCCCAGACCTGGATCTCGAGAAGAGACTCTGGAGGATCTATCTCCTTCAAACAAAGTAGTCACTGCTACTGAGCAACAAGATTCGGGCCCCTCTGGGAAGGTCCGGGTCACTTTAGAAGAAGCTTCGGGTACCTCCAACCGGCTCTCGCAGGTCCCCGAACAAGGTCTGGACCCCTCTGGGAGGGTCCGGGTAGATGAGGAGGGAGCTCCGGGCCCCTTCTGGAGGGTCCAAAAGGTTGAGCGCCCAGTGTACTTCATTAGCGAAGTACTCCATGACGCCAAGACTCGGTACCTAGAGGTGCATAAGCTGCTCTACGCAGTTCTTATTGCCTCTAGGAAGCTCTGATAGTATTTCCAAGCTCACAAGATTTCAGTGGTAACATCTTATCCACTACGTGCAATCTTCAATAACCTTAATTCCACTGTGAACATTGCAAAGTGGGTGGTGGAATTAGCCGAGTTCAACCTTGAATTCGTTCCAAGACAAGCGATCAAGAGTGAAGCATTGGCAGACTTCGTGGCGGAATGGACCCCTTTCCATCAAATTTTGGGGGCCCCAGTGACCAGAAGTCGGACCCAAGGTTCCAGACTTCACTGAGCCTCACTGGACTCTCTACTTCGATAGCTCCGTGCAGAAGTAGGGGGCCAGAGCTAGAGTCCTTCTCCTCGCTCCGACCGGGGAGAAGGTTAAATACATGGTGCACCATGACTTCAAGGCGACCAACAACATGGTGGAGTATGAAGCACTAATTTATGGACTCAAGGTGGCACTATCGTATGGTGTCAAGCAGCTGCTGGCAAAGGGTGATTCACAACTTGTTGTAAAACAAGTCAAAGGTTAATGTTGCTGCAACAACCCTCAACTAGCTGCATACCTACTTGATGTCTAGAAGCTTTAGAAGGACTTCGACGTCCCAGATCATTGCCATGTCCAGCGTCTTAACAATGCTGAAGCCGACGAACTCTCAACGAAAGCTTCAACCGGGGCTCCGGCTCCCGACAGAACCTTCATCCGGAGGTTGTCTAAGTCTACAGCTAAGCCTGCCGAACTGAGGAAAGGGGGCGAGACTAGCACCTCGAAGCTGGCAGTCCCGATGGCCCTGTTACCATGGCATCCATCAAGGGTCGTAGGTGCTGCAGGAAGCTCCGAGCAACCCAGCACGCAAGACTCAAACCCTCAAGCTAATTTCGATGCATGGATCTTGGAGATTCGAAGCTACTTGAAAGACAATTTCCTTCCTGAAGATAATGTATCCACTGACCGGATAGTCAGATTGGCGAAAAGATACACACTGGTAGAAGTGGATCTCTATCGGCGTGGTGCCAACGGCATTCTAATGCGGTGCATTACAAGGGAAGAAGGCTGCGAGCTTCTCGCGGAAATCCATGGAGGCAAGTGTGGGAACCACGCGTCTTCTCGGATGCTGGTCGGTAAAGCCTTCCGGCATGGCTTCTACTGGCCTACAATGCTCTAGGATGCAATTGAGCTAGTGAAGAAATCTGAAGTATGCCAGTTCCATGCAAAGCAAATTCACACACCAGCTCAGCCTCTACAAATGATACCTCCTACATGGCCTTTCACTGTGTGGGGGATGGATATCTTGGGACCTTTCCCAAGAGCCATCGGAGGTTACGAGTTCCAACACGTTGCCATTGACAAATTCAACAAATGGCCGGAAGCAACTCCAGTTGTGACAATAAACAAGCAATCAGCAATCAACTTCTTGCAGTCCATCGTATGCAGATTTGGAGTCCCAAACAAGATCATAACTGATAATGGCACCCAGTTCACAGGCTCTGCATTCCAAGGATATTGCAAAGACCTCGACATTCAGGTCAGCTACGCTTCTGTAGATCACCCGGCAAGCAATGGCCAAGCCGAGAGAGCAAATGCAGAAATCCTAAAAGGACTCAAGACGTGCACATATGAGCGTTTGAAAAGATATGAAGCCAACAGGATCGAAGAGTTTCTGCCCCCACTTTGGGCCAACAGGACAACTCCAAACCGGTCAACTGGAGAGACACCCTTCTTCCTGGTGTACGGAGCTGAAGCATTCCTTCCTCTGGAAATCACCTTGGGGTCGCTCCGGGTCCGGACCTTCGACGATGCCACGCAGGACTAGCTCCGGCGTGAAGACCTTGACCTCCTTGAAGAGGTAAGGTGCCGAGCAGCTTTTCGGAATGCCCGATACCGCCAAGCTCTTCCTCGCTATCACCAATGGCATGTTCATAGCCGACAGCTCGAGGAAGGCGATCTGGTGCTAAGGAGAATACAATCCAGAGAAGGGTTAAACAAACTTTCCCCCAGCTAGGAAGGACCCTTTCGAGTGATCAGAGTATCCCGCCCCAGATGCGTTTGCTTGGCAACCGAGGATGGTACACCTCTCCCTAATCCTTGGAACATTGAGAACTTCTGTAAGTTCTACGCTTAATATCACGGAGGTGAGTCTGTAGTTACATGTGATGTATGTTATAGAGCCATTGTACAGAGTAGGGTAGCTCCTCCGGGAGAACAGCCGGACCATCCCCAGAAGGTCCGCAAAGTTTAGGCAACACTTGCCACAGACTTAGAACTAAAAGTGTAGCTAGCTACCTTGGGTCAAATGAGAAACAAAACACACTTACACTACAAGGATTCCGACCTATTGCAACGATTGTACTGCAACAAATACTAAATCGTTGTAGTAAGCTTGGCTTTTTGCCACGATTCACTAGTTCGTAGCACTAGGATCTATCGCCACGGAACACAATCATTGCATTAGGATCTGTTGCCACGAGTCACTAGTTCGTGGCACTAGGATCTATCGCCACAGAACACAATCATTGCATTAGGATCTGTTGCCATGAATTACTGGTTCATTGCATTACATGATCTATCGCCACGGAACACAATCGTTGCATTAGGATCTGTTGCCACTAATCACTAGTTCATTGCGTTACAGGATCTATCGCCACGGAACACAATCGTTGCATTAGGATATGTTGCCGCGAATTACTGGTTCATGGCGTTACAGCTTTATTGCCACAGAAAACAATCGTTGCATTAGCATGGTTCCGTACCCTATGAGTGTACTTGTTTCCCCTGTACCCCGGACCTATAGTGAAAGACATCATTGTGTGAAAACAGACTCCACGTGCATTTATTTTGTACATGCTCAATATTTTTTATTTTTCTCTTTCTTGTCTATAACAAGGTTGTGCAATTTTTAAGAAACTTTAGCTCGACCAGTTCATGTACAATTCGAGTTGCATCGTCTATTCTTCTGGGTCCAAACATTGTTAATGGTCTACTCGTCTGAATGCCGCCAAGCCAATCTAGGGCCAGAGTGTGCTATCGACATAGCCTGGTCATGTGCCCCAAGTACGCCATTCTACCTACACCCCGGCAGGCCGAAGTAAGGTGAGTCCAGAAATGATCGGACCTAGAGGAAACAAGCCAGTGCACTTAATTATATTTAGAATTGTGTTTGACCTAAAACTTTCTCGGGAATAGTAAGTCGCAGTTGAGTTATAGATAGGAAATGGATTTTACTGTTTTCATTGACTTCAGTGTGCAGGAAAAAAAGATCCCATGATAATGGTGAATGACCATAACTACCAAAGCTCCGACATTCCCTAAGGTGGCTTGTGTCGATGTTCCAAAAATTGATAACGAGCATCTCTAGAGATACTAAGCTCCGGTAAAGCCAGGGGGCCAGCCGTCAACATGAACAAAAGATGGTGGGAAGATTCCACGGTGGGGTCTGTTGTCGAGACACCGCGTGTTGACAGAGGTCACTGCCGGAGCTACCAAGCTCCAACACCCCAGAGGACTAACCGTCGATGCTCTATGCGTTGATGGAGACTGTTGCCAGAGCTACTACGCTTCGACAACCTCAGGGGGCCTCAACTATCGAAAACTTCGGACCTACGTTTTACAAGTTCGAAGCACGCAAGTCTTCAACAACTGTTACATTCTCTTGGTACATGTTCACAATCAAATTGTGTACATCTACCAAAGGGCCATGTGAGACAAAGATGTTGAAGACAAAAAATGAAATTCGTAAAAACTTGGATTTCATTCATCTGGAGACAAGGGATTACAAACTTGGAGAAAAAGAAGAGAGAATACAAGCGGGAGCTACAAACAGAGAGTCCTAGACCCTACGGTAGAATGCAGCGACCTTCTGGGCAACCTCCGATACACTGGCATAGGCGGCTCCTCCCTCTCCGTCGATGGGGCCTTCAAGCACCGGGTCCAGTGAAAACTGAGGGTCCTGGCTTGTGTAGCACGTCAGCACGTATTCTGCGACGTTCTTCGCCAGGGATTGTCCCTCGATTTCCAACTAGTCCGCGATGACATCGCCCATCTTGGTGAGCTTGTTGTCTGCCAAACTTAGCGCCTGCAACGCCTGGTCCAGCTCCAACTCCGGATCATCCGGACGCATGGGACTAAAACCCATTGGTGTCAGCACGTTGTTGGCTTTGCCCAAGAAGTCCCAAACTTGTTGGGACTCCACAGACCTCGAGCCTTGCATCTCCTCCAAGGATCTTCTGGTTGCCGCAAGCTCTGAAATCTCACGGGCAAGGCGCTCAACCTCTTTGCCGTTCTGTTGAATCTTTTTAGCAGCCCGCCTTTCGAGTTTATTGAGCTCCTCCTCTCGGGGGTGGATCTTGTTTTGACGGTCGACTAGGTCCTTCGCCCGGCCCCGCACCTTCTTCTCCCTGGCAGCAATTTCATCCTCCCTCTTGTGGAGGTCCTGTCCTTGCTGCTAGGCCTTCTTCTCCTCTTTCTCGCAGCGCTCATCCAACTTCTTGGTGCGCTCCGCGAGACTCTTGTCACCCAGAGTTAGTCTCTGAGTAGGCTCTTCCTCCATCTTCACGAGGTCATCCCACAGCTCCAAAAGTTTTTGCTCTTCATCCTCGAGCTTTTTCTCCTGCTCCTCAAGGGCCTCCTGGCGCTTGACGAGGCTGTCGTGGATGGCGCTGAGCTTCTCCCCGCGATCATTCGTCGCGTTATTAGCAGCTACAGCATGTTCATGGATGGCCCGGCACTGGTTGTCGAGGGATCGCACCATGCTTTCCCTCTCGTCCAGCAGCTTACCCCAGTACTCCAACCGAACCTTCTCATTCTTCACCCACTCTTTGACGTCAGCCAGCCTGGACTGCACCAGCTTGGTCTTGAATTGGAGCCAGTTGCGCCACCTCCTAAGAGTTTGGCGCTCCTTCTCTAGGGCTTTGCCGTCGTAGTAAAAAGCCAGCTGGACCTGACGAAGACTGGAGCAAGCGTTGTCAATAGACAATGACAGAGGGATCGGGTCCATACCTGCCGGGGTCATCTCCGCTGGCTCCAGTGGGTTCTCCATGACAAAAATCGGGTCCCACTCTACGAGAGTTGTCCCCTAGGCTTCCACAGCTCTAGGGCCGTCCTCCGAAATAGTCTGGGCCGCCGCCGAGGAAGGTCCTACAACAGAAGTTTCGATCTCTGGAGTTGGCTCCGAAGGTCCTGCCCCCAGGTCATCAACAACGGGCTCCTCAGGCGGGGGGCCGACAACTTCATCTAGGCACCCTGGCTCAAGCACGGGCACCTCCGGGGCCACCACCCCCGAGGCAGGCGTTGAAGATTCAGCTGGAGCTAATGCCACATCCGAATCCGACGCTGGCACCTCCTCCATCGTCGGCTCAGGCGTTGGCGTTTTGACCGTTATGGGCTCAGGCACCGGTACTTCTGCAGCAACCGGCTCAGGCACCAGAACTTCCTCGATGACCGGCTCAGGCGTTGGAACTTCATCAACACCTGGCTCTATCGCTGGGGATTCATCAATACCAGGCTCTATCGCTGGGGCCTCATCAACCACCGGCTCAATTGCCGAGGCTTCAAAAATGTCCGGCCCTAGGGCCGGGACTACAACTACCTCTGGCTTTGAGGCCGGAGCGTCCGTCATATCAACATCCAAACCCAGAGCTATAACCTTCAGGGCTGGTGCCACTGGTACATCTTCATTCCTGTGGACCAGCGCTACCATGGGAGCTTTTGGGGATGAGTCGAGGTCCAGGACCACGACAGCCGGTGCCGGAGCTACCACAGCCTCAGCCACCTCTTGGGGCGGCGCTGGGATTGGAGCCGGAGCTTCCACCTGCACAGCCTCAGCTGCTGCTGCAGGAACCGGAGCTTCAACCCCTTTCATGGGCACTCTGTGGATGAAGGACGAAGAAACTCAAAATATAGTTACAACAGAAAACAATCAACTGAGGTAAGAAATCAAAATTTACCTCGGAAGGCTTCCGCTCCAGCTAGCACGAAACCTCTTCCCCAGATGCTCGGGCCCGGACCCTGTCGCCACTGGCGTGATAGCTCCGGAAGGTTCCCCAGAGCTTGCTGCTGCCGTCGGTGTCATCTTGGTTGAGGTCCACCTCGACCGGGAAGGACCTCCGGACCCAGAGCCCTCAGCTGGCGCTGGTATTGGAGCCGCATTGCTGGAGCTAGCACCCTGGGGAGATGCCGATGCTGGAGTGGTTGCCACCGTTGAAGACCTTCCCCTCTAGGGAGAAGAAGCCACTGTGGAAAGAGCAGGTCTGACGAGTCTCCATCAGAGTGCTTCAGCTTCCTTTTACAGCTCGAGGGCTCATCCAACTCTTTGCCCTTGCCCACGACTTCAACTCTCTGTCTCGGGGCAGAAGGGGGACCACCCTCGGAAGCTCTGGGGATCGCCAACCCGGTGGTCAGATGCCTCTCAACTTCACCAAGTTCGTCAAGCACCAAGATCTTCCACCGGAGCTCCCTGCTGAACTCTGCCTCCATGTTCAGAGGGAGGAAGCCACCGGCGGGGTCAAGACATCACCCTCGACGTCAATGCTGTGCTGGAACTTCTTGAGGTGAAACTCCAAAGTTGCGCCTTCCATGTTAGACTTCAAACCGGTCTCAATCCGGTCGTCGTCCATCACGTTGTTGAGGGCCCAGGCAAGCTTCTCCCTCTTCTTCAGCAGAGCCCACCTGTTGACCAAGAAGTTGCAGAATAACGGTTGGGGAGTCACCCCTCCCTCCAAGCATTGACGGATCCTAGTCCAGGCATGGCTGAAGGCGTCCGATAACACTGGAACTTTGCTCCAAGCTTCAATGTCGACCTTGGGGAGGCCTTTGGGCAGCTCTAGCTTCTCATGCTCCTCCACCCTGACGACAATCCAATCCTTCTTCTAGTCGTCCCACTTCCCAGAAGGGAACGACTGCAAGTACTTGTACGGGCACTTCTTGCGCTTCAAAAAATAATAGAAGCCAAGGTACTCGTCACTCTTGCCGGTGGTGTGGATGGTGAAGAAGGTGTGGAAAAGCTCGATGCAGTGGGGAATGCCCACCCATATCTCGCAGAAGTGGAGAAAGATCTACACCAGAAGAATGGAGTGGGGGCCAAGGGGTACAGATGCAGACCATAGAAGTCTAGCAGCATCAAGAGGAAAGTGGAGAATGGTGGGATCAGTCCCACCATGCGTACGCAGAGAAGTACACCATGTTGCCGGTGTGTTTATTCTCGAACGGAAGCTTGTCAGCGAGGATTTGATGGTTGAAGAAGTCACTGGACCACCTCATGAGGGCCCGGACCTTCTTCAAATCACTGTCGGTATTGAGTCGACTCCTGTGGAGACCCAACTCCATCGCTGCACAGCGTGGCGAGAGAGGAAAAGCGAGCGAAAGTTTGGAGGATTTGAGCGCAAGTTCGGATGAAGGCGTAAAGAAACCCCAAACGTTGCGTGCTTTCCTTCTTAAGTAAGCCCCCACAACGCTTGGATGGAAACCGGAGAGGCACCGACGATACAATACAAAAACTTCACCTTGCCAATGACAAGAGGGCCCGGGGCCACCCCGACAATCAAGTCGAGGTCCTTACCCCAGGCGAACGGTTGCCATCATGAAAGGCGGGAAGCCCTAGGGCGGCGGCCTGACAAGGCGCACGGAACCTATACGATTTTCGTATCGGGAACCGGCGACCTTCAATTACTTGAGATCTGCACGCTCAGATCTCACCTGCCGCATCCTGGATATGCCACGCGGCATTGGTTTAACTGCGAACTACCGCCAATGGCATATCCAAAGACCCTTGAAGACATAGCTCAAAAATCGAGGAATGGACCCACCTCCAGCAGAATGACTTCATCCAAAAGGTCTCTACCACAGGTGGGCCTAGGGGGCCACTGTCGGTACCCTGCGTACCATATAACACTTGGGACTACAAAAAGAGCAAAGGAACTTCACCTCTCTGAGTTAAGGACCTGCAAAGGCCCCACGTGTCATACAGGACCGGACCTGCCTCCCATCTATGGTTAGTCCTGGTGCTGCCACATGTATACTGCAACCGGATCTACATCCCACACATGAGATAGCTCCGAGCTAAACACCTGTGCAGCACCCCCGGACCTGACCCCCGACAGAGGGAAGCTCCGATACCGACACGTGTACATCAACACCGAGCCTACCCGTCCCAGACGGAAAGCTCTGAAGCTGCCACGTGTCCAACCGCCAGACCTTCAGCCTCAACAATCAGACTGGTGGAACCCCAACGGCTCGGACCTTCAAGGGGCAATCAAGGACTTCAAGACCTGGTTAAGTGTCATCAATACCTTATTAATGACACACAATCGGAAGGCCCTTGATACCAGTAACGTCACTGTCAAGGCCCGTTACCACGCTATTAAGGGTAATTAACCTTATTAATTGTGTATTAAGCATTAATAACCGCCAGGGCCACATGTCGGGCCAGGCTAACGGTGTAACAACAAGTCCTTGTACTATAAAAGGTCTGGTCGACGATACAAAGAGGGACTTTTCTGGTCAACTCCTCTGACACTTTTGCTCGCTGGAAGCTCTCGACTCTAAGATGCTCAATAAAACAACTACACACCTCATGGAGTAGGGTATTATGCTCACGCGGCCCGAACCACGTAAATCCATGTGTCTACTTGCCATCGTGTTCTGAATCTCTGCGCGCCCAATACCGAACTACAAACTCCACCGGCTACCAACAGTAGTACCGGGAGAATTGTCGGATCAACACTCTGACACCTGCGATTCCTGGAATGTGTGGACCTGGTCCTCATAGCCTGGTATCAGAGCCGCATTGGGAATAGCACGCTAGAAAAGAGACTATTTTGAAAACTTAGAAGTAGTCGAGCGAGGATTAGTTACGATGCCCACATAAGGTCTATTATAGTATTAGTTATTTAAGGTGGCAAGCTAACTTATGTGTCATTATATTCTGTAACGACGCTCTGACGTCAGGTAAGAGGTAAGGAACGCCACCGCAAGTGAATCAATTGCGGTAAGCTCTCCATACGAGAGGTAGCATGTGATTGTTTCTGTGGCTTGCCACGGAGATGTCAATATTAGTCTCTGAAACTTTCAATGTTTTTGAGAACATATGACACACGGTACCCCAACATGCTACAAAATTAGTGGGAGCCCACGTCGGGTGGGACATAACCCGATGCGCCCCCAACTGGTGCAGCACTATGCAATGACGTGGGACCCCGTTGGGTGGTAGATAACCCGATCATGTACCTCGAGACGTGGCTTAACTTGGGGCAGCACGTATGGAATGATACGGGATGAATGTTTTTAGTTTCATATATATAATTGTTAATTGATCGACCATTCGGGCCATGCCGTATGGCACCATATCATTGATCCATCATTTGTGTGTAGTTGCAGGTCACTAACCACGCTTAAGTAGCTCGAGTGGAAAATGTTTGCGAGTAAACGTCATTAGTCCCACCGTTGAGACGTATGCCAGGATACCGGCCTATGATTTTCTTTGGTGAGGGTGTAGTACTGGAATTGCATTCGAGTTTCACCAGGCATGGCAACGAAGATATCCGTGTTGGAGATGTGACTCGACAACAAGTAAAAATTTTCATCTTAGGACTAAGATTGAATTTGTAATCTCTGTCTTGGAGCGTGCTGGTCAGATTTACAATTGATCTTGTGGTCGCATAGATAAGCGGGCATGTGGTTTGGGAACTTGGGGAAGTCGTCCACAAGTTTCATTTGCAGCTCAAAGACAGATTTCAAGATTTAATACTGGAAAAATTCATTTGAACTTAAGTTGCCCAGTTCCTGGTTCAAACTCTGAATTGGACAGAAAATTGACTAAGTTTGGAATAGCATAAATTCCTCTATAATTCGTACCTGAAAGTCTTCAATATATAATTGGAAATTTTAGAGAGTCCTCAAAAACTCTTATGTTCAACTCGAGATCAGAATTCCCCTGTAAACTAATAAAAAATTCAAATTTCCAAACTCTGTTAAATCTGGACAGAGACTGGACAATTTCTGTATCCTTTCACTGTCTTGATCATATCTGTGGGGACCAGAATCCCGAAATCCGAGGATCTCATTGGGTGGTGTCGTGCGATGCGACACCCAACAGTTATACCAGAATAGAACCTTAATAAGTACAAAACGAAGTCTTTTATTTAACATACAGCGGAACTTTTACAATACTAGAATAAGGAAAGATATATATATATATATATCATAGCTACGCTCTCAGCACTAGCTATGCAAAAGCAAAGTTATCCATGCTTTGGATACTTTGCACTAGCAACACTCAATTATGGCAGCGTGCAGGGTTCCCATTCGGCTGTACACCTTGGAAGTGGTGCAGCCTCATCATCAAACCCTTCATCAATTGTATAACCTGCAAAAACTCGTTAACTGCAAACGTGGGCATAAGGCTCAGCAAGACTAACCCGTCTCACTAGACATATTCAGGGTGAATACTAAGCAATGGTAAGGAATGGCATAAATGACTCGCCTACAAGTGGTTCCTTATAATAATGTTTTATGTAGCAAATGACATTCTCCAAGCACGGCACATTATGGGATCCACAATCAAACAAGAAACTCTTTACCGATGATATGACATGCTCAGAGCACATAACGCTATTACAGCTAAAGTATGGGGAAATTGTAAACTTTTAATTGTACTATCTCTAAATCATACAAGGTTGCAAAGTAATTATAATTCAATACAATATGATTTTCTTGGTTCTTTAGTATTTACTACGTCACGACACAGTGAACAAGTGGTACTCTATTACTGCGAGGGACAGTGATTGCAATTAGGACACACCCAGACAACACGACACATACGCACATTCGGAAATGCCAGCGAGTACTACGCGCAGTACCCACGTAACACTTCAGTACTAGTCGTATATGGCAACCTTTCGCGAGAAACTCAAATGCTGAACCGGTCGATCCGTCACGAGCAGGGGGTCCCTGCGTGGTGCGTACTCTGACGTGCCCACCAGCGGATTTACACCTTGCTGCCCTCAACCCACATCTATAAAACGGAACGGTATGCCTCGACTCCCAAGTGACCAAGCTACGTCAGTTTATTGGATTCCACATGTCCATTATGTTGCCGGTACAAGTCAAGCTTGTTCAGCGGGGCCGCACACGAAGCGGGCCTTAATCGACACAGGCAGGGCTATGCGACCGAGACTCAATTCTCGCCGCTTCCTCCATTCCCTGCCCGGTCTCAATTCCATTATATTAATACATTTTCTATCTAACCAATCCTGTGAGATATGTCCTACATCTCTCGCGAGTAGATTCCAACTACTCGACTTCTAACATTTCCTATACATTAGTAAAGCAGCTACTACTGGTCAAACTGTAACTCGTTCCAACAAATCCATGGGATTTTTGGCCATGCAAGTGGAGTATCAATCATCCTAAACTTAATGCACAATTCATATACTATTCATTATAGTGATAAAGCAAAATTTTATAAACGACTTAAATGCAAACCGGGACTTGCCTTGTTGCAGGTCAGAGTCTGAGTTAATATTTGGAAGGTGCTCTTCCAAGGCTTCTGACTCCTCCTTGACTTCGGTCACTATAAGATATGCATATAATACGTATATGAATGACTTTGAAAAACAATTATTACCAAGACCATGATTTAATTTATGGTGTCCATTATGTGATAATGATCTAATTGGCTTTGGAACATTGAAGGTATATACTAGGGAATATGAGAGATGCTCTTGCAAAGAACAGGAGATGATCAAAGTAAGTTGTTGTCTCCAAAATGATGGCAAGCAATTATCTTCCAAAAATTTTAGAGAAGAAACTGTAGCTTGAACATAGCTATCAGTTGATAATCAAGATAGATGAAATTGTCCTGGTTATAGCAAAATTCGTTTCATAATTTTCTAAGCTCTGGTGAAGGGGTTATTGTATTTCTAAGTTGGCAAGAATTTATGGATTTATTTTATAATTGAATTTTTAGCCTTTTACTCAATATTCAGTTTGTGACTGAATTAGGACTAGGATGGTAGGTCAATTAAATCCAAGATTTCAACAGGAACTAGTGTATGACTATAGGAAAACTCAGACCAAATTTGAGACATAGTAAGGCAACTGAACATCTGTGAAAATTCAATAACTGAAAAAGGTAATTGAACTATACAGAGTGTTAGACAGGTGCAATGGTTCCCAAACTTTTTGTGGTAGTTAAGAATTGGACATTAGATTTTATGCGAATTTTGCGGATTTTTCCAGTGGCTATCTTGTCTGGAAAAATTGTATTTGCATTTGGAAAGATTATTTTATACAGAATTTAATATTATGTTTCACAGAACCTATCTGGTACTAAAAGAAACTAGAGCTCAAGATCTTTCAAAAAAAATTTGTTTGACAATTTTTGGAGTAGTCTACAGAGAGATATTCAATTTAGAAGTTTGAACAATTTTCTGGAATTAATTTAATAACCCATTGGCGCCAGAATTCAAATTCAATCGGGCGGGTCCCATGGCCACGTAGCGTGCTCTGGTCGATGCAACACCGTGGTCCACAAATTTATTCGCGCGCAGCCACACGGAATTCCAGCCGCACCATGATCCCGCAGCTACTGGCAGGTGGGGCCCCCCGGGTTGTCTTCTACCTCGGGCCAACGCCCGCGCGAGGCGGCGCCCGCGGCGGTGACTCGCCGGCGAGCTCGCCGCCGGCTAAACCGATGGACCAAACTTGCCCAAACTCGCCACCTGGGGTTTTTGAGTCGCTGAGCACGACAGTGAGGTCGGTGGGACCAGCAACTCGCCGAAAATGGCCGTGCGACGGCGGCGGCAGCGGTGAGCACTCGGGCAACCTGGAACTCGCTCCCGATTAGCTCAAACCACTCGGAATCAAAACCTTCCTGGGACGATGTAGATCAAGGAACTGGACGTGGAAGAGGGGGAAACAACTGGAAACTATGAGCTCGATGGCGAACCGAGGTTTCCTCACCGACGGTGAGCAAAACTTGATTTCCTCGGCCGTTGCTCGATAACTTTTAGTGGTTTTTGCTCAGGTAGGAGCTCTAGGACCTATAGAAACTATCTCTAAGCAATTGCATATAATGATTACTTGTAGAAACGGAATTTAAACGAAAACCAAGCGAGCTTCCTCACATCGGCCGGAAAGAAGAAGAACAATAACTTGCTCATTTCTCAATGAAAAGGGAAACGGTTTGCACCGTGAGTCAGAGCTCGACTAGGTGCACCTTTATGCTTTTGGGATCGTGGCTTGAAACTGCATGAAATGGTGGCGCACCACGGAGCAGAGGTGGGTGGCGACGATGGAGCGCGGCGGAGAAGGAATCGCGAGAGGGGGAACCACACCGATCGGGGAAGGGGAAATACTGGGGCTACGGCCGGCTTTTTATCGCGCCGCGGCAAGCAAGCAGGCAGCTCGCTGGAGCTTGCATGCGCGCGCGCTGTCGAGCGGGTGAGCGCCGGTGCAGAGATGGCAGGCGGCCGACCTGACCCGTTCAGCAGCGGCTGACCGGTGTGGCCCACAGGTCAGTCAGACCCCAACACAAAATTTAATAATTCATTTAAACATAGATGGTCAACTCCAAAAATCATGAAACTTTGTGGAGATGGTAAATGAATTATTCTGAACCCAATGTTGAACTCAAATCTTATGTTCAAAGAAGTTGGAAAAGAATTTAAAATTCAGATTTGAATTTGATTCAAATTTGCTAAGCGCCTCAAATAAAATAGCAAATGAGTTCCCAAAATCTTGAAATTTTGCAGGCAAGCTCTTGAGAATATTATAAGGTCAAGGAAAAATTTAGAGCCTCTAATTTGAATATTTTTGGCAGGGCCAATTAGTACTGCACTTTAAATTGCCTTAATAAGCTTCATCCAAATAATTCTAAAAATCGAAGAGGGATGAATAGAATCATTCTAGAATTAGTGATGAAGTCCAATACTCATGTTAATAAAATTTAACCATGAGTGCAAGAAAGGTTTGGATGGTATTAAGTTCATGTGTACCACTATATTGGATCTTTAATATAGTTGATCACAAAACTCATGACTGAATTCACATGCCATAAAGTGGGGTTTTACAATATCTCTTCGTAGAATCGACGATGACTTCATGTAATGAATTTATGTAATACTGAGGATGTATACAACAATGTTGTAATTTATGATTTTTGCATATATTGATGTTTTGTATCTGGAAAAATGTGGACAAAATCAGCCTTAAACAAAGGAGATGCTGTCAAAAATTTTCCAGGAAACTGTCAAATTGCAAAAATTCATATCTCCTTATACAGAAAGGGTCTGGAGGCAAATAAATACATTAGGGAAAGCTCTTTGAGTGTGATGCAACTTTTTAGTTGAACTCATTTCCTTAATGTGCCTCTAACTGGATGAAAATATCGAATTTCTCAAGACTGGTATGAATGAGCAGAAACTGAGACAGAATTCCAATGTGATGTTCCATTTGATATTTGAATTTGAATTCACTTTCATAATTAAATTATCAAACCCATGATCTATTTATCAACAAAGTTTGCTGAATTTAAGTATTTGACTCAATCTATTACTTCTTTTATAGATAATGGATGTGATGCTGTTGCCGGACAGATGGCTGTTCTCCACGTGCGCCAACTGTCCGGGCTTCCCGATCATGCTGCGGAAAGAGCTCCAACAGTTTAGCTTCATCGAAATGCCAGGCTATTGGGGTCAAGAATCGGTCAACAGAGGCGTACTATCATGTACCGTCCTGGTCGATATCCCTGCTAGTCCGTGTTTTTATGGATGGGCTCCTTTTTCGGTCACTATCCGGGGAGCTCAGTTGGAGGATACGTGGGCCATCGCAGCAAGCGAAGCGGTTATGAGGCTTTGCGAGCGTCATCAAGATGCCATGGCTGGGACACAATTTTCTCTTCTTCCAGTCCATGGTGTGGCTGGTCTTGAGTGGCAATGTCGTATGGTTGCGGCCTATCAACCATATGGCGACACAACCTCAAAAACACTTGGGACTTAAGCCGCTTCCTCCAGCATGGTGGTTCTTACACAAGGTGCAACCCTTCGGGAGCAGGTCGAAGCCTTGAGGCAAACGATTGAACGGGGTAACACTCTTGATTACATCAATGAGGACCTACATTCATTTTTGGCTCCAACAAATCACCGGCTGAATCAATGCGAGAACCAACTGCATCGCACTCACAGTGGACTGTGAAAAGCTTATGCCGAACTGAGACAAACTCGCAATGAACTGCAGCAAGCTCGTGATGGATTGCAGGCGAGTCAATTGGTGTTGTGGAAACAGCAAGAGCAGCCGTTGGTGACCACCGAGGAACGAGATGAAGCCGTCGTAGAAGCTCAGAATTGGGAATATGAGGCAGGTCAACATCAGGAGGACTTGTGGGAGGCCGAGGCACAATTGCCGCACCCAGGCATGTATCCACTGGCGGAAGCCATGCCTCTGAATATGGGGCAGTAGGTGCTCTCAGGTTTGGAAAAGGAAGAAGATCGTGAGATACTCGAGTACATCGATGAGGATGCATCGGATTGGGATGGGGCATCACTACTGCCATCACGTGGCAACATATAGTTAGTGGTTGCTCATGTTTATTTTGTAGCCATGTTTGTGTCATAATTTAAATAGTAGTGGGTGTGTGGGAGATGACAATGTGTGTATGACGTCTCATGGATACCAAGTATAGTTGAGATGCACTTCCGTAGTGGGAGTCCATAATTTTGGAGTTCACTACTGTAAACTTGGTCATGAGATAATATATCTTGTATAAGGTTTGTACATTATAAATATATGTGAATGTTATGCGATTATCACTTTGTGAATACTCACACTAATATGGTATAGAATGGATGAAGCAAACAAACATGTTGCTGATTTTTAAATCATGTGGATGCAGAATGGTGCATGCATGTTCTACGCCCAAGATGGGAGGATCTAGCTGGGGTCGTGAGGATGAATCTCTGACCCGGGAGCAAACCACAACACCGCAGCAACAAGTTCCACCACAACCACCACCTGAACCTCCGAGGACTCTCACGGAGATTCTGGCTGCAGCAATCGGCTCGCGCGATGAGCAAACCGAGTTACTGTGGATGTTGGTGCAGAATTCGTCCCGTCAAGGGGAGCTTGTATGTAGGGACCAGAATCCCGACCTCCAAGGATCTTATTGGGTGGTGTCGTGCGATGCGACACCCAACAGTATACAAGAAAAGAACGAGAACAATTTACAATACCAAGTCTTTATTGAAAAGCACAGTGGGAGACTGAAAATACTAACGAAAGGAAAGAGAACTATACATCATAGCTATGCTCTCAACACTAGCTATGCAAAAGCAAAGTCATCCATGCCCTGGATACTTCGCACTAGCAACACACAACTCACGGCGGCGTGCAGGGTTCCCACTCGGTTGTAAACCCTAGAGGGGGTGCAGCCCCGTCATCAAACCCGTCATCAGTCATATAATGTGCAAAATCTCGTTAATTGCAAACGTGAACATAAGGCTTAGCAAGACTAACCCATCTCACTAGACATATGCAAGGGTGAATAGTAAGCATAGGTAAGGTAAAGCGTAAAGGACTCGCCTACAAGTGGATCCTTATATTCATAATATAAGTAGCACATGACATTCTTCAGGCACGGCACATCATAGACTCCACAATCAAACAAGAAACGTTTTGCCGATGATAGGACGTGCACAAAGCACATAATGATATTGCAGGTTAAGTATGGGGAAACTGTAAACTTTTAATTGTACTATTTCTAAATCAAACAAGGTTGTCCAAGCAATTTGTAATTATATATATCATATTCTCCTAACTTCTTCAGTATTTACTACGTCACAGCGCAGTGATTGCAATCAGGATACACCCGGACAACACGACACATACGCACTTTCAGAAATGTCAACGAGTACATACAGCAGTACCTACATAATATTTCAGTACTAGTCGTTTATGACCACCTTTCACTAAACACTTGAATGTCGAACTGGTCGATCCGTCATGAGCAGGAGGTCACTGCGTGTGGCGTACTCTGACGTGCCCACCAGCTGATTTACACCTTGTTGCCCTCAACCCATGCCTATAAAATGGAACGGAATGCCTCGACAAACCAGTATCAAGCTACCTCAGTTTACTGGAGCCCATTTCTCCACTATGTCACTGAAACAATTCAAGCTTGTCTAGCAGGGCCGCACACGAAATGGTCCTCAATCGACACAAGCAGGGCTACACACGTGAGACCACATCTCGCTGCATCCTACCCACTGCTCGGTATCAATTTTATATTCATAAACCATTTTTTGATTCCAAATCCTCCCGTGTGATAAAATTCCTATCCCGCGAGTAGATTCCAACTACTCGACTTCTACCGAATTCCTATGAGCATAAGCATAGCAGTGTCTACTCAACGGGCCGTAGACCTACCCAAGACTCCATAGGATTTGTGGGCCATGCAAGTGAATGTCAAACACCTTAAACGTAATGCACAATCATCTGAATACGTAAGGTGAAATAAAAACTGCAAGACACTGTAAGGAACTTAAATGCAATCCGGGGCTTGCCTGAATGCGAGTCTGAGCCTATGTTAGTTTCTGGCAGCTGGACCTCCATAGCTTCCGGCTGCTCCTCGATTTCAGCTACTACACGATATGCATATACTAGGCATCATGAATTTGAAAATAATTAATATGCTTGAGGTGGTGCAAATATCCTAAGATGAAAATAAGATTATTATCTTAATTGGCTTTGGGACTGTTATGGTAGATACTAGTGACTATAGAGAAGACTCTTGCAAAGAACAGGAGATGATCAAGGAAGTTTGTTGTTCTTAAAAATTATGGTAAGCAATAACCTTCCCTAAATTTTGGTTGAAATTTTGGAGACCTATCATTGCTACCAGGGGTTTTATCATGTAGAGGGGGTCTCACTGGTTCTAGTAATATTTGTTTCACTATTTTCTAACTTTCCTACAGGGAGAAACTGATTTTTCAAGTTTGGGCAAATTTCTGGAAATTGATTTTTCCATTTTTCTCAATTTGTAACTACATAGAGATTTGGAATATTGATCAACCCAGTATATTAAGTCCAAAGAACTTGAAATTTTTACTGAGGGTCAAGTGTATTAACAATAGCGTTCTGACCAAATTTGGGAATTTTTTCAATTAACAGAACTGTAGGAGTGAATTTTTTTAAGCATTTTGCTTATATGAATTATAGAGAAATTTCTATGGCTTTTCATACAAATCCAAGTGCACCACTGGACAGTATTCTTCATGCTGGTTCTAATAAATTTTATTTGGTAATTATTGGATAATTCTATTGGAAGTTATGGATTTTCCAAGTTTGGCTTGAATCTGGATTTATTTTCCTATTGGAAGTTTTAAACAAAGGGGCCGATCCCACTTCATTTGAATCGGGCCAATCAAAACTGATCCACACCAGGAGCTATGGGGTTAACCCGCGCAGCCACACCGGATCCGCGTTCATAGCTGATCCCACGCGAGATGGCGTCGTTGACAAGTGGGACCCGCATCCTTCGTCTACCTTCCGACGCGGCGGCGTCTCTCGCCGGAACCGCGGCGGCGCTTTGCTGGACCTAGTTGTGTAAACCTCCTTTCAGCCTCGCCTTGACCGCTCAACCATAAAATTGCCGTGCAAGCCGATGGTGATGTCCAATCAAGTTGGCGATGGCCGGAGACGGCGGTGCGACGGTGACGGCGGAGCTAGGGTTTCGACCTTCGTCGGAAATGCTCGGAAATGGCGTAATAGGCTCGGGAAAAGGTCAGGAATGTTCCTGGGAGCACCAGGATGATGATTTGGGGGTTAGAATGGGGTGACATCGCCGGCAAAGCTGAGTTCGACGGCGAGGTACAGTTTTTCAGCCGGCAGCCGCAAAATCTCGAAATCTAAGGTGCTCGGTTGATAACTTTCAGGGTTTTTGGACAGGGAGCTTCGTTAGGACATAGAGAAGCTATCTGCTACCCAGATTAAAGGATGATTGTATGAATGAAAAGAATTTAAGCTGTTCTATTTAGAAATCGTTTGGTTATCGAACGAGAACTTGAGCTACACTTCATGTTATAGGTTTAGATTCTGTGAGCTTAAACTAGAGAGGATTGCGAACCTTTTTGCTTAAAGGATCGAGGCAGGAGATGGCCTAGAACTGGAGCTCGACGGTGAGACTGTGAATGTTCTCACCGGCTTCCTCGACGCGACCGAAAAACTTCAAAATATCCCAAGCAGAAGCTATGTCATGATCAATGACCATATAGAATATGTAGAGGAGGTTGTGACAAGCATTTTATCTACTTACAGCTCGGGGAGAAATGGCTTCAATCGTCGACGAAAGCTTGATCGAACAGAGGCGGCAGAAATGGTGTGAACTGAAGTGGAGCTCAACGGCGACGACCAGGGGGTATTTATAGGGACGGAGGGTTGAGGGGAGCGCGCCACGGCGGAAGCAAGCAGGCAGCTTGATGGATGCATGCCGCGTCGCGGTGTCGCGTGCTGCCGGCGTCGATCGGCGGGGAGACCTGGATACAGAGTACTCCCTTGGGTTGCACTCGAGTGGGTTAGGCAGACAGTGGGTCCCACTCCTCTTATCAACTTCCCCTCTCTGCAACTTCAATTCTCCTACCAAACTTGATCCAAAAATTATAGATTTTTGTGGGGAGGATCAAATAAATATCTGGAATTTGATTCTGCAATTGGATTTTGATATGGAGCAAGTTTCATTTGAATTTCAAATTGGATGAAATTCAATGGTGTCACTGAATTAAATAGCAACTGAGTTCCAAAAATTTTGAAACTTTGAGGATAAGTCAAGAAAGTAATGCTGACCATGATGGTGTGTTCAATTCTTGATGTTCAATTAAGTTGAACAGAATTCAAAATTTGAATTCCTAATATGGTCTGAATTTGCTAAGCATCTAAAATAAATTAGCAAATGGAGTTCAAAATTTATGAAACTTTGCAGGAAGTATATTTTGGAATTTTAGGAAGCCATAGAAAAATTCATGGCCTCAAAATTGAATAATTTTGACAGGGCCAAACGTACAGTAGCATATTGAATTTGAATATATATATTGGGTACTGCATATTAATTTGACCTAGGATCCTTCATTCAAATAATTCCAAATTATGAAGAGAGGTCAAAAGAATTTATCTAATATTATTGGTGAAGTCAATTCCTCACGTTAATAAAATTTAAGCATGAGTGGAAGAAAATATTTGATGAGATCAAGTTCTCTATTAGGATTTTACAGTTGACAAGATAATGGGCAACACCAGCCCCAACAGAGTTTGTACTCGGACTTCTCGGCTATGCATCCACTGGTTTTTACGGAGGCCGAGGAGCCTCTGGAGGCGGACAACTGTATCCGCACCCTCGAGGCAAAATTCGGTTTGCTACGATGCACCGAACAACAGAAGGCGCTGTTTGCAGCGCAACCAGTTAAGGGATCCGCCGGTGCTTGGTGGGCGAACTTCACCGCGCCACTGCCGGCTGGTCATGCGGTCTCATGGACCAAATTCCGGGAGGCGTTCCGCGCCTACCATATACCTCCCAATATAATGAAGAGGAAGCTTCAGGAATTTCTAGAGTTGAAGCAAGGCGGGAGTAGTGCTCATTAATACCCCCGCGCATTCAACCACTTGGTGCTATGTGCCAGAGTATGTGGGAACAGAAGACAATAAACGAGATACTTTCTTCTGTTGTTTGAACCCCAACAAGAAAGTTGAGCTCGTACAATGCAATACCAGCACCTTCAACGACATCGTCAATTCCACGATTGCACAAGAGGACGCTCAGCGCGAGATCGTTTCTGATAAGAGGAAACAAAGTGCACCGTCGAGCAGCAGCGGTGGTGGTCCGCAGAAGTACCGCATGGTGTATCGCTCACCATCCTGTTAGCTATGCAAGCCATCGGCACGACCGCAGCAGTTCCGCGTTTTTCTTTCAACGCACCGAGTTTCCGACTGCCATTTTGACAGCAGCAGAAGCAGCAACGGATGGTCCCATGTGCGTGTCCACCTCCACCACGTGCACCATGATTCCGTCTGCAGCATGGCGGGAACCCGCCACAATACACGTGCTACACGTGTGGCCGTGTCGGGCATTTTTCAAGGGACTGCCCCAAACAGCGACAAGGCAGCGCACAAGAACCATATCGGGGTGCAACTCAGCCCCGCAACCAGCCCAAGAATCCAGCACCAAAACCTGGCAATGTCCACCACTTAGCCATCAAAGACATGCCGGAAGGAGAACCCGTCCTCGCGGGTACGTTTTCTCTACTCCAGAATCCCGTAGTCATACTCTTTGACTCCGGCGCCACCCATAATTTCATTAGCCAATCATATGTTATCAAGTATTAATTATCTATCACTCCCATAGAAAGTCCATATTTTATCTGCTCTCCAGGTGGGAAAATAGCAGCGAACATGAAAGTCAATAAAGCACAACTTAAGATGGGTGGCAATATCTATCTGACTTCTCTAATTATATTAGAGGGTCAAAAGCTCGATGTTATCTTAGGAATGTCGTGGCTGCACCGTCATGGTGCTGTTCTCAACATCATTCTAGACCGCCTTATCCAAGAAACTCCAGCCACATACAACACGGAAGCCACAAAGCTTGAGGACATTTGTGTGATCCGTGAGTATCTGAACGTGTTTCCCGATGACCCTCCAAGTATGCCACCGGATAGGGACATCCTGTTCAAGATTGAACATATTTCGGGAACCACGCCTATTTCTCGAAGGCCGTACAAGATGGCAACAAAATAGTTGGCAGAATATAAGGAGCATTTGAAGGACTTGCTGGACAAAGGTCTCATCCGCCCAAGTTCATCTCCTTGGGGCTGCTCCGCATTATTTGTAAAGAAGAAGGACAAGACGTTACATCTATTTGTGGACTATTGTTTGCTCAATGTCGTGATGATCAAGAACAAGAATCCACTACCTCGCATCGATATCTTATTTGATCAATTAGTGGGTGCTAAAGTATTCTTGAAGATGGATCTTTGGTCCGGATATCATCAAATAAAAATCCTACCGGAGAATATACCGAAGACGACTTTCTCGACGAGATACGAGCTCTATGAATATCTCGTCATGTCGCTCGGACTTACCAATGCGCCGGCTCACTTCATGTATTTGATGAATTCATTATTCATGCCGGAGATGGTTAAGTTTGCCGTGGCCTTCATCGATGATATTCTGGTTTATTATAAATGAGAAGAAGAACACGCCAAACACTTGCATATCGTGCTCCAACGATTGCGAGAGCACAATCTTTATGCTAAATTCAGCAAGTTCGAGTTTTGGATCAGCCAAGTGCCATTTCTTGGTCACATTATTTTAGCGGAGGGTATCGCTGTTGATCCAAGAAAAATTGTGCAAGTGCTGAAATGGAAGTTTCCAACGTCCGTACACGAAGTTCGCAGCCTTCTCGGATTAGCGTTATATTATCGGAGGTTCATTCCGAGCTTCTCAAAAATCACTAAACAAATGACGGAGCTCCTGAAAAGGGGACTAAATATATTTGGAGCAAGGCATGTGAGGATCCATTTGAAGAATTGGTGAAACATCACACAATAGCCCCAATGTTAGCTCAGCCGGATACGACCAAATCTTTTGACATCGCTTCTGGCATTGGTCTCGACTGAGTGTTAATGCAAGAAGGCCGCGTGATCGCATATGACTCCCGGCAGCTCCTAAATCATGAGCAGCATTACCCGACTCATGAAATTGAGCTGGCTGCCGTGGTACTCACTTTAAAAATGCGGAGGCATTATTTACTTGGCAATCTAGTGCACCTCTACACCGATCACAAGAGCCTGAAATATATCTTCACTCAGAAGGAGTTGAATATGTGATAACGAAGAAGGTTAGAACTGATCAAAGACTATGAGATTAAAATTCATTACCATCCCCGCAAGGCGAATGTGGTTGCTGATGCGCTAAGCCCCAAGTCTCACGTCAATAATCTGTTCATCAGTCCAATGAACGAGGATGAGCCGAGTTCATACTCGGTTCCATATGGAGCGTTATATAATCTTGCTTTCATTCCTACCATACGAGACGAGATTATGGAAGCTCAGATGAAAGATGTGGGTATGTCAAACATTTGGAGGAGAATGAAGACTGGAGAAATGATGTGGGGACGAGAATCCCGACATCCGAGGATCTCATTGGGTGGTGTCGTGCGATGTGACACCCAACAGTATACAAGATCAAAACTAGAATAAAATACAAGACGAAGTCTTTTAGTTATCATAGAGAAAAAGTTTAACAATACTAGCGGAAGGAAAGAAACATATATATCATAGCTACGCTCTCAGCACTAGCTATGCAAAAGCAAAGTCATCCATGCCCTGGATACTTCGCACTAGCAACACGCAAATCACGGCGGCGTGCAGGGTTCCCACTCGGTTGTACACCCTGGAGAGGGTGCAGCCTCATCATCAAACCTTTCATCAATCGTATAACCTGCAAAATCTCGTTAACTGCAAACACGAGCATAAGGCTCAGCAAGACTAACCCATCTCACTAGACATATGCAAGAGTGAACACTAAGCATAGGTAAGGTGAAGCATAAACGACTTGCCTACAAGTGGATCCTTATAATCAGGTTTTAAGTAGCAAATGACATTCTCCAAGCACGGCACATCATAGACTCCACAATCAAACAAGAAACGCTATGCCAATGATATGTCATACTCAGAGCACATAATGCTATTACAGCTAAAGTATGGGGAAACTGTAAACTTTAATTTTACCATCTCTAAGTCATACAAGGTTGCAAAGCAATTAAAATTCAGCACAACATAATTTCCTGGCTTCTTTAGTATTTACTACATCACAGCTCAGTGAACAAGTGGTACTCTATTACCGGAGGGACGGTGATTGCAATCAAGACACACCCGGACAACACGACACAAACACCATTCGGAAGTGTCAGCGAGTACACCAGTACCTATGTAACACTTTAGTACTAGTCGTATATGGCCACCTTTCACAAGAAACCCGAACGCCGAGCCCGTCTCACCTCCGCGAACAGAAGGTCTCCGCACAGAACACCTTTTGTGTCCGCCGACCGATTTACACCTTACTGTCCTCAACCCACCCCTATCGATGGTGAGTTAATGGGCCTCGACATCCCTGTTATCGAGTTAAGTCAGTTTACTGGATTCCATATGTCCATTATTTCGCTGGTACAAGTCAAGCTTGTTCGAAGGGGGTGCATATAGACGGGCCTTAACTGACCAGTCAGAGCTATGAGACCAAGACCACGTCTTGGCGCTTCCTATCCATCTTTGACCATTCTTGAGTTTTAGATGTAACAGTTATTTTCTATAAATGTTATCCCAGTGTAGATGGGTGTATATTTCTATCTCGCGAGTAGATTCCAACTACTCGACTTCTACCGGTGTACCTACAACATTAGCATAGCAATTCTACACGTCGAGTTATTAACCTAGCCAATTAACCAATGGGATTCGGGGTCATGCATCTAGAGTATTCAAGCATCCTAAACGTAATGCACAATTCGTATGCTAATCATCATAGCGATAAAGTAAAATTTTATAAACGACTTAAATGCAAACCGGGGCTTGCCTGGATGCAGGTCAGAGTCGGGGTTAGTATCTGTCAGGTGTACTTCCAAGGCCTCTCGTTCCTCCTCGACTTCGGTCACTACACGATATGCATATAATATGTATATGAATGACTTTGAATAATAATTACTACCAAGACCATAATTTAATCTATGGTGATCATTATATGATAATGACCTAATTGGCTTTGGAACTTTGATGGTAGATACTAGGGAATATGGTAGAAGCTCTTGCAAAGAACAGGAGAGGATCAAAGTAGTTTGCTGTCTCCAAAATTATGGCAAGCAATAAACTTCCAAAAATTTTAGAGAAGAAAGTGTAGCTTGAACATAGCTGCCAGTGGATACTCATGATAGAGGAAGTTGTCCTGGTTCTAGAAAAATTTGTTTCATAAATTTCTAGGCCTTGGTGAAGGAGTTATTTAATTTCAAAGTTGGCAAGAATTTCTGGAATTATTTTATAATTGAATTTTTAACTTTTCAATTAATATTCAGTTTGCAACCGATTTCGGATAAGGAGATTTGGTCAATTAAATCCAAGATTTTTACAGGAACTAGCGTACCACTAAAGGAAGGTTCAGTCCAAATTTGGGACAAAATAAAGAACCTCAACATCTGTAAAAATTCAATAACTGAAAAACGTTATTGAACTATACAGAGGGTTATGAAAGTGCAATGGCTCCCAAACTTTTCCTGGTGGTCACGAATTGGACATTGTATTTTATGTGAATTTTGGGGATTTTTCCAGTGGCAAGTTCACCTGGAAAAATTTTATTTGCATTTGGAAATATTGTTTTCTAAAGAATTAGAATCGGTGTTTCATAGAACCTAATTGGTACTGACAGAAATTAGAGCTCAAGGGCATTCAAACAAAATTTGTTTGAATATTTTTGGAGCAGTCTACAGAGAGATATTGATTTTTAAACTTTGGAAATGGTTCTGCATATAATTGGAATTTGCAGTTTTTTAAATTTGGCACCAGGGCCCACTGGGTTTAAAATCATCCAATCAGGAGCTAGCCACACCGGGGCCATAAATTTTCCCACGTGGCCACACTAAATCCCTGGCCACAGACTGATCCGGCGCCTTTGCACTCGCTGGCAAGTGGGACCCGCCTCCCTGTCTTCTTCAACCTTTGGCCACGGCCCGGGCGGTGGCGTTCTCACCGGCGCGCGGTGGCGCTTTCGCCGGCGTTGGCTTCCGGCCCACGGGAGGCCTCGGTACTCGCCGCCCCACCCTATTATCATGCGGGGAACATGCTGGGCTAACTCCCGAGGCGGCGGGTGCTAGGGTTTCGGTTATGTCAAGACCCTTGATTCCCTAGCTAAAACTTTCGTTTGAAAACTCAGGAAGCATCGTGGAAGCATGGGAAAGAGTTTAGAAGGGGCTAGAGCTCGTGCCATAGCCGGTAACACCGAGGTCGACGGTGAACCGAGCTCCATCAATGGCGGAAGGGGAAAAATCGAATAACTTGCTAATTAGTCGATGGTTCTTTCTGATTTTTGGAGGGAAGGTGCGCTAGGATACGTAGATCATGTCGTCTAACTGGATCAAAGAAATTTTGTGCATACAATCGGAATTAAACCGACAAACTAGCTTTCAAGCTATAAAAGTGCTTTGGTAATCTACGGAATACAGATGCTAGGATGCACGATAGGGATTCAAACATAACCAGAAGCTTCACGAGATTGTTGCGCACCTTTTTGCTATAGACTGCAGAGGACGGGGTGGCTCGTATCGGCGGTGAGGCTGAGTGGCGTCGGGCGGCGCTGAGGTGATCGCGGCGGCGAGGAAATGGCGTGGCGCGATGAACGGTGAAACGGTGTGTGACTCTGGTTGGCCGGGGGGGTGATTTTATAGTCTTCACAGCAGCAGATAAGGATGTTGGGGCAGCTGGAGGCGACCGACGGCTGACAGCGCACTGGCGGCATGCAGCGTCGCGGTGTCGCACGAAGAAAGAAACAGCGGCGGTTAAACGGTCTCCCCGTCTGACATGTGGGCCCCACCGCTCTCCCTTATCTGTTCCTCTAAATTCCTGCTCAAACATTGTCCAAAAATTCCTAAAATTTACAAACAGGCTAAGAAAAATATGGGGAACTCAATTCTGCAATCAGATTTCAATTTGGAGATAGTTTGTTTCAAATTTAAAATCAAATTTGAATTCAAACATGTTTATAAACCTCATTGAAATAAATAGTAGCTGAGGTCCATAAATCTCCAAACTTTGAAACAAAGGTCCCTGAACCATAAAAGGTCTTGGGAAAAATTGTGGGTTGATTTGTGCAAGGTTCAGTGCAAAGCTAAATTTGATATTGACGCGAAATGAATCCCTTGTACATGTCCAAACAAGTGGAAGATGTACTTCAAAAATCTTGAAAATTTTCCGATAAGCTATTTAAGATATTTAAGAGGCCAAGGAATAATTTGGAGCCTTGGATTTGAATCTTTTTTGCAGGGCCAATTATGCATAGCAACATAATCAAATGACATTTGTTTTGATTTTTATATTGCTGCAACATAATTTGCCCTAGCCATTTCAATCAATTAAATTCCCAACTTTGCAGAAAGGTTTAATTAAAATATTCTAGGATTAGGTTGAAGTCCAGTCCTCATGTTAATAAGATTTAAACATGAGTAGAAAGAAAACTTTTTAGTGAGGTAAAGTTTACGTGCACAACTATATTGACCTCCATTATGTTTAATAAACAACTTGTAGTTCAACTTCACATGAAAGGAAAAAGTGGGATTTTACATACCTCTCCCCTTAAAAGAATCTCGTCCCGAGATTACAAAGGAAAGACAAAAGGTAAAGACCTACTGAACATGTGCCGCTAACAAGTCCGGATAGTTCGTTTTAAGATATTCCTCGCTTTTCGACGTGGCTTCTTCAGCACTGTGGTTGCTCCACAAGACCTTGTAGAAATGCAAGGTGCGTCTCCTCATGGTGCGATTTTTCTCATCAATGATCTGGGTTGGATGCTCGGAATAGGTAAGATCTGGTTGGAGAGCTTCCAAATCCTCAATACTTATATTCGCTGGGGCTTTGAGACATTTCCGCAACTGAGAAATGTGAAACACATTGTGGATCCCTGCCAGCGATGACAATAACTCCAATTGATATGCCACAGGTCCGCATCTTTTGATTATTGCGAACGGCACAATGAAATGTGGAGCTAGCTTCCCTCTCACTCCGAATCGATGAATTCCCTTCATTGGGGATACCCGGAGGTAAACTTGATCCCCAATCTCGAAGTGAAGAGGTCGACGTCGTTTGTCTGCATAGCTCTTCTGACGAGACAGAGCGGCTTTGAGATTTGCTTGAATAATACGTACTTGTTCTTCGGCTTCATTTATCAAGTCGATGCCATATACCACTCGTTCACCAGATTCACAACAGTTCAAGGGTGTGCGACACTTCCGACCATAAAGAGCTTCATATGGCGCCATCTGGATGCTAGTCTGGTTACCAATGTTGTATGAAAATTCCGCCAATGGCAGATGATCATCCCGATTCCTACAATGGTGGATGGCATAGGCACGAATCATATCCTCTAGCACTTGATTCACCCGTTCGGTTTGTCCATCAGTCTGAGGATGATAAGCCGAGCTTCAAATCAGTTTGGTACCCAATGCATCATGGAGATGCTCCCAAAAGCGAGCAACGAAAATAGTTCCACGATCTGAAATGATAGTGTGGGGTACTCCATGTAGGCACAAAATTCTGGAGATATAAAGTTCTGCATACCGCTTTGCATCATAATCCACACTGACCGGTATGAAATGAGCTGATTTGGTCAACCGGTAAATGATCACCCAAATTGAGTCGTGCTTATGGAGAGTGGGAGGCAACCCAACAATGAAATCCATGCTGATATCCTCCCATTTCCAAGCCGGTATGCTTAACGGTTGAAGCTGCCCAGTTGCCTTCATATGGTCGACCTTAACTTGTTGACAAATATCACATTCAGATATGTATGTTGCTACTTCTCTCTTCATCCGAGTCCACCAGAACTTCTTCCTTACGTCTTGGTACATTTTGTTACTTCTTGGATGAATGGAATACTTGGATAGATGAGCCTCATCCAGTATCTTCTTCCGATGTTCCATGTTCTGGGGTACCACTATGCGGGTTTTAAACCAGAGGGTACCTTCATCATCACATCGGAAACATTTCATCTCCCCCTTCTCCATTCTTTGCCGAATGTGCGACATCCCTTTGTCCTCCTTATGAGCTGCTATAATATCCTCCCTGATAGTAGGAATGAGAGCTAGGTTGTAGAGTGCCCCATATGGAACCAAGTAGAGACTCGGTTCTTCTTCTCCCATTGAGGTAATGGAAAGATTGTTGACATGGGACTTGCGGCTCAGAGCATCTGCGACTACATTTGCCTTGCCTGGATGGTAGTGGATCTCAATCTCATAATCCTTGATTAATTCCAACCATCTAAGCTGTCGCATATTTAAGTCCTTTTGGGTAAAGATGTACTTCAGGCTCTTGTGATCGGTGTAGAGATGTACTAAATTACCTACTAGATAATGTCTCCACATCATCAATGCTAGTACCACAACAGCGAGCTCTAGATCATGAGTCGGATAGTGCTACTCATGGTTCCAAAGCTTTCATGATCCATAAGTGATCACTCGTCTGTCCTGCATGAACACACAACCCAAACCAATTCCTGATGCATCACAATATACGTCAAATGATTTGGTTGTGTCCGGTTGAGCTAATACTGGTGCCGTTGTGAGCTGTTTTACCAATGCCTGGATACCTACCTCACATGCCTTAGTACATACATACTTCTTCCCCTTCTTCAGAAGTTCTGTCATTGGCTTAGCTATTTTCGAGAAACTAGGAATGAACCTCTGGTAATACCCAGCTAAACCTATAAAACTTCGAACTTCATGTACGGACTTAGGAGACTCCCATTTGAGTACTTGCTTTATCTTGCTTGGATCAACTGCAATCCCTTCTGCTGATATGATGTGCCCTAGAAATGGCACTTGGCTGATCCAGAATTCACACTTGCTGAACTTAGCATAGAGCTGGTGGTCCCGTAATCGTCGAAGCTATCTGGTACTAAAAGAAACTAGAGCTCAAGATCTTTCAAACAAAATTTGTTTGACAATGTTTGGAGTAGTTTACAGATTGATATTCAATTTAGAAGTTTGAACAATTTTCTGGAATTAATTTAATAACCCATTGGCGCCAGAATTCAAATTCAATCGGGCGGGTCCCATGGCCACGTAGCGTGCTCTGGTCGATGCAACACCGTGGTCCACAAATTTATTCGCGCGCGGCCGCACGGAATTCCAGCCGCACCATGATCCCGCAGCTACTGGCAGGTGGGGCCCCCCGGGTTGTCTTCTACCTTGGGCCAACGCCCGCGCGAGGTGGCGCCCGCGGTGGTGACTCGCCGGCGAGCTCGCCGCCGGCTAAACCGACGGGCCAAACTTGCCCAAACTCGCCGCCTGGGGTTTTTGAGTCGCTGAGCACGACAGTGAGGTCGGTGGGACCAGCAACTCGCCGAAAATGGCCGTGCGACGGCGGCGGCGGCGGTGAGCACTCGGGCAACCTGGAACTCGCTCCCGATTAGCTCAAACCACTCGGAATCAAAACCTTCCTGGGACGATGTAGATCAAGGAACTGGACGTGGAAGAGGGGGAAACAACTGGAAACTATGAGCTTGATGGCGAACCGAGGTTTCCTCACCGACGGCGAGCAAAACTCGATTTCCTCGGCCGTTGCTCGATAACTTTTAGTGGTTTTTGCTCAGGTAGGAGCTCTAGGACCTATAGAAACTATCTCTAAGCAATTGCATATAATGATTACTTGTAGAAACGTAATTTAAACGAAAACCAAGCGAGCTTCCTCACATCGGCCGGAAAGAAGAAGAACAATAACTTGCTCATTTCTCAATGAAAAGGGAAACGGTTTGCACCGTGAGTCAGAGCTCGACTAGGTGCACCTTTATGCTTTTGGGATCGTGGCTTGAAACTGCGTGAAATGGTGGCGCACCACGGAGCAGAGGTGGGCGGCGACGATGAAGCGCGGCGGAGAAGGAATCGCGAGAGGGGGAACCACCGATCGGGGAAGGGGAAATACTGGGGCTGCGGCCGGCTTTTTATCGCGCCGCGGCAAGCAAGCAGTCAGCTCGCTGGAGCTTGCATGCGCGCGCGCTGTCGAGCGGGTGAGCGCCTGTGCAGAGATGGCAGGCGGCCGACCTGACCCGTTCAGCAGCGGCTGACCGGTGGGGCCCATAGGTCAGTCAGACCCCAACACAAAAGTTAATAATTCATTTAAACATAGATGGTCAACTCCAAAAATCATGAAACTTTGTGGAGATGGTAAATGAATTATTCTGAACCCAATGTTGAACTCAAATCTTATGTTCAAAGAAGTTGGAAAAGAATTTAAAATTCAGATTTGAATTTGATTCAAATTTGCTAAGCGCCTCAAATAAAATAGCAAATGAGTTCCCAAAATCTTGAAATTTTGCAGGCAAGCTCTTGAGAATATTAGAAGGTCAAGGAAAAATTTAGAGCCTCTAATTTGAATATTTTTGGCAGGGCCAATTAGTACTGCATTTTAAATTGCCTTAATAAGCTTCATCCAAATAATTCTAAAAATTGAAGAGGGATGAATAGAATCATTCTAGAATTAGTGATGAAGTCCAATACTCATGTTAATAAAATTTAACCATGAGTGCAAGAAAGGTTTGGATGGTATTAAGTTCATGTGTACCACTATATTGGATCTTTAATATAGTTGATCACAAAACTCATGACTGAATTCACATGCCATAAAAGTGGGGTTTTACAATATCTCTTCGTAGAATCGACGATGACTTCATGTAATGAATTTATGTAATACTGAGGATGTATACAACAATGTTGTAATTTATGATTTTTGCATATATTGATGTTTTGTATCTGGAAAAATGTGGACAAAATCAGCCTTAAACAAAGGAGATGCTGTCAAAAAATTTCCAGGAAACTGTCAAATTGCAAAAATTCATATCTCATTATACAGAAAGGGTCTGGAGGCAAATAAATACATTAGGGAAAGCTCTTTGAGTGTGATGCAACTTTTTAGTTGAACTCATTTCCTTAATGTGCCTCTAACTGGATGAAAATATCGAATTTCTCAAGACTGGTATGAATGAGCAGAAACTGAGACAGAATTCCAATGTGATGTTCCATTTGATATTTGAATTTGAATTCACTTTCATAATTCAATTATCAAACCCATGATCTATTGATCAACAAAGTTTTCTGAATTTAAGTATTTGACTCAATCTATTACTTCTTTTATAGATAATGGATGTGATGCTGTTGCCGGACAGATGGCTGTTCTCCACGTGCGCCAACTGTCCCGGCTTCCCGATCATGCTGCGGAAAGAGCTCCAACAATTTAGCTTCATCGAAATGCCAGTCTATTGGGGTCAAGAATCGGTCAACAGAGGCGTACTATCATGTACCGTCCTGGTCGATATCCCTGCTAGTCCGTGTTTTTATGGATGGGCTCCTTTTTCGGTCACTATCCGGGGAGCTCAGTTGGAGGATACGTGGGCCATCGCAGCGGGCGAAGCGGTTATGAGGCTTTGCGAGCGTCATCAAGATGCCATGGCTGGGACACAATTTTCTCTTCTTCCAGTCCATGGTGTGGCTGGTCTTGAGTGGCAATGTCGTATGGTTGCGGCCTATCAACCATATGGCGACACAACCTCAAAAACACTTGGGACTTAAGCCGCTTCCTCCAGCATGGTGGTTCTTACACAAGGTGCAACCCTTCGGGAGCAGGTCGAAGCCTTGAGGCAAACGATTGAACGGGGTAACACTCTTGACTACATCGATGAGGACCTACATTCATTTTTGGCTCCAACAAATCACCGGCTGACTCAATGCGAGAACCAACTGCATCGCACTCACAGTGGACTGTGAAAAGCTTATGCCGAACTGAGACGAACTCGCAATGAACTGCAGCAAGCTCGTGATGGATTGCAGGCGAGTCAATTGGTGTTGCGGAAACAGCAAGAGCAGCCGTTGGTGACCACCGAGGAACGAGATGAAGCCGTCGTAGAAGCTCAGAATTGGGAATATGAGGCAGGTCAACATCAGGAGGACTTGTGGGAGGCCGAGGCACAATTGCCGCACCCAGGCATGTATCCACTGGCGGAAGCCATGCCTCTGAATATGGGGCAGTAGGTGCTCTCAGGTTTGGAAAAGGAAGAAGATCGTGAGATACTCGAGTACATCGATGAGGATGCATCGGATTGGGATGGGGCATCACTACTGCCATCACGTGGCAACATATAGTTAGTGGTTGCTCATGTTTATTTTGTAGCCATGTTTGTGTCATAATTTAAATAGTAGTGGGTGTGTGGGAGATGACAATGTGTGTATGACGTCTCATGGATACCAAGTATAGTTGAGATGCACTTCCGTAGTGGGAGTCCATAATTTTGGAGTTCACTACTGTAAACTTGGTCATGAGATAATATATCTTGTATAAAGATTGTACATTATAAATATATGTGAATGTTATGCGATTATCACTTTGTGAATACTCACACTAATATGGTATAGAATGGATGAAGCAAACAAACATGTTGCTGATTTTTAAATCATGTGGATGCAGAATGGTGCATGCATGTTCTACGCCCAAGATGGGAGGATCTAGCTGGGGTCGTGAGGATGAATCTCTGACCCGGGAGCAAACCACAACACCACAGCAACAAGTTCCACCACAACCACCACCTGAACCTCCGAGGACTCTCACGGAGATTCTGGCTGCAGCAATCGGCTCGCGCGATGAGCAAACCGAGTTACTGTGGATGTTGGTCCAGAATTCGTCCCGTCAAGGGGAGCTTGTATGTAGGGACCAGAATCCCGACCTCCAAGGATCTTATTGGGTGGTGTCGTGCGATGCGACACCCAACAGTATACAAGAAAAGAACGAGAACAATTTACAATACCAAGTATTTATTGAAAAGCACAGTGGGAGACTGAAAATACTAACGAAAGGAAAGAGAACTATACATCATAGCTATGCTCTCAACACTAGCTATGCAAAAGCAAAGTCATCCATGCCCTGGATACTTCGCACTAGCAACACACAACTCACGGCGGCGTGCAGGGTTCCCACTCGGTGTAAACCCTAGAGGTGGTGCAGCCCCGTCATCAAACCCGTCATCAGTCATATAATGTGCAAAATCTCGTTAATTGCAAACGTGAACATAAGGCTTAGCAAGACTAACCCATCTCACTAGACATATGCAAGGGTGAATAGTAAGCATAGGTAAGGTAAAGCGTAAAGGACTCGCCTACAAGTGGATCCTTATATTCATAATATAAGTAGCACATGACATTCTTCAGGCACGGCACATCATAGACTCCACAATCAAACAAGAAACGTTTTGCCGATGATAGGACGTGCACAAAGCACATAATGATATTGCAGGTTAAGTATGGGGAAACTGTAAGCTTTTAATTGTACTATTTCTAAATCAAACAAGGTTGTCCAAGCAATTTGTAATTATATATATCATATTCTCCTAACTTCTTCAGTATTTACTACGTCACAGCGCAGTGATTGCAATCAGGATACACCCGGACAACACGACACATACGCACTTTCAGAAATGTCAACGAGTACATACAACAGTACCTACATAATATTTCAGTACTAGTCGTTTATGGCCACCTTTCACTAAACACTTGAATGTCGAACCGGTCGATCCGTCATGAGCAGGAGGTCACTGCGTGTGGCGTACTCTGACGTGCCCACCAGCTGATTTACACCTTGTTGCCCTCAACCCATGCCTATAAAATGGAACGGAATGCCTCGACAAACCAGTATCAAGCTACCTCAGTTTACTGGAGCCCATTTCTCCACTATGTCACTGAAACAATTCAAGCTTGTCTAGCAGGGCCGCACACGAAATGGTCCTCAATCGACACAAGCAGGGCTACACACGTGAGACCACATCTCGCTGCATCCTACCCACTGCTCGGTATCAATTTTATATTCATAAACCATTTTTTGATTCCAAATCCTCCCGTGTGATAAAATTCCTATCCCGCGAGTAGATTCCAACTACTCGACTTCTAACGAATTCCTATGAGCATAAGCATAGCAGTGTCTACTCAACGGGCCGTAGACCTACCCAAGACTCCATAGGATTTGTGGGCCATGCAAGTGAATGTCAAACACCTTAAACGTAATGCACAATCATCTGAATACGTAAGGTGAAATAAAAACTGCAAGACACTGTAAGGAACTTAAATGCAATCCGGGGCTTGCCTGAATGCGAGTCTGAGCCTATGTTATTTTCTGGCAGCTGGACCTCCATAGCTTCCGGCTGCTCCTCGATTTCAGCTACTACACGATATGCATATACTAGGCATCATGAATTTGAAAATAATTAATATGCTTGAGGTGGTGCAAATATCCTAAGATGAAAATAAGATTATTATCTTAATTGGCTTTGGGACTGTTATGGTAGATACTAGTGACTATAGAGAAGACTCTTGCAAAGAACAGGAGATGATCAAGGAAGTTTGTTGTTCTTAAAAATTATGGTAAGCAATAACCTTCCCTAAATTTTGATTGAAATTTTGGAGACCTATCATTGCTACCAGGGGTTTTATCATGTAGATGGGGTCTCACTGGTTCTAGTAATATTTGTTTCACTATTTTCTAACTTTCCTACAGGGAGAAACTGATTTTTCAAGTTTGGGCAAAATTCTGGAAATTGATTTTTCCTTTTTTCTCAATTTATAACTACATAGAGATTTGGAATATTGATCAACCCAGTATATTAAGTCCAAAGAAATTGAAATTTTTACTGAGGGTCAAGTGTATTAACAATAGCGTTCTGACCAAATTTGGGAATTTTTTCAATTAACAGAACTGTAGGAGTGAATTTTTTTAAGCATTTTGCTTATATGAATTATAGAGAAATTTCTATGGCTTTTCATACAAATCCAAGTGCACCACTGTACAGTATTCTTCATGCTGGTTCTAATAAATTTTATTTGGTAATTTTTGGATAATTCTATTGGATGTTATAGATTTTCCAAGTTTGGCTTGAATCTGGATTTATTTTCCTATTGGAAGTTTTAAACAAAGGGGCCGATCCCACTTCATTTGAATCGGGCCAATCAAAACTGATCCACACCAGGAGCTATGGGGTTAACCCGCGCAGCCACACCGGATCCGCGTTCATAGCTGATCCCACGCGAGATGGCGTCGTTGACAAGTGGGACCCGCATCCTTCGTCTACCTTCCGACGCGGCGGCGTCTCTCGCCGGAACCGCGGCGGCGCTTTGCCGGACCTAGTTGTGTAAACCTCCTTTCAGCCTCGCCTTGACCGCTCAACCATAAAATTGCCGCGCAAGCCGATGGTGATGTCCAATCAAGTCGGCGATGGCCGGAGACGGCGGTGCGACGGTGACGGCGGAGCTAGGGTTTCGACGTTCGTCGGAAATGCTCGAAAATGGCGTAATAGGCTCGGGAAAAGGTCAGGAATGTTCCTGGGAGCACCAGGATGATGATTTGGGGGTTAGAATGGGGTGACATCGCCGGCAAAGCTGAGTTCGACGGCGAGGTACGGTTTTTCAGCCGGCAGCCGCAAAATCTCGAAATCTAAGGTGCTCGGTTGATAACTTTCAGGGTTTTTGGACAGGGAGCTTCGTTAGGACATACAGAAGCTATCTGCTACCCAGATTAAAGGATGATTGTATGAATGAAAAGAATTTAAGCTGTTCTATTGAGAAATCGTTTGGTTATCGAACGAGAACTTGAGCTACACTTCATGTTATAGGTTTAGATTCTGTGAGCTTAAACTAGAGGGGATTGCGAACCTTTTTGCTTAAAGGATCGAGGCAGGAGATGGCCTAGAACTGGAGCTCGACGGTGAGACTGTGAATGTTCTCGCCGGCTTCCTCGACGCGACCGAAAAACTTCAAAATATCCCAAGCAGAAGCTATGTCACGATCAATGACCATATAGAATACGTAGAAGAGGTTGTGACAAGCATTTTATCTACTTACAGCTCGGGGAGAAATGGCTTCAATCGTCGATGAAAGCTTGATCGAACAGAGGCGGCAGAAATGGTGTGAACTGAAGTGGAGCTCAACGGCGACGACCAGGGGGTATTTATAGTGACGGAGGGTTGAGGGGAGCGCGCCACGGCGGAAGCAAGCAGGCAGCTTGATGGATGCATGCCGCGTCGCGGTGTCGCGTGCTGCCGGCGTCGATCGGCGGGGAGATCTGGATACAGAGTACTCCCGTGGGTTGCACTCGAGTGGGTTAGGCAGACAGTGGGTCCCACTCCTCTTATCCACTTCCCCTCTCTGCATCTTCAATTCTCCTACCAAACTTGATCCAAAAATTATAGATTTTTGTGGGGAGGATCAAATAAATATCTGGAATTTGATTCTGCAATTGGATTTTGATATGGAGCAAGTTTCATTTGAATTTCAAATTGGATGAAATTCAATGGTGTCACTGAATTAAATAGCAACTGAGTTCCAAAAATTTTGAAACTTCGAGGATAAGTCAAGAAAGTAATGCTGACCATGATGGTGTGTTCAAATCTTGATGTTCAATTAAGTTGAACAGAATTCAAAATTTGAATTCCTAGTATGGTCTGAATTTGCTAAGCATCTAAAATAAATTAGCAAATGGAGTTCAAAATTTATGAAACTTTGCAGGAAGTCTATTTTGGAATTTTAGGAAGCCATATAAAAATTCATGGCCTCAGAATTGAATAATTTTGACAGGGCCAAACGTACAGTAGCATATTGAATTTGAATATATATTGGGTACTGCATATTAATTTGACCTAGGATCCTTCATTCAAATAATTCCAAATTATGAAGAGAGGTCAAACGAATTTATCTAATATTATTGGTGAAGTCAATTCCTCACGTTAATAAAATTTAAGCATGAGTGGAAGAAAATATTTGATGAGATCAAGTTCTCTATTAGGATTTTACAGTTGACAAGATAATGGGCAACACCAGCCCCAACAGAGTTTGTACTCGGACTTCTCGGCTATGCATCCACTGGTTTTTACGGAGGCCGAGGAGCCTCTGGAGGCGGACAACTGTATCCGCACCCTCGAGGCAAAATTCGGTTTGCTACGATGCACCGAACAACAGAAGGCGCTGTTTGCAGCGCAACCAGTTAAGGGATCCGCCGGTGCTTGGTGGGCGAACTTCACCGCGCCACTGCCGGCTGGTCATGCGGTCTCATGGACCAAATTCCGGGAGGCGTTCCGCGCCTACCATATACCTCCCAATATAATGAAGAGGAAGCTTCAGGAATTTCTAGAGTTGAAGCAAGGCGGGAGTAGTGCTCATTAATACCCCCGCGCATTCAACCACTTGGTGCTATGTGCCAGAGTATGTGGGAACAGAAGACAATAAACGAGATACATTCTTCTGTTGTTTGAACCCCAACAAGAAAGTTGAGCTCGTACAATGCAATACCAGCACCTTCAACGACATCGTCAATTCCACGATTGCACAAGAGGACGCTCAGCGCGAGATCGTTTCTGATAAGAGGAAACAAAGCGCACCGTCGAGCAGCAGCGGTGGTGGTCCGCACAAGTACCGCATGGTGTATCGCTCACCATCCGGTTAGCTATGTAAGCCATCGGCACGACCGCAGCAGTTCCGCGTTTTTCTTTCAACGCACCGAGTTTCCGACTGCCATTTTGACAGCAGCAGAAGCAGCAACGGATGGTCCCATGTGCGTGTCCACCTCCACCACGTGCACCATGATTCCGTCTGCAGCATGGCGGGAACCCGCCACAATACACGTGCTACACGTGTGGCCGTGTCGGGCATTTTTCAAGGGACTGCCCCAAACAGCGACAAGGCAGCGCACAAGAACCATATCGGGGTGCAACTCAGCCCCGCAACCAGCCCAAGAATCCAGCACCAAAACCTGGCAATGTCCACCACTTAGCCATCAAAGACATGCCGGAAGGAGAACCCGTCCTCGCGGGTACGTTTTCTCTACTCCAGAATCCCGTAGTCATACTCTTTGACTCCGGCGCCACCCATAATTTCATTAGCCAATCATATGTTATCAAGTATTAATTATCTATCACTCCCATAGAAAGTCCATATTTTATCTGCTCTCCAGGTGGGAAAATAGCAGCGAACATGAAAGTCAATAAAGCACAACTTAAGATGGGTGGCAATATCTATCTGACTTCTCTAATTATATTAGAGGGTCAAAAGCTCGATGTTATCTTAGGAATGTCGTGGCTGCACCGTCATGGTGCTGTTCTCAACATCATTCTAGACCGCCTTATCCAAGAAACTCCAGCCACATACAACACGGAAGCCACAAAGCTTGAGGACATTTGTGTGATCCGTGAGTATCTGAACGTGTTTCCCGATGACCCTCCAAGTATGCCACCGGATAGGGACATCCTGTTCAAGATTGAACATATTTCGGGAACCACGCCTATTTCTCGAAGGCCGTACAAGATGGCAACAAAATAGTTGGCAGAATATAAGGAGCATTTGAAGGACTTGCTGGACAAAGGTCTCATCCGCCCAAGTTCATCTCCTTGGGGCTGCTCCGCATTATTTGTAAAGAAGAAGGACAAGACGTTACATCTATTTGTGGACTATTGTTTGCTCAATGTCGTGATGATCAAGAACAAGAATCCACTACCTCGCATCGATATCTTATTTGATCAATTAGTGGGTGCTAAAGTATTCTTGAAGATGGATCTTTGGTCCGGATATCATCAAATAAAAATCCGACCGGAGAATATACCGAAGACGACTTTCTCGACGAGATACGAGCTCTATGAATATCACGTCATGTCGCTCGGACTTACCAATGCGCCGGCTCACTTCATGTATTTGATGAATTCATTATTCATGCCGGAGATGGTTAAGTTTGCCGTGGCCTTCATCGATGATATTCTGGTTTATTATAAATGAGAAGAAGAACACGCCAAACACTTGCATATCGTGCTCCAACGATTGCGAGAGCACAATCTTTATGCTAAATTCAGCAAGTTCGAGTTTTGGATCAGCCAAGTGCCATTTCTTGGTCACATTATTTTAGCGGAGGGTATCGCTGTTGATCCAAGAAAAATTGTGCAAGTGCTGAAATGGAAGTTTCCAACGTCCGTACACGAAGTTCGCAGCCTTCTCGGATTAGCGTTATATTATCGGAGGTTCATTCCGAGCTTCTCAAAAATCACTAAACAAATGACGGAGCTCCTGAAAAGGGGACTAAATATATTTGGAGCAAGGCATGTGAGGATCCATTTGAAGAATTGGTGAAACATCACACAATAGCCCCAATGTTAGCTCAGCCGGATACGACCAAATCTTTTGACATCGCTTCTGGCATTGGTCTCGACTGAGTGTTAATGCAAGAAGGCCGCGTGATCGCATATGACTCCCGGCAGCTCCTAAATCATGAGCAGCATTACCCGACTCATGAAATTGAGCTGGCTGCCGTGGTACTCACTTTAAAAATGCGGAGGCATTATTTACTTGGCAATCTAGTGCACCTCTACACCGATCACAAGAGCCTGAAATATATCTTCACTCAGAAGGAGTTGAATATGTGATAACGAAGAAGGTTAGAACTGATCAAAGACTATGAGATTAAAATTCATTACCATCCCCGCAAGGCGAATGTGGTTGCTGATGCGCTAAGCCCCAAGTCTCACGTCAATAATCTGTTCATCAGTCCAATGAACGAGGATGAGCCGAGTTCATACTCGGTTCCATATGGAGCGTTATATAATCTTGCTTTCATTCCTACCATACGAGACGAGATTATGGAAGCTCAGATGAAAGATGTGGGTATGTCAAACATTTGGAGGAGAATGAAGACTGGAGAAATGATGTGGGGACGAGAATCCCGACATCCGAGGATCTCATTGGGTGGTGTCGTGCGATGTGACACCCAACAGTATACGAGATCAAAACTAGAATAAAATACAAGACGAAGTCTTTTAGTTATCATAGAGAAAAAGTTTAACAATACTAGCGGAAGGAAAGAAACATATATATCATAGCTACGCTCTCAGCACTAGCTATGCAAAAGCAAAGTCATCCATGCCCTGGATACTTCGCACTAGCAACAAGCAAATCACGGCGGCGTGCAGGGTTCCCACTCGGTTGTACACCCTGGAGAGGGTGCAGCCTCATCATCAAACCTTTCATCAATCGTATAACCTGCAAAATCTCGTTAACTGCAAACACGAGCATAAGGCTCAGCAAGACTAACCCATCTCACTAGACATATGCAAGAGTGAACACTAAGCATAGGTAAGGTGAAGCATAAACGACTTGCCTACAAGTGGATCCTTATAATCAGGTTTTAAGTAGCAAATGACATTCTCCAAGCACGGCACATCATAGACTCCACAATCAAACAAGAAACGCTATGCCAATGATATGTCATACTCAGAGCACATAATGCTATTACAGCTAAAGTATGGGGAAACTGTAAACTTTAATTTTACCATCTCTAAGTCATACAAGGTTGCAAAGCAATTAAAATTCAGCACAACATAATTTCCTGGCTTCTTTAGTATTTACTACATCACAGCTCAGTGAACAAGTGGTACTCTATTACCGGAGGGACGGTGATTGCAATCAAGACACACCCGGACAACACGACACAAACACCATTCGGAAGTGTCAGCGAGTACACCAGTACCTATGTAACACTTTAGTACTAGTCGTATATGGCCACCTTTCACAAGAAACCCGAACGCCGAGCCCGTCTCACCTCCGCGAACAGAAGGTCTCCGCACAGAACACCTTTTGTGTCCGCCGACCGATTTACACCTTACTGTCCTCAACCCACTCCTATCGATGGTGAGTTAATGGGCCTCGACATCCCTGTTATCGAGTTAAGTCAGTTTACTGGATTCCATATGTCCATTATTTCGCTGGTACAAGTCAAGCTTGTTCGAAGGGGCTGCATATAGACGGGCCTTAACTGACCAGTCAGAGCTATGAGACCAAGACCACGTCTTGGCGCTTCCTATCCATCTTTGACCATTCTTGAGTTTTAGATGTAACAGTTATTTTCTATAAATGTTATCCCAGTGTAGATGGGTGTATATTTCTATCTCGCGAGTAGATTCCAACTACTCGACTTCTACCGGTGTACCTACAACATTAGCATAGCAATTCTACACGTCGAGTTATTAACCTAGCCAATTAACCAATGGGATTCGGGGTCATGCATCTAGAGTATTCAAGCATCCTAAACGTAATGCACAATTCGTATGCTAATCATCATAGCGATAAAGTAAAATTTTATAAACGACTTAAATGCAAACCGGGGCTTGCCTGGATGCAGGTCAGAGTCGGGGTTAGTATCTGTCAGGTGTACTTCCAAGGCCTCTCGTTCCTCCTCGACTTCGGTCACTACACGATATGCATATAATATGTATATGAATGACTTTGAAAAATAATTACTACCAAGACCATAATTTAATCTATGGTGATCATTATATGATAATGACCTAATTGGTTTTGGAACTTTGATGGTAGATACTAGGGAATATGGTAGAAGCTCTTGCAAAGAACAGGAGAGGATCAAAGTAGTTTGCTGTCTCCAAAATTATGGCAAGCAATAAACTTCCAAAAATTTTAGAGAAGAAAGTGTAGCTTGAACATAGCTGCCAGTGGATACTCATGATAGAGGAAGTTGTCCTGGTTCTAGAAAAATTTGTTTCATAAATTTCTAGGCCTTGGTGAAGGAGTTATTTAATTTCAAAGTTGGCAAGAATTTCTGGAATTATTTTATAATTGAATTTTTAACTTTTCAATTAATATTCAGTTTGCAACCGATTTCGGATAAGGAGATTTGGTCAATTAAATCCAAGATTTTTACAGGAACTAGCGTACCACTAAAGGAAGGTTCAGTCCAAATTTGGGACAAAATAAAGAACCTCAACATCTGTAAAAATTCAATAACTGAAAAACGTTATTGAACTATACAGAGGGTTATGAAAGTGCAATGGCTCCCAAACGTTTCCTGGTGGTCACGAATTGGACATTGTATTTTATGTGAATTTTGGGGATTTTTCCAGTGGCAAGTTCACCTGGAAAAATTTTATTTGCATTTGGAAATATTGTTTTCTAAAGAATTAGAATCGGTGTTTCATAGAACCTAATTGGTACTGACAGAAATTAGAGCTCAAGGGCATTCAAACAAAATTTGTTTGAATATTTTTGGAGCAGTCTACAGAGAGATATTGATTTTTAAACTTTGGAAATGGTTCTGCATATAATTGGAATTTGCAGTTTTTTAAATTTGGCACCAGGGCCCACTGGGTTTAAAATCATCCAATCAGGAGCTAGCCACACCGGGGCCATAAATTTTCCCACGTGGCCACACTAAATCCCTGGCCACAGACTGATCCGGCGCCTTTGCACTCGCTGGCAAGTGGGACCCGCCTCCCTGTCTTCTTCAACCTTTGGCCACGGCCCGGGCGGCGGCGTTCTCACCGGCGCGCGGTGGCGCTTTCGCCGGCGTTGGCTTCCGGCCCACGGGAGGCCTCGGTACTCGCCGCCCCACCCTATTATCATGCGGGGAACATGCTGGGCTAACTCCCGAGGCGGCGGGTGCTAGGGTTTCGGTTATGTCAAGACCCTTGATTCCCTAGCTAAAACTTTCGTTTGAAAACTCAGGAAGCATCGTGGAAGCATGGGAAAGAGTTTAGAAGGGGCTAGAGCTCGTGCCATAGCCGGTAACACCGAGGTCGACGGTGAACCGAGCTCCATCAATGGCGGAAGGGGAAAAATCGAATAACTTGCTAATTAGTCGATGGTTCTTTCTGATTTTTGGAGGGAAGGTGCGCTAGGATACGTAGATCATGTCGTCTAACTGGATCAAAGAAATTTTGTGCATACAATCGGAATTAAACCGACAAACTAGCTTTCAAGCTATAAAAGTGCTTTGGTAATCTACGGAATACAGATGCTAGGATGCACGATAGGGATTCAAACATAACCAGAAGCTTCACGAGATTGTTGCGCACCTTTTTGCTATAGACTGCAGAGGACGGGGTGGCTCGTATCGGCGGTGAGGCTGAGTGGCGTCGGGCGGCGCTGAGGTGATCGCGGCGGCGAGGAAATGGCGTGGCGCGATGAACGGTGAAACGGTGTGTGACTCTGGTTGGCCGGGGGGGTGATTTTATAGTCTTCACAGCAGCAGATAAGGATGTTGGGGCAGCTGGAGGCGACCGACGGCTGACAGCGCACTGGCGGCATGCAGCGTCGCGGTGTCGCACGAAGAAAGAAACAGCGGCGGTTAAACGGTCTCCCCGTCTGACATGTGGGCCCCACCGCTCTCCCTTATCTGTTCCTCTAAATTCCTGCTCAAACATTGTCCAAAAATTCCTAAAATTTACAAACAGGCTAAGAAAAATATGGGGAACTCAATTCTGCAATCAGATTTCAATTTGGAGATAGTTTGTTTCAAATTTAAAATCAAATTTGAATTCAAACATGTTTATAAACCTCATTGAAATAAATAGTAGCTGAGGTCCATAAATCTCCAAACTTTGAAACAAAGGTCCCTGAACCATAAAAGGTCTTGGGAAAAATTGTGGGTTGATTTGTGCAAGGTTCAGTGCAAAGCTAAATTTGATATTGACGCGAAATGAATCCCTTGTACATGTCCAAACAAGTGGAAGATGTACTTCAAAAATCTTGAAAATTTTCCGATAAGCTATTTAAGATATTTAAGAGGCCAAGGAATAATTTGGAGCCTTGGATTTGAATCTTTTTTGCAGGGCCAATTATGCATAGCAACATAATCAAATGACATTTGTTTTGATTTTTATATTGCTGCAACATAATTTGCCCTAGCCATTTCAATCAATTAAATTCCCAACTTTGCAGAAAGGTTTAATTAAAATATTCTAGGATTAGGTTGAAGTCCAGTCCTCATGTTAATAAGATTTAAACATGAGTAGAAAGAAAACTTTTTAGTGAGGTAAAGTTTACGTGCACAACTATATTGACCTCCATTATGTTTAATAAACAACTTGTAGTTCAACTTCACATGAAAGGAAAAAGTGGGATTTTACATACCTCTCCCCTTAAAAGAATCTCGTCCCGAGATTACAAAGGAAAGACAAAAGGTAAAGACCTACTGAACATGTGCCGCTAACAAGTCCGGATAGTTCGTTTTAAGATATTCCTCGCTTTTCGACGTGGCTTCTTCAGCACTGTGGTTGCTCCACAAGACCTTGTAGAAATGCAAGGTGCGTCTCCTCATGGTGCGATTTTTCTCATCAATGATCTGGGTTGGATGCTCGGAATAGGTAAGATCTGGTTGGAGAGCTTCCAAATCCTCAATACTTATATTCGCTGGGGCTTTGAGACATTTCCGCAACTGAGAAATGTGAAACACATTGTGGATCCCTGCCAGCGATGACAATAACTCCAATTGATATGCCACAGGTCCGCATCTTTTGATTATTGCGAACGGCACAATGAAATGTGGAGCTAGCTTCCCTCTCACTCCGAATCGATGAATTCCCTTCATTGGGGATACCCGGAGGTAAACTTGATCCCCAATCTCGAAGTGAAGAGGTCGACGTCGTTTGTCTGCATAGCTCTTCTGACGAGACAGAGCGGCTTTGAGATTTGCTTGAATAATACGTACTTGTTCTTCGGCTTCATTTATCAAGTCGATGCCATATACCACTCGTTCACCAGATTCACAACAGTTCAAGGGTGTGCGACACTTCCGACCATAAAGAGCTTCATATGGCGCCATCTGGATGCTAGTCTGGTTACCAATGTTGTATGAAAATTCCGCCAATGGCAGATGATCATCCCGATTCCTACAATGGTGGATGGCATAGGCACGAATCATATCCTCTAGCACTTGATTCACCCGTTCGGTTTGTCCATCAGTCTGAGGATGATAAGCCGAGCTTCAAATCAGTTTGGTACCCAATGCATCATGGAGATGCTCCCAAAAGCGAGCAACAAAAATAGTTCCACGATCTGAAATGATAGTGTGGGGTACTCCATGTAGGCACAAAATTCTGGAGATATAAAGTTCTGCATACCGCTTTGCATCATAATCCACACTGACCGGTATGAAATGAGCTGATTTGGTCAACCGGTAAATGATCACCCAAATTGAGTCGTGCTTATGGAGAGTGGGAGGCAACCCAACAATGAAATCCATGCTGATATCCTCCCATTTCCAAGCCGGTATGCTTAACGGTTGAAGCTGCCCAGTTGCCTTCATATGGTCGACCTTAACTTGTTGACAAATATCACATTCGGATATGTATGTTGCTACTTCTCTCTTCATCCGAGTCCACCAGAACTTCTTCCTTACGTCTTGGTACATTTTGTTACTTCTTGGATGAATGGAATACTTGGATAAATGAGCCTCATCCAGTATCTTCTTCCGATGTTCCATGTTCTGGGGTACCACTATGCGGGTTTTAAACCAGAGGGTACCTTCATCATCACATCGGAAACATTTCATCTCCCCCTTCTCCATTCTTTGCCGAATGTGCGACATCCCTTTGTCCTCCTTATGAGCTGCTATAATATCCTCCCTGATAGTAGGAATGAGAGCTAGGTTGTAGAGTGCCCCATATGGAACCAAGTAGAGACTCGGTTCTTCTTCTCCCATTGAGGTAATGGAAAGATTGTTGACATGGGACTTGCGGCTCAGAGCATCTGCGACTACATTTGCCTTGCCTGGATGGTAGTGGATCTCAATCTCATAATCCTTGATTAATTCCAACCATCTAAGCTGTCGCATATTTAAGTCCTTTTGGGTAAAGATGTACTTCAGGCTCTTGTGATCGGTGTAGAGATGTACTAAATTACCTACTAGATAATGTCTCCACATCATCAATGCTAGTACCACAACAGCGAGCTCTAGATCATGAGTCGGATAGTGCTACTCATGGTTCCAAAGCTTTCATGATCCATAAGTGATCACTCGTCTGTCCTGCATGAACACACAACCCAAACCAATTCCTGATGCATCACAATATACGTCAAATGATTTGGTTGTGTCCGGTTGAGCTAATACTGGTGCCGTTGTGAGCTGTTTTACCAATGCCTGGATACCTACCTCACATGCCTTAGTACATACATACTTCTTCCCCTTCTTCAGAAGTTCTGTCATTGGCTTAGCTATTTTCGAGAAACTAGGAATGAACCTCTGGTAATACCCAGCTAAACCTATGAAACTTCGAACTTCATGTACGGACTTAGGAGACTCCCATTTGAGTACTTGCTTTATCTTGCTTGGATCAACTGCAATCCCTTCTGCTGATATGATGTGCCCTAGAAATGGCACTTGGCTGATCCAGAATTCACACTTGCTGAACTTAGCATAGAGCTGGTGGTCCCGTAATCGTCGAAGCTATCTGGTACTAAAAGAAACTAGAGCTCATGATCTTTCAAACAAAATTTGTTTGACAATGTTTGGAGTAGTTTACAGATTGATATTCAATTTAGAAGTTTGAACAATTTTCTGGAATTAATTTAATAACACATTGGCGCCAGAATTCAAATTCAATCGGGCGGGTCCCATGGCCACGTAGCGTGCTCTGGTCGATGCAACACCGTGGTCCACAAATTTATTCGCGCGCGGCCGCACGGAATTCCAGCCGCACCATGATCCCGCAGCTACTGGCAGGTGGGGCCCCCCGGGTTGTCTTCTACCTTGGGCCAACGCCCGCGCGAGGTGGCGCCCGCGGCGGTGACTCGCCGGCGAGCTCGCCGCCGGCTAAACCGACGGGCCAAACTTGCCCAAACTCGCCGCCTGGGGTTTTTGAGTCGCTGAGCACGACAGTGAGATCGGTGGGACCAGCAACTCGCCGAAAATGGCCGTGCGACGGCGGCGGCGGCGGTGAGCACTCGGGCAACCTGGAACTCGCTCCCGATTAGCTCAAACCACTCGGAATCAAAACCTTCCTGGGACGATGTAGATCAAGGAACTGGACGTGGAAGAGGGGGAAACAGCTGGAAACTATGAGCTCGATGGCGAACCGAGGTTTCCTCACCGACGGCGAGCAAAACTCGATTTCCTCGGCCGTTGCTCGATAACTTTTAGGGGTTTTTGCTCAGGTAGGAGCTCTAGGACCTATAGAAACTATCTCTAAGCAATTGCATATAATGATTACTTGTAGAAACGGAATTTAAACGAAAACCAAGCGAGCTTCCTCACATCGGCCGGAAAGAAGAAGAACAATAACTTGCTCATTTCTCAATGAAAAGGGAAACGGTTTGCACCGTGAGTCAGAGCTCGACTAGGTGCACCTTTATGCTTTTGGGATCATGGCTTGAAACTGCGTGAAATGGTGGCGCACCACGGAGCAGAGGTGGGCGGCGACGATGAAGCGCGGCGGAGAAGGAATCGCGAGAGGGGGAACCACCGATCGGGGAAGGGGAAATACTGGGGCTGCGGCCGGCTTTTTATCGCGCCGCGGCAAGCAAGCAGTCAGCTCGCTGGAGCTTGCATGCGCGCGCGCTGTCGAGCGGGTGAGCGCCTGTGCAGAGATGGCAGGCGGCCGACCTGACCCGTTCAGCAGCGGCTGACCGGTGGGGCCCATAGGTCAGTCAGACCCCAACACAAAAGTTAATAATTCATTTAAACATAGATGGTCAACTCCAAAAATCATGAAACTTTGTGGAGATGGTAAATGAATTATTCTGAACCCAATGTTGAACTCAAATCTTATGTTCAAAGAAGTTGGAAAAGAATTTAAAATTCAGATTTGAATTTGATTCAAATTTGCTAAGCGCCTCAAATAAAATAGCAAATGAGTTCCCAAAATCTTGAAATTTTGCAGGCAAGCTCTTGAGAATATTAGAAGGTCAAGGAAAAATTTAGAGCCTCTAATTTGAATATTTTTGGCAGGGCCAATTAGTACTGCATTTTAAATTGCCTTAATAAGCTTCATCCAAATAATTCTAAAAATTGAAGAGGGATGAATAGAATCATTCTAGAATTAGTGATGAAGTCCAATACTCATGTTAATAAAATTTAACCATGAGTGCAAGAAAGGTTTGGATGGTATTAAGTTCATGTGTACCACTATATTGGATCTTTAATATAGTTGATCACAAAACTCATGACTGAATTCACATGCCATAAAAGTGGGGTTTTACAATATCTCTTCGTAGAATCGACGATGACTTCATGTAATGAATTTATGTAATACTGAGGATGTATACAACAATGTTGTAATTTATGATTTTTGCATATATTGATGTTTTGTATCTGGAAAAATGTGGACAAAATCAGCCTTAAACAAAGGAGATGCTGTCAAAAAATTTCCAGGAAACTGTCAAATTGCAAAAATTCATATCTCATTATACAGAAAGGGTCTGGAGGCAAATAAATACATTAGGGAAAGCTCTTTGAGTGTGATGCAACTTTTTAGTTGAACTCATTTCCTTAATGTGCCTCTAACTGGATGAAAATATCGAATTTCTCAAGACTGGTATGAATGAGCAGAAACTGAGACAGAATTCCAATGTGATGTTCCATTTGATATTTGAATTTGAATTCACTTTCATAATTCAATTATCAAACCCATGATCTATTGATCAACAAAGTTTGCTGAATTTAAGTATTTGACTCAATCTATTACTTCTTTTATAGATAATGGATGTGATGCTGTTGCCGGACAGATGGCTGTTCTCCACGTGCGCCAACTGTCCCGGCTTCCCGATCATGCTGCGGAAAGAGCTCCAACAATTTAGCTTCATCGAAATGCCAGTCTATTGGGGTCAAGAATCGGTCAACAGAGGCGTACTATCATGTACCGTCCTGGTCGATATCCCTGCTAGTCCGTGTTTTTATGGATGGGCTCCTTTTTCGGTCACTATCCGGGGAGCTCAGTTGGAGGATACGTGGGCCATCGCAGCGGGCGAAGCGGTTATGAGGCTTTGCGAGCGTCATCAAGATGCCATGGCTGGGACACAATTTTCTCTTCTTCCAGTCCATGGTGTGGCTGGTCTTGAGTGGCAATGTCGTATGGTTGCGGCCTATCAACCATATGGCGACACAACCTCAAAAACACTTGGGACTTAAGACGCTTCCTCCAGCATGGTGGTTCTTACACAAGGTGCAACCCTTCGGGAGCAGGTCGAAGCCTTGAGGCAAATGATTGAACGGGGTAACACTCTTGATTACATCGATGAGGACCTACATTCATTTTTGGCTCCAACAAATCACCGGCTGACTCAATGCGAGAACCAACTGCATCGCACTCACAGTGGACTGTGAAAAGCTTATGCCGAACTGAGACGAACTCGCAATGAACTGCAGCAAGCTCGTGATGGATTGCAGGCGAGTCAATTGGTGTTGCGGAAACAGCAAGAGCAGCCGTTGGTGACCACCGAGGAACGAGATGAAGCCGTCGTAGAAGCTCAGAATTGGGAATATGAGGCAGGTCAACATCAGGAGGACTTGTGGGAGGCCGAGGCACAATTGCCGCACCCAGGCATGTATCCACTGGCGGAAGCCATGCCTCTGAATATGGGGCAGTAGGTGCTCTCAGGTTTGGAAAAGGAAGAAGATCGTGAGATACTCGAGTACATCGATGAGGATGCATCGGATTAGGATGGGGCATCACTACTGCCATCACGTCGCAACATATAGTTAGTGGTTGCTCATGTTTATTTTGTAGCCATGTTTGTGTCATAATTTAAATAGTAGTGGGTGTGTGGGAGATGACAATGTGTGTATGACGTCTCATGGATACCAAGTATAGTTGAGATGCACTTCCGTAGTGGGAGTCCATAATTTTGGAGTTCACTACTGTAAACTTGGTCATGAGATAATATATCTTGTATATAGTTTGTACATTATAAATATATGTGAATGTTATGCAATTATCACTTTGTGAATACTCACACTAATATGATATAGAATGGATGAAGCAAACAAACATGTTGCTGATTTTTAAATCATGTGGATGCAGAATGGTGCATGCATGTTCTACGCCCAAGATGGGAGGATCTAGCTGGGGTCGTGAGGATGAATCTCTGACCCGGGAGCAAACCACAACACCGCAGCAACAAGTTCCACCACAACCACCACCTGAACCTCCGAGGACTCTCACGGAGATTCTGGCTGCAGCAATCGGCTCGCGCGATGAGCACACCGAGTTACTGTGGATGTTGGTGCAGAATTCGTCCCGTCAAGGGGAGCTTGTATGTAGGGACCAGAATCCCGACCTCCAAGGATCTCATTGGGTGGTGTCGTGCGATGCGACACCCAACAGTATACAAGAAAAGAACGAGAACAATTTACAATACCAAGTCTTTATTGAAAAGCACAGTGGGAGACTGAAAATACTAACGAAAGGAAAGAGAACTATACATCATAGCTATGCTCTCAACACTAGCTATGCAAAAGCAAATTCATCCATGTCCTGGATACTTCGCACTAGCACCACACAACTCACGGCGGCGTGCAGGGTTCCCACTCGGTTGTAAACCCTAGAGGGGGTGCAGCCCCGTCATCAAACCCGTCATCAGTCATATAATGTGCAAAATCTCGTTAATTGCAAACGTGAACATAAGGCTTAGCAAGACTAACCCATCTCACTAGACATATGCAAGGGTGAATAGTAAGCATAGGTAAGGTAAAGCATAAAGGACTCGCCTACAAGTGGATGCTTATATTCATAATTTAAGTAGCACATGACATTCTTCAGGCACGGCACATCATAGACTCCACAATCAAACAAGAAACGTTTTGCCGATGATAGGACGTGCACAAAGCACATAATGATATTGCAGGTTAAGTATGGGGAAACTGTAAGCTTTTAATTGTACTATTTCTAAATCAAACAAGGTTGTCCAAGCAATTTGTAATTATATATATCATATTCTCCTAACTTCTTCAGTATTTACTACGTCACAGCGCAGTGATTGCAATCAGGATACACCCGGACAACACGACACATACGCACTTTCAGAAATGTCAACGAGTACATACAGCAGTACCTACATAACATTTCGGTACTAGTCGTTTATGGCCACCTTTCACTAAACACTTGAATGTCGAACCGGTCGATCCGTCATGAGCAGGAGGTCACTGCGTGTGGCGTACTCTGACGTGCCCACCAGCTGATTTACACCTTGTTGCCCTCAACCCATGCCTATAAAATGGAACGGAATGCCTCGACAAACCAGTATCAAGCTACCTCAGTTTACTGGAGCCCATTTCTCCACTATGTCACTGAAACAATTCAAGCTTGTCTAGCAGGGCCGCACATGAAATGGTCCTCAATCGACACAAGCAGGGCTACACACGTGAGACCACATCTCGCTGCATCCTACCCACTGCTCGGTATCAATTTTATATTCATAAACCATTTTTTGATTCCAAATCCTCCCGTGTGATAAAATTCCTATCCCGCGAGTAGATTCCAACTACTCGACTTCTAACGAATTCCTATGAGCATAAGCATAGCAGTGTCTACTCAACGGGCCGTAGACCTACCCAAGACTCCATAGGATTTGTGGGCCATGCAAGTGAATGTCAAACACCTTAAACGTAATGCACAATCATCTGAATACGTAAGGTGAAATAAAAACTGCAAGACACTGTAAGGAACTTAAATGCAATCCGGGGCTTGCCTGAATGCGAGTCTGAGCCTATGTTATTTTCTGGCAGCTGGACCTCCATAGCTTCCGGCTGCTCCTCGATTTCAGCTACTACACGATATGCATATACTAGGCATCATGAATTTGAAAATAATTAATATGCTTGAGGTGGTGCAAATATCCTAAGATGAAAATAAGATTATTATCTTAATTGGCTTTGGGACTGTTATGGTAGATACTAGTGACTATAGAGAAGACTCTTGCAAAGAACAGGAGATGATCAAGGAAGTTTGTTGTTCTTAAAAATTATGGTAAGCAATAACCTTCCCTAAATTTTGATCGAAATTTTGGAGACCTATCATTGCTACCAGGGGTTTTATCATGTAGATGGGGTCTCACTGGTTCTAGTAATATTTGTTTCACTATTTTCTAACTTTCCTACAGGGAGAAACTGATTTTTCAAGTTTGGGCAAATTTCTGGAAATTGATTTTTCCTTTTTTCTCAATTTATAACTACATAGAGATTTGGAATATTGATCAACCCAGTATATTAAGTCCAAAGAAATTGAAATTTTTACTGAGGGTCAAGTGTATTAACAACAGCGTTCTGACCAAATTTGGGAATTTTTTCAATTAACAGAACTGTAGGAGTGAATTTTTTTAAGCATTTTGCTTATATGAATTATAGAGAAATTTCTATGGCTTTTCATACAAATCCAAGTGCACCACTGTACAGTATTCTTCATGCTGGTTCTAATAAATTTTATTTGGTAATTTTTGGATAATTCTATTGGATGTTATGGATTTTCCAAGTTTGGCTTGAATCTGGATTTATTTTCCTATTGGAAGTTTTAAACAAAGGGGCCGATCCCACTTCATTTGAATCGGGCCAATCAAAACTGATCCACACCAGGAGCTATGGGGTTAACCCGCGCAGCCACACCGGATCCGCGTTCATAGCTGATCCCACGCGAGATGGCGTCGTTGACAAGTGGGACCCGCATCCTTCGTCTACCTTCCGACGCGGCGGCGTCTCTCGCCGGAACCGCGGCGGCGCTTTGCCGGACCTAGTTGTGTAAACCTCCTTTCAGCCTCGCCTTGACCGCTCAACCATAAAATTGCCGCGCAAGCCGATGGTGATGTCCAATCAAGTCGGCGATGGCCGGAGACGGCGGTGCGACGGTGACGGCGGAGCTAGGGTTTCGACGTTCGTCGGAAATGCTCGAAAATGGCGTAATAGGCTCGGGAAAAGGTCAGGAATGTTCCTGGGAGCACCAGGATGATGATTTGGGGGTTAGAATGGGGTGACATCGCCGGCAAAGCTGAGTTCGACGGCGAGGTACGGTTTTTCAGCCGGCAGCCGCAAAATCTCGAAATCTAAGGTGCTCGGTTGATAACTTTCAGGGTTTTTGGACAGGGAGCTTCGTTAGGACATACAGAAGCTATCTGCTACCCAGATTAAAGGATGATTGTATGAATGAAAAGAATTTAAGCTGTTCTATTGAGAAATCGTTTGGTTATCGAACGAGAACTTGAGCTACACTTCATGTTATAGGTTTAGATTCTGTGAGCTTAAACTAGAGAGGATTGCGAACCTTTTTGCTTAAAGGATCGAGGCAGGAGATGGCCTAGAACTGGAGCTCGACGGTGAGACTGTGAATGTTCTCGCCGGCTTCCTCGACGCGACCGAAAAACTTCAAAATATCCCAAGCAGAAGCTATGTCACGATCAATGACCATATAGAATACGTAGAAGAGGTTGTGACAAGCATTTTATCTACTTACAGCTCGGGGAGAAATGGCTTCAATCGTCGATGAAAGCTTGATCGAACAGAGGCGGCAGAAATGGTGTGAACTGAAGTGGAGCTCAACGGCGACGACCAGGGGGTATTTATAGGGACGGAGGGTTGAGGGGAGCGCGCCACGGCGGAAGCAAGCAGGCAGCTTGATGGATGCATGCCGCGTCGCGGTGTCGCGTGCTGCCGGCGTCGATCGGCGGGGAGATCTGGATACAGAGTACTCCCGTGGGTTGCACTCGAGTGGGTTAGGCAGACAGTGGGTCCCACTCCTCTTATCCACTTCCCCTCTCTGCATCTTCAATTCTCCTACCAAACTTGATCCAAAAATTATATATTTTTGTGGGGAGGATCAAATAAATATCTGGAATTTGATTCTGCAATTGGATTTTGATATGGAGCAAGTTTCATTTGAATTTCAAATTGGATGAAATTCAATGGTGTCACTGAATTAAATAGCAACTGAGTTCCAAAAATTTTGAAACTTCGAGGATAAGTCAAGAAAGTAATGCTGACCATGATGGTGTGTTCAAATCTTGATGTTCAATTAAGTTGAACAGAATTCAAAATTTGAATTCCTAGTATGGTCTGAATTTGCTAAGCATCTAAAATAAATTAGCAAATGGAGTTCCAAATTTATGAAACTTTGTAGGAAGTCTATTTTGGAATTTTAGGAAGCCATATAAAAATTCATGGCCTCAGAATTGAATAATTTTGACAGGGCCAAACGTACAGTAGCATATTGAATTTGAATATATATTGGGTACTGCATATTAATTTGACCTAGGATCCTTCATTCAAATAATTCCAAATTATGAAGAGAGGTCAAACGAATTTATCTAATATTATTGGTGAAGTCAATTCCTCGCGTTAATAAAATTTAAGCATGAGTGGAAGAAAATATTTGATGAGATCAAGTTCTCTATTAGGGTTGATAACCAACTTACAACTGAACCTCACATGAAGGAAAATGTGGGATTTTACAGTTGACAAGATAATGGGCAACACCAGCCCCAACAGAGTTTGTACTCGGACTTCTCGGCTATGCATCCACTGGTTTTTACGGAGGCCGAGGAGCCTCTGGAGGCGGACAACTGTATCTGCACCCTCGAGGCAAAATTCGGTTTGCTACGATGCACCGAACAATAGAAGGCGCTGTTTGCAGCGCAACCAGTTAAGGGATCCGCCGGTGCTTGGTGGGCGAACTTCACCGCGCCACTGCCGGCTGGTCATGCGGTCTCATGGACCGAATTCCGGGAGGCGTTCCGCGCCTACCATATACCTCCCGATATAATGAAGAGGAAGCTTCAGGAATTTCTAGAGTTGAAGCAAGGCGGGAGTAGTGCTCATGAATACTCCCGCGCATTCAACCACTTGGTGCTATGTGCCAGAGTATGTGGGAACAGAAGACAGTAAACGAGATACTTTCTTCTGTTGTTTGAACCCCAACAAGAAAGTTGAGCTCGTACAATGCAATACCAGCACCTTCAACGACATCATAAATTCCACGATTGCACAAGAGGACGCTCAGCGCGAGATCGTTTCTGATAAGAGGAAACAAAGCGCACCGTCGAGCAGCAGCGGTGGTGGTCTGCAGAAGTACCGCATGGTGTATCGCTCACCATCCGGTTAGCTATGCAAGCCATCGGCACGACCGCAGCAGTTCCGCGTTTTTCTTTCAACGCACCGAGTTTCCGACTGCCATTTTGACAGCAGCAGAAGCAGCAACGGATGGTCCCATGTGCGTGTCCACCTCCACCACGTGCACCATGATTCCGTCTGCAGCATGGCGGGAACCCGCCACAATACCCGTGCTACACGTGTGGCCGTGTCGGGCATTTTTCAAGGGACTGCCCCAAACAGCGACAAGGCAGCGCACAAGCACCATATCGGGGTGCAACTCAGCCCCGCAACCAGCCCAAGAATCCAGCACCAAAACCTGGCAATGTCCACCACTTAGCCATCAAAGACATGCCGGAAGGAGAACCCGTCCTCGCGGGTACGTTTTCTCTACTCCAGAATCCCGTAGTCATACTCTTTGACTCCGGCGCCACCCATAATTTTATTAGCCAATCATATGTTATCAAGTATTAATTATCTATCACTCCCATAGAAAGTCCATATTTTATCTGCTCTCCAGGTGGGAAAATAGCAGCGAACATGAAAGTCAATAAAGCACAACTTAAGATGGGTGGCAATATCTATCTGACCTCTCTAATTATATTAGAGGGTCAAAAGCTCGATGTTATCATAGGAATGTCGTGGCTGCACCGTCATGGTGCTGTTCTCGACATCATTCTAGACCGCCTTATCAAAGAAACTCCAGCCACATACAACACGGAAGCCACAAAGCTTGAGGACATTTGTGTGATCCGTGAGTATCTGAACGTGTTTCCCGATGACCCTCCGAGTATGCCACCGGATAGGGACATCCTGTTCAAGATTGAACATATTTCGGGAACCACGCCTATTTCTCGAAGGCCGTACAAGATGGCAACAAAATAGTTGGCAGAATATAAGGAGCATTTGAAGGACTTGCTGGACAAAGGTCTCATCCGCCCAAGTTCATCTCCTTGGGGCTGCTCCGCATTATTTGTAAAGAAGAAGGACAAGACGTTACATCTATTTGTGGACTATTGTTTGCTCAATGTCGTGATGATCAAGAACAAGAATCCACTACCTCGCATCGATATCTTATTTGATCAATTAGTGGGTGCTAAAGTATTCTTGAAGATGGATCTTTGGTCCGGATATCATCAAATAAAAATCCGACCGGAGAATATACCGAAGACGACATTCTCAACGAGATACGAGCTCTATGAATATCTCGTCATGTCGCTCGGACTTACCAATGCGCCGGCTCACTTCATGTATTTGATGAATTCATTATTCATGCCGGAGATGGTTAAGTTTGCCGTGGCCTTCATCGATGATATTCTGGTTTATTATAAATGAGAAGAAGAACACGCCAAACACTTGCATATCGTGCTCCAACGATTGCGAGAGCACAATCTTTATGCTAAATTCAGCAAGTTCGAGTTTTGGATCAGCCAAGTGCCATTTCTTGGTCACATTATTTTAGCGGAGGGTATCGCTGTTGATCCAAGAAAAATTGTGCAAGTGCTGAAATGGAAGTCTCCAACGTCCGTACACGAAGTTCGCAGCCTTCTCGGATTAGCGTGATATTATTGGAGGTTCATTCCGAGCTTCTCAAAAATCACTAAACAAATGACGGAGCTCCTGAAAAGGGGACTAAATATATTTGGAGCAAGGCATGTGAGGATCCATTTGAAGAATTGGTGAAACATCTCACAATAGCCCCAATGTTAGCTCAGCCGGATACGACCAAATCTTTTGACATCGCTTCTGGCATTGGTCTCGACTGAGTGTTAATGCAAGAAGGCCGCGTGATCGCATATGACTCCCGGCAGCTCCTAAATCATGAGCAGCATTACCCGACTCATGAAATTGAGCTGGCTGCCGTGGTACTCACTTTAAAAATGCGGAGGCATTATTTACTTGGCAATCTAGTGCACCTCTACACCGATCACAAGAGCCTGAAATATATCTTCACTCAGAAGGAGTTGAATATGTGATAACGAAGAAGGTTAGAACTGATCAAAGACTATGAGATTAAAATTCATTACCATCCCCGCAAGGCGAATGTGGTTGCTGATGCGCTAAGCCCCAAGTCTCACGTCAATAATCTGTTCATCAGTCCAATGAACGAGGATGAGCCGAGTTCATACTCGGTTCCATATGGAGCGTTATATAATCTTGCTTTCATTCCTACCATACGAGACGAGATTATGGATGCTCAGACGAAAGATGTGGGTATGTCAAACATTTGGAGGAGAATGAAGACTGGGGAAATGATGTGGGGACGAGAATCCCGACATCCGAGGATCTCATTGGGTGGTGTCGTGCGATGTGACACCCAACAGTATACAAGATCAAAACTAGAATAAAATACAAGACGAAGTCTTTTAGTTATCATAGAGAAAAAGTTTAACAATACTAGCGGAAGGAAAGAAACATATATATCATAGCTACGCTCTCAGCACTAGCTATGCAAAAGCAAAGTCATCCATGCCCTGGATACTTCGCACTAGCAACACGCAAATCACAGCGGCGTGCAGGGTTCCCACTCGGTTGTACACCCTGGAGAGGATGCAGCCTCATCATCAAACCTTTCATCAATCGTATAACCTGCAAAATCTCGTTAACTGCAAACACGAGCATAAGGCTCAGCAAGACTAACCCATCTCACTAGACATATGCAAGAGTGAACACTAAGCATAGGTAAGGTGAAGCATAAACGACTTGCCTACAAGTGGATCCTTATAATCAGGTTTTAAGTAGCAAATGACATTCTCCAAGCACGGCACATCATAGACTCCACAATCAAACAAGAAACGCTATGCCAATGATATGACATACTCAGAGCACATAATGCTATTACAGCTAAAGTATGGGGAAACTTTAACTTTAATTTTACCATCTCTAAGTCATACAAGGTTGCAAAGCAATTAAAATTCAGTACAACATAATTTTCTGGCTTCTTTAGTATTTACTACATCACAGCTCAGTGAACAAGTGGTACTCTATTACCGAAGGGACGGTGATTGCAATCAGGACACACCCGGACAACACGACACAAACGCCATTCGGAAGTGTCAGCGAGTACACCAGTACCTATGTAACACTTTAGTACTAGTCGTATATGGCCACCTTTCACAAGAAACCCGAACGCCGAGCCCGTCTCACCTCCGCGAACAGAAGGTCTCCGCACAGAACACCTCTTGTGTCCGCCGACCGATTTACACCTTACTGTCCTCAACCCACCCCTATCGATGGTGAGTTAATGGACCTCGACATCCCTGTTATCGAGTTAAGTCAGTTTACTGGATTCCATATGTCCATTATTTCGCTGGTACAAGTCAAGCTTGTTCGAAGGGGCTGCATATAGACGAGCCTTAACTGACCAGTCAGAGCTATGAGACCAAGACCACGTCTTGGCGCTTCCTATCCATCTTTGACCATTCTTGAGTTTTAGATGTAACAGTTATTTTCTATAAATGTTATCCCAGTGTAGATGAGTGTATATTTCTATCTCGCGAGTAGATTCCAACTACTCGACTTCTACCGGTGTACCTACAACATTAGCATAGCAATTCTACACGTCGAGTTATTAACCTAGCAAATTAACCAATGGGATTCGGGGTCATGCATCTAGAGTATTCAGGCATCCTAAACGTAATGCACAATTCGTATGCTAATCATCATAGTGTAAAGTAAAATTTTATAAACGACTTAAATGCAAACCGGGGCTTGCCTGGATGCAGGTCAGAGTCGGGGTTAGTATCTGTCAGGTGTACTTCCAAGGCCTCTGGTTCCTCCTCGACTTCGGTCACTACACGATATGCATATAATATGTATATGAATGACTTTGAAAAATAATTACTACCAAGACCATAATTTAATCTATGGTGATCATTATATGATAATGACCTAATTGGCTTTGGAACATTGATGGTAGATACTAGGGAATATGGTAGAAGCTCTTGCAAAGAACAGGAGAGGATCAAAGTAGTTTGTTGTCTCCAAAATTATGGCAAGCAATAAACTTCCAAAAATTTTAGAGAAGAAAGTGTAGCTTGAACATATCTGCCAGTGGATACTCATGATAGAGGAAGTTGTCCTGGTTCTAGAAAAATTTGTTTCATAAATTTCTAGGCCTTGGTGAAGGAGTTATTTAATTTCAAAGTTGGCAAGAATTTCTGGAATTATTTTATAATTGAATTTTTAACTTTTCAATTAATATTCAGTTTGCAACTGATTTCGGACAAGGAGATTTGGTCAATTAAATCCAAGATTTTTACAGGAACTAGTGTACCACTAAAGGAAGGTTCAGTCCAAATTTGGGACAAAATAAAGAACCTCAACATCTGTAAAAATTCAATAACTGAAAAACGTTATTGAACTATACAGAGGGTTATAAAAGTGCAATGGCTCCCAAACTTTTCCTGGTGGTCACCAATTGGACATTGTATTTTATGTGAATTTTTCGGATTTTTCCAGTGGCAAGTTCACCTGGAAAAATTTTATTTGCATTTGGAAATATTGTTTTCTAAAGAATTAGAATCGGTGTTTCACAGAACCTAATTGGTACTGACAGAAATTAGAGCTCAAGGGCATTCAAACAAAATTTGTTTGAATATTTTTGGAGCAGTCTACAGAGAGATATTGATTTTTAAACTTTGGAAATGGTTCTGCATATAATTGGAATTTGCAGTTTTTTAAATTTGGCACCAGGGCCCACTGGGTTTAAAATCATCCAATCAGGAGCTAGCCACACCGGGGCCATAAATTTTCCCACGTTGCCACACTAAATCCCTGGCCACAGACTGATCCGGCGCCTTTGCACTCGCTGGCAAGTGGGACCCGCCTCCCTGTCTTCTTCAACCTTTGGCCACGGCCCGGGCGGCGGCGTTCTCACCGGCGCGCGGCGGCGCTTTCACCGGCGTTGGCTTCCGGCCCACGGGAGGCCTCGGTACTCGCCGCCCCACCCTATTATCATGCGGGGAACATGCTGGGCTAACTCCCGAGGCGGCGGGTGCTAGGGTTTCGGTTATGTCAAGACCCTCGATTCCCTAGCTAAAACTTTCGTTTGAAAGCTCAGGAAGCATCGTGGAAGCATGGGAAAGAGTTTCGAAGGGGCTAGAGCTCGTGCCATAGCCGGTAACACCGAGGTCGACGGTGAACCGAGCTCCATCAATGGTGGAAGGGGAAAAATCGAATAACTTGCTAATTAGTCGATGGTTCTTTCTGATTTTTGGAGGGAAGGTGCGCTAGGATACGTAGATCATGTCGTCTAACTGGATCAAAGAAATTTTGTGCATACAATCGGAATTAAACCGACAAACTAGCTTTGAAGCTATAAAAGTGCTTTGGTAATCTACGGAATACAGATGCTAGGATGCACGATAGGGATTCAAACATAACCAGAAGCTTCACGAGATTGTTGCGCACCTTTTTGCTATAGACTGCAGAGGACGGGGTGGCTCGTATCGGCGGTGAGGCTGAGTGGCGTCGGGCGGCGCTGAGGTGATCGCGGCGGCGAGGAAATGGCGTGGCGCGATGAATGGTGAAACGGTGTGTGACTCTGGTTGGCCGGGGGGGGGGGGGGGGTGATTTTATAGTCTTCACAGCAGCAGATAAGGATGTTGGGGCAGCTGGAGGCGACCGACGGCTGACGGTGCACTGGCGGCATGCAGCGTCGCGGTGTCGCACGAAGAAAGAAACAGCGGCGGTTAAACGGTCTCCCCGTCTGACATGTGGGCCCCACCGCTCTCCCTTATCTGTTCCTCTAAATTCCAGCTCAAACATTGTCCAAAAATTCCTAAAATTTACAAACAGGCTAAGAAAAATATGGGGAACTCAATTCTGCAATCAGATTTCAATTTGGAGATAGTTTGTTTCAAATTTAAAATCAAATTTGAATTCAAACATGTTTATAAACCTCATTGAAATAAAGAGTAGCTGAGGTCCATAAATCTCCAAACTTTGAAACAAAGGTCCCTGAACCATAAAAGGTCTTGGGAAAAATTGTAGGTTGATTTGTGCAAGGTTCAGTGCAAAGCTAAATTTGATATTGACGCGAAATGAATCCCTTGTACGTGTCCAAACAAGTGGAAGATGTACTTCAAAAATCTTGAAAATTTTCAGATAAGCTATTTAAGATATTTAAGAGGCCAAGGAAAAATTTGGAGCCTTGGATTTGAATCTTTTTTGCAGGGCCAATTATGCATAGCAACATAATCAAATGACATTTGTTTTGATTTTTATATTGCTGCAATATAATTTGCCCTAGCCATTTCAATCAATTAAATTCCCAACATTGCAGAAAGGTTTAATTAAAATATTCTAGGATTAGGTTGAAGTCCAGTCCTCATGTTAATAAGATTTAAACATGAGTAGAAAGAAAACTTTTTAGTGAGGTAAAGTTTATGTGCACAACTATATTGACCTCCATTATGTTTAATAAACAACTTGTAGTTCAACTTCACATGAAAGGAAAAAGTGGGATTTTACATACCTCTCCCCTTAAAAGAATCTCGTCCCGAGATTACAAAGGAAAGACAAAAGGTAAAGACCTACTGAACATGTGCCGCTAACAAGTCCGGATAGTTCGTTTTAAGATATTCCTCGCTTTTCGACGTGGCTTCTTCAGCACTGTGGTTGCTCCACAAGACCTTGTAGAAATGCAAGGTGCGTCTCCTCGTGGTGCGATTTTTCTCATCAATGATCTGGGTTGGATGCTCGGAATAGGTAAGATCCGGTTGGAGAGCTTCCAAATCCTCAATACTTATATTCGCTGGGGCTTTGAGACATTTCCGCAACTGAGAAATGTGAAACACATTGTGGATCCCTGCCAGCGATGACAATAACTCCAATTGATATGCCACAGGTCCGCATCTTTTGATTATTGCGAACGGCACAATGAAACGTGGAGCTAGCTTCCCTCTCACTCCGAATCGATGAATTCCCTTCATTGGGGATACCCGGAGGTAAACTTGATCCCCAATCTCGAAGTGAAGAGGTTGACGTCGTTTGTCTGCATAGCTCTTCTGACGAGACAGAGCGGCTATGAGATTTGCTTGAATAATACGTACTTTCTCTTCGGCTTCATTTATCAAGTCGATGCCATATACCACTCGTTCACCAGATTCACAACAGTTCAAGGGTGTGCGACACTTCCGACCATAAAGAGCTTCATATGGCGCCATCTGGATGCTAGTCTAGTTACCAATGTTGTATGAAAATTCTGCCAATGGCACATGATCATCCCGATTCCTACAATGGTGGATGGCATAGGCACAAATCATATCCTCTAGCACTTGATTCACCCGTTCGGTTTGTCCATCAGTCTGAGGATGATAAGCCGAGCTTCAAATCAGTTTGGTACCCAATGCATCATGGAGATGCTCCCAAAAGCGGCAACGAAAATAGTTCCACGATCTGAAATGATAGTGTGGGGTACTCCATGTAGGCACAAAATTCTGGAGATATAAAGTTCTGCATACCGCTTTGCATCATAATCCACACTGACCGGTATGAAATGAGCTGATTTGGTCAACCGGTAAATGATCACCCAAATTGAGTCGTGCTTATGGAGAGTGGGAGGCAACCCAACAATGAAATCCATGCTGATATCCTCCCATTTCCAAGCCGGTATGATTAACGGTTGAAGCTGCCCAGTTGCCTTCATATGGTCGGCCTTAACTTGTTGACAAATATCACATTCGGATATGTATGTTGCTACTTCTCTCTTCATCCAAGTCCACCAGAACTTCTTCCTTACGTCTTGGTACATTTTGTTACTTCTTGGATGAATGGAATACTTGGATAAATGAGCCTCATCCAGTATCTTCTTCCGATGTTCCATGTTCTGGGGTACCACTATGCGGGTTTTAAACCAGTGGGTACCTTCATCATCACATCGGAAACATTTCATCTCCCCCTTCTCCATTCTTTGCTGAATGTGCGACATCCCTTTGTCCTCCTTATGAGCTGCTATAATATCCTCCCTAATAGTAGGAATGAGAGCTAGGTTGTAGAGTGCCCCATATGGAACCAAGTAGAGACTCGGTTCTTCTTCTCGCATTGAGGTAATGGAAAGATTGTTGACATGGGACTTGCGGCTCAGAGCATCTGCGACTACATTTGCCTTGCCTGAATGGTAGTGGATCTCAATCTCATAATCCTTGATTAATTCCAACCATCTAAGTTGTCGCATATTTAAGTCCTTTTGGGTAAAGATGTACATCAGGCTCTTGTGATCGGTGTAGAGATGTACTAAATTACCTACTAGATAATGTCTCCACATCATCAATGCTAGTACCACAACAGCGAGCTCTAGATCATGAGTCGGATAGAGCTACTCATGGTTCCAAAGCTTTCGTGATCCATAAGTGATCACTCGTCTGTCCTGCATGAAACACAACCCAAACCAATTCCTGATGCATCACAATATACGTCAAATGATTTGGTTGTGTCCGGTTGAGCTAATACTAGTGCCGTTGTGAGGTGTTTTACCAATGCCTGGATACCTACCTCACATGCCTTAGTACATACATACTTCTTCCCCTTCTTCAGAAGTTCTGTCATTGGCTTAGCTATTTTCGAGAAACTAGGAATGAACCTCTGGTAATACCCAGCTAAACCTATGAAACTTCGAACTTCATGTACGGACTTAGGAGACTCCCATTTGAGTACTTGCTTTATCTTGCTTGGATCAACTGAATCCCTTCTGCTGATATGATGTGCCCTAGAAATGGCACTTGGCTGATCCAGAATTCACACTTGCTGAACTTAGCATAGAGCTGGTGGTCCCATAATCGTCGAAGCACGATACGCAAGTGTTGAGCATGTTCTTCCTCGGATTTCGAATACACAAGGATGTCGTCAATGAAGACCACGACAAACTTGTCCAATTCCGGCATGAACATCGAGTTCATGAGATACATAAAATGAGCCGATGTGTTGGTCAATCCGAAGGACATGACAAGTTATTCATACAGTCCATACCTCGTCGAGAATGCTGTCTTTGGTATATCTTCTGGTTGGATTCTAATCTGATGATAACCAGAACGAAGATCCATCTTCGATAATACTTTAGCACCAACTAGTTGATCGAAAAGATTATCAATGCGTGGTAGTGGATACTTGTTTTTGATAGTGACAGCATTGAGCGAACGATAGTCCACACAGAGTCTTAAGGTCTTATCTTTCTTCTCTACGAACAGTGCAGAACAGCCCCATGGTGAGGAACTTGGATGAATGAAGCCTTTGTTCTAATGTTCGGTTAAGTGCTCCTTCAGTTCTGCAAGTTTCTTGGGTGCCATCTTGTAGGGTTGCCTTGAGATCGGCACTGTTCCCGGTACAAGCTCAATCTTGAACTCGATATCTCTTTCTGGGGGCATACCAGGAAGATCTTCGGGAAACGTGTCCGGGTATTCACATACTACTGGAATATCCTTAAGCTCAATAACCTCGGTATTGTGAGTAGATGGATTCACTAGAATGGTTCTCTCAAGATTGAGGACTTGGGAAGGATGAAGTGGATAATTTTTATATATTTTTCGAGGAACGAGATCAAGAATAGCACCATGGTATTGTAACCATGCCATTCCCAAGATGACATCTAGCTTCTGATTCTCTAGTATTAAAAGTGAAGTAAGATATATAGTTCCATCTAGGTTAAGTGGTATCCCAGGAACCAACTCATTTGTTACTGTCTTCCCTACCGGAGTGCAAATCACATTCGGAGTTTTTGTGGAGATAATAGGCAATTGACTTTTAATGACAAAAGACTTGCTAATGACATTGTGTGATGCTCCGGTGTCAAAGAGTATGACTACGGGATGATCAAAGATAGAGAACGTACCCGTGAGTACGGGTGTGCCTTCCGCAATGTCTTCAATGGCGAGGTGGTGGACGTTGCCGAGTCTGGGAACTGGCTTCTTGGGATGGTTGTTGGGTTGGTTGGCACCCTGGTATGATGACTGTCCTCTGCCATGCCTAATCTGTGGGCAGTCCTTGGCGAAGTGCCCCATGTGTCCACACGTGAAACACGTGTACGGGGTTTGGCCGGTACGACTGGGAGGACGGAATCTTAGTGCACACGGTGGAGGTGGGAGTGCACGTGGGATCATCCCCTGTTGTTGATGCGGTCGGAAACCCGTGTTGCCGAACTGGCGACCACAGAACATCGGTGGTTGTGATGGCGGTTGCCACCTCTGGTTGGATGGTGATCGATACACCATTCGGTACTTCTGAGAAGCACCACCCCCGCTGCCCTGCGGAGCACTCCCCTTCTTCTTGTCTGAGGTCAACTCTCCAGTAGCGTCCTCTTGCATGATCACGGCGTTGACAATGTCGTTGAAGCTACCGCAGTTGAACAAGACATGCTTGTCCTTCGTCTTGGGGTTCAACCCCCGGTAGAAGCACTCTCGCTTTTTGTCTTCTGTGTTCACTTGGTACTGTGCATACTAGGCCAAGTGGTTGAAATTCTTTTAGTACTTGTAAGCACTCCTTCCTCCCTGCTTCAGCTCCAAGAACTCTTGAAGCTTCCTCCTCATAATCCCGGGAGGAACATGGTAGGCGCGGAATGCCTCCCGGAATTCTGCCCAGCTCACGACATAGCATGCGGAGCTTGCGGCGAGGTAGTTTGCCCACCACGCACCAGCAGAACCCTGCAGTTGTTGAGCTGCAAACAGAGTCTTCTGTTGTTCAGTTATATCGAGTAAACCGAACTTCCCTCAATGGTGCAGAGCCAGTTGTCTGCCTCCAAAGGTTCGTCGGCCTCCCTGAAGACCAGCCGATTCGTCGATGTGAAATCCAAGTATGAACTCAGATATGACTGACGTGGACCATCAGCTCGTCGTTCCCCTTGACGGGACGATTGCTGTACAAGGGTCCACAACAACTCGGTTTGCTCGTCGCGCGAGCCGAGCACTGCTGCGAGAACCTCTGTGAGACCTCTGGGAAGTGTAGCTGGAGGTGGTGGAGGTGGCTGCGTCTGGGGCGTGTTCTGCCCCGGGGGTGGTGTGTCATCCCCCTGTCCCCCACTTGAGCCTCCCACTTTCGGGTCTGTACGTGTACGCACCACGTTGGAATACAACGATTTACACCATAAGTCTCATTGCCTCAAGTTCATCATTCCATATAAATAGTAATGCAGTAGACCACCATAGATAATATACAACATCAACATATATTGATAAAGTATAAGCTTTATACAAGATATATTATCTTGTGACCAAGTTTACAATAGTAAACTCCAAAATGATGTACTCCCACTATGGAAATACATCTCTACCATACTTGGTCCCCATGAGATGTCGTACACATCTGGTCATCTTAGACATAACTACCACTACTCTTAATATGACACAAACATGGTCACAAAAGAAAAACACGAGCAACTATTAAACTATATGTTGCACCGTGTTGGTAGAAGTGCTACCACATGCCACTTCAATACGTCCTACTGAACGTATTCGAGTTCCTCAGGATCTTCTTCTTCATCCTCGGGATTGGGCACCACTGGTACGGGTGCTGAAGTAGAAGCTACTGCCTCACCCATTATCGATGCTTCTGTGACAGCCAATGCTTGTACACTGGCCTGCACCATAAACATCCTAAAACCGTGAAGTTCCTACTGGGCCTGTTCACAACTGGCTTTCCAGTCCTGAGCCTCCGCCCTGGACCGATCTCGATCTTCAGCCATTGTGCTCCAGTGAGTACCCAGCTGGTGCACATCAACTAAGCTTGCTTCTAACACAGTTTCCATCTCTTGAGTTTCTCCACGAGCCTCGGATAGGTCTTGAGCAATTAACTCATACTGCTCTTCTTTGAAGCGAAGACGTCGGTTGAGAGGAGCGATCGAGGTTCTAAGGGATTTATTTTCACGCTCAAAATGATCCCCTCAAATCATGGTTTCCCTCAGATTATCCACCAACACCTTAATGCACGTCTTCTGGGTGCCATTTTCGTGACGTGATGCCGATGCATACACCGCTAAGGCTGTCACCGATGTTCCACCGCGGAGGTCATAATCTGCGATCAATCGGTTAGCCCACCCTTCAGCAGCTCTACCGCTGACAGGAAAGAACTCATACGGAGTACCCACTAGCTGATGATGGTGAAGTTTGCAAAACCTCCCCATAGAAACACTTGCGGTGAAGCCCCATGTTTCTTCCAACAGAACACCCCTTGGTTTGATAGAAAAGGGGGCCCATCCGTTGCTTGGTGGACCAGCCGGCACGTCGACATAGATGACACACCTCTTCACCCTGTTGTCATGGAATTCCTTTCCCCAATAGCTAGGCACCTCCTCATATCTGCACTGGCTTATCAGCAAGACAAACAAATCCGGAAACCCGCCTTGGCCAGTGCATGTCGCGTGCACCCAACCATTAGGTAATTGGATCATCTCTGCTGCCATCTTCCTGTAGAAACACCACAGTTTCATACAGGAATTGTCAGAATCAAAGGTGAAGTTGAATACCAGAGTTGTAGTATACTTTCCAAGCTTTCCATATTGTACTGATACAGCTACAAGTGAGCTAGGAAATAGAATCTATACAGGTTTTATTGTGACCCATATTTTCTGGGAATTTTGACAGAACCTCCCCTGTATATGTAGTGGTGTCCGCAACTTATACAGGGATATCATGACAATATTTTGAGATAATGAAGAAATAAACTTTGTATAACATCAAGTTAACAATCCATAAGTAAAAGTGTTACCCCTCGAAAAGTTGGTTATACAGGTATCGCGCACAAATTCACAACTATGTGCAAACTGCTTTAAATTCTGGACTGCCAGAACCAAGTTTGTGACAAATGGAATTAGACACTGCTATACCCAGAATCAGATCATGAATGCAAAATAAAGTTGATAGAGGACTTCCTAAGCTTTCCAGAAATGTATATATGTGACTAGGTCACTATTCTGGATTAAAAGTAATAACTATCCAAACGAAACAGTTGAACTGACTGGTTTGCACCAGCAGTCGTGCAGTCCACTGTTTTGATTTCCAAATTTTTTTTAACTAAAATTCGAATTAGGAAAAACTCTAAACATAAAACCTGTATACCTGCCTCTTCCCTTTCCAGAAATGTGTCACAATAAGGCAGAAGATGTTTCTACAGTGAGTTATGGCAATATTTCTGGAACTGGTACAATGGTTGGGTCATCTGGAGCAGTTTTAGTATACTCCATATTTCAACAGATTATCAAACTTTTCTGCCCTCATGGTCAACATAAAAGTTGTAGAACTCTTCACGAGATTTCCATCCATATATGATACCCTTATGTTATCTATGCGATAACCAAGATTACAACCCGGCGAAGTCGAGCCAACTCCTGCAAGAAATCAAGAATCTTGATTCCACTTCCCTATCGAGTCGGAGTCCCTTTTTACGGAGTCCAAACCTACCAGCATCTGATATTTGGACTTTCCAAAACATTATGCATCCATTCTGTTGTTGGGGATGGTCAAGTATCATGTTTGATATTGACGGTACTACGTACCTCACCAAAGAAAATTATATCCGGTATATCCGGTTACGTCTATAGGTCGTTCCTATATCGTTCGCTCGCAAACAGTTTCTACACAGTCTTCTACCGTAGTAAATGCTGCAAAAGACAAACAATCCCCTTTCACACTTTCACACCTCAAGGGTGGTACGGGGAAACACAACAGGCAGCCACAATAATACATATGAAAATAAATGCATACGACTCTGGTGTGAGTCGCCCTCGAGCGAGGTCATGTCTCGAGGTACATGGCTATAAATACGTCTGTACAGCAAAGACTCCCGTACGATTCGGCTTATACACGCTCGGGCATACGTGTTTCGCATGCTCCCATAGAACATGAATGGTTCTAGAGATGCATACTATCGGGTTATACACCACCCGACGGGGCTCCCACTAACTTTGAAGCACGCTGGGGTACCGCGTGTCATAGGCTCTCAGAAACATAGAAAGATTCAGAGACTCCTATTAACTTCCCGTGCCAAGACATGGAAATTTCACATACCATTTCTCGTATGCTGAGTTTACCGAGATTGATCCGCTCTCGGTGGCATACTTACCTCTTACCTGACGTCTGGGCGTCGTTACAGGATATAATAACACATAGTTAGTTTACCACCTTTATATCTTATACTAATAATACTCCTTATAAGGGCATATAGCTAATTCCTCACTCAAATCCTAATTTTTTAAAACATGTTCTTTTCATGTACACTGTTCCCAATGATGCTCTGACACCATGTCTGTGGGGACCAGAATCCCGACATCCTAGGATCTCATTGGGTGGTGTCGTGCGATGCGGCACCCAACAGTATACATGATTAGAACTAGAATAAAATACAAGATGAAGTCTTTTAGTTATCATACAGTAGAAGTTTTACAATACTAGCAGAAGGAAAGAAACATATATATCATAGCTACGCTTTCAACACTAGCTATGCAAAAGAAAAGTCATCCATGCCCCTAGATACTTCGCACTAGCAACACGCAAATCACGGTGGCGTGCAGGGTTTCCACTCGGCTATACACCCTGGAGGGGGTGCTGCCTCATCATCAAACCTTTCATCAATCGTATAACCTGCAAAAACTCGTTAACTGCAAACATGAGCATAAGGCTCAGCAAGACTAACCCGTCTCACTAGACATATGCAAGAGTGAACACTAAGTATAGGTAAGGTGAAGCATAAACGACTCGCCTACAAGTGGATCCTTATAATCAGGTTTTAAGTAGCAAATGACATTCTCCAAGCCCGACTCATCATAGACTCCACAATCAAACAAGAAACGCTTTGCCGATGATATGACATGCCCAGAGCACATAATGCTATTACAGCTAAAGTATGGGGAAACTGTAAACTTTAATTTTACTATCTCTAAGTCATACAAGGTTGCAAAGCAATTATAATTCAATACAACATAATTTTCTGGCTTCTTTGGTATTTACTACGTCACAACTCAGTGAACAAGTGGTACTCTATTACCGCGAGGGACGATGGTTGCAATATGGACACACCCGGACAACACGACACATACGCCGTTCGGAAGTGTCAGCGAGTACACCAGTACCTACGTAACACTTCAGTACTAGTCGTATATGGCCACCTTTCACAAGAAACCCGAACGCCAAGCCCGCCTCACCTCCACGAACAGAAGGTCTCCGCACGGAACACCTCTTGTGTCCGCCGACTGATTTACACCTTACTGTCCTCAACCCACCCCTATCAATGGTGAGTTAATGGGCCTCAACATCCCAGTTGTTTGGTTACGTCAGTTTACTGGATTCCATATGTCCATTATGTTGTCGGTACAAGTCAAGCTTGTTCGAAGGGGCCGCATACAGACGGGCCTTAACTGACCATTCAGAGCTATGTGACCAAGACCACGTCTTGCCGCTTCCTATCCATCTCTGACCGTTCTCGAGTTTTAGATGTAACAGTTATCTTCTATAAATGTTATCCCAGTGTAGATGAGTGTAAATTTCTATCTCGCAAGTAGATTCCAACTACTCGACTTCTACCGGTTTACCTACAACATTAGCATAGCAATTCTACACGTTGAGTTATTAACCTACCCAATTAACCAATGGGATTTTGGGTCATGCATCTGGAGTATTCAAGCATCCTAAACATAATGCGCAATTCATATGCTAATCATCATAGTGATAAAGTAAAATTTTATAAACGACTTAAATGCAAACCGGGGCTTGCATGGATGCAGGTCAGAGTCGGGGTTAGTATCTGGCAGGTGTACTTCCAAGGCCTCTGGTTCCTCCTCGACTTCGTTCACTACACGATATGCATATAATATGTATATGAATGACTTTGAAAAATAATTACTACCAAGACCTAATTTAATCTATGGTGATCATTATATGATAATGACCTAATTGGCTTTGGAACTTTTATGGTAGATACTAGGGAATATGATAGATGCTCTTGCAAAGAACAGGAGAGGATCAAAGTAGTTTGTTGTCTCCAAAATTATGGCAAAAAATAAACTCCCAAAAATTTTATTGAAGAAACTGTAGCTTGAACATTGCTGCCAGTTGATAATCATGATAGAGGAAGTTGTCTTGGTTCTAGCAAAATTTTTTTCAAAAATTTCTAAGCCTTTGTGAAGGAGTTATTGAATTTCAAAGTTGGCAAGAATTTCTGGAATTATTTTATAATTGAATTTTTAGCTTTTCAATTAATATTCAATTTGCAACTGATTTAGGACAAGGATATTAGGTCAATTAAATCCAAGATTTTTACAGGAACTAGTGTATGACTAAATGAAGGTTCGGTCCAAATTTGGGACATAATAAAGCAACTGAACATCTGTAAAAGTTCAAAAACTGAAAAAAGTAATTGAACTATACAGAGGGTTATACAGATGCAATGGCTCCCAAACTTTTTCTGGTAGTCAAGAATAGGACAATGTGTTTTATGTGAATTTTGGGGATTTTTCCAGTGGCACACCTAGAAAAATTGTATTTGCATTTGGAAAGATTGTTTTCTACAGGTTTTAAATGGGAGTTTCACAGAACCTAATTGGTACTGACAGAAACTAGAGCTCAAGAGCTTTCAAACAAAATTTGTTTGAATATTTTTAGAGCAGTCTACAGAGAGATATTGATTTTTAAACTTTGGAAATTGTTCTGGATATAATTGGAATTTGCAGTTTTTTAAATTTGGCGCCAGGGCCCACTGGGTTTAAAATCATCCAATCAGGAGCTAGCCACACCGGGGCCATAAATTTTCCCACATGGCCACACTCAATCGCTGGCCACAGACTGATCCGGCGCCTTTGCACTCGCTGGAAAGTGGGACCCGCGTCCCTGTCTTCTTCAACCTTTAGCTACGGCTCGGGCTGCGGCGCTTTCACCGGCGATGGCTTCCGGCCCACGGGGGACCTCGGTATTCGTCGCCCCACCCTATTTTTGCGCGGGAACATGCTGGGCTAACACCCGACGGCGAGCGGTGACCGGAAAACCACTCCCGACGGCGGCGGCGGGTGCTAGGGTTTTGGTTATGTCAAGACCCTCGATTCCCTAGCTAAAACATTCGTTTGAAAGCTCAGGAAGCATCGTGGAAGCATGGGAAAGAGTTTAGGAGGGGCTAGAGCTCGTGCCATAGCCGGCAACACTGAGGTCGATGGTGAACCGACCTCCATCAATGGCGGAAGGGGGAAAATCGAATAACTTGCTAATTAGTCGATGGTTCTTTCTGATTTTTTGAGGGAAGGTGCACTAGGATACGCAGATCATGTCGTCTAACTAGATCAAAGAAATTTTGTGCATACAATCAGAATTAAACTGACAAACTAGCTTCAAAGCTATAAAAGTGCTTCGGTAATCTACGGAATACAGATGCTAGGATGCACGATAGGGATTCAAACTTAACCAGAAGCTTCACGAGATCGTTGCGCACCTTTTTGCTATAGACTGCAGAGGATGGGGTGGCTCGTATCTACGGCGAGGCTGAGTGGCGTCAGGCGGCGCTGAGGTGATCGCGGCGGCGTGGAAATGGCGCGGCGCGATGAAAGGTGAAACAGTGACTCTGGTCGATGGGGGGGGGGGGTGATTTTATAGTCTTCACCGCAGTAGATAAGGACGCCGGGGGCAGCTGGAGGCGACCGACGGCCGACGGCGCGCTGGTGGCAAGCAGCGTCGCGGTGTCGCACGGAGAAAGAAACAGGGGCAGTTAAACGGTCTCCCCGGCTGACATGTGGGCCCCACCGCTCTCCCTTATATGTTCCTCTAAATTCAAGCTCAAACATTGTCCAAAAATTCCAAAAATTTACAGACAGGCTAAGAAAAATATGGGGAACTCAATTCTGCAATCAGATTTCAATTGGGAGATAGTTTGTTTCAAATTTAAAATCAAATTTGAATTCAAACATGTTTATAAACCTCATTAAAATAAATAGTAGCTGAGGTCCATAAATCTCCAAACTTTGAAACAAAGCTCCCTGAACCATTAAAGGTCTTAGGAAAAATTGTTGCTTGATTTGGGCAATGTTCTGTGCAAAGCAAAAAATTTGATATCGACGTGAAATGAATCCCTTGTACGTATCCAAACAAGTGGAAGATGTACTTCAAAAATCTTGAAATTTTTCCGAGAAGCTATTTAAGATATTTACGAGGCCAAGGAAAAATTTGGAGCCTTGGATCTGAATCTTTTTGGCAGGGCCAAATATGCATAGCAACATAATCAAATTACATTTGTTTTGATTTTTATATTGCTGCAATATAATTTGCCATAGCCATTTCAATCAATTAAATTCCCAACTTTGCAGAAAGGTTTAATTAAAATGTTCTAGGATTAGGGTGAAGTCAAGTCCTCATGTTAATAAGATTTAAACAAGAGTTCAAAGAAAACTTTTTAGTGAGGTCATGTTTATGTGCACAACTATATTGACCTCCATTGTGTTTGATATACAACTTGTAGTTGAAGTTCACATGAAAGGAAAAAGTGGGATTTTACAAATGAAGTGCTTCCGAAGTGATGAAAATGGTACCATGTCATTCAAAGACCGTATCGTGGTACCCCGTGACATGGAACTTTGGAAGAAAATCTTGGATGAAGCTTTTGTCCAATTACTCTATTCATCCGGGCAGCAACAAGATGTATCAAGATCCGAAAACCAGATTTTGGTGTACAGGGATGAAAAGGGAAATTGCACATTACGTATCCAAGTGTGATACATGTCGTCGGGTGAAAGCCGACCACATGAGGAAAGCCGGTAAGCTGCAACCATCTAAAACCCCGACGTGGAAATGGGAGGACATTAGTATGGATTTGATCGTCGGTTTGCCTCTCACATTTCGCAAGCATGATTCAATTTGGGTGATAGTCGATCGACTAATCAAATCATCTCATTTCATCCCTATACATACGAAGTACATTGCCAAGAAATATGTGGAGTTATATATTGCAAGAGTCATGTGTTTGCACGGTATTTCCCGGACAATTATTTCAGATCGCGGTGTTCTGTTCGTTGCTCATTTCCGGGAGCAATTGCACGCGTCATTGGGGACGAAACTGATCTGAAGCTCCGCATATCACCTGTAGACCGACTGTCAAACTGAACGGGTGAATCATTTTCGGGAAGATATGCTACGTGCTTGTCCGATCCACTATGGTAAAAATCGGGATGATCTTTTACCATTGGCGGAGTTCTCATAGAACAATGTCTATCAAGCTAGTATCAAGATGGCGCTGTATGAAGCCCTCTACAGCCGGAAATGTCGCACACCACTCAACTGGTGTGAATCTGGCGAGCGAGTGATATACGGTATTGATCTTGTGAATGAAGCCGAAGAACGAGTACAATTGATCCAAGCCAATCTCAAGGCTGCTCAATCTCGTCAGAAAAGTTATGCGGATATGAGACGTCAACCTCTCCACTTCAACATCGGAGACCACATTTATCTCCGTGTCTTTCCGACGAAAGGGATTCATCGTTTCGGAGTGAAGGGAAAACTGGCTCCACGATTCATTGGTCCGTTCGCCGTCATTGAAAAATGCGGACCCATGGCCTATCGTTTGGAGTTACTTGCATCGATTGCTGGTGTTCATAACGTACTCCATATTTATTAGCTGCGGATGTGTCTTAAATCGCCAGCTGAAATCTGCACCAAAAACATTGAAGCTCTCCAACCAGATCTCACTTATTCTGAGTATCCAATCCGGATTATCGATGAAAATACTCACGCCACCAGGAGGCGGACTTTGTACTTCTACAAAGTCTTTTGGAGTAACCATACCACTTAGGAAGCGACATGGGAAAGCGAGGATTATCTCCGATTAAACTATCCGGATTTATTATCATCTCATATCCAGTAATCTTTTTACCTCCGTCAATTTTATTTGTAATCTCGGGATGAGATTCTTCTAAGGGGGGAGGAATTTGAAAGCCCTAAAATTCATAGTGCAAAGTTCAGATGGGAGATGTAAAAATTTGAATGGAAAAAAATCAAAATGGCAATTGAAAATCAAACCAATTCAAACTTCAATGGATGGAATTAAAATATTCAAAACATGCTCCTATTCAAATCAGGTAAAAATAATATTCTGGGTTCACTAATAAATTCCAAATATTCCAAATAGCCTCTCTGCAAAGGTTCAAAATTTTTAAAGCACAATTGCTATATAATTCAATGGAAACATTGAATTCAGCTCAAATTCAAGTTTCAATTCGAATGAAACTTTGTCAAATCAATGATTTTAGTTCAGAATCAAACTCCACCTTCAATTTAGCCTTCCACAAATATCTAGCAATTTTTGGGCTGAATTAGGTGGTAGAATTGACTCTCCAGTAAAGATAAGGATGAAAGCAGTAGGATCCACCTGTCATGGACATCTCCTCTGTTTTCCTCTGTTTCATCACAGAGCGACACCTCACGGCATGCAAAATCCACCCAGCTGCCTGTGTGCTTGCTTCATGCCTTGGTTTTGAAGCCAGCTGCGCTGCATATAAATGGAGAGCTGATCCTTTCACTTGCTCACGGTGCAACACAGCAGCAAGCTTTCTCCTCTGTTTCTCTCTTCCCCAGCAACCACCTCACTTGTCCTCCCTCGCAGCAGCTGTTCCTGGCCGATTCTCACTTGAGTCCTTGAAGCAAAAAGGTGTGCCAACATTCCTAGATTCTGCTCCCAAAGTTTCAGGTCAAGCCATGACTCCTAGCCCACTACTTTTAAATTTTAACGAAGCTAGTTCATACCTAGGTCACTAGGTCATCGATTTAATGTCGTTTCTAGGTGCAACCATTTTCCAATTCATTCATTAATGTTGTTCACCACCTCATGGCGCACATCTCAGTCAAATTTCAGTAGCAACCATCAAGGAATTGCTGAGCCCCACGAGTTTTCCCCACCACCTTCTAAAATTGTGCTGTTCTCCGTCGTGACCCAACCTCCCGCCATTTTATCCATGATTTTGATCCATAATCATGTTCTCCTTGTTTCTAAAGTCAATTGGCGAAAATCCCATTTGATTTGGTGCAAAAATGAGTGAAATCGAGTTCACCCTAGGTGCCTTAGCCTCTGGTCAAGCAGCCCTGCAGGAGGTTGAAGACAACCCTGCCAGTGGAGCCCACGGTTAAATGAGTTAGGCCATTTTCTCTGTGCAGGTTCCATGCCGAACATAGAAAATCTATATCTCTTGGAACACTTGTCCAAAAATTTTTAAAAAAGTTTTGTTGGAACCAGGATGATCTATACTTTCAAGTGGTGCACTAGGATCTGTATAAAAATCCCTAATTGGACCTCAATAATTATGACTCTCAATGCATTCATAAATTCCCAAACTTGACCAAATCATTCCACATAGTTCCCTTAAGTTCCAGTAAAAGTTTCAGGTCCATTTCAGTTGATTTGAATAGCCAAATTGTGTTTCCAATCACTATGTACCTGAAAATTTCAAAATGTCCAGAAACATTTCCAGAAGTTTTCTCAAACTTGTAAAATCAATTTCTCCCTGTAAGATGGTCGGAAAATTATGAAACAAAATTTCCTACAACCAGTGAAATCTCCTTTACCCAGATCATCCACTGTTAGCTATGTTAAAGCTACAAATTTAGTACCAAAATTCAGAGAAGCCTTTTACTTGTTGGAATTTTAGAGACAACAAGCTTCCTTGAACATCTCCAATCTTAGGTCCAGATCTTCCTCATAGGACCTAGTGTCCATTGTAAGAATCCCAAAGCAAATTAAAATCTTTTTCTTACTTGGTCAGTGGTTATAAGATCTTTTCTATAGTTTCTATGTCACTCATGTACTTTATATATTGCATATCATATAGTGACCGAGATCGAGGAGGAGCCGGAGCCCATGGAGAGTATACTTCTAGAAGCTAACTATCCCTCTGACTCACATCCAGGCAAGCACTGATTTGCATTTAAGTATTATTTTATAGTTTCTATTTGTATCACTCAAGTCTAAGATGAACTTTGTGCATTAGGGCTAAGGTGCTTGTTACTCCACCTGCATGAACCACAAATCCCATGGAGTATTGGGTAGGTCTAGAGCCCAACGAGTAAAAAATGCCATGCTTAAGTTTTCAGGAATCCGGTAAAAGAAGTCGAGTAGTTGGAATCTACTCTCGAGGTTTGATTTTATCACACGGGATGGATTCGATCAAAGAATGTTTTACGAATATTAAATTGAGACCGAGCAGGGGGTAGGATGCAGTGAGACGTGGTCTCACACGCATAGGCCTGCTTGTGTCGATTCAGGCTCGATCCATGTACGGCCCTACTAGACAAGTTTGAACTGTACCGGATGCATACGGGGCATATGGAATCCAAGAAACCAATGTAACTCGATAACCTGGATGTCGAGGCATAGCCCACTGTCAATAGGGCTGGGTTGAGGCAGCAAGGTGTACATCAGCCGGCGGGCACAGACACGCTTTGTGCGGGGACCTTATACCCGTGATGGTGTGACCGGTTCAGCGTTTGAGTTTCTTGTGAAAGGTTGTTGCGTTTGACTCATGAGGAGCACAGCACGCTCCCTATGGACGGGTGTATGTGACGTGTTATTTGGGAGTCTACTGATTGCAATAACCGTCCCTTGCGGTTATTCGAGTACCGCTTGTTCACTGCGCACTGACGTAGTAAATACTGAAGAAGCCAGGAGGATATGATGTATTGAAAAATAATTGCTTTGTAACTATGATTGCTGTCCAATATGCTCACTAAAAATACTGTTATTAAACTTGTAAGATGCTATTAATAACTTGAAAATTATGGATCAACAGGTAGGCTAGTCATTTACTGCTATATCCATTCCTATGTTAAGTATCCCTGCATGTAGAGTTCCATGTTCTGGTGAGACGGTTAAGACTTTCTGAGCCTTCGTGCTCACGGTTGCTATATTAAGTTTTTTGCAGGTGAGATGTATGAGGAAGGGCTTGAAGATGAGGCGATGCCCCCGTCGTGGTATACCTCCGAGTGGAAGCCCTGCACGCCGCCGTGAATTTTCATGTGCTGCTAGTGTGTAGCGTCCCCGGGCAGGACGGCTGCACTTTTGCATAGCAAGGCTAAGAGTTTAGCTATGAGTATTATCTTCTGCTATATATTAACTATTGTAAAAGATTTCCGCTGTTTCTATAAATAAAATTTTGTATTTTGTCGTATTCTTTTCGTGTGTGCTGTTGGGTGCCGCACTGTACGACACCATCCTCTGCGATTCTTGGAATGTGTTATGATGGCTCATAGACGTCAATTGGTTGAATCAAAGAGACTGCAAAACAGGAAATTTAATTCTTCTACTTCTGTGTTATGACGGCTCATGTGAACTGTGGGGACCGGAGTCCACACATCCGAGGATCTCATTGGGTGGTACCGTGCTATACGGCACCTAACAGCACACACAAAAAGGATACCAAAACATATAAAGTTTTCATTTCATAATAAGAAGAATTTATGAAAGAGTGTACCACAGAAGTACACACACAGAGGAAAATACATACTCATAATCTCACCTAACTAAGACGGAGAGAAGACGTCCATGCCCTTGGACGATTCTCACTAGCAACAAGAAGAACATTCAGCAGCGGCGTGGTTCACATGAGATTTATCTCGACATCTCAAGTCTCATGTACAACCTGAACAGCAAAACTAAATCTAATACCTGCAAAAATTGTTAAAGCGCAAACGTGAGCATAAGGCTCAGCAAGACTTAACTGTCTCACTAGACATATGCAGGGACACTCAAATGCCGAACCGGTCGATCCGTCACGAGCAGGAGGTCCCTGCGTGGGGCGTACTCTGACGTGCCCACCAGCGGACTTACACCTTGCAGCCCTCAACCCACACCTATAAAATGGAACGGTATGCCTCGACACCCAAGTGACCAAGCTACGTCAGTTTACTAGAGCCCATATATCCATTATGTTGCGGGTACATGTCAAGCTTGTCTGAAGGGGCTGCATACGGACGGGCCTTAATCGACACAGGCAGGGCTATGTGACCGAGACTCAATTCTCACTGCTTCCTATCCATTCCCAGCCCGGTCTCAATTTCATTATATTAAGCCATTTTCTATCTAACCAAACCTGTGAGATATGTCCTACATCTCTCGCGAGTAGATTCCAACTACTCGACTTCTACCGAATTTCCTATGCATTAGCAAAGCAGTTACTATAGGTCAAACTGTAACTCGTTCCCACCAATGTCTGGGATTTTTGGCCATGCAAGTGGAGTATCAATCATCCTAAACGTAATGCACAATTCATAGACTACTCATTATAGTGATAAAGTAAAATTTTATAAACGACTTAAATGCAAACCGGGGCTTTCCTTAGTTTGCGACTCGAATAAATGTCAGTTGTTAGGGCTTGTTAGCTGCAACTAAGGTGTTCGATGAAATGTTTACGAGGGAAGAACCAACCGTGTTGCTGTTCAATGCTTGTCTACGGATGCAGGTTTACTGTGGGTTGGCAATCGACCAAGATATGTGCCATGATGCTTTTTGAAGGGTGATGAAGCGACGAAATCGAGTACACACCCAAGATGTTCGACGAAATGCCTACAATGTGAGACTTGCCCTGAAATACCTTGCTTGATGTCATCGAAGTCCGTTCGTCGTAATCGTTAATGGTACTCATGTGTCGTCAAGCCATACGTCCATGTTCTGCGTTAATATCTTTCCTATAGGAGTCCCCAAGTAGACCTCCTCTGTCGTTTGTATCACGTTGGCTTGTCCGTGCGTGCTCATGATGCTCCACCATAAGCCGCATCGACGTTGTTGACCACATGACGTCATTGTGATGCTCCGAGCCGTCATCGTGCCCTGGCATCAAGATGGAGGATGCTTGTGATGTGTGTGGTGCTGGAACAAGACTCGTCGGACAATAGTTGTTAAGCCAAATTAGGTTTTAGTCGACGTGAGGGTGATCGAGTCCTAGGTGTAATCTAGATGCTCGATGAAATGCCTTCTAGGTCAAACCAGGTGGGTCGGTGATCACCGATGACCTGGGGTAGAGGTATGCAAGAACGTTGCGACCAACAAGAAGAACTAGACCAAGGGGAACCTTGGATAAGAGTTCCTTGGTTGTTTCAAGGATGTTCCCTAACCGATCACAGGATTGGTTAACTTGGTGTACCACTTCTTCAACGGCGGGTTCATCGAGTCGCTTATCAACAACCGAGTCGACATCACTAGCCTTAAGACTCACCAGGTGGTGTTGGGGATTCCGCTCACCCCATTGATGAGTCCGGGTTGATGTGAACGTCGCTAAGACGATCTTCTCGAGATGACAAAGCATGCCTTTATGGCAAGGTCCCGCATCATGTTTAAGTCCCGAGAGCTTATCGAGCTCACCTGGACAAGCTTGCGGGAGACACTACATTAGTGTCTTCGTGTAAGCACTTGAACGATGCTCGAGAAGCTTGCTGTAGAAACTACTTTACCTTAAAGGTCATTTGAACTTTGTCTTGGTACTCATGCTAGGTTAACAGTGCTTGTAATGACTTCTTAAGTCCAAGCCATGTTGATCCCAATTCAGTCCCAAGTGACGTTAGGCTCCATCATGGTTCATCCTAAGTGAGCACCCTACGACAGCACTGCCACTTAACTAGGTTTACTCCTTTATGAGTTAAGTCAAGTTCATTGGTCGACTACTGAATCGCAACCTTCGTCTTGTACACTCCACTCATACTCAAGCTTTCAATGACCCCCTTAATTCTTTAGTCATCCTTACACTACCAGTCCAACACTTCCACACCATTCAACTTTATCATCCTTGAGTGGCATAGCATCGAGTGTTGAGTGCCAAGTTGCAATGTGTGCTTACGTTGCACCTTTCAATTCACATCTCGATACTACTATGACCACTTGACTCCATCCTTTGTTTATCCACACAATAGAGGCATATTTGTCCTTCCTTGTCAAACTCCTCATTCTTAGAGTTTACACAACTCCGTGGAGTCTATTATTAAATTACTTAATTACTTAATTACTTATATGCATATCATGTCGATAGGAACGCACCGATAGGTGATCGACAAGAAACTTCGCTTGGAGGAGAAGGCCAAGGTGTTTCCACTGAAGTTCCATGGCAGGTTTTCCGGAGGAAGACCAAGCCCTAACAATTGACATTTATTCGAGTCGCAAACTAAGGCAAGCCTCGGTTTGCATTTAAGTCATTTATAAAATTTTACTTTATCACTATGATGAGTAGTCTATGAATTGTGCATTACATTTAGGATGATTGATACTCCACTTGCATGGCCAAAAATCCCAGGGATTGGTGGGAATGAGTTACAGTTTGACCTATAGTAACTGCTTTGCTAATGCATAGGAAATTTAGTAGAAGTCGAGTAGTTGGAATCTACTCGCGAGAGATGTAGGACATATCTCACAGGATTGGTTAGATAGAAAATGGCGTAATATAATTAAATTGAGACCGGGCAGGGAATGGATAGGAAGCGGCGAGAATTGAGTCTCGGTCGCATAGCCCTGCCTGTGTCGATTAAGGCCCGTCCGTATGCAGCCCCTTCGGACAAGCTTGACTTGCACCGGCAACATAATGGATATATGGGCTCCAGTAAACTGACGTAGCTTGGTCACTTGGGTGTCGAGGCATACCGTTCCGTTTTATAGGTGTGGGTTGAGGGCAGCAAGGTGTAAATCCGCTAGTGGGCACGTCAGAGTATGCCCCACGCAGGGACCTCCTACTCGTGACGGATCGACCGGTTCGGCATTTGAGTGTCTCGCGAAAGGTTGCCATATACTACTAGTACTGAAGTGTTACGTAGGTACTGCGCGAAGTACTCGCTGGCATTTCCGAAAGTGCGTATGTGTCGTGTTGTCCGGGTGTGTTCTGATTGCAATCACCGTCCCTCGCGGTAATAGAGCGGCAACGTAGTAAATACTAAAGAAGTCAGAAAAATATGTTGTATTGAGTTATAATTGCTTGGAACCTTGTATGGCTTAGAGATAGTATAATTAAAAGTTTACAGTTTCCCTATACTTTACCTGTAATAGCATTATGTGCTTTGGGCATGTCATATCATCGGCAAAGCATTTCTTGTTTGATTGTGGAGTCCATGATGTGCCGTGCTTAAAGAACGTCATTTGCTACTTAAAACATGATTATAAGGATCCACTTATAGGCGAGTCTATTTATGCTATTCCTTACCTATGTTAGTATTCACCATGCATATGTCTAGTGAGATGGTTAAGTCTTGTTGAGCCTTATGCTCACGTTTGCGCTTTAACGATTTTTGCAGGTATTAGTTTTATTTCTTCTGTTCAGGTTGTACATGAGACTCGAGATGTCGAGATAAATCTCATGTGAACCACGCCGCTGCTGAATGTTCTTCTTGTTGCTAGTGAGAATCGTCCTAGAGCATGGATGTCTTCTCTCCTGCTTAGTTAGGTGAGATTATGAGTATGTATTTTCCGCTGCGTGTGTACTTCTGTTGTACACTCTTTCGTAAACTCTTCTTATTATGAAATGAAAACTTTATATGTTTTGGTATCCTTTTTGTGTGTGCTGTTAGGTGCCGCATCGCACGGTATCACCCAATGAGATCCTCAGATGTGTGGACTCCGGTCCCCACATGAACACCATATGCTGTTCATGAGATGATAGTAGCAGAATAAAGCTTGCATCTGTACAAATGACAAAGGTGTGGTTAAACATCAATAGAATATCCTAGAGTAGGTTAGACAATATCATGAGATTTTCTAGTTGGATCACCAGTAGGCATAGGTACCTCCTTTTGTGCAAAAGATGATATTGGATCTGATCAGTATTGTAAGTTGGAACAATTCCTCCTCCAGCGCGTAATTTGATATTGCTGCTCTTTGCGTTGAAGAATATAAAAAAGGAAAGTGGAAAATAAACCTTGAAAAAAAAATGCAAGTTTGGGTGCTCAAAGAATGGACCTGGGTCCATTACTCCATTGGTGCTAAAGTAAGCATGAAGAATGGCAGTTGTGTCCCATTGGATAAACAACATGGTTGATGGGCTTGATAAGGTCTTGCTACCAATTGTGTATGTCTAAGTATTTACCCAACAAGGGTGGTCGGGAACCCAGGCTACAACATCAAATTATCTCGTGCTTTGCTAGCGGGATGTGATGTGGGTTCCAGTTTTGTAACGGGTGTAGCTGGTAGTGCAGAAGTAAGACCCGGATTATGTTCTTCTAGTGGAGCCTCCATGTGTATTATATAGGGAGAGGAATGGTAACTAGTTTCCATGATATTGGGTTTCTATAGTGGGTGACCTACATCCATGTGTATTTTGATATTAATTTTCGATAAAAAAGTATTGTCACACTCATCATTATTATGTTTCTTGTTGTGGGTAGATACAATTCACAATTCTTGTAATATTAATGAACAATATCTTACAATATTTCTACTTCAGGAATAATTAAATGCTTCACTTTAATGTGGTTCCCTATCTATATATGTTGTCGTAGTCCTTAACAAATGGAGGTGTATTATACATTGTTGGAAAGATATGTCAGTCATATAAAATTTTGCTGTAAATAGTTTTTGTTTTTTCAGTCTTTCGACCATAACTCTATGTAGAAAAATCGCTAATGGACATATGATACATTTTTAGAAACCCATGTGAGATATGTTAAAACTTTTTAATTCATGATTTGTGCAAATTTTGACTATGAGTTTTTGGAATTGTGGGTTCGAATCAGCCACTCCAGAATTTGTCAAATATTCAAAGACATATCTCTTAAACCAGCTCTGATCTGGGTGCAAATAAATATTTTCTAAGAAAGGCATTGAAGTTAATTGTATCTTTGTTATTCACCTCCAGACATGATTTTGCATCTACCGGAAATAAATTCCGATTGTATCCAATTTGGTCAGTTTAGGCAGCGGAGCGAGCAGTGAACCAGTTTTAAAATTTTATTGTAATTTACCATTGGCTTCACTTTCATGATTCTTTTAACATATATGTATGATGTTAATCAACGTTGTTCTATTGAATTTAGTATTTTAAAATTCAAATATAGCTTCCATATATGATGAATGTGGTGTTCCAATTGGATAACGGATGGGTGTACCCGACATGCATCCACCGTCAGGGATTCCTGTTGATGTTCTGGCAAATGCTCCAGAATTTTGGATATGAGCAGCTGCCAAACTATTGGCGGAAAAGAAAGATGATCGCGGATTATTATCATGAAAAGTATACCTGGATGTTCCAGCAGGACCCCCAAATCTCAGATGCGTTCCATTCACTGTCATTGTGTCAGGACCGCGACAGGACCGCATTTGGAGAATACGTGGTCCATGACAGCTTGTGCGACAATCACTCAATTTTGCAAGGTGCATTATAAAGAGATGGCAGGGAGACCGTTAGCTCTATTTCGTATCATCAGTTTTGCTGCTCCCGCATGGCAGCGGCGAATGGTAAAGTTGTATCAACCATTTGTCAATACGACTACGAGTACTCTTGGCTCCTATGCCTCTTCATCTCACATGGTGATTGTTGTGCAAGGTGGCATACATAAGGGCAGTACACTCGGCAATATAATATGGTAAGATTACCAGGTGTGGAATTTTCATAGAACTGGGCAGTACAGTTAGGAACAAAATTTTGTACATTCGAGATAGTTTACGTTTTCTAACCCAATGCACCCATCCATCTTCTGCCTTTCCCTTTGCATGAATGTGTAAAATTTGATGCAAGTAAGCATGCTGAATTTGACTAGAAACTTCATCTTTATGTGCAGACAAACATAGAGAAAATCACAAAGATCTATGAGAGGTGTGCCAACAAGGATCGCAAGAAAGTAGAATTTGAAACAAGGGACTTGTTTTGGGTGCATTTACACAAGGAACAATTTCTCGAGCAACACAAGTCCAAATTGCCATCGTTAGCCAGACCTTTCAAAGTACATCAAAAAATCAATGATAATGCAGGGACATCACTTCCAATTTTGTAGTTATTGATTAATATCTCATAACTATAGAGTCCACCACTTGCCTTGGTGAAAACGGAGATAGTTAGTGTAAAAGCCAAAAATTATTCTTAGTGCAAAGTTCAGATGGGAGATGTAAACATTTGAATGGAATAAATAAATAAAAATGAAGATTGAAAAATCAAACCAATTTAAACTTCAATTTAGGGACTTCAAAAATGAAAATTAGCTCCTGTTCAAACCTTGACAAAATAAAAATTTGAGTTCACCAGTAGCTTCCAAATATTCCAATTAGCATCCATGTCAAATTTCATAACATTTGGAGCATATATGCTATTCTGTTCAATGTGTACATTAAATCCCATTAAAATTGCAATTCAAATTTTAATTTCAAATGAAACTTGATCAATTCAATGTTTTGAATCCAGAATCAATTTCTACACCCCCAATTTAGTCTACCAGAAAAGATCGTTAATTTTTTGAACAATATAGGTGGGGGAATTGAAGGACCAGGGAAGATAGAATTGAGGGGGCTGTGGGACCCACTGATCAGTGAGGTTACTACATGAGCAGCGCCTCTGTTTCTCACCGTGGCGACACCGCACGGCATGCACGCCACAGAGCTGCCTGCTTGGTTGCTTCTAAGCATGTTCCCTACTCCTCATCATGTCTATCTCTACTCCTTTAACCCGAGTGGAAAAGCATTGGCATTTCTTCCTCTGTTCTCTCTCGAGCACTCACTGTCGCCCTTGCTGCCTCCCCGTGTAGCTCAGGTTCCAGGCCGAGTTGGCATCAATTGCAACAGCAAAAAGATGCACCAAGCTCCCCTCTAGCTTATGGTACAATCGGTTCCTTCTTCCCCTACTTGTTGTCTTGGTATTTTGAAGTTTTCTTGGAGCTTGCGGGTGAAGCCGCCGGTTAGCTTTCTGCACCATGAGGACAAGCCAATACAAGAAAGTTCTCGTCTTCTTCCTTAATGAAATAAGGTGTGCAAAGGTACATAGATTCTGCTAATGAAGTTTCAGCCCCTATCCTGCCTCCTAGCTCCTGTATTTCGAGTTCTACCAAAGCTAGTTCATACCAAGGTCACTAGGTCATCGATTTAATTCGGTTTCTACGTGGCACCATTCTTTAATCGGGTTTGGAAATAGCTTGCCAACCTCCTTGTGAATCCTCTCAAACAAACAGCAACGAAAATCATCAATGGTTGGCCAGGTTCTTCGAGTTTCTACCGCCGCCATGGAAAATCCCGTCGGTCCACCGTCGAGGTCGACATTTCTAACTATTCCAAACTTTTTCATCCCCCTATTCATCTTCCCCAGGATCCTAGAAACGTCACGACCGCCGCCGCCGTCGCGCGTAGGGTTCCGGTCACCGCCGGCCTGCGCCAACCACTCCAACGTACTCCGCGCACATTTTTAGGAATAGGCGGCCGGTACCAGGTGGGGTGATGCTCGGGAGAGAAGTTTCGGCAGCCCTCGCAGGCATGCACCGCCGCGCCACCCTCGGGCGCCGCCTTTTTCTCGAGGAAGACGAAGGGGGTGGTGGGCCCCACATGTCAGCGTCTATTTTACCTCACTTCGGATTTGCTGTGGCCACCGAATCGATTGCGGCTGCGTGGGTTAAACACGATGGCCCATATGTGGCCCAGTTGCGATTGGGACATTTTAAACAGTGGGGCCCAGTTGATTAATTCAAACGTTTCCCAATTAAAATTAATTCCAGATTTCATCCAAGCTTTGATAATCAATTACTCCTAGTAGAATTGCTCAAATTACTCCCAATAAATTCTGGTAGACTCATCTTTATCCCTATTTTCCAATGGTGCAATTTGTTGGACATGAGAGTCCCATAGTTTTCATAATTAATTACTTTGAGCTAACTTCTTGGGAAATTAATTACCCCTGTTCTACTAATTGGAAAATTCCCAATTCTAATCAAAACACTCTTAAAAATACTCTAGATCTCCAGTAACAATTTCAAGTTCATTGGACTTCATTTACTGGACCAAACAGTGTGTAAATCTCCTATGCCCATAGAAAACTCAAAAATGTACAGAAACATTTCTAGATTTTATCGCAAACTTGTAAAATCAATTCCTCCTTATTGGAAGCTCAGAAAATTATGAAACATATTTTTCTAGAATAATTGGGACCTTCTCTACCATAATCATACACTTTTAACCATGACAAAACTCCATATTTAATACAAAAAATCAGGGAAGCCCTTTACTTGTTGGAATTTTAGAGACAACAAGATTCCTTGAACATCTCCAATTCTTGGTCCAGATCTTCCTCATAGAACCTAGTATTCAATGTAAAAATGCAAAATCAAATTAAAATCATTTTCTTACCTGGTCAGTACTTATAAGATCTTTTCCATAGTTTCAATATCACTCATGTACTTTATATATTGCATATCATATAGTGACCGAGATCGAGGAGGAGCCGGAGGCCTTGGACAGCATCCTCCCTGAGGCCAGCTTTCATACTGACTCATAGCAAGGCAAGCCCTAGTTTGAATTAAGTGCTATTTCAAAATATCTATTTGTATCACTTATGTCTAGGATGAGTTTTGTGTATTAGGGCTAAGGTGTTTGTTACTCCACTTGCATGACCCATGAATCTTATGTAGTATTGGGTAGGTCTACAGCTTGACGAGTAGAAAAATGCCATGGTAATGTTTTGAGAAATTCGGTAGAAATTGAGTAGTTGGAATCTACTCGCGAGATATGATTTTATGAGACTGCATGGATTTGATCAAAGGATTGTTTATGAATATGAATTTGAGACCGAGCAGCGGGATAGGATGCAGTGAGATATGGTCTCACGTGCATAGACCTGCTTGTGTCTATTGAGGACCGATCCGTGTGAGGCCCAACTGAACCAGATGGATATACTGGGCATATAGAATCCAGGAAACTGATGTAACTTGATAACTTGGGGGTCGAGGCATAGCCTACTATCGATAGGGTTGGGTTGAGGGCAGCAAGGTGTAAATCTGTCGACGGGCACAGACACGCTCCGTGCGGGGACCTTATGCCTGTGATTGTGGGACCGGTTTGGCAGTTGAGATTCTTCTATAAGGTTGTCGCATATGACGTGGTGAGGAGCACAGCATGCTCCTTATGAACAGGTTTACGTGACGTGTTATTCGGGTGTCTTATGATTGCAATCATCGTCCCTCGCGATTATTTGTGTACCATTTGTTCACTGCGCCGTGACGTAGTAAATACTAAAAAAGCCAGGATAATATTATGTATTGAATTATAATTGTTTTGCAACTGTGATTGCTATAGAATATGATCACTAAAGTTACTTTTATTGAAGCTTTAACTCCTGTTAATAACTTAAAAATTAAGGATCAACATGTAGGCGAGTCATTTAATGTTATATCTATTCCTATGTTAAGTATCCCTGCATGCAGAGTTCTATGTTTAGGTGAGACGGTTCAGTCTTGCTGAGCCTTCATGCTCACAATTTCTATATTAAGTTGTTTGCAGGTGAGACGTATGAGGAAGGGCCCGAAGATGAGGTGATGCCCTCGTCAGGGTAACGCAGAGTGGGAGCCTTGCATGCCGCCGTGAATATGTTGTGTGTTGCCAGTGTGCAGCGTCCCTGGGCTGGACGGTTGCACTTTTGCGTAGCTAGGATGAGAGTTTAGCTATGAGTATTACTTCCGCTGTATATTAAGTATTGTAAAAGACATCCGCTATTTATAAAAATATTTTTTTGTATTTTGTTGTATTCTTTTCATTTGTGCTGTTGGGTGTCGCATGGCACGGCACCACCCTCTGCGATTCCAGGAATGTGTGGACTCGGTCCTCACAACCTGGTATCAGAGCCGCATTGGGAATACCATGCTCGGAAAGAGCCTATATTGAAAATGTAGAAGTAGTCGAGTGAGGATTAGTTACTACATAAGGTCTATTATAGTATTAGTTACTTAAGGTGGCAAGCTAACTTATGTGTTATTATATTCTATAACAATGCTTGGACATCGGGTAAGAGCTCAGGTATGCCACCGCAATCGGATCAATTGCGGTAAGCTCACCATGCGAGAGGTAGCATGTGATTGTTTCCGTGGCTTAGCACATAAAAGTTAATATGAGTCTCTGAAAATCCCAATGTTTCTTAGAACATATGACACGCGGTACCCCAGCATGCTTCAAAATTAGTTAAAACCCCTGTTGGGTGGGACATCACCCGATGCGCCCCATAATGATGCAGCACTATTCAAAGACGTGGGACCCCGTCGGGTGGTAGAAAACCTGGCCATGTACATCGAGACGTGGCTTAGCTCAGGGCGGCCCGTATGGAATGATACGAGACAAATGTTTTTACTTTCATGTGTATTATTGTGAAATGATCGCCCGTGCAGGCTGTGGCGTACGGCACGATATGATTTATCTGTACTTTGTGTGTAGTTACAGGTACACTAACCATGTTTTAAGTAGATCGAGTTGAAAACGTTTGCGAGTGAACGTCATTAGTGCCACCGTTGAGATGTATGCCGGAATATGGGCTTAGGATTTTCTTTGGTGAGGGCGTAGTACGGCATTGCATTCGAGTTTCATCAGGCACATCGACGACGATATCCATGCTGGAGGTGTGACTCGACAACAAGTAAAAATTTCCAACTTATGACTAAGTTTGAATTTGTAATCACTGTTTTGGAGCGTGCTGGTCAGATTTACAATTAATCATGTGGTCACTGCGATAAGCAGGCATATGGTTTGGAAACTTGAGGATGTCCTCCACAAGTTTCATTTGCAGCTCCAAGGCAGATTTCATGATTTAAAACTTAAAAAAATAATTTAAACTTAAATTGCCCAGTTCCATGTTCAAACTGTGAACTGGACAGAAAATTGACTAAGCTTGGAATATCATAACTTTCTGTATAGTTCACCCCTAAAGATTTAACATACATGATTGGAAATTGTAGAGAGTCCTTTAAAACTCTTATGTTCAACTCCAGATCAGAATCCCCCGATAAACTAGTGAAAAATTCAAATTTCCAAACTCTGTTAAATCTGGACAGAGACTTGACAGTTTCTGTATTCTGTCACTCTCTTTATCATATCTCTTAGTAGAACCGACGAATGCTTTCATGTAATGCATTTCTGTAATCCTGAGGATGTATGCAACAATGTTATAATTTATGATTTTTGCATATTCTGATATTTTGTATCTGGAAAAAGGTGGACAAAATCAGCCTTGAACAGAGGAGGTGCTGTCAAAATTTTTCCATAAACAATGTCAAATTGCAAAAATAATATATCCGTATACACAAAAGTTCTGGAGGCACATAAATACATTATGGAAAATTCTTTGAGTCTACTACAACTTTGTAGTTTAACTCAAGTCCTGAATGTGCTTCTAAGCGGACGAAAATTTCTGATTTTTCTAGACTGGTCAAAATGAACAGAAACTGAGACAGAGTTCCAGTGTTATGTTTCATTTGGCATTGGAATTTGGATTCACTTTCATAAATCAATTAGCACATACATGATCTTTTTATCAACAAAGTCTGTTGAATTTCAGTATTTGACTCATTGAATTACTTCTTTTATAGATGGCGGATGTGATTCTATTGCCGGACGGATGGGTGTTCTCCACGTGCGCCAACCGTCTGGGCTTCCCGATCATGCTATGGGAAGTGCTCCAACAGTTTGGCTTCATCCAAATGCCAGGATATAGGGGTCAAGAAACAGTTGACAGAGGCGTACTGTCATGCATCATCCTGGTCGACATCTCTGCTAGTTCACGTCTTTATGGATGGGCTCTTTTTTCGGTCACTACCCTGGGAGCTCGTTTGAAGGACACGTGGGCCATAGCACCGAGTGAAGCACTTATGAAGCTTTGCGAGCTTCATCATGATGCCATGGCTGGGACACAATTTGCTTTTATCCCGGTCTGTGGTGTGGCTGGTTTTAAGTGGCAACGTCGTATGGTTGAGGCCTATCAACCGGACGGCGATACGACATGAACAACACTTGGGACACATACCGCTGCATCCAGCATGGTAGTTATTGCGCAAAGTGCAATCATTCTGCAGCAGGCCGAGGCATTGAGGCAAGCTATTCAACGAGGTGACACTCTTGATTACATCAATGAGAACCTACGTTCATTCCTGGCTCCGAAGAATCACCGGCTGAATCAATGCGAGGATTAGCTGCATCACACTTGCACTAGACTGCAGAAAGCTCGCGCCGAACTGCAGCAAACTCGCAAGGAACTGCAGCAAGCTCATTATGAACTGCAGGCAAGTCAATTGGTGGTGCAGCAACAGCAAGAGCAGCTGTTGGTAGTCACCGAGGCACGAGATGAATCCGTCGAAGAAGCTCAGGGTTGGAAGTTCGAGGCAGGCCAACTTCAGTATGAATTGTTGGAGGCCGAAGCACACTTGCCGCATCAGGTCATGTATCCACCAGCTCAGGACTTGTCGCTGAACATGGGTGAGCAGGTGCCTTCAAGTTTTGAGGAGGAGGAAGATCCTGAGATACTCGAGTACGTCGACGAAGATTCATCGGAGTGGGATGGGGCAAGGTTTAGTTAGTGGTTACTCGTGTTTATTTTGTAGCCATGTTTGTATAATATTATAAAGAGTTGTGGGTGTGTAGGAGATGACAAGGTGTGTATGACGACTCATGGAGACCAAGTATAGTTGAGATGCACTTCATAGTGGGAGTCCGTCCTATTGGATTTCACTACTGTAAACTTGATCATGAGATAATATATCTTGTATAAAGTTTGTACTTTATCAATATATGTGAATGTTATGCAATTATCACATTGTCCATGCTCACACTACTATGATATATAATGGATGAAGAAAACAAACATGTTGCTGATTTTAATTCATGTGGATGCAGAATGGCGCGTACACGTTCTATGCCCGAGATGGGAGGCTCTAGCCGCGGTCGTGAGCATGAATCTCCGACTTTGGAGCAAACCACGACATCGCAGCAAGAAGCTCCTCCACCACCACCACCTGAACCTCCGAGGACTGTCACGGAGATTCAGGCCACAGTACTTGGCTCGCGCGACGAGCGACCGAGTTATTAAGGATGTTGGTGCAGAATTCGTCCCGTCAAGAGCTGCGACAAGACAATGCGCAATGCCAGCCCCCACAGAGTTCGTACTCAGAATTCTTTGTGACACATCCACCAGTCTTCATGGGGGCCGTGGAGCTTCTGGAGGCGGACAACTTTATCCACACACTCGAGGCAAAGTTCGATCTGCTACGATGCACCGAACAACAGAAGGCGCTGTTCGCAACGCAACAACTTCTGGGATCTGCCGGTGCTTGGTGGGCAAACTAAATCACGTCACTATCGGTTTATCATGCTGTCACCTGCACCGAATTCCAGGAGGCGTTCCGCGCCTACCATATACCTCCCGGTATAATGAAGAGGAAGCTTTACGAGTTTCTGGAGCTAAAGCAAGGCGGGAGGAGTGCCCATGATTACTCCCGCGCATTCAACCATCTAGCGCAGAACGCGCCGGAGTATGTTGGAACGGAATATAAAAAGTGAGACACATTTTTCCGGGGCCTTAATCCCAAGATGAAGGTCTAACTTGCACAATGCAACTGCGGCACCTTCAACGACATCATCAATGCCACGATTGTAGAGGAGGGTGCTCAGCGCGAGCTTGTTTCTGTTAAGAGGAAACGGAGCGCACCTTTGATCAGCAGCAGTGGTGGTCCATAGAAGTACCGTGTAGTGTATCGCTCACCATCCGGTCAGCCATGGCAGCCATCAGCACGACCGCAGCAGTTCTGAGGTCGTTCTTTCGCACCGAGTTTCCGACCGCCATTTTCACAGCAGTGGCAGCAGCAACGGATGGTTCTGCGTGCATATCCACCTCCACCATGTGCACCAGGATTCCGTTGGCAGCTTGGCGGGAACCCGACACAATACACGTGCTACACGTATGGCCCTTTTAGGAATTTTTCAAGGGACTGCCCCGAACAGCGACAAGGCAGCGCGCAAGCACCATATCCGGGTGCAACTCCGCCCCGCAACCAGTCCAGAAGCCAGCAACAAAACCCGGCAGCATCCACTACATAACCATCGAAGACGTGCCGGAAGGCGAACCCATTCTCGTGGATACGTTTTCTCTACTCCAAAATCCCGTAATCATACTCTTTGACTCCGGTGCCACCCATAATTTCATTAGCCAATCATATGTTGTCAAGCATCAGTTATCTATTACTCCTACAGAAAGTCCATATTTGATTTGCTCTCCAGGTGGGAAAATAGCAGCGGACATGAAAGTCCATAAAGCACAAGTTAAGATGGGTGGGAATATCTATCCGACTTCTCTAATTATATTAGGGGGTCAAAAGCTTGATGTCATCTTAGGAATGTCATGGCTACACCGTCATGCTGTTCTCGACATTGTTCCACGTGTGGTCCATTTACGCCCTCCACTACATGCACCATACATTCTCATTCTAGACCGCCTTATCCACGAAATTCCAGCCAAATATAACACGGAAGCCACAAAGCTTGAGGACGTTCATGTGGTCCATGAATATCCGAACGTGTTTCCCGACGACCTTCCGGGTAGCCACCGGATAGGGACATCGTGTTCATGATTGAACTTATTCCAGGAACCACGCCTATTTCTCGAAGGTCATGCAAGATGGCACCCAATGAGTTGGCAGAATTAAAGGATCATATGAAGGATCTGCTAGACAAAGGTCTCATACGCCCAAGTTCATCACCTTGGGGCTGCTCCACATTATTTGTGAAAAAGGACAAGACGTTATGTCTATGTGTGGACTATTGTCCGCTCAACGTCGTGACAATCAAGAATAAGTATCCACTACCACGCATCGATATTTCATTCAATCAATTAGTGGGTGCTAAGGATTTCTCGAAGGTAGATCTTCGGTCCGGACATCATCAAATAAAAATCCGACCGGAGGTTATACCAAAGATGGCATTCTCGACAAAATACGTACTGTACGAATATATTCTCATGTCATTTGGACTTACCAACACGCCAGCTCACTTCATGTATTTGATGAATTCAGTATTCATGCCGGAGTTGGACAAGTTTGTCGTGGTCTTCATCGACGACATTCTATTGTATTCAAAATCAGAGGAAGAACACGCCAAACACTTGCATATCGTGCTCCAACGATTGTGAGATCACAAGATTTATGAAAAATTCAGCAAGTGTGAGTTTTGGATCAGCCATGTGCCTTTTCTTTGTCACAATATTTCAGCGGAGGGCATCGCTGTTGATCCAAGCAAAATTGTGCAAGTGCTGAAATAGAAGTCTCCAACGTCCGTACACGAAGTTCGCAACTTCCTCGGTTAGCAGGATACTATCGGAGGTTCATTCTGAGCTTCTCAAAAATTGCTAAACCAATGACAGAGCTGCTGAAAAAGGAGACCAAATATAATTGGAGCAGGCATGTGAGGATGCATTTCAAACATTGGTGAAACATCTCACAACAGACCCAATGCTAGCTCAGTAAGATACAACCAAATCTTTTGACGTTTTATTGTGATGTGTTTGGCATTGGTATCGGCTGCGTGTTAATGCATGAAGGCTGTGTGATTGCATATGGCTCACGGAAGCTCCGAAATCATAAGTAGCATTATCCAACTCATGACCTTGAGCTCGCTGCTGTGGTGCTCGCTTTCAAAATGTGGAGGCACTATTTATTTGGAAACATAGTGCATCTCTACACCAATGACAAGAGCCTAAAATATATCTTCACTCAGAAGGAGTTGAATATGCGATAGCGAATATGGTTAGAGATGATCAAATATTAAGAGATTGAAATTCATTACCATCTCAACAAGGCAAATGTGGTTGCCGATGCGCTAAGTCCCAAGTCTCACGTCAATAATCTGTCTATCAATCCAATGGACAAGGACGGGCTGAGTTTATACTTGGTTCCATATGGAGCTTTATATAATCTTGCTCTCATTCCTATCATATGAGAGGAGATTATGGAAGCTCAAAAGAAAGATGTGGGTATGTCGCACATTCGGAGGAGAATGAAGAATGGAGAAATGAAGTGCTTTCAAAGTGGTGAGCATGGTACTCTATGATTTAAATACCATATGCTGGTACCTCGTGATTTGACACTTCAGAAGAAAATCATGGATGAATCTCACTTGTCCAAGTATTCTATTCATCCGGGAAGCAACAAGATTTATCAAGACCCGAAAACCAGATTTTGTTGGACATGGATGAAAAGAGAAATTGCAAAATATGTATCCGAGTGTGATACATGTCGGCTGGTGAAAGCTGACCACATGAAGAAAGCCGAACAGCTGCAACCACTAAATATTCCGGCCTAGGAATGGGAGGAAAATAGTATGGATTTCATTGTTGGATTACCTCTCACGTTTCACTAGCATGATTAGATTTGGGTGATTGTTGATCGACTAACCAAATCAGCTCATTTCATCCCTGTACATACAAAGTACACTGCCAAAAAGTATGTGGATATGTATATTAAAAAAGTCATGTGCTTGCACGGAGTTCCCCGGACAATTATTTCGGATCGCGTGGACTGTTCGTTGCTCATTTCTGGGAGCAGTTGCACGTGTCGTTAGGGACGAAACTGATCTGAAGCTCCGCATATCACACGCAGACCAACTGTCAAACTGAGCGGGTGAATCAAGTTCTTGAAGATATGCTACGCGCTTGTGCCATCCACCACGGTAAAAATTGGAATGACCATTTACCATTGGCGGAGTTCTCATATAACAATGTCTATCAAGCTAGCATCAAGATGGTGTCGTATGATGCTCTCTACGGCCGTAAATGTCGCACACCACTCAACTGGTGTGATTCCGGTGAGCGAGTGATATATGGCATTGATCTCGTGAATGAAGCTGAAGAACGCGAGTAATCCAAGCCAATCTCAAGGCTGCTCAATCTCGTCAGAAAAGTTATGCCGATAAGAGACGTTGACCTCTCCACTTCAAGATCGGAGAGCACGTTTATCTTCATGTCTCTCTGATGAAAGGAATTCATCGTTTCGGAGTGAAGCAAAAACTTGCTCCATGATTCATCGGTCCGTTCGCAGTCATTGAAAAATGCGAACCCGCGGTCTATCGCTTGGAGTTACCCGCGTCACTTACTGATATTCATAATGTATTCCACATCTCTCAGCTGAGGAAATGCCTAAAATCCCCAGCTGAAATCCGCACTGAAGACCTTGAAGCTCTCCAACCGGATCTCACTTATTATGAGTATCTGATCCGGATTATCGATGGAAAGACTCGCGCCACCAGGAACCAGAACTTGTACTTCTACAATGTCTCATTGAGTAACCATACCGCTGAGGAAGTGACATGGAAAAGCGAGGACTATCTCCGATCAAATTATCCGGATTTGTTATCATCTCATATACGGTAATCCTTCACCTCCGTCTCTTTCATTTGTAATCTCGGGACAAGATAGTTTTAAGGGAGGGAGGATGTAAAGGTCCAAAAAATTTCTTAGTGCAAAGTTCAGATAGGAAATGTAAAAAATTTGAATATGAAAATAAATCAAAATGACAATTGAAAAATAAACCAATTCAAACTTCAATTTAGGGATTTCAAAAATTAAAATTGGATCCTGTTCAAACCTTGACAAAATAAAAATTTGATTTCACCAGTAGATTCCAAATATTCCAATTAGCTTACATGTCAAATTTCATAACGTTTAGAGCGCATTTGCTATTCAGTTCAATGTGTACATTAAATCCTATTCAAATTCAAATTTAAATTTGAATTTCAAGTGAAACTTGATCAATTCAATGTTTTGAGTCCAGAATCAATTTCTACACCTTCAATTTATTCTACCAGAAAAAACATCTAGAATTTTCGGAACAATATAGGTGGGAGAATTGAAGGACCAGAGAAGATAGACATGAGGGGGCTATGGGACTCACCACCGCACAGCATGCATGCCACAGAGCTGCCTGCTTGGTTGCTTCTAAGCGTATTCCCTACTCCTCATCATCTCTATCTCCACTCCTTTGACCCGAGTGGAAAAGCATCGACATTTCTTCCTTTGTTCTTCCCCGAGCTCTCACTGTCGCCCTTGCTGCCTCCCCGTGTAGCTCAGGTTCCAGGCCGAGTTGGCACTCTATTGGATCACCAAAAAGGTGCACCGAGCTCCCCTCTAGCTTCTGGTACAATCGGTTCCTTCTTCCATTACCTGTTGCCTTGGTATTTTGAAGTTTTACCGGAGCTTGCGGAGGAAGCCACCAGGTAGCTTTCTGCTCCACAAGAACAAGCCAATACAAGCAAGTTCTCGTCTTTTTCCTTAAAGCAATAAGGTGCGCAAAGGTACATAGATTCTGCTGGTGAAGTTTCAGCCCCAATCGTGCCTCCTAGCTCCTGTATTTCGAGTTCTACCGAAGCTAGTTCATACCGGGGTCACTAGGTCATCGATTGAATACGGTTTCTACGTGCCACCATTCTTTAATCAAGTTTGGAAATAGCTTGCCAACCTCCTTGCAAACCCTCTCAAACAAACAGCAAGGAAAATCTTTGATGGCTGGCCAGGTTCTTCGACCATTCCCCGCCGCCATGGAAAATCCCGTCGGTCCACCGTCCAGGTCGACGTTTCTAACTATTCCAACCTTTTTCATCCCGCTATTCATCTTCCCCAGGATCCTAGAAACGTTTTTGAGTGATTTCCGAGGAGTTTGAGCCAAGGGGCAGCTTTTTCGACCTCGTCGGACTGGTCGCGGCCGCCGCCGCCGTCGCGCATAGGGTTCCAGTCACCACTGGCCTGTGCCAACCACTCCAACATACTCAGTGCACATTTTTAGGCATAGGCGGCTGGTACCAGGTGGGGAGATGCGCAGGAGAGCCGTTCCGGCAGCCCTCACCGGCTTGCACCACCGCGCCACCCACGGGCGCCGCCCCTGTTGCGAGGAAGACAAAGGGGGTGGCGGGCCCCATGTGTCAGTGTCTATTTTACCTCCCTTCAAATTTGCTGTGGCCACCGGATCGATTGCGGCTGCGTGGGTTAAACCCTATGGCCCATATGTGGCCGAGTTGCGATTGGGTCACTTTAAACAGTGGAGCCCAGTTGATTAATTCAAACGTTTCCCAGTTAAAATTAATTCCAGATTTCATCCAAACATTGAAAATCAATTACTCCTAGTAGAATTGCTCAAATAATTCGCAATAAATTCTGGTCGAATCATCTCGATCCCTATTTGCAGTGGCGCAATTTTTTGGACTAAATGTTCATAATTAATTCCTTTGAGCTAACTGCTTGGGAAATTAATTACCCTTGTTCTGCTAATTGGGAAATTGCCAATTTTGGTCAAGACACTCTTAAATATACCTTGGATCTCTAGTAAAAATTTCAATTACAATGGACTCCATTCATTGGACCAAACAGTCTGTAAATCTCATGTGCCCATAGAAAATTCAAAAATGTACAGAAACATTTCCAGATTTTATCCCAAACTTGTAAAATTGATTCCTCCCTGTAGGAAGCTCAGAAAATTATGAAATGTTTTTCCTAGAATCAGTGGGACATCCTCTACCATAATCATCTTTTAACCATGACAAAACTTCAGATTTAATACAAAAATTCAGAGAAACCTTCTACTTGCTGAAATCCTAGAGACAACAAGCTTCCTTGAACATCTCGATTTCTTGGTCCAGATCTTCCTCATAAAACCTAGTATTCAATGTAAAAATCTCAAAGCCAATTAAGATCATTTCCTTACCTGATTAGTACTTATAAGATCTTTTCTATAGTTTCAATATCACTCATGTACTTTATATATTGCATATCATATAGTGATCGAGATCGAGGAGGCCTTGGATAGCATCCTCCCTGAGGCTAACTTTCATACTGACTCGCAGCCAGGCAAGCCCCGGTTTGCATTTAAGTGATATTTCAAAATTTCTATTTGTATCACTTATGTCTAGGATGAGTTTTGTGCATTGGGGCTAAGGTGCTTGTTACTCCACTTGCATGACCCACCAATCCCATGGAGTATTGGTTAGGTCTACAGCTCGACAATAGAAAATGCCATGCTAATGTTTTGAGGAATTCGGTAGAAGTTGAATAGTTGGAATCTTCTCGCGAGATAGGATTTTATCACACGGGATGGATTTGATCAAAGGATGGTTTATGAATATGAATTTGAGACCAAGCAGCGGGATAGAATGCAGCGATACATGGTCTCACATGCGCAGCCCTGATTGTGTTGATCGAGGACCGATCCGTGTGCGGCCCTCCTGGACAGGTTTGAACTGTACCGGATGCATACTCGGCATATGGAACCCAGGAAACCAATGTAACTTGATAACATAGGGCTTGGGGCATTGCCCACTGTCGATAGGGGTGGGTTGAGGGCCGCAAGGTGTAAATCTGCCGGCGGGCACATACACGCTCCGTGCCGGGACCTTATGCCTGCGATTGTGGGACCGGTTCAGCAGTTGAGTTTCTTGTGAGAGGTTGTTGCATATGATGTGGTGAGGAACACGGCACGCTCTTTATGCATGGGTGTACGTGACATGTTATTCGGGTGTAGAGTTCCATGTTTAGGTGAGATGGTTAAGTCTTGTTGAGCCTTCATGCTCACGATTGCTATATTAAGTTGTTTGAAGGTGAGATGTATGAGGAAGTGCCCGATGATGAGGCGATGCCCCCGTAGGGGTATACCACCGAGTGGTGGATCCTACTCGATTCATTCCTCAAATCCGGATCCATGTTGGAGTTTGTTAGGAGGATAGAGTTTCAAGGACATTGATTCATCTGCAAGGGAGGTTGACACTACTAAATGAGGAGTATGTTATAGTAGTGGATGCTGATGAGATCCTGGGTAAAATTGACGGCAACATCAATATTCAACATGTTCACCAACATTTTCTAGATGAACTCAACTTTACTGTTAGGTACAGTTCAATTACACCACTAGGAATAATGATATTCAGTCTCGATAGTAGTTTCCAAAGAGACAGCCTTCTTCTACCTAACCTTCTTGAGGTTGCTCATATTAGAGACAGGTTTGAGAGACATGACTAACATATTAACCTATGGGTAAGAAATTTTGACCGCGTTGGTTGGATTATGATACTAGGCTTCCACCTAGTTTACATGACACTAGAGTGCATTGTCTTAGAGGTTCCTCAATTGGGAGGTTGATCCAGCAGCACAGCAATCCTGGTGCCCTTATGCTTGTTTTAGGGAATTTATTTTATTTAACGTGGTCCGAGAGCTTGTTGGTATGTGCTAAACTCACCTTCCAAATCTTTGAATGTAAACATTGATACTAATGTTGAATAAACCAGATTGTGTTTTATGTTGGTTGGATGTTTCAAGTTTAGGTCTAGGATCATCTCCTACTTCATCCACCTTCCTCCCTTTTCCATTATTACCCATGTCATGTCATGTCATGAGAACTGGAAACAAATGGAAGTTTCATGTCAACTTAACATTCAAACAAAGATTGTCTGGGTTGATGCAAGTAATGTAAAAAGAATGTTTTGGATCAACCTCATAGAGACAAAAACATAACTGAAAAATCATCTCAAGAAACTGAAAAGTTAAAAACGACATTCAAGTTAAGCGATAGTTTGAAGAACAAGGGGAAGGTTCTCTCCAGGATCTGAAGGAAATGTTTCAAGTAAAATGCATTCCGAATTAAAAGGTTCAATATTTCAATGAAATATTTCATCTCTAATATAAGTTCACTTTAAGGAAAACCAAAAATACTTAATGACTTACATCACATGATGCTGAAACAATTGCCGTGGAAAAAATGGTTGATGATAGTGCAGACGCAGAATGCTCACTATTTCCACCCTAGTACTACGGTCATGGTGCAAGAGGGTTCGGGCACAGCGGGTGGCATGTCACCGGGGCACAAAAGATATTAAGAAGAAAGAGCAGCTCCGGGGACCTTAGATTGGGTGGGAAGGAATGAAGCTGTTAGCCGAAAGTAATGAATGGAGTCGATGAGAGAAAATGATGAAAAACAGAACCGTAGCAAAACACCAATCAGAAAATATAAAAGTTTAATGTTTCTATTTCTGCTGTTGTTCACACTTTGGGCTTCACTATATGGTAGGCTTCTACTTTTTTTTTTTATTATGACTTGCTTGGGCAAGCATAGGGGAAAACTAGGGTGAACATTACGAACTTAAGTATGGAAGGTACAAGACTGTATATGCTGTAGAAAATGGGTTCCCTCGAGTGTTTCCTATGCCTAATCAGCAAAACTACTATTTTGGCGCATCACCGTTGTTTTACGCATCTAGGATGGTTACGTCTTAAATATAGTTGGGTAGAGCAGTCCCTACATGTTGACATATCAAGAAACTACCATCCTTAGATGATTGCCTCTCACAATACCTTTTTTCTTGGCTGTCATAATCCGTAGAGCTGGTGCCTGAAAAGGTAAGCTCCTGGCATTCCCTGTAGAAATTCGAATCTTGGAGTACTTGTAGGTGAAAGGTACATCGATGCCATTGCATTTATGGATATTTCTGTGAACCTTAGGATTGACAACATCCATTGGGATCAGGGTGAAACTGAATAAGAATGTGGACTGAATTAGGTACAAAATGAGCATGAGAAATAATGTGTTGCTGGATATAAAGGTGAATGATGGATGATCATCTGTTAATCTCTATCATTTTTAGCTCTTGATGCCAAAGATAATGGAAAATATTGTTTTAGGTAACTTGTGTTGTCTCATAACATTTACCATTCATAATTCCACTTTACAACAGAAACAATCATTCATACTTGCCAAAATTGGTTCAAAAGTACTGTAAGGATCAGTTCTAAACATCCGCGGCCGCATGGCCATTGCGACATGAAGAACCAATATAGAAAGGTCTATCAATAACCATTCTTAGCTGAAAACAGTACTCAAACAAGGCACACTTTCTACACCAGATCCAGTTTAGAAATGGTACATACATACACACATATATATATGTATATATATAAGTATATATATATGTATATATATGTGTATATATATATATATGTGCAATAAATCAGAATTTGTCCTCAACTGGAACTGGTACTCACAATAAGCATACTATACATGTCTGGTGTTGCTACAAAAGTACATAAAGAAATTATCTGTAATAGTTCCTGTCTTGCACTGGTACATTTATTGTATGGGGATAAATTTTGTCTTAATGGTTCTCGAGGAGATGGAAGCAGGGACATCACTTCAACTTTTCTAGATGTTGATTAATCTCCTATAACTTTAGAGGGCACAAATTGCCTTGGCAAACCGAAGATAGTTATTACAGGTACAAGAACTACAAACGGTTCACCTCCTCTCACCCTCTTTCTCCAAACTTGCAAAACTCCTCTCTTGCCAACTGCAAAGATTCAAGGTCCAAATTTCTAGTTGATCCTAATCAATTCATTCCTCACATCTAGCTCCACATTGAAGATTGTGGGGAGGATACAGTTTTATGGACATTGGTTCTCTGCCACATGGGAGACAACACATCCGAATGAGGAGTATGTTGTAGCAGTGGATTTTCAAGGGATCCTGATCAACTTGTTCATCAACACATGATCGATGAACTCAACTTGATACTCAGGTTTGGTTCCCTTACACTACTTGGAATATTGATATTTGGTCTGGATAGTAGTTTCCAAAAAGCTACCCTTCTTCTAGCTGACCCGCTTGAGTTTGCTTGTATGGGAGTTGGGTTTGTCAAACATGACTAATGTATTAACCTATTGAAAGAAACTTTTCTCCCGTGGTTTGGATTATGGTATAGACTTCCCGCTAGAGTGCATGACATTGGAGAAACCTTACCATCCTATCAAAAACAACAAAATTAGTAATATGATGAATGAACCTCTATCTTCAAGTATCAATGTCGTCAATCGCGTCATCATTATGTCAGATAATTGTAAATGTGTAACATGCAGAACCTTGACTTCATGCAACATGACCTTTTCTCTAACAAAATAAAAGTGAAGTTAATTGTGCTTCATGCATTGATGGAAAATTGGGTTCTAAGTGAGGTAAACTGTGGAGACATTTTCAAACTATATGATGGTTAGCCTTGGATATTCAGCTTTTGGAACATCAATGTATTCAGCTTCTGCACACAATCAACAAGGATATGAGAAAATCTCCAAGAAACACACAATATCCCGAAGTCTCTGAATAAGTTGTTAGGGCCAGGTTTGATGAACCTCAAGTTTGTAACCTCTGATATAAGTTGCCTTAAATTTAACGAAGAATCCTCTTTACAACACACCAATGAGTACAACATGGAACATGCATGTGTAAGGAGACAACTTGGACTGCATATGCATTATCGGGCCTTGTGAGGGTGAGATATTTCTGTAGAACGATGCATCACTCGAAGGAATTCCATCATTGCATGTGACTGTTTCCTTGGTCTCGGCATATGTTGACAAATATTTGTATTTGAGCATTCTAGCATGGTCAAGAGTGTATTCTGCAACGATCCAAGGTACTTTATGGTAAACTTTTGATCAAGATGTTGAGTAACTTTGTGAAGAAGCGATGCAGATGAGGCTGTCACAATGATGTCTTCAACGTAAATGAGAAGATATGCCATGTCAGTATCTTGGTCAAAACAAGCAGGGACTCATTAGAGCTGGTGGATTTGTACCCCTTCGATAGAAGCTCAGCAACAATAGTTTGACAACAAGAACACATCGCTTTCTTACGACCGTATAAATACTTTGATAGCAAGAACAAGTACTTAGGATGTTCTTTGTTGATGAAGCTTTGCATGTTGAAAACAGTATACCCGCTTTGGGAGTTGGCCATATAACCCATTTTTCTATGTAGATATGATCTTATCTCCACCTGAAAGTGTCATTCCCAACAACCCTACTTTGGGTCAATGAAGCTCATAGACATTCACGGTGCTCCTCTACTATGTCACGTATAGCTCCTTCGTGATGTCATATTGTATGAGATATCACCCAAACAAAGGATTTTCTGAGATGCTCCTTTCTCGACAGTGCATTCGAACTAGCCCCAAATCAGATCAGCCTGATATCATTAATTATTTATTATTGATGTTAGATGTTTCAAATGCTGAAAAAGTTATATAAAAGCAGCATTATTTAATTAATAAATTTATCACGGGAATTTTATTTTTGGAAACATAATTATTCAAATGTTACTATACAATTCATAAAAAATATTATGCTCCTACAGTAGGAAAAATTGTTTATATCCTTACATTTATTTGTATGTATCAAAGTGCAGTAGACCAATTTACAAATGAGTAAAATGAATAAGTATTGCATGTACCTATCTAGGTGTGTCATCTTGGTACCTGGATTTCTTGTGTATTTCTAGGTTCATTAACCTGTTCATCTATATCACTTAGGTTCATGAATTATTTTCTTTAATTTAATAGCCATCGGACCATCGTAGTCCTGATATATGCAGCATCCCATCATTCGCTGTCCTCCCCCTCTCTCTCTCTCACTCATCCTCTCTTTCTAGCAACGTTGCAGAGAGAAAATCATTGGGGTTGTTAAAATGTTCATGCACCTATAACTTTAAAGGAAAAATAATTACCTAGTTGATACAGATAGAAAGGTTCATCGATCTAGAAAAGCAAAATTAAAAATTCTATCCATGGAAGATATAGTTGGACAGGTTCTTGTAACTCTGGTGCATTTTCTCTTTAGAAATGTATCCAGTAGTACAACTAATAAATGATAATGCATTGTGACAACATCTATCAGACTTTAAAACAATGAAAACCTTTACATAGATTTAGTTACTTTCTATAAATATATATCAATACAGTCCTCCAAGAAATCATTTAATGCTTCCCTCAATAGTCCTTGGAGAAAATCATAAAAAGCTGCCCTCAAAATTCCTCGCAAGAGAATCATCCAAAGCTTTTGATCAGATTAAGGATGAATCCTTCTGATAGGTCTCCCAGCAAGAGTATCCAGTATGGAACAACCCACCCATATATTTCCCCTCTGCACGAAGCATTGATGGGCACAATAGCGATGCCATCACAGTGGAGCAGCATGGAAGCTCCACCACCATAACTTGAACCAGATCAGACTCCTAGACTACCTGGTAGCACATTTACGTCACAAGGTCTTATGCAAAGCCCTCCTATTACTCCGGTGTTGAATCCCGGTCCGATCTTTAAGCACCCAACCTTCCAAGTTTCCAAGGTTGTTTCTGTCCCTTTACCCCTTTATATTATTAAACATAAAAATTTGACTTTCTGACATAAAATTACATGCAGGGAGATGAATCTGGGTCAGAATCCAATATTGATCCTTTTGTCAAAATATACATGTAGAACACACATATAGTTGTGATCAGAATACAATGTCCTGGTATTTCCAAATGGAACATCCCGAGCCTATTGGTGATCTAGCTGGTACATCTGTTGATGTCGTCAAACCTGCTAGAAGCCCCATAGCTGAAGTTCCACCGGTCCACTGTAAGGTGCATCAATGCCGCATTTGTTCTGGGATATTCTACTCGCACCAAGCATTGGGTGGTCACATGAGCTCCCATAGCAAAGAAAACAAGAAGAACAATAATTAGATATCTAATTTTGTTATTCGGTCCCTTTTAATAATTCAATGGAAGGCTCTACAATGCCGCTCATTATTTAGGTTGAATTTAATGTTATCATGCAATAGTTGCCTTGTGAGAAGTATAATGACTAATAGTTACCATACTAGCCATTGATTCCGTTATATTCTTAAGAAACTTTTCAGATCATAATGCTTGTTTGAATTGTTATTTTATTATTTTATTAAGTGAAGAATGGATATATCAAAATCAGTAGATGAGAGTTTACGATTCATATACGCTTTCCAGCCTAGCATCATTGTAAGATTTAATAGGAGTGATGAGTAGAATTTATCTTAAATTTTGGTTACATGCCTCCATTCCGGGTGTGAAGAACTTACTTCCTCTGGATCCAGCAATAATCTGAGGCACAACTCACATTTTAATATGTACATTCTAAACAATGTTATTCTTTGTAATCATTGTTTGGTTAGAAAATATTTATCTTCAAGTGGGATAAGGTCTGTGTTGCTTGTTCATTGAGTATAATGTGGTGTTTCTTTTGCACATATTTGGGGTATAAGTGTCAACGGTATGAGCGTAATCTCCGATCCTAGGACTTTACTAACATAGTCTCCATATCATGACACATGCAAGGATTAAGGGAAATCATGTCTTCATATTGTATTCATGCACCAGGTTTTGGAAAAAAAAATGTTTTTGTGGTTTCTTTTTGGTTGATTACATACAAAATTAGGTAATATATACCATTTCTTTACACCTCCGATATGCATAGAGTTATCTGATGTGGTGTTCCATTCCAATATAACATTGCCCTGCACAGGATACACATTTAATGAAAAATATATCATTCACATCCATATCAATAGTCAAATAATTCTGAACAGTAAGGGGTGCACAACAGATGGGCCTCAAAATATACATTCGCATGCTAAAGTATAAGGTGGAGTAATCCAAAATTGTACAACATGATAGGTCTCAACAGCCTATAATAGATGATCTATATGAAAAACACTGGCATTAGTAGTTTACGCAAACTATCAGTTGTTGCAACTACAACGTCATGGAAAAACTATGAAAGACAAATTAAAAGTGCAAAAGCTCCCATGGCAACAGATAACAATAATATATTTCAGTCCAAAATACTAAGAACAGGATATCGGAGCCAATCCTTGCTCGATGTGAGCTAAAAAATAAAAAAAGGAGTAAGCATCAGAACATTGGTAAAAGAAAATAAGCATAAGAAGAGTAAAAAGAGGCATTGAAATCTAGAGTTTACTAGCATCCAAATCCAATAATGACAGCTGACATATACAGCAGAGAGAACTTGGTCGTAAAGGTCGTGGCTGTACAAAAAACTATAGTATGTTGCGAATAAATAAAAAATAAAAACAGTTGTGTTCCCTAGAGTCATGCAGTATTCTTCCAAGGCACGGATCAAACTTTACCTCGTACCACTGTAAGAAGCTCAGGATCCATTCAAAATTTCAGATTTATGAAATCAAGTCTATATTAAATGGACATCATCATATCAAGATTTATGATAACGGAATGTTATGCACTTTTGAAAAGAACCAACTGCAGACATATGGTATTAGAAAACAAGGTTTGACAATAAAATACACAAAAAAAGAGCAGGGGAGGTCCGGGGTTGCTAGTGACTATCGAATGCTGTTCCCTCATCTTCAGGTGATACCAATCTTAGGATAATTACCCCTGCTGGTGGGAAAATTAATAGTGGCCAATGATCGGCACCTGGTTGCTTCCGAGCTCTCTCGCGACCGATGAATTTGCTAAACTCACATCCTACATGTCTAAATGTAAATATTGATACTAATGATAAATAAACCCCTATCTTCCTCTCAAAAACATCAGCGTCGGTAATATGATGAATAAACCCCAAACTTTAAATAGCGATGTCATAATTCCCTTCATCATTATGTGGGCTAACTGTAAATCTGTTGGAACGTTCAGAACAATGACGGCATGTAGCGTAACCTTCTCTCTAACAAACGAATATCGAGTTCAATATGATTTTGTGCAGCAATGGTGAACTCGGCTTCGAGGGAGGTAAACTGTGGAGACATTTTTCACAGTATAGGATGTTAGCCTTGTATATTGGAACATGAAGCTCCTGAAGAAGTTATTTTAATCAACAACATTTGGTGGCAGCAATAGAAACAGCTGGCCATTTAGCTTTGGCACTCAATTGTGACACCATTGTTTAATGTTTATATGACCAAGAAATGGGAGAATATCCAAGAACACACAATATCCTAAAATGGATAATTGAGTATCGGTCACCCAGCCGAATCAGCGTCTGAATAAGCTGTCGAGGCCAAGTTGGATGAATGTTGGAGTCTGTAACCAATGATGTAAGGTTCCTTCGATGAATGAAAAATCATTTTCACAAGAGACCTATGAGTACAGCAAGGTGTATGCTTGTGTAAGCACACCTGCTGAACCGCATATGCAGTAGTAGGCCTAGTGACGGTTAGATATTAAAGCTCACCAGTGATACTTTTGTAGAACTTGGGATCATTTGAAGGAATTACATCATTGTCTTGGTGCCGACAGATGTTGACAATGGTTTATAGTTGAGCATACCAGCACTGTCAAGAATGTCTTCCGCATATTTAGTTTGCCTAAGAAAGTGTAAAAGCCCACATTTTAGAAGAACGAAAATGCAAAAATGTGGACTTAAATTTTTTTAAGTTGAATTGGGAATTCAATATCACGTGAATTATGTGAGTTAATAAATGATATTAAAAGTATGAACTCATTAAAACTTGAAAACATAGTTGGGGAAAATATTAATATATGTGTCAATTTAAGTAAATAAGTACAAAAATAATGAAGTTCCAAATTAAATTCAAAAATTCAAAGTCATGTTTTAAATTTAACTTGATTCAAAATTCAAAACTAATAGCTTCTGAATCAATTGTTGTGAAATTAAAAACATTACTTCACCAAAAATATTAATTTTATTTAATAAGGTATGTCTAAAAATTTTGTAAGTTCCGGTGGTAATATTAATATTTTTTTATAGTAGTAAAATTAATCAATCTACAATGTTTACCATTTTAGGAGTTGAATTGCTATATGAATTCAATCAACACATAAAAGAAATTTGCATTTCAAAGTTAAATTTGAAAATTAAAATATTTGAATGCAAGTTTTGAATTCACCATCATATTCTTCACATTTTCTTTAGTCTACCTGCCATGTTTTATAATTTTCAAAAGTTGATAACTATTGAAAGTGAGAGAGGATAAGGAGGGGAAAATAGTGGGCCCCATGTGGCAGCACAGCTCATCAGAGAGGTTTTCTACTTTCCCTCACCATGTAGCACAAAGCAGCTTGGTTGCAGCGCTTGCTTGCCGGCGGAAGCCTACTGCTCTACTTCTCACCTTTCTCTTCCCTCTAGTTCTTTAAATCACCAGACTTTGTTGCCACCTCTCCCTTATACTCCATCAACCTTGTGCATAATTGGAGTACTACTTGTTCACTGCGCACTGACATAGTAAATACTGAAGAAGCCAGGAGAATATGATGTACTGAAAAATAATTGATTTGTATCTATGATTGCTGTCCAATATGCTCACTAAAGTTACTGTTATAAAACATGTAAGCTTCTGTTAATAACTTGAAAATTATGGAGCAACATGTAGGCGAGTCTTTTATTGCTATATCTATTCCGATGTTAAGTATCCCTAAATGTAGAGTTCCATGGTTAGGTGAGACAGTTAAGTATTGCTGAGCCTTCGTGCTCACGGTTGCTATATTAAGTTGTTTGCACGTGAGACGTATGAGGAAGGGTCAGAAGATGAGGCGATGCCCCGTCAGGGTATACCACCGAGTGGGAGCCCTGCACGCCGCAGTGAATTTTTGTGTGCTGCTAGTGTGTAGCATCCCCGGGCTGGATGGCTGCACTTTTGCATTGCTAGGCTAAAAGTTTAGCTATGAGTATTATCTTCCGCTATATGTTAAGTATTGTAAATGATATGCGCTGTTTCTATAAATTAAACTTTGTATTTTGTCATATTCTTTTCGTGTGTGCTGTTGGGTGCTGCACCGTACGGCACCATCCTCTGCAATCCCTGGAATGTGTTATGATGGCTCATAGACGTCATTTGGTTGAATCAAAGGGACTGCAAAAACTGGAAATTTAATTCTTCTACTTCTGTGTTATGACAGCTCGTGTGACCACCATATGCTTTTCATGAGATGATAGAAGCTGAATAAAGAGCTTGCATCTGTACAAATGATAGAGGTGTGGTTAAACTTCAATAGTAGATCCTAGAGTAGGTTAGACAATATCATGAAATTTCTAGTTGGATCACCAGTAGGCATATGTACCTCCTTTTGTGCAAAAGATAATATTGGATCTGATCAGTATTGGAAGTTGGAACTATTCCTCCTCCAGCACGTAATTTGATATATGTTTGCTGCTCTTTGTGTTGAAGAATATAAAAAAGGAAAGTGGAAAATAAACCTCGAAAAAAATGCAAGTTTGTGTGCTCAAAGAATGGACCTGGGTCCATTACTCCATTGGTGCTGAAGTAAGCATGAAGAATGGCAGTTATGTCCCATTGGATAAACAACATGTTTGATGGGCTCGATATATAGGTCTTGCTACCGATTGGGTAAGTCTAAGTATTTACCCAACAAGGGTGGTCGGGAACCCAGTCTACAATATCAAATTATCTTGTGCTTTGCTAGCGGGATTTGATGTGAGTTCCGGTTTTGTAATAGGTGTAGCTGGTAGTGCAGAAGTAAGACCCGGCTTAGGTTATTCTAGTGGAGCCTCCATGTGTATTATATAGGGAGAGGTAACTAGTTTTAGTGAGGAATGGTAAATAGTTTCCATGATATTGGGTTTCTATAGGGGGTGACCTACATCCATGTGTATTTTGATATTAATTTTCGATAAAAAAAGTATTGTCACACTCATGATTTTTTTTTGTTGTTGGTAGATACAATTCACGAGTCTTGTAATATTAATGAACAATTTCTTACAATATTTCTACTCCAGGAATAATTAAATGCTTCACTTCAATGTAGTTCCCAATCTATATATGTTGTCTGGCATAAACTATGCTGGACTTTTATAGTCCTTAACAAATGGAGGTGTATTATACATTGTCGGAAAGATATGGTAGTCATATAAAATTTTGCTGTAAATGGTTCTTGTTTTTTCAGTATTTCAAACATAACTCTACGTAGAAAAATCGCTAATGGACATATGGTACAATTTTAGAAACCAATGTGAGATATGTTAAAACTTATTAATTCATGATTTATGCAAATTTTGACTATAAGTTTTTGGAATTGTGGGTTCGAATCAGCCACTTTCAAAGGAGTTTCTATTGAAATTTTCCAGAATCTGTCAAATTTTCAAAGACATATCTCTTAAACCAGCCCTGAGAAAGGTATTGAAGTTAATTGTATCTTTGTTATTCACCTCCAGACATGATTTTGCATCTACCTGAGATAAATTCTGATTGTATCCAATTTGGTCAGTTTAGGCAGCGGAGCGAGCAGTGAAACAGTTTTAAAATTTTATTTTCATTTACCATTGGTTTCACTTTCATGATTCTTTTAACATATATGTGTGATGTTAATCAATGTTGTGCTATTGAATTGAGTATTTTAAAATTCAAATATCTCTTCCATATATGATGAATGTGGTGTTCCAATTGGATAACGGATGGGTGTACTCGACGTGCATCCACCATTAGGGATTCCTGTTGATGTTCTGGCAAATGCTCCAGAATTTTGGATATGAGCAGCTGCCAAACTATTGGGGAAAAAGAAAGATGATCGCGGATTATTATCATGAAAAGTATACCTGGATGTTTCAGCAGGACCCCCACATCTCAGATGCGTTCCATTCACTGTCATGGTGTCAGGACCGCGACAGGACCGCATTTGGAGAATACGTGGTCCATGACAGATTGTGCGACCATCACTCGATTTTGCAAGGTGCATTATAAAGAGATGGCAGGGATACCGTTAGCTCTATTTCCAATCATCAGTTTGGCTGCTCTTGCATGGCAGCAGCGAATGGTCATGTTGTATCAACCTTTTGTCGATACGACTATGAGTACTATTGGCTCCTATGCATCTTCATCTCACATGGTGATTGATATGCAAGGTGGCATACCGAAGGGCAGTACACTCGACAATATAATATGGTAAGATTACCACATGTGGAATTTTCATACAACTGGGCTGTACAATTAGGAACCAAATTTTGTACATTGTAGATAGTTTACGTTTTCTAACCCAATGCTCCCATCCATATTCTGCCTTTCCCTTTGCATGAATCTGTGAAATTTGATGCAAGTAAGCATGCTGAATTTGACTAGAAACTTCATCTTATGTGCATACAAACATAGAGAAAATCACAAAGATCTATGAGAGGTGTGCCAACAAGGGTCGCAAGAAAGTACAATTTGAAACAAGGGACTTGGTTTGGGTGCATTTACACAAGGAACAATTTCTCGAGCAACACAAGTCCAAATTACCATCATTATCCGATGGAACTTTCAAAGTACAACAAAAAATCAATGATAATGCAGGGACAGCACTTCCAATTTTGTAGTTATTGAATAATCTCTCATAACTATAGAGTCCACCACTTGCCTTTGTGAAAAGGGAGATAGTTACTGTAAAAGCCAAAAAAATTTCTTAGTGCAAAGTTCAGATGGGAGATGTAAAAATTTGAATGGGAAAAATAAATAAAAATGACAATTGAAAAATCAAACCAATTCAAACATCAATTTAGGGACTTCAAAAATTAAAAATTTGCTCCTGTTCAAACCTTGACAAAATAAAATTTTGAGTTCACCAGTAGCTTCCAAATATTACAATTAGCATCAGTGTCAAATTTCATAACATTTGGAGCATATATGCTACTCAGTTCAATGTGTACATTAAATCCCATTCAAAATGAAATTCAAATTTGAAATTCAAATGAAACTTGATCAATTCAAAGTTTTGAGTCCAGAATCAATTTCTACACCTTCAATTTAGTCTACCAGAAAAGATCTGGAATTTTTTGAACAATATAGGTGGGAGAATTGAAGGACCAGGGAAGATAGACTTGAGGGGGCTGTGGGACCCACTGATCAGAGAGGTTACTACGTGAGCAGCGCCTCTGTTTCTCACCGTGGCGAGACCTCACGGCATGCACGCCACATAGCTGCCTACTTGGTTGCTTCTATGTGTGTTCCCTACACCTCATCATGTCTATCTCTACTCCTTTGACCCGAGTGGAAAAGCATCGGCATTTCTTCCTCTGTTCTCTCCCGAGCACTCGCTGTCGCCCTTGCTGTCTCCCCGTGTAGCTAAGGTTCCAGGCCGAGTTGGCATCGATTGCAACAGAAAAAAGATGCACCAAGCTCCCTTCTAGCTTATGGTACAATCGGTTCCTTCTTCCCTTACTTGTTGCCTTGGTATTTTGAAGTTTTCCCGGAGCATGCGGGTGAAGCCGCCGGGTAGCTTTATGCTCCATGAGGACAAGACAATACAAGCATGTTCTCATCTTCTTCCTCAAAGCAATAAGGTGCGCAAAGGTACATAGATTCTGATAATTAAGTTTCAGCTCCTACCGTGCCTCCTAGCTCCTGTATTTAAAGTTCTACCGAAGCTAGTACATACCGAGGTCACTAGGTCATCGATTTAATTTGGTTTCTACATGCCACCATTCTTTAATCGGGTAAATAGCTTGTAAACCTCCTTGCGAACCCTCTCAAACAAACAGCAACGAAAATAGTCGATGGATGGCCAGGTTCTTTGAGTTTCCGCCGCCGCCATGGAAAATCCCGTCGGTCCACCGTCGAGGTCCACGTTTCTAACTATTCCAACCTTTTTCATCCCCCTATTCATCTTCCCCCAGGATCCTAGAAACGTTTCTGGGTGATTTCCGAGGAGTTTGAGCCATGGAGCGACATTTTTGACTTAGCCAGACTGGTCACGACCACCGCCGCCGTCGCGTGTAGGGTTCCGGTCACCGCCGGCCTGCGCCAACCACTCCAACGTACTCCGCGCACATTTTTAGTCATAGGCGGCCAGTACCAGGTGGGGAGATGCTTGGGAGAGATGTTCTGGTGGCCCTCGCCGGCGTGCACCGCCGTGTCACCCTCTGGCGCCGCCCATTTCGCGAGGAAGACGAAGGGGTGGCGGGCCCCACGTGTCAGCGTCTATTTTACCTCACATCAGATTTGCTGTGGCCACCGGATCAATTGCGGCTGTGCGGGTTAAACCCTATGGCCCATATGTGGCCCAGTTGCGATTGGGTCATTTTAAACTGTGTGGCCCAGTTGATTAATTCAAACGTTTCCCAATTAAAATTAATTATAGATTTCATTTAAACTTTAAAATTCAATTACTCCTAGTAGAATTGCTCAAATTACTCCCAATAAATTCTGGTAGACTCATCTTTATCCCTATTTTGCAATGGTGCGATTTGTGGGACATGAGAGTCCCAAAGTTTTCATAATTAATTACTTTGAGCTAAATTCTTGGGAAATTAATTACCCCTGTTCTACTAATTGGAAAATTCCCAATTCTAGTCAAAACACTCATAAAAATACCCTAGATCTCCAATAACAATTTCAAGTTCATTGGACTTCATTCACTGGACCAGACAGTGTGTAAATCTCCTATGCCCATATAAAATTCAAAAATGTACAGAAATATTTCCAGATTTTATCGCAAACTTGTAAAATCAATTCCTCCCTGTGGGAAGCTCAGAAAATTATGAAACATATTTTCCTAGAATCATTGAGACCTTCTCTGCCATAATCATCCACTTTTAACCATGACAAAACTCCAAAGTTAATACAAAAATTCAAAGAAGACTTTTACTTGTTGGAATTTTAGAGACAACAGGCTTCCTTGAACATCTCTAATTATTGGTCCTGATCTTCCTCATAGAACCTAGTATTCATTGTAAGAATGCCAAATCCAATTAAAATCATTTTCTTACCTGATCAGCACGTATAAGATCTTTTCTATAGTTTCAATATCACTCATGTAATTTATATATTGCATATCATATAGTGACCGAGATTGAGGAGGAGCCAGAGGCCTTGGACAGCTTCCTCCCTGAGGCCAACTTTCATACTGACTCATAGCCAGGCAAGCCCTAGTTTGCATTAAGTGCTATTTCAAAATTTCTATTTCTATCACTTATGTCTAGGATGAGTTTTGTGCATTAGGGCTAAGGTGCGTGTTACTCCACTTGCATGACCCACGAATCCAATGTAGTATTGGGTAGGTATACAGCTCGACGAGTAGAAAATGCCATGCTAATGTTTTGAGGAATTCGGTAGAAATCGAGTAGTTGGAATCTACTCGCGAGATATGACATTATCACACTGGATGGATTTGATCAAATGATGGTTTATGAATATGAATTTGAGACCGAGCAATGGGATAGGATGCAGCGAGATGTGGTCTCACGTGCGTAGCCCTGCTTGTGTCGATTAAAGACCGATCCGTGTGTGGCCCTGCTGGAGAAGTTTGAACTGTACCAGATGCATACTTGGCATATAGAACCCAAGAAACCGATGTAACTTGATAATTTGGGGGTCGAGGCATGGCCTACTGTCGATAGGGGTGGGTTGAGGGCAGCAAGGTGTAAATCTGTCAGCGGGCACAGACACGCTCCGCGCGGGGACCTTATGCTTGCGATTGTGGGACCGGTTTGGCAGTTGAGATTCTTGTAAAAGGTTGCTGCATATGACGTGGTGAGACGGCACGCTCCTTATGCATGGGTGTACGTGACATGTTTTTCGGGTGTCTACTGATTGCAATCACCGTCCCTCGCGGTTATTTGAGTACCATTTGTTCACTACGCTGTGATGTAGTAAATACTGAAAAAGCCAGGAGAATGTTATGTATTGAATTATTATTGTTTTGCAACTATGCTTGCTATAGAATATGGTCAATAAAGTTACTTTTATTAATGTTGTTGGAGTGTTGATCCGGCAATTCTCCCGGTACTACCGTTGGTAGCCTGCGGAGATCGTAGTTCGGTATTGGGCGCACAGAGATTCAAAAGACAATGGCAAATAGACACAAGAATTTACGTGATTCGGGCCGCCTGAGTGTAATACCCTACTCCACGGGGTGTGTAGTTGTTGTATTGGGTATCAAAGCTGTGTATGGGAGAGTTCTTCGAGTTCCCAAGAGCCGTCCCTTGTGTATCGTCGACCAGGCCTTTTATAGTACAAGGGCTGGTCGTTACACCGTTAGCCTGACCCGACATGTGGCCCTGGCAGTTACTGATGTTTAATACAAAATTAATGAGATTAATTACCCTTGATAGCATGGTAACGGGCCTTGACAGTGCCATTACTTGTATTAAGGGCCTTCCGATCGTGTGTCATTAATATGGTATTAATGACACTTAATCAGTTCTTGAAGTCTTTGATTGCCCCTTGAAGGTCCGAGCCATTGGGGATTCAGGAGTCTGACTACTAAGGTTGATGGTCTGGTGGTTGTACACTTGGCAGCTTTGGAGCTTTCCGTTCGGGACAAGTAGGTCAGGTGTAGATGTACACGTGTCAGTACCGGAGCTTCCCTCTGTTGGGGGTCAGGTACGGGGGTGCTGCACAGGTGTTTAGCCGGAGCTATCCTAGTTGTGGGATGTAGGTCCAGTTGTGGTATAAACGTGGTAGCACTGGGACTAACCATAGATGGGAGGCAGGTCCATTCCCGTATGAAACGCGGGGCCTTCGCTGGTCTTCAACTCAGACAGGTGATGTTTCTTTGGTCTTTTTGTAATCCTAAGGGGTATACTGTACGCAGGGTACCGACAGTGGCCCCCTGGGCCCACCTCTGGGAGAGACCTTTTGGATGAAGTCGTTCTACCGGAGGTGGGTCCATCCTTCGGTTTTTGAGCCGCGTCTTCAAGGGTCTTCGAATGTGCCGTTGGCAGTAGTTCGCGGTAAAACCAACGCCGCGTGGAACATCCAGGATGCGGCAGGTGAGATCTAAGTGTGCAAATCTCACGCAATTGAAGGTCGCCGGTTCCTGATACAAAAATCATATCGGTTCCGCGCGCCCTGTTAGGCCGCCACCCTCAGGCTTCCCTCCTATCATGATGACAACCGTTCGCCTGGGGTAAGGACCTCGACTTGATCGTCAGGGTGGCCCCGAGCCCCCTTGTCATTGACAGGGTGAAGTTTTTAATTGTATAGTCGGCTCCTCTACGGTTTCCATCCAAGCGTTGTGGGGGCTTACTTAAGAAAGAAAGCGCGCACCGTTTGGGGATTCTTCATGCCTTCATTCGAACTTGCGCTCAAATCCTCCAAACTTTCACTCGCTTTTCTTCTCTCGCCACATTGTGCCGCGATGAAGTTGGGACTCCCCACGAGCCGCATTGGTAGCAAGAAGGAGTTGTCCAGGGTCCGGACCTACATGGGATGGTCCAGTGACTCCTTCGACAACGACATTCGCTGCGACGAGCTTCCCTTCGAGAAGAAGCGAGCCTGAGATATGGTGTACTTCCTTGGGTACGCCATGGCGGGTTTGATCCCGCCTTTCTCCTCCTTCTTCCTGATGCTGCTAGATTTCTATGGTCTGTAGCTCCACCATCTAGGCCCCCACTCAATGTTGCTGGTGGCGACTTTTGTCCACTTTTGCGAGATGTAGTTGTTCCAGACCTTCTTCACTATCCACCAGACTGGGAAGAGTGATGAGTTCATCGACTTCTACTACTTCGTGAAGCGGAAAAACTCTCCCCTCAAGTACTTGAGGTCCTTCCCTTCTGGCAAGTGGGACGACTGGATGAAAGACTGGGTGGTCATCACCGTCGAGGGGCACGAGAGGTTGGAGCTGCCTGAAGGCCTTCCTCGTGTCGACACCGACACTTGGAGTGACGTACTGATGCTGTCGAGGGAGTACAGGCCCATCTTGGACAGAATCCAGGAATGTGTCGAAGGTGGGGTGACCCCCCAGAGGGTCTTCGGCCACTTCTTGATGAACAGGTGGGCCCCGCTGAGGGCTAGGAGCCGGCCTGCCTGGGCCTTCAACAGTGAGATGGATACCAACCGCATTGAAGTCGGCTTGGACACCAACTTGGCCGATGAATCTTTGAAGACCCATCTCAAGAAGTTCTAGCCTGGGAACATTGGTCCTGGCGACGTGTCTCCACCGGCGGCCTTCCTGCCTCTGAATATGATTCCAGAGGAGTGCAGAGAGCTCCGGAGTAAGATGCCGCTGTTGGACGACATGGGCCTGGTGGAGAGGCGATCAACCTCCGGGGTGGCAATCCCTAGAGCTTCTGAAGGCAGCTTCGCTCCCGCCCCAAAGCCAAGAACTGAAGTCGTAGGCAAGGTCAAGGAGTTGGCCGAGCCCTCAAGCCGCAAGAGGAAGCTGAAGCATGCTGACGGGAGGTTCGTCAGACCTGCTCCTTCCATGATGGCTCCTTCTCCCCGGCGGAGGAGGACTTCGGTGGCGGCAACTACTCCAGCGTCGACATCTCGCTAGGGTGCTAGCTCCGGCCATGTGACTCCAGTACCAGGGCCAGCTGAAGGCTCTGGGTCTGGAGGTCCTTCGCGATCGAGGGGGGCCTCTGCAAGAACGACGCCGAGAACAGCAACAAGCTCTGGGGAACCTTCCGGAGCAGACACACCAGTGGCGACAGGGTTCGGCTCCGAGCGTCCGGGGAAGAGGTCCGCGCTAGCTGGAGTGGTAGCCTTCTGAGGTAAATTTGGTTTTTTTACCTCAGTTGGTTTTTTTTTGTTGTAACTGCATTTTAAGCTTCTTCGTCCTTCATCTGCAGTCTCCCCAAGAGAAGGACAAAAGCTCCGGCTCCCGCAACAGCAACTGATGTTGTCAAGACGGAAGCTCCAGCTCCAATTCTAGCGCCGCCCCAAGAGGTGGCTGAGGTTGCGGCAGCTCCAGCACCAGCTGTCATGGTCCTGGACCTCGACTCATCCCCAGTGGTTCCCGTGGTAGCGCCGAACCACAGGAATGAAGATGCACCAGCGGCACCAGCCCCAGGGGTCGAAGCTCCGGGTTTGGATGCTGAAATGATGGATGATCCGGCCTCAAAGCCGGAGGTAGCTGCGATTCCGGCCCTAGAGCCGATGTCTTTGAAGCCCCGGCAGTCGACTCGGTGGTTGATGAGGTCCCAACGGTAGAGCCGGTGGCTGATGAAGTTCCAGCGCCCGAGCCGGTTGTCAAAGAAGTTTTGGCGCTTGAGCCGGTTGTTGCAGAAGTGCCGATGCCCGAACCCATGATGGTCGAAGCGCCAGCGCCTGAGCCGGTGGTGGAGGGGGCGCAAACGTCGGAGCCGGAAGAGGCTTCAGCTTCGGCAGTATCTTCAACGCCTGCCCCAGAGGCAGTGGTCCCGGGGGTGCCCACGCCTGGGCCAGGGCGCCAAGATGAAGCTGTCGGCCCCCGCTTGAGGGGCCAGTTGTTGATTACCTGGCGGCGGGACCTTCGGAGCTAACTCCGGAGGTCGAAACTTCTATTGTAGGACCTTCCTCGGTGGCGGCTGAGGCTATCCCAGAAGATGGCCCTAGTGCCGTGGAAGGTCAGGGGACCACTCTTGTAGAGTGGGACCCGATTTTTGTCACAGAGAACCCGCTAGAGCCAGCGGAGAGGACCCCAGCATGTCCGGAGCCGATCCCTCTGTCGTTGTCTATGGACAACGCCTGCTCTAGCCTTCGTCAAGTCCAGCTGGATTTTTACCACGACAGCAAGGCCCTCGAGGAGGAGCACCAAACTCTTAGGAGGTGGTGCAACTGGCTCCAATTCGAGAGCAAGCTGGCGCAGTCGAGGCTGGCTGACGACAAGGAGTGGGTGAAGAGGGAGAAGGTCCGGTTGGAGTACTGGGGTAAGCTGCTGGACGAGAGGGAAAGCATGGTGCGATCCCTCGACAACCAGTTTCGGCCCATCCACGAACAGGTTGTAGCTGCTAATAATGCAGCGAATGATTGCGGGGAGAAGCTCAATGCTATCCACGACAACCTTGTCAAGCGCCAGGAGGCCTTTGAGGAGCAGGAGAAAAATCTCGAAGATGAAGAGCAAAAACTCCTAGAGCTGCGGGATGACCTCGTGAAGAGGGAGGAAGAGCTTACTTAGAGGCTAACTCTGGGTGACAAGAGTCTCGCGGAGTGCACCAAGAAGCTGGATGAGCGCTGCGAGAAAGAGGAGAAGAAGGCCTAGTAGCGAGGACAGGACCTCCACAGGAGGGAGGATGAAATTGCTGCCAGGGAGAAGAAGGTGCAGGGCCGGGAGAAGGACCTAGTCGACCGCCGGAACAAGATCCACTCCGGGAGGATGAGCTCGGCAAACTCGAAAGGCAGGTTGCTGAAAAGATTCAGCAGAATGCCAAAGAGGTAGAGCGTCTTACCCGGTGAATTCGGAGCTTGTGGCGACCAGAAGATCCTTGTAAGGGATGCGAGGTTCCAGGGCTGCGGAGTCCCAACAAGTTTGGGACTTTCTGGGCAAAGCCAATGACGCGCTGACGCCAATGGGCTTTAGTCCCGTGCATCCGGATGATCCGGAGCCGGAGTTGGACCAGGCAATGAGTTCAGTAGGCAACAAGCTCACCACGATGGGCGATGTCATCGCGGACCAGCTGGAAACCGAGGGACAATCCTTGGCAAAGAATGTCGCAGAATTCGTGCTGACGTGCTACACAAGCCAGGACCCTCAATTCCCCCTGGACCCGGTGCTTGAAGGCCCCATCGACGGAGAGGGAGAAGCTGCCCGGGCAAGCATATCGGAGGTTTCCCAGAAGGTCGCCTCGTTCTTTCATAGGGTCTAGGACCATCACTTTGTAGCTCCTGCTTGTATCCTCTCTTCTTTTTCTCCAATTTGTAATCTCTTGTCTCCAGATGAATGAAATCCAATTTTTTTTTTGTGAATTTCATTTTTTGTCTTCGACACCCTTGTCCCACTTGGCCCCCTGGTAGATGTACACAATTTGATTGTGAACATGTACCAAGACGATGTAACAGTTGTTGAATACTTGTTTGCTTCGAACTTGTAGAATGTAGGTCCGGAGTCATTGACAGTGGGGGCCCCCTGAGGTTGTCGAAGCTTAGTGGCTCCGACATTGACCATCATCGAAGCTTAGTAGCTCCGGCAGTAGTCTCCATCAACGCGTAGAGCATCGCCGGTTGGTCCTCTGGGGTGTCGGAGCTTGGTAGCTCCGGCAGTGACCCTTGTCAACACGTGGTGTGTCGACAGCAGACTCCACTGTAGAGTCTTCCCACCATATTTTCTTCACGTTGACGGCTGGTCCCCTGGCATTACCGGAGCTGAGTAGCTCCAGCAACGCTTGCTATCAATGTTCGAAACATGGACTACAAGCCACCTAGGGGATGTCGGAGCTTTGATAGCTCCAGTTTAATTCACCATCATCATGAGATCTTTATTTTTCCTGCACACTGAAGTCAAGAAAAACAGTAAAATCCGTTTCCTATCTATAACTCAATTGCGACTTACTATTCTCGTAAGATATTATTAGGTCGAGTGCAATTCTTAATACAATCGAGTGCACTGAGTTGTTTTCTCCAGGTCCAATCATTTTCAGGAACCGCCTTATGTCGGCCTGCCGAGGTGTAGGTAGAGTGGCGTACTTAGGGTGCAGGTTCAGGCTAAGTCGATAGCACACTTCGGACCTAGATTGGCTTGCCGCATTCAGGCGAGTGAGCCATTCAACAACGTGAAAACCCGAAGGAATTAACAATGCGACTCGAGTTGTACATGAATTAGCCGAGCTAAATAAATTCTTGAGAATCGCACAACCTTGTTATAGACAAGAAAGAGAAAAATAAAAAAAATTAGCTTCTACAAAGTAAATGCACGTGGAGTCTGTTTTCACACAATGATGTCTTTCATTATAGCTCCGCTGTACAGGAGAAACAAGTACACCCTTAGGGTACGGAACCAGGCTATGTGTGTTTCGTTTCTCGTTTGACCCAGGATAGCTAGCTACACTTTTAGTTCTGAGACTGTGACAAGTGTTGCCCGAACTTTGTAGACCATCCGGGGAAGGTCGGGCTGTTCTCCTGGAGGAGCTACTCGACTCTGTACAATGACTATATAACATACACCACATGTAACTACAGACTCACCTCCGTGATATTAAGCATAGAACTTACGGAGGTGCTCGATGTTCCAAGGATTACGGAGAGGTGTCCCATCCTCGGTTGCCAAGCGAAGGCATTCGGGACGGGATACTTTGATCACTCGGAAGGGTCCTTCCCAGTTGGGGGAAAGTTTGTTTAACCCTTCTCTGGATTGTATTCCGTAGCACCAGATCGCCTTCCTCGAGCTGTCGGCTGTGAACATGCCATTGGTTATAGCGCCGAAGAGCTTGGCGGTATCGGGCATTCTAAACAGCTGCTCGGCACCTTCCCTTTTCAAGGAGGTCAATGTCTTCACGTCAGAGTTGGTCCTGCGTGGCATCGTCGAAGGTCCGAACCCGGAGTGACCCCAAGGTGATTTCCGGAAGAAGGACTGCTTCAGTCCGTACACCAGGAAGAAGGGTGTTTCTCCAGTTGACCGGTTTGGAGTTGTCCTGTTGGCCCACAGTGTGGGCGGAAGCTCTTCAATCCAGTTGGCTCCATGTTTTTTTCACGCGCTCGTATGTGCGCGTCTTGAGTCCTTTTAGGATTTCTTCATTTGCTCTCTCGGCTTGGCCATCGCTTGCTAGGTGAGCTACGGAGGCGAAGCTAACCTGATTGCCGAGGTCTTTGCAATATCCTTGGAATGCAGAGATTGTGAACTGGGTCCCATTATCAGTTATGATCTTGTTTGGGACTCCAAATCTGCATACGATGGACTGGAAGAAGTTGATAGCTGCTTGTTTATTGTCACAACTGGAGTTTCTTCTGGCCATTTGGTGAATTTGTTAATGGCAACATATAGGAACTTGTAACCTCCGACGGCTCTTGGGAAAGGTCACAAGATATCCATCCCCCACACAACGAATGGCCATGTAGGAGGTTTCATTTGTAGAGGCTGAGCCGGTGTGTGAATTTGTTTCGCATGGAACTGGCATGCTTCGCATTTCTTCACCAGCTCAGTTGCATCCTGGAGCATTGTAGGCAAGTAGAAGCCATGCCGGAAGGCATTACCAACCAGTGTGCGGGAAGACACTTGGTTCCCACACTCGCCTCCATGGATTTCCACGAGGAGCTTGCAACCTTCTTCCCTTGTAATGCACCGCATTTGGATGCCATTGGCACCACGCCAGTAGAGATCCCCTTCTACCAGTGTGTATCTTTTAGCCAATCTGACTATCCGGTCAGCGGATACATTATCTTCAGGAAGAAAATTGTCTTTCAAGTAGCTCCGGATATCCAAGATCAATGCATCAGAACTAGCTTGAGGATTTGAGTCTTGCGTGCTGGGTTGCTCGGAGCTTCCTGCAGCACCTATGATACTTGATGGACACCATGGTAACAGGGCCATCGGGACCCCCAGCTTTGAGGTGCTGGTCTCGCCCCCTTCGCTCAGTTCGGCAGGCTGAGCTGTTGGTTAGAGAACCTCCGAACGAAGGTTCCGTCGGGAGTTGGAGTCTCGGTTGAAGCTTTCATCGAGAGTTCATCAGCTTCAGCATTGTTGAGACGTTGTACATGGCAAAGATCCAGGATGTGGAAGTTCTTCTAAAGCTTCTGGACCTCAAGTAGGTATGCATCTAGTTGTGGGTTGTTGCGGCAACATTCACCTTTGACTTGTTTTACAAACAAGTTGTGAATCACCCTTTACCAACAGCTGCTTGACACCATACGATAGTGCCACCTTGAGTCCATAAATTATTGCTTCATACTCCGCCATGTTGTTGGTCGCCTTGAAGTCAAGGTGCACCATGTATTTAACCTTCTACCCGGTTGGAGCGAGGAGAAGGACTCCAGCTCCGGCCCCCTGCTTCTGCATGGAGCCGTCGAAGTAGAGAGTCCAGTGAGGCTCAGTGAAGACCGGAACCTTAGGTTCTGACTTCTGCTCACTAGGGCCCCCAGGATTTGATGGAGAGGGGGTACATTCCGCCAAGAAGTCTGCCACAGCTTGACTCTTGATCGCTTGTATTGGGACAAATTCAAGATCGAACTCGGCCAATTCCACCGCCCACTTTGCAATATTCCCTGTAGAGTTGGGATTATGCAAGATTGCATGCAGTGGATAAGAAGTTACCACTGAGATCTTGTGAGCTTGGAAGTAGTGTTGAAGCTTCCTGGAGGCAATAAGAACTGCGTAGAGCAGCTTATGCATCTCCAGATACCGAGTCTTGGCGTCATGGAGTACTTCGCTGATGAAGTACACTGGGCACTGGACCGTCCGGACCCTCCCAGAGGGGCCCGGAGCTTCCTCCTCATCTACCTGGACCCTCTCGGAGGGGTCCGGACCTTGTTCGGGGACCTCCGGGTGCCGGTTGGAGGTACCCGGAGCTTCTTCTGACGTGACACGGACCTTCCCGGAGGAGTCCAGATCTTGTTGCTCAGCAGCAGTGACTCCTTCATTTGAAGGAGTGGGATCCTCCGGAGTCTCTCCTTGAGGATCCAGGTCTAGGAGCTGGGACCCAGACTCGACTTCAGGTAGCTCCAAACCCTCTCAAAGGGGTCTGGATTCCTGAATTAGAGATGGTTCTGGCCTTTCCGCAACAAGGACCATCCTGACAACTTCGTCATTTGCCAAAATGTAAAGCAGGATTGGCTCACCAGGGTTCGGAGCTACCAAGGTTGGTATGGTGGTGAGGAGTTGCTTCAGCTCCTGGAACGCCTCCTCTTCTTCTTCAGACCATTGGAATGGTCCAGACTTCCTCAACAGCATGAATAAGGGTAGCGACCATTCCGCCAGTCCTAAACTGAACCAACTGAGGGCACCTAGACATCAAGTCAGCTTCTGGACGTCCTTGATGTGGGCTGGTGGCCGCATATCTTCGATAGCTTTAATCTTCGCCGGATTCACTTCTATTCCTCGGTGGTTCACCAAGAATCTGAGAAGCTTTGCGGAGCTAACCCTAAAGACACACTTGTCTGGGTTCAGCCTCATGCGAGTGACTCGCAACTTGTCGAAGACAACTTGCAAGGTGTCAAGGAATGACTCCTTGCTCTAAATCTTGATGACGGTGTCATCGACCTACACTTCCACTACATCTCTGATGAGCTCTCCAAAAGTCTTGTACATAGCTCGTACAAATGTTCAAGCAGCATTCTTGAGACCAAATGGCATGGCGGTATAACAATATAATCCATCTAGTGTGATGAAGGAGGTATGTTCTTCTTCTTCCCTAGACATTCTGATTTGATGGTACCCAGAATATGCGTCTAGGAAACACAGTAATTCACACCCGGAGGTGGAATCCACTATGTGATCTATTCTAGGTAGTGGGAATAGATATTTTGGGCATGCCTTATTCGGTGTAGTGTAGTCGATGCACATCCAAAGCTTCCCGTCGACCTTAGGTACAACGACTGGGTTCACCAGCCATTTTGTGTGGAAGACTTCTCAGATGAATCCAGCTTCAAGCAACTTCTTCACTTCTTGATGTATGAAGTTCTGTCGCTCTACTGATTGCTTCAGAGGCTTCTGATGTACAGGCCGAGCGTCAAGATATATCTTCAGATTATGCTCGATCACTTCCCTGGGGATCCCAGGCATTTGTGACGTTTGCCAGGCAAACACGTTGACATTAGCCTAGAGGAAAGATATGAGCACGAGTTCCTATTTGTTGTTCAATCTGCCCGATATACGGGTGGTCTGAGCGGCATCGGAACCAATTTGGACGACTTTGATGGGAATGTCGGTGTCGCTGCTTGGCTGCACATGAGGTGCATAAGTCGAGCCTCACTAACGAATACTCAGGGGTTTTGGAGCTTGCTCCTGTCTGGAGTCCTCCTCTTGCGCCGTAGTAAGCGCATGGAGTTCTTCCAGAGCAGTTACTCCGACAGTACGATCTACGCGGATCCGGAGAACGCCTACTGGTGTTGGCATGTTTAACACCAGGTAACCATAATGAGCAGCTGCCATGAATTTGTACAAGGCAGGCCTACCCAAGATGGCATTGAAGGGTAAGTTGATCTGAGCAACGTCAAAGACCAACTTCTCAATGCGATACTTCTCCCGGGTCCCGAAGGTAACGGGGAGGGTAATAGCTCTGAGTGGGGTAATGGTTCCCGGACCTACTCCGGAGAAAGGTCAGGAGGGGTGGAGATCCGAAGGTCGGAGAAGGGGAGAAGGGGCAGTTGTAGACAGAGCAGACCTAACGGAGCTCCCATCAGCATTCCTTAGCTTCCTCTTCCGGCCGAAAGATTCTGCTGGCTCCTTGCCCTTGCCCTTGTCGATGTCATCAACCCTTTGGCTCGGGGTAGGGGTGACCACCCCTAATGAAATCTGGAATCATGTTCAGAGGAAGGAAACTAGCCGGCGGAGTCAAGGCGTAATCGGAGATGGGAGCATGCTAAAATTTCTTGAAATGGAGCTTCAAAGCTTCGTCATCCAAGTTTGATTTCAAACTGTTTCAATCCAGTCGTCATCCATCACACTAATGAAGTCCCATGCGAGCCTCTCCCTTCTCTTCAACAGAGCCCACCTGTTCACCAAAAAATTTCCAAAGACCATCTAGGGGGTCACTCCACCTTCCACACATTCTTGGATTCTGGCCAGTACAAGCTTGAACGCATTCGATATCTTCAGAACTACGTTCCAGGCATCGGTGTCAACGTTAGGGAGTCCCTGGGAAGGTCCAGCCTATCGTGCTCCTCCACTGCAATGATGACCCGATCTTTCTTCTAGTCATCCCATGTGCCAGAGGAGAACAACTTCAAGTACTTGAAGGGGCAGTTCTTGCACTTCACAAAGTAGTATATGCCAAGCAGCTCTGTCCCATTGCCGGTTGTATGGACCGTGAAGAAGATCCGAAACAACTCGATGCAGGGAGGCACGCCCACCCACATCTCACAAAAGTGTACGAAAGTCGCCACCAGCAGCATTAAGATGAAACATGAAAAAGGTGGGATTAGTCCGACCATGGTGTACGCTGAGAAGTACACATCTCGCCAGAGCGCTCCTTGTTGAAGGGAAGCTTGCCGACGCGAGTCACGTGGTTGAAGGAGTCGCTGGACCACCCCATGAAGGTCCGGACCTTCATCAGATCATCCTTATTCTTGATGCGGCTTTTGGGAAGACCTAACTCTATCGCGGCAAAGTGGAGCAAAAGAAGAGAAAGCTAGGCAAAGGTCGGAAGGCTCTGTACGTGAGTTCAACCAAACGCGTAAAGAGTCAAACCGTGTGGGCTTTCCTTCTTAAGTAAGCCCTAGCAATGCTTGAATGAAAACCTCAATAAGAGCAAGGCCACATTTCAAAAATCTACCCCGTCAATGATGAAGGGGGACCGGGGCCACCCCGACGAGGAAGTTGAGGTTATTACCCTAGGTGAACCATTGTCATGATGGGCGACGAGAAGCCCGAGGGCAGCAGCCTGACAAGGCGCTCGGAACCGATACAGCTTTCGTATTGGGAATCGGCGACCTTCAATTTCATGAGATCTGCCGCCTTCAAGGAAAGCAATGCGGTGATGGTTCAACAGCGAACCATCACCCCAACTGCACTTTTGAAGACGCGACGCAGGAATCGAAGAGGGCCCCACCTATGGTAGAATAACTTAGCCCAAAGGGTTTCTCCCAGAGGTGGGCCCGAGGGCCACTGTCGGTACCCTGCGTACCGGGTACCCCATCATACCGCAAGAAAAGATAAGGAGTTCCCCTCGTTCAGGTTGAAGATCTCTGAAGGCCACACGTGTTACACAGTACTGCACCCGCCTCCCTCATTTGGATAGCTCAAACACTGACATGTGTATCACAAGGCCGGGCATAACACCCTTCACAGGGAAGCTCTGGCCCTGCCACGTGTTTAGTGACCCCGGACCTAAACCCCAGTAGAGGGAAGCTCCAGTGCTACCACATTTATAGTGGCTCCGGACCTCTCTCCCTACAATGGTGTAGGATCGAAGAGCACGTGAAAAGCTACCAGAGGGGGGGGTGAATGGTAGATTTAAAAATCTTATGCAGCGGAAACAATTAAACCCCAACCCCTTCGGCAGAAAAACGATCTGTTAAAGAAATCGTGTGTGAGACTAATCTAAACGTGTTTCACCGTGACAAAAGTGATAGATATCAGAGGGAATCAAGTCACAAAGAAAACTCAACAAGAATCACTCAAATCCGTCGAGAAAAACTCATGTTATGATCGAAAGATCAAACAAAGGTCAATCTGCCCTACCCGAGAAAGAAAAACAGTTTTGGAACGCTTCAAAGAAACTAATGTAGATCATATACCACAAATCCAATGAACGTGAAAATTTGAAAGATGATAGATAATCAAGTTGTGAAGACAACCCAAAAAGAATCACATCAATTGGATCTGTAAAACTCGAGTTATGATAAAACCATCGATGAAAGGTAGTGCTGTCCTGAAACTCGACGAGTAAAACTTGTCTGGAACAAGTCAGACGAACAAGGCACAAAAGTTCCTTCAAACTACGAATTTTATTCAATATAGCACAAGAGGAAGAGCCCCATAATTGTGCACCACGAGCTCTAAGCTCCCTTGCTTATATAACCAGCTCGAAAGCCAACTCAGCTCAAATCAGGAACCTAATCCTACTCTGTTCACGAATTGTAACCATCCATAATTTCTTAGGTGTGGGGACCGGAATCCCGACATCCGAGGATCTCATTGGGTGGGGTCGTGCGATGCGACACCCAAGAGTATACAAGAATAGAACCTGAATAAGTACAAGACAAAGTCTTTTATTTATCATACAGCGGAAGTTTTACAATACTAGCGTAGGGAAAGAAACATATATATCATTGCTACACTCTTAGCACTAGCTATGCAAAAGCAAAGTTATCCATGCCTTGGATACTTTGCACTAGCAACACTCAATTATGGCGGCGTGCAGGGTTCCCATTCGGCTGTACACCCTGGAGGGGGTGCAGCCTCATCATCAAACCCTTCATCAATTGTATAACCTGCAAAAACTCGTTAACTGCAAACGTGAGCATAAGGCTCAGCAAGACTAAACCGTCTCACTAGACATATGCAAAGGGGACACTAAACATAGGTAAGGTGAAGCATAAATGACTCGCCTACAAGTGGGTCCTTATAATCAGGTTTTATGTAGCAAATGACATACTCCAGGCACGGCACATCATGGGTTCCACAATCAAACAAGAAACGCTTTGCCGATGATATGACATGCCCAGAGCACATAATGCTATCACAGCTAAAGTATGGGGAAACTGTAAACTTTAATGTGACTATCTCTAAATCATACAAGGTTGCAAAACAATTATACTTCAATACAATTTATTTCTCTTACTTCTTCAGTATTTACTACGTCACGGCGCAGTGAACAAGTGGTACTCTATTATCGCGAGGGACGGTGATTGCAATCAGAACACACCCGGACAACATGACACATATGCACTTTCGGAAATGCCAGCGAGTACTTCGCGCAGTACCTACGTAGCACTTCAGTACTAGTCATATATGGCAACCTTTCGCGAGACACTCAAATGCTGAACCGGTCGATCCGTCACGGGCAGGAGGTCCCTGCATGGGGCGTACTCTGACGTGCCCACCAACGGATTTACACCTTGCTGCCCTCAACCCACACCTATAAAACGGAACAGTATGCCTCGACACCCAAGTGACCAAGCTACGTCAGTTTACTGGAGCCCATATATCCATTATGTTGCCAGTACAAGTCAATCTTGTCCGAAGGGGCCGCATACAGACGGGCCTTAATCGACACAGGCAGGGCTATGCGACCAAGACTCAATTCTCGCCGCTTCCTATCCATTCCCTGCCCGGTCTCCATTTCATTATATTATGCCATTTTGTATCTAACCAATCCTGTGAGATATGTCCTACATCTCTCGCGAGTAGATTCCAACTACTCGACTTCTACCAGATTCCTATGGATTAGCAAAGCAGTTACTACAGGTCAAACTATAACTCGTTTCAACCAATCTCTGGGATTTTTGGTCATGCATGTGGAGTATCAATCGTCCTAAACGTAATGCACAATTCATATACTACTCATCATAGTGATAAAGTAAAATTTTATAAACAACTTAAATGCCAACCGGGGCTTGCCTGGATGCAGGTCCGAGTCGGAGTTAGTATCAGGAAGGTACACTTCCAAAGCCTCCGGTGCCTCCTCGACTTCGGTCACTACACGTCATGCATATAATATGGTATATGAATGATTTTGAAACAATAACTATAAAAAGTATACAAATTAACATCTAAGGATCATAGCAAGTGATGATCTTAATTGGCTTTGGGACTTTGTTGAGACATACTAATGACTATAATAGAGATTTTTGGCAAGGAGCAAAAGATAATCAAAGTGGTTAAGCCCATTGGCAATTATTTACTAATTGAATAAGCTTAACCAATTATCTTTCAGTTTAGGAACTGAATTGGGCCTAGAAGATTAGGTCAAATAATTCTCAAATTTCTACAGGAGCTAGCACATGACGAATGGAATGTTCAGTCCAAATTTGGTGTATAACAAAGCAATTGAACATCTGGGATAATTCAATCAATGAAAAAGATGATTGAATTAAACAGGATGTTATACAGGGTTTCATACCAATCCAACTGTACATCCTTTTTTCTTAGGGAGTAAGGATCATACCGGATTTTATTTGGGATTTTTAGGGCAATTCTTCTCGGAGAAACTGAATTTAGAAAAGGATACTATTTTCTGAATACAGTTTTGGAAGAAAACTGAACCAGCAGGAATGACTTGGAAATCTGTCCAAGCTAAACAGGTTTAATGGCTCCCAAACGTTTTTCTAATACCTAAGAATAGGTCAAGGTATTTTATGTGAATTTTGGAGATTTTTCCAGTGGAAGGTTCATCTGGAAAAAATGTGTTTGTATTTGGAAAGATTATTTTCTACAGAATTTAAAATTAAGTTTCACAGAACCTATCTGGTACTAAAAGAAACTAGAGCTCAAGGGCTATCAAAAAAATTGTGTTTGAAGATTTTTGGAGTAATCTACAGAGAGATATTCAATTTAGAAGTTTGAACAATTTTCTGGAATGAATTTAATAAAATATTGGCGCCAGAATTCAAATTCAATTGGTTGGGTCCCATGGGCCATGTGGCATGCTCTGGGCAATGCAACACCGCGGTCCACATATTTATTCGCGCGCAACCGCATGGAATCCCTGCCGCACCATGATCCCGCAGCCACTGGCAGGTGGGGCCCCACGGGGTTGTCTTCTACCTCGGGCCAACGCCCGCGCGAAGCGGCGCCCGCGGCGGTGACTCGCTGGCGAGCTCGCCGCCGGCTAAATCGACGGGCCAAACTCGCTCAACTTGCCGCCTGGGGGTTTTAGGAGTCGCTGAGCACGACGGTGAAGTCGGTGGGACCAGAAACTCGCCGGAAATGGTTGTGCGTTGGCGGCGGCGGCGGTGAGCGCTCGGGCGACCTGGAACTCGCTCCAGAGTAGCTAAAACCACTCGGGACCTTCTTCAAAACCTTCCTGGGACGATGCAGATCAAGGAAATGGACGTGGGAGAGGAAGAAACAATCGGAAACTATGAGCTCGACGGCGAACCGAGGTTTCCTCACCTGCGGCGAGCAAAACTCGATTTAGGGGTTTTTGCTCAGGTAGGAGCGCTAGGACCTATAGAAACTATCTCTAAGCAATTGCATAGAATAATTAAATGTAGAAACGGAATTGAAACGGAAACAGAGCGAGCTTCCTCACATCGGCCGGAAAGAAGAAGAATGATAACTTGCTCATTTCTCAATGAAAAGGGAAACGGTTTGCACCAAGAGTTAGAGCTCGACTAGGCGCACCTTTAAGCTTTTGGGATCGTGGCTTGAAACTACACGAAATGGCAGCGCACCACGGAGCAGAGGCGAGCGGCGACGATGGCGCGCGGCAGAGAAGAAATCGCGAGAGGGGGAACACCGATCGGGGAAGGGAAAATACCGGAGCGGCGACCGCCCTTTTATAGCGCCGTGGCAAGCAAGCAAGCAGCTCACTGGAGCTTGCAAGCACGCGCGCTGTCGAGCGGGCGAGCGCTGGTGCAGAGATGGCAGGCGGCCGAGCTGATCCGTTCAGCAGAGGCTGACCTGTGGGGCCCACAGGTCAGTCAGACTCCAACAGTAAAGTTAAAAATTCATTTAAAAATGGAATATCAACTCCAAAAATCATGAAATTTTGTGGAAATGGTAAATGAATTATTCTGAACACAATGGTGAACTCAAATATTATGTTCAAAGAAGTTGGAAAAGAATCTAAAATTCAGATTTGAATTTTATTCAAATTTGCTATGCACCTCAAATAAAATAGCAAATGAGTTCCTAAAATCTTGAAATTTCGCAAGCAAGCTATTGAGAATATTAGAAGGCCAAGGAAAAATTTAGAGCCTTTAATTTGAATATTTTTGGCAGGGCCAATTAGTACTGCACTTTAAATCGCCTTAATAAACTTCATCCAAATAATTCTAAAATTTGAAGAGGGGTGAATAGAATCATTCTAGAATTAGTGATGAAGTCCAATACTCATTTTAATAAAATTTAACCATGAGTGCAAGAAAAGTTTGAATGGTATTAAGTTCATGTGTACCACTATATTGGATCTTTAATATAGTTGACCAAAAAACTCATAACTGAATTCACATGCCATAAAAGTGGGGTTTTACATTCCTCCCCCCCCCCCCCTAAAAGAATCTCGTCCCGAGATTACAAAAGAAGGCAAAAGGAAAAGATCTAACGAACATATGCCGTTAACAAGTCTGGATAGTTCGTTCTAAGATACTCCTCGCTTTCCCATGTGGCTTCTTCAGCACTGTGGTTGCTCCACAAGACCTTGTAGAAACGCATGGTGCGGCTTCTTGTGGTGCGAGTCTTCACATCGATGATCTGGGTTGGATGCTCGGAATACGTAAGATCTGGTTGGAGGGTTTCCAAATCCTCAATACGTATATTCGCGGGGATTTTGAGACATTTCCGCAATTGAGAAATGTGAAACACATTATAGACCCCTGCCAGCGATGGCAGTAACTCCAATTGACATGTCACAGGTCCGCATCTTTTGATTATTGCGAACGGCCCAATAAAATGTGGAGCTAGCTTCCCTTTCACTTCGAATCGATGGATACCTTTCATAGGGGATAACCGGAAATAAACTTGATCCCCAACCTCGAAGTGAAGAGGTCGACGTCGTTTGTCCGCGTAGCTCTTCTGACGAGACTGAGCGGCTTTGAGATTTGTTTGAATAATGCGTACTTGCTCTTCGGCTTCTTTTATTAAGTCGATGCCATATACCACTCGTTCACCAGATTCGCACCAGTTCAAGGGTGTGCAACACTTCCGTCCATAAAGAGCTTCATATGGCGCCATCTGGATACTAGCCTGGTAACTGTTGTTGTACGAAAATTCTGCCAATGGTAGATGATCATACCAATTCCTACCATGGTGGATGGCACAGGCACGAAGCATGTCCTCTAACACTTGATTCACCCGTTCGGTTTGTCCATCAGTCTGAGGATGATAAGCCGAGCTTCGAATCAGCTTGGTACCCAGTGCATCATGGAGATGCTCCCAAAAGCGAGCAATGAAAATAGATCCACGATCTGAAATGATAGTGCGGGGTACACCATGTAGACACACTATTCTGGAGATATAAAATTCCGCATACCGCTTTACATCATACTTGACACTGACAGGTATGATATGAGCCGATTTGGTCAACCGGTCAACGATCACCCAAATTGAGTCGTGCTTATGGAGTGTGGGAGGCAACCCAACAATGAAATCCATGCTGATATCCTCACATTTCCAAGTCGGTATGCTTAAAGGTTGAAGTTGTCCTACTGCCTTCATATGGTCGGCCTTAACTCGTCGACACATATCACATTCGGATATGTATTTTGCTACTTCCCTCTTCATCCGAGTCCACCAGAACTTCTTTCTCGAATCTTGGTACATTTTGTTACTTCCCGGATGAAAGGAATACTTGGATAAATTAGCTTCATCCAATATCTTCTTCTGAAGTTCCATGTTTCGGGGTACCACTATACGGTTGTTAAACCAGAGGGTGCCTCCATCGTCACTTTGGAAATATTTCATCTCCCCCTGCTTCATTCTTTGCCGAATATGTGACATCCCTTTGTCCTCCTTCTGAGTTGCCATAATATCCTCCTTGATAGTAGGAATGAGAGCAAGATTGTAGAGTGCCCCATATGCAACCAAGTAGAGACTCGATTCTTCTTCTCCTTCCATTGAGGTAATGGAAAGATTGTTGACATGGGACTTGCGGCTCAGAGCATCTGCGACTACATTCGCTTTGCCTGGATGGTAGTGGATCTCAATCTCATAGTCCTTGATCAACTCTAACCATCTCCATTGTCGCATATTCAAATCCTTCTGGATGAAGATGTATTTCAAGCTCTTGTGATCAGTGTAGAGGTGTACTAGATTACCCAGTAGATAATGTCTCCACATCTTCAATGCTAGTACCACAACAGCGAGTTCTAGATCATGAGTCGGATAGTGCTGCTCATGGTTCCAAAGTTGCCGTGATCCATAAGCGACCACTCGTCTATCCTGCATCAAAACACATCCCAAACCAATTCTTGATGCATCGCAATACACGTCAAAAGATTTGGTTGTGTCTGGTTGAGCTAATACTGGTGCCGTTGTGAGGTGTTTTACTAATGCTTGAAAACCTGCCTCACATGCCTCAGTCCATACATACTTCGTTCCCTTCTTCAGAAGTTCTGTCATTGGTTTAGCTATCTTGGAGAAACTGGGAATGAACCTCTGGTAATACCCAACTAAACCTAGGAAACATCAAACTTCATGTACAGACTTTGGAGTCTCCCGTTTGAGGACTTGCTTGATCTTGCTTGGATCAACTGCAATCCCTTCTGCTGATATGATGTGCCCTAAAAATGGCACTTGGCTGATCCAGAATTCACACTTGCTGAACTTAGCATATAGCTGGTGGTCGCGTAATCATTGAAGCACAATACGCAAGTGTTGAGCATGTTCTTCTTCGGACTTTGAATACACAAGTATTTCATCAATGAAGACCACGACAAACTTGTCCAATTCCGGCATAAATACTGAGTTCATGAGATACATGAAATGAGCCGGTGCGTTGGTCAATCCGAAGGACATAACAAGGTACTCATATAGTCCATAACTCGTTGAGAATGATGTCTTTGGTATATCTTCTGGTCGGATTCTAATCTGATGATAACCAGAACGAGATCCATCTTCGAAAATACTTTAGCACCCACAAATTGATCGAAAAGAATAAAATGCGTGGTAGTGGATACTTGTTCTTGATAGTGACAGCATTAAGTGGACAATAGTCTACACACAGTCTCAAGGTCTTATCTTTCTTCTCTACGAACAGCGCAGAACAACCCCATGGTGATGAACTTGGACGAATGAAACCTTTATTCTCAAGTTCGGTTAACTATTCCTTAAGTTCTGCAAGTTCCTTGGGTGCCATCTTGTAGGGTGGTCTTGAGATTGGCACTGTTCCCAGTACAAATTCAATTTTGAACTTTATATCTCTTTATGGGGGCATACCAGGAAGATCATCAGGGAATACGTCGGGATACTCACATACTACCGGAATATCCTCAAGTCCAATAACTTCGGTATTGTGAGTAGATGTGTCCAATGGAATGATGTTCTCAAGATTGAGAACTTGGGACGGATGGAGTGGAGAGTTTAGATAAATTTTTCGAGGAACGATATCAAGAATAGCACCATGGTATTGCAACCATGCCATTCCTAAGATGACATCTAGTTTTTGAGTCTCTAAGATAATGAAGGAGGTAGGATAGATGTTCCCATCTAGGTCAAGAGGTACCCTATGGACCATCTCATATGTTACTACCCTCCCTGCTGGAGTGCGAATCATATATGGAGTTTTGGTGGAGATAACAGGCAGCTGATTTTTAATGACAACAGATTTACTAATGACATTGTGGGAATCTCCGAAGTCAAAGAGTATGACTACGGATTGATCATAGATAGAGAACGTACCTGTGAGCACGGGCGCGCCTTCCGGAACATCCTTGATGGCGAGGCGGTGGACGTTGCCATGTTTGGGAACTGACTTCTTGGGCTGGTTGCGGGGTTGGTTGGTGCCCTGGTATGATGATTGTCCTCCGCCTTGCCTACTCTGCGGGCAGTCCTTGGCGAAGTCCCCCGTGTGTCCACACGTGAAACACGTGTACGGGGGGGTTTGGCCAGTACGAATGGGAGGACGGAATCCTGGTGCACGTGGTGGAGGTGGAAGTGCACGTGGGATCATCCCATGCTGCAGTCGGAATCCGGAGTTGCTGAACTGGCAACCATTGAACATTGGTGGTCGTGATGGCGTTTGCCACCTCTGGCCGAATGGTGATCGATACACCATACGGTACTTCTGAGGAGCACCACCTCCGCTGCCCTGCGGAGCACTCCTCTTCTTTTTATCTGAGGATAGCTCGCGCGTAGCGTCCTCCTGCATGATAGCGGCATTGACGATGTCGTTGAAGCTGCCGCGGTTGAACAGGACAAGCTTGTCCTTCATCTTGGGGTTCAAACCCCGATAGAAGCATTCACGCTTCCGATCTTCGGTATTCACTTGGTCCTGAGCGTATTGGGACAAGTGGTTGAATGATTTGGAGTACTCGTATGCACTCCTTCCTCCCTGCATTAGCTCCAAGAACTCTTGAAGCTTCCTCCTCATAATCCCCGTAGGGATATGGTAGGCGCGGAATGCCACCCGGAATTCGGCCAAGCTTATGACATGGCCTGCGGGGCGTGCGGCAAGGTAATTGGCCGACCATGCACCGGCAGACCCCTGCAGTTGCTGCGCTGCAAACAGCGTCTTCTGCTGTTCGGTTATGTCGAGCAAACCGAACTTTCCCTCAATAGAGCGGAGCCAGTTGTCCGCCTCCAATGGTTCATCGGCCTCCCTGAAGACCGGCGGACGCGTCGCGGTAAAATCCGAGTAGGAACTAAGATATTGCTAACGTGGTCCATCATCCTGTTGTCCCCCTTGACGGGATGAGCGCTGCACCAGAGTCCGCAGTAGCTCGGTTTGCTCGTCGCACGAGCCGAGTACTACACTGAGAATCTCCGCGAGACTTCTGGGAAGTGTGGGTGGAGGTGGTGGAGGTGGTTGCGTTTGAGGCGTATTCTGTCCTGGGGGTGGTGTGTCATCCCCCTGACCTCCACTGGAACCTCCCCCATCTTGACTTGTACGAGTACGCACCATACTGCAATACAACGATTCATACCATAAGTCCATTGCCTCAAAATCATCCTTCCATATAAATAGTAATGCGGTAGATAACAATAGATGATGCATAACATTCACATATATTGATAAAGCACAAACTTTATACAATCTATATTATCTTGGACCCAAGTTTACAATAGATCTCCAAAAATAGACATACTTCATCTAAAGAAGTCGTCTCATCTATGCTTGGTCACCACAAGTCGTCAGGTCCATGTCATCGTATACAGACCTCACTACTATTTAAAACAAGACTCATAAATTCACAAAACTTGCGTGGTGTTTACTACACATCATTACACTTGGCCTAAAGTGATAAGTACATCAACATTGCCCTCTAATCATAAATCTCGACCTCTTGAGGATCTTCTTCCTTGTCATCCTCAGGATTGGGCACCACTGGTACGGGTGTTGGAGCAGAAGTTGATGCCTCGTTCGAAATCAACGTCCTTTTGGCAATCTTAGCTTGCCAATCTGTCTGTACCATAAACATCCTCCAGTCCTCGTTCTCCTGCTGAGCCTGCTCACAGCTGGTCTTCCAGCTCTGAGCCTCCACTCGGGACTGATCCCGATCTGCAGTCACCGCATTCAACTGGGTGTCCCGCTGGTGTCCATAGAGTAGGCTCGCCTCCAACTCAGTTTCCATCTCTAGAGTCTCCTAGCGAGACGCGGCTAAATCCATAACAGCATCATGCCATTGATTCTCCCTGAGGTTCAAACGATGGTTGAGAGGAGCCATCATATTCCTAAGTCCGTCATTTGCCCACTCAAAGTGATCCGCTCGAACCATGGCTTGCTTCAGATTGTTCGTCAATTCTTTTATGCATGCCCTTTGATTACCCTTCTCGCGATGTGATGCGGATGCATACACCGCTAAGGCTGTCGCGGATGTTTCACCGTGATTGTCCACCTCCGCAAGCAAACGGGTTGCCCAGGCTTCAGAAGCCCTGCCGGTAAATGGAAAGAACTCATACGGAGTACCCACCAGAATACGGTAATGGAGTTTGCAAAACCTCCCTCTGGCAACACTTGCGGTGTAGCTCCATGTTTCCTCTAATATCAACCCTTTGATCTCGATGGAGTATGGAGCCCATCCGAGCTGCGGTGGACCAGCAGGCACATTGACGTAGATGGTGCAACTCCACATACCGCTTTCCTGGAACTTCTTGCCCCAATAGCTAGGCAACTCCAGGTAGCCAAACTGGCGAAGCAACCTAACAAACACGTCCGGGAAACCGGCTTGCCCGGTGCACGTTGAGAACACCCATCCATTAGGCAACTGAATTCTGGGTGCTGCCATCTGTGGACAAACATACCCGGATGTCAATACACCATATAAGTATTCAACTCAATCAATGATAATGTTCGACAAAAGAAGATATCCATAATCAATTGATTCAAGAAAATCTGCAAACTGGAAGTGATCACAGTTCTGGTTCAGCTGACCTTCCTGTATCAACCCAAAAGTTTCATACAGGAAATGCCAGAGTTAAGAGTTAAGTTGAATATAAAAGTTGTAGTACACTTCAAAACCTTTCCAGATTGTACTCATACAGCTCGAGGTGAACTAATATGAAGAATCTATACAGGTTTTAAGTTGACTCAAGTTTTCTGGAAATTTCGACAGAACCTCCCCTGTATATGGGCTTACCTCCACATTCTATACAGGTTTATCATGATAAGATATTGAGGTAATGACAAAATAAACATTGTATAACATCACATTAACAATCCAGAAATAAAAGAGTTCCACCCTAAAAACTTTGTTATACAGGTATCGCGCACAAATTCACAACCCTGTGCAAACTGTTCCAAGTTCTTGACTGCAAGAACCAAGTTTGTGACAAATGGAATTAGGCATAGCTACACCCAGATTCAGGTAAGGAGTGACAAATAAAGTTGATAGAGGACTTTATAATATTTCCATAAATGTATATATGTGACCATGTCACTATTCTGGATTAAGAGCCATAACTATCCCAACTTAACAGTTGAACTGACTGGTTTGCACCAGCAGTCCTGCAGTTCACTGTGTTGACTTCCCAATTTGGTTTAAATCCAACACAAATCAGGAAAAACCTCCCATAAAAAACTTGTAAATCTCCTCCTACCCTTTCCAAACATGTATAACAATAAGGCAGTGGATTTTTCTACAGCAAGTTATGGCAAAAAAATACAGAGACTGGTACAATGGTAAGGTCATCTGGAGCAGTTACAATACACCCCATATTTCAACAGATTATGAAGCTTTTCTGTCTTTATGGTCAACAGAAAAGTTGTAGAGATCTTCACGAGCTTTCCATACATATATCATACTCCTATACTATCTATTAAATAACCAAGATTACAATCCGGCGAAGTCGAGCCAACTTCTGCCAGAAATCAAGAATCTTGATTCTATCTACTCTATCGAGTCGGAACCCTTTTTACGGAGTCCAAACCTACCAGCATTTGATATTTGGACTTTCCAAAGCATTATGCATCCATTCTATCGGTGGGGATGGTCTAGTATCATGATTGATACTAATGGTACTACGTATCTCACCAAAGAAAATTCTATCTGGTATTTCCAGTTACGTCTATAGGTGGTTCCTATATCGTTCTCTCGCAAACGGATTCTACACGGTCTTCTACCGTAATTAATGCTGCAAAAGACAAAAAATCCCCTTTCACACATTCACACCTCAAAGGTGGTATGGGGAAACGCTACAGGCAGTCACAATAATATATATGAAAATAAATGCATACGACTCTGGGGTGAGTCGCCCTCGAGCGAGGTCATGTCTCGAGGCACATGGCTGTAAATACGTCTGTACAGCAAAGACTTCCGTACGATTCGGCTTATACATGCTCGGGCATACGTGTTTCGCATGCTCCCACAGAACATGAATAGTTCTAGAGAGGCATACTATCGGGTTATACACCACCCGATGGGGGCTCCCACTAACTTTGAAGCACGCTTGGTTACCGCGTGTCATAGGTTCTTAGAAACATTGAGAGCTTCAGAGACTCCTTTTAATTTCCCGTGCTGTCGGTGGTTTGGAACCGGCAGATCTCCCTACACTACTAAAGTGATAGGGGAGTTTGATGCTTGGTGTGGGAGCGCGGAGATCCAAGAAGGTGAATAAGAATTGACACAGGGGACGCAAGAATTTACGTGGTTCAGGCCGCCTGAGCGTAATACCCTACTCCACGGGTGTGTTGGTGTTGTATTAGCAGTATGAGCTTGTGATGAGCGTATGAGACACGTGTGTCTGTCCTCTCCTTGAACGTGTCGTCGGCCTGTCCTTTTAAAGTTCAAGGGCAGGCCGTTACAAGTTAGCCTGGCCCGACATGTGGCCCTGGCGGTTACTAGTATTGATACACGTTTAATTGCTCTTGATGATCCTGTAACGGGCTTTGACAGCACCATTACTGGTGTTAAGATCGTCCGTTTAAGTGTCATTAACATGGCATTAATGACACTTAATAGGGTCTTGAAGTCCTTATCCTTTGAAGATCCGGAGCAGTTGCGGGGTCTTCCGGAGGTTAGGAGCCGAAGATCCGATGATTGGACACGTGGCAGCTCCGGAGCTTGCTGTGGGAAATAGAAAGCCCCGGGGCTACCTGACACGTGTCAGGTCTAGAGCTTCTCTCGGTCTGGGGTTAAGTCCGGAGGTGCCGTTTCGGTACATTGCCCGGAGCTTCCCCCTTGTGGGCGGTAGCTCCGGTTTGGTAGTACACGTGGCGACCTAGGAATTAACCATGTTAGAGAAGCGGGTCCGGTTATGTCTGACATGTGCGCCCCCGAGGGTCTTCAAACCAAGTAGATGACTTTCTTTTGAGATCTTTGTAACCTCAAGGGGTTTTCGGTTTGTAGGGTACCGACAGTGGCCCCCTGGGCCTACCTCCAGGGAAGATCACTGGGGTGAAGTCATTCCGCCGGAGGTGGGTCCATCCCTGTGACTCTTGAACTGAGTCTTCAAGGGTCTTTGAAGGTGCTGTTGGCAGGAATTTATAGTTAGATCCCCGCCGCGTGGCGCACCCTGCGCGCGGCAGATGAGATCTTTGACGTGCGGATCTCACACAATTGAAGGTCGCCGGTTCCCGATACGAAAACCGTATCGGTTCCGCGCGCCTTGTCAGGCCGCCGCCTTTGGGTTTCCCGCCTCGTGATGACAACTGTTCGCCTGGGTAAGAGCCTCGACTTGATCGTCGGGGTGGTCCTGGGCCCTCTTGTCATTGGCAGGGTGAAATTTTTGAATGGTATCTTCGATTTCCTTGCGGTTTCCATCCAAGCGTTGCGAGGGCTTACTTAAGAAGGAAAGGGCGCACCGTCGGGAGTTCTTTATGCCTCTCATCTGATCTTGCGCTCAAACTCCCAACTCGTGCTTCGCTCTTCTTCTCTCGCCTAGCCGTGCCGCGATGGAGTTGGGTCTCGGTGAGAGTCGCTTGAAGACCAACGGTGATTTGAAGAAGGTCAGGGCCCTCATGGGGTGGTCCTCGGACTTCTTCAACCGCTCAGTCCGTGCCGGCGGAGAGCTCCCCTTCGAGAAGGAGCATGCCGGCGAAATGGTGTACTTTTCCTCGTACGCCATGGTGGGGTTGATCCCGCCTTTTTCTTCCTTTTTCTTGATGCTGCTAGACTTCTATGGTCTGCAGTTATATCACCTTGGCCCTCACTCCATCCTCCTCGTGTCTATCTTCGTCCACTTCTGTGAGATGTGGGTGGGTATCCCCCCTGCATTGAACTCTTCCGGACCTTCTTCACCGTCCACACCACCGGCCGGAGCAATGAGTACCTTGGCTTCTACTACTTTGTGAAGCACAAGAAGTGCCCATTCAAGTATCTCCGGTCGTTTCCTTCTGGGAAGTGGGATGACTGGAAGAAAGACAGGATAGTCGTCAGGGTGGAGGAGCACGAGAGGCTGGAGCTGCCCGATGGTCTTCCCGACATCGACACGAAGATCTGGAGTGAAGTTCCAGTGCTGGCGGACGCTTTCAACCCTGCTTTGACCAGGATCCGCCAATGCGTGGAGGGAGGATTGACCCCTCAGGCGGTATTTTGCAATTTCCTGGTCAACAGGTGGGCGCCGCTGAAGAGGAGGGAGAAACTCGCTTGGGCCCTCAACAGCGTGATGGACGACGACCGGGTTGAGACCGGGTTGAATTCCAACATGGTGGGGCAAACCTTGGAGTTCCACCTCAAGAAATTCCACCACAGCATCGACGTCGACGGTGATCACTTGACTCCCCCGTCGGCATTCCTCCCTTTGAACATGGAAGTGGAGTTCAGCAGGGAGCTCCGGCGAAAGATGCTCGTACTTGACGACCTTGGTGTCGTCGAGAGAAGATCAACCACCCGGGTGGCGATCCTCGGAATGCCCGAAGATGGCTCTGTCCCTGCCCCAAAGCCAAGGGTTGAGGTCGTCGGCAAAGGCAAGGAGCAGGCTGACGAACCCGAGAGCCGAAAGAGGAAGCTGTAGCATGCTGACGGAAGGTCCGTCAGGCCCGCTACTTCCGCCTCGGCTCCTTCTCCCCGGAGGGGAAGGTCTTCCACAACCGCGGCGGTTGTTCCCGTAATGGGGTCTTCCCAGAACGAGACCGTTCCTGCAGTGGGGTCCTCCCGGAGCGCGTCTGTTCCCGCAGTGGGATCCTCCTGGGGTGTTAGCTCCGGGCGCGCGACACCGGCATCTGGGCCGGTGGAGGCCTCCAGGTCCGGGGGTTCCTCCCGATCGAGGAGAGCCTCGACCCAGGAAACGCCCATGGCCGCGACAAGTTCTGGGGGGCCTTCCGGAGCTTCTACACCGACTATGGCCAGCCCAGAACGCCCGGGAGAAAGGTTCCGTGCAAGCTGGTGCAGAAGCCTCCTAAGGTAATTTTTAATCTCTACCTTGTACAATTATTTTAATTGTGGCAACTGTTTGTTAATTTTCTTCGTCCTTCGTCCCAAGGGGAGCGAGGCTCCACCCTCAGCCACAGTGTCTGAGGCCGTGGGGGTGGGAGCTTCTGCTCCTGTCCCGGTGCCGCCCCAAGTGGTGGCTGAGGCTGCGACAGCTCTAGCGTCGGCTGTTGTGGTCATGGACCTCGACTCGTCCCCAGAAGTTCCCGTGGTAGCGCCGGACCACGGGAGTGAAGACATGCCAGCGGCACCTGTCGTGGAGGTTGAAGCTCCGGGTCCTGGTGCTGCGATGATGGAAGCTCCGGCTGTTGAGTCGGAGGAAGTAGTAATCCCAGCCTCTGAGCCGGTAATTGTCGAAGCCCCGACAGTTGAGCCGGAGGTGACTGAAGCCTCGGCATGCGAGCCGGAAGATGAGGTAGTTCCGGCAGTTGGGCCGGCTACTTCTGAAGCACCGGCAACTGAGCCGGTTATTGTTGGAGCTCCGGTCACAGGTCCGTACGATGTTGAAGATCTGCCGGCTCCTGTGCCAGTGGTTGAAGAGGTGACGGAACTTGAGCCTCCGTCAGAAGAGGTGCCCAGACAGGAGCCAGTAGCGGCTCCTGCTCCGGAGGCGACAACGTCGGAGGTACCTGCGGCCGAGCCGGAGGGTTCAAGCGAAGTCGCTGGCCCCCTGCCCGAGGGGGTGAACGAAGACTTGGCGGCGGTGCCTTCTTCGATGGCGACTGAGGCCATCTCGAAGGACGGCCCTAGAGCCATGGAGACCCAGGGGACCACTCTTGTAGAGTGGGACCCGATTTTTGTATCTAAAGACCCGCTGGAACCAGCGGAGGAGACCCCAGCAGGTCCGGAGCCAATCCCGTTGTCGCTGTCCATTGACAACGCATGTTCCAGTCTACGTCAAGTCCAGCTAGCCTTCTTCCACGACAGCAAGGCTCTTGAAGAGGTGTGCCAAACCCTTAAGCGGTGGCGTAACCGGCTCTACTTCGAGACCAAGCTGGCTCAGTCGAGGCTAGCGAATGACAAGGAGTGGATCAAACGGGAGAAGATCCGCCTGGAGTACTGGGGCAAGTTACTGGATGAGAGGGAGAGTATGACTCATGCCCTCGAGGCTCAGTCCCAGGAGATCTACAATCAGGCCAAAGTTGCCAATAACGCGGCCGATGCGCGCCACGAACAGCTTGAGGCCATTAACACCGCACTCATCAAGCGCCGAGAGGCACTTGAAGAGAGGGAGAAACGGCTCGAGGATGAAGAGCAGAAACTCCTAGAGTTGCGGGATGACGTCCTGAGGAGGGAAGAGGAGCTCGCTGAGAAAGTAGCTCTGGCTGACAAGGGCCTCGAGGAGCGCGCCATGAAATTGGAAGAGCGCTGCCAAGAGGAAGAGGAGAAGACCTGGGTGCGAGGGCAGGAGCTCTACGAACAAGAGTGTGCCCTTGTTGCCCGGGAGAAGAAAGTGAGGGGTAGGGAGAAGTACCTGGTTGACCGTCGGAACAAGATCCACCTCCGGGAGGAGGAGCTCGGAAAACTCGAAAGGCGGGTTGCTGAGAAGATTCAGCAAAACGCCAAGGAAGTTGAGCGCCTCGCCCGTGAGAATTCTGAACTGACGGCGGCCAAGAGATCCCTGGAAGAGATGAAGGGCTTGAGGACTGCAGACTCCCTACAGATTTGGGAGTTCCTGGGCAAGGCCAATGACGCGCTGACGCCGATGGGTTTCAGCCCCGTGCGCCTGGATGATCCGGAGCCAGAGCCGGACCTAGCGCTGTAGGCATTGAGTGCAGCAGGTAGCAAGCTCTCCAAGGTGAGCGATGTCATCGCGGACCAACTGGAGGTTGAGGGGCAATCCCTGGCGAAGAACATCGCAGAGTATGTGCTGACGTGCTACACCAGCCGGAACTCCCAATTTCCTCTGGATCCGGTGCTTGAAGGCCCCGTCGAAGGAGAAGGCGAAGCTACCCGAGCCAGCGTATCAGAGGTCGCTCAGATGGTCGCCCAATTCTTCCATGGAGTCTAGGACCATCTCTATAATTCTCACTTGTATTTTTTCTTCTTCTTCCTTAATTTTGTAATCCCTTGTCTCCAGATAAATGAAATCCCCAAATTTTGCGAATTTCACTTTTTTGTCTTCAACACTTTTATCTTCACTTGGCCCCCTGGTAGATGTACACAATTTGATTGTGAACATGTACCAAGAGAATATTGTGCATTGTTGAAGACTCTTTTGCTCCGAACTTGTAGAATTTAGGTTCGAAGTCTTCGATAGTGAAGGCCCCCTGAGCTTGTCGGAGCTTAGAAGCTCCGGCATTGTCTGTTGCTGGAGCTTAGTAGCTCCGGCAATAGTCTCTATCAACGCGTAGATCATCGATAGTTAACCCACCGGGGTGTCGGAGCTTAGTAGCTCCGGCAGTGACCTTTGCCAACACCCAGTTTGTTGGGAGCAGACTCCATCTACGGGGTCTTCTCACCATCTTTTATTCGGCGTCGACGGCTGGCCCCCTTAGGGGAGTCGGAGCTTAGTAAGCTCCGGCTTTTCTCCGTCAACGTAGACTTTATTTTTCCCGCACACTTAAGCTAAGAAAAATAGTAAAATTCATTTCTTGTCTATAATTTCATCGCGACTTACGATTCTCAAGAAGACTTTAAGTTAAACGCGATTTTAAATACAACCGAATGCGTTGTCTTTTCTTCTAGATTCAACTGTCCATGGACCCGCCCTACTTCGGCCTGCCGGGGTGTAGGTAGAGTGGCGTACTTAGGGTGGTTGACCAGGCTAAGTCGATAGCACACTCCAGCCCTAGATTGGCTTGGCGGCTTTTAGACGAGTAGGCCATGAACGATATTTGAATCCAAAAGAACTAACAATACAACTCGACTCGTATATAAACCGATCGAACTAAAATTTCTTAAGAATTGCACGTTTCGTTATAGACAAGAAAGAGAAAAATAAAAATGTTGAGCTTGTACAAAATAAATGCACGTGGAGTCTATTTCACAAGAAGATGTCTTTCATTATAGGTCCGGGGTACAGGGGAAATAAGTACACTCTTAGGGTACGGAACCAGGCTAAGGGTGTTTCATTTCTCGTTTGACCCAGGGTAGTTAGCCGCACTTTTAGTCCTGAGATTGTGACAAGTGTTGCATGAGCTTTGCGGACCTTTCGGGAAAGGTCCGGCTGCTCTCCCAGAGGAACTACCCGACTCTGTACAATGACTCTATAACCTACACCTCAAGTTACTCAAGACTCACCTCTGTGGTATTAAGTTTAGAACTTACGGATGTGCTCAATGTTCCAAGGATTTGGGAGAGGTGTCCCATCCTCAGTAGCCAAGCGAACGCTTCCGGGACGGGATACTTTAATCACTCGGAAGGGCCCCTCCCAGCCGGGGGAGAGTTTGTTTAACCCTTCTCTGGATTGTATTCTCCGTAGCACCACATCGCCTTCCTCGAGCTGTCGGTTGTGTACGTGCCGCTGGTGATAACTCCGTAGAGCTTGGCGATATCGGGCATTCCGAACAGCTGCTTGGCACCTTCCCTCCTCAAGGAGGTCTAGGTCTTCACGCTGGAGCTGGTCCTGCGCGGCTTCGTCGAAGGTCCGGACCCGGAGTGAACCGAAGGTGATTTCCGGAGGAAGTATTGCTTCAGCTCCGTACACCAGAAAGAAGGGCGTTTCTCCGGTTGACCGGTTTGGAGATGTCCTATTGGCCCATAGAGTGGGCAGAAGCTCTATGATCTAGTTGGCTCCATATTTTTTCAAGCGCTCATAGGTGCGCGTTTTGAGTCCTTTAAGGATTTCAGCATTTGCTCTCTCGGCTTGGCCAATGCTGGCTGGATGAGCTATGGAGGTGTAGAAAACTTGTATGCCGAGGTCTTTGCAATATCCTTGGAATGCGGAGCTTGTGAATTGGGTCCCATTATCAGTGATGATTTTTTTTGGGACTCCAAATCTGCATACAATGGACTGCAGAAAGTTGATAGCAGATTGCTTGTTGATTGTCACAACTGGAGTTGCTTCCGGCCACTTGGTGAACTTGTCAATGGCGACGTACAGGAACTTGTAACCTCCGACGGCTCTTGGGAAAGGTCCCAAGACGTCCATCCCCCACACAGCGAAGGGCCATGTAGGAGGTATCATTTGTAAGGGCTGAGCCGGTGTGTGAATTTGCTTTGCATGAAATTTGCATGCTTCACATTTCTTCACCAGCTCAGTTGCATCCTGGAGCGCTGTAGGCCAGTAGAAGCCATGCCGAAAGGCTTTACCAACCAACGTGCGGGAAGACGCGTGGTTCCCACACTCGCCTCCATGGATTTCTGCGAGGAGCTCGCAGCCTTCTTCCCTTGTGATGCACCGCATTAGGATGCCGTTGGCACCACGCCGGTAGAGATCCCCTTCTACCAGCTTGGATCTTTTAGCCAATCTGACTACCCGGTCAGTGGATACATCATCGTCAAGAAGGATGTTGTCTTTCAAGTAGTTCCGGATCTTCGAGATCCATGCATCAGAACTAACTTGAGCATTTGAGTCTTGCGTGCTGGGTTGCTCAGAGCTTCCGGCAGCACCTACGACCCTTGATGGCTGCCATGGTAACAGGGCCATTGGGACCGTCAGCTTCGGGATGCTGATCTTGCCCCCTTCACTCAGTTCGGCTGGCTGAGCTGTGGGTTTTGACAATCTCCGGACAAAAGTTCCGTCAGGAGCCGGAGCTCCGGTTGACACTTTCGTCCAGAGTTCGTCGGCTTCAGCGTTGTAAGCACGCTGAACATGGTGGAGATCTAGGACTTCAAAGTCCTTCTGAAGCCTCTGGACTTCAAGGAGGTAAGCAGCTAGCTGGAGATTATTGCAGGAGCATTCACCCTTCACCTGCTTAATGATGAGTTGTGAATCTCCCTTGACCAGCAATTGCTTGACACCATATGACAGTTCCACCTTTAGTCCATAGATGAGTGCTTCATACTCTGCCATGTTGTTGGTTGCCTTGAAGTCAAGGTGTACCATGTATTTCACCTTCTCTCCGGTCGGTGCAAGGAGAAGGATTCCAGCTCCGGCCCCCTGCTTCTGCATGGAGCCGTCAAAGTAGAGAGTCCAGTGAGGCTTGGTGAAGGTTGGAACTTGATGCTCCGTCTTCTGCTCACTGGGGCCCCCAGGGTTTGAAGGAGAGGGAGTCCATTCTGCCACAAAATCTGCCAATGCTTGACTCTTGACTGCTTGCCTTGAAATAAATTCAAGATCAAATTCAGCCAATTCCGCTGCCCATTTTGCAATATTCCCAGTTGAGTTGGGGTTTTGCAAAATTGCTCGAAGTGGGTAAGAGGTCACCACTGAGACTTTGTGAGCTTGGAAGTAATGGCGAAGCTTCCTGGAGGCAATAAGAACTGCATAGAGCAGCTTATGCACCTCTAGGTATTGAGTCTTGGCATCATGTAGTACTTCACTAATGAAGTACACCGGGCGTTGAATGGTCCGGACCCTCCCGGAGGGGTCCGGAGCTTCCTCTTCACTGGCCCGGACCCTCTCGGAAGGGTCCGGATTTTCTTCGGGGACCTCCGGGTTCTGGTTTGAGGAACCCGGAGCTTCTTCAGAAGGGACCTGGACCCTCCCGGAGGGGTCTGGGTCTCCTGAAGTTACTTCTTGTGGATTTGAATATGGGAGCTGGGACCCAGACTCACCTTCAGGAACCTTCGGACCCTCTCGGAGGGGTCTGGACTCCTGAACGTGGAGTAATTCTGGTCTCTCCGCAACCAGAACCATACTGACGACTTCGTCAGTAGCTGATATATAAAGCAATAAAGGCTCACCAGGGTTCGGAGCTACCAGAATTGGTAGGGTGGTGCGGAACTGTTTCAGCTCTTGGAATGTCTTCTCTGCTTCTTCGGACCATTGGAATGGTCAGGACTTCCTCAATAACTTGAAGAAGGGGAGTGCTCGTTCCGCCAATCTTGAGATGAACCGGCTGAGGGCTGCTAGACATCCAGTTAATTTTTGGATGTCTTTGATGCGGGTTGGTGGCCGCATGTCTTCAATGGCCTTAACCTTCGCCGGATTAGCTTCTATGCCCCGGTGACTTACCAGGAAACCAAAAAGTTTTCCGGAGCTAACCCCAAAGACACACTTGTCTGGGTTTAGCTTCGTGCCGGTGGCCCGCAGCTTGTCGAAGAAAGCCTGCAAGGTGTCAAGGAGTGACTCCTTGTTCCTGACCTTGAGCACGATGTCATCGACATACACTTCCACTATGTCTCTAATAAGTTCTTCAAAAGTTTTGTACATAGCTCGTACAAAAGTTGAAGCTGCATTCTTGAGACCAAAGGGCATGGCTGTGTAACTATACCATCCATCTACTGTGATGAATGAAGTATGCTCTTCATCTTCCCTAGACATCCTGATTTGATGATATCCAGAATATGCATCTAGGAAACACAGTAATTCACACCCGGAGGTGGAATCCACTATCTGATCAATTCTAGGTAGTGGGAATGGATCTTTTGGACATGCCTTATTTAGTGTGGTGTAGTCGATGCACATCCGAAGCTTCCCGCCGGCCTTGGGCACAACGACTGGGTTTGCCAGCCATTTTGGATGGAAGACTTCTCGGATGAATCCGGCTTCGAGCAACTTCTTTACTTCTTGTTGGATGAAGTTCTGTCGCTCTACGGATTGCTTCTGAGGCTTCAGATGCATAGGCTGGGCATCGGGGTAGATCTTCAGATTGTGCTCAATCACTTCCCTGGGGATCCTAGGCATTTGTGACGGTTGCCAGGCAAACACGTCGACGTTAGCCCGGAGGAAAGTGATGAGCGCGAGTTCCTATTTGTCGTTCAATCCTCCCGATATACGGGTGGTTTGAGCGGCATCGGAACCAATTTGGACGACTTTGACGGGAATGTCGGTGTCGCCGCTTGGCTGCACTCGAGGTGCAGAAGTCGAGCCTCGTTGGCGAATGCTCGGGGGTTTTGGAGCTTGCTCCTGCCTGGAGTCCTCCTCTTGTGCTGTGGTGAGCGCATGGAGTTCTTCCAGTGCAGTTACTCCGGCGGTGCGATCTCCGCAGATCCGGAGAGCGCCTACTGGCGTTGGCATCTTCAACTCCAGATAGCCATAATGAGCAGCCGCCATGAATTTGTACAAGGCAGGTCTACCCAAGATGGCATTGAAGGGTAAGTTGATCTGCGCGACGTCGAAGACCAACTTCTCAGTGCGGTACTTCTCCCGTGTACCGAAGGTAACAGGGAGAGTAATAGCTCCGAGTGGGGTGATGGCCCCCGGACCTACTCCGGAGAAAGGTCGAGAGGGGTGGAGATCCGAAGGTCGGAGCTGAAGCTTAGTGAAAGCTTCGAAGCTAATAAGGTTAAGCCCCGAACCTCCGTCTACCATGACGTGATGGAGCTGGATGTTGTTGATGGTAGGAGATACCATCAAGGGTAACTGTCCTGCTCCAACCATGCTCCGGGGACAATCCGAAGCATCAAAAGTGATGGCTGTGTCCATCCACTTTCGATGAGGTTCCGGCCTGACTGTAGGGGCTACAACGGCCATATCCCGACGCATAGTCTTGATGACGCGACTTGAGGTGATATCCCATGATCCACCAAAAATGGTGTTCATGGTCTTCCGACGCTCGTTGTCAGAGACGTCAGAATCATCGTCGACGGAGGTGTAGACGGCCTTCAGGACCTTTTTGGGATCCTGGAACCCTAACTCCTCTTCAGCCGGAGCTTCATCAACTTTTTGCTTTCCTTCCCTCTGTCGGAAAGGAGATTCTTCCCGGCGCTTGCTGTAGCGCTCGGCAAGGTTTTGGACCTCCCGGCAGTCTTCCAAACTGTGGCTGCCCGTCTTGTGAATGGGACACCACACTTTGGGTTTGCCACCATCTTCAGAAGACGGTCGAGGTCGCTTCTCGGGGCGTGGCCCCCGGCCACCCAGAGCTGCAGCAGCTGCAACGTTGGATGTGCCGGCCGACGGCTTCTTCTTGTCGTTGGTCTTCTTTTTCTTCTTGCCACTCCCGGAGGTAGCGAATTCTTCTTTGGAGGGTTTCTTGTGACCCTCCGTGGTTGGTTTGGAGTGCATCTCACGGCCCTCCGCAGCTCGGGCAAATTTATTAGCCAAGCTGAAGAGTTCCGTCACACTGGTGATCTCCTTGATCGCCAGTTTCTCCAACATCCTCTTGTCCCGTACACCCTGTCTGGATGCCACAATGACAGAGGCGCTAGAGATAGAAGGGATAGTGTTTCGTACCTTAGAGAACCTCTGGATGAATGACCGCAAGGATTCTCCCCCTTTTTGCACGACCGCAAAAAGATCCAGTTCAGTGCCTGGCCGGGTGTATGAACTCCCAAAGTTGGCAGTGAACTGATGGCACAGCTCCTCCCAACTGTTGATAGAGTTGGGTGGAAGGCTCATAAACCAGGACCTGGCAGTCCCAGTTAAGGCCACTGGAAAGTAATTGGCCATCACGGCCTCGTTTCCTCCAGCTGCTACGATTGCAGTGGAGTATATATGAAGAAATTCGGCGGGATTGACAGTGCCGTCGAATTTTTCCGGCAGATGAGGCCGGAACTTCTCTGGCCATCTAACCATGCGCAGATGCATGGCCAAGGCTGAACAGCCTCCTCCTACTCCTTTAGGAGTAGAAAGGTCCTGAGCTTCCCGTCTTTCACGGGCACGCTCAATATGGACTCGGCCGTCCTGCTGGCGGTATCAGCGATCCGTGTGAGTGCGTCGTGCCCCGGAGGGCAACGACGTCACTTGTTGTGATGCAGCACGTCTACTGCTATTGGAGACGTGTGGACCAAGTCTTCCAGACAAAGTCCGCCGCTGCGACGGGGCTCTTCCTGAAGGAGGAGGACCCTGGTTGCTGAGGCATTCGGCTGCTGCTGCAACCAAATGCTCCACATCGGCCCTCCACTGCTCCAGTGCATCCCGAGATGCATCCGGAGGTGGTGGGCGTTGGAGAAGAGCACGTGCTGCATGGAGCGCGTGTTCCGGGTTGTCATGATTTGCCGACGCAGTAAGCGATGCCGGCGCACCATCACGTTGTCCAGCACGATTTGCTGGAGGAGAAGGTGGTGGTGGGAGTGTGACTCCTGCTGGTGCTGAGGCTCCTGCTGGTGGCTGCCTATTGGAGGGATTGCCTCCAACAACCTGAGCAGCAGGTTGGCCGTTGGATGATCCAGCAGCAGAGTTCACCATTCTCGAAATCTCAGGCGCCCCTACCTGGCGCGCCAACTGTCGGTGGTTTGGAACCGGCAGATCTCCCTACACTACTAAAGTGATAGGGGAGTTTGATGTTCGATGTGGGCGCGCGGAGATCCAAGAAGGTGAATAAGAATTGACACAGGGGACACAAGAATTTATGTGGTTCGGGCCGCTTGAGCGTAATACCCTACTCCACGGGTGTGTTGGTGTTGTATTAGCAATATGAGCTTGTGATGAGCGTATGAGACACGTGTGTCTATCCTCTCCTTGAACGTGTCGTCGGCCTGTCCTTTTATAGTTCAAGGGAAGGTCGTTACAAGTTAGCCTGGCCCGACATGTGGCCCCGACGGTTACTAGTATTGATACACGTTTAATTGCTCTTAATGATCCTGTAACGGGCTTTGACAGCACCGTTACTGGTGTTAAGATCGTCCGTTTAAGTGTCATTAACATGGAATTAATGACACTTAATAGGGTCTTGAAGTCCTTGGCTCTCCTTTGAAGATCCGGAGCCGTTGCGGGGTCTTCCGGAGGTTAGGAGCTGAAGATGCGATGATTGGACACGTGGCAGCTCCGGAGCTTGCTGTGGGAAACAGAAAGCTCCGGGGCCACCTGACACGTGTCAGGTCCGGAGCTTCTCTCGGTCTGGGGTTAAGTCCGGAGGTGCCGTTTCGGTACATGGCCCGGAGCTTCCCCCTTGTGGGCGGTAGCTCTAGTTTGGTAGTACACGTGGCGACCTAGGGATTAACCATGTTGGAGAAGCGGGTCCGGTTATGTCTGACATGTGGGCCCTCGAGGGTCTTCAAACCAAGTAGATGACTTTCTTTTGAGATCTTTGTAACCTCAGGGGGTGTACGGTTTCTAGGGTACCGACACGTGCCAAGCCACGAAAATTTCACATAACACTCCTCGTATGCTGAGCTTACAGAGATTGACCCGCTCTCGGTGGCATACCTTACCTCTTACCTAACGTCGGGGCATCGTTACAGAATATAATAACACATAGTTAGTTTACCACCTTTATATCTTATACTAATAATACTCCTTATAAAGGCACAGAGCTAATTCCTCACTCAAGTCCAAATTTTTGAAAATATGTTCTTTTAAAGACCACTATTCCAAATGATGCTCTGATACCACGTCTGTAGGGACCGGAATCCTGACATCCGAGGATCTCATTGGGTGGTGTCGTGCGATGCGACACCCAACAATATACAAGAATAGAACCTGAATAAGTACCAGACGAAGTCTTTTATTTATCATACAGCGGAAGTTTTACAATACTAGCGTAGGGAAAGAAACATATATATCATAGCTACGCTCTCAACACTAGCTATCCAAAAGCAAAGATATCCATGCCTTGGATACTTTGCACTAGCAACACTCAATTACTGCGGCGTGCAGGGTTCCCATTCGGCTGTACACCCTGGAGGGGGTGCAGCCTCATCATCAAACCCTTCATCAATTGTATAACCTGCAAAAACTCGTTAACTGCAAACGTGAGCATAAGGCTCAGCAAGACTAAACCGTCTCACTAGACATATGCAAAGGGGACACTAAACATAGGTAAGGTGAAGCATAAATGACTCGCCTACAAGTGGGTCCTTATAATCAGGTTTTATGTAGCAAATGACATTCTCCAGGCATGGCACATCATGGGTTCCACAATCAATCAAGAAATGCTTTGCCGATGATATGACATGCCCAGAGCACATAATGCTATTACAGCTAAAGTATGGGGAAACTGTAAACTTTAATGTGACTATCTCTAAATCATACAAGGTTGCAAAACAATTATACTTCAATATAGTTTATTTCTGTTACTTCTTCGGTATTTACTACGTCAAGGCGCGGTGAACAAGTGGTACTCTGTTACCGCGAGGGACGGTGATTGAAATCAGAACACACCCAGACAACACGACACATACGCACTTTCGTAAATGCCAGCGAGTACTTCGCGCAGTACCTATGTAGCACTTCAGTACTAGTCGTATATGGCAACCTTTCGCGAGACACTCAAATGCCGAACCGGTCGATCCGTCACGAGCAGGAGGTCCCTGCGTGGGGCGCACTCTGACGTGCCCACCAGCGGATTTACACCTTGCTGCCCTCAACCCACACCTATAAAACGGAACGGTATGCCTCGACACCCAAGTGACCAAGCTACGTCAGTTTACTAGATCCCATATATCCATTATGTTGCCGGTACAAGTCAAGCTTGTCCGAAGGGGCCGCATACAGACGGGCCTTAATCGACACAGGAAGGGCTATGCGACCGAGACTCAATTCTCGCCGCTTCCTATCCATTCCCTGCCCGGTCTCCATTTCATTATATTCTGCCATTTTGTATCTAACCAATCCTGTGAGATATGTCCTACATCTCTTGCGAGTAGATTCCAACTACTCGACTTGTACCGGATTTCCTATGCATTAGCAAAGCAGTTAGTACAGGTCAAACTGTAACTCGTTTCAACCAACCCTGGGATTTTTGGTCATGCATGTGGAGTATCAATCATCCTAAACGTAACGCACAATTCATATACTACTCATCATAGTGATAAAGTAAAATTTTATAAAAAACTTAAATGCAAACCGGGGCTTGCCTGGATGCAGGTCCGAGTCGGAGTTAGTATCAGGAAGGTACACTTCCAAAGCCTCCGGTGCCACCTCAACTTCGGTCACTAGACGTCATGCATATAATATGGTATATGAATGATTTTGAAACAATAACTATAAAAAGTATAAAAATTAACATCTAAGGATCATAGCAAGTGATGATCTTAATTGGCTTTGGTACTTTGTTGATACATACTAATGACTATGATAGAGATTTTTTGGCAAGGAGCAAAAGATAATCAAAGTGGTTAAGCCCTTTGGCAATTATTTACTAATTGAATAAGCTTAACCAATTATTTTCAGTTTAGGAACTGAATTGGGCCTTGAAGATTAGGTCAAATAATTCTCAAATTTTTACAGGAGCTAGTACATGACTAATGGAATGTGCAGTCCAAATTTGGTGTATAACAAAGCAACTGAACTTCTGGGATAATTCAATCAAGGAAAAAGATGATTGAATTAAATAGGATGTTATACAGGGTTTCATACCAATCCAACTGTACAGCCTGTTTGCTAATGGTGTAAGGATCATACAGGATTTTATTTGGGATTTTTAGGACAATTCTTCTGGGTGAAACTGAATTTAGAAAAGGATACTATTTTCTGAATACAGTTTTGGAAGAAAACTGAACCAGCAGGAATGAATTGGAAATCTGTCCAAGCTAAACAGGTTTAATGGCTCACAACTTTTTCTGGTAACTAAGAATAGGTCCAGGTATTTTATGTGAATTTTGGAGATTTTTCCAGTGGAAGGTTCATCTGGAAAAATTGTGTTTGTGTTTGGAAAAATTATTTTATACAGAATTTAAAATTAAGTTTCAGAGAACCTATCTGGTACTAAAAGAAACTAGAGCTCAAGAGCTTCCAAAAAAAAATTGGTTTGAAGATTTTTGGAGTAATCTACAGAGAGATATTCAATTTAGAAATTTGAACAATTTTCTGGAATGAATTTAATAAAATATTGGCGCCAGAATTCAAATTCAATTGGTTGGGTCCCATGGGCCACGTGGCGTGCTCTGGTCAATGCAACACCGTGGTCCACAGATTTATTCGCGCTCAGCCGCACGGAATCCCAGCTGCACCGTGATCCCGCAGCCTCTGGCAGGTGGGGCCCCACAGGGTTGTCTTCTACCTCGGGCCAATGCCCGCGCGAGGCGGCGCCAGCGGCGGCGACTCGCCGGTGAGATCGCCGCCGGCTAAACCGATGGGCCAAACTCGCTCAAACTTGCCGCCTGGGGGTTTTAGGAGTCGCTGAGCACGACGTCGAAGTCGATGGGACCAGCAACTCGCCGAAAATGGTTGTGCAACAGCGGCGGCGGCTGTGAGCGCTCGGGCAACCTGGAACTCGCTCCAGAGTAGCTCAAACCACTCGGGACATTCTTCAAAACCTTCCTGGGACGATGCAGATCAATGAAATGGACGTGGGAGAGGACGAAACAACCGGAAACTATGAGCTCGACGGCGAACCGAGGTTTCCTCACCAGCGGCGAGCAAAACTCGATTTCCTCGGCCAGTGCTCGATAAATTTTAGGGGTTTTTGCTCAGGTAGGAGCGCTAGGACCTATAGAAACTATCTCTAAGCAATTGCATAGAATAATTACTTGTAGAAACGGAATTAAAATGGAAACCAAGCGAGCTTCCTCACATCGGCCGAAAAGAAGAAGAATGATAACTTGCTCATTTCTCAATGAAAAGGGAAACGGTTTGCACCGAGAGTTAGAGCTCGACTAGGCGCACCTTTAAGCTTTTGGGATCGTGGCTTCATACTGTGCGAAACGGCAGCGCACCATGGAGCAGAGGCGAGCAGCGACGATAGCGCGCGGCGGAGAAGAAATCGCGAGAGGGGGAACACCGATCGGGGAAGGGAAAATACCGGAGCGGCGGCCGGCCTTTTATAGCGCCGCGGCAAGCAAGCAAGCAGCTCGCTGGAGCTTGCATGCGCGCGCACTGTTGAGCGGGCGAGCGCCAGTGCAGAGATGGCTGGCGGCCGAGCTGATCCGGTCAGCAGAGGCTGACCTGTGGGGCCCACAGGTCAGTCAGACTCCAACAATAAAGTTAAAAATTCATTTAAAAATTGAAGATCAACTCCAAAAATCATGAAATTTTGTGGAAATGGTAAATGAATTATTCTGAACACAATGGTGAACTCAAATCTTATGTTCAAATAAGTTGGAAAAGAATTTAAAATTCAGATTTGAATTTGATTCAAATTTTCTAAGCGCCTCAAATAAAATAGCAAATGAGTTCCTAATATCTTGAAATTTTGCAGGCAAGCTATTGAGAATATTAGAAGGTCAAGGAAAAATTTAGAGCCTCTAATTTGAATATTTTTGGCAGGGCCAATTAGTACTGCACTTTAAATCGCCTTAATAAACTTCATTCAAATAATTCTAAAATTTGAAGAGGGGTGAATAGAATCATTCTAGAATTAGTGATGAAGTCCAATACTCATGTTAATAAAATTTAACCATGAGTTCAAGAAAAGTTTGGATGGTATTAAGTTCATGTGTACCACTATATTGGATCTTTAATATAGTTGATCACAAAACTCATAACTACATGAATAATCAACAAATCCATACTTGCCCAAGTCCTCGACTTGACTCAAGTTAGTTCCGAACACAACACCTTACGTGAGAACCTCACAAAAGCATGTTGCAAAACCACAGTAACACAATATCATCCATGTCAACCAAAAAGGCACTAAAGACTTAGCAAATGAATACTAAGCAATCTTTCCAGAGATGTAAAGCAAGTATGAAACATTGCAAATGAAAAACAGAAGCATTGCAGTCAAGTTTCGGACCTTGCCAGAGCAACCCGGACCTTGAGCCGGAGCTAACAAAAGCTAGTAGAACCTAGCGCCGGAACTTACCAAAACTAGTCGGAACTAGTAAACCCAAAAGCCGAAGCTAGAAAAATCAATTTGGAGCTTAGCAAAAAACACGCCGAAGCTATCAAAGACATATCGGAGCTAAAGACAAAACTCACCGGAGCTAACCAAAACTAGTCGGAGCTTAATAAAAAGGTGTTTTGGTGATATTCAAAACTTTTATCGTCAAAGCAAGTGTATTCACTACAAGCCAATGTATTCAACACACATAGGTCTTACAGATGGGAAGCTCCAGAGCCGCCATGTATTGAACCCCCGAAACTAGGACTTCAACGGAAGACAGAGAGATGTCCAATGGCTCAGACCTTCGAGGGATAGTTAAGGCGACAGTTACAAGAGCTGATTACATGTTATTAATGCCATATTAATGACACACGATCAATGGACTATTAATAGGGTTATGCCATCATTAAGATGTGTTACCACTCTAGTAGCCACATTTAATACTCTTTGATCGTGTATTAGGCAGTTAACTACGCCAGGGCCACATGTGGGACCAGGCCAGTGATGTAACAGCCAGTCATTAGACTATAAAAGGGTTGAGCCGCACGGTATATGACAACTAAGCTCATACGCACGCAAGCACTAGTGAATCCTCAATACAACAACACACACCCCGTGGAGTAGGGTATTATGATTAGGCGGCCCGAACCATGCAAAACATTTGTGTCATTATCTTGTTCAGAATCTCCGCGCGCCCAACCGATCAAAGAACCTCTGCAGGCTACATTTAGGTAGTACCAGGGGAAGTGTGGTTCGTACGCTTCGACACATACTTCTTATATATAGTGTATACAAAAAAACTTTATAAAGTCACTTAAATGCAAACCGGGGCATGCCATAGGTTGGAACTAGTTAAACGTCAATATAGCCAGTGGCTTTGTCATCTGGGTGCATCTTCTTATCATTTTCCTCCCTCTCTTGTCTCTGATGCTGCTTGGTTAAATCTTGCTCGCAGAAAAGTCTAGACGTGTGCCTCCTCCTCCGTGTGATGCTCCTTGTCCAACTCCATTCATCGTGTTCATTGTCGAGATGCAAATGCATACATAGTCAAAAAGCAATTTAGTAAACAATTCGATTCAGTTGAAAATAACTTAAGAATGATTAAGGCATTAGTGAGAAGGACATTGCTGTTTCTGGTGTGCACAGCAACAGAGATAAAATGGAGTTGAACAGGAATAGAGGTAAAGTAATGTCAACATATGCTTCATACTATGGACATAGGAAGACACACTCTGATTTCTGAAGTTCAAAAGATCAAAGCAAATGTTTAATTCGTTGAGTAAGTTCAGCTAAAGAATGCAAGGACCTGCTGCTGTGGTGTACAGAAACAGGGGAGTATCACAAGGAAAAATAGGGAATTGGCTTATGAAATGAAATGAGCACTGTTTTGGACTTAGAGGATTCTTCATCCAATAATGTGAGCTAAACAGGTCCACTGGTGCTGCCAATTTTACAGTGCCTTCAGGTGGTCATGGAGAAATAACCAGAAAAGTTTCGGCTAACAAAGAAACATAGTGTTCTACATAATTGTTTAGCTTCTCTAAATGTTAATGGAAAACCTGGAGCTTCGCCATGAGTGAAATTGTGTTTTATCAATAGTGTTTATCCTATGGAGTCCAACAGATTTCATTTCACATTTTTCTAAGCATTCTAGATGTAGATATTGATTTTACAAGTTTCAACATTTTTTTCTGAAAATCTTACTGTTGTTTTCTGTATATTTAAATTAATCTGAGGAAACTTCATTAATTAACCAATGTTAATCAAGGTTAATGTAGCTGAAATTTTTTTTGGATTCGAATCTAGTATAAGGAAATTTATGTCCAAGTTTGAGAATTTTACTGAGAGGATCTCCTGGAATTTATTCCTATAGAAATTGGGAAAATGAATTATTCCAAAAAATAACAGGGATTTTCATACCATATAAATTGCACTATTGCGAAGTACATTCAAAGATAAGTCTAACAAAATTTTTGGGTATTTTTTAAGGTTTCTACTATGATATATGATTTTCTAAATTTGGGCCTTTTCTGAATTAATTTGTTCAAAGGAATTTTCCTGATTGGCTGACCTATTGGTCCACTGTTTAAATTGGGCCATTAGGATTTAAGCAGCACCGAGGACCACATACGTCTGCAGCCACACACTGGTTCTGAGCCACAAATCTATCCAAGGTAGTTTAACTCGCTGGGAGGTGGGACCCTCAAGGTTCCTCTTCTTCCTTAGGCGAAATGACCAAGCGGCGGCGCCCGGTGGCACAATGCCAGAATGGCATCGCTGTGATCCGCAGTTGTCAGGATTCACCGCCAGGGGAGTAATGGAGGGTGGGAAACACGAGGGGGTAATGGCATCGCCGAAACCCAGCCAGCAACGACGTGGCGACTCGGGCCCCACTCCGGTGAGGTGTCCCTGTGCAAAGAATGTGTTTTTTCCACTCGGGAATCGGTCGCAAGGCATTCTTAGTTGATGTTAATCAATACTAAGAACTCAAATTGAGGAGAAAGTGGACGGAAATAGAATCCTGACGGTAACCTAGGTGGAAAGGTTTGGCAGCAACGGGAACTCGAAGAACCGAAGCTATGATCGATATTTTTCCTTGCTTGTTGATCCAGGGGACTCTTGGGAAGCTGGTGAATCTATTACCTAACTGAATTGGAAAATAAATAACACATAGAAACAGATTTGCCACGGCCAAGCATGGCATTCATGGGTGGCGGCCAGTGGACTTTTTCGAAAAATGATGGGAAGGAGGCATGACACCAGGAACATCACTTAGGGGTGAGAGGAGGAGTGTTGTGAAACCTTCTGGTGCGATGCATGAGCTGCGATCAAGGTCAGAGCTGCTGTGCGATGGAGAGGCACCATGGTGGCGGAAGGCGAAGAGGAAGCAGATGTTGTGCATGGCCGACAGAGGGAGAAAAAGATGGTGAGCAGCTCGGGGAGGTTGAGGGGATGCCCGCCCCTTGCTCAGTGGCCTTCGCCTGGGCTGAAACGCAGCTCAACCATGGGGCATCGTCGTCCTTTTGCGGTACAGCTTGGGCGCTAGAAAAATAGAGGTGTGCCACTGCATCAATGACGAAAGCCAGAAGATGGAAGTCATCTTGGAGATGAGATGGAGCATGTGTGCCGATAAAGCTTCTGAGCTGGGCGCAGCTCTGGATGAGGGCAAGCAGAGGCGGTTTCGAGCTGTGCCGTTGTGTGCACATGTGAGGAGGAGAAATAGAGCACTTCTGTTTGAGGGGATGTCAGGTGGGACCCACAACTCTTCCCCATTATCCTCATTTCTCCACTTAGATATTTCACCTATTCATCTTTACATTAAATTAGACAGAGGTGCTAATCTGATTGTGAGGAAGATTATGGTACACTAAAGTTTGGATTTACAAGTTGACAGTTTTGATTATGCACTGACACTTTGGGTCCACCACACTTCTTTTTCCCTTTTCTTCAAAATTCAATTGTAGCTAGCAAAATAGCTCTAAAATTTTAAATTTTGACAGGGTGGCCCTTGAACTTATGAGAAATCCAGTGAAGCAACCAAATCCGATAATTGACAAGATGGAATTTGAAATTCAAACATGGTTTGAATGTCCCTCCTTCAGGTTGCATGAAAGTATTTTGAAAACTTGCTCCAGAAAGTTGAAACTTGGCAGCTAGGTTAAGTCTACTATGCAGCGTTTGAATCCGAAATTTCACAAAATTAAAGGTGGAATTTAAATTTGACTTCTAACTTGAATTCTCTCTCTGACTTAACTCAAATAGATAATAAATGAGCTTCAAAAATCTTCAAACTTGACAAAGATGATGTTTGAGACATTAAAATGACATAGTGACTTCAAATTTGTAGTTTGACAAATTTGAATAGAGTATTTTGATTTAATTGTCAAACTTCTATTTAGAGTTAAATTTCAAATCCCTAATTGAGGTCCATTTTCTATTTCCGTCTCTTCTTTCTTAAAGTGACTCAAAGCTTAATGTTACTCTAAAGTTTTTTGGATTCATATGTTTAACCTCATTTCTCAGTTAACATAGCTCCTATGAGTTGGAACTTCTAGTTAAACTTAAAAAGTTTTAAGTTCACATTTTTCATTCTTCTGCTTTGCAAGCATGGGCTTTTACACAACAATCAGAATAGTGCTTCATCTCGCCGCATCAAGACAATGACATTGCATATCTTCTCCTTTACGTACAAGACATCATGCTCACAACATCCTCTACATTGATTCTTCACAAGTCTTTCAACATCTTCATCAAAAGTTTGCCATGAAGGACCTCAGCTTGTTTCACCACTTTGTCAGTATTCATGTCCATTGCTCTGATGAGGAATTCTTTCTTAGGCAAACTGAATATGCTGCAGAAGACATGCTTGACCGTGATGGTATGCTCAACTATAAACCGTTGTCAACACCTGCCAACACCGAGCCAATGGCCTCTTGCAATGATGTAATCCCTTCAAATGATGCCCAGTTATGCAAAAGTATCACTGGCGAGCTTCAATATCACACCGTCACTAGGCCTATTACTGCACAAAATCCCTGTGAGCAATAAAACACAAGAAAAAGGCAGCCAACACCCATCACCACGGGCTGATTTCTCCGGCGCAAAGGTAGAGGTTGAGGTTGAGGAGGGCATGTTTCTGTGCTGGGGGAGAAATAACAGAGCAAGGTCTCCATTTTGATTGTGCGTGGGAGAAGAAAGAAGCCAGGCTAAAGAGAACTTGCACAAGGTTGATGGAATATAAGGGAGAGGTAGCAACAGAGTCTGGTGATTTAAGGAAGTAGAGGCAGGATAAAGGTGAGTAGAAGAGCAGCTGGTTTCCACCGGCAAGCAAGCGCTGGCAACCAAGCAGCTGCGTGCTACATGGTGAGGGAAAGTAGAAAACTCTTTGATGAGCGGTGCTGCCATGTGGGGCCCACTATTTCCCCTCCTTATCCCCTCTCACTTTCAATAGTTATCAATTTCTAATAATTATAAGACATGGCATGTAGACCAAAGAAAATGTGAAGAATATGATGGTGAATTCAAAAATTGCATTCAAATATTTTAAGTTTCAAATTTAGTCTTGAAATGCAAATTTCCTTTATGTGTTAATTCAATTCATATAACAATTCAACTCCTAAAATGGTAAACATTGTAGGTTGACTATTTCAAACATGAAGGACATAGTAATGGACTATATTCTGATGATGTAAAGCATTCGATTTGACAACAATTGACTCAGAAGCTATTAGTTTTGACTTTCGAATAAAGTTAAATTTAAGACTTGACTTTGAATTTTTCAATTAAATTTGTAATTTCATTATTTTTGTACTTATTTATTTAAATTGACACATATATTAATCTTTTCCCTAACTATGATTTAAAGTTTTAACGAGTTCATATTTTTAATATTATTTATTAACTCACATAATTCACGTGAGATTGAATTCCCATTTTAACTTAAAAAATTTTAAGTTCACCTTTTGCATTTTTTCTTCTCAAATGTCGGCTTTTGCACTTTCTTAGGTAAACTAAATATGTGGAAGACATTCTTGACAGTGCTGGTATGCTCAACTATAAACCATTATCAACACCTGTCGGCACCAAGCCAATGGTCGCTTGCAATGATGTAAATCCTTCAAATGATGCCCATTTCTACAAAAGTATCATGGGCGAGCTTTAATATCTCATTGTCACTAGGCCTACTACTGCATATGCGGTTCAGCAGGTGTGCTTACACATGCATACGCCTTGCTGTACTCATAGGTCTCTTGTGAAAATGATTCTTCATATATCAAGTGAACCTTATATCGTGGGTTACAGACTCCAGCATTCATCCAACTTGGCCTTGACAGCTTATTTAGACACTAATTGGGCTGGGTGGCCGATACTCAATTATCCATTTCAGGATATTGTGTTTTCATGGAGATTCTCCAATTTATTGGTCATATAAACATTAAAAACGGTGTCACAGTTGTGTGCCGAAACTAAATGCACAACTGTTTCTAATGCTGCCACCAAATGTTGTTGATTAAAACAACTTCTTCAAGAGCTTCATGTTCCAATATACAAGGCTAACAATCCTATACTATGAAAATGTCTACACGGTTTACCTCCCTAGGAGCCGAGTTCACCATTGCTGCAAAAAAACATATTGAACTTGACATTCGTTTGTTAGAGAGAAGGTTACGCTACATGCAGTCATTGTTCTGAATGTTTTAATACATTCACAGTTAGCCCACATAATGATGAAGGGCATTATGATATCGCTATTTAATGTTTGGGGTTTACTCACCATATTACTGCCTCTATTGTTTTTTAGAGGAAGATAGGAGTTTTTTATCTTTAGTATCAATATTTACATTTAGACATGTAGGATGTGAGTTTAGCAAATCCATCGGTCACCAGGAAGCTCGGAAGCAACTTGTCGACTGTTAGAGCCGGCAGATCTCCTCACACTGCTAAAGTGATCGGGGAGTTTGAAGTTCGGTGTGGGCGCGCGGAGATTCAAGAAGGTGAATAGGAGTTTGACACAGGAGACACAAGAATTTACGTGGTTCGGGCCGCCTGAGCGTAATACCCTACTCCACGGGGTGTTAGTGTTGTATTAGCAGTAAGAGCTTGCCACGAGTGTGTGGGATGCGTGAGTTCGTTCATGCGTGAACGTCTTCTCCCGCGTGTATCGTCAGCCTGTCCTTTTATAGTACAAGGACAGGCCGTTACAAGCTAGCCTGGCCCGACATGTGGCCCCGGCAGTTACTAGTATTGATACACAATTAATTGCTCTTAATAACCCTGTAACGGGCTTTGACAGCACCGTTACTAGTGTTAAGATCATCCGTTTAAGTGTCATTAATATGGCATTAATGACACTTAATCGGGTCTTGAAGTCCTTGGCTCTCCTCTTAAGATCCGGAGCCGTTACAAGGTCTTCCGGAGGTTAGAAGCTGAAAGGTCTGACGATTTGACACGTTGCTACTCCGGAGCTTGCTGTGGGAAGAAGGTAGCTCCGGGGCTACCAGACACATGTCAGGTCCGGAGCTTCTCTCGGTCTGGGGTTAAGTCCGGAGGCGCCGTTTCGGTACGTGGCCCGGAGCTTCCCCCTTGTGGGCGGTAGCTCCGGGTTAGTCGTACACGTGGCGACCCATGGATTAACCATGTTGGAGAAGCGGGTCCGGTTATGTCTGACAGGTGGGCCTCTGAGGGTCTTCAAACCAAGTAGATGGCTTTCCGTTGAGATCTATGTAACCTCAAGGGGTGTACGGTTTTTAGGGTACCGACAGTGGCCCCCTGGACCTACCTCCGAGGAAGATCACTAGGGTGAAGTCGTTCCGTCGGAGGTGGGTCCATCCTTGTGACTCTTGAGCTGGGTCTTCAAGGGTCTTCGAAGGTGCCGTTGGCAGGGGTTTACAGTTAGATCCCGCCGCGTGGCGCACCTCGGGCGGCAGATGAGATCTTTAACGTGCGGATCTCACACAATTGAAGGTCGCCGATTCCCGATATGAAAACCGTATCGGTTCCGCGCGCCCTGTCAGGCCGCCGCCTTTGGGTTTCCCGCCGAGTGATGACAACCGTTCGCCTGGGTAAGAGCCTCGACTTGATCGTCGGGGTGGTCCCGGGCCCTCTTGTCATCGGTTGGGTTGAATTCTTGAATGGTATCTTCGACTTCCCTGCAGTTTCCATCCAAGCGTTGCGAGGGCTTACTTAAGAAGGAAAGCGCGCACCGTCGGGAGTTCTTTGCGCCTCTCATCTGATCTTGTGCTAAAACTCCCAACTCGTGCTTAGCTCTTCTTACCTTGCCTAGCTGTGCTGCGATGGAGTTGGGTCTGCGCGAGAGTCGCTTGAAGACCGACAGCGATTTGAAGAAGGTCCGGGCCCTCATGGGGTGGTCCTCGGACTTCTTCAACCGCTTGGTCCGTGCCGGCGGAGAGCTCCCCTTCGAGAAGGAGAACGCCGGCGAAATTGTGTACTTTTCTTCGTACGCCGTGGTGGGGTTGATCCCAACTTTTTCTTCCTTCTTCTTGATGCTGCTAGACTTCTATGGTCTGCAGCTATACCACCTTGGCCCTCACTCCATTCTCCTCGTGTCCATCTTTGTCCACTTCTGTGAGATGTGGGTGGGCATCCCCCCTGCATCGAACTCTTCCAGACCTTCTTCACCGTCCACACCACCAGCCGGAGCAATGAGTACCTTGGCTTCTACTACTTTGTGAAGCGCAAGAAGTGCCCATTCAAGTACCTCCGGTCGTTCCCTTCCGTGAAGTGGGATGACTAGAAGAAAGATTGGATAGTCATCCGGGTGGAGGAGCATGAGCGGTTGGAGCTGCCCGACGGCCTGCCCGGCATCGACACGACGATCTGGAGTGCGGTTCCGGTGTTGGCGGAAGCTTTCAACCCCGCCTTGACCAGGATTCGCCAATGCTGGAGGGAGGATTGACTCCTCAGGCGGTATTCTGCAATTTCCTGGCCAACAGGTGGGCGCCGCTGAAGAGGAGGGAGAAGCTCGCTTGGCCCCTCAACAGTGTGATGGACGAGGACCGGGTTGAGACCGGGTTGATGTCCAACATGGTGGGGAAGACCTTGGAGTTCCACCTCAAGAAATTCCAGCACGGCATCGACGTCGACGGTGATTACTTGACTCCGCCGTCAGCCTTTCTCCCTCTGAACATGGAAGTGGAGTTCAGCAGGGAGCTTCGGTGGACGATGCCCTTACTTGACGACATTGGTGTCGTCGAGAGAAGATCAACCACCCGGGTGGCGATCCCCAGGATGCCTGAAGACGGCTCCGCCCCTGCCCCACAGCCGAGGGTCGAGGTCGTCGGCAAGGGCAAGGAGCTGGCGGATGAGCCGGAGAGCCGGAAGAGGAAGCTGCGACATGCCGACGGAAGGTCCGTCAGGCCCGCTACTCCCGCCTCGGTCCCTTCTCCTCACGGGGGAAGATCTTCTACCACCGTGGCTACTGTCCCCATAGTGGGGTCCTTCTGGGATGATACCGTTCCTGCAGTGGGATCCTCCCGGAGCGTGTCTGTCCCCGTGGTGGAACCCTCTTGGGGTGCTAGCTCCGGGCGCACGACTACGGCACCTGGGACGGTGGGAGTCTCCAGGTCCAGGGGTTCCTCCCGATCGAGGAGAGCCTCGACCCAGGAAATGCCCGTAGCTGCGACAAGTTCTAGGGGGCCTTCTGGAGCTTCTACGCCAACCGTGGCCAGTGCGGAACGTCCAGGAAAAAGGTTCCGCGCAAGCTGGTGCGGAAGCCTTCCAAGGTAATTTTTAATCTTCACCTTGGTTAACTTTTTAATTGTAGCGAGTGTTTGTTGATTTTCTTCGTCCATCATCTGCAGCGTCCCCAAGAAGGGGAGTGAAGCTCCACCCTCAGCCACGATTTCTGAGGCCATGGGAGCTTCTACTCCTGTCCCGGTGCCGCCCCAGGTGGTGGCTGAGGCTGCGATAGCTCCGGTGCCGGCTGTCGTGGTCATGGACCTCGACTCGTCCCCAGAAGTCCCCGTGGTAGCGCCGGACCACGGGAGGGAAGACTCGCCAGCGGCACCTGTCTCGGAGGTTGAAGCTTCGGGTCCTGGTGCTGCAGTGATGGAAGCTCCTGCTGTTGAGCCGGAGGAAGTAGTAGTTCCGGCCTCGGAGCTGGAAATTGTCGAAGCCCCGGCGGTTGAGCCGGAGGTAACTGAAGCCACGGCATCCGAGCCGGAAGTCGAGGTAGTTCCGGCAGTTGAGCCGGTTACTTCTGAAGCACCGGTCGCTGAGCCGGTTATTGTTGAAGCTCCGGCCTCAGAGCTGGTCGAAGTTGATGATCCTCCGGCTCTTGAGCTGGTGGTTGAAGAGGCGATGGAGCTCGAGCCTCCCTCGGAAGAGGTGTCCCGGCCGGAGCCAGTAGCAGCTCCTGCTCCGGAGGCGATGATGTCGGAGGTACCTGCGGCCGGGCCGGAGTGTCCAAGCGAAGTCGCTGGCCCCCTGTCCGAGGAGGTGATCGAAGACTTGGCGGAGGGGCCTTCTTCGATGGCGACTGAGGCCATCCCGGAGGACGGCCCTAGTGCCTTGGAAGCTCAGGGTTCCGCTCTCATAGAGTGGGACCCAATTTTTATATGTGAAGACCCGCTGGAACCAGCGGAGGAGACCCCAGCAGGTCCGGAGCCCATTAACACCGCACTCATCAAGCGCCGAGAGGCACTTGAGGAGAGGGAGCGACGGCTCGAGAATGAAGAGCAGAAACTCCTTGAGATGCTGGATGATGTCCTGAGGAGGGAAGAGGAGCTTGCCGAGAATATAGCTCTGGCGGACAAGGGCCTCGAGGAGCGCACTAAAAAGAGGAGGAGGAGAAGACCTGGGTACGAGGGCAGGAACTCTACGAATACGAGTGTGCCCTTGTTGCCCGGGAGAAAAAAGTGGAGGCTAGGGAGAAGGACCTGGTTGATCGCCGGAACAAAATCCACCTCCAGGAGGAGGAGCTCAGAAGACTCGAGAGGCGGGTTGCTGCAAAGATTCAGCAAAACGCCAAAGAAGTTGAGCGCCTCGCCCGCGTGAATTCCAAACTGACGGCGGCCAAGAGATCCCTGGAAGAGATGAAGAGCTTGAGGATGGCAGACTCCCTACAGATTTGGGAGTTCCTGGGCAAGGCCAACGACGTGCTGACACCGATGGGTTTCAGCCCCGTGCGCCCGGATGATCCGGAGCCGGAGCCGGACCTTGCGCTGCAGGCGTTGAGCGCAGCAGGTAGCAAGCTCTCCAAGGTGGGCGATGTCATCGCGGACCAACTGGAGGTTGAGGGGCAATACCTGGCGAGGAACGTCACAGAGTATGTGCTGACGTGCTACACCAACCAGAACTCCCAATTTCCTCTGGACCCGGTGCTTGAAGGCCCCGTCGAAGGAGAAGGCGAAGCTACCCGAGCCAGTGTATCGGAGGTCGCCCAGAAGGTCGCCGAGTTCTTCCATAGGGTCTAAGGCCATCTCTTTAGCTCTCACTTGTATTTTCTCTTCTTCTTCCTCAATTTTGTAATCCCTTGTCTTCAGATGTAATCTCCTGTCTCCAGATGAATGAAATCCCCAAATTTTTGAGAATTTCACTTTTTGTCTTCAACACTTTTATCTTCACTTGGCCCCCTGGTAGATGTACACAATTTGATTGTGAACATGTACCAAAAGGATATTGTGTTTTGTTGAAGACTCATTTTCTCCGAACTTGTAGAATTTTAGGTCCGAAGTCTTCGATAGTGAAGGTACCCTGAGGTTGTCGGAGCTTAGAAGCTCTGGCATTGTCCATCGCTGGAGCTTGGTAGCTCCAGCAATAGCTTCTACCAACACGTAGAGCATCGATAGTTAGTTCTCCGGGGTGTCGGAACTGAGTAGCTCCGGCAGTGACCTTTGCCAACACTTGATTTGTTGGCAGCAGACTCCGTTTACGGGGTCTTCTCACCATCTTATACTCAGCGTCGACGGCTGGCCCCCTTAGTGAAGTCGGAGCTGCGTTAGCTCCGGCTTTTCTCCATCAATGTAGACTTTATTTTTCCTGCACACTTAAGCCAAGAAAAATAGTAAAATTCGTTCCTTGTCTATAATTTTGTCGCGGCTTACGATTCTCAAGAAGATTTTAAGTTGAACGCAATTTTAAATACAACCGGATGCGTTGTCTTTTCCCTTAGATTCAACTGTCCTTGGACCCGCCTTACTTCGGCCTGCCGGGGTGTAGGTAGAGTGGCGTACTTAGGGTGCTTGACCAGGCTAAGTCGATAGCACACTCCGGCCCTAGATTGGCTTGGCGGCTTTCAGGCGAGTTGGCCATGAACTATATTCGAATCCAAAGAACTGACAATACAACTCAAATCGTATATAAACCGGTTGAACTAAAATTTCTTAAGAATTGCACGTCTTTGTTATAGACAAGAAAGAGAAAAATAAAAATGTTGAGCCTGTACAAAATAAATGCACGTGGAGTCTATTTCACATGAAGATGTCTTTCATTATAGGTCCGGGGTACAGGGGAAACAAGTACACTCTTAGGGTACGGAACCAGGCTAAGTGTGTTTGGTTTCTCGTTTGACCCAGGGTAGTTAGCCACACTTTTAGTCCGGAGACTGTGACAAGTGCTGCATGAACTTTGCGGACCTTTCGGGAAAGGTCCGGCTGTTCTCCCGGAGGAACTACCCGACTCTGTACAATGACTCTATAACATACACCTCAAGTTACTCAAGACTCACCTCCGTGGTGTTAAGTGTAGAACTTACGGAGGTGCTCGATGTTCCAAGGATTTGGCAGAGGTGTCCCATCCTCGGTAGCCAAGCGAACGCTTCCGGGACGGGATACTTTGATCACTCGGAAGGGCCCCTCCCAGCCGGGGGAGAGTTTGTTTAACCCTTCTCTGGACAGTATTCTCCGTAGCACCAGATCACCTTCCTTGAGCTGTCGGTTGTGTACATGCCGCTGGTGATAACGCCGTAGAGCTTGGCGATATCAGGCATTCCGAACAGCTACATGGCACCTTCCCTCCTCGAGGAGGTCTAGGTCTTCATGCCGGAGCTGGTCCTGCGTGGCTTCGTCGAAGGACCGGACCCGGAGCGAACGCAAGGTGATTTCCGGAGGAAGGATTGCTTCAGCTCCGTACACCAGAAAGAAGGGTGTTTCTCCGATTGACCGGTTTGGAGAAGTCCTGTTGGCCCATAGAGTGGGCGGAAGCTCTTCGATCCAGTTGGCTCCGTGTTTTTTCAAGCGCTCATAGGTGCGCATTTTGAGTCCTTTAAGGATTTCAGCAATTGCTCTCTCAGCTTGGCCATTACTGGCTGGGTGAGCTACGGAGGTGTAGCAAACTTGTATGCCGAGGTCTTCGCAATATCCTTGGAATGCGGAGCTTGTGAATTGAGTCCCATTATCAGTGATGATTTTGTTTGGGACTCCAAATCTTCTTACAATGGATTGCAGAAAGTTGATAGCAGATTGCTTGTTGATCGTCACAACTGGAGTTGCTTCCGGCCACTTGGTGAACTTGTCAATGGCAACGTACAGGAACTTGTAACCTCCGACAGCTCTTGGGAAGGGTCCCAAGATATCCATCGCCCACACAGCGATGGGCCATGTAGGAGGTATCATTTGTAAGGGCTGAGCTGGTGTATGAATTTGCTTTGCATGAAATTGGCATGCTTCGCATTTCTTCACCAGCTCAGTGGCATCCTGGAGCGCTGTAGGCCAGTAGAAGCCATGCCGAAAGGCTTTTCCGACCAGCGTGCGGGAAGATGCGTGGTTCCCACACTCGACTCCATGGATTTCTGTGAGAAGTTCACAGCCTTCTTCCCTTGTGATGCACCGCATTAGGATGCCGTTGGCACCGTGCCGGTAGAGATCCCCTTCTACCAGCGTGTATCTTTTAGCCAATCTGACTACCCGGTCAGCGGATACATCATCGTCAGGAAGGATGTTGTCTTTCAAGTAGCTCCGGATCTCCGTGATCCATGCATCGGAGCTAGCTTGAGCTTTTGAGTCTTGCGTGCTGGTTTGCTCGGAGCTCCCGGCAGCACCTACGACCCTTGATGGCTGCCATGGTAACAGGGCCATCGGGACCGTCAGCTTCGGGATGCTGATCTCGCTCCCTTCGCTCAGTTCGGCAGGCTGAGCTGTTGGCTTTGACAACCTCCAGACAAAGGTTCCGTCAGGAGCTGGAGTTCCGGTTGACGCTTTAGTCGAGAGTTCGTCAGCTTCAGCGTTATGGGCACGCTGAACATGGTGGAGGTCTAGGACTTCAAAGTCCTTCTGAAGCCTCTAGACTTCTAAGAGGTAAGCAGCTAGCTGGAGATTGTTGCAGGAGCATTCACCCTTCACCTGCATGATGATGAGTTGTGAATCTCCTTTGACCAGCAGTTGCCGGACACCGTATGACAGTGCCACCTTTAGTCCGTAGATGAGTGCTTCATACTCTGCCATGTTGTTGGTTGCCTTGAAGTCAAGGTGTACCATGTATTTCAACTTCTCCCCAGTCGGTGCAAGGAGAAGGATTCCAGCTCCGGCCCCCTGCTTCTGCATGGAGCCGTCGAAGAAGAGGGTCCAGTGAGGCTCGGTGAAGGATGGAGCTTGATGCTCCGTCTTCTGCTCGCTGGGGCCCCCTGGATTTGATGGAGAGGGATTCCATTCTGCCACAAAATCTGCCAAAGATTGACTCTTGACTGCTTGTCTTGTAATAAATTCAAGATCAAATTCAGCCAATTCCGCTGCCCACTTAGCCCTTAACATCGGATGATCTGGTGAGTACTTTGTTCTGAGGTCTTCTTCTTCTGTTGAACCAACTCGACCGACGTGTTGTTCTCTAGAAACATCGATTGATCCGGTGAGTTGATTTTGTTTGCTTCGAGTTGTTTCTGAGTGATTCTTTTGAACTTTGCTCGATTGACCTCTTAGACATTTGTTGGGAATGTACTTCTGATGGTTGTCAAGCATTAAGTGTCATCAATTGTGGTTGAATGACTTTGACATAAGAGCTTCTACTTCTTATCTTCATATCATTGATTTGATCTCATAAAGTGATTGTATATGGGTCTCCAATGATTAGTAGTTGATATTGACGTTCATATAAATTTCATTTGATTTAGTGATATGAGAGACCTTGCATCCACAAATTCATTCGTAAAATCCAATGGTTGTCATTAATCACCGAAACCGTACCTCATGGGGCCCTAGATGCTTTCACCATGCCCTCGAACGCTTTACATTAGCAGCACTCACAGATATCGTCGGCGTGCAGGGCCTCCACTCAGCCGTAAACCCTAAAGGGGTAAGGTGTGTCGTTAGGCCCTTCATTAATGGTATAACCTGCAATAAATCGTCAACTGCAAACGTGAGCATAATGCTCAGCAAGACTGACCCATCCCACTAGACATATGAAAGGTAAAGTCTAACCATAGGTAAGGAATAGCATAAATAGACTCGCCTACAAGTGGATCCTTATAATAATGTTTTAAGTAGAAAATGACATTCTACAGGAACGGCACATCTCAGACTCCACAATCAAACAAGAAACCCTTGAAAAATGACATGCCCAAAGCACATACTGATATTAAAGGATAATTATTCGGAAACTGTAAACTTTTAATCATGCTATCTCTATGCCACACAAGGTTGCAAAGCAATTATAATTCAATACATCATATTCTTCTGGCTTCTTTAGTATTTACTACGTCACATCTTAGTGAACAAGTGGTACTCTATTACCGCGAGGGATGGTGATTGCAATCAGGACACACCCGGCTATACGACACGCACACCTGCATGGGAGGCACCTACGTGCTCTCCTCCTCGTGTCATAAGCAGACACCTTTCACTCAAGACCCCAGTGCCGACAAACCTCTTCATCCCGAGCAAAAGGTCCCCTACACAGACACGTCAAAGTTGCCCGCTAGATTATTTACACCATTATGCCTTTGCATCTCCATTCAAGGACAACCGAGGTGTATACACACTACAGTCTGGAGTTACATCAGTTTATTGGGCACAAATCCCATTATGCAACCAGTACAATTCAAGCTTGCCCAACTTTGCCGCACACAACATGGTCCTCAAGCAACACAGGCAGGGCTATGCGCCCGAGACTCCATCTCGTCGACTCCTATTCCCCTGCCCGGTCTCGTATTCATCTAATAAACCATTCTTTCATCTTTCATCCTCATATGAACTGTCATTCCTATCTCGCGATTAGATTCCAACTACTCGACTTCTACGGGTGTATCTACGACATGAGCATTGGTAGTTCCACATGTCAAGTTGTAAACCTTTCCAACCCTCCCATAGGATTTGTGGATATGCAGTGAAGTATCAAAAACCTTATACGTAATGCACAGTATCAACTGAAGATGTAAATGAATAAAACTGAAAAACTTTGAAAATCTCTTAAATGCAAATCGGGGCTTGCCTTAATTTGCGACTCGATTAAATGTGAATTGTTAGTGGTCCTCCTCTGAAGACTCCGCCAAGGACTTCAAGTGGACACCCTGGCTTTCTCCTCCAAGCGACACGGCGGGTCCAAGTACAATTGGATCTAGAAGAAAGAAGGCAATACATTCGGTTGTATTCAGAATCATGTTTGACCTAAAATTTTCTTGAGAATCGTAAGCCAGGATGAAGTTATAGGCAAGGAGCGAATTTTACTATTTTTCTTGGCTTCAGTGTGCAGGAAAAATAAAGAATCCACGTTGATGGAAAAAGGCGGAGTTGATGAAGCTCCGACTCCCCCTAGGTGGCTTATAATCGATGTTAAACATTGAAAACGAGCATCACCGGAGCAACCAAGCTCCGGTAAAGCTAGGGGGGCCAGCCGTCGACGCGAAATAAAAGATGGTGAGAAGATTCCACAATCGGAGTCTGCTGCCGACAAACTACATGTTGGCAAAAGTCACTGCCAAGTTACTAAGCTCCGACACCCCGGAGGGCTAACTATCGATGCTCTACGCGTTGATAGGGACTATTGCCGGAGCTACTAAGCTCCGACGATAGACAATGCCGGAGCTTCTAAGCTCCGACAACCTCAGGGGGCCTTCACTATCGAAGACTTCAGACCTACACTCTACAAGTTCGAAGCAAATGAGTCTTCAACAAAACACAATATCCTCTTGGTACATGTTCACAATCAAATTGTGTACATCTACCAGGGGGCCAAGTGAAGACAAAAGTGTTGAAGACAAAAAATGAAACTCATAAAAATTTGGGGATTTCATTCATCTGGAGACAAGGGATTACAAAATTGAGGAAGAAAAAGAGAGATACAAGTGGGAGCTACAGAGATGGTCCTAGACCCTATGGAAGAATTGGGTGACCTTCTGAGCAACCTCCGACATGTTGGCTCGAGCGACTTCACATTCTCCTTCGATGGGACCTTCAAGCACCGGGTCCAGAGGGAATTGGGGATTCCGGCTGGTGTAGCACATTAGCACATACTCTGTGACGTTCTTCGCCAGGGATTGCCCCTCAACCTCCAACTGGTTCGCGACGACGTCGCCCACCTTGGAGAGTTTGCTACCCGCCAAGCTCAATGCCTGCAACGCCAGGTCCGGCTCCGGCTCCGGATCATCCAGATGCACGGGACTGAAGCCCATCAGTGTCAGCGCGTCGTTGGCCTTGACCAGGAACTCCCAAACCTGTAGGGAGTCTACAGCCCTCAAGCCCTTCAGTTCTTCCAAGGATCTTTTGGCCGCTGCCAGTTCAGAATTCTCGCGAGCGAGGCACTCAACTTCTATGGCATTTTGCTGAATCTTTTTAGCAACCCGCTTCTCGAGTTTTCTGAGCTCCTCCTCCCGGAGGTAGATCTTGTTCCGGCAGTCAACCAGGTCCTTCTCCCTGCCCCTTACTTTCTTCTCCCATGCAGCGATGGCACACTCTTGCTCGTAGAGTTCCTGCCCTCGCACCCAGGCCTTCTCCTCCTCCTCACGGCAACACTCCTCCAACTTTTTGGTGCGTTCCTCGAGACCCTTGTGAACTAGAGCCACCTATTCGGCGAGCTCCTCCTCCCTCCTCAAGACGTCATCCCGCACCTTTTGCTCTTCATCTTCGAGCATCTTCTCCCTCTCCTCAAGTGCCTCCCGGCACTTGATGACAGTAGTGCTAATGGCCTCAAGCCTTTCTTGGCGTTCATCAGCCCCACTATTAGCTGCTTTGGTCTGCTCATAAATGGCCCGGGATTGAGCGTCGAGGGCGCGAGTCAAGCTCTCCCTGTCATCCAATAACTTGCCCCAGTACTCCAGGCATACCTTCTCCTGCTTGATCCATTCCTTGTCATCAGCCAGCCTCGACTGTGCCAGCTTGGTCTCGAAGTAGAGCCGGTTACGCCACCGCCTAAGGGTTTGGCGCTCCTCTTCAAGAGTCTTGCTGTGTTGGTAGAATGCCAGCTGAACTTGACGCAGGTTGCAGCAAGCGTTGTCAATGGACAATGACAGGGGAATGGGTTCTGGACCTGATGGGGTCTCCTCTGCTGGTTCTAGCGGGTTCTCACTTACAAAAATTGGGTCCCACTCCACAAGAGTTGTCCCCTGAGCCTCCACGGCACTAGGGCCGTCCTACGGGATAGCCTCAGTCGCCGCCAAGGAGGGTCCCGCGGAAGAAGTTCCGACCTCCGGAAGTGGTTCCAAAGGCCCCGCCGCCAGGTCTTCATTTGCCCCCTCAGGCAGGGGGGCAGCGGCTTCATCTGGGCATTCTGACTCAGCGGCAGGCACCTCCGCCGACAACACTTCCGGAGTAGGTGCTGCTTCCGGCTCCAGCCGGGGCCCCTCCTCTGCTTATGGCTCGGCTGTTGGCACCTCGACCAACACGGGTTCGAGTGTTGATGGCTCCGCAATAACCGGCCTGGGGCCGGAGCTTCAACAGCAACCGGCTCGGGAGCCGGAAGGTATTCAACATCAACCGGCCCTGCGGCCGGAGCTCCAGCAATGACCGGCTCTGCGGCCGGTGCTTCAGAGGTAGCCGGCCCAACCGTCGGGACTTCCTCAACATCCGGCGCGCACGCCGGGACTTCAATTACCTCCGACTCAACCTCCGAGGCTTCGACAATTTCTAGCTCTGGGGCCAGAATTACTGCTTCCTGGGCTCAACGGCCAGAGCTTCTGTCATCTCAGCATCAAGACCCGGAGCTTTACCTCCGAGGCAGGTGCTACTGGCGCATCTTCTCTCCCGCGGTCCAGCGCTACCACAGAAGTCTCGGGGGATGAGTCGAGGTTCATGACCACAACAGCTGGCACCGGAGCTGTCGCAGCTTCAGCCACCACTTGGGGCAGCACTAGGACAGGAGCAGAAGCTTCCGCCCTCACAACTTCGGCTGCGGTGGCTAAGGGTGGAGCTTCACTCCTCTTCTTGGGAACGCTGCAGATGATGGATGAAGAAACTTCAAAAACAGTTACAACAACAAAATAATTATCTGAGGTAAAGATTAACAATTACCTCGGGAGGCTTCCGCACCAGCTTGCGCGAAACCTCTTTCCCAAGCGTTCTGGGCTGACCATAGCCGCCGCCGGCGTGGAAGCTCCGGAAGGCCCCCCGGAACTCGTTGCAGTCAAGGGCACTTCCTTAGTCGAGGCCCTCCTCGACTGGGAAGGACCTCCAGACCTAGAGGCCTCAACTGGGCCTGGTGATGGAGTCGCATGCCCGGAGCTAGAACCCCGGGAAGACGCCACTGCGGGTACTGTTGCCGCAGTTGTAGAAGACCTCCCCCTCCGGGGAGAAGGAGCTGATGCAGAGGTTGCAGGCCTGACGGACCTTCCATCGGCATGCTGCAGCTTCCTCTTCCGGCTCAAGGGATCGTCTGCTGGCTCCTTGCCCTTGCCGACGACTTCGATCCTTGGCTTCGGGGCAGGGTCGGAGCCACCTTCGGAAGCCCCAGGGATCACCACCCTGGAGGTCGATCTTCTCTCGACGACACCAAGGTCGTCAAGCACTGTAATCGTCCATCAGAGCTCCCTGCTGAACTCTACTTCCACGTTCAGAGGGAGGAAGGCTGATGGCGGGGTCAAGTCATCTCCTGTGACGTCGATGCCGTGCTGGAACTTCTTGAGATGTAACTCCAAGGTTGCCCCCGCCATGTTGGACTTCAGTTCGGTCTCGACCCGGTCGTCGTCCATCACGTTGTTGATGGCCCAAGCGAGTTTTTCTCTCCTCTTCAGCGGTGCCCACCTGTTGACCAGGAAGTTGCAAAATACCGCCTGAGGAGTTAATCCTCCCTCCACGCACTGGCGGATCCTGGTCAGAGCAGGGTTGAAGGCATCTGACAGCACTGGAGCTTCACTCCAGACTGTAGTGTCAATGTTGGGGAGGCCTTCGGGCAGCTCCAGCTTCTCGTGCTCCTCCACCTGGATGACTATCCAATCCTTCTTCCAGTCATCCCACTTTCCAGAGGGAAACGACCGGAGGTACTTGAATGGGCACTTCTTGCGCTTCACGAAGTAGTAGAAGCCAAGGTACTCATTACTCCTATCGGTGGTATGGACGGTGAAGAAGGTCCGGAAAAGTTCAATGCAGGGGGGCATGCCCACCCACATTTCACAGAAGTGGACGAAGATAGACACAAGAAAAATGGAGTGAGGGCCAAGGTGGTACAGCTGCAGACCATAAAAGTCTAGCAACATCAAGAAAAAGGAGGAAAAAGGTGGGATCAACCCCACCATGGCGTACGAAGAGAAGTACACCATCTCGCCGGCGTGCTCCTTCTCGAACAGGATCTCTCCACCGGCGCGGACCAGGCGGTTGAAGAAGTCCGGGGACCATCCCATGAGGGCCCGGACCTTCTTCAGGTCACCTTCGGTCTTCAAACGGCTCTCGCGGAGACCTAACTCCATCGCGGCATAGCAAGGTGAGAGAGGAAAAGCAAGCACAAGTTGGGAGTTTGAGCGCAAGATCAGATGAGAGGCGTAAAGAACCCCAGATGGTGCATGCTTTCCTTCTTAAGTAAGCCCTTGCAATGCTTGGATGGAAACTGCAAGGAAGTCGAAGACACTACTCAAAAATTCCACCCAGCCGATGACAAGAGGGCCCGGGACCACCCCGACGATCAAGTCGAGGTTCTTACCCAGGCGAACGGTTGTCATCATAAGGCGAGAAGCTCGAAGGCGGCAGCCTCACAAGGCGCGCGGAACAGATATGATTTTCGTATCGGGAACCGACGACCTTCAATTGCGTGAGATCCGCACGCCAAAGATCTCATTTGCCGCACACGGGATATGCCACGCGACGAGGATTTAACTCCAAACTATCGCCGAAGGCACAACCGAAGACCTTTGAAGACTCAGTTCAAAAGTCGAAGGATGGACCCACCTCCGGCAGAATGACTTCACCCAAGGGGTCTTCCCTAGAGGTGGGCCCAGGGGGCCACTATCGGTACCATGGGAACCGTATACCCCTTGAGATTGCAAAGATCTCAAGGGAATGTCATCTACTTGATTTGAAGACCTTCGGAGGCCCACATGTCAGACATAACCGGACCCGCTTCTCCAACATGGTTAGTCCCAGGGTCGCCACGTGTACTATCAAACCGGGGCTACCGACCACAAGGGGGAAGCTCCGGGCTATGTACCGAAATGGAACCCCCGGACCTAACCCCAGACCGAGGGAAGCTCCAGAACTGACACGTGTCAGGTAGCACCGGACCTATCTGTTCCCCACAATATGCTCCAGAGCTGCCACGTGTCCAACCGACGGATCTTCAGCCTCTAACCTCCGGGAGACTCCACAACGGCTCCGGATCTTCAAAGGGGAATCAAGGACTTCAAGACCCGATTAAGTGTCATTAATACTATATTAATGACACACGATCGGACGACCTTAATTACCAGTAACGGTGCTGTCAAAGCCCGTAACTCGTTCATTAAGAGCAATTAATCATGTTGAATGTGTATCAATATTAGTAACCTCCGGGGCCACATGTCGGGCCAGGCTAACTTGTAACGGCCTGGCCTTGTACTATAAAAGGACAGGCCAACGATACATAGGGGGCGACACACTCTCTGGAGATGCGCTCACTCTACACTCTCAACTTACATTGAACTCATACATCCAATACACCAACACACCCCGTGGAGTAGGGTATTACGCTCAGGCGGCCCGAACCACGTAAATCTTCGTGTCTCCTGTGCCACTTAACACTTCACCTTCTTGAATCTCTGCGCGCCCACACCGAACCTCAAACTCCTTTAACACTTTAGTAGTGTCGGGAGATCTGCTGGATTAAAACCACCGACAGTTGCGACTTACAAGTCGACCAATAAAGTTATACAAATTCACTAAGGAGTAAACCTAATTAAGTGACAAGTGTGGTAGCAGGGTTCTGACTTAGGATGAATCGATGTGGAACCCTAGCGACACTTGGGAGTGAAGTGAGACCAACATTGCTGTGGGGACCGGAATCCACACATCCGAGGATCTCATTGGGTGGTGTCGTGCGATGCGACACCCAACAGTTTACAAGAATAGAACCAGAATAAAGTACAAGACAAGTCTTTTATTTAATACACAGCGGAAGTTTTTACAATACTATAGGAAAAGAAATATATATATATATATATCACAGCTACGCTCTCGGCACTAGCTATGCAAAAGCAAAGTTATCCATGCCTGGGATACTTTGCACTAGCAACACGCAAACTATGGCGGCGTGCAGGGTTCCCACTCGGCTGTACACCCTGGAGGGGGTGTTGCCTCATCGTCAAACCCATCCTCAACAGAGTAACCTGCAAAAACTCGTTAACTGCAAACGTGAGCATAAGGCTCAGCAAGACTTAACCGTCTCACTAGACAGATGCACGGGGACACTAAACATAGGTAAGGAATAGCATAAATGACTCGCCTACAAGTGGATCCTTATAATCAAGTTTTAAGTAGCAAATGACATTCTCTGAGCACGGCACATCATGGGCTCCACAATCAAACAAGAAATGCTTTACTGATGATATGACATGCCCAAAGCTCATAATGCTATTACAGCTAAAGTATGGGGAAACTGTAAATCTTTAGTTATACTATCTCTAAATCATACCAGGTTGCAAAATAATTATAAATCAATACAATATGAATTTCTGACTTCTTTAGTATTTACTACGTCACCGCTCAGTGAACAAGTGGTACTCTATTACTGCGAGGGACAGTGATTGCAATCAGGACACACCCGGACAACACGACACATACGTCGTTCGGAAGTGTCAGCGAGCACACCCGTACCTACATAACACTTCAGTACTAGGCGTATATGTCAACCTTTCGCAAGACACTCAAATGCCGAACCGGTCGATCCGTCACGGGCAGGAGGTCCCTGCGTGGGGCGTACTCTGACGTGCCCACCAGCGGATTTACACCTTGCTACCCTCAACCCACACCTATAAAACGGAACGGTATGCCTCGACACCCAAGTGACCAAGCTACGTCAGTTTATTGGATTCCATATGTCCATTATGTTGCCGGTACAATTCAAGCTTGTCCGAAGGGGCCGCATACGGACGGGCCTTAATCGACACAGACAGGGCTATGCGACCGAGACTCAATTCTCGCCGCTTCCTATCCATTCCCTGCCCGGTCTCAATTTCATTATATTAAGCCATTTTCTATTCAACCAATCCTGTGAGATACATCTCTCGCGAGTAGATTCCAACTACTCGACTTCTACCGGATTTCCTATGCATTAGCAAAGCAGTTACTACAGGTCAAACTGTAACTCGTGCCAAATAAACCCTGGGATTTTTGGTCATGCATGTGGAGTATCATTCACCCTAAACGTAATGCACAATTCATATACTACTCATCATAGTGATAAAGCAAAAGTTTATAAACGACTTAAATGCAAACCGGGGCTTGCCTTGTTGCAGGTCAGGTTCTGAGTTAGAAATTGGAAGGTTTTCTCCCAAGGCTTCTGGCTCCTCCTCGACTTCGGTCACTATACGATATGCAGATAACATGGATATATAAATGACTTTGAAATTTAATTATTTTTAAGACCATAAATTACTTCATGGTGATCACTATATGACAGGGACCTTAATTGGCTTTGGAACTTCGATGGTAGATACTAGGGAATATGATCAAGGCTCTTGCAAAGAACAGGAGATGATCATAGCAGATTGTGGTCTCCGAAAGTATGGCAAGCAATCAACTTCCAAAAATTTCCGAGAGGAAACTGTAGCTTGAACCTAGCTAACAGTTGATAATCAAGATAGAGGGAGTGGTTCTGGTCTTAGCAAAATTTGTTTCATAATTTTCTAAGCTGTGGGGAAGGAGTTATTGTATTTCTAATTTGGCAAGAATTTCTGGATTTACTTTATAATTGAGTTTCTAGACATTAAATCAATATTTAGTTTGTAACTGATTTAGGACTGGTATAGTAGGTTAATTAAATCCAAGATTTTAACAGGAGCTAGGGTATGACTAAAGGAAGACTCAGTCAAATTTTGGGACCTAATAAAGCAACCTAATAGCTGTGAAAATTCAATAACTGAAAAAGGAAATTGAATTATACAGAGAGTTAAACAGGTGCTATGGCTCCCAAACTTTTCCTGGTAATCAAGAATAGGACAATAAATTTTATGTGAATTTTGGGGATTTTTCCCGTGGATATCTTGTCTGGAAAAATTGCATTTGCATTAGGAAAGATTATTTTTTTACAGAATTTAACTTTGAGTTTCACAGAACCTAATTGGTATTGACAGAAACTAGAGCTCAAGAGCTTTCGAACAAAATTTGTTTGAAGATTTTTGGAGTATCCTACAGAAAGTTATGGATTTTCTAAGTTGGAGCCTAATCTGGAATAAATTCCTAATTTGATTTAACTCGTGGGCCCCACTGTTTTAAAATGAACCAATAGTATTTAAACCACACGGGGCCACAGATATCCACCGCGTAGCCACAGCAGATCCCGTGGCCACACCTGATCCGACGGGATTTACAGCCGCTGACACGCGGGACCCGCTGCGTCGTCTTCTACCTCCCGACGCGGGCGGCGCGAGGGCTCCCGCGGCGGTGCTCTCCGGCGAGCCTCGCCGGATTGGAGATTCTGGCCACCGCAGCTCCCATCCTTGGGCACCCGACCGTAAAATCATGCGCTGAGCACGATGGTGGGGTTGGGGAGGTCTGCCGACGGTCGGAAACCACGGTGCACCGGCGGCGGCGGATGCTAGGGCCCCGGCCATGTCGGAACGGCCGCCCTGTGGCTAAAATCCGTCTAAAAAGGCTGGGAAAGTTTCCTGGAATCATGAGGAACGCGCGAGACATGCGCTATCGTCATGAAACGGTCGGCAAAGTAGTCGTCGACGGCGACAGAGGCAACTTTTCACCGGCGGAGGGGAGAACTCGCAATTCTTGAGCTACAATCGATCATTTCCGGTGATTCCAGTTCGTGAGGATGCGCAAGAGAGCGTAGAAACCATTTGCCAGCAATCGGGAAGGGTGATTAAGCATGGAACTCTAATTGCATAAAATACCGAGCGTGTTCATAAGCTTCGGCCGAGAGTAAAACCTAGCTAACTTGCTCGATATACGCGCAAACCAGGAATGGCTTCTACCGTTACGTAGAGCGTGTCCCGGCGCACCAGTTTACTATGGGAGGCGAAGCATGAGACGGCATGCAGTGGCCTAGCAACGTGGAGCAGGGACAGCGCGGGGTGAAAACGACGGCGACCGTCGGTATAGCCTCAAAATCATCGGCCAAACCGTCAACTATGCAACGAAAAGATCGACCCGGAAGATAGAGGAGGGAGAGAGGAATCACCTAGCTGTTGGAAGCTTGGCGCGAGAGTGCTCCGGTTGGCCAGCAACGGGCGCGCGGCGCCGGCGGTGGGAAGCTCGCGCGCGGGATGGAAATGGCGAAATTCGTCGACTCGGCGAGGTGGGAGGTGATAAGGGCGACTGGGAGTTGATAAGGGAGAGTCCAGGGCGCTATTTATAGGGTTCAACGGCGGTGGCGTGCTGGTGTCGCGCTGTGCATGCACGCCGTCGCTGTGGCGGGCGCAGCGCGCGCTGAAATGCGGCTGCACGTGGGCTGCTGACTGGTGGGTCCCGCCAGTCAGCCCCACAGCCACTGCACCTTTAGTAAATCACTTAAAAATAGTAAATGATCTCCAAAAATCATGAAACTTCAGGGATAAGTCAGGAAAATTGTGATGAACACAATGGTGGGTTTAGATCTTTATGTTCAAGTCTACATTTACCAGATTTTGAATTCAAATTTAAACTTGATTCAAATTCGTTGAGCGTCTCAATTAAAATAGCAAAGGAGTTCCTAAAATCTTGAAACTTTGTAAGCATGCTATTGAGGAATTTAGGAGCTCATGAAAAAATTTAGAGCCCTTAATTTGAATATTTGGTTTAGAGCTTATTAGGGCTTCATTGTGCATTACTTATTAAATCTTATCCAAAAATTCTTATTCTTAAAAAGGTGAATAGAATATAATTTGGATTCATGGTAAAGTCTAATACCCATGTTAAAAGAATTTAACAAAGAGTGCAAGAAAAGTTTTGGATGGCATAGTTCATGTGCACCATTATATTGGATATCTAAAATAGTTGATCACAAAACCCATATGAACTTATCATGCCATAAAAGTGGGGTTTTACATTCCTGCCCCCTTAAAAGAATCTCGTCCCGAGATTACAAAAGAAGGTAAAGGAAAAAGGATCTATCGAACATATGCCGCTAACAAGTTCGGATAGTTCGTTCTAAGATACTCCTCGCTTTCCCACGTGGCTTCTTCCGCACTGTGGTTGCTCCACAAAACCTTATAGAAATGCAAGGTGCGACTTCTTGTGGTGCGAGTCTTTTCATTGATGATCTGAGTTGGATGCTCGGAATAAGTGAGACCTGGTTGGAGAGCTTCCAAATCCTCCATGCGGATATCAGATGGAGCCTTAAGACATTTCCGCAATTGGGAAATGTGGAATACATTGTGGACTCCTGAAAGTGACGTTGGTAACTCCAATTGATATGCCACAGGTCCGCATCTTTCGATTATTGCGAATGGCCCAATAAAGCGGGGAGCTAGCTTCCCTTTTACCCCGAAGCGATGGATACCCTTCATAGGGGATACCCGGAGATAAACTTGATCTCCAACTTCGAAGTGAAGAGGTCGACGTCGTTTGTCCGCGTAGCTCTTCTGACGAGACTGAGCAGCTTTGAGATTCGCCTGAATAGTGCGAACTCGATCCTCGGCTTCATTTACTAAGTCGATGCCGTACACTGCCCGTTCACCTGATTCGCACTAGTTCAAGGGTGTGCGACACTTTCGGCTATAGAGAGCTTCATATGGCGCCATCTGGATGCTAGCCTGGTAACCGTTGTTGTATGAAAACTCCGCCAAAGGTAGATGATCATCCCAGTTCTTGCCCTGGTGGATGGCACAGGCACGAAGCATGTCTTCTAGCACTTGATTCACCCGTTCGGTCTGACCATCTGTCTGAGGATGATAGGCCGAGCTCCGAATTAACTTGGTTCCCAGTGCAGCATGGAGATGCTCCCAGAATCGCGAAACAAATACAGCTCCACGATCTGAGATGATGGTACAGGGTACACCATGTAGACATATTATTCTAGAGATATAAATTTCCGCATATCGCCTCGCATCGTATGCCACGCGGACCGGTATGAAATGAGCCGATTTGGTCAATCGGTCAACGATCACCCAAATGGAGTCGTGTTTATGGAGAGTGGGAGGCAACCCAACAATGAAATCCATACTGATATCCTCCCATTTCCAAGCCGGTATGCTTAAAGGTTGAAGCTGTCCAGCTGCCTTCATATGGTCGGCCTTTACTCGCCGACACGTATCACACTCGGACACGTATTTAGCTACTTCTCTCTTCATCCGAGTCCACCAGAATTTCTTCTTCAAATCTTGGTACATCTTGTTGCTTCCCGGATGAATGGAATACTTGGACAAATGAGCTTCGTCCAGTATCTTCTTTCTAAGTCCCATGTTTCGGGGTACCACTATACGGTCGTTAAACCAGATGGTACCTTCATCGTTACTTCGGAAGCATTTCATCTCCCCCTTCTTCATTCTTTGTTGAATATGCGACATCCCCTTGTCCTCCTTCTGAGCTGCCACAATATCCTCCCTGATAGTAGGAATGAGAGCGAGATTGTAGAGCGCCCCATATGGAACCAAGTAGAGACTCAGTTCTTCTTTTCCCTCTATCGAGGTAATGGAAAGATTGTTGATATGGGACTTGCGGCTCAGAGCGTCTGCGACTACGTTTGCTTTACCTGGATGGTAGTGGATCTCAATTTCATAGTCTTTGATCAACTCTAACCATCTCCGTTGTCGCATATTCAAATCCTTCTGGGTGAAAATGTATTTCAAACTCTTGTGATCAGTATACAAGTGCACTAGATTACCCAGTAAATAATGCCTCCACATCTTCAATGCCAATACCACAGCAGCCAGCTCAAGATCATGAGTCGGGTAGTGCTGCTCGTGGTTCCGAAGCTGTCGCGATCCATACGCGATCACTCTTCGCTCTTGCATTAACACACAACCTAAACCAATCCCAGATGCATCGCAATAGACATCAAATGCTTTGGTTGTGTCTGGCTGGGCTAAAACTGGTGCCGTTGTAAGGTGTTTCACCAATGCTTTGAAACCTGCCTCACATGCCTCAGTCCATACATACTTTTGTCCTTTCTTCAGAAGTTCTGTCATTGGTTTAGCTATTTTGGAGGAACTGGGTATAAACCTCCGGTAATATCCTGCTAAACCCAGGAAACTTCAGACTTCATGTACAGACTTTGGAGACTCCCATTTGAGGACTTGCTTGATCTTGCTTGGATCAACTGCAATACCTTCTGCTGATATGATGTGCCCTAAAAATGGCACCTGGTTGATCCAGAATTCACACTTGCTGAACTTAGCATACAACTGATGGTCCCATAATCGCTGAAGCACAATATGCAAGTGTTGAGCATGTTCTTCTTCGGATTTTGAATACACAAGTATGTCGTCAATGAAGACCACGACAAACTTGTCCAATTCCGGCATGAATACTGAGTTCATAAGATACATGAAATGAGCCGGGGCGTTGGTTAATCCGAAGGACATAACCAAATACTCATACAGTCCATACCTTGTTGAGAATGTTGTCTTGGATATATCTTCTGGTCAGATTCTAATCTGATGATAACCAGAACGAAGATCCATCTTCGAAAACACTTTAGCACCCACCAATTGATCGAAAAGAATATCAATGCGCGGTAGTGGATACTTGTTCTTGATAGTGACCGCATTAAGCGGACGATAGTCTACACACAGCCTCAAGGTCTTATCTTTCTTTTCTACAAATAGTGCAGAACAACCCCATGGTGATGAACTTGGACGAATAAAACCTTTGCTCTCAAGTTCAGTTAATTGTTCCTTTAGTTCTGCAAGTTCCTTGGGTGCCATCTTGTAGGGTGGCCTAGAAATTGGCACTGTTCCTGGTGCCAGTTCAATCTTGAACTCTATATCTCTCTCTGGGGGCATACCAGGAAGATCTTCAGGAAACACGTCGGGGTATTCACATACTACCGGAATATCCTTAAGTTCCATAACCTCGGTGTTGTGAGCGGATGGGTCTAATGGAATGATGTTCTCAAGATTGAGAACCTGGGGCTGATGGAGTGGAGAGTTTAGATAAATTTTTCGAGGAACGATATCAAGAATAGCACCATGGTATTGCAACCATGCCACTCCTAAGATGATATCTAGCTTTTGAGTCTCTAGGATAATGAAGGAGGTAGGATAGACGTTCCCATCTAGGTCAAGAGGCACTCTATGGGCTACCTCATATGTTACTACCCTCCCTGCTGGAGTGCAAATCATATATGGAGTTTTTGTGGAGATAACAGGCAATTGACTTTTAACGACAAAAGATTTACTAATGACATTGTGTGAAGCTCCGGAGTCAAAAAGTATGACTACGGAATGATTTAAGACAGAGAACGTACCCGTGAGCACGGGTGCGCCTTCTGGAACGTCCTCGATGGCGAGGTGGTGGATGTTGCCGGGTCTGGTGGCTGGCTTCTTGAACTGATTGCGGGGTGGGTTGGCCCCCTGGTAGGATGATTGCCCTCCGCCTTGTCGATTCTGCGGACAATCCTTGGCGAAGTGCCCCGTACGTCCACACGTGAAACACGTGTACGGGGTTTGGCCAATACGAAGGGGAGGACGGAATCCCTGTGCACGTGGTGGAGGTGGAAGTGCACGTGGGACCATCCCCTATTGTTGTTGTGGCCAGAATCCGAAGTTGCTGATCTGGCGACCACTGGACATTGATGGTCGTGAGGGCGGTTGCCACCTCTGGCCGGATGGCGATCGATACACCATATGGTACTTCTGAGGAGCACCACCTCCGCTACCCTGCGGAACACTCTTCTTCTTCTTATCTGAGGACAGCTCGCGCGTAGCGTCCTCCTGCATGATAGCGGCATTGACTATGTCGTTGAAGCTGCCGCGGTTGAACAGGACAAGCTTGTCCTTCAACTTGGGGTTCAAACCCCGGTAGAAACATTCCTGCTTCCGATCTTCGGTATTCACTTGGTCCTGAGCATATTGGGCCAAGTGGTTGAATGATTTGGAGTACTCGTATGCACTCCTTCCTCCTTGCCTTAGCTCCAAGAACTCTTGAAGCTTCCTCCTCATAATCCCGGGAGGGATGTGGTAGGCGCGAAACGCCTCCCGGAATTCGGTCCAGCTTACGACATGGCCTGCGGGGCGTGCGGCAAGGTAATTGGCCCACCACGCACCAGCAGACCCCTGCAGTTGTTGCGCTGCAAACAACGTCTTCTGCTGTTCGGTTACCTCGAGTAAACCGAACTTTCCTTCAATGGTGCGGAGCCAGTTATCCGCATCCAACGGTTCATCGGCCTCTCTGAATACCGGTGGATTTGTCGATGAGAAATCAGAGTAGGAACTCTGAAATTGCTGACGCGGTCCATCATCCTGCCGTCCCCCTCGACGGGACGAGTGCTGCACCAACGTCCGCAGTAACTCGGTTTGCTCGTCGCGCGAGCCGAGCACTGCAGCGAGAACCTCCGCGAGACTCCTGGGGAGTGTGGTTGGAGGTGGTGGAGGTGGTTGCGTCTGAGGTGTATTCTGCCCCGGGGGTGGTGTGTCATCCCCCTGTCCTCCACTAGATCCTCCCACCTCTGAGGCTGTACGAGTACGCACCATACTGCAATACAATGATTAACACGGTAAGTCCCATTGCCCCAAGTTCATCCTCCCTTAGAAATGCGGTAGATAATAATAGACGATGCATAACATTTACATATATTGATAAAGCACAAACTTTATACAAAATATATCATCTCAAGACCAAGTTTACAGTAGTAAACCCAAAATGATGGACTCCCTTTATGGAAATACATCTCTACCATACTTGGTCTTCCTGATATATCATACTCATCTAATTATCTAGACATCACTATCATTATTATTAATATGACACAAACATGGTCACAAAAGAGAACTAGCAACCATTTAACCATATGTTGCCCTGCGTTGGCGGAAGTGCTACCCCATCTCACTTCAATACGCCCTACTCGACGTATTCAAGTTCCTCTGGGTCTTCTTCTTCCTCTTCATTTTCAGGGCTAGGCACCACTGATACGGGTGCTAGAGTAGAAGTTGATACATCATTCAACATCAACGTCTTCTTGGCAGCCATAGCTTGCCAATCTGCCTGTATCATAAACATTCCCCAGGCCTCATTCTCCTGCTGAGCCTGTTCACAGCTGGTCTTCCAGTTCTGAGCCTCTACTCTGAACTGATCCCTGTCCGCAGTCACCATGTTCAACTGGGTGTCCCGTTGGTGCCCATAGAGTAGGCTTGCCTCCAGATCAATATCTCTCTCTAGAGTCTCCTGGCGAGACGCGGCCAAATCCATAACAGCGTCATGCCACTGATTCTCCCTAAGGTTCAAACGATGATTGAGAGGAGCCATCATATCCCTAAGTCCGTCATTTGCCCACTCAAAGTGATTTGCTCGCATCATGGCTTGCTTTAGGTTGTTTGTCAATTCTTTTATGCATGCCCTTTGATTACCCTTCTCGCGATGTGATGCTGCTGCATACATTGCTAAGGCTGTTGCGGATGTTTCGCCATGCTCTCCCACCTCCGCAAGCAAGCGGGTTGCCCAGGCTTCAGAAGCCCTGCCGTTAACTGGAAAGAACTCATACGGAGTACCCACCAGATGACGGTAATGGAGTTTGCAAAACCTCCCTATGGCAACACTTGCGGCGTAGCTCCATGTTTCTTCTAATATCAATCCTTTGATCTTGATGGAGTATGGAGCCCATCAGAGGTGCGGTGGACCGGCAGGCACATCGACGTAGATGGTGCAACTCCACATACCGCCCTCCTGGAACTTCTTGCCCCAATAGCTAGGTAACACCAGATAGCCAAACTGGCCGAGCAACCGTGCAAACACGTCCGGGAAACCGGCTTGCCCGGTGCATGTTGAGAACACCCATCCATTAGGCAACTGAATTCTTGGTGCTGCCATCTGTGGACAAATATACCCGGATATCAATACACCGTTTAAGTATTCAACCCAATCACCGATGATGTGGGACAAAAAGAAATATCCATAATCAATTGGTTCAGGCAAAGCTGCAAACTGGAAATGATCACAGTTCTGGTTCATCTGACCTTCCTGTATTAACCCATAAGTTTCATACAGGAAAAGCCCGAATTAAAAGTTAAGTTGAATACAAAAGTTGTAGTACACTTCAAAACCTTTTCAGATTGTACTCATACAGCCACTGCTGAACTATTATGAACAATCTATACCGGTTTTGAGTTGACTCAAGGGTTCTGGAAATTTCGACAGAACCTCCCCTGTATATGGGCTTATCTCCACATTCTATACAGGTTCATCATGATAAGATATTGAGGCAATGTCAAAATAACATCGAGTGACATCGTGTTAACAAACCATAACTAAAGAAGTTCCACCACGAAAACCTTGTCATGAATGTATTATGCATCAATCCACAACTATGTGCAAACTGTTCCAAGTTCGGGACTGCAGGAAACAAATTTGCGACAAATGGAATTAGGCATAGCTATACCCAGATCCAGGTCAGGAGCGGTAAATAAAGTTGATAGGTGACTTCCTAATCTTTCCAGAAATGTATACGTGCAACCATATCACTGTTCTGGATTAGGAGTTATAACTATCCAAACTTAACAGTAAAACTGATTGGTTTGCATCAGCAGTCATGCAGTTCACTGTGCTGACTTCCCAATTTGGTTAAACTCCAATAAAAATCAGGAAAGACTCCCCATAACAAACTCGTAAATCTCCACCTACCCTTCTCAAACATATATCCCAATAAGGTAGCGGATTTTTCTACAGTGAGTTATGGCAAGAATACAGAAAACGGGTACAAAGGTGGGTTCATATGGAGTAATTACAGTAAGCCCCCGTTTTCAACAGATTAACAAGCTTTTCTGTCTTTATAGTCAACGGAAAAGTTGGAGAGGCCTTCACGAGCTTTCCATCTATGTAGGATACTCTTATGTTATCTAATTGCTAACCAAGATTACAACCTGGCGAAGTTGAGCCACTTCAACTAGAAAGCAAGAATCTTGGTTCTATCTACCTTATCAAGTCGAGCCCGAAGTTATCAGTATCTGATAGTCGGACTTTCTCAAAACACAATGCAACCATTCTGTCGGTGGGGAGGGTCTAGTATCATGTTTGATACTGACGGTACTACGTATCTCACCAAAGAAAATTTTATCCGGTATTTCCGGTTACGACTATAGGTGGTCCCTAATTCGCTCTCTCGCAAACGGCTTCTACACGGGTTGCTACCGGAGTTAGTGTACCTGCAGAAGACAAACAATCCCCTTTCACACCTTCGCACCTCAAGGGCAGCACGGGGAAACACGACAGGCAGTCACAATAATATATAACTAAAAGTAAATGCATACGACTCTGGCGTGAGTCGTCCTCGAGCGAGGCCATGTCTCGAGGTACATGGCTGTAAATACGTCTGTACAGCAAAGACTCCCGTACGATCCGGCTTATACACGCTCGGGCATACGTGTTCGCATGTTCTCATAGATATGAGAACACACTATCGGGTTACATACCACCCGACGGGGTTTCCCTCTAACTTTGTGTCACGCTGGGGTATCGCGTGTCATATGTTCTCAGAAACATGGAAAGTTTCAAAGACTCATATTGACTTTCCGTGCCAAGCCACGGGAATTTCACATACCACCTCTCGTATGCTGAGCTTACCGAGATTGATCCGCTCTCGGTGGCGTACCTTACCTCTTACCTGATGTCGGAGCATCGTTACAGAATATAATAACACATAGTTAGTTTACCACCTTTATAACTTATACTAGTAATACTCCTTATAAAGGCATATATAACTAATTCCTCACTCAAGTTCCTAATTTTTAAAAATATGTTCTTTTCCGGTATACTGTTCACAATGAAGCTCTGATACCATGTCTGTGGGGACCGGAATCCACACATCCGAGGATCTCATTGGGTGGTGTCGTGCGATGCGACACCCAACAGTTTACAAGAATAGAACCAGAATAAAGTACAAGACCAAGTCTTTTATTTAATACACAGCGGAAGTTTTTACAATACTATAGGAAAAGAAATATATATATATATATATCACAGCTACGCTCTCGGCACTAGCTATGCAAAAGCAAAGTTATCCATGCCTGGGATACTTTGCACTAGCAACACGCAAACTATGGCGGCGTGTAGGGTTCCCACTCGGTTGTACACCCTGGAGGGGGTGTTGCCTCATCGTCAAACCCATCCTCAACAGAGTAACCTGCAAAAACTCGTTAACTGCAAATGTGAGCATAAGGCTCAGCAAGACTTAACCGTCTCACTAGACAGATGCACGGGGACACTAAACATAGGTAAGGAATAGCATAAATGACTCGCCTACAAGTGGATCCTTATAATCAAGTTTTAAGTAGCAAATGACATTCTCTGAGCACGGCACATCATGGGCTCCACAATCAAACAAGAAACGCTTTACCGATGATATGACATGCCCAAAGCTCATAATGCTATTACAGCTAAAGTATGGGGAAACTGTAAATCTTTAGTTATACTATCTCTAAATCATACCAGGTTGCAAAATAATTATAAATCAATACAATATGAATTTCTGACTTCTTTAGTATTTACTACGTCACCGCTCAGTGAACAAGTGGTACTCTATTACTGCGAGGGACAGTGATTGCAATCAGGACACACCCGGACAACACGACACATACATCGTTCGGAAGTGTCAGCGAGCACACCCGTACCTACATAACACTTCAGTACTAGGCGTATATGGCAACCTTTCGCAAGACACTCAAATGCCGAACCGGTCGATCCGTCACGGGCAGGAGGTCCCTGCGTGGGGCGTACTCTGACGTGCCCACCAGCGGATTTACACCTTGCTACCCTCAACCCACACCTATAAAACGGAACGGTATGCCTCGACACCCAAGTGACCAAGCTACGTCAGTTTATTGGATTCCATATGTCCATTATGTTGCCGGTACAATTCAAGCTTGTCCGAAGGGGCCGCATACGGACGGGCCTTAATCGACACAGGCAGGGCTATGCGACCGAGACTCAATTCTTGCCGCTTCCTATCCATTCCCTGCCCGGTCTCAATTTCATTATATTAAGCCATTTTCTATTCAACCAATCCTGTGAGATACATCTCTCGCGAGTAGATTCCAACTACTCGACTTCTACCGGATTTCCTATGCATTAGCAAAGCAGTTACTACAGGTCAAACTGTAACTCGTGCCAAATAAACCCTGGGATTTTTGGTCATGCATGTGGAGTATCATTCACCCTAAACGTAATGCACAATTCATATACTACTCATCATAGTGATAAAGCAAAAGTTTATAAACGACTTAAATGCAAACCGGGGCTTGCCTTGTTGCAGGTCAGGTTCTGAGTTAGAAATTGGAAGGTTTTGTCCCAAGGCTTATGGCTCCTCCTCGACTTCGGTCACTATACGATATGCAGATAACATGGATATATAAATGACTTTGAAATTTAATTATTTTTAAGACCATAAATTAATTCATGGTGATCACTATATGACAGGGACCTTAATTGGCTTTGGAACTTCGATGGTAGATACTAGGGAATATGATCAAGGCTCTTGCAAAGAACAGGAGATGATCATAGCAGATTGTGGTCTCCGAAAGTATGGCAAGCAATCAACTTCCAAAAATTTCCGAGAGGAAACTGTAGCTTGAACCTAGCTAACAGTTGATAATCAAGATAGAGGGAGTGGTTCTGGTCTTAGCAAAATTTGTTTCATTATTTTCTAAGCTGTGGGGAAGGAGTTATTGTATTTCTAATTTGGCAAGAATTTCTGGATTTACTTTATAATTGAGTTTCTAGACATTAAATCAATATTTAGTTTGTAACTGATTTAGGACTGGTATAGTAGGTTAATTAAATCCAAGATTTTAACAGGAGCTAGGGTATGACTAAAGGAAGACTCAGTCAAATTTTGGGACCTAATAAAGCAACCTAATAGCTGTGAAAATTCAATAACTGAAAAAGGAAATTGAATTATACAGAGAGTTAAACAGGTGCTATGGCTCCCAAACTTTTCCTGGTAATCAAGAATAGGACAATAAATTTTATGTGAATTTTGGGGATTTTTCCCGTGGATATCTTGTCTGGAAAAATTGCATTTGCATTAGGAAAGATTATTTTTTTTACAGAATTTAACTTTGAGTTTCACAGAACCTAATTGGTATTGACAGAAACTAGAGCTCAAGAGCTTTCGAACAAAATTTATTTGAAGATTTTTGGAGTATCCTACAGAAAGTTATGGATTTTCTAAGTTGGAGCCTAATCTGGAATAAATTCCTAATTTGATTTAACTCGTGGGCCCCACTGTTTTAAAATGAACCAATAGTATTTAAACCACACGGGGCCACAGATATCCACCGCGTAGCCACAGCAGATCCCGTGGCCACACCTGATCCGACGGGATTTACAGCCGCTGACACGCGGGACCCGCCGCGTCGTCTTCTACCTCCCGACGCGGGCGGCGCGAGGGCTCCCGCGGCGGTGCTCTCCTGCGAGCCTCGCCGGATTGGAGTTTCTGGCCACCGCAGCTCCCATCCTTGGGCACCCGACCGTAAAATCATGCGCTGAGCACGATGGTGGGGTCGGGGAGGTCTGCCGACGGTCGGAAACCACGGTGCACCGGCGGCGGCGGATGCTAGGGCCCCGGCCATGTCGGAACGGCCGCCCTGTGGCTAAAATCCGTCTAAAAGGGCTGGGAAAGTTTCCTGGAATCATGAGGAACGCGCGAGACATGCGCTATCGTCATGAAACGGTCGGCAAAGTAGTCGTCGACGGCGACAGAGGCAACTTTTCACCGGCGGAGGGGAGAACTCGCGATTCTTGAGCTACACTCGATCATTTCCGGTGATTCCAGTTCGTGAGGATGCGCAAGAGAGCGTAGAAACCATTTGCCAGCAATCGGGAAGGGTGATTAAGCATGGAACTCTAATTGCATAAAATACCGAGCGTGTTCATAAGCTTCGGCCGAGAGTAAAACCTAGCTAACTTGCTCGATATACGCGCAAACCAGGAATGGCTTCTACCGTTACGTAGAGCGTGTCCCGGCGCACCAGTTTGCTATGGGAGGCGAAGCATGAGACGGCATGCAGTGGCCTAGCAACGTGGAGCAGGGACAGCACGGGGTGAAAACGACGGTGACCGTCGGTATAGCCTCAAAATCATCGGCCAAACCGTGAACTATGCAACGAAAAGATCGACCCGGAAGATAGAGGAGGGAGAGAGGAATCACCTAGCTGTTGGAAGCTTGGCGCGAGAGTGCTCCGGTTGGCCAGCAATGGGCGCGCGGCGCCGGCGGTGGGAAGCTCGCGCGCGGGATGGAAATGGCGAAATTCGTCGACTCGGCGAGGTGGGAGGTGATAAGGGCGACTGGGAGTTGATAAGGGAGAGTCCAGGGTGCTATTTATAGGGTTCAACGGTGGTGGCGGGCTGGTGTCGCGCTGTGCATGCACGCCGTCCCTGTGGCGGGCGCAGCGCGCGCTGAAATGCGGCTGCACGTGTGCTGCTGACTGGTGGGTCCCGCCAGTCAGCCCCACAGCCACTGCACCTTTAGTAAATCACTTAAAAATAGTAAATGATCTCCAAAAATCATGAAACTTCAGGGATAAGTCAGGAAAATTGTGATGAACACAATGGTGGGTTTAGATCTTTATGTTCAAGTCTACATTTACCAGACTTTGAATTCAAATTTAAACTTGATTCAAATTCGTTGAGCGTCTCAATTAAAATAGCAAAGGAGTTCCTAAAATCTTGAAACTTTGTAAGCATGCTATTGAGGAATTTAGGAGCTCATGAAAAAATTTAGAGCCCTTAATTTGAATATTTGGTTTAGAGCTTATTAGGGCTTCATTGTGCATTACTTATTAAATCTTATCCAAAAATTCTTATTCTTAAAAAGGTGAATAGAATATAATTTGGATTCATGGTAAAGTCTAATACCCATGTTAAAAGAATTTAACAAAGAGTGCAAGAAAAGTTTTGGATGGCATAGTTCATGTGCACCATTATATTGGATATCTAAAATAGTTGATCACAAAACCCATATGAACTTATCATGCCATAAAAGTGGGGTTTTACAATTGCATGGACTCAAAGAGTCATCACGAGCATTGCTAACCTAAATTGAGTACCAAGACACATTCAAAGGACCTCTAGGTAAATCAGTCGCTACGACTATCTTCGCAAATATCGTCCAAGTTCTTACATGACACTATTGCAGTATCCTTTGCAAGATTGTCCAGATGAGCTCGGTGAACTCTTGGAACTCGAACATAAGGCATTACTATGTAGTGACAACATGCTTTGCCATCTCAAGAAGATCATCTCATCGACGTTCACATCAACCCGGGCTCATCCATGGTGGTGAGCGAAATCCCGAACACCACCTTATGAGTCACAAGGTTAGTGATGTCAACTCGATCGTCGGCAAGCGACTCGACGAACCGATCTTCGATGAGATGGCATACCTAGTTAAGAAATTCTGCGAACGGTTCGAAAACATCGTCGACACGAACAAGAAACTCGTATCCAAGGTTCCCCTTGGTCTAATTTTCCTTGTCAGTCGCAACGTTCTCGCATTACTCAACCACAGGTCATCGGTGATCACCAACCACCTTGGTTTGACCTAGAAGGCATTTTATCGAGCACCTGGCTACACTTAGGACTCGATCGCTCTCACAACGACTAAACCATAATTTGGTTTGACAACCATTGTCCGACAAGTCACGCTTGTGTTTCAGCACCACACTCATCACATGCATCCTTCATCTCGATGCCAGGGCAGGATGACGGCTCGGCGTGTCACGACGATGTCATGTGGTCAACTATTTCGACGCGGCTCATGGTGGAGCATCACGAGCACGCACGGACAGGCCAACGCTACAAAAGACAAAGGAGGTCACCGTGAACTGGACAGAAAATTGACTAAGCATGGAATTGCATAACTTCCTGTATAGTTCACCCCTGAAGATTTAACATACATGATTGGAATTTGTAGAGAGTACTTTAAAACTCTTATGTTCAACTCCAGATCAGAGTCCCCCGGTAAACTAGTGAAAAATTCAAATTTCCAAACTCTGTTAAATCTGCACAGAGACTCGACAGTTTCTATATCCTGTCACTGTCTTTATTATATCTCTTAGTAGAATCAACGAATTCTTTCATGTAATGCATTTCTGTAATCCTGAGGATGTATGCAACAATGTTTTAATTTATGATTTTTCATGTTCTGATATTTTGTATCTGGAAAAAGATGGACAAAATCAGCCTTAAACAGAGGAGGTGCTGTCAAAATTTTTCCATAAACACTGTCACCCTGCAAAAATCATATATCCTTATACACAAAAGGTATGGAGGCAAATAAATACATTCTGAAAAATTCTTTGAGTGTAGCTTCAAAAGTAGCTCCTGTTCAAACATTGACAAAATAAAATTTTAGGGACTTCAAAAATAAAAAAATAGCTCCTGTTCAATCATTGACAAAATAAAATTTTGATTTCAACAGTAGCTTCCAAATATTCCAATTAGCATCCATGTAAAATTTCAGCGGAGGGCATCGCTGTTGATCCAAGCAAAATTGTGCATGTGCTGAAATGGAAGTCTCCAACGTCCGTACAGGAAGTTCGCAGCTTCCTCGGGTTAGCAGGATACTATCAGAGGTTCATGATGAGCTTCTCAAAAATTGCTAAACCAATAGCAGAGCTGCTGAAAAAGGGGACCAAATATAATTGGAGCAGGCCATGTGATGATGCATTTCAAACATCGGTGAAACATCTCACAACAACCCCAGTGCTAGCTCAGTCAGATACGACCAAATCTTTCAATGTTTATTGTGATGCGTTTGGCATTGGTCTCGGTTGCGTGTTAATGCAAGAAGGCTGTGTGATTGCATATGGCTCACGGCAGCTCCGAAATCATGAGCAGCATTATCCAACTCATGACCTTGAGCTCGCTGCTATGGTGCTCGCTTTCAAAATGTGGAGGCACTATTTATTGGGAAACCTTGTGCATCTCTACACCAATCACAAGAGCCTAAAATATATCTTCACTCAGAAGGAGTTGAATATGCGATAGCGAATATGGTGAGAGATGATCAAAGATTAAGAGATTGAAATTCATTACCATCCTGGCAAGGCGAATGTGGTTGCCGATGCGCTAAGTCGCAAGTCTCACATCAGTAATATGTCCATCAATCCAATGGACGAGGACGAGCCGAGTTTATACTTGGTTCCATATGGAGCATTATATAATCTTGCTCTCATTCCTACCATATGAGAGGAGATTATGGAAGCTCAAAAGAAAGATGTGGGTATGTTGCACATTCGGAAGAGAATGAAGAATGAAGAAATGAAGTGCTTTCGGAGTGACGAGCATGATACTCTATGGTTCAAAGAACCTATGGTGGTAACCCGTCATTTGACACTTCGGAAGAAAATCATGGATGAAGCTCACTTGTCCAAGTATTCTATTCATATGGGCAGGAACAAGATATATCAATATCTGAAAACCAGATTTTGGTGGACACGGATGAAAAGAGAAATTGCAAAATATGTATCCGAGTGTGATACGTGTCGGCTGGTGAAAGCCGACCACATGAAGAAAGCCGAACAGATGCAACCATTAAATATTCCGGCCTAGAAATGGAAGGAAATTAGTATGGATTTCATTATTGGATTACCTCTCACGTTCCACAAGCATGATTCGATTTTGGTGATTGTCGATCGACTAACCAACTCAGCTCATTTCATCCCTGTACATACAAAGTACATTGCCAAAAAGTATGCGGAGATGTATATTGCAAGAGTCATGTGCTTGCACGGAGTTCCCCAGACAATTATTTCTGGTCGCGGTGGGTTGTTTCTTGCTCTTTTCTGGGATCAGTTGCACGCGTCCTTAGGGATGAAACTGATCCGAAGCTCCACATATCACCCGCAGACCGACAGTCAAACTGAGCGGGTGAATCAAGTTCTTGAAGATATGATACGTGCTTGTGCCATCCACCATGGTAAAAATTAGGATGATCATTTACCATTGGCGAGTTCTCATATAACAATGGCTATCAAGCTAGCATCAATATGGCGCCGTATGAAGCTCTCTACGGCCATAAATGTCGCACACCACTAAACTGGTGCGAATCCGGCGAGCAAGTGATATGTGGCATTGATCTAGTGAATGAAGCCAAAGAACGAATGCGAGCACTACTACAAAAAGTATTTTCGCAGGCGTTACAAAATTTTTTTACAGGCGGTCCGTAAAAAATCCGTCTGTACTATAAAATATTTTAAAACCGCCTGCAATATGTGAATATCACAGGCGGTTCGTAACTGAAAACCGTTTGTGAAAAAATAAATATTATCACAAGCGGTTGATGGTACAAACCGCATGTGATAATATATATTATTACAGGCGGTTTTTAAAAGCTACCGCTTGTGAAAATACAATCCTCAATCCGCCCTTCCAGTTCTCCACCAATCAGAACTCTTTACTCGCATCTGCTCTTCTATTAATAATCTGCCTACCTCCCCACCAGCACTTCTTCCATCAGAGCCGTGCCCACTTGACATGTGCTCTCTTGTCTCTTGTCACATCACACCACTTGCAGCTGCAGCCTGCCCACTTGCTCTCACACGGTGACCTGCTCTCTCCTCTCCAAGCCAGCAAAGCCCAAGCAACCATGGAGCTCTCGCATGGCGTCGGTGATTCTCATGCTTCTCATCCACTCCACGTTCTCCTCCCGCTACATCCGCGCTTCTCTTCTCAGGTATGTCACTTCACATCGCCGTTTTTCTTCCCAACATGCAGCTCGCTGCTTTTCTGCTCTAGATCTCTCTACTTGTTGATGTAGTCGCTTTGTACGTTGCTGCAGGTCTGTTAGCTGCAAGGAGCCGGAGAAGACGACCGCGAAGACGGAAGCCATGACCACGGTCGCATCCCCAACCACGACATTGAGGGCCACAGTTTCAGTAGCCAGATCCTTCCAGCGTCCACGCCGGTTGGAGCATCGCGGACGGGGCGTTCAACTCTACGTACTCCCGCGGGATCGGTCTGCACGCGGCGGCGGAGATAGATGACGCCGACTGTGGAGGGTTGGGACTGGTCAATGACTAGATTTTTTTGCAATGATTCCTGCTATGTAATTTCTGATGTGTATTTGAGCAAGTGATGCACATTTGCAATGTAATTTTGCCTAAATCTTATCGATTTAAGTACTTTTAGACTTTCAGATTTGCAGATCTAACTATTTTAGAAAAGGACTAATTCATTTGATTCATTGCCTCCTAATTTTGGCCACCAAAAAATGCACAAAATCCGTTGGCTGTGATGTCTGCCCTACAATTTTCGAGAGTGTAAAAGTCGTCTGTGGTAATATATTATCATAGACGGTTGGTTGTAAAAAATCGCCTGTGATAATATATTTTCACAGGTGGTTGGTGGTAAAAAAACCATCTGTGATAATATATTTTCACAGGCGGTTGGTGGTAAAAAAACCGCATGTGATAATACATTTTCACAGGCGGTTTTTGTAACCATCTGTGATAATACGCCATTTTTATAGGCTCTTGCTTACAGGCGGTTTTCAAATCCGCCTGTAATAATATGTTTAGGACCGACTGTAGAAATACTATTTCTAGTAGTGGAGTAATCCAAGCCAATCTCAAGGCTGCTCAATCTCGTCAGAAAAGTTATGCGGATAAGAGACGTCGACCTCTCCACTTCAACCTTGGAGACCACATTTATCCTTGTGTCTCCCCGATGAAAGGAATTCATCGTTTCAGAGTGAAGGGAAAACTTGCTCCGCAATTCATCAGTCCATTCCCAGTCATTGAAAAATGCGGACCCGTGGCCTATCGCTTGGAGTTACCCGCGTCACTTACTGGTAAATATAATGTATCCCACATCTCTCAGCTAAGGAAATGCCTAAAATCCCCAGCTGAAATCCGCACGGAAGACCTTGAAGCTCTCCAACTGGATCTCACTTATTATGAATATCCGATCCGGATTATCGATGAAAAGACTCGCGCCACCAGGAACCGGACCTTGTACTTCTACAAAGTCTTTTGGAGTAACCATACCACTGAGGAAGTGACATGGAAAAGCGAGGACTATCTAAGATCAAATTATCCGGATTTTTTATCATCTCATATCCGGTAATCCTTCACCTCCGTCTCTTTCATTTGTAATCTCGGGACAAGATTGTTTTAAGGGAGGGAGGATGTAAAATCCCAAAAAAAATTTAGTGAAAAGTTCAGATGGGAAATGTAAAAATTTGAACGGGAAAAATAAATCAAAATGACAATTGAAAAATCAAACAAATTCAAACTTCAATTTAGGGACTTCAAAAATTAAAAATTAGCTCCTGTTCAAACGTTGACAAAATAAAATTTTGATTTCAACAGTAGCTTCCAAATATTCCAATTAGCATCCATGTCAAATTTCATAAAATTTAGAGCGCATTTGCTATTCAGTTCAATGTGTACATTAAATCCTATTCAAATTCAAATTTAAATTTGAATTTCAAGTGAAACTTGATCAATTCAAAGATTTGAGTCCGGAATCAATTTCTACACCTTCAATTTAGTCTACCAGAAAAGATCTAGAATTTTTGGAACAATATAGGTGTGAGAATTGAAGGACCAGAGAAGATAGACTTGAGGGGGCTGTGGGACCCACTGCTGAGTGAGGTTACTACGTGAGCAGCGCCTCTGTTTCTCACCGTGGCGACACCGCACAGCATGCATGCCAAAGAGCTGCCTGCTTGGTTGCTTCTAAGTGTGTTCCCTACTCCTCATCATCTCTATCTCTACTCTTTTGACCCGAGTGGAAAAGCATCAACATTTCTTCCTTTGTTCTCTCCCGAGCTCTCACGGTCGCCCTTGCTGCCTCCCCGTGTAGCTCAGGTTCCAGGCCGAGTTGGCACTCGATTGCAACAGCAAAAAGGTGCACCGAGCTCCCCTCTAGCTTCTGGTACAATCGGTTTCTTCTTCCCTTACTTGTTTCCTTGGTATTTTGAAGTTTTCCCGGAGCTTGCGGGTGAAGCCGCTGGGTAGCTTTCTGCTACACAACGACAAGCCAATACAAGCAAGTTCTCGTCTTCTTCCTTAAAGCAATAAGGTGTGCAAAGGTACATAGATTATGTTGGTGATGTTTCAGCCCCAGTCGTGCCTCCTAGCTCCTGTATTTCGAGTTCTACCGAAGCTAGTTCATACTGCGGTCACTAGGTCATCGATTGAATTTGGTTTCTACGTGCCACCATTCTTTAATAAAGTTTGTAAATATCTTTCCAACCTCCTTGCGAACCCTCTCAAACAAACAGCAAGGAAAATCTATGATGGCTGGCCAGGTTCTTTGTGTTCTCCCTGCCGCCATGGAAAATCCCGTCGGTCCACCGTCGAGGTGGACGTTTCTAACTATTCCAACCATTTTCATCCCCGTATTCATCTACCCCGGGATCCTAGAAACGTTTCTGAGTGATTTTCGAGGAGTTTGAGCCATGGAGCGGCGTTTTCGACCTCGCCGGACTGGTCGCGGCGGTCGCCGCCATTGCGCGTAGGGTTCCAGTCACTGCCGGCCTGCGCCAACCACTCCAACATACTCAGCGCACATTTTTAGGCATAGGCAGGCGGTACCAGGTGGGGAGATGTGCTGGACAGGAGTTCCGGCAGCCCTCACCAGCGTGCGCCACCGCGTCACCCACGGGCGCCGCCCCTGTCGCGAGGAAGACAAAGGGGGTGGCGGGCCCCATGTGTTAGTGTCTATTTTACCTCCCTTAGAATTTGCTATGGCCACCGGATCGATTGCGAATGTGCGGGTTAAACCCAATGACCCATATGTGGCCTAGTTACGATTGGGTCACATTAAACAGTGGGGCCCAGTTGATTAATTCAAACGTTTCCCAATTAAAATTAATTCTAGATTTTGTCCAAACTTTGAAAATCAATTACTCCTAGTATAATTGCTCAAATAATTTCCAATAAATTCTGGTCGACTCATCTTGATCCCTATTTTGCAGTGGCGCAATTTGTTGGACATGAAAGCCCAAGAATGTTCATAATTAATTCCATTGATCTAACTGCTTGGGAAATTAATTACCCCAGTTCTGCTAATTGTAAAATTTCCAATTTTGGTCAGGACACTCTTAAATATTCCCTGGATCTCCAGTAAAAATTTCAATTTCATTGGACTTCATTTACTGAACCAAACAGTGTATAAATCTCCTGTGCCCATAGAAATTTCAAAAATGTACAGAAACATTTCCAGATTTTATCCCACACTTGTAAAATCAATTCCTCCCTGTAGGTAGCTCATAGAATTATGAAATTGTTTTCGTAGAATCAGTGGGGCATCCTCTACCATAATAATCCACTTTTAACCATGACAAAACTTCAGATTTAATACAAAAATTCAGAGAATCCTTTTACTTGTTGGGATTTTAGAGACAACAAGCTTTCTTGAACATCTCGAATTCTTGGTCCATATCTTCCTCATAGAACCTAGTATTTAATGTAAAAATACCAAAGCCAATTATGATCATTTTCTTACCTCATTAGTACATATAAGATCTTTTCTATAGTTTCAATATCAATGATGTACTTTATATATTGCATATCATATAGTGGCCGAGATCGAGGAGGAGCCGGAGACCTTGGACAACATCCTCCCTGATGCTAACTTTCATACTAACTCGCAGCCAGGCAATCTCCGGTTTGCATTTCAGTGATATTTCAAAATTTCTATCTGTATCACTTATGTCTAGGATGAGTTTTGTGCATTAGGGCTAAGGTGCTAGTTACTCCACTTGCATGAACCACCAATCCCATGGAGTATTGGCTAGGTCTACAGCTCGACAATAGAAAATGCCATGCTAATGTTTTGAGGAATTCGGTAGAAGTCGAGTAGTTGGAATCTACTCGCGAGATAGGATTTTATCACACGGGATGGATTTGATCAAATGATGGTTTATGAATATGAATTTGAGACCGAGCAGCGGGATAGGATGCAGCGAGACATGGTCTCACATGCATAGCCCTGATTGTATCGATCGAGGCCCGATCTGTGTGCGGCCCTGCTGGACAAGTTTGAACTGTAGCGGATGCATACTGGGCATATGGAACCCAGGAAACTGATGTAACTTGATAACACGGGGCTCGAGGTATAGCCAACTATCGGTAGGGGTGGGTTCAGGGCAGCAAGGTGTAAATCTTTGGGTGGGCATAGACACGCTCCGTACCAGGACCTTATGCCTGTGATTGTGGGACCAGTTCGGCAGTTTAGTTTCTTGTGAAAGGTTGCTGCGTATGAAGTGGTGAGGAACACGGCACGCTCCTTATGCACAGGTGTACGTGACATGTTATTCGGGTGTAGAGTTCCTTGTTTAGGTGAGACGGTTGAGTCTTGCTGAGCCTTCGTGCTCACGATTGCTATATTAAGTTGTTTGCAGGTGAGACTTATGAGGAAGGGCCCGAAGATGAGGCGATGCCCCCGTAGGGGTATATCGCTGAGTGGTGGATCCTACTTGCTTCTTTCCTCAAATCCATATCCATGTTGAAGATGGTGGGGAGGACAGAGTTTCAAGGACATTGATTCATCTGCAAGGAAGGTTGACACTGCTGAATGGGGAGTATGTTATATTAGTGGATGCTGATGAGATCCTGGGTAAAAATGACGGCAACATCAATATTCAACATGTTCATCAATATTTTCTCGATGAACTCAACTTGACTGTTAGGTACAGTTCCATTACACCACTAGGAATAATGATATTCAGTCTCGATTGTAGTTTCCAAAGAGACAGCCTTCTTCTACCTAACCCTCTTGAGGTTGCTCATATTAGAGTCAGGTTTTAGAGACATGAATAACACATTAACCTATGGGTAAGAAATTTTGACCGCGTTGGTTGGATTATGATACTAGGCTTCCACCTGGTTTACATGACACTTAAGTGCATGTCTTAGAGGTTCCTCAATTGGGAGGTTGATCCATCGGCACAACAATCCTTGATCCCTTAGGTTTGTTTTAGGGAATTTATTTTATTTAACGTGGTAAGAGGGCTGGTTGGTATGTGCTAAACTCACCTTCCAAATGTTTGAATGTAAATATTGATACTAATGATGAATAAACCAGATTGTGTTTTATGTTGGTTGGATGTTTCAAGTTTAGGTCTAGGATCATCTCCTACTTCATCCACCTTCCTCCCTTTTCCACTATTGCCAATGTCATGTCATGACATCTGGAAACAAATGGAAGTTTCATGTCAACTTAACATTCAAACAAAGAATGTATTGGTTGATGCATGTAATGAACAAAGATTGTTTTGGATCAACCTCATAAAGACAAAAACATAACTGAAAAAATCATCTCAAGAAACTGAAAAGTTAAAAATGACATTCAAGTTAAGCGATATTTTGAAGAACAAGGAGAAGGTTCACTCCAGGATCTGAAGGAAATGTTTCAAGTAAAAGGCATTCCAAATTAAAAGGTTCAATATTTCAATGAAATATTTCATCTCTAATATAAGTTCACTTCAAGGAAAATCAAAAATACTTAATGACTTACATCACCTGATGCTGCAACGATTGCCATGAAAAAAATGGTTGATGATAGTGGAGACGCAGAATGCTCACTATTTCCTCCCTAGTACTACGGTCATGGTGCAAGAGGGTTCAGGCACAGCGGGTGGCATGTCACCGGGGCACAAAAGATCTTACGAAGAAAGAGCAGCTCCAGGGACTTTAGATTGGGTGGTAAGGAACAAAGCTGTTAGCCGAAGGTAATGAATGGAGTCGATGAGAGAAAATGATGAAAAACAGAACCGTAGCAAAACAACAATCAGAAAATATAAAAGTTTAATGTTTCTATTTCTGCTGTTGTTCACACTTTGGGCTTCACTATATGGTACGCTTCTACTTTTTTTATTATGACTTGCTTGGGCAAGAATACGGGAAAAATAGGGTGAACATTATGAACATAAGTATGGAAGGTACAAGACTGTATATACTGTAGAAAATGGGTTGCCCTCGAGTGTTTCCTTGGCCTAATCAGCCAAACTACTATTTTGCTGCATCACCATTGTTTTACACATTCAGGAGGGTTATGTTTTAAATATAATTGGCTAGAACAGACCCAACATGTTGACATATCAAGAAACTACCATCTTTAGATGATTGGCTCTCACAATACCTTTTTTCTTGGCTGTCATAATCCGTAGAGCTGGTGCCTGAAAAGGTAAGCTTCTGACATTCCCTGTAGAAATTCGAATCTTGGAGTACTTGTAGATGAAAGGTACATCGATGCCATTGCATTTATGGATAGTTCTGTGAGCCTTATGATTGACAACATCCATTGGAATCATGGTGAAAATGAATAAGAAGGTGGACTGAATTAGGTACAAAATGAGTATGAGAAATAGCGTGTTGTTGGATAGAAAGGTGATTGATGGATGATCATCTTTGTATCTCTATCATTTTTAGCTCATGATGCCAAATATGATGGAAAATATTGTTTTAGGTAACTTGTGTTGTCTCATAGCAGTTACCATTCATAATTCCACATTACAATAGAAACAATCATTTGTACTTGCCCAAAGTAGTTCAAAAGTACTGTAAGGATCAGTTCTGAACATCCGCGGCCGCATGGCCATTGCGACATGAAGAACCAGTATAGAACGTTCTATCAATAACCATTCTTAGCTGAAAACAGTACTGAAACAAGGCACACTTTCTACACCAGTTCCAGTTTACAAATGGTGTATATATATATATATATATATATATATATATATATATATATATATATATATATATATATATATATATATATATATATATATATATATATCTGTGTGTGTGTGTGTCTGTGTGTGTGTAATAAATCAGAATTTGTTGTCAACTGGAATTATCTGTAATAGTTCCAGTCTTGCACTGGTACATTTGTTGGATAAGGATAAATTTTGTCTTATTGGATCTCGAGGAGATGCAAGCAGGGACATCACTTCAACTTTTCTAGATGTTGATTAATCTTCCATAACTATAGAGGGCTCAAATTGCCTCGGCAAACTGGAGATAGTTATTACAGGTACAAGAACTACAAATGGTTCACCTCCTCTCACCCTCTTTCTCCAAACTTGCAAAACTCCTCTCTTGCCAACTCCAAAGATTCAAGGGCCAATTTTCTAGTTGATCCTACTCAATTCATTCCTCACATCTAGTTCAACATTGAAGATTGTGGGGAGGATAGAGTTTTATGGACATTGGTTCTCTGCCACGTTGGAGACAACACATCCGAATGAGGAGTATGTTGTAGCAGTGGATTCTCATCGGATCCTGATCAACTTGTTCATCAACACATGATCAACGAACTCAACTTGATACTCAGGTTTGGTTCCCTTACACTACTAGGAATATTGATATTTGGTCTGGATAGTAGTTTCCAAAAAGCTACCCTCCTTCTAGCTGACCCGTTTGAGTTTGCTTGTATGGGAGACGGGTTTGTCAAACATGACCAATGTATTAACTATTGAATGAAACTTTTCTCTTGTGGTTTGGATTATGGTATAGACTTCCAGCTAGGGTGCATGACATTGGAGAAACCTTACCTTCCTATAAAAAACAACAAAAATGGTAATATGATGAATGAACCACTATCTTCAAATATCAATGTCGTCAATCGCGTCATCATTTTGTTAGATAATTGTAAACGTGTGACGTGCAGAACCTTGACTTCATGCAACGTGACCTTTTCTCTAACAAAATAAAAGTGAAGTTAATTATGCTTCATGAATTGATGGTGAATTGGGTTCTAAGTGAGGTAAACTGTGGAGACATTTTCAAAGTATATGATAATTAGCCTTGGATATTCAGATTTTGGGACATCCATGTATTCAGCTTTTGCACTCAATCAACAAGGATATGAGAAAATCTCCAAGAAACACACAATATCCCGAAGTTTCTGAATAGGCTGTTAAGGCCAAGTTCGATGAACCTCAAGTTTGCAACCTTTGATATAAGTTGCCTTCGATTTAACGAAGAATCCTCTTTACAACACACCAATGAGTACAACAAGGCACATGCATGTGTAAGCAGACATCTTGGACTGCATATGAATTATCAGGCCTCGTGAGGGTGAGATATTTAAGTATGTGTGTGATACTTCTGTAGAACGATGCATCACTTGAAGGAATTCCATCATTGCATGTGACTGTTTCCTTGGTCTCGACATATGTTGACAATGATTTGCATTTGAGCATTCTAGCACGGTCAAGACTGTATTCTGCAACGATCCAAGGTACTTTATGGTAAACTTTTGATCAAGATGTTGAGTAACTTTGTGAAGAAGTGATGCTGAGGAGGAAATGTCTTCAACGTAAATGAGAAGATATGCCATGTCAGTATCTTGGTCAAAAAAAGCAAGGAATCATTAGAGCTGGTGGATTTGTACCCCATCGATAGAAGCTCAACAGCAATGGTTTGACAACAAGAACACATTGCTTGCTTACGACTGTATAAATACTCCGATAGCATGCACAAGTACTTTGAATGTTCTTCGTCGATGAAGCTTTGCATGTTGAAAACAGTATACCCACTCTGAGAGTTGGCCATATACAACATTTTTTTGGATACCATCTTATCTCCACCTGGCAGTGTCGTTCCTAACCACCCTACTATGGGTCATCGAAGCTCATTTTCATTCGCGGTGCTCCTCTATTGTGTCACATATAGCTCCTTCGTGTTCTCATTGTATGAGATATCACCCAGACAAAAGATTTTCTGAGATGCTCCTTCCTCTACAGTGCATTTGAACTAGCCCCAAATCATATCAGGCTGATATCATTAATTATTTTTTATTGATGTTAGATATTTCAAATGTTGAAATAGTTATATAAAACCGCATTATTTAATTGATAAATTTATCGTGGGTGTTTTATTTTTTGAAAACATAATTATTCAAATGTTACCATACAATTCATAAAAAATATTATGCTCCTATCATTTATTTATATGTAGGAATAATTGTTTATATCCTATCATTTATTTGTATGTATCATAGTGCAGTAGGCAAATTTGGAAACAAGTAAAATGAATAAGTATTCTATGTACTTGTCTAGGTGTGTCATCTTGGTACATGAATTTTTCTTGTGTTTTTCTAGGTTCATTAACCTGTTCATCTATATCACTTGGGTTCATGAATTTTTTTCTTTATAGTAATAGCCATCAAACTATCGTATTCCTGATATATGCAGCATCCCACATGTCACCGTTCTCTTTCCTCCTCCTCCTCCTCCTCTCTCTCTCTCACTGACCCTCTCTTTCGAGCAACGTTACTGAGAGAAAATCATTGGGGTTGTTACAATATTCATGCACCTATAACTTTAGAGGAAAAAAATAATTACCCGGTTGATATAGATAGAAAAGTTTGTGGATCCAGAAATGCAAAATCAAAAATTCTAGCCATGGAAGATATAGTTGGACAGGTTCATGTACCTCCGGTGCATTTTCCTCTTTATAAATGTATCCAGTCGTACATGAAATAAATGATCATGCATCGTGACAATATATATCAGATGCTAAATCAATGAAGAAAATTACATAGATTTAGTTACTATCTATAAATATCCATTAATATAGTCCTCCAAGGGAATCATCTAATGCTTCCCTTCATAGTCCTTGAAGAAAATCATCCAAAGCTTCCCTCAAAATTCCTCGTAGAGAAGCATCCAAAGCTTTTGATCGGATTGGGGATGAATCCTTCTGATAGGTCCCCCAGCAAGGATGTCCAATATGGAACAACCGACCCATATATTTCCCCTCTGCGCGAAGCATTGGTGGGCACAACAGCTGTCGGTACCCTGCGTACCGGATAGTCCTTGGAACTGCAAAGAGTGCAAAGGAACTCCACCTATCTGAGTTGAAGACCTCTGAAGGCCCCACGTGTTGCTCGTAACCGGACCTGCCTCTCTCATATGGTAATTCCCAGTGTCGCCACGTGTATCATAAAACCGGAGCTACAATCCCTACATGGGAATGCTCCAGACTGAATACCTGTGTGGCACCCCCGGACCTAACCCCCGACAGAGGGAAGCTCCGGTACCGAAACGTGTACCACAACACTGGATCTACTCGTCCAAGACTGTAAGCTTCGAAGCTGCCACGCGTCCAACCGTCGGACCTTCAACCTCAACAGGCAGATTGGTGGACCTCCAACGGCTTGGACCTTCAAGGGACATTTAAGGCTTCAAGACCTGATTATGTGTAATTGATACTATCTTAATGACATACGACTAGAGGACCCTTAATACTAGTAACGCCACCATTAAGGAGCATTACCACACTATTAAGGGGAATTAAGTACATTAAACTGTGTATTAGGCATCTGTAACCGCCAGGGCGACATGTCGGGCCAGGCTAACGATGTAACGCAAGCCATTGTACTATAAAAGGACTGGCCGAGCGATACATAGGGGAGGACTACAGACTGTCTAGAGGCTCTAGATGCTGACTCAGACTCTCTATCCCTCTCTGGCTCAGGCTCTCACACACTCATACACTCAATACAACAACACCACACCCGTGGAGTAGGATATTACGCTTAGGCGGCCCGAACCACATAAATCCTAGTGTCAAGTCACTATCTTGTTTTGAATCTCCGCGCGCCCTAACCGAACTAAGAAACTCCGCGGGCTACCAACAGTAGTGCCGGAGGAATTACCGAAACCAGACTCTGACAACAGCGATGCCACCATTGTGGAGCAGCATGGAAGCTCCACCGCCACAACTTGAACTAGATCGGACTCCTACACTATATGGTAGCACATTTACGTCACAAGGACTTATGCAAAGCCCTTCTATTACTCCGGTGTTGGATTCCAGTCTGATCTCTGAGCACCCAACATTCAAAGATTCCAAGGTTGCTTCTATCCCTTGGTCCCCTTTATATTATTAAACATCAAAAGTCGACTTTCTGACATAAAATTACTTGCAGGGGGAGGAATTTGGGTCAGAATCCAATATTGATCCTTTTGTCAAAATACTGCATGCTGAACCCACATATAGTTTTGGTCAGAATACAATGCCCTCGTATCTCCAAACGGGGCATCCATAGCCTATTGGTGTTCTAGCTGGTACATCTGTTGATGTCGTCAAACCTGCTATGAGCCCCATAGCTAAAGATCCACCAGTCCACTGTAAAGTGTATCCATGCCGCATTTGTCCTGCGATATTCTACTTGCACCAAGCATTGGGTGGTCACATGAGCTCCCATAGCAAAGAAAACAAGAAGAATAATAATTAGATATCCAGTTTTGGCATTCGGTTCCTTTTACTAATTAAATTGAAGGATCTACAGTGCCACTCATTATTTAGGTTGAATTTAATGTTATCATGCAATAGTTTCCTTATGAGAAGTATAACCACTAATAGTTACCATACTAGCCAATGTTTCCATTATATTCTTATGAAACTGTTCAGTTCATAATGCTTGTTTGAATTGTTTTTTATTCTTTTATTGGGTGAAGAATGGATTATCAAAATGAGTATATGAGAGTTTATGATTCATCTACGCTTTCTATCCTAGCATCATTGTAAGATTTAGTTGGAGTGATGAGTAGAATTTATCTTAAATTTTGGTTTCATGCCTCCATTCCGGGCGTGAAGAACTTACTTCCTCTGGATCCATCAATAATATGAGGAACAACTCACATTTTAATATGTACATTTTATACCTGAACTATATGAAAACTTCATTACTAAACAATGTTATTCTTTGTAATCATTGTTTGTTCAGAAAATATTTATCTCCAAGTAGGATAAGACCTGGGTGGCTTGTTCATTGATTATAATGTGGTGTTAATTTTGCACATATTTGGAGTATAACCATCAACAGTATGAGCATAATCTCCGATCCTAGGACTTTACTAGCATAGTCTTCATATTGTGACACATGCAAGGATTGAGGGAAATTATGTCTTCATATTGTATTCATAGACCAGGTTTTGGAAAAAAAACAATGTTTCTATGGTTTATTTTTTGTTGATTATATACAAAATTAGGTAATATACCATTTCTTTACACCTCCGATATGCATAAAGTTTATCTAATGTGGTGTTCCATTCCAATATAACATTGCCCTGCACAGGATACACACTTAATGAAAAATATATCATTCACATCCATATCAATAGTCAAATAATTCCGAACAGAAGGCGTGCACAACAGATGAGCCTCCAAATATACATTCGCATATGCTAAAGTATAAGGTGGAGAACTCCAAAATTGTACAACAGGATAGGTCTCAACAGCCTATAATAGACTACCTATATGAAAACACTAGCATTAGTAGTTTACGCAAACTATCAGTTGTTGCAACTACAACGTCATGGAAAAACTATGAAAGACAAATTAATAGTGCAAAAGCTCTCATGGCAACAGATAACGACAATATATTTCAGTCCAAAATACTAAGAACAGGATATCGGAGCCAAACCTTGCTCGATGTGAGCTAAAAAAAAAGAAAAATAGGAGTAAGCAGCAGAATATTGGTAAAGAAAAATAAGCATAAGAAGAGTAAAAAGAGGCATCGAAATCTAGAGTTTATGAGGATCCAAATCCAATCATGACAACTGACATCTACAGCAGAGAGAACTTGGTTTGAAAGGTCTTGGCTGTACAAAAAAACAATAGTTTGTTGCAGAAAAATACAAAAATAAACAGTTGTGTTGCTAGAGGCATGCAGTATTCTTCCCAGGCATGGATCAAACTTGACCTCGTACCACTATAAGAAGCTCAGTATCCATTCAAAATGTCAGATTTATAAAAACAAGTCTATATTAAATTGACATCATCATATCAAGATTTATAATAACGGAAAGATCTGCACTTATGAAAAGAACCAACTGCAGATATATGGTATTAGAAAACAAGGGTTGACAATGAAGTATGCAAAAAAGAGCAGGGGAGGTCAGGGGTTGCTAGTCACTATCGAACGCTGCTCCCTCTACTTCAAGTGATACCAATCTTAGGATCATTACCCCTGCGGGTGCACAAATCAATAGCCTCGATCGGCCAACAGTTGCTTCCGAGCTTCCTGGTGACCGATGGATTTGCTAAACTCACATCCTACATGTCTAAATGTAAATATTGATACTAATGATAAAAAACTCCTATCTTCCTCTCAAAAACAACAGATACAGTAATATGGTGAGTAAACCCCAAACGTGAAACAGCGATGTCATAATTCCCTTCATCATTATGTGGGCTAACTGTGAATGTATTAAAATGTTCAGAACAATGACTGCATGTAGCGTAACCTTCTCTCTAACAAACGAATGTCAAGTTCAATATGCTTTTTTGCAGCAATGGTGAACTCGGCTCCTAGGGAGGTAAACCCTGTAGACATTTTTCACAATATAGGATTGTTAGCCTTGTATATTGGAACATGAAGCTCTTGAAGAAGTAGTTTTAATCAACAACATTTGGTGGCAGCATTAGAAACAGTTGTGTATTTGGTTTTGGCACTCAACCATGACACGGTTTTTTAATGTTCATATGACCAATAAATTGGAGAATCTCCAAGAAAACACAATATCCTGAAATGGATAATTGAGTATCGGCCACCCAGCCCAATCAGTGTCTAAATTAGTTGTCAAGGCCAAGTTGGATGAATGCTGGAGTCTGTAACCCACGATGTAAGGTTCACTTGATATATGAACAATCATTTTCACTAGAGACCTATGAGTACAGCAAGGCGTATGCATGTGTAAGCACACCTGTTGAACCGCATATGCAGTAGTAGGCCTAGTGACAATGAGATATTAAAGCTCGCCCATGATACTTTTGTAGAAATGGGCATCATTTGAAGGATTTACATCATTGCAAGCGACCATTGGCTTGGTGCCGGCAGGTGTTGATAATGGTTTATAGTTGAGCATACCAGCACTGTCAAGAATGTCTTCCACATATTTAGTTTACCTAAGAAAGTGCAAAAGCCGACATTTGAGAAGAAAAAAATGCAAAAATGTGAACTTAAAGTTTTTACGTTAAAATGGGAATTCAATCTCACATAAATTATGTGAGTTAATAAATTATATTAAAAATATGAACTCGTTAAAACTTTAAATCATAGTGGGGAAAAAGATTAATATATGTGTCAATTTAAATAAATAAGTACAAAAATAATGAAATTACAAATTTAGTTGAAAAATTCAATGTCAAGTCTTAAATTTAACTTTATTCAAAAGTCAAAACTAATAGCTTCTGAGTCAATTGTTGTCAAATCGAATGCTTTACATCACCAAAATATACTCCATTACTATGTCCTTCATGTTTGAAATAGTCAACCTACAATGTTTACCATTTTAGGAGTTGATTGTTATATGAATTGAATCAACACATAAAGGAAATTTGCATTTTAAAACTAAATTTGAAACGTAAAATATTTGAATGCAATTTTTGAATTCCCCATCATATTCTTCACATTTTCTTTGGTCTACATGCCATGTTTTATAATTTTTAGAAATTGATAACTATTGAAAGTGAGAGAGGATAAGGAGGGGAAATAGTGGGCCCCACATGGCAGCACAGCTCATCAAAAAGTTTTCTACTTTCCCTCACCATGTAGCACGCAGCTGCTTGGTTGCCAGCGCTTGCTTGCCGGTGGAAACCAGCTGCTCTTCTACTCACCTTTATCCTCCCTCTACTTCCTTAAATCACCAGACTCCGTTGCTACCTCTCCCTTATATTCCATCAACCTTGTGCAAGTTCTTTGTTAGCCTGGCTTGTTTCTTCTCCCACGCACAATCAAAATGGAGACCTTTCTCTGTTATTTCTCCCCCAGCGCAGAAACATGTCCTCCTCAACCTCAACCTCTACCTTTGCGCCGGAGAAATCAGCCCGTGGTGATGGGTGTTGGCTGCCTTTTTCTTCTGTTTTATTGCTCACAGGGATTTTGTGCAGTAATAGACCTAGTGATGGTGTGATATTGAAGCTCGCTAGTGATACTTTAGCATAACTGGGCATCATTTGAAGGGATTACATCATTGCAAGAGGCCATTGGCTCGGTTTTAGCAGGTGTTGACAATGGTTTATAGTTGAGCATACCATCACGGTCAAGCATGTCTTCTGCAGCATATTCAGTTTGCCTAAGAAAGAATTCCTCTTCAGAGCACTGGACATGAATACTGACAAAGTGGTGAAACAAGCTGATGTCCTTCATGGCAAACTTTTGATGAAGATGTTGAAAGACTTGTAAAGGATCAATGTAGAGGATGTGGTGAGCATGATGTCTTCTACATAAAGGAGAAGATATGCAATGTCATTGTCTTGATGCGGTGAGATGAAGCACTATTCTGATTGTTGTGTAAAAGACCATGCCTGCAAAGCAGAAGAATGAAAAATGTGAACTTAAAACATTTTAAGTTTAACTAGAAGTTCCAACTCATAGGATCTATGTTAACTGATAAATGAGGTTAAACATATGAATCCAAAAAACTTTAGAGTAACCTTGAGCTTTGAGTCACTTTAAGAAAGAATAGACGGAAATAGAAAATGGACCTCAATTAGGGATTTGAAATTTAACTCTAAATAGAAGTTTGACAATTAAATCAAAATACTCCATTCAAATTTGTCAAACTCCAAATTTGAAGTCACTATGTCATTTTAATGTCTCGAACATCATCTTTGTCGAGTTTGAAGATTTTTGAAGCTCATTTACTATCTATTTGAGTTAAGTCAGAGAGAGCATTCAAGTTAGAAGTCAAATTTAAATTCCACCTTTAATTTTGTGAAATCTAAATTAGATTTCGGATTCGAACGCTGCATAGTAGACTTAACCTAGCTGCCAAGTTTCAACTTTCTGGAGCAAGTTTTCAAAATACTTTCATGCAACCTGAAGGAGGGATATTTAAACCATGTTTGAATTTCAAATTCCATCTGGTCAATTATCGGATTTGGTTGCTTCACCGGATTTCTCATAAGTTCAAGGGCCACCCTGTCAAAATTTAAAATTTTAGAGCTATTTTGCTAGCTGGAATTGAATTTTGAAGAAAAGGGAAAAAGAAGTGTGGTGGACCCAAAGTGTCAGTGCATAATCAAAACTGTCAACTTGTAAATCCAAACTTTAGTGTACCATAATCTTCCTCACAATCAGATTAGCACCTCTGTCTAATTTAATGTAAAGATGAATAGGTGAAATATCTAAGTGGAGAAATGAGGATAATGGGGAAGAGTTGTGGGTCCCACCTGACATCCCCTCAAACAGAAGTGCTCTATTTCTCCTCCTCACATGTGCACACAATGGCACAGCTCGAAACCGCCTCTGCTTGCCCTCATCCAGAGCTGTGCCCAGCTCAGAAGCTTCATCGGCACACATGCTCCATCTCATCTCCAAGATGACTTCCATCTTCTGGCTTTCGTCATTGATGCAGTGGCACACCTCTGTTTTTCTAGCGCCCAAGCTGTACCGCAAAAAGGACGACAATGCCCCATGGTTGAGCTGCGTTTCAGCCCAGGCGAAGGCCACTGAGCAAGGAGCGGGCATCCCCTCAACCTCCCCGAGCTGCTCACCATCTTTTTCTGCCTCTGTCGGCCATGCACAACATCTGCTTCCTCTTCGCCTTCCGCCACCATGGTGCCTCTCCATCGCACAGCAGCTCTGACCTTGATCGCAGCTCATTCATCGCACCAGAAGGTTTCACAACACTCCTCCTCTCACCCCTAAGTGATGTTCCTGGTGTCATGGCTCCTTCCCATCATTTTTCGAAAAAGTCCACTGGCCGCCACCCATAGATGCCGTGCTTGGCTGTGGCAAATCTGTTTCTATGTGTTATTTATTTTTCAATTCAGTTAGGTAATAGATTCACCAGCTTCCCAAGAGTCCCCTGATTCAACAAGCAAGGAAAAATATTGATCATAGCTTCGGTTCTTCGAGTTCCCGTTGCTGCCAAACCTTTCCACCTAGGTTACCGTCAGGATTCTAGTTCCGTCCACTTTCTCCTCAATTTGAGTTCTTAGTATTGGTCAACATCAACTAAATATGCCTTGCGACCGATTACCGAGTGGAAAAAACACATTCTTTGCAAAGGGACACCTCACCGGAGTGGGGCCCGAGTCGCCGCGTCGTCGCCGTCTGGGTTTCCGCGATGCCATTACCCCCTCGTGTTTCCCACCCTCCATTACTCCCCTGGCGGTGAATCTTGACCACTGCAGGTCACGGCGATGTCATTCTGGCGTTGCGCCACCGGGCGCCGCCAGCCAAGCCGCCGCTTGGTCATTTGGCCTATGGAAGAAGAGGAACCTTGAGGGTCCCACCTCCCAGCGAGTTAATCTACCCTGGATCGATTTGTGGCTCAGAACCATTGTGTGGCTGCAGTCGTATGTGGTCCTCGGTGCTGCTTAAATCCTAATGGCCCAATTTAAACAGTGGACCAATAGGTCAGCCAATCAGGAAAATTCCTTTGAACAAATTAATTCAGAAAAGGCCCAAATTTAGAAAATCATATATCAAAGTAGAAACCTTAAAAAATACCCAAAAAATTTTGTTAGACTTATCTTTGAATGTACTTCGCAATAGTGCAATTTATATGGTATGAAAATCCCTGTTATTTTTCGGAAAAATTCATTTTCCCAATTTCTATAGGAATAAATTCCAGGAGATCCTCTCAGTAAAAAATTCTCAAACTTGGCCATAAATTTCCTTATACTAGATTTGAATCCCAAAAAAATTTCAGCTACATTAGCCTTGATTAACTTTGGTTAATTAATGAAGTTTCCTCAGCTTAAGTTAAATATACAGAAAACAACAGTAAGATTTTCAGAAAAAATGTTGAAACTTGTAAAATCAATATCTACATCTAGAATGCTTAGAAAAATGTGAAATGAAATCTGTTGGACTCCATAGGATAAACACTATTGATAAAACACAATTTCACTCATGACGAAGCTCCAGGTTTTCCATTAACATTTAGAGAAGCTAAACCACTTAAGGAATTATGTAGAACACTATGTTTCATTGTTAGCCGAAACTTTTCTGGTTATTCCTCCATGACCACATGAAGGCACTGTAAAATTGGCAGCACCAGTGGACCTGTTTAGCTCACATTATTGGATGAAGAATCCTCTAAGTCCAAAACATTGCTCATTTCATTTCATAAGCCAATTCCCTATTTTTCCTTGTGATACTCCCCTGTTTCTGTACACCACAGCAGCAGGTCCTTGCATTCTTTAGCTGAACTTACTCAACGAATTAAACATTTGCTTTGATCTTTTGAACTTCAGAAATCAGAGTGTGTCTTCCTATGTCCATAGTATGAAGCATATGTTGACATTACTTTACCTCTATTCCTGTTCAACTCCATTTTATCTCTGTTGCTGAGCACACCAGAAACAGCAATGTCCTTTTCACTAATGCCTTAATCATTGTTAAGTTATTTTCAACTGAATCGAATTGTTTACTAAATTGCTTTTTGACTATGTATGCATTTGCATCTCGACAATGAACACGATGAATGGAGTTGGACAAGGAGCATCACTCGGAGGAGGAGGCACACGTCTAGACTTTTCTGCGAGCAAGATTTAACCAAGCAGCATCAGAGACAATAGAGGGAGGAAAATGATAAGAAGATGCACCCAGATGACAAAGCCACTGGCTATATTGACGTTTAACTAGTTGCAACCTAGGGCATGCTCCGGTTTGCATTTAAGTGACTTTATAATGTTTTTTTGTATACACTATATATAAGAAGGATGTGTCGTAGCGTACGACTCTTTTATAGTCTAATGACTGGCCGTTACATCACTGGCCTGGTCCCACATGTGGCCCTGGCATAGTTAACTGCCTAATACACGATCAACGAGTATTAAATGTGGCTAATAGAGTGGTAACACACCTTAATGATGGCATTACCCTATTAACAGTTCATTGATCGCGTGTCATTAATATGGAATTAATAACACGTAATTAGGTCCCTCGATGGTCCGAGCCATTGGAGATCTCTCTGTCTTCCGTTGAAGTCCTAGTTTTGGGGGTTCGATACGTGGCAGCTCTGGAGCTTCCCATCTGTATGACATATGTGTGTTGAATACATTTTCTTGTATTGAATACACTTGTTTTGACAATAAAAGTTTTGAATATCACCAAAACACCTTTTTATTAAGGTCCGACTAGTTTTGGTTAGCTCCGGTGAGTTTTGTCTTTAGCTCCGACATGTCTTTGATAGCTCCGGCGTGTTTTTTGCTAAGCTCCAAGTTGATTTTTCTAGCTTCGACTTTTGGGTTTACTAGTTCCGACTAGTTTTAGTAAGTTCCGGCGCTAGGTTCTACTAGCTTTTGTTATCTCCGGCTCAAGGTCCGGGTTGCTCTGGCAAGGTCCGGAACTTGACCGCAATGTTTCGTACTTGCTTTACATCTCTGGAAAGATTGCTTAGTATTCATTTGCTAAGTCTTTAGTGCGTTTTTGGTTGACATGGATGATATCGTGTTACTGCGGTTTTGCAACATGCTTATGTGAGGTTCTCACGTAAGGTGTTGTGTTCGGAACTAACTTGAGTTAAGTCGAGGACTTGGGCTCGTATGGATTGGTTGTTTATTGATGTGCAGGTGTTGCTTGAGTTCAAGACATGGATGGTGATGGGATCCATTGGACTAGTCTCAGGGAGGAGATGAGGTTCCAACAACCAAATTCAGGAGGAATTGTGGTTGAGCTGATCAGGAGGTTGCGCAGCATGATTGAATCATGAACAATGCATGTGAAGGTATCGTGGACGTCACTGGAAGATGTTTGCACGTGTGCAAGAAGTGCATGGACGTGGCTACATGGTTCCGAGACGTGATGAAGAGATGTGGACGTAAAGAGTTGGTCGGAAAGGTCCAACCGACTAGGTTATGGACTCAAGCTGTGGCTGAGTCGGGTTTGACTCAAATATGGAATGTTTTGAGTTTGTTATGAAAGGATCTCGTGTGGATCACGAATTTTAGTTGTTTAGGAATGTGGGATACGCTCCTAAGGTGTTTGGAAGTCTTAAGATTGCTTCTATCTGCATATAGAAGAATCCTAAGCAGTTATGGATAGTTATGATTCGTGAACAGAGTAGGATTAGGTTCCTAATTTGAGTTGAGTTGGCTTTCGAGCTGGTTATATAAGCAAGAGAGCCCAGAGATCGTAGTGCATGATTTTGGGGTTGTTCCTCTTGTGTTCTATTGAATAAAATTCATAGTTTGAAGGACCTTTTGTGCCTTGTTCGTCCGACTTGTTCCAGACAAGTTTTACTCGTTGAGTTTCTGGACAGCACTACCTTTCGTCGGTGGTTTTATCATAACTCGAGTTTTACAGATCCGATTGACGTGATTCTTTTTGGGTTGTCTTTACAACTTGATTATCTATCATCTGTAAAAATTTCACGGTCATTGGATTTGTGGTCTATGATCTACACGAGTTTCTTTGCAGCGTTCCAGAACTGTTTTTCTTTCTTGGGTAGGGCAGATTGACCTTTGTTTGATCTTTTGATCATAACTTGAGTTTAACTCGACGGATTTGAGTGATTCTTGTTGAGTTGTCTTCGTGACTTGATTCTCTCTGATATCTATCACTTTTTTCACGGTGAAACACGTTTACATTAGTCTCACACATGATTTCTTTAACGGATCATTTTTCTGCCGAAGGGGTTGGGGTTTAATTGTTTCCGCTGTGTAAGATTTTTAAATCTACCATTTACCCCCCTCTGGTAGCTTTTCATGTGCTCTTTGATCCTACAATTTGTATCAGAGCCATGGTGCTCTAATCTTTGTGATTTGAGTGTGTTTTTGACTAATCATCATGAAGAAGTACTCTGCCAAACCTTGTGTGTTCGCTGGTATTGATTTTCAGGTTTGGAAGGCACACATGGAGGCTTTCATCCAAGCACAAGGCTTTGCAATATGTGAGAAGGTATACAAGCCTTACGAAGTGCCATCAAACGATCAAGTTACAGCTACAAATATGAGAGATGTCGACAACAACAACAAGGCTCAGAACTTGATCATACAAGGATTAACACAAAGCGACTTCGATCGTGTTGCACACCTCCGATCTGCATACGATGTGTGGAAAGCACTTTGTTACTATCACGAAGGATCCAACACGATCAAAGAGGTAAGGCAAGACATGTTCGAGAAAGAATACATGCGCTTCAAGATGCAACCCGGTGAGTCTATTGATGACCTTTTTGCTCGCTTTAATAAGATTCTTAGCAACTTGCGTAGTGTCAATGTTAATTTTTCAGATGCTGAAAATGCTAGGCAATTGCTAAGTGCATTAGATATGTCAATTTGGGAGTTGAAAGTCACATCTATTTGTGAATCTACAGTCATGAGTTCACTTACTTTATATGTGCTATATTCCAAGTTAAAAACTCATGAAATTGACATAATCTCACGTAAGAACCCCAACAAGTCTATTGCTTTTGTTTCTCAATGTGACATGCCTAGTTCCGATCAAACATCATCTTGTGGTACACTTGCTTTGCTGTCCTCTCTAACCCTTGAACAGATTGAGAAGTTTCCAGAAGAGGAGCTAGCGCTCATCTCTACCCGGTTCTCAAAAGCATTGCAAAATGTGAGAACTAGAAGGAGAGGAAGCTCCGGACCTCAATGATGCTTTGAATGTGGTAAGACATGACTTTTTCGTTTAGATTGCCCTAACCTTTCAGGTCCTACTTCCAAGGATGAAAAGAAAACAAGAACGAAGCACTCCTCTGCAAAAGATACGAAGAAAAAGAAGGGTTTTATAGGATGTCAATTGGTGAGCAGTTTTATCTCAGCACTCCAGGAACTTGGCTCAAGTGACATGGACATTGGAAGTGATGAAGATGAAGATGATTTGGCAAACTTGTGCTTCATGGCGGGCAAGTCAAGATCAAGTATGGACGAGGCAGAACACAACAGCGACAATGAAGAGGTATGTCCTACTTGCAAAGAAATGTGTGATGCTATTTCTCGTGCCACTGTTATTGTTAAGAAAAAGGACAAAAAGCTTAGGGATAATGCTGTTAAAATTGATTCACTAGAATCTGAAATTAATCGTTTGAAATCCTTGATTCCTAGTGATGATCCTTGTTCCTCATGTGACTTAATATATGAACAATTGTCCTCCCTAAGAAGTTCACATACCTCCACACTTGATGAACTTTAGCTTGAAATTGAAAAGAACAAAAAGCTTGCTGCACTTAATATTGGAAACTTAAAAGATGCTTCTTGATCTACAATTGATTTGCATTGTTCTAGTTGTGATGATCTTGATAAGAAACTGCAAGATGCTATGAATGAAATCTCTATATTGAACAATGCTTTACGTTGTCATGAAGTTAAATATTGTTCCAATTGCAAATTAAAAGGAAAAACTTCATGTGAAAATTGTCTTGATCTGTCCAATAAACTTGATAACATGCATAAGACATTTGATCGGATTTGTAATGGGAATAAGAACCTAAACTTGCTGTTGAATTCATCCAAGTCTTGCAATGATAAAACTGATTTAGGTTTTGATTCTCATGCCCATGCTAAGGCACATCCACCTAAAAGTGTAAAGTCATTAGGGAGTTGTTTGATTCAAACAGTTCCTAAACAAAAAGAAGTGGTTTTCAAATCTACACGAATATTGTCTCATTCGATTTTAAATAAAAATGTTGTTTACTCATCTAGACATGAACCCAAAGTTAAATTTCATTGTACCTACTGTGGTAGAGATGGTCATGTCATAGATTTTTGTTATAGACTAGCTAAACAAAAGAAAAGGGAAAGAATGGTTCCTAGATCTCATAACTTTCATGCAAAATTTGCTGCACATATTGAACCGAATGTACAACCTGCTGCTTTGAGTCAAAAACATTCAAAGTTTACCTCCGGACCTCCTGTTTTTGCCTCCGGAGCTACTGATTTTTGTGCTACACAAGTAACACCTTATAGGTCAGTAGTTAAGAATAAAAAATCTCAAACTTTGAATCATAAACCTGCTGTTTTGTCTCAGCTTTCGCGTGTTTTTCCTGCTGCACGTCATGTGACTCAGTACTAGATTCCTAAATTCCTTTTGACGAACCCCAGTATTGAGTCATCGACGTATTGTGCTTCTATGTAGGTTACACGTTTGAGGAAGGAGAACATTTGGATTGTGGATTCATGTTGCTCACGCCATATGACCGGTAACAAAGATTGGTTCTCCTGCCTCTCTTTTGCGTCATGTGTAGGGAATGTTACTTTTGCCGATAATTCTTCAACTCCTATAATTGCTAAGGGTTCGGTTAGAGTAAATGATCACTACACTTTGAAGGATGTGGCACTTGTCAAAAATTTGAAATACAACTTGCTTTCTGTTTCACAATTGCTAGATGAAAATCTGGAAATTATTTTCAATAAAAATTGCTGCAAAGTTGTAAGTTCAAATAGTGAGCTTATTTTTAACATGTCTCAGTTTGGAAGAGTTTTTAAAGCTGATTTTGATATGTCTTCCTCTAAGCATTGGTGTCTAGTTGCTAATGATTCAAAGGACCTATATTTTTGGCATCGTAGACTTGGTCACGTAGGCTTTGATCACCTAACGCGTGTTAGTGCTCTTGATCGCATACGTGGGCTGCCTAAGCTTGAAGGGGACAAAGAAATTGTGTGCTCTTCTTGTAGACATGCTAAAATGGATGCAGGTTCACATACTCCTCTCACAATGATCATGACAACTGAACCATGTAAACTTTTGCATCTTGACACCGTAGGACCTTCACGTGTTCAATCCTTCGGAGGTAAATGGTATGTACTTGTGATTGTTGATGATTATTCTAGATACCCTTGGGTTTACTTTATGGCATCTAAGGATGAAGTTTTTAGTCACTTTAGAACTTTATTTCTTAGATTATCAATTGACTACCCAAGATCTTTAAAAGATTAGAAGTGATAATGGAACTGAATTTAAAAATCAATCTTTAGATCACTTTTGGGCTGAAAATAGAATAGATCATCAATTTTCTTCACCATATGTACCTCAACAAAACGGTGTTGTAGAAAGTGAGAACAGAACCTTAGTTGAGATGGCTAGGACTATGCTTGATGAATATCAAACTCCTAGGAAATTTTGGGCTGATGCGTTAGCAACGCTTGTTATGTCTCAAATCGTGTTTTTGCTAAGCTAGGTAAAACACCATATGAGCTCGGTTTAGACATGGGCCTAGTGTTACACACTTTCGGGTCTTTGGTTGCAAATGCTTGGTTAAGAAATAAGGTAATCTTGATCAATTTGAGCCTAGATCCATTGATGGCATGTTTCACGGTTATCCATCTCATACTAGAGGCTACCGTGTGCTTTTACTTGACACTAACAAAATTGTGGAGACTTGTGAAGTGTCTTTTGATGAAGCTAGCCCGGGTACTAGCTCAAACATTGCAGTTCCAGATCCATATCCGCAGGGGGGAGCATTTTCGTTGAAATGAGGAAGAATTGGAGCTGCTGCGCAAAAATTCAGCAGCTAAAGACTTTGGTTCAGCTCCGGATGTTAATTATCAACCAGCACCGACAATCATCAATGCTGATTCAAATCATCCTCAAGTCACAAGCTCATTAATTTGTGATGAACATGAAGAAGAAGAAGCTTGTGAGACATCTGTTCCCCTACGGTTTCACAAAGGTCATCCCCCACAACAGATGATTGGAAGCTCGCACGAACGAGTCACACGATCCAGGTTTTGTGATCCAAACTCTTATGCTCATTCTGCTTCTGTTGCTTCGTTTGAACCCAAAGATATATCACACGTACTCACTAATGAATCTTAGATTATTGCCATGCAAGAAGAGTTAGAAAATTTTGAAAGAAATAATGTTTGGAATCTTGTACCTGCACCTCAAGGTCACACTTTAATTGGAACTAAATGGGTATTTAAAAATAAACAAAGTGTGTATGGGGTTGTGGTTAGGAATAAGGCTAGGTTGGTTGCTCAAGGTTTCACTCAAGTTGAAGGTCTAGATTTTGATGAAACTTTTGCTCCTATTGCTAGATTAGAAGCCATAAGAATTTTGTTAGCTCTTGCTGCATCTATTGGTTTTAAACTATATCAAATGGATGTTAAAAGTGCTTTTCTTAATGGCTACATAGATGAGGAGGTTTATGTGAAATAACCACCGGGTTTTGAAACTCCAGATTTTCCTAATCATGTTTACAAACTGTCCAAAGCCTTGTACGGTCTCAAACAAGACCCTAGAGCATGGTATGATAGGTTAAAAACATTCTTCCTTGAAAAAGGGTTTACCATGGGCAAGGTTGATAAAACTCTTTTTGTGAATAAGCATGGCAATGACTCATTATTCGTTCAGGTGTATATGGACGATATTATCTTTGGTTGTGCTTTTCATGATCTTGTGTCCAAGTTTTCAGAATTGATGAGTTTCGAATTTGAAATGAGTATGATGGGTGAACTCACTTACTTTTTGGGGCTGCAAATAAAGCAAACAAAGGAGGGTACCTTTGTGCATCAAACGAAGTATACAAAAGATCTCCTAAGGCGCATCAACATGGACAAAAGCAAGCCTCTTCGGACACCAACGGGAACAGCAACAACACTTGGACTTGATGAAGATGGGGAACCCGTGGATCAAAAAGAATATAAAAGCATGATCGGATCACTTTTGTACCTCACGGCATCAAGACCAGCCATACAATTCAGCGTATGTCTTTGTGCACGGTTTCAAGCCTCCCCACATGCTTCACATCATCAAGCCGTCAAAAGGATTCTAAGATACTTACATGGAACTCAAGAATTTGGAATTTTCTTCCTTCTTCCTCAACCGTTACGTTGAAAGCTTTTTCGGATGCTGATTTTTGGGATTGTAGGATTGATAGGAAAAGTACTTCCGGTGCTTGTCATTTTCTTGGTAATTCTCTTGTTGCTTGGTCCTCTAGAAAACAATATTCAGTTGCACAATCCACAGCCGAATCTGAATATGTAGCTACTACTAGTGCTTGTTCACAAATTCTTTGGATTGTTCAAACACTTAAGGACTATGGGGTTGATCTAGATAGTGTTCCACTATTCTGTGATAACACTAGTGCCATTTGCAATGCTAAAAACCCCGTGCAACATTCTTGAACTAAGCACATTGACATTAGGTATCACTTTATCCGAAACAATGTTGAAAAAGTAAACATTGTGCTTCACCATGTAGATACCGAACAACAATTGGCTGACATTTTTACAAAACCTTTGGATTTCACTCGTTTTTGTTACATTCGTAGTGAAATAGGGGTTATGCATCCTCATGGCTTAAATTGAGGGGGAGTTTTGAAACTTGGGAAGTCTATACGTGAATCTGAAATTAAAATAATATGAGCATAGTATTTCATACATATATGACTTTGTGATTCCTTTTACATGCTGAAAGTTCTTACTACATTACTCGTGTTATAAATTTTGTAGTTTTTGCCATGTCTAGTAATTGGAATAATTACTTACACTAAAACTGGTCATGGTCGAACTTTCTTGCTGTTTTGAACTTATTACATGTTCACAAGTTCTTTTAATCATTAAGAATTAATCAAGTAATCAACTCACATGTTGAGTTTCTATGAACAGATATAAATTGAGAGAGGATCAAGAGAATATGCATGCATCGCACTTCTTCTTTTGAGATGGCTTATCATTGCACTTAGATATGAACTTGGAAGAAGTTGTGTATGACTAAAACCATGTACTTAAGCTTCTGATTGTCAAATGACATAGGCATGGCTTGGTTGGTTAGAATAAGGCAGATGCGCGTATAATCTCTTGCAAATATCATATGATCTAAATTTATGCTTTGAAAAATAATAAAATACAGCAACTAGTGTCATGATTTCAGGTTTTGAAATAGTTAAGTTTGTGAGATCATGACTTACTTAAATTGAAAATTACATTTGATCTCTAGCATAGCTTACACTACTTTATGTATTTCATTGATGTGATAATGTAAGGTACTTGATAGTATGACTTGGATGAGCTTTGTTTATATGTATATGTTATAATATGCTAATAACAACTAAAGGGGGAGAGATAATTTGTTTATATGCTCATGACTTGCTGAATACATTGTCAAAGGGGGAGAGATAAGCATGAAGAGAAAGAGAATATGTGCATAAGGAGAGATAATATGGGATAATTTTTTGATTTTCTTCTCATTTTACTTTTGATTTACAAAGGGGGAGAAATTTCCTTCAAAACATTTATGTGAATAAGCCAATGTTTGGATTTTAAATGGTGTTGCCAATGCATTCATCAAGGGGAAGATTGTAAGACCTATGTGTGCTGAATACATTGGCTTGTAGTGAATACACATGCTTTGACGATAAAAGTTTTGAATATCACCAAAACACCTTTTTATTAAGGTCCGACTAGTTTTAATTAGCTCCGGTGAGTTTTGTCTTTAGCTCCGACATGTCTTTGATAGCTCCGGCGTGTTTTTTGCTAAGCTCCAAGTTGATTTTTCTAGCTCCGGCTTTTGGGTTTACTAGTTTCGACTAGTTTTGGTAAGTTCCAGCACTAGGTTCTACTAGCTTTTGTTAGCTCCGGCTCAAGGTCCGGGTTGCTCTGGCAAGGTCCGAAACTTGACCACAATGCTTCTGTTTTTCATTTGCAATGTTTCGTACTTGCTTTACATCTCTGGAAATATTGCTTAGTATTCATTTGCTAAGTCTTTAGTGCATTTTTGGTTGACGTGGATGATATCGTGTTACTGTGGTTTTACAACATGCTTATGTGAGGTTCTCACGTAAGGTGTTGTGTTTGGAACTAACTTGAGTCAAGTCGAGGACATGGGCTCGTATGGATTGGTTGTTTATTCATGTGCAGGTGTTGCTTGAGTTCAAGGCATGTCTGGTGATGTGATCCATTGGACTAGTCTCAGGTAGGAGATGAGGTTCCAACAACCAAATTCAGGAGGAATTGTGGTTGAGCTGATCAGGAGGTTGCGCAACATGATTGAATCAAGAACAATGCACGTGAAGGTATCGTGGACGTCATTGGAAGATGTTTGCATGTGAGCAAGAAGTTCATGGACGTGGATACATGGTTCCGAGACGTGATCAAGAGATGTGGATGTAAAGAGTTGGTCGGAAAGGTCCAACTGACTAGGTTATGGACTCAGGCTGTGTCCGAGTCGGGTTTGACTGAAATATGGAATGTATTGAGTTGGTTATGATAGGATTTCGTGTGGGTCTCGAATTTGAGTTGTTTAGGAATGTGGGATAAATTCCTAAGGTGTTTGGAAGTCTTAATATTGCTTCTATCTGCATATAGAAGAATCCTAAGCAGTTATGATGGTTACGATTCGTGAACAGAGTAGGATTAGGTTCCTGATTTGAGTTGAGTTGGTTTTCGAGCTGGTTATATAAGCAACGGAGCCCAGAGCTCGTGGTGCACAATTTTGGGGCTGTTACTCTTGTGTTCTATTGAATAAAATTCGTAGTTTGAAGGAACTTTTGTGCCTTGTTCATCCGACTTGTTCCAGACAAGTTTTACTCGTCGAGTTTCTTGACAACACTACCTTTTGTCGGTGGTTTTATCATAACTCGAGTTTTACAGATCCAATTGACGTGATTCTTTTTGGGTTGTCTTCAAAACTTGATTATATATCATCTGTAAAAATTTCACGGTCATTGGATTTGTGGTCTATGATCTACACGAGTTTCTTTGCAGCGTTCCAGAACTGTTTTTCTTTCTCGGGTAGGGCAGATTGGCCTTTGTTTGATATTTCGATCATAACTTGAGTTTTTCTCGACGGATTTGAGTGATTCTTATTGAGTTGTCTTCGTGACTTGATTATCTCTTATATCTATCACTTTTGTCACGGTGAAACACGTTTAGATTAGTCTCACACATGATTTCTTTAATGGATCATTTTTCTACCGAAGGGGTTGGGGTTTAATTGTTTCCGATGCGTAAGATTTTTAAATCTACCATTCACCCCCCCTCTGGTAGCTTTTCACATGCTCTTCGATCCTACACCATTGTAGGGAGAGAGGTCCAGATCCACTATAAACGTGGTAGCACCAGAGCTTCCCTCTACTGGGGGTTAGGTCCGGGGTCACTGAACACGTGGCAGGGCCGGAGCTTCCCTGTGAATGGTGTTATGCCCGGCCTTGTGATGCACGTGTTAGTGTCGGAGCTACCCAAATGAGGGAGGCGGGTCCAGTACTGTGTAACACGTGTGTCCTTCAGAGATCTTCAACTTGAACGGGGGGAACTCCTTATCTTTTCTTGTGGTATGATGGGGTACCCAGTACACAGGGTACCGACAGTGGCCCCCAGGACCACCTCTGGGAGAAACCCTTTGGGCTAATTTATTCTACCAGTGGTGGGGCCCTCTTCGATTCCTGCGTCGCGTCTTCAAAAGTGCAGTTGGGGTGATGGTTCACTTTTGAACCATCGCCGCATTGCTTTCCTTGAATGCGGCAGATCTCATGAAATTGATGGTCGCCAGTTCCCAATATGAAAACTGTATCGATTCCGAGCGCCTTGTTAGGCTGCCGCCCTCGGGCTTCTCGTCGCCCATCATGACAATGGTTCACCTGGGGTAATAACCTTGACTTCCTCATCGGGGTGGCCCCGGTCCACCTTCATCATTGACGGGGTAGATTTTTGAAATTTGGCCTTGATCATATTGCGGTTTTCATTCAAGCGTTACTAAGTCTTATTTAAAAAGGAAAGCCTGCACGGTTTTTGTCGGTACCCTGAGTACCGTTTACCCCTTGAGATTGCAATGACCTCAAGGGAATGTCATCTACTTGATTTGAAAACCTTCGAAGGCCCACATGTCAGACATAACCGGACCCGCTTTCCCAACATGGTTAGTCGCAGGGTCACCACGTGTACCATAAAACCGGAGATACCGCCCACAAGGTGGAAGCTCCGTGCTATGTACCATAACGGCACCCCTGGACCTAACCCCAGACTGGAACTGACACGTTCTGGTGACACCGGACCTATCTGTTCCCCAAAGTATGCTCCGGAGCTGCCACGTGTCCAACCGTCAGATCTTCAGCGTCAAACCTCCGGAAGACTCCACAATGGCTCCGGATCTTCAAAGGCGAATCAAGGACTTCAAGACCCAAATAAGTGTCATTAATACTATGTTAATGACACACGATCGGATGACCCTTATTACCAGTAACGGCGCTGTCAAAGCCCGTAACTCGGTCATTAAGGGTAATTAAGCGCATCAAATGTGTATCAATATTAGTAACCACCGGGGCCACATGTCGGGCCAGGCCAACTTGTAACGGTCTGTCCTTATACTATGAAAGGACAGGCCAACGATACATAGAGGAGGAGACTGACCTGACCTACTCTGATCTGGTCTGGTCTAATCGGCTCACACGCACACTCAACTCACGTCACCTGAGTTGAGTTCATACATCCAATACAACACCAACACATCCCGTGGAGTAGGGTATTACGCTCAGGCGGCCCGAACCACATAAATCTTTGTGTCTCCTGTGTCATTTTACATTTCACCTTTTTGAATCTCCGTGCGCCCACACCAAACCTCAAACTCCGCAAACACTTTTAGTAGTGTCAGGAGATCTGCCGGATCAAAACCATCGACAGCTATTCGGAATGCCCGATACCGTCAAGCCCTTTGGCGCTATCATCAGCGACATGTACACAATCGACAGCTCGAGGAAGGCGATCTGGTGCTACGGAGAATACAATCCAGAGAAGGGTTAAACAAACTCTCCCCCAGCTGGGAGGGACCCTTCCGAGTGATTAAAGTATCCCGTCCCGGAAGCGTTCGCTTGGCTACCGAGGATGGGACACCTCTCCCAAATCCTTGGAATATTGAGCAACTCCGTAAGTTATACACTTAACATCACGGAGGTGAGTCTGTAGTAACATGAAGTGTATGTTATAGGGTCATTGTACAGAGTCGGGTAGTTCCTCCGGGAGAACAGCCGGACCTTTCCCGGAAGGTCCACAAAGTTCATTCAACACTTGTCACAGTCTCAGAACTAAAAGTGTGGCTAGCTACCCTGGGTCAAACGAGAAATGAAACACACTTAGCCTGGTTCCGTACCCTAAGAGTGTACTCGTTTCCCCTGTACCCCGGACCTATAATGAAAGACATCTTCATGTGAAACATACTCCACGTGCATTTATTTTGTACAAGCTCAACATTTTTTATTTTTCTCTTTCTTGTATATAACAAAGTTGTGCAATTCTTAAGAAATTTTAGTTCGACCAGTTCATGTACAATTCGAGCTGTATTGCCAATTCTTTTGGATTCAAACATTGTTCATGGCCCACTCGCCTGAATGCCGCCAAGCCAATCTAGGGCCGGAGTGTGCTAACGACTTAGACTGGTCAAGCACCATAAGTACGCAACTCTACCTACACCCCGGCAGGCCGAAGTAAGGCGGGTCCAAGTACAATTGAATCTGAAAGAAAGAAGGCAACACATTCGGTTGTATTCAGAATTGTGTTTGACCTAAAACTTTCTTGGGAATCGTAAGCCGCGACGAAGTTATAGGCAAGGGACGAATTTTACTATTTTTTCTTGGCTTCAGTGTCCAGGAAAAATAAAGAATCCACGTTGATGGAGAAAAACCGGAGCTAACAAAGCTCCGACTCCCCCTAGTTGTCTTGTGATCGATGTTAAACATTGAAAACGAGCATTACCGGAGCAACCAAGCTCCGGCAAAGCTAGGGGGGGTCAGCCGTCGACACAAAATAAAAGATGGTGAGAAGACCCCACAAGCGGAGTCTGCTGCCGACAAGCTACGCGTTGGCAAAGGTCACTGCCTTAGCTACTAAGCTCCGACACCCCGGAGGGCTAACTATCGATGCTCTACGCGTTGATAGGGACTATTGCCAGAGCTACTAAGCTCCGACGGTAGTAAATGCCGGAGCTTCTGAGCTTCGACAACCTCAGGGGTCCTTCACTATCGAAGACTTTGAACCTAGACTCTACAAGTGCGAAGCAAATGAGTCTTCAACAAAATACAATATCCTCTTGGTACATGTTCACAATCAAATTGTGTACATCTACCAGGGGGCCAAGCAAAGACAGAAGTGTTGAAGACAAAAAATGAAATTCATTAACCAATTGTGGATTTCATTCATCTGGAGACAAGAGATTACAAAATTGGGGAAGAAAAAGAGAGAATATAAGTGGGAGCTACAGAGATGGTCCTAGACCCTATGGAAAAATTGGGCGACATTATGAGCAACCTCCGACACGTTGGCTCGGGTGGCTTCACCTTCTCCTTCGACGGGACCTTCAAGCACCGGGTCCAGAGGAAATTGGGGATCCCGGCTGGTGTAGCACGTCAGCACATACTCTGCGACGTTCGTCGCTAGGGACTGCCCCTCAACCTCCAACTGGTCTGCGATGACATCATCCACCTTGGAGAGTTTGCCACCCGCCGAGCTCAATGCTTGCAACGCCAGGTCCGGCTCCGGCTCCGGATCATCTGGACGCACGGGACTGAAGCCCATCGGTGTCAGCACGTCGTTGGCTTTGCTCAGGAACTCCCAAACCTATAGGGAGTCCACAGTCCTCAAGCCCTTCAGTTCCTCCAAGGATCTTTTGGTCGCCGCCAGTTCAGAATTCTCACGAGCAAGGCGCTCAACCTCTTTGGCATTTTACTGAATCTTTTCAGCAACCTGCTTCTTGAGTTTTCTGAACTTCTCCTCCCAGAGGTGGATCTTGTTCCGGCGGTCAACCAGGTCCTTCTCCCGACCCCTAACTTTCTTCTCCCTGGCAGCGATGGCACACTCTTGCTGGTAGAGTTCCTGCCCTCCCACCCAGGCCTTCTCCTCCTCCTCAACGCAATGCTCCTCCAATTTCTTGGTGCGTTCCTCGAGGCCCTTGTCAACCAGAGCCACCTTTTCGGCGAGCTCCTCCTCCCTCCTCAATACTTCATCCCGCAGCTCTAGGAGTTTTTGCTCTTCGTCTTCGAGCTTCTTCTCCCTCTCCTCAAGTGCCTTCCGACGCTTGATGAGGGTAGTGTTAATGGCTTCAAGCCTTTCTTGGCGATCATCAGCTTCACTATTAGTTGCCTTGGCCTGCTCATAAATGGCTTGGGATTGAATGTCGAGGGCACGAGTCAAGCTCTCCCTATCACCCAATAATTTGCCCCAGTATTCTCTGCGGACCTTCTCCTGTTTGATCCACTCCTTGTCGTCTGCTAGCCTCGACTGCGCCAGCTTTGTCTCGAAGTAGAGCCGATTACGCCACCGCCTAAGGGTTTGGCGCTCCTCTTCAAGAGCCTTGCAGTCGTGGTAGAACGCCAGCTGGACTTGACACATACTGGAGCAAGCGTTGTCAATGGACAACGACAGGGGAATAGGGTCCGGACCTGCTGGGGTCTCCTCCGCTGGTTCTAGCGGGTTCTCGTTTACAAAAATTGGGTCCCACTCCACTAGAGTGGTCCCCTGAGCCTCCACGGTGCTAGGGCCGTCCTTTGGGATAACCTCAATCGCCACCGAGGAGGATCCCGCAGAAGAAGTTCCGACCTCCGGAAGTGGTTCTGAAGGCCCTGCCGCCGGGTCTTCACTTGCCCCCTCGGGCAGGGGGCCAGCGACTTTATCAGAACACCCTGGCTCAGCGGCAGGCACCTCCGCTGTCATCACTTCCAGAGCAGGGGCTACTTCTGGCTCTGGCCTGGGCTCCTCCTCCGCTAGTGGCTCGGGTGTTGGCGCCTCGACCATCACGGGTTCGAGTGCTGATGCCTCAACAACGACCGGCTCGGGCGCCAAAAGGTCAACAACAACCGGCCCTGAGGCTGGAGTTTCAACCTCGACCGGCTCGGGCGCCAGAAGGTCAACAACAACCGGACCTGAGGCCGGAGCTTTAGTGGCACCAGCTCTGAGGCCAGAGCTTCGAAGGTAGCCGGCTCAACCGCCGGGACTCCTTCAACATCCGGCTCGCTTGCCTGAACTCCAATAACTTCCGGCTCAACCGCCGGGGCTTCGACAATTTCCAGCTCTGGGGCCAGAATCACTGCTTCCTCCAGCTCAATGGCTGGAGCTTCCAACATCTCAGCATCAAGACCCGGGGCTTCAACCTCCGGGGCAGATGCCGCTGGTGAATCTTCTCTCCCGTTGTCCGACGCTACCACGGGAGTCTCGAGGGATGAGTCGAGGTCCATGACCACGACAGCTGGCACCGGAGCTGCCACAGCTTCAGCCACCACTTGGGGCGGCACCGGGACAGGAGCAGAAGCCTTCGCCCTCACAGCTTCAGCTACTGTGGCTGAGGGCAGAGCCTCACTCCTCTTCTTGGGGACGCTGCAGATGCTGGATGAAGAAACTTAAAAAATAGTTACTACAACAAAACAACTATCTGAGGTAAAGATTAAAAATTACCTCGGAAAGCTTCCGCACCAACTTGCACGGAATCTCTTTCCCGGGCGTTCTGGACTGACCATGGTCGCCGCCGGCGTGGTGGCTCCGGAAGTTCCCCCGGAACTTGTTGCAGCCACGGGCATTTCCTTAGTCGAGGCCTCCCTTGATCGGGAAGGACCTCCGGATGCAGAGGCCTTAGCTGGACCCGGTCCTGGAGTCACATGCCCGGGGCTAGCACCCCGGGAAGACACTGCTGCAGCTGCAATCGCCGCAGTTGTAGAAGATATCCCCCTTCGGAGAGAAGGAGCTGCTGCAGAGGATGCATGCCTGACGGACCTCCCGTCGGCATGCTTCAGCTTCCTCTTCCAGCTCGAGGGATTGGCCGCCGGCTCCTTGCCCTTGCCAATGACTTCGGTCCTTGGCTTCGGGCCAGGGGTGGAGCCACCCTCAAAAGCCCCAGGGATCACCACCCTGGAAGTCGATCATCTCTCGATGATACCGAGGTCATCAAGCACCAGCATCGTCCGCCAGAGCTCCCTACAGAACTGTACTTCCATGTTCAGAGGGAGGAAAGCTGGCAGCGGGGTCAAGTCATCACCCGCGACGTCGATGCCGTGCTGGAACTTCTTGAGATGAAACTCCAAGGTCGCCCCCTCCATGTTGGACTTCAGCCCGGTCTCGACCCGGTCGTCGTCCATCACACTGTTGAGGCCCCAAGCGAGTTTTTCTCTCCTCTTCAGCGATGCCCACCTGTTGACCAGGAAATTGCAAAATACCGCCTGAGGAGTTAATCCTCCTTCCACACAATGGCGGATCCTGGTCAGAGCAGGGTTGAAGGCATCTGACAGCACTGGAGCTTCACTCCAGACTGCAGTGTCGATGTTGGGGAGGCCTTAGGGCAGCTCCAGCTTCTCGTGCTCCTCCACCCGGATGACTATCCAGTCTTTCTTCCAATCGTCCCACTTCCCAGAGGGAAACGACCGGAGGTACTTGAATGGGAACTTCTTGCACTTCACAAAGTAGCAGAAGCCAAGGAACTCATCACCCCTTCCGGTGGTATGGACGGTGAAGAAGGTCCAGAAAAGCTCAATGCAGGGGGGATCCCCAACCACATTTCACAAAAGTGGATGAAGACAGACACTAGAAGAATGGAGTGGGGGCCAAGGTGATACAGCTGCAGACCATAGAAGTCTAGCAGCATCAAGAAAAAGGAGGAAAAAGGTGGGATCAACCCCACCATGGCGTACAAAGAAAATACACCATCTCGCCGGCGTGCTCCTTCTCGAATGGGAGCTCTCCCCCGGCAAGGACTAGGTGGTTGAAGAAGTTCGAGGACCACCCCATAAGGGCCCAAACCTTCTTCAGGTCACTTTCGGTCTTCAAGCGGCTCTTGCGGAGACCCAACTCCATCGCAGCACAACGAGGCAAGGGAGGGAAAGAAAGCACAAGTTTGGGAGTTCGAACGCAAGTTCAGATGAGAGGCGTAAAGAACCCCAGATGGTGGGAGCTTTCCTTCTTAAGTAAGCCCCCGCAACGCTTGGATGGAAACCGCAGGGAAGCCGAAGATACTATTCAAAAATTTCACCCTGTTGATGACAAGAGGGCTCGGGACCACCTCGACGATCGAGTCGAGGTTCATACCTAGGCTAACGGTTTTCATCATGAAAGGAGGGAAGCCCAAAGGCGGCGTCCTAAAAAGGCGCGCGGAACGAATACGATTTTTGTATCGGGAACCGGCGACCTTCCATTTCGTGAGATCCGCACGCCAAAGATCTCATTTGCTGCATCCAGGATAGGCCACGCGGCGAGGATTTACCTCCAAAACTATCGCCAACGGCACATCTGAAGACTTTTGAAGACTCGGCTCAAAAGTCGAAGGATGGACCCACCTCTGGTGCAATGACTTCACCCAAGGGGTCATCCCCAGAGGTGGGCCCAGGGGGCCACTGTCGGTACCCTGAGTACCGTATACCCCTTGAGATTGCAAAGACCTCAAGGGAATGTCATCTACTTGATTTGAAGACCTTCGAAGGCCCATATGTCAGACATAACCGGACCCGCTTCCCCAACATGGTTAGTCCCAGGGTCGTCAAGTGTACCATCAAACCGAAGCTACTGCCCACAAGGGGGAAGATCCGTGCTATGTACCATAACGGCACCCCCGGACCTAACCCCAGACCGAGGGAAGCTCCGGAACTGACACGTGTCTGGTGGCACCAGACCTATCTGTTCCCCACAGTATGCTCCAGAGCTGCCACGTGTCCAATCGTCGGATCTTCAGCCTCAAACCTCCGCAAGACTCCACAACGGCTCCGGATCTTCAAAGGGGAATCAAGGACTTCAAGACCCGATTAAATGTCATGAATACTATCTTAGTGACACACGATCGGACGACCCTTATTACCAGTAATGGCTCTGTCAAAGCCCTTAACTCGGTCATTAAGGGTAATTAAGCGCATCAAATGTGTATCAATATGAGTAACCGCCGGGGCCACATGTCGGGTGAGGCCAACTTGTAACGATCTGTCCTTATACTATAAAAGGACAAGCAAACGATACATAGAGGAGGAGACTAACCTGACCTGCTCTGATCTGGTCTGGTCTAATCGGCTCACACGCGCACTCAACTTACGTCACCTGAGTTGAGTTCATACATCCAATACAACACAAATACATCTCGTGGAGTAGGGTATTACGCTCAGGCGGCCCGAGCCACGTAAATCTTTGTGTCTCCTGTGTCATTTTACATTTCACCTTCTTGAATCTCCGCGCGCCCACACCGAATCTCAAACTCCGCAAAAACTTTTAGTAATGTCGGGAGATCTACCGGATCAAAACCACCGATAGTTTGACTCTTTACGCGTTCAGTTAAACTCACGCATAGAGCCGTCCGACCTTTCCTTTGCTTTCTCTTCTTTTGCCCCACTTTGCCGCGATAGAGTTAGGTCTTCCCAAAAGCCGCATCAAGAGTAAGGATGATCTGATGAAGGTTCAGAGCTTCATGGGGTGGTCCAGCGACTCCTTCAACCACGTGACTCGCGTCGGCAAGCTTCCCTTCAACAAGGAGCGCCTTGGCGAGATGGTGTACTTCTCAGCGTACGCCATGGTCAGACTAATCCCACCTTTTTCAAGTTTCATCTTGATGCTGCTGGTGGCGACTTTTGTCCACTTTTGCGAGATGTGGGTGGTCGTGCCTCCCTGCATCGAGTTGTTTCGGACCTTCTTCACGGTCCATACAACCGGCAAGGGGACATAGGTACTTCTACTACTTTGTGAAGCACAAGAACTGTCCCTTCAAGTACTTGAAGTTGTTCTCCTCTAGCACATGGGATGACTAGAAGAAAGATCAGGTCATCATTGAAGTGGAGGAGCACGATAGGCTGGACCTTCCCCAGGGACTCCCTAACGTTGACACCGATGCCTAGAACGTAGTTCTGAAGATATTGGATGCGTTCAAGCCTGTACTAGACAAAATCCAAGAATGTGTGGATGGTGGAGTGACCTCCTAGATGGTCATTGGAAATTTTTTGGTGAACAGGAGGGCTCTATTGAAGAGAAGGGAGAGGCTCGCATGGGCCTTCATTAGTGTGATGGATGACGACTGGATTGAAACGGTTTGAAATCCAACTTGCATGATGAAGCTTTGAAGCTCCATATCAAGAAATTTTAGCATGGTTCCATTTCTGATGATGCCTTGACTCCGCCGGCTGCTTTCCTTCCTCTGAACATTATTCAAGATTTAATTAGGGGTGGTCACCCCTACCCCGAGCCAAAGGGTTGATGACATCGGCAAGGGCAAGGGCAAGGAGCCAGCAGAATCTTTCGGCCAGAAGAGGAAGCTAAGGAATGCCGATGGGAGCTCCGTTAGGTCTGCTCCATCTACAACTGCCCCTTCTCCTCGGCGAGGGAGATCTTCGGCAGCAACACCTCATCCGGTGCAGACGTCTTCAAGAGGCACTAGCTCTGGCCAGTCGACTCTAGTTCAAGTGCAAGCTATGGGCTCCAGGTCTAGTAGACCTTCCTAGCCAAGGAAGGCCTCAGCTGCAGCAACACCGATGCTGTCTATAGGCTCCGGGCGACATTCCGGAGCTCCCACTATGCCAACCACGGTGAGCTCCAGCTCCGAGCACCCGGTGAAGAAGTTCCACGCCAATTGGAGCGGTAGCTTTCCAAGGTAAGATTTGTTTTTTTCAACTTGATTTGCTATTCTCATTTTTGTCATGTTTTGAATCTTTCGGTTCTTTGTTTTTAGATCAATTAGGTAGAGCACGGAAGCTCCAACACCCGCCCCAACAACTGAAGCTTTGCAGACAAAAGTTCTAGCTCCAACTCCTACTTCTCCCCAAGTGTTGGTTGAGGTCACGACAGCTCCGGCACCGGCTGTTGTCGATCTAGATCCCGAAGAGACACCAGAAGCTCCCGTGGTATCGCCAGACCACAAGGAGGACATTTGTGAAGACGCTCCAATAGCACAGCACCAGCGACTGAAGCTACGGTACGAGATACGGAGATGGTGGAAGCTCTGGCATCGGAGCCGGAGGTAACCAAGGCTCTGGTCCCTGTGCTAGAGGTTGTTGCAGAGCCGACAGGTGAACCGGTGGCGCTAGAAGCTCCAGCCTTTGAGCTGAAAGTCATTGATATCCCGGTGACTGAGTCGGTGGTGCTCGAAGTTCCGGCAGGAGATAGTTGAAGCTACGGCTGCTGGGCCAGAGGTGGTTGAAGCTCTGACAGCTGAGCCAGAGATGACTGACGTACCGTCGCCCGTGTCAGCGGTGGAAGTGGCTTTGGAGGGAACTCCAATGACCGCTCTGGAGGTAATTGCTTCGGAGGTGTTCACACCTGAGCCGGAACATCCAGAAAAAGTGGTTGTAGGCTCTCCACCAGCAAAACGAGCAGCTAAAGACCCTACGGCTGGACCTTTAATGTTAGCCCTGGAGGTAGAAGTTCCCCCAGCAGGATCTTCCTCAACAGAGGCCGAGGCGCTCCCATAGGGCGACCCTAATGCCGTAGCAGCTTAGGGAACCAAGCTTGTGGCGTGGGACCCTATTTTTGTTCTTGAAGACCCTCTGGAGCCGGCGGAGATGACCTCGGCAGGTCCGAAGCCTATTTCTTTGGCGTTGTCTATTGACAATGCCTCCTCGAGCCTCAGATAGGTCCAGCTCACCTTCGATCATGACAGCATGGTCCTTGAAGAAGATCACCACACCTTGAGGCGTTGGCGCAATAGGCTCCACTTCGAGACCAAGCTTGCACGGACGAGGCTTGCTGATCAGAAGCAGTGGGTTGAGAAGGAAAAAGGCCCGATTGGAATACTGGTGCAAATTGCTGGAGGAAAAGGAGGCCTCCATCAGGGCCCTCGACGCTAATTCTATGGAGATTCTCGAGCAAGCTAAGGAAAGAAATGATGCTACTAACCAACCTCATGAAAGCCTCAATATATTAAACGAGATTCTCTTGAAGCGCCGATCAGACATCAATGCGAGGGAAGAAAAACTCATGGAACAGCAGGAGGATATTTTGAAAAGAGAGGAAGAGCTCGCCCAGAAGCTAACTTTGGCAGAGCAGAATTTGGCAAATCGCTCTAAGAAGCTTTATTTGAGGAGCAAGGAAGATGAACAGAAGTATTTCAAACTGGGGCAGGAACTCTCAAAAAGAGAAGCTGTTGTTGCCGCCAGAGAAGGGAAAGTAAGAGGCAGGGAGAAGGACCTGGCTCAATGGCTGAACCGCATCCACCTCCGGGAGATGGATCTAGCCAACCGCAAAAAGCAAGTTGTTGAGAGTATGCAGCAACATGCCAAAGTGGTCGAGCGCCTCGCTCGGGAAGGTTCAGAGCTAGCGGCTGCTAGGGGGTCACTGGAGGAGCTGTAGAGATCGAGGGCAACTGAATCCCTGCAGGTATGAGATTTTTTGGGGCGTGCGGACAGAGCTTTGGTGCTTCTTGGCTTCAGTCCAGTACGTCCGGAGAACTCAGCTCTGGAGCTGAACCAGATGCTGGTGGCACTTGGCTCTCCTGGCAGCAAACTCGACGCGATGGGTGATGTCATTGCCGACCAGCTGGAGATGGAGGGAAAATCTCTGGCCCAAAACATTGTCGAGTATGTATTGGCGTGTTACAAGAGCCGAGACCCCCAACTTTCTCTAGATCCGGTATTCGAAGGACTCATTGTCGAAGAGGAGGATGCCGCCAGGGCTAGCATCCAAGAAGCTACTAAGAAGGTTGCATTGTTTTTCCGCAAGACTTAGATCCTCCAGTAGTTAGGATCTTTTCCTTTTGCCTTTTGCTGTAATCCTTATTTTGTAATCTAGTACTTTGAATATATGAAATTCGCTCTTTCTGCAATGAATTCCATTTCGTCCTTGTCTTCAATACACTGTCCTTTATCTTGTCTACCCTCTGGTAGATGTTCACAATTTGATTGCGAACATGTACCAAAAGGATTTGACAATGTGTTGATGACTTAGGCGCTTCGAATTGTAGATTTTAGGTCCAAAAGTTATTTCTGACTTTTGCAAGAAGCTTTTGTTGCGTCAACGGTGGGACCCCTTGGGTTGATAGAGCTTCTTGGCTTCAACGATATCCACCATCAACCATAGAATATGTTGACAGTGGTCTCCTCGGGTGGTTACGCCATCTTAACTTGAATTATACTTCATGTCAACAGCAGGCCCCCATGGGAGTTTCCGGAGCTTGTTGGCTCTGGTGGCGCCCGCTTTCAACGTGCGAAACGTTGATGGCGGGCCCCCTTGGAGGTTGTCGGAGCTTAATAGCTCCGGCATCGTCCACCATCGCCATAGTTTTTATTTTTCCATTGCGTCAAAGACAAGACAAACCGTAAAATTCATCCTCTCATCTATAACTATTTTTTGACTCACTGTTCTCATTTGAATTTAAGATCCGAAGAAAGTCGATATGATGACAAGAAAATTGATATAATCCTTTGCAGATCTGAATGCTTTTAGGACCCTCCCTACTGAGGCCTGCTGAAATGTTGGTAGAGTGGCGTACTTAGGGTGCAAAACCAAGCTAAGTCGATAGCACACTCCTGACTTGTGTTGGCCTGGTGTTCAGGCGAGTAGACCATGCAGCAATGCTAGGATTCGAAAAGACCTCCAGTATAACTCGTGAAACATATGAATAACTTGGACTAAAATTCAAAAAGAATTGCACAACTTGTTATAGACAAGAAGGAGAAGGATAAATAAAAGAGAACGAGCCTGCACAAAATTAATGCACGTGGAGTCTGCTTTTATATAACAATGACTTTCATTATAGGTCCGGATTACAGGGGAGACAAGGACACACATAGGGTACGGAACAAAGATGAGCGTGCTATACATCTTGTGCTAACCCAGGGCAGATAGCTACACTTTTAGTGTTGCTACTGTGTCAAGTGTTGCTTGAACTTCTCGGACCCCCCTGGAGGGGTCCAGATGTTCTCTTGGAGGTCCTACCTGACTTTGTTTATAGACTTTATTATTTGCATTGCATATAATTACAGACTCACCTCTGTAACACTAAGTATATAACTTACGGAGGTGCTCGATGTTCCAAGGATTAGGAAGCTGGGTCCCATTCTCAGTTGCCAAGCAAACGCATCCGGGACGGGATACTTTGATCACTCGGAAGGGAACTTCCCAAGCAAGGGAAAGTTTGTTCATCCCTTCACGAGTTTGTATTCTCCATAGCACCAGATCACCTTCCTTGAGCTGTCGGTTATGCACATGCCTTTGATGATAGCGCCAGAGCGTTTGGTGATAACGTGCATTCCGAACTGCTGCTTGGCACCTTCCCTTGTCGACGAGGTCAAGATCTTCAAGCCGGAGCTGGTCTTGTGTGGCTTTGTCAATGGTTCGGACCCGGAGTGACCCCGAGGTGATCTCCGAAGGAAGGACTGCTTCAGCTTCGTACACCGGGAAGAAGGGTGTCTCTCCGGATGACCGATTAGTGTTATTCTACTTGCCCACAATGCGGACGGAAGCTCCTCGATCCAATTGGCTCCATGTTTCTTCAAGAGCTCATAAGTGCGCGTCTTGAGTCCTTTCAATATTTCCGCGTTTGCTCTCTCGGCTTGGCCATTACTTGCCAGGTGAGCTACTGATGCATAGCTAACTTGAATTCCGAGGTCTTCACAATACTCTTGAAATGCTGCACTTGTAAATTAGGTTCCGTTGTGAGTGCTGACTCTGTTTGGAACTCCAAATCTGCAGATTATGGACTTCAAGAACTTGACTGCTGATTGCTTATTGATAGTCACAACTAGAGTAGCTTTTGGCCACTTTGTAAACTTGTCGATGGCGACATACATGAACCTATAACCTCCGTTGTCTTTTGGGAAAGGTCCCAAGATGTCCATGCCCCACACAGCGAGTGGCCATGTAGGAGGAATCATTTGCAGAGACTGAGCTGGTGTGTGAATTGGTTTTGCATGGAATTGACACACTTCACATTTTTTCACCAACTCCACAGCGTCCTGCAGTGCTGTAGGTCAGTAGAAGCCATGAGGAAAAGCTTTGCCGACCGGTATGCGGGAAGACGATTGGTTCCCACACTCGCCTCCATCGATCTCCACGAGGAGCTCGCAACCTTCTTCCCTTGCTATGCACCGCATTAGGACGCTGTTGGCACCTCGCTGGTAGAGATCCCCTTCTACCTGCGTGTATCTTTTAGCCAATCTGACGATTCGGTCAGCGGATACACCATCTCCAGGAAGGTGGTTTTCTTTCAAGTAGCTCCAAATCTCCGAGATCCATCCATCGGAGGTAACTTGAGTTTCTGGGTCTTGCGTGGCAGGTTGCTCGGAGCTTCCTGCAGCACCTACAACCCTTGGTGGACGCCATGGTAACAGGGCCGCCAGGACTGCCAGCTTCGAGGTGCTGGTCTCACCCCCTTCACTCAATTTGGTAGACTAAGCTGTTGGTCTTGACAACCTCCGAACAAAGATCCCGTCTGGACCAGAGCTCCGGTTGAGGCCTTTGTAGAGAGTTCATCAGCTTCAACGTTGTGGAGACGTTGAACATGGTGGAGATCTAAGTCTTCAAAGTCTTTCTCGAGCCTCTGCACTTCAAGGAGATAAGTGGCTAGTTGGGGGTTGTTACAGCTGTATTCACCTTTGACTTGTTTTATGATGAGCTACGAATCACCCTTCACCAACAATTGCTTGACACCATAGGATAGTGTCACCTTGAGCCCAAAGATGAGAGCTTCATTGTCCGCCATGTTTTTGGTCGCCTTGAAGTCAATGTGAACCATATATTTGACCTTCTCCCCAATCGGAGCGTGGAGAAGTATTCTAGCTTCAGACCCCTACCTCTGCACAGAGCGGTCGAAGTAGAGGGTCCGATGAGGCTCAGTGAACACTTGGACCTTTGGTTCCGTCTTCTCCCCGATCGAACTTTGATAATCAATTACTCCTAGTAGAATCGATCAAATTACTCCCAATAAATTCTGGTAGACTCATCTTTATCCCTATTTTGCAATGGTGCAATTTGTTGGACATGAGAGTCCCAGAGTTTTCATAATTAATTACATTGAGCTAACTTCTTGGGAAATTAATTACCCCTATTCTACTAATTGGAAAATTCCCAATTCTAGTCAGAACACTCTTAAAATACTCTAGATCTCTAGTAACAATTTCAAGTTCATTGGACTTCATTTACTGGACCAAACAGTGTGTCAATCTCCTATGCCCATAGAAAACTCAAAAATGTACAGAAACATTTCCAGATTTTATCGCAAACTTGTAAAATCAATTCCTCCTTGTAGGAAGCTCAGAAAATTGTGAACCGTATCTTTCTAGAATCATTGGGACCTTCTCTACAATAATCATCCACTCTTAACAATGAAAAAACTCCATATTTAATACAAAAATTCAGGGAAGCCTTTTACTTGTTGGAATTTTAGAGACAACAAGCTTCCTTGAACATCTCCAATTCATGGTCTATATCTTCCTCATAGAACCTAGTATTCAATGTAAAAATGCCAAAACAAATTAAAATCATTTTCTTACCTGATCAGTACTTATAAGATCTTTTCCATAGTTTTAATATCACTCATGTACTTTATATATTGCATATCATATAGTGACTGAGATCGAGGAGGAGCTGCAGGCCTTGGACAGCATCCTCCTTGAGGCCAACTTTCATACTGACTCATAGCCATGCAAGCCCTGGTTTGCATTAAGTGCTATTTCAAAATATCTATTTGTATCACTTATGTCGAGGATGAGTTTTGTGCATTAGGGCTAAGGTGCTTGTTACTCCACTTGCATGACCCATGAATCCCATTAAGTATTGGGTAGGTCTACAGCTTGACGAGTAGAAAATGCCATGCTAATGTTTTGAGGAATTCAGTAGAAATCGAGTAGTTGGAATCTACTCACGAGATATAATTTTATGAGTCTAGATGGATTTGATCGAAGGATGGTTTACGAATATGAATTTGAGACGGAGCAACGGGATAGGATGCAGCGAGACATGGTCTCACGTGCGTAGCCCTGCTTGTGTCTATTGAGGACCAATCCGTGTGAGGCCCAACTGTACCAGATGCATACTGGGCATATAGAATCCAGGAAACCAATGTAACTTGATAACTTGGGGGTCAAGGCATAGCCTACTGTTGATAGGGGTGGGCTGAGGGCAGCATGGTGTAAATCTGTCGGCGGGCACGGACACGCTCCGTGCGGGGACCTTATGCCTGTGATTGTGGGACCGGTTTGGCAGTTGAGATTCTTCTAAAAGGTTGTTGCATATGACGTGGTGAGGAACACGGCACACTCCTTATGCAAAAGTGTACGTCACATGTTATTCGAGTGTCTTATGATTGCAATCACCGTCCCTCGTGGTTATTTGAGTACCATTTGTTCACTGCGCTGTGACGTAGTAAATACTGAAAAAGCCAGGATAATATTATGTATTGAATTATAATTGTTTTGCAACTATGATTGCTATAGAATATGATCACAAAAGTTACTTTTATTGAAGCTTTAAGCTCCTGTTAATAACTTGAAAATTAAGGATCAACATGTAGGAGAGTAATTTAATGTTATATCTATTCCTATGTTAAGTATCCCTGCATGTAGAGTTCTATGTTTAGGTGAGACGGTTAAGTCTTGCTGAGCCTTCGTGCTCACGATTTCTATATTAAGTTGTTTGCAGGTGAGACATATGAGGAAGGGCCCGAAGATGAGGTGATGCCCTGATCAGGGTACCGCCTAGTGGGAGCCCTACATGCTGCCGTGAATATGTTGTGTGTTGCTAGTGTGTAGCGTCCTTGGGCTGGATGGTTGCACTTTTGTGTAGCTAGGATGAGAGTTTAGCTATGAGTATTACTTCCTCTGTATATTAAGTATTGTAAAAGACATCCGCTATTTATATAAATAAAATTTTGTATTTTGTTGAATTCTTTTCGTATGTGTTGTTGGGTGTCGCATCGCACGGCACCACCCTCTGCGCTACCTGGAATGTGTGGACTCGGTCCTCACAACCTGGTATCAGAGCCTCATTGGGAATAGCACGCTCGAAAAAAGCCTATTTTGAAAACTTAGAAGTAGTCGAGTGAGGATTCGTTACTATGCCCACATAAGGTCTATTATAGTATTAATTACTTAAGGTGGCAAGCTAACTTATGTGTTATTATATTCTATAACGACGCTCGGACATCAGGTAAGAGGTAAGGTATGCCACCACAATCGAATCAATTGCAGTAAGCTCACCATGCGAGAGGTAGCATGTGATTGTTTCCATGGCTTAGCACAAAAAAGTTAATATGAGTCTCTGAAAATCTCCATGTTTCTTAGAACATATGACACGCGGTACTCCAGCGTGCCTCAAAATTAGTTAGAGCCCCCGTCGGGTGGGACATAACCCGATGCGGCCCCTAATGATTCAGCACAATACAAAGACGTGGGACCCTGTCGGGTGGTAGAAAACCCAGCCATGTACCTCGAGACGTGGCTTAGCTCAGGGCAGCCCATATGAAATCATACAAGACGAATGTTTTTACTTTCATATATATTATTGTTAAATGATCGCCCGTGCGGGCTGTGGCATACGGCACCATATGATTTATCTGTAATTTGTGTGTAGTTACAGGTGCACTAACCATGTTTTAAGTAGATCGAGTTGAAAACGTTTGCGAGTGAACATCATTAGTGCCACCGTTGAGATGTATGCCGGAATATGGGCTTAGGATTTTCATTGGTGAGGGTGTAGTACAGCATTGCATTCGAGTTTCATCAGGCACATCGACGACGATATCCGTGCTGGAGGTGTGACTCGACAACAAGTAAAAAATTCCAACTTAGGACTAAGTTTGAATTTGTAATCACTGTTTTGGAGCGTGCTGGTCAGATTTACAATTAATCATGTGGTCACTGTGATAAGCAGGCATATGGTTTGGAAACTTGACAAAGTCCTCCACAAGTTTCATTTGCAGCTCTAAGGCAGATTTCAAGATTTAAAACTTAAAAAAAATCATTTGAACTTAAATTGCCCAGTTCCTGGTTCAAACTGTGAACTGGACAGAAAATTGACTAAGCTTGAAATATCATAACTTTCTGTATAATTCACCCCTGAAGATTTAAAATACATGATTGGAAAGTGTAGAGAGTCCATTAAAACTCTTATGTGCAACTCCGGATCAGAATCCCCCGGTAAACTAGTGAAAAATTCAAATTTCCAAACTCTATTAAATGTGGACAGAGACTTGACAGTTTCTTTATTCTGTCACTCTCTTTATCATATCTCTTAGTGGAATCGATGAATGCTTTCATGTAATGCATTTCTGTAATCCTGAGGATATATGGAACAATGTTATAATTTATGATTTTTGCATATTCTGATATTTTGTATCTGGAAAAAGGTGGACAAAATCAGCCTTAAACAGAGGAGGTGCTGTCAAAATTTTTTCCATAAACAGTGTCAAATTGCAAAAATCATATATCCGTATACACAAAAGGTCCGGAGGCAAATAAATACATTATGGAAAATTCTTTGAGTCTACTACAACTTTGTATTTTAACTCAAGTCCTGAATGTGCTTCTAAGTGGACGAAAATTTCCGATTTTTCCAGACTGGTCAAAATGAACAGAAACTGAGACAGAGTTCCAGTGTTATGTTTCTTTTGGCATTTTAATTTGGATTCACTTTCATAAATCAATTAGCACATACATAATCTGTTTCTCAACAATGTCTGTTGAATTTGAGTATTTGACTCATTGAATTACTTCTTTTATAGATGGCGGATGTGATTCTATTGCCGGACGGGTGGGTGTTCTCCACGTGCGCCAACCGTCCGGGCTTCCCGATCATGCTATGGGAAATGCTCCAACAGTTTGGCTTCATCGAAATGCCAGGATATTGGGGTCAAGAGACAGTTGACAGAGGCGTACTGTCATTCACCATCCTGGTCGATATCTCTGCTAGTCCACGTCTTTATGGATGGGCTCCTTTTTGGGTCACTACCCTGGGAGCTCGTTTGAAGGACACGTGGGCCACAGCAGCGAGTGAAGCACTTATGAAGCTTTGCGAGCTTCATCAAGATGCCATGGCTGGGACACAATTTGCTCATCTCCTGGTCCGTGGTGTGGCTGGTTTTAAGTGGCAACGTCGTATGGTTGAGGCCTATCAACCGGACAGCGATACGACATGAACAACACTTGGGACTTATACCGCTTCATCCAGCATGGTGGTTATTGCGCAGAGTGCAATCATTCTGCAGCAGGCTGAGGCATTGAGGCAAGCTATTCGACGAGGTGACACTCTTGATTACATCAATGGGAACATACATTCGTTCCTGGCTCCGAAGAATCACCGGCTGAATCAATGCGAGGATTAGCTGCATCACACATGCACTAGACAGCAGAAAGCTCGCGCCGAACTGCAGCAAACTCGCAAGGAACTGCAGCAAGCTCATTGTGAACTGCAGGCAAGTCAATTGGTGGTGCAGCAACAGCAAGAGCAGCTGTTGGTAGTCACCGAGGCAAGAGATGAAGCCGTCGAAGAAGCTCAGGGTTGGGAGTTCAAGGCAGGCCAACTTCAGTTTGAATTGTTGGAGGCCGAAGCACACTTGCCGCATCCGGTCGTGTATCCACCGGCTCAGAACATGTCGCTGAAAATGGGTGAGCAGGTGCCTTCAAGTTTTGAGGAGGAGGAAGATCTTGATATACTCGAGTACGTCGACGAAGATTCATCGGAGTAGGATGGGGTAGCACTACTGCCATCACGGTGCAACATTTAGTTGGTGGTTGCTCGTGTTTATTTTGTAGCCATGTTTGTATCATATAATAAATAGTTGTGGGTGTGTAGGAGATGACAAGGTGTGTATGACGACTCATGGAGACCAAGTATAGTTGAGGTGCACTTCCATAGTGGAGTCCGTCCTATTGGATTTCACTATTGTAAACTTGGTCATGAGATAATATATCTTGTATAAAGTTTGTACTTTATCAATATATGTGAATGTTATGCAATTATCACATTGTCCATGCTCGCACTACTATGGTATAAATGGATGAAGAAAACAAACATGTTGCTGATTTTAATTCATGTGGATGCAGAATGGCGCGCACACGTTCTATGTTCGAGATGGGAGGCTCTAGCCGGGGTCCTGAGGATGAATCTCCGACTTGGGAGCAAACCACGACATCGCAGCAACAAGCTCCTCCACCACAACCACCTGAACCTCCGAGGACTGTCGCGGAGATTCAGGCCGCAGTACTGGGCTCGCGCGACGAGCGAACCGAGTTATTGAGGATGTTGGTGCAGAGTTCGTCCCGTCAAGGGGTGCGACAAGACAATGGGCAATGCCAGCCTCCACAGAGTTCATACTCAGAATTCTTCGCAACGCATCCAGCATTCTTCATGGAGGCCGAGGAGCCTCTGGAGGCGGGCAACTTTATCCGCACACTCGAGGCAAAGTTCGGTCTGCTATGATGCACCGAACAACAGAAGGCGCTGTTCGCAACGCAACAACTTCTGGGATCCCCGGTGCTTGGTGGGCGAACTAAATCACGTCACTGCCAGTTTATCATGCCGTCACCTGGACTGAATTCCGGGAGGTGTTCCACGCCTACCATATACCTCCCGGTATAACGAAGAGGAAGCTTTAGGATTTTCTGGAGCTAAAGCAAGGCGGGGGGGGGGGGGGGGGGGGGGGAGTGCCCATGAATACTCCCGCGCATTCAACCATCTAGCGCAGAACGCGCCGGAGTATGTTGGAACAGAAGATAAAAAGTGAGACACATTTTTCTGGGGCCTTAATCCCAAGATGAAGGTCTAACTTGCACAATGCAACCGCGGCACCTTCAATGGCATCATCAATGCTGCGATTTTACAGGAGGATGCTCAGCGCGAGCTTGTTTCTGATAAGAGGAGACAGAGCGCGCCTTTGATCAGCAGCAGTGGTGGTCCATAGAAGTACCGTGTAGTGTATCGCTCACCATCCGGTCAGCAATGGCAGCCATCGGGGCGACCACAGCAGTTCTGCAGTCGTTCATTTGCACCGAGTTTCCGACCGCCATTTTCACAGCAGCAGCAGCAGCAGCAACAGATGGTTCCTTGTGCATATCCACCTCCACCACGTGCACCGGGATTCTATTGGCAGCTTGGCAGGAACCCGACACAATACACGTGCTACATGTGTGGCTGTTTTGGGAATTTTTCAAGGGACTGCCCCGAACAGCGACAAGGCAGCGCGCAAGCACCATATCCGGGTGTAACTCAGCCCCACAACCAGTCCAGAAGCCAGCACCAAAACCCGGCAGCATCCACTGCATAACCATTGAAGACATGCCGGAAGGCGAACCCGTTCTCGTGGGTACGTTCTCTCTACTCCAAAATCCCGTAATCAAACTCTTTGACTCCGGTGCCACCCATAATTTCATTAGCCAATCATATGTTGTCAAGCATCAGTTATCTATTAGTCCTACAGAAAGTCCATATTGTATTTGCTCTCCAGGTGGGAAAATAGCAGCGGACATGAAAGTCAATAAAGCACAACTTAAGATGGGTGGGAATATCTATCCGACTTCTCTAATTATATTAGGGGGTCAAAAGCTTGATGCCATCTTAGGAATGTCGTGCTTACACCGTCATGCTGTTCTCGACATTGTTCCACGTGTGGTCCATTTAAACTCTCCACTACATGCACCACACACTCTCATTCTAGACCGCCTTATCCAAGAAATTCCAGCCACATATAACACCGAAGCCACAAAGCTTGAGGACGTTCGTGTGGTCCGTGAATATCCAGACGTGTTTCCCTACGACCTTCCGGGTATGCCACCGGCTAGGGACATCGTGTTCAAGGTTGAAATTATTCCAGGAACCACGCCTATTTCTCGGAGGTCATGCAAGATGGCACCCAATGAGTTGGCGGAATTAAAGGAGCATTTGAAGGATCTGCTAGACAAAGGTCTCATACGCCCAAGTTTATCACCTTGGGGCTGCTCCGCATTATTTGTGAAAAAGGACAAGATGTTATGTCTATGTGTGGACTATTGTCCGCTCAACTCTGTGACAATGAAGAATAAGTATCCACTACCACGCATCGATATCTTATTCGATCAATTAGTGGGTGCTAAGGATTTCTCAAAGATAGATCTTTGGTCCGGATATCATCAAATAAAAATCTGACCGGAGGTTATACCAAAGATGGCATTCTCGACAAGATACGGACTCTACGAATATCTTGTCATGTCATTTGGACTTACCAACACGCCAGCTCACTTCATGTATTTGATGAATTCAGTATTCATGCCGGAGTTGGACAAGTTTGTCGTGGTCTTCATCGATGACATTCTAGTCTATTCAAAATAAGAAGAAGAACATGCCAAACACTTGCATATCATGGTCCAACGATTGTGAGATCACAAGATTTATGCAAACTTCAGCAAGTGTGAGTTTTGGATCAGCCACGTGCCTTTTTGTTGTCACATTATTTCAGCGGAGGGCATTGTTGTTGATCCAAGCAAAATTGTGCAAGTGCTAAAATAGAAGTCTCCAACGTCCGTACATGCGCAGCTTCCTCGGGTTAGCAGGATACTATTGGAGGTTCATTCTGAGCTTCTCAAAAATTGCTAAACCAATGAAAGAGCTGCTGAAAAAGGAGACCACATATAATTGGAGCAGGCCATGTGAGGATGCATTTCAAACATTGGTGAAACATCTCACAACAGCTTCAATGCTAGCTCAATCAGATACGACCAAATCTTTTGACGTTTTATTGTGATGTGGCTGGCATTGGTCTCGGCTGCATGTTAATGCATGAAGGCTGTGTGATTGCATATGGCTCACGGCAGCTCCGAAATCATGAGTAGCATTATCCAACTGATGACCTTGAGCTCGCTGCAGTGGTGCTCGCTTTCAAAATGTGGAGGCACTTTTTGTTGGGAAACCTAGTGCATCTCTACACCAATCACAAGAGCCTAAAATATATCTTCACTCAAAAGGAGTTGAATATGCGATAGCGGAGATGGTTAGAGATGATCAAAGATTAAGAGATTGAAATTCATTACCATCCCGACATGGCAAATGTGGTTGCCGATGCGCTAAGTCGCAAGTCTGACGTCAATAATTTGTCCATCAATCCAATGGACGAGGACGAGCCGAGTTTATACTTGGTTCCATATGGAGCTTTATATTATCTTGCTCTCGTTTCTAAAATATGAGAGGAGATTATGAAAGCTCAAAAGAAATACGTGGGTATGTCGCACATTCGGAGGAGAATGAAGAATGGAGAAATGAAGTGCTTTCGAAGTGATGAGCATGGTACTCTATGGTTCAAAGACCGTATAGTGGTACCCCGGGATTTGACACTTCGGAAGAAAATCATGGATGAAGCTCACTTGTCCAAGTATTCTATTCATTCGGGCAGCAACAAGATTTATCAAGACCTGAACACCAGATTTTGTTGGACACGGATGAAAAGAGAAATTGCAAAATACGTATCCGAGTGTGATACGTGCCGGCAGGTGAAAGCCGACCACATGAAGAAAGCCGAACAACTGCAACCATTAAATATTCCGTCCTAGAAATGGGAGGAAATTAGTATGGATTTCATTGTTGGATTACCTCTCACGTTCCACAAGCATGATTCGATCTATGTGATTGTCGATCGACTAACCAAATCAGCTCATTTCATCCCTGTACATACAAAGTACATTGCCAAAAAGTATGGGGAGATTTATATTACAAGAGTCATGTGCTTGCACGGAGTTCCCTGGACAATTATTTGGGATCGCTGTGGACTGTTCGTTGCTCATTTCTGGGAGCAGTTGCAGGCATCGTTAGGGACGAAACTGATCCGAAGCTCCACATATCACGCGCAGACTGACGGTCAAGCTGAGCGGGTGAATCATGTTCTTGAAGATATGCTATGCGCTTGTGCCATCCACCACGGTAAAAATTGGGATGATTATTTACCATTGGCGCAGTTCTCACATAACAATGGCTATCAAGCTAGCATCAAGATGGTGTCTTATGAAGATCTCTACGGCCATATATGTCGCACACCACTCAACTGGTGTGAATCCGGTGAGCGAGTGATATATGGCATTGATCTCGTGAATGAAGCCGATGAACGAATGCGAGTAATCCAAGCCAATTTCAAGGCTACTCAATCTCGTCAAAAAAGTTATGCGGATAAGAGACGTCGACCTCTCCACTTCGACCTCGAAGACCACGTTTATCGTCGTGTCTCTCCGATGAAAGAAATTCATCATTTCAAAGTGAAGGGAAAACTTGCTCCACGATTTATCGGTCCGTTCGCAGTCATTGAAAAATGCGAACCCGTGGCCTATCGCTTGGAGTTACCCGCATCACTTACTGATATTCATAATGTATTCCATATCTCTCAGCTGAGGGAATGCCTAAAATCCCCAGCTGAAATCCGCACCGAAGACCTTGAACCTCTGCAACCGGATCCCACTTATTATGAGTATCCGATCCGGATTATCGATGAAAAGACTCGCGCCACCAGGAATCGGACCTTGTACTTCTACAATGTCTCGTCGAGTAAGCATACCGCTGAGGAAGCGACATGGAAAAGCGAGGACTATCTCCGATCAAATTATCCGGATTTGTTATCATCTCATATTCGGTAATCCTTCACCTCCGTCTCTTTCATTTGTAATCTCGGGACAAGATGGTTTTAAGGGAGGGAGGATGTAAAAGCCCAAAAAATTTCTTAGTGCAAAGTTCAGATGGGAAATGTAAAAATTTTGAATGAGAAAATAAATCAAAATGACAATTGAAAAATCAAACCAATTCAAACTTCAATTTAGGGATTTCAAAAATTAAAATTAGCTCCTGTTCAAAACTTGACAAAATAAAATTTTGATTTCACCAGTAGCATCCAAATATTTCAATTAGCATCCATGTCAAATTTCATAACGTTTAGAGCGCATATGCTATTCAGTTCAATGTGTACATTAAATCCTATTCAAATTCAAATTTAAATTTGAATTTCAATTGAAACTTGATCAATTCAATGTTTTGTGTCCCGAATCAATTTCTACACCTTCAATTTAGTCTACCAGAAAAAGATCCAGAATTTTCGGAACAATATAGGTGGGAGAATTGAAGGACCAGAGAAGATAGACTTGAGGGGGCTGCGGGACCCACTGCTCAGTGAGGTTACTACGTGAGCAGCTCCTCTGTTTCTCACCATGGCGACACCGCACGGCATGCACGCCACAGCGCTGCCTGCTTGTTTGCTTCTAAGCGTGTTCCCTACTCCTCATCATCTCTATCTCTACACCTTTGACCCGAGTGGAAAAGCATCGACATTTCTTCCTTTGTTCTCCCCGGAGCTCTCACCGTCGCCCTTGCTGCCTCCCCATGTAGCTCAGGTTACGGGCCGAGTTCGCACTCTATTGCATCACCAAAAAGGTGCACCGAGCTCCCCTCTAGCTTCTGGTACAATCGGTTCCTTCTTCCATTACTTGTTGCCTTGGTATTTTAAAGTTTTCCTGGAGCTTGCGGAGGAAGCCGCCGGGTAGCTTTCTGCTCCACAAGGACAAGCCAATCCAAGAAAGTTCTCGTCTTTTTCCTTAAAGCAATAATTTGTGCAAAGGTACATAGATTCTGCTGGTGAACTTTCAGCCCCAATCGTGCCTCCTAGCTCCTGTATTTCGAGTTCAACCGAAGCTAGTTCATACCGGGGTCACTAGGTCATCGATTGAATTCGGTTTCTACGTGCCACCATTCTTTAATCAGGTTTGGAAATAGCATGCCAACCTCCTAGCGAACCCTCTCAAACAAACAGCAAGGAAAATCTTTGATGGTTGGCCAGGTTCTTCGAGCTTTCCTCGCCGCCATGGAAAATCCCGTCGGTCCACCGTCGAGGTCGATGTTTCTAACTATTCCAACCTTTTTCATCCCCCTATTCATCTTCCCCAGGATCCTAGAAACGTTTTTGAGTGATTTACGAGGAGTTTGAGCCACGGAGTGGCTTTTTTGACCTCATCGAACTGGTCGCGGCCGCCGTTGCCGTCGCGCATAGGGTTCCAGTCACCGCCCGCCTGCGCCATCCACTCCAACGTACTCAGTGCACATTTTTAGGCATAGGCGGCCGTTACCAGGTGGGGAGATGTGCGGGAGAGCAGTTCCGGCAGCCCTCACCGGCTTGTGCCACCGCGCCACCCACGGGCGCCGCCCCTGTCGCAAGGAAGACAAACGGGGCGACAGGCCCCACATGTCATTGTCTATTTTACATCCTTCAAATTTGCTATGGCCACTGGATCGATTGCGGCTGCGCGGGTTAAACCCTATGGCCCATATGTTGCCCAGTTGCGATTGGGTCACTTTAAACAGTGGAGCCCAGTTGATTAATTAAAACGTTTCCCAGTTAAAATCAATTCCAGATTTTGTCCAAACTTTAAAAATCAATTACTCCTAGTAGAATTGCTCAAATAATTCCCAATAAATTCTGGTCGACTCAAATTGATTCCTATTTTGCAGTGGCACAATTTTTTAGACAGAATGTTCATAATTAATTCCTTTGAGCTAACTGCCAGGGAAATTAATTACCCCTGTTTTGCTAATTGGAAAATTCCCAATTTTGTTCAGAACACTCTTAAATATTCCTTGGATCTCCAGTAAAAATTTCAATTACATTGGACTTCATTTAATGGACCAAACAGTGTGTAAATCTCCTGTGCCCATAGAAAATTCAAAAATGTACAGAAACATTTCCAGATTTTATCCCAAACTTGTAAAATCAATTCCTCCCTGTAGGAAGCTCAGAAAATTATGAAATGTTTTTCCTAGAATCAGTGGGACATCCTCTACCATAATCATCCACTTTTAACCATGACAAAACTTCAGATTTAATACAAAAATTCAGAGAAACCTTTTACTTGCTGGAATCTTAGAGACAACAAGCTTCCTTGAACATCTCGAGTTCTTGGTCCAGATCTTCCTCATAGAACCTAGTATTCAATGTAAAAATCCCAAAGCTAGTTAAGATCATTTTGTTACCTGATTAGTACTTATAAGATCTTTTCTATAGTCTCAATATCACTCATGTATTTTATATATTGCATATCATATAGTGATCGAGATCGAGGAGGAGCCGGAGGCCTTGGATAGCATCCTCCCTGAGGCTAACTTTGGTACTGACTCGCAGCCAGGTAAGCCCCAGTTGGCATTTAAGTGATATTTCAAAATTTCTATTTGTATCACTTATGTCTAGGATAAGTTTTGTGCGTTAGGGCTAAGGTGCTTGTTACTCCACTTGCATGACCCACCAATCCCATGGAGTATTGGTTAGGTTTACAGCTTGACAATAGAAAATGCCATGCTAATGTTTTGAGGAATTCGGTAGAAGTCGAGTAGTTGGAATTTACTCGCGAGATAGGATTTTATCACACGGGATGGATTTTGTCAAAGGATGGTTTATGAATATGAATTTGAGACCGAGCAGCGGGATAGAATGCAGCGAGACATGGTCTCACATGCGTAGCCTTGATTGTGTTGATCGAGGACCGATCCGTGTGCGGCCCTGCTGGATAGGTTTGAACTGTGCCAGATGCATATTGGGCATATGGAACCCATGAAACCGATGTAACTTGATAACATGGGGCTTGAGGCATAGCCCACTGTTGAAAGGGGTGGGTTGAGGCAGCAAGGTGTAAATCTACCGGCGGGCACATACACGCTCCGTGCCGGGACATTATGCCTGCGATTGTGGGACCGGTTCAGCAGTTGAGTTTCTTGTGAAAGGTTGTTGCGTATGATGTGGTGAGGAACACGACACGCTCTTTATGCATGGGTGTACGATACATGTTATTCCGGATGTAGAGTTCCATGTTTAGGTGAGACGGTTAAGTCTTGTTGAGAATTCGTGCTCACGATTGCTATATTAGTTGATTGCGGGTGAGACATATGAGGAAGGGCCCGAAGATGAGGCGATGCCCCCGTAGGGGTATACCGCCGAGTGGTGGATCCTACTCGATTCATTCCTCAAATCCAGATCCATGTTGGAGTTGGTTAGGAGGACAGAGTTTCAAGGACATTGATTCATCTGCAAGGGGGGTTGACACTGCTAAATGAGGAGTATGTTATAGTAGTGGATGCTGATGAGATCCTGGGTAAAAATGACGGCAACATCAATATTCAACATGTTCATCAACATTTTATTGATGAACTCAACTTGACTGTTAGGTACACTTCCATTACACCACTAGGAATAATGATATTCAGTCTCGATAGTAGTTTCCAAAGAGATAGCCTTCTTCTACCTAACCCTCTTGAGGTTGCTCATATTAAAGTCAGGTCTGAGAGACATGACTAACACATTATAACCAATGGGTAAGAAATTTTGACCGCGTTGGTTGGATTATGATACTAGGCTTCCACCTGGTTTACGTGACACTAGAGTGCATTGTATTAGAGGTTCCTCAATTGGGAGGTTGATCCAGTGGCACAGCAATCCAGGTGCCCTTATGTTTGTTTTAGGGAATTTATTTTATTTAACGTGGTCCGAGAGCTTGTTGGTATGTGCTAAACTCACCTTCCAATTGTTTGAATGTAAACATCGATACTGATGATGAATAAACCAGATTGTGTTTTATGTTGGTTGGGTGTTTCAAGTTTAGGTCTAGGATCATCTCCTACTTCATCCACCTTCCTCCCTTTTCCACTATTACCCATGTCATGTCATGAGAACTGGAAACAAATGGAAGATTCATGTCAACTTAACATTCAAACAAAGATTGTCTGGGCTGATGCAAGTAATGAAAAAGAATGTTTTGGATCAACCTCATAGAGACAAAAACATAACTGAAAAATAATCTCAAGAAACTGAAAAGTTAAAAACGACATTCAAGTTAAGCGATAGTTTGAAGAACAAGGAGAAGGTTCTCTCCAGGATCTGAAGGAAATGTTTTAAGTAAAAGGCATTCCGAATTAAAAGGTTCAATATTTCAATGAAATATTTCATCTCTAATATAAGTTCACTTCAAGGAAAACCAAAAATACTTAATGACTTACATCACATGATGCTGCAACGATTGCCATGGAAAAAATTGTTGATGATAGTGCAGATGCGGAATGCTCACTATTTCCTCCCTAGTACTACGGTCATGGTGCAAGAGGGTTCGGGCACAGCGGGTGGCATGTCACCGGGGCACAAAAGATCTTACGAAGAAAGAGCAGCTCCATGGACCTTAGATTGGGTGGGAAGGAATGAAGCTGTTAGCCGAAAGTAATGAATGGAGTCGATGAGAGAAAATGATGAAAAACTGAACCGTGGCAAAACACCAATCAGAAAATATAAAAGTTTAATTTTTCTATTTCTGCTGTTGTTCACACTTTGGGCTTCACTATATGGTAGGCATCTACTTTTTTTTTATTATGACTTGATTGGGCAAGCACACGGGAAAACTAGGGTGAACATTATGAACTTAAGTATGGAAGGTACAAGACTCTACATGCTGTAGAAAATGGGTTCCATCGAGTGTTTCCTATGCCTAATCAGCAAAACTACTATTTTGGCGCATCACCATTGTTTTACGCGTCTAGGATGGTTACGTCTTAAATATCATTGGGTAGAACAGTCCCTACATGTTGGCATATCAAGAAACTACCATCTTTAGATGATTGGCTCTCACAATACCTTTTTTCTTGGCTGTCATAATCCGTAGAGCTGGTGCCTGAGAAGGTATGCTTCTGACATTCCCTGTAGAAATTCGAATCTTGGAGTACTTGAAGGTGAAATGTACATCGATGCCATTGCATTTATGGATAGTTCTGTGATCCTTAGGATTGACAACATCCATTGGGATCATGGTGAAATTGAATAAGAATGTGGACTGAATTAGGTACAAATGACTATGAGAAATAATGTGTTGTTGGATATAAAGGTGAATGATGGATGATCATCTGTTTATCTCAATCATTTTTAGCTCTTGATGCCAAAGATAATGGAAAATATTGTTTTAGGTAACTTGTGTTGTCTCATAACATTTACATTCATAATTCCACTTTACAATAGAAACAATCATTCATACTTGCCCAAATTGGTTCAAAAGTACCGTAAGGATCAGTTCTAAACATCCGCGGCCGCATGGCCATTGCGACTGTGGGGACCGGAGTCCACTCATCCGAGGATCTCATTGGGTGGTGCCGTGCGATGCGGCACCTAACAACACACATGAAAAGGATACCAAAACATATAACGTTTTCATTTCATAATAAGAAGAGTTTACAAAAGAGTGTACAACAGATGTACACACGTAGCGGAAAATACATACTCATAATCTCACCTAACTAAGCAGGAGAGAAGATGTCCATGCCCTAGGACGCTTCTCACTAGCAACATAAAGAACATTCAACAGCGGTGTGGTTCACATGAGATTCAAGATCTCATGTACAACCTGAACAACAGAAATAAACCTAATACCTGCAAAAAACGTTAAAGCGCAAACGTGAGCATAAGGCTCAGCAAGACTAACCCGTCTCACTAGACATATGCAGGGTGAATACTAAGCAAAGGTAAGGAATAGCATAAAAGACCCGCCTACAAGTGGATCCTTATAATCATGTTTTAAGTAGCAAATGACATTCTGCAGACACAGCAGATCATAGACTCCACAATCAAACAAGAAACGCTTTGCCGATGATATGACATGCCCAAAGCACATGATGCTATTACAACTAAAGTATGGGGAAATTGTAATCTTTAATTTTTGCTATCTCTAAGTCACACAAGGTTGCAATGCAATTATAATTCAATACAACATATTCTTCTGGCTTCTTTAGTATTTACTATGTCACGACAGCGACGGACAAGTGGTACTCAAATAACCGCGAGGGACGGTGAATGCAATCAGGACACACCCGGACTGCACGATACACACACCCGCGTGGGAGACACATATGTGCTCTCCTCCCCACGTCATACGTGGCCACCTTTCACCCAAGACCCCAATGTCGACAAACCTCTTCATCCCGAGCAAAAGGTCCCCTACACGGACACGTCAAAGTTGCCCGCTAGAAGATTTACACCTTTATGCCTTCGCATCTCCATTCAAGGACAACCGAGGAGTCTCCACACTACAGTCTGGGGTTAAATCAGTTTATTGGGCCCATATACCATTATGCAACCTGAACAGTTCAAGCTTGCCCAACGGTGCCGCATACGGCACGGTCCTCAAGCGACACAGGTAGGGCTATGCGCCCGAGACTCCAGCTCGTCGACTCCTATTTCCCCTGGCTGGTCTCGTTTTCATTTCATAAGTCATTGTTTCATTCTTGCACCCTCATGTGAACTGTTATTCCTATCTTGCGATTAGATTCCAACTACTCGACTTCTACCGGTATATCTACAACATTAGCATTGGCAGTTCTACACGTCAAGCTATAAACCTTTCCAACCCTCCCATAGGATTTGTGGATATGCAGGTGGAGTATCAAACACCTTATACGTAATGCACAATATCAACTGAAGACATAAATGAATAAAATTGGAAAACTTTGAAAAGCTCTTAAATGCAAACCGGGGCTTGCCTTGTTTGCGACTCTATAGCAATGTTAGTTGTTATGGCTTGGTCTTCCTCCAGTGAATTTACCATGGAATCTTGAAGTTGGAATTCCTTGACATTCTCCTCCAAGAGACACTTCTCGTTGATCACCTATTATCACGTTCCTATCGACATGATATGCATATAAGTAATTAAGGTAATCTAATAATGGACTCGACGAGTTGTAAAAACCTTAAGAAGAAGAGGCTTGACTAGAAAGATTAGATATGTCTCGAATGGGTGGAGAAATTAAGGATAAGTCAAGTGGTCATAGTAGCGTCGAGTTGTGAATTGACAGGTGCAATGAAAGTATGTATTGCCATTATTCACTTAACACTTGGAGCTATGCCACTCGAGAAAGCTGAGACTGACTGGTGTGGAAGTGTTGGACTGAATAGTGTAAGACTGACTAAGGGATCAAGGTGGAACAATCTTAAGTATGAGTGAAGTGTGCAATAAAGAAGGTTGCGACTTACAAGTCGACCAATGAAGTTATACAAACTCACTAAGGAGTAAACCTAATTAAGTGACAAGTGTGGTCGCAGGGTTCTGACTTAGGATGAATCGATGTGGAACCCTAGCGACACTTGGGAGTGAAGTGAGACCAACATTGCATGGACTTAAAGAGTCATCACGAGCACTGCTAACCTAACGTGAGTACTAAGACACGTTCAAAGGACCTTTAGGTAAATCAGTCGCTATGACTATCTTCCCAAACACCGTCCAAGTTCTTACATGACACTATTGCAGTGTCCTTTGCAAGATTGTCCAGATGAGCTCGGTGAACACTTGGAACTCGAACATAAGGCATTACTATGTAGCGACGACGTGCTTTGCTATCTCGGGAAGATCATCTCATCGACGTTCACATTGACCCGGACTCATCCATGGTGGTGAGCGAAATCCCGAACACCATCTTATGAGTCACTAGGTTAGTGATGTCAACTCGATCATCGGTAAGAGACTCGACGAACCGGTCTTCGATGAGACTGCATACCTAGTTAATAAATTCTGCGGACGGTTCAGAAACATCATCGACAAGAACAAGAAACTCGTATCCAAGGTTCCCCTTGGTCTAGTTTTCCTTGTCTGTCGCAACGTTCTCGCATTACTCAACCACTGGTCATCGGGAATCACCAACCACCTTGGTTTGACCTAGAAGGCATTTTATCGAGCACCTGGCTACACTTAGGACTCGATCGCTCTCACAACAACTAAACCCTAATTTGGTTTGACAACCATTGTCCGATAAGTCGTGCTTGTGTTTCAGCACCACACTCATCATAGGCATCCTTCATCTTGATGCCAGGGCATGATGACGGCTAGGCGCGTCATGACGACGTCATGTGGTCAACGATGTCGACACGGCTCATGGTGGAGCATCACGAGCACGCACGGACAGGCCAACGCGATACAAAAGACAAAGGAGGTAACTGTGGGGATTTCTATAGGAATGGTATCAATGCGGAACATGGACCATAGGGCGAAGGACGACGGCACTGACTCATCTTGTAAGCATTTTAGCGAACATCTTGGTTGTGTTCTTGATCCGATTACTTCATCATCATTCTAAGAGCACCTTGGCACATATCCCGGTTGATTTTCCACCATACAACAGACTTGCATCCATAGATCAGCATTGAACGTCCACACATCTGGTTTCGCCTTTTACCCATTTCATCGAACACATCAAGTGTATTCTCGACCAGGTCAATCCTGCACCATTCAAAGGTCACCTTGGCTTATGTCCTTGTCGTTGGAGACACCACAACTTCCCTACATTCATAGACTAGCCTTGGACGTCATCACAACCACGCAGAGGCGAGCCAGTGGGGGAACGACCCAGTGAAGGTGGGCGGCGCCGACGGACTGAGCAGGGGCCTCGGCAGGACGGTGAAATGTGGCCAGTAGGGAGGGGAGCCTGCACCGGCGTGGGGCGCAAGAGCAGAGGCGGTCGACGGCCGGGCGAGGAGGCGCGTGCGGCGTCACGTGTGCGGCCAGGTCGAGCTGCGCGGAGGCGCGGCGCCTGAGAAGGCAGAACGGCACGTGGGCAGCAGCCTGCGCCAGCGTGGCGACGAACGGAAGGACGCTGAGGGGCGTGTGGGTCGGCGGCCGAGGTTGGGCACTGGAGGGGTCGGTGGAGCGCGGCCGTGGACAGGAGGCAGGCGGACGACGGGGAAGTCGCGCGCGAATGGAAGGCGACGAGCGGCGCTCGTCTGGAGTGGTCAGGGCGAGCTGGGAGGCGAGGAGGGAGTCGAGCGCTGTGGATAAGAACCGGGAGAGGATGAAGCGAAGTCGGTTTTGTGGCCATGAGGATAAACATGACATATGGGACCCACTCTCTTCTCCCTTCTCCTTTCCAATTTCAAATAGAGCTAGCAAACATGCTTCAAAAATATTCAACTTTGGCCCAATGACTAAATAAAATGTGATGAATTTTATGATGCAATCAGATTTCAGAACTGAGCAAGTTGAATTTTTAACTCAGGTTTGAATTTGAATTCAAGCGATGATACTTGATTCAACGAAATAAATAGTAATTTAGGTTCAAAAATCCTTAAACTTTGAAGTTAACCTTTTTGAACCATAAGGAACCTCGGGAAAAATTCGGAGTTGATTTGGACAAGGTTAAGGACAAAGTTTAAATTTTAAGTCGACTTTGATCAAACTCTCAGTACGTGTCCAATAAATGGAAAACGTGCTTCAAAAATTTTTGAAACTTTACTGAGAGTCAATTTTGAATATTAGAAGGTCATGGAAAAATTTACAATCGTAGATTTGAATTTTTTTTTAATGTCCCATTTTAGGGTTGGAATAATTCCTTTTTCTTTCTCTCTGTTTTGTTTTCTTTTCTCCATTAATTTTTCATTGAAAATGTAAATACATGGAAATTAAAGATTTTACACCTTAAGTCCCAATATACATTAGCAACCATGTTCTATATGTAAAATTTTAACAAGTCCCTATTTTTAGTGAACATTGGTTAACTCATATGGATCATGTGAGTTTGGATTTCCATGTCCATTTTCAAAATTTTTACGTTCGCATTTTTGTGTTTTTGTTCTTCCGAAAAGCGGGCTTTTACAATCCTTCCCCCTTAAAGGAATCTCGCCCCGATATTCTAACATGTAGAATAACAGGAACGATGAGGGGACGATCCATAAAAGAGGGTCATTGACTAAGGAAAATGGCAATGCCCTTAAAGACTTGGGTTCTACGAAATAGTGATTATCTTCAGACATCTTAAGAAATTCTAAAGTTTGATTCAGGTGATTCCCGTCTTTAGGTTGATAACCTTGACAGGATGCTCGACATGACAATATCACATCGTAAAACTTTCACGTCCATTACTGAACCTTTATTACTGTACTCTTACACTGACATGACATCTTGTCCTGTACTAGTCTTGACTGGAAGAATCGGGACTTGTTCTTTGCTTCTCGAGGTTACCATGACAGTTTGAAACTATCTTTGCATTAATTCTTGGTTGCTTGCTTGGTTTTGCATAGGTCCTTATAACTCGATGTGGTATTTCACTTGACATGAGTTAAGATGGTTTACGAGGTTAAACAATAATCATTAACCTCGTTTGATGTTTAGTCAACCATAGGATTCCTTAGCTGTAGCATAAGAGTAGCAAAGCACTCAACACTCTTATGTGGGCAAAACCGCAGGAATACAGAAGATATGGCAACTACATGGTTTTTGGGTATATCAACATCTTCAATCAACAGAAATAGAAGATGAAGACCCTTTGCGGTGGCACACGAGGATTTAAAGATTCAGCATCCTCATATGTTTCCAACACAGCAAAGAACTCAATCATATGGTAACTACAAGGTAACTAGTGTAGCAAGGTTACCATATAACACCGCAAGATCTTAGATGGACCCAAAGAGTTTCACGAGGTTGACAATCGAACGGTATCCTCGCGAGTAAGGATATTTCATGGATTTTACAAGGTTGATCATCGAACTGACGACCACTCGATGACGAACAGTATAGTTGCAGCAATCAAGGTACTTGAACCTAAACAAGTCAAGGATGGAAGTTCAAGTGTTTGTTTAGTTGCAAGGGAGGTTGAGTGATCAGTTGCCCAGGTATCACTCAATAGAAAGAAGATCAACAATGTAAGAAGTCAAATGAATATGGTGAAATGATCGTAGTCATTAGACACCTTAGAATAGTTTGAATGGGGTACACAATTTTGCTCTAAATTTTAGTATTACCCTGCATTCTATCATTGTTGTTTCATTGGTAATGATGCTTCATGATGCATCACATGTTGTATGGTGCAATGAATATGCCCATGGTATGGTGCAAATGGTGCATATGTATGGTGCAAATGATGCATATGTATGGTGCAAATGGTGCACATGCATGGTGCAGTAGCTTTTATAGTTTGAGCAAGACTAAATGAACCACACCCACAAAACTCATGTACTGTCTGATAATTTGCAAGGATTGGATATTGGGGTCATGAAAGACACTCAATGAGTAGTGTAACTTCCATGACTCGACCACAGTTAAGAAATTCATAACAGAACGACTGACAAAAATGTGGAAACATACCACGTTACCTCGACCTTTCGAAAGCTTGTTCATGTACTACTCCACTTGATTGTATCCTAAACTAGGTCTTAGAGTTACCAGTTGACTTGATGAGTATCTTCATCAGAAGAAAAACAACTAACTATATGTCGAAGGTTATCCCTAGACACCAGGTCGAGATCACTAGACACATCTCTAGTGATACTTCACTTAACCTTCGCTTCAATCAGTCAGGAGGAACGGATATCCTTCTTGATCACTTTAGTGGTGTTGAAGTCACACTCTTCTTAGAGTAACTTAATTTGGTGCTGGAGGTTGGATCCTCTTGAAGATGTAATCTTAATTGATCGTCTTCTTGTTGACACGGCTCGTTCTAACCAAGGTTGATGGTTGAACACCACCATTACTTGAATGCTCACCTTTCCCCTTAAAGTTCCAAACCGGGATGTCGAAGCGTACCTCAAACAATCCTCATAGAAAGATGAGATGCAACTCGAGTAATTGCGACCTACGTTCAACATCACAAGATGTGATGTGGCAAGTCACATAAATCAAACACTAGTATGTCTATCCAAGGGAAAAGGCTTCGAATGAGTTTAACACTCCATTCAACTTGGTAAATAGTTGAGTCCTAACTCTTGGTTGGTTACAACACTCCTCGAGTTGAAATCGAGAACCGAATGCCTAACAAAAACCAAAAGGTTCAAACTTGCCAGGCTATGGTGACAAACGACCAGCCTGGACGCAAACTTGATTTTGATCCAGTTAATAGCAAAATAAGATCTCGAGATGAATAACAAAGTTAAAGTACACTTCACGAGCTTTCCAAAAAGTATGTGTTTGCCTCTAGATCATCTATGGTTTGCATGTTATGCTATTTTAAAGTCAGCACAATTTTCTGCACTTCCAGCAGAACCTGCTTAAAAAGTAGCAGTTTTGATCTAAAGTTTTCAGGCTGTTCTGATGGAAATCTGGAAATATTCTTATTTACAAAGTTGTAGCCAATATAATAATCTTTCCATAATATACTTACTTGTCTTCATATCAGTCCTGGTTTAAAATATATGAATTTTCGAATTTGGGTAAAATTTCAGCATTCAGAATTTGAATTCAGTTCAGGTTGACCACTCTGCATTCAAACTCGATTTGTAATAGGTAGATGACCGATTCAGGTCTGGAGCCAATTGCAAAAATTGTAGCTGACTCTCTAAACTTTCCAACAGTTACTCGCGCGACACTATTGTATCAACGGTCTGGGAGTTATGGACTAAATTCAGAACTGTACAGATTTCTGTCCAGTTTGGTTAATTCCGGATAGTTTCTGCGAATATCCAAATTTAACCCACCTAGAAAAGGATCATGGTCTAGTGTTGAACAGAAAACTTGTAGAGGACTTCCAAATAATTGTAAAGAGTATTTACTCGCCCTCATAGCACTTCTGGTTGAGAAGATATGGCATTTGCATGTTGACAGTTTTTCTGAAAATTTGGACAGCACCTCCTTTGTTTAAGGCTGATTTTGTCCACAATTTTCAGATATACAAATATGAAAATTTGCAAAAATAACACACATAAAACTGGTTGCATACATTCTCAGGATTCCAGAAATGAAAATTATGAAGTCTTTCGACGAGCCACCTAGAAATTACAATCCAAAACAACATCTGAATACACCCCTGTGTAGATTATGGACTGTTTCGACACCTTAAATGATATTTCGATTTAGACTTGGTTATTGCGAGTTTTAGCCTTCGTGTTGAATAGTAAGTTGATAGAGGACTCTTTAATATTTCCAGGCATATATAAATATGCCTAGTTTGAATTTCTAGTTTAAGAGTTATGACAGTTCGAAATTCAGAATTTTTCTGGCTGTTTCAGATAGCACCTATATACATGTACTATCTCCAACTCCAGTTTCTAATTAGTTCTAAACTGAATTTGAGATAACATTTAATAACAAAGTTGTATAATAGCTCATTACATTTCCAGAATTGTATCATAGTGGAATAGAAGAGCTTTCTACTAAGAGTTATGGCAAAAATTCAGATGCTGTCTTACACAGTTTCAGAACTGCAGCTGAGTTAGTTAGAGAGGATTTTCACCATCTTACAATGGTCTTTTGGCTTGTGGGTCGATAGAAAACTTATAGAAGACTTCAAAGGCTTTCCAAAAAGTATTTATTTGCCTTCATAGCCCTCCAGGTAGAAGAGATATGAAGTTTTAAATTCAGGTCAAATTCTGTTAGAAAACAGAACTTACCGGCTTCGAAACACAAGAATTGGGAACAAACTCAAATTTTGAAACTTAGCTCAAAACTGAAGTCCGATAGCTAGAACTTGCTTTACAAATAATCATTTGCTTTGGAACTAAATGGAATCTTGAAAGAGATCTTGACGACCTTCTCATCCATACCATATCACTATGGATCTCCATGCTTAACCAAAATCTCACTCCGGTGAAGTCGAGCTAAACTCTCGCAAGTAACAAAGAACTTTGGTTCACCTAATCTTCAGGATAAACATTTTCTATTGTCCAGAAGATACCAGCAACTGATACTTGGACTTAATATGAATATGAAACCATTCTTTCGTGGGGGATGGTCAAAGTATCAAGTGGGATACTGACGGTACTATGTGCCTTACCAAAAGAAAGTCTAACCCGGTATATCTGGATACGTCTATAGGTGGTTCTTATATCGATCACTCGCAAACGTATTCTACACGGGTCGCTACCAGAGTTAGTGTACCTGCAGAAGACAAACAATCCCCTTTTACACCTTCACACCTCAAGGGCGGCACGGGGAAAACACGACAGGCAGTCACAATAATATATATGAAAGTAAATGCATACGACTTTGGTGTGAGTCGCCCTCGAGCGAAGTCATGTCTCGAGGTACATGGCTGTATAACGTCTTACAACAAAGACTCCTGCATGAACCGGCTTATACACGCTCGGGCATACATGTTTCGCATGCTCCCATAGAACATGAATGGTTCTAGAGATGCATACTATCGGGTTATACACCACCCGACGGGGGCTCCCACTAATTTTGTGTCACGCTGGGGTACCGCGTGTCATATGTTCTCATAAACATGGAAAAGTTTCAGAGACTCATATTGACTTTCCGTGCAAAGCCACGGAAATATCACATACCACATCTCGTATGCAGAGCTTACCGAGATTGATCCGCTCTCGGTGGCGTACCTTATCTCTTACCTTGAAGACAGAGCGTCTTTACAGAATAATATAACAAGTTAGTTCACCACGTTTATAACTTATACTAGTAATAGTCCTTGATGGGCATATAGCTAATCCTCACTCAAGTACTTTGGAGTTTTCGAAAATAGGCTCTTTTCAAGCGTGCTATTCCCATTGAAGCTCTAATACCATGTCTGTGGGGACCGGAGTCCACACATCCGAGGATCTCATTGGGTGGTGCCGTGCAATACGGCACCTAACAGCACACATAAAAGGGATACCAAAACATATAACGTTTTCATTTCATAATAACAAGAGTTTACAAAAGAGTGTACAACAGGAGTACACACGCAGTGGAAAATACATACTCATAATCTCACCTAACTAAGTAGCAGAGAAGACGTCCATGCCCTAGGACGCTTCTCACTAGCAATATGAAGAACATTCAACAGCGACGTGGTTCACATGAGATTTTTCTCGATACCTCGAGATCTCATGTACAACATGAACTGCAGAAATAAACCTAATACCTGTAAAAATCATTAAAGCGCAAACGTGAGCATAAGGCTCAGCAAGACTAACCCGTCTCACTAGACATATGCAAGGTGAATACTAAGCATAGATAAGGAATAGCATAAAAGACTCGCCTACAAGTGGATCCTTATAATCATGTTTGAAGTAGCAAATGACATTCTTCAGGCACGACACATCATAGACTCCACAATCAAACAAGAAACGCTTTGCCAATGATATGACATGCCCAAAGCACATAATGCTATTACAACTAAAGTATGGGGAAACTGTAAACTTTAATTTTTGCTATATCTAAGTCACACAAGGTTGCAAAGCAATTATAATTCAATATAACATATTCTTCTAGCCTATTTAGTATTTACTACGTCACGACAACGACGGACAAGTGGTACTCACATAACCGCGAGGGGCGGTGATTGCAATCAGGACACACTCGGACTACACGACACGCACACCCGCGTGGGATACACATACGTGCTCTCCTCCCCGCATCATACACGGACACCTTTCACCCAAGACCCCAATGTTGACAAACCTCTTCATCCCGAGCAAAAGGTCCCCTACACGGACACGTCGAAGTTGCTCGCTAGAAGATTTACACCTTTATGCCTTCGCATCTCCATTCAAGGACAACCGAGGAGTCTCCACACTACAGTCTGGGGTTACATCAGTTTATTGGGCCCATATACCATTATGCAGCCAGTACAGTTCAAATCTTGCCCAACAGTGCCACATACGGCACGGTCCTCAAGCGACACAGGCAGGGCTATGCGCTCAAGACTCCAGCTCGTCGACTCCTATTTCCCTTGCCCAGTCTTGTTTTCATTTCATAAGACATTCTTTTATTTTTCACCCTCATGTGAAATGTTATTCCTATCTCGCGAGTAGATTCCAACTACTCGACTTCTACCAGTATATCTACAACATTAGCATTGGCAGTTCTACACGTCAAGCTGTAAACCTTTCCAACCCTCCCATAGGATTTGTGGATATGCAGGTGGAGTATCAAACACCTTATACGTAATGCACCATATCAACTGAAGACATAAATGAATAAAACTGGAAAACTTTGAAAAGCTCTTAAATGCAAACCGGGGCTTGCCTTGTTTGTGACTCTATAGCAATGTTAGTTGTTATGGATTGGTCTTCCTCCGGAGAATCCACCATGGAATCTTGAAGTTGGAATTCCTCGACATTCTCCTCCAAGAGACACTTCTCGTTGATCACCTATTATCACGTTCCTATCGACATGATATGCATATAAGTAATTAAGGTAATCTAATAACAGACTCGACGAGTTGTAAAAACCATAAGAAGAAGAGGCTTGACTAAAAAGATTAGATATGTCTCGAATGGGTGGAGAAACAATGGATAAGTCAAGTGGTCATAGTAGTGTCGAGCTGTGAATTGACAGGTGCAATGAAAGTATATATTGCCATTATTCACTTAACACTTGGAGCTATGCCACTCGAGAAAGCTGAGATTGACTGGTGTGGAAGTGTTAGACTGAATAGTGTAAGACTGACTAAGGAATCAAGGTGGAACATTGAAAGCGTAAGTATGAGTGAAGTGTTCAATAAAGAAGGTCGTTACTTACAAGTCGGCCAATGAAGTTATACAAACTAACTAAGGAGTAAACCTAATTAAGTGACGAGTGTGGTCGCAGGGTTCTGACTTAGGATGAATCAATGTGGAACCCTAGCGACACATGGGAGTGAAGTGAGACCAACATTGCTTGGACTCAAAGAGTCATCACGAGCACTGCTAACCTAACGTGAGTACCAAGACGCGTTTAAAGGACCTTTAGGTAAATCAGTCGCTACGACTATCTTCGCAAACATCGTCCAATTTCTTACATGACACTATTGCAGTGTCCTTTGCAAGATTTTCCAGACGAGCTCGGTGAACTCTTGGAACTTGAACATAAGGCATTACAATGTAGTGACGACGTGCTTTGCCATCTCAAGAAGATCATCTCATCGATGTTCACATCTACCCGGACTCGTCCATGGTGGTGAGCAAAATCCCGAACACCACCTTATATGTCACAAGGTTAGTGATGTCATCTCGATCGTTGGCAAGCGACATGACGAACCGGTCTTCGATGAGACGTCATACCTAGTTAAGTAATTCTGCGGACGGTTCGGAAACATCGTTGACACGAACAAGAAACTCGTATCCAAGGTTCCCCTTGGTCTAGTTTTCCTCGTCGGTCGCAACGTTCTCGCATTACTCAACCACAGGTCATCAGTGATCACCAACCACCTTGGTTTGACCTAGAAGGCATTTTATCGAGCACCTGGCTACACTTAGGACTCGATCGCTCTCACAACGACTAAACCCTAATTTGGTTTGACAACCATTGTCCAACGAGTCGTGCTTGTGTTTCAGCACCACACTCATCACAGGCATCCTTCAAATTGATGCCACGGCACGATGACGGCTCGGCGTGTCACGATGACCTCATATGGTCAACGATGTCGACGCGGCTCGTGGTGGAGCATCACGAGCACGCACGGACAGGCCAACGCGATACAAAAGACAAAGGAGGTCACCGTGGGGATTTCTATAGGAATGATATCAATGCGGAACATGGACCAGAGGGCGAAGGATGACGGCAGTGACTCACCTTGTAAGCATTTTAGCGAACATCTTAGTTGTGTTCTTGATCCGGTTACTTCATCATCATTCTATGAGCACCTTGGCACATATCTTGGTTAATTTGCCACCATACAACAGACTTGCATCCATAGATCAGCATTTCACGTCCAGACATCTGGTTTTGCCTTGTACACATTTCATGGAACACCTTGAGTGTATTCTCGACCCGTCAATCTTGCACCATTCAAAGGTCACCTTGGCTTATGTACTTGTCTTTGGAGACACCACAACTTCCCTACATTCATAGACTAGCCTTGGACATCATCACAACCGTTCCTTTCCTTGTAAGCATTTAATCAAGCATCAGGACTGCAGCACTGTCTCAAACATTTCTTCACAAATCAGAGCTAACCTTGGCCTAATTGATGTCACTGCTGTGTCAACGATGCGTTCCTGCATTTCATCCATCACACCCATTACTCGCCTTGCTACCAGGACATAGCCACAGCGCGAAACATCGCATTGAAGGCAACGGGCGGAAGCTTGGGCGACGTGCTGAATCCAGAGGGGGGAGCAGACTGGCGGTGCGGCCATGGCGTGAGCGGGGTACCGGCGACAAAGCACTGTAGCCAGGCAGAGGCGAGTCAGTGGGGGCACGATTCGGTGAAGGTGGGCGGCGCTAGCGGACTGAGCAGAGGCCTTGGCAGGACGGTGAAACGTGGCCAGCAGGGAGGTGAGCCTGCGCCAGCGTGGGGCGCTGGAGCAGAGGCACGCGCAGCGTCACGTGCGTGGCCAGGTCGAGCGGTGTGGAAGCGCGGCGCCGGAGAAAGCAGAACAGCATGTGGGCAGTGGCCTGCACCAGCGTGGCAACGAACGGACGGACGCTGAGGGGCGCGTGGGCCGGCGGTCGGGGTTGGGCACCAGAGGGGTCGGTGGAGCGCGGCCGTGGACAGGAGGGAGGCGGACAACGGGGAAGGCGCGCGCGAATGGAAGGCGACGAGTGGCGCTCGTCGGGAGCGGTCAGGGCGAGCTGGGAGGCGAGGAGGGAGTCGGGCGCTGTGGATAAGAACCGGGAGAGGAAGAAGCGAACTCGGTTTTGTGGCCGTGAGGATAAACATGACATGTGGGACCCACTCTATCTTCCCTTCTCCTTTCCAATTTAAAATAGAGCTAGCAAACATGCTTAAAAAATATTCAACTCTGGCCCAATGACTAAATAAAATGTGAAGAATTTTATGGTGCAATCAGATTTTAGAACTGAGCAAGATGAATTTTTAACTCAGGTTTGAATTTGAATTCAAGCGGTGATACTTGATTGAATGAAATAAATAGTAATTTAGGTTCAAAAATCCTGAAACTTTGAAGTTAACCTTTTTGAACCATAAGGAACCTTGGGAAAATTTTTGAGTTGATTTGGACAAGTTTAAGTACAAAGTTTAAATTTGAAGTCGACTTTGATTAAACTCTCAGTACGTGTCCAATAAATGGAAAACGTGCTTCAAAAATTTTTGAAACTTTACCAAGAGTCAATTTGGAATATTAGAAGGTCATGGAAAAATTTACAGCCGTAGATTTGAATTTTTTTGAATGTCCCATTTTAGGGTTGGAATAATACCTTTATCTTTCTCTCTATTTTGTTTTCTTTTCTCCTTTAATTTTTCGTTGAAAATGTGAATACTTGGAAATTAAAGATTTTACACCTTAAGTCCCAATATACATTAGGAACCAAGTTCTATATGTAAAATTTTAACAAGTAACCTATTTTTAGTGAACATTGGTTAACTCATATGGTTCATGTGAGTTTGGATTTCCATGTACATTTTCAAGTTCGCATTTTTGCATTTTTGTTCTTCCGAAAAGCGGGCTTTTATAGCGACATGAAGAATTAGTATAGAAAGTTCTATCAATAACCATACTTAGCTGAAAACAGTACTGAAACAAGGCACACTTTATACACCAGATCCAGTTTAGAAATGGTATATATATATATATATATATATATATATATATATATATATATATATATATATATATATATATATATGCAATAAATCAGAATTTGTCCTCAACTGGAACTGGTACTCACAATAAGCATACTATCCATGTCTGGTGTTGCTACCAAAGTACATAAAGAAATTATCTGTAATAGTTCAAGTCTTGCACTGGTACATTTATTGGATGGGGATAAGTTTTGTCTTATTGATTCTTGAGGAGATGCAAGCAGGGACATCACTTCAAATTTTCTAGATGTTGATTAATCTTCCATAACTTTAGAGGGCACAAATTGCCTTGGCAGACCCGAGATAGTTATTACAGGTACAAGAACTACAAACGGTTCACCTCCTCTCACCCTCTTTCTCCAAACTTGCAAAACTCCCCTCTTGCCAACTCCAAAGATTCAAGGGCCAAATTTCTAGTGGATCCTAATCAATTCATTCCTCACATCTAGTTCCACATTGAAGATTGTAGGGAGGATAGAGTTTTATGGACATTGGTTCTCTGCCACATGGGAGACAACACATCCGAATGAGGAGTATGTTGTAGCAGTGGATTTTCAAGGGATCCTGATCAACTTGTTCATCAACACATGATCAATGAACTCAACTTGATACTCAGGTTTGGTTCCTTTACACTACTAGGAATATTGATATTTTGTCTGGATAGTAGTTTCCAAAAAGGTACCCTTCTTCGAGCTGACCCGCTTGAGTTTGCTTGTATGGGAGTTGGGTTTGTCAAACATGACTAATGTATTAACCTATTGGAAGAAACTTTTCTCTTGTGGTTTGGATTACGGTATAGACTTCCCGCTAGAGTGCATGACATTGGAGAAACCTTACCTTCCTATCAAAAACAACAAAAATGGTAACATGATGAATGAACCACTATCTTGAAATATCAATGTCGTCAATCGCGTCATCGTTATGTCAGATAATTGTAAACAACAAGGCACATGCATGTGTAAGGAGACATCTTGGACTGCATATGCATTATTCGGCCTCGTGAGGGTGATATATTTAAGTATGTGTGTGATACTTCTGTAGAACGATGCATAACTTGAAGGAATTCCATCATTGCATGTGACTGTTTCCTTGGTCTCGACATATGTTGACAAAGATTTGCATTTGAGCATTCTAGCATGGTCAAGAATGTATTCTGCAACGATCCAAGGTACTTTATGGTAAACTTTTGATCAAGATGTTGAGTAACTTTGTGAAGAAGCGATGCAGAGGAGGCTGTCACTATGATGTCTTCAACGTAAATGAGAAGATATGCCATGTCAGTATCTTGGTCAAAACAAGCAAGGAATCATTAGAGTTGGTGGATTTGTACCCCATCGATAGAAGCTCAGCAACAATGGTTTTACAACAAGAACACATCGCTTGCTTACGACCGTATAAATACTTTGATAGCAAGAACAAGTACTTAGGATGTTCTTTGTCGATGAAGCTTTGCATGTTGAAAACAGTATACCCGCTTTGAGAGTTGGCCATATACCCCATTTTTCTATGTAGATATGATCTTATCTCCACATGACAGTGTCATTCCCAACAACCCTACTTTGGTTCACTGAAGCTCATAGACATTCACGGTGCTCCTCTACTATGTCACAAGGTCTTATGCAAAGCCGTCCTATTACTCCGGTATTGGATCCCGGTCCGATCTTTAAGCACCCAACCTTCCAAGTTTCCAAGGTTGTTTCCGTCCCTTGACCCCTTTATATTATTAAACATAAAAATTTCACTTTCTGACATAAAATTACTTGCAGAGAGATGAATCTGGGTCAGAATCCAATATTGATCCTTTTGTCAAAATACTACATGCAGAACCCACATACAGTTGTGATCAGAATACAATGTCCTCGTATCTCCAAATGGAACATCCCGAGCCTATTGGTGTTCTAGCTGGTACATCTGTTGATGTCATCAAACCTGCTATGAGCCCCATAGCTGAAGTTCCACCAGTCCACTCTAAGGTGCATCCATGCTGCATTTGTTTTGGGATATTCTACTCGCACCAAGCATTGGGTGGTCACATGAGCTCCCATAGCAAATAAAACAAGAAGAACAATAATTAGATATCTAATCTTATTATTCAGTCCCTTTTAATAATTCAATGGAAGGCTCTACAATGCCGCTCATTATTTAGGTTGAATTTAATGTTATCATGCAATAGTAGCCTTGTGAGAAGTATAACGACTAATAGTTACCATACTAGCCAATGATTCCGTTATATTCTTAAGAAATTGTTCAGATCATAATGCTTGTTTGAATTGTTATTTTATTCTTTTATTATGTGAAGAATGGATATATCAAAATGAGTAGATGAGAGTTTATAATTCATATATGCTTTCCAGCCTAGCATCATTGTAAGATTTAATAGGAGTGATGAGTAGAATTTATCTTAAATTTTGGTTTCATGCCTCCATTCCGGGTGTGAAGAACTTACTTCCTCTGGATCCAGCAATAATCTGAGGCACAAATCACATTTTAATATGTACATTCTAAACAATGTTATTCTTTGTAATCATTGTTTGTTTAGAAAATATTTATCTTCAAGTGGGATAAGATCTGGGTTGCTTGTTCATTGAGTATAATGTGGTGTTAATTTTGCACATATTTGGGGTATAAGTGTATACGCTATGAGCGTAATCTCCGATCCTGGGACTTTACTAACATAGTCTCCATATCGTGACACATGTAAGCATTAAGGGAAATCATGTCTTCATATTGTATTCATGCACCAGGTTTTGGAAAAAAATGTTTTTGTGGTTTCTTTTTGGTTGATTACATACAAAATTAGATAATATATACCATTTCTTTACACCTCCGGTATGCATAGAGTTTATCTGATGTGGTGTTCCATTCCAATATAACATTGCCCTGCACAGGATACACATTTAATGAAAAATATATCATTCACATCCATATCAATAGTCAAATAATTCTGAACAGTAAGGCGTGCACAACAGATGGGCCTCAAAATATACATTCGCATATGCTAAAGTATAAGGTGGAGCAATCCAAAATTGTACAACAGGATAGGCCTCAACAGCCTATAATAGACGATCTATATGAAAAACACTGGCATTAGTAGTTTACGCAAACTATCAGTTGTTGCAGCTACAATGTCATGGAAAAACTATGAAAGACAAATTAAAAGTGCAAAAGCTCTCATGGCAACAGATAACAATAATATATTTCAGTCCAAAATACTAAGAACAGGATATCGGAGCCAATCCTTGCTCGATGTGAGCTAAAAAATAAAAACAGGAGTAAGCATCAGAACATTGGTAAAAGAAAATAAGCATAAGAAGAGTAAAAATAGGCTTTGAAATCTAGAGTTTACTAGCATCCAAATCCAATAATGACAACTGACATCTACAGCAGAGAGAACTTGGTCGTAAAGGTCGTGGCTGCAACAAAAAAAAACAATAGTATGTTGCGAATAAATAAAAAAATAGAAACAGTTGTGTTCCCTAGAGTCACGCAGTATTCTTCCAAGGCACGGATCAAACTTTACCTCATACCACTGTAAGAAGCTCAGGATCCATTCAAAATGTCAGATTTATGAAATCAAGTCTATATTAAATAGACATCATCATATCAAGATTTATGAAAACGGAATGATATGCTCTTTTGAAAAGAACGAACTGCAGACATATGGTATTAGAAAACAAGGTTTGACAATAAAATACAAAAAAAAGAGCAGGGGAGGTCCGGGGTTGCTAGTGACTATCGAATGCTGTTCCCTCCTCTTCATGTGATACCAATCTTAGGATCATTACCCCTGCTGGTGGGCAAATTAATAGTCCCCAATGATCAGCTCCGGTTGCTTCCGAGCTCTCTGGCGACCGATGAATTTTCTAAACTCACATCCTACATGTCTAAATGTAAATATTGATACTAATGATAAATAAACCCCTATCTTCCTTTAAAAAACATCAGTGTCGGTAATATTATGAATAAACCCCAAACATTAAATAGCGATGTCATAATTCCCTTCATCATTATGTGGGCTAACTGTAAATCTTTTGGAACGTTCAGAACAATGACTGCATGTAGCGTAACCTTCTCTCTAACAAACGAATATCGAGTTCAATATGATTTTGTGCAGCAATGGTGAACTCGGCTTCGAGGGAGGTAAACTGTGGAGACATTTTTCACAGTATAGGATGTTAGCCTTGTATATTGGAACAAGAAGCTCCTGAAGAAGTTATTTTAATGAACAACATTTGGTGGCAGCATTAGAAACTGCTGTCCGTTTAGCTTCAGCACTCAATTGTGACACCGTTGTTTAATGTTCATATGACCAAGAAATGGGAGAATATCCAAGAACACACAATATCCTAAAATGGATCATTGAGTATCGGCCACCTAGCCGAATCAGCTTCTGAATAAGCTGTCGAGGCCAAGTTGGATGAATGTTGGAGTCTGTAACCCATGATGTAAGGTTCCTTTGCTGAATGAAAAATCATTTTCACAAGATACCTATGAGTACATCAAGGTGTATGCTTGTGTAAGCACACCTGCTGAACCGCATATGCAGTAGTAGGCCTAGTGACGGTGAGATATTAAAGCTCGCCTGTGATAATTTTGTAGAACTGGGGATCATTTAAAGGAATTACATCGTTGCAAGCAACCATTGTCTTGGTGCCGACAGATGTTGACAATGGTTTATAGTTGAGCATACCATCACTGTCAAGAATGTCTTCCGCATATTTAGTTTGCCTAAGAAAGTGTAAAAGCCCACATTTTAGAAGAACGAAAATGCAAAAATGTGCACTTAAATTTTTTTAAGTTGAATTGGGAATTCAATCTCACGTGAATTATGTGAGTTAATAAATGATATTAAAAATATGAACTCATTAAAACTTGAAAACATAGTTGGGGAAAAGATTAATATATGTGTCAATTTAAGTAAATAAGTACAAAAATAATGAAGTTTCAAATTAAATTCAAAAATTCAAAGTCAAGTTTTAAATTTAACTTGATTCAAAATTCAAAACTAATAGCTTCTGAATCAAGTGTTGTCAAATTAAAAACTTTACTTCACCATAAATGTTAGTTTTATTTAATATGGTATGTCTAAAAATTTTGTAAGTTCCGGTGGTAATATTAATATTTTTTATAGTAGTAAAATTAATCAACCTACAATGTTTACCATTTAGGAGTTGAATTGCTATATGAATTGAATCAACACATTAAGGAAATTTGCATTTCAAAGTTAAATTTAAAACTTAAAATATTTTAATGCAATTTTTGAATTCACCATCATATTCTTCACATTTTCTTTAGTCTACCTGTGTAAGTGCATCTAGGATATCCCTTGTGGGTTTTGGCTAATTGATGACAAACATATGAGATCCTAATGAAACTATCGAGATGATTGCAGGACAAACAAAGTGAAACAGCTCGGTGCACACAAAAAGGTGAAAAATTGAGTGGTGTCCAAAGAGGGATACTTTGATGGAACTTGGAAGAACAAATTAGATTTTAAATGTATAGGGGGTGTATGAAAGACACACTCCAAGAGCTCACGACCTGCGCAGGGGTAAGGGTTTTAAAATTAAACTAACATTCCACAGTGCACCGGACTAGTCCGTTTTCCAACCGAACTAGTCCGCCAGACTTTCTAAAGTCTGTTTTCACATAGTGCTGGACTAGTCCGTTTTCCAACCGGACTAGTCCGCCGGACATTGTGAAGTCTGTTTTCACATAGGGCCAGACTAGTCCGTTTTCCAACCGGACTAGTCCGCCAGACTTTCTGAAGTTTGCTTTCACATAAGGCTGGACAAGTCTGTTTTCCAACTGGACTAGTCCGCCACACTTTCTGAATTCTACTTTCACATAAGGCTGGACAAGTCCGTTTTCCAACTGGACTAGTCCGCCAAACTTTCTGGACATTAAGTTGCACTATGACCGGACAAGTCCGAACTTGAACCGAACTAGTCCGGTATTAGGGTTTCTCAACGATAAATTTTTGGAAACCCTATAAAAAGAGGACCCACGGCTTTCCTATGGACACACACGTCGAATACTGCTGAAAATGCAACCCCTAGCGCCGCCAATTTGTCCCAAAAGCCCAAAACACACCTCCCCACACATCTAAGGTGCAAAAAGAGTCAAATTATTTGAAGACTTGGATTCGGGATTGGGAGATCGTCGTTCCTTCATTGCGAGCTCTTGGTTTTTGATATTTCTACACTCATACTCTGTATTGTAATACTTTCAAGTGTATTTGATCACCTCTTTCATTGTAATTCTCGTGGGAGCCCTCAACGTGTGAGGTTGCCCCACAAACTCGGTGATTACTCGTGCTAGTGGAATCAAGTTGGCCTGTGTGGTGACTTGAAGAGGGAAAGGGTTGGAGACCCAACTCTGTGTGAACTTCCTCAACGAGGACGTAGATCTCGTGGTGAGATCAAACCTCAGTAAAAATTCACGTCTCTTGTGCCTTATTTCTTTTACATTTTGTTCACTAGATCACTTGATTACTAAACATCAATTAAGTTGCTTATAAGTTTCCACGTGCACTCATACAATAATCGTAAACCAAATTATATGTTGGTCTCATTTCCGCTGCTAAAAGAATCTAGTTTCCCAAACAATACATAATCAATTCACATTTTCAGCCCACCGGACTAGTCCGCCAATACAATCGGACTAGTCCGGTCAATCAAGTTTTTGACAACTCTATTAAGTGTGCAGGAAATTTTAAAGGCCTATTCACCCCATCTAGGCCACATTCAATTGGTATCAGAGCAAGGTTCTCTGTCAACAAGCCTCACAGCTCAGAGAGATCAATGGCCTCTGAGAAGAACAACGATATCCCGAAGGCGAACATCAATGAGGAGGAACAAGAAGATAAAGCCTTCGATGTGCCAAAAGAATGTCCACATGATGATCAAGAAGTGTGACAACTAAAGGCACTCCTGGGAAAGAAGTTGCTGGCAGAAAAGGGAAAAGAAGAAGAGAAGACAACCGGGAGTGGTCATCACGACTACTCCCGATATCCTTACAACTACAACCGTCTCAATTCAAACAATCACTATCTCTCTATTCCTATGGGAAAGCCTCCATAGTTTGACGGAAGTGACTACACCATGTGCAAGTACAACATGAAAATGCATCTAATATCCCTGAATCCTAGTCTGTGGCACATTGTTTGCACAGGCATAGATATCTCGAACACGAATGAGGAACTCACTCCAGAACAAGAACAAGAGATTCACAGAAATGCACAAGCCGTCGCCGTGATCACATCATCACTAAGAAGAGAGGAATTCACCAAGATCGATGGTTTAGAAAGTGCAAAAGAAATCTGGGATACACTTAGACAACTCATGAAGGAAATAGGTCGGTTCGTGAAGCTAAAATTGAGATGCTTGAAGGAGAGTTGGGGAGATTTGCTATTGAAGAAGGCGAATCACCTCAAGATATGTACAACCAGATGAAGGCACTCATCAACAAAATTCGTGCCTATGGAAGTAAGAAATGGACGGATCACGAGGTGGTCAAAAGAATGATTAGAGCCTTCATGCCAAAAAATGTCACACTTTGCTCAATGATTAGAGAAAGCCCCGGATTTCACAAAATGACTCCCGATGAGTTATTAGAGAAGATCATAAATCATGAAATGATGGAGAAAGAGGCTCAATATGTCAAAGACTTAGCCGAACTCACCTCTTCCAAAAAGAAAGAAGTTGCTCTCAAGGCAACGAGCAAACCCAAACTCAAAGAAACTCGTGAAGGCCAAGACAACGGAGATACAAGCGATGAGAGCACTGATCTTGATGATGAAGAAATGGTACTGTTTATCAAGAAGTTCAAGCGCATGATGAAAAGAAGACACGACAACAATTCAAATGAAGGCAAAAGCTAGGATAAAGGAAAATCCAAGGCTCGACGCACTTGCTACAACTGCAGAGAGTATGGTCACTTCATGGTGGACTGCTCCTATGAAGAAAATAAAAAGAAGAAGGAAACAGGACCTCAAGAAAATAAAAATTTCAGAAAAAAGAAGACAGGCCCATCAAGATCACATTGGCAAGGAGTGGGACTCAAACGATGAGTCCTCCTCTGATGAAGAAGAAGAGATGGCCACTTTTGCGGTCAAGAAACCTACTATGAGAGCCACACTCTTCCCAAACATGGGAGGACGGGATATGAACAACCACACTTGCCTTATGGCTAAGGAAGGCGAGAAAAAGGTTCGACTTACTCCTCCTACACTAAATTCCTCTATTGATGACTTTGATAGCTCTAGTGATAATGAAGAAATGTTTACAGGATTAAGTAAAATTGCTTTAAAGAAAATGGAAATGTTGTCGAACGGAATCTTGAAAAGGAGGAACTTGTTAACCGACATAAAGATATGCTCATCTGTGAAAGGAAGAGATATCAAGAAGTTGAAATGCTTCTTGAGCTTGAAAGAGAGAAGAACGAGTCACTTGAGTTTGAGCTAGCCTTAAGTAAGGAAACTTACTCAAAGCTAGAGGGCTTGCATATTGCAATACAGGAAGAACTTGCTAACTTGTCAAAAGTTAACAAGATCCTTGAGGTGAAAGTTGAGTCGCTCAAGCAAAGTGACTCCTCTTCCTCCAAGAGCTCTTCCTCCAAATATATGAGTTCGACAACAATCGGAACCTACACTTGCTCTAGTAAGATGAATGTTATTTCTAATACTTCAACTTCTCATAATATGCATCCTTCCACAAGCGGCATCTTTGATAAGGAGAAGATCAAATATGCACGCAGTGCATATATGATCACTAGACCTCCTAATGTCAAAGATGGTCTTGGTTTTGACAGGAACAAACATATATCTACTCCTAATCATGCTAAGAATAGAATCACCTTTGTTAAGGAGAAATCTCATGAATCTGATTTACAAATACTGGTTCGTACATTTGATGCTTCCTATGATCTTATGAAAAACAAATATGGAAGAGTCATTGCTAAATATACAGGGCCACGCCACAAGAACTTGAAAACTTGTGTGTGGGTGCCCAAGACTCTTGTGACTAACTTGAGAGGACCCAAGCAAGCTTGGGTACCTAAAACCAAGGAATAATTGTGTTTTGCAGCCTTACTCCTCCGGTGGATCTAAATGGGTGCTAGATAGCGGATGCACAACTCACATGACCGGAGAGAGAGGTATGTTTGTGGAATATGAGTACAACAAGAATCCAGGTGAAGGCATATACTTTGGAGATAACAGCCAAGGAAAGGTCCTTGGTAGCGGTAACATTGAAATATTCTCTCAACACACCTTATCCAATGTTTTACATGTAGACTCTCTAGATTATAATCTTTTGTCAATATCTCAACTATGCGACGAAGGTTACAACTGATTCACTAATGAGGGTGTGACCGTTTTTAGACGAAGCGATGGCTCGATTGCATTCAAGGGAATGTTGAAGGGAAAGCTTTATCTTGTTGACTTCAACAAAGATAAAGCCGAACTCAACACTTGCTTGGTTGCTAAGACCAACATGGGATGGCTATGGCATAGACGGCTAGCCCATGTTGGGATGAGAAATCTGCAGAAACTTTTAAAAGGTGGTTACATCCGTGGCGTTAAGGATGTGGTCTTTGAAAAAGACAGGCCGTGCAACGCTTGTCAAGCATAAAAACAAGTCAGAACAGCACACCCCGCCAAGAATGTGATGACTACCGCAAGACCGCTGGAACTTCTCCACATGGATCTCTTTGGTCCAATTGCGTACATCAGCATCAGCGGTAACAAATACGGTTTAGTAATTGTTGATGATTTTTCAAAATTTACCTGGGTATTTTTCTAGTATGATAAATTAGAAACTCAAGGAATCCTCAAGAAGCTCTTGAAAAGAGCTCATAACGAGTTCTCATCAACCATAAAGAATATCAGAAGTGACAACGGGACAGAATTCAAAAACACCCAAGTTGAAGAGTATATCGATGAAGACGGGATAAAGCATGAGTTCTCAGCACCCTACTTCCCTCAACAAAACAGAGTGGCCGAAAGGAAGAACAGAACATTGATCGAAATGGCTAGAACTATGTTGGATGAATACAAGACGTCAGATCGATTTTTGGCAGAAGCGGTGAACACCGCTTGTCATGCCACAAATCAGCTGTACCTCCACCGACTACTGAAGAAAACTCCATATGAGCTCCTTACCAGTAAAAAGCCTAATGTTTCTTATTTCAAAGTCTTTGGTTGTAAATGTTTTATTCTGAACAAGAAACCGAGGGCCTCGAAGTTCGCTTGGAAGTCCGATGAAGGGTTCTTGCTCGGTTATGAATCGAATGCCTACGCCTATCGTGTCTTCAACAAGGTGTCCGACCTTGTTGAAGTAGCACGTGACGTAGTGTTCAATGAATCTAACGGCTCACAACTGGAGCAAGTTGATAAGTGTATGCTAGATAAAGAGGAAGCTCCATATGAAGCACTGAAGAAAATGGCACTTGGTGATATTACCACAAGAGCGAATGTTAGATTCAAATGCACAAGATTAACTTCAACACGGAGGAAATGATAAAGGGGGAGCACTTGAACAAGATCAAGATGAGGAAGATCAAGAATATCAAGACAATCATGGAAGCAATGATCTAGGGGGAGACAATGAACATGAAGACAATAAAGAACAAGCAACTACACAAGTTCCGCACCCAGGAGTACATCAGAGCTTGCAAAGAGACCATCCTGTCAATAATATCATTGGAAATATTGTTAAGGGAGTAACTACTAGATCTCGAGTTGCAAATTTCTGTGAATACTATTCTTTTGTGTCTTTTATGGAACTATACAGGGTAGATGAAGCCTTAAGAGATCCAGACTGGGTGGTGGCAATGCAAGAGGAGTTGAACAACTTCAAAAGAAATGAAGTGTGGGAGCTGGTGGGGAGACCAAGGGCGAACATCATTGGAACCAAATGGGTCTTTCGGAACAAGAAAGATGAGCATGGAGTAGTAACAAGAAATAAAGCGAGATTGGTGGCCAAAGGCTATTCTCAGGTCGAAGGTTTGGACTTCGATGAAACTTTTGCTCGTGTAGCTAGACTTGAGTCCATTCGTATTTTATTGGCATATGCTACTCACCATAATTTTAAGCTGTATCAAATGGACGCCAAAAGCGCCTTCCTAAATGGTCCAATCAAGGAGGAAGTTTATGTGGAGCAGCCACTGGGATTCGAAGACCAAGAGTATCCCAATCATGTATACAATCTGCGTAAGGCTCTCTATGGCCTCAAACAAGCTCCTCGAGCTTGGTACGAGTGCCTTAGAGATTTTCTGACTCAAAATGGGTTCAAAATTGGGAAAGCTTACTACACACTCTTCACTATACATCTTGATGATCATCTATTCGTATGTCAAATTTATGTTGATGTCATTATCTTTGGATCCACTAACAAGTCCTTCTGTGAAGAGTCTTGCAAAATTATGACAGAAAGATTTGAGATGTCAATGATGGGCGAATTGAAGTTCTTCTTGGGATTCCATGTGAAGCAAGTGATAGAAGGTACATTTATAAGCCAAATCAAATATAAACAAGACATTCTCAAGAAATTCAATATGGATAAGGCCAAGCCCATCAGGACACCCATGGCCATCAACGGACATCTCGACCTCAATGAAGACGGTCCAAATGTGGACCAAATGGTATATCGATCCATGATCGGCTCCTTACTTTATTTATGTGCATCTAGGCCATATATTATGCTTAGTGTTTGCTTGTGTGCAAGGTTTCAAGCCGCACCTAAAGAGTGTCACTTAATTGCTGTAAAAAGAATCCTAATGTATCTTGTGCACACACCCAACTTGGGCCTTTGGTACCCCAAAGGATCCAAGTTTAACTTTATAGGCTACTCCGACGCAGACTATGAAGGATGCAAAGTTGATAAAAAGAGCACGTCAAGGACTTGTCAATTTCTTGGTAGGTCCCTAGTTTCTTGGTCATATAAAAAGAAAAACTCAATTGCTCTTTCCACAGCGGAAGCAGAGAATGTTGCGCAGAACTACTTTGGACGCGACAAACTCTTAGGGACTACGGCTACAATCTTAGCCATATGCCGCTTCTATGTGATAATGAAAGTGCTATAAAAATTGCACACAACCCTGTAGAGCACTCAAGAACTAAGCACATAGATATCCATCATCACTTTCTTAGAGATCCTTCGTTAAAAGGTGACATTGCTATTTAACATGTTAGGACTGAAAAACAACTTGCGGATATTTTTACCAAACCTTTAGATGAGAAAAGGTTTTGTGAACTTAGGAATGAGTTTAACATACTTGACTTTCGAAATGTGGCTTGAAACGTTGCATATCTGGTTAAAACTTCAAATGTTACATTTTATTGTTAAAACTGTTCCTCATCTCTTTTCTTCTAAGGAAACTATTTTAATGAAGAAATCTTGCAGTTTATTACCACTTTTCATTGTTGCTTATCTACTGGTCGCAATTATCAAAATTATTTGCAAAACTATTGTCCTTCGATCACTATTAATCATTTCTCTATGTCTAGTCTGTTGATACCGGACTTGTCAGGTTTACCACCGAACTAGTCCGGACATACGAAATTCCTAGGTTTTCCAGGGGCATCGAACTAGTCCGCCATCTTGACTGGACTAATCCGATCCGCCTCGTATATAGGACGTTGGCCGGGCCAAATTTGAATCCCAAACCCCTCCCTCCACTTGGTCTCCCTCTCCTCTCCTAAACCCTAGCCCCTAAAGTGATTTTCGGGTTGAGCCCTTAAAATCGAAGCCTTCTCCATGGGAAATCCTCTCCTCGTCGAGTGGACTCTCTCCTCCGGACTCATCCGGACAGATTCTTGCTCCTTCAACGAATATCTTCAAATCTCGGTAAATTTCACCCTAAAACCAAAATCTCAACTTTTCTTGTTCTAGCTCGTTTCCTTTGATTCCAATGTTGTACATTGGCATCATAGATGTATTCCTACTTCTTTCCTATCGTTTTGTATCTTTAGATAGAAGTTTTGAATTCAAGGGGGAGTCGTTAGGGTTCTTATGCCAGGCCGGACTAGTCCGGCGCTCAGATATGGACAAGTCCGGTACGCCGGACAAGTCCGCACTCTAAACGCGGACAAGTCCGGTCTCTGACATCTGAATCCCTACTTTGTCTTCAATACTTGGTTCATTCTTATCTAATCCATGAACTCCTTATTATGCACGATGTCTTCAGACTCAGATGACAGCTCTTTCCACATCGATGAAGAAGTTCAACGCGAAAGAGTGAGGAGAGCCAAGGAGAGAGTTATGAAGAAAAGACATGATGTCAATGTCCACTCTCCACCCTCCGACGACAATCTTCCTTAGAATAGGAAGGTCATTGTCAAAAAGGCTCAAGGAAAAGATGCTGCTGAGAGCTCCTCAGAGCCAAAGAGGGTTCTCAATAAAGGGAAGGGACTTGCTAGTGGTCCCATTGGGCCCTTGAAGATGAAAAACCCCAGTCACCGCAACAGACAGCCTTCTAGTTAGGATTTAACCGGAAAAGGGGGTGAGCTAGCCGATAACTTCAGGAAGATTATTGTGTATAATCAACCTAGGCAATGCTCTGACCCAAGATTCTGGAGCAACTTCCATGCCGACTACTACGAGCACGTGTACATGAAGATGAAGAATCCCGTTGTGGAGAGTCAATTGGGGAATATTGGATACCTGCAGTCGAAGAAGTATCCTGCTTTTCGTGAGGTGGTTGAGGCTATGGAGAGGCACGCTCTGAAGGAACTGCTTTCCTTTGAGAATGACTGGAACAATGAGATCATCACACAATTTTACTCTACCCTCTACTTTGCTCGTGGTAATGGAGACAGTCTTACCTGGATGACTCATCGTTCCAAGTATAGTGTCACTTATGATGAATTTGCAAGGATTCTTCACCTTGAACACACTCTGGATCATGATCTTGTCATCCACAATCTGCAACCCTTGGAGAAGGATGAGCTTAAGTTCCTCTATGACACAAGGATGCCCTATATTCCTCCCAACATCAAATATCTGAAGCCCTTTTTTGTGGTCCTCAACGAAATCTTGAGGAAGACAATAGCCCCGAAAGATGGAGATGCGGGCACTATAGAAGGAACCTTGAGGACCCTAATGAAGGTCATTAGTGGAAGGAGACTGTTCAATGTTTTCAAGTACATCTACAATGACATTGTGAACATCTCAATCACTCTCAATAGGTCTTGCGGGTATGCCCCATACATCATGTTAATGATTGAGAAAGTGACGGGACTTGAGTTTGTCAACGATGTCTCTCATACGGGGTTGAAGCCACAAAACACCACCGAGTACACCCTTCCGTCAGCACCAACTGTCCCTTCCTCCCCCGGAGCTAGGAGGAGGTCTAAACAATCTCAAGATGTGAATGCCACAAGATCTGCAACTGCTCCTCCTGGCTCTGCTCCTGTCCATGAACCCTCCGGTGGCGTCTTCAAAATGCTCTCCTCCATCTTTGCCTGCTGCCGCAAGATCGAAGTAAGGAAACGGAAACATCAACAATATGTGGAAGCCAATATCAAGTCTATCTGTGAGAAGTTGGAAATTGAGCCGGTTGGATCACCGCCCGCCTATGAGGACTCAGAGGAAGATCCTGCTCCAGTGAGTGATTATGATAATGAAGATGAAGATCGGACCGAAACTGAAGAAGGGAGCGGTGATGAGTGATTCCCCTCGATTTTTCCCTTTTTGGTGTTTTGATGCCAAAGGGGGAGAGATTGAGACTAGATTGAGACTCAAACTTTCTCTAGTATTAATTATTAAGCTTGTGTGATCGAGGACTTGCACCTATTTAAAAAAACTTTGTAATGTAACATTTCCTTTCCTATGTGTTATGCTTATTGTTGCTCTAATGCTTACTTCTATGCTCATTATTGTTTATCTTCATTTCATCACACTTTGTTGATCACACACCTGTTAGGCACCCCACCATAAGGTTTGTGCATATGTGAGAAGCTTTTTGTGAATTTATCGTTATTTTCATATCTGCACACCTTATGAAAATCAAAATTTTACTCTCATTTGTGATATCTTAAATTGTTGTCATCAATCACCAAAAAGGGGGAGATTGTAAGTGCATCTAGGATATCCCTTGTGGGTTTTGGCTAATTGATGACAAACATATGAGATCCTAATGAAACTATTGAGATGATTGCAGGACAAACGAAGTGAAACAGCTTGGTGCACACAAAAAGGTGAAAAATGGAGTGGTGTCCAAAGAGGGATACTTTGATGGAACTTGGAAGAACAAATTAGATTTTAAATGTATAGGGAGTGTATGAAAGACACACTCCAAGAGCTCACAACCTGCACAGGGGTAAGGGTTTTGAAATTAACCTAACATTCCACAGTGCACCGGACTAGTCTGTTTTCCAACCGGACTAGTCCGCCATACTTTCTGAAGTCTGTTTTCACATAGGGCCAGACTAGTCTGTTTTCCAACCGGGCTAGTCCGCCAGACTTTCTGAAGTCTGTTTTCACATAGGGCCGGACTAGTCCGTTTTCCAACCGGACTAGTCTGCCAGACTTTCTGATGTCTGCTTTCACATAAGGCTGGACAAGTCCGATTTCCAACCGGACTAGTCCGCCAGACTTTCTGAAGTCTGCTTTCATATAAGGCTTGACAAGTCTGTTTTCCAACCGGACTAGTCCGCCAAACATTCTGGACTTTAAGTTGCACTGTGACCGGACAAGTCCGGACTTGCACTGGACTAGTCCGGTATTAGGATTTTTCAACGGTAACTTTTTGGAAACCCTATAAAAAGAGGATACACGGCTTTCCTATGGACGCACCTGTCGAATACTACTGAAAATACAACCCCTAGCGCTGCCACTTTGTCCCAAGAGCCGAAAACACACCTCCCCAGACATCTAAGGTGCAAAAAGAGTCAAATCATCTGAACACTTGGATTCGGGATTGGTAGATCGTCGTTCCTTCGTTGCGAGCTCTTGGGGTTTGATCTTTCTACACTCATACTCTGCATTGTAATACTTTCAAGTGTATTTGATCACCTCTTTCATTGTAATTCTTGTGGGAGCCCTCAACGTGTGAGGTTGCCCCAGAAACTCGGTGATTACCCGTGCTAGTGGAATCAAGTTGGCCTGTGTGGTGACTTGAAGAGGGAAAGGGTTGGAGACCGAGCTCTGTGTGAGCTTCCTCAACGAGGACATAGATCTCGTGGTGAGATCGAACCTCAGTAAAAATTCACGTCTCTTGTGCCTTATTTCTTTTACATTTTGCTCACTAGATCACTTGATTACTAAACATCAATTAAGTTGCTTATAAGTTTCCACGTGCACTCATACAATAATCGTAAACCAAAGTATCCGTTGTTCTCATTTCTGCTGCTAAAAGAATCTAGTTTCTCAAGCAATACTTAATCAATTCACATTTTCATCCCACCGGACTAGTCCACCCACACAACCGGACTAGTCCGGTCAATCAAGTTTTTGACGAATCTATTAAGTGTGCAAGAAATTTTAAAGGCCTATTCACCCCCCTCTAGACCACATTCAATTGGTATCAGAGCAAGGATCTCCGTCAACAATACTCACATCTCATAGAGATCAATGGCCTCTGAGAAGAACAACGATATCCGAAGATGAACATCAATGAGCAGGAACAAGAAGATAAAGCCTTCGATGTGCTGAAAGAAAGTCCACATGATGATGAAGAAGTGTGATAGCTAAAGGCACTCCTAAGAAAGAAGTTGCTGGCAGAAAAAGGAAAAGAAGAAGAGAAGACGACCGGGAGTGGTCATCACGACTACTCTCGATATCCTTACAACTACAACTGTCTCAATTCAAACAATCACTATCTCTCTATTCCTATGGGAAAGACTCCATAGTTTGACAGAAGTGACTACACCATGTGGAAGTACAACATGAAAATGCATCTAATATCCCTGAATCCTAGTCTGTGGCATATTGTTTGCACAGGCATAGATATCCCGAACACGGATGAGGAACTCACTCCAGAATAAGAACAAGAGATTCACAGAAATGCACAAGCCGTTGCCGTGATCACATCATCACTAAGCAGAGAGGAATTCACCAATATTGATGGTTTAGAAAGTGCAAAAGAAATCTGGCACTGCTACAATAAGCCTCATCATAGGCGGCTCCAAACCTATTATCACAAACGGCTTTTAAAACCGCCTGAAATGAAGAGTCTGTGATAATCCGCAATTTCACAGGCGGAGAAGTGATACCTCCTGTGAAGACATATTATCATAGGCGGTTCTTTACTTAGGCTAGCCGCTTGTGAAGACACATTATCATAGACGGTTCTTTACTTAGGCTAGTCGCCTGTGAAGATACTTTATCACAGGCGGGTCGTGCAGCATATATAACCGCCTGTGATAAATGTCTTATGACAGACGGGTATTGAAGCATAACTAACCGCCTATGATAATGTGTCTTCACAGACGGGTATTGAAGCATAACTAACCGCCTATTATAATGTGTTTTCACAGACGGGTACTGAAGCATAACTAACCGCCTATGATAATGTGTCTTCGCAGATGGGTATTGAGGCATAACTAACCGCCTATGATAATATGTCTTCACAGACGAGTATTGAAGCATAACTAACTGCCTATGATAATGTGTCTTCACAGGCGGGTATTGAAGCATAACTAACCGTCTATGATAATGCTGTTATCACAGACGGACGTTTACCTACATCAGCCGTCTTTGAAGACCCTTTAATGCAGCCGGTTTCTACCATAACAGTACCATCTGTGAAAATTAGGTTATCACAGATGTTTCTTTACTTGTATCTAGCCGCCTGTGATAATTGTTTTTCACAGTCATGCCTAGCCGTTGGTTAATAACCGCCTGTGATAAGGTATAACCTATGCAGTTCTACTGCTCTTATTTCTAATTTCCAGGTCAATTCAATATAATCACAGAACAAAAAACAAAAATATCACCACAGAACAAAAGTCAACAATATTATCATCACAGAAGTCAATTTCACTAAAACAATATACATATGTACAAGTTACAGATACAATTCATCTCAAAGTTTACAAGTTTTCACTAAAAATTGTTTCTATTGGCACAGTCGCAAAGTTCTGGCACATCAGCTGCTGCACAATTCTCATCAAAGAACTTCCCTTTTTTGTGCAAAATTTCACGACGAATGAACTGACAGAGTTTAGAAGCAATCCTGTCGGCTCCTCCATCAGGAATACTTCTACAAACCGGCCATTCTTCATTCAGATTCTTCGTATGCTGCAATATAACACATAACAAGGTTTAGAATGTGTTGGTTTGAACAATTTCAAAGTATAGATCAAAGTGAGAGTATACAGGAATTTAGTTGGTATTTTTGGAGTAGTTGTACTATGAGCAATTGAATTTTGAAGTTGGAATCAAAATATGAAAATAATGTTTCTGGTAATATTGAACAACAGAGAATATAAGCATTAAACTATGCTAGTTACAATGAAAATGAAACACAAAAGTAAGAAAATAAGGTATCGATATTAAGGATATCTTACATCCTCATGATTCACTCTATATACGCCGGCGGTACGAAGATGCTCGCATACATAATACCCGCATAAGACGCTCCCAGCAGGCTACTTTGGACAAGCATAATACGTTTTAATGTCCAATGCATTCGTATTAGGAGGTCTCTGACCGCCAAGCGCTGTAATACAAGAAATGTCATATAAAACTTGTCAACACATTCTAAATGTGCGTAAATTAAAATTATTGAATAAACGTACAATTTCAAAATGGAAAGGAAATCTTTGTAACGATCTGGTGGGTAATCGGCCGAGTCCAAGACTGTTGCCATTCCGTGCGTTGGCTTGATGAAGATCATTATGTAGTGATTACTGCAAACATACAAACACGCGTGTTAACAATTACCAATAATTTCTATTTCAATGTCATGTGTCGAACTTACACGAAGTGCTACGGAGCCTTTACGAGGTCATTGCCGTCTCTGACAAAGTTAAACATCGCTTGTCCTATGTAAGCTGCAACTTCTGTCTTTCTATCCTTCTTAAGTTTTGCAATTGCTTTTTCAAAATCCTTTTTTTCATGTGTTTGTACTGTTTTTGATTCTCGATTCGCCTGGACATCGAATAGCGACTTTGCAATCCTAGTAGGGTCAAGGATACCTGTCTTGCGCTCCAACTTTACATTATCCATGTATTGCATCCTATTGAAGAAGTCCAGAATTGTTATAATCTCATGAAAAGTGTATGCGTGTAGTAAGAAAAGCAAATACAAAATATTAGAGCACTTACAAGCACCAGACGAGCAGCAGGTTGATATCGAGCATGCCCCGATGGAAAAGGGAATGCAGCTCTTCAAATAAAATGACTCGTTTATCTACTCCAGTTCTCCAGAATGCTTCTTTTGGAATACGAAATGTGACGCAATTAAGACCATATTTTGTGCTGGCAGTGATGTACCACTCATGCATTCTTCTGAGCTGGACGGGTTGTTTGCTAAGTTGTACGAATGTCATGAACGGCTTTCCATTCTAAAATTTAGGAGGAACATCCTCAAGTTTGTATATTGGAACTCTTGGTTTAACTAAAGCCATCCGCCGATTATACATGACACCGTCTTCTTCCCACATCTTCTAATGCTGGCTCATGAGAAGAACGAGATGCACTCGATTTTCTAATATTTTCCTTCATAGCTTCCAAATACTTTGACACTTCTGATGAAGTTTTATTAATTTCGTATGAGCTAACTTTGATAGGCGCTGATGATCGAGGAGTATTCGTCAGAAGTTGGACACTAGCTTGTTGTTTAACCTGTTGTTCAACTGATTGCTCTTTACTCCCAGTGGTTGGCTCTAGTACTACTTCAAGCTGTTGCTCAACTGGTTGCTCTTTACTAGCAACAGCTTGCTCTGGTACTGCTTAAATCTGTTGTCCAACTTGTTGCTCTTGGATATCATCCTTGCTGAGACATAGGGGGAGTGGATCTTCCCGGACTGGGAGTGGATCTTCATGCACTTTCGCCTTAGAAGATGGGGTTGCAGTATTTGGAGATGCGACGGGGCTAGAAATTGGCTCATCGTCCAACACGATATCGCGTCGGTGCCAAAGGATTAATTGGTTGATAGCCTGCCCCAGAGTCGCGATCCCCTCAGGTGTGACGTGGTCTATTTCATAATCTTCATTATCATTATCAATGATCTGAAGAACTTGCACCACAACATAATACAACAGAAGTGGATTCCCGTTGAAGTCACGATCAGGCTTTGCCATAGCAGTGGCAACCTGTTTGGTTTTGTTCCCTGCTCTTCCTATCGGGACAAGAAGACGACAAGATTTGTCGTTAGCAATATCATCGACAGGGAACTTATGGGCTGACCCTGAGCCTGGCACGGAACCAACACTGCTAGGGTAGGCAGTTGGAGATACTAATTGCTCCTTTTGCACCGGAACCATCATTGTACTCGGTGCCACTAATTGTCCTGATTATCTAAGTTGTTCCATTATTTCTTGTATATTTTCTTTGACCTTTTGAGCAATCGTTTCATCAAGTGTTTTCTTAAACTTCTCACGTCTTCTATATGTGTCTTTATCTTTAGGGAAACCATCTAGCCAAGACATTTAAGAAGAGACCGCTCGAACCCGTCCGCTGTGTTTAGGGTTTCCTAAGATAGCGGTAAGTTGGTCATTCTCCCTCTTCGGCTTGAAGAGACCCTTCTGTTGCTTTTCAATTACTTCTTTCATTTTATCTTCTACTTCATTCAGAGAGTCGGGCTTTTCAAGTTTGCCCTCGCTGGTCAAACCTGACCGAGCAAAGACCCAGCGTTGAGTTCGCTCATCGCACCCTTCTAATGGGTGAGGAATGCCCTTACTGGTAATTTCGTCTAATATCTTATTCCATTTCTGGACTTTGGGGCCATATCCGGCAGACCCCAAGCGATGATGGTATTTGTTCTTTTTTGCAAGCTCTGACCTAGTTGCACTTAGAGCTTTAGCATCAGGTGTGCTCTTTTGATGAACAAACTCTTGCCACTGAGCTTGTGTGATTTTTCCAATCTTCCCCGCGCTAGGGACCTTATCGGCCTTAACATAAGCATTCATTTCACTCTTCCAGCATTGAAACTACTTGCCGGAAGAGACCAATGTTGCTTTCTTTACAGCTTCTTCTGTGCCTTTCGGGAACTTGAATTGTTTCTTTATCTTTTCCCACAACTCATTCTTGGTCTCCTCGGGTAATTTCCTCCAATTCTCAGTTGTGATCGCCACAACCTCCCTAACAAGAAAACTGCATGCATTACGGTACTTGGTAACTGAATCCAGTGGTTCTTGGGGAAGCCCACCTGGACAGACCCTTGTTATGTACATGATGCGGTCCAATGGACCCTTATTGGGACCTCGTTGCCCTCGTTTCCGCTTGAGTGAAGCTGAGGATTCATCCATTGGAGAACCTTCTGCGGTTTTAGGAGCCGATGTCACCTCATTGTCTTCGCGATTAATCTAGGTAGAAAATAATTGTAAGACTTCGTATACTTGACAACCAACATTAAATTGAACTGCTGAAGTTAAGATTCGTGACCCATACCTCGTCGGCAGGATCATACTCCAGGTCTAGATCCACTGAAGTCTTTTTAATTTTTATATTCGGAAAAGGATCCGAAGGACTGTGATAGGAGCCTGAACTGCTGGAGTCAGTAAACTCCATATTGTCTTCTTTGTTGATACTATCAGGACCGGTCTTCTTAGGGCTTTCCATGCTAGATCTAATAAGACAAAAAATCTAATAAATGGCATATTAACTCTACATGAAGTGTTGCATGAAGAAAAAGATGGAAGCATTCTAGGATTTGATAAGGCATTCTAGGGTTTAAGGCGACTGACCAAAAGGCTCCTCTACATTGCGAGGGTGACAAGCATGTTAAAGTTGCTCACCAGCAATGGCAATTTTATATTTTTATTCTAAATAGGCTAGCTTCGTTCAGAGTGCCGACCACGTTCTTGAGGTTTACTAGGCGGCGCCTAGCTCCGGACCTATAACTGATCAAGCAAGGGACAAAAATCAAATCCCCGCACAGCTCCTACCTGATTCTTCTGCCTACTGAATGAAAAACAACATGCTGATGCGTACTTGTGCAGATGTAGTGCCTAGAAGAGACTGATAGCAGCAGCAACTAGCAAGCTCACTTTACATCGACAACCCAAGCCATAACTTAGTCAAAATTAGTCAAGTATAGCTATATCCAATGTAACTTAGCCAAAATTGGCCAAAGTTGCTCAACTTAACCAAATATAGCTAAATCTTGCCCAACATAGTCAAACATGCTTGATTATGCTTCAGTTAGCTAAATTTGGTCATATTTAAAACATATTTTCTCAACTTTGGCTCGATTAAGTAAATTTAGCCAAAACACATTTTTTGAAGTTATATAGGTCTAACTAAATTCTTGTATCATAGAGATCGGTAGCATATGCTCAGAATCCATCGCCACACCTAGTGGTACCAAGATATGGGCGTGAGGATGCTCCTGGCATAACAAATGAGTTGGCCAGCAACTTGTTTGGCTTCAGAGCTAAATATAGCATAACTTTGGTAGCTCATATTAGGTACAATTGATCAAATGAAGCTGATGGAGCCACAAGTGCAGACATCTTTGGTAGAACAGATTAGCTACAATTGCTCAAATGAAGCTAACTTAGAGAAATAAAAGCAAACTTAGCCAAACTTAGTCTAGCATAGCTAACTCTAAGCAAAAGTAGCCAAATATAGCCAAATATAGCATAACATAGTCAAAATTAGTCAAGTATAACTATATATAATGTAACTTAGCCAAAATTAACCAAATATAGCTAAATCTTGCCCCTAATAGAGAATTATGTGGCATATGCAAGGCCGATGACAGAAATAGGGAATATACTGATGTTACTAGAGTCTAGAATCATGTTTACCACTAATGTGTCAGAACAAGATAGGATCATGCACGATGAGATGACAGAACACGCAGACTGATAGTTTTGCTACATGATCCTACAGGCTTTGCTCCAATGAATATAACGAAGTGGAACTTCTTCAGCATATATTTGGTAAACCTAATGATCCTAGGAGAAGAAAAACAACTACTATTCAGAATATTATCTCTGCAAACTACAAGAAGATGAAATGCTACTGATTTCACAGTTTCAGACACACAGAACCAACTACCAATTTATCGTGATATAACCATCCACGACGAAGGGAGTAACTCCTATTCATTCAATCTTGACAATTTTATCTCTGCAAACTACCAGAAGATGAAATGCTACTAATTTCATAGTTTCAGACACACAAAACCAACTACCAATTTACCGTGATATAACCATCCACATAAATCTTGCCCCACCGAACCCTAACCAAAGATGCCACCGAACTTGACAGCTTTTCGAATTCCACCAAACGCTAACCAAGGATGCCTACCATTTTCCAATTCCTGAACCCTAACCAAGGATATGCAAGGCGGCAGCGAGGGCGGGGAGGGAGGTGGCACGGCGAAGGAGGAAGGAAGGTCAAAGGGTTTAGGGTTTACCTTGAAACTCGGCGGCGACGGCAATGGCTTCGCTCAGCATACCTGGAAGCGACGAGGGTGAAGCTCGGTGGCGACGGCGAAGCTCGGCGACGTACCTGGAAGTGACGAGGGTGAACACTTGGCGGCAAACGAAATTTTGGCAGCCTAACGGCGTCTAAGTGTTTCGCCCGGGTTAGGTTTTTCCAATGCTGTCGACGGGTATATATAGACTCACATTTTCTCAGGCGGATTTTATGTACCGACCACCTAAGAAGATTGTTACCTCAGACAGGTTTTACTTACCAACCGCCTGAGAAGATACAATTATCTCAGACGGTTGGTTAGTAACACCCGCCTGAGATAAACATGGGCATGTGAAGATATTTACTTCTTCTTAATTAATATGTGTTCATTATAATTTGATGAATGCCTACATAAACACCCCTCACCAACCGCCTATCAAGACGTGTCGACGACCGTGCGCGACCTTTCCATTCCCCGAGGCACGACCTTTAATGCGCGGTAAACCAACTGCTCCATCTACCACTCCGCACGGCCTTAATGACGCGCTATCGCTCACAAGCGCATAACTCACTTTGAATCCTCATGTTTTCATCGTCTTCATCCGCTCCGATGACCCAACACCACTATGGCCGACCTTCCACCGCCAAGCCCTCCGAGGGAGCCACCTTGCAAGAAACTATGTTGCAGCTCCCCCGAGAAGATCAACACCGAGCAGCGCCTCCTCATGGCGCGAGAGGCGTACAACAATACGTCTCGCGCCATGAGTGCCTTGGGGTTGGGTACCCTTTCAGAGTATACTGGAATGGGTACCATGGGCCACTACCTCTATGCCCTCACGGGGGTGGCTGATCGTCTTGACATTCTGTTTGCGATGATGGCCCAGGTTCTTGGCCCCGAGGGCCGTAGAACGCTGGTGGAGGGGACGGCTAGCAACCTCGGGGTTGCACCGCCGGTGCAGCCGGTGCAGCCGACCCTGTCTCCTGTTGCACTGGTGCCGGAGTCGCCACCGGAGGACGAGGAGGAGGAGGAGGAGGAGGAGGAGGAGAAGGAGGAGGAAGAGGAGTAGGAGTAGGATTTAATTAGTTTTTCTTTTTGTTGTTTTTAGTTGCTTCTGTTTTGTAAATATTGTTAATAAATGAAATCTATCTTTTTTCATCTATGTGATTGAATATTACTTGTGTATCTTGTGTGTTCTTGTGTAAATATTGTGCATCTTGTGTGTTCTTTTGTGAGATGTGTGATCGAATATTGTTAATGAATGAGTATCTTGTGTGTTCTTCAACTTTGTGAATGAATGAATGTGTAGTGTGTTCATCGTTAATTAAAATTTCACGTCTGAGAAGAAGATTACCTCAGGCGGTTGGTAAGTAATACCCGCCTGAGATAAATATATTCTCAGGCGGTTGGTAAGTACCAACCGCTTGTGAAGATATTTACTTCTTCTTAATTAATATTCTTGATTAAATGTGGTCCTTTAAAAAAGGCAAAAATCCACTTTCTTGTAATATTATTTATAAGTAAAGGTTACCATTAAATTTCACTTCATAAATTCTTTGAAATTAGTTTGAACATAAAAAACATAGAACATATGCTATTTTTCATTTTTCTATCTTGATGAATACAATGTTTTTTCATTTATTTTTTCAGTGGACATTTTTACTCATCATACCAACCTCTATGAATTTTTGCAGATTTTTTTAAATTTTTTTGAATCAATGTGTGTTCATAATTTGATGAATGTCTCATATGTATATGAGCATTTAGTTAGAATGGTTGATAATTTGAAGTTTGACATGTTGGAATGCTTTTAAAAAAATTAAAAAAATTCATACATGTATAAATTATACAAATATGTTCATACCAAAAATTTTGAGTGAAGGAACTTTTTTTATGATATACACAGATGTGAATAATATGTGAGTAGAAATTAATTTGATATTTACCAAAACATTACAATGTCAGCTATACAAGTTTTAAAAATATTTTGTTCAGGTGGTAGATGTTAATTTTATACAAATGTAGAAGAAATAATCATCGAATTTGGACACAATTTGCAGAATCTAAACATGTTTGAGTATTTATATTGGAATCTAAATAAAAAGAAGCAAGGGATATGGAAACTGAAGAACAGTATCGGGCATTATCTCAGGCGGTTGGTAAGTAATACCAGCCTGAGATAAATTTATTCTCAGGCGGTTGGTAATTACCAACCGCCTGTGAAGATATTTACTTCATCTTAATTAATATTCTTGATTAAATGTGGTCCTTTAAAAAGGCAAAAATCCACTTCTTGTAATATTATTGATAAGTAAAGGTTACCATTAAATTTCACTTCATAAATCCTTTGAAATTTGTCAGAACATAAAAAACATACAACAAATGCTATTTTTCATTTTTCTGTCTTAATGAATATAATGCTTTTTTCATTTATTTTTTCAGTGGACATTTTTACTCATCATACGAACCTCTATGAATTTTTTCAGATTTTTTAAATTTTTTTGAATCAATGTGTGTTCATAATTTGATGAATGCCTCATATGTATATGAGCATTTAGTTAGAATGGTGGATAATTTGAAGTTTGACATGTTGGAATGCTTTTAAAAAAATTCATACATGTATAAATTATACAAATATGTTCATACGAACAATTTTGAGTGAAGGAACTTTTTTTTATGAGATACACAAATTAGAATAATATGTGAGTAGAAATTAATTTGATATTTACCAAAACATTACAATGTCAGCTATACAAGTTTTAAAAATATTTTGTTCAGGTGGTAGATGTTAATTTTATACAAATGTAGAAGAAAGAATCATCGAATTTGGACACAATTTGCAGAATCTAAACATGTTTGAGTATTTATATTGGAATCTAAATAAAAAAGAAGCAAGGGATAAGGAAACTGAAGAACAGTATCGGACATTATCTCGGGCAGTTGGTAAGTAATACCGGCCTGAGATAAATTTATTCTCAGGCGGTTGGTAAGTACCAACCGCCTGTGAAGATATTTACTTCTTCTTAATTAATATTCTTGAATAAATGTGGTCCTTTAAAAGCAAAAATCCACTTTCTTGTAATATTATTGATAAGTAAAGGTTACCATTAAATTTCACTTCATAAATCCTTTGAAGTTGGTTAGAACATAAAAAACATACAACAAATGCTATTTTCATTTTTCTATCTTGATGAATATAATGCTTTTTTCATTTATTTTTTCAGTGGACATTTTTACTCATCATACCAACCTCAATGAATTTTTTCAGATTTTTTTAAATTTTTTTGAATCAATGTGTGTTCATAATTTGATGAATGCCTCATATGTTTATGAGCATTTAGTTAGAATGGTGGATAATTTGAAGTTTGACATGTTGGAATGCTTTTAAAAAATATAAAAATTCATACATCTATAAATTATACAAATATGTTCATACCAACAATTTTGTGTGAAGGAACTTTTTTTATGAGATACACAAATGTGAATAATATGTGAGTAGAAATTAATTTGATATTTACCAAAACATTACAATGTCAGCTATACAAGTTTTAAAAATATTTTGTTCAGGTGGTAGATGTTAATTTTATACAAATGTAGAAGAAAGAATCATTGAATTTGGACACAATTTGAAGAATCTAAACATGTTTGAGTATTTATATTGGAATCTAAATAAAAAATAAGCAAGGGATAAGGAAACTGAAGAACAATATCGGGCATTATCTCAGGCGATTGGTAAGTAATACCCGCCTGAGATAAATTTATTCTCAGGCGGTTGGTAAGTACCAACCGCCTGTGAAGATATTTACTTCTTCTTAATTAATATTCTTGATTAAATGTGGTCCTTTAAAAAGGCAAAAATCCACTTTCTTGTAATATTATTGATAAGTAAAGGTTACCATTAAATTTTACTTCATAAATCCATTGAAATTTGTCAGAACATAAAAAACATACAACAAATGCTATTTTTCATTTTCTATCTTGATGAATATAATGCTTTTTTCATTTATTTTTTGAGTGGACATTTTTACTCATCAAACCAACCTCTATGAATTTTTTCAGATTTTTTTAAATTTTTTTGAATCAATGTGTGTTCATAATTTGATGAATGCCTCATATGTATATGAGCATTTAGTTAGAATGGTGGATAATTTGAAGTTTGACATGTTGGAATGCTTTTAAAAAAATTAAAAAAATTCATAAATCTATAAATTATGCAAATATGTTCATATCAACAATTTTGAGTGAAGGAACTTTTCTTATGAGATACACAAATGTGAATAATATGTGAGTAGAAATTAATTTGATATTTACCAAAACCTTACAATGTCAGCTATACAAGTTTTAAAAATATTTTGTTCAGATGGTAGATGTTAATTTTATACAAATGTAGAAGAAAGAATCATCGAATTTGGACTCAATTTGCAGAATCTCAACATGTTTGAGTATTTATATTGGAATCTAAATAAAAAAGAAGCAAGGGATAAGGAAACTGAAGAACAATATCGTGCATTATCTCAGGCGGTTGGTAAGTAATACCCGTCTGAGATAAATATATTCTCAGACGGTTGGTACTTACCAACCGCCTGAGAATATATTTATCTCAGACGGGTATTACTTACCAACCGCCTGATACCAACCGCCTGTGAAGATATTTACTTCTTCTTAATTAATATTCTTGATTTAATGTGGTCCTTTAAAAAGGCAAAAATCCACTTTCTTGTAATATTATTGATAAGTAAAGGTTACCATTAAATTTCACTTCATAAATCTTTTGAAATTGGTCAGAACATAAAAAACATACAACAAATGCTATTTTTCATTTTTCTATTTTGATGAATATAATGCTTTTTTCATTTATTTTTTCAGTGGACATTTTTACTCATCATACCAACCTCTATGAATTTTTTCAGATTTTTTTAAATTTTTTTGAATCAATGTGTGTTCATAATTTGATGAATGCCTCATATGTATATGAGCATTTAGTTAGAATGGTGGATAATTTGAAGATTGACATGTTGGAATGCTTTTAAAAAAATTATAAAAATTCATACATGTATAAATTATACAAATATGTTCATACCAACAATTTTGAGTGAAGGAACTTTTTTTTATGAGATACACAGATGTGAGTAATATGTGAGTAGAAATTAATTTGATATTTACCAAAACATTACAATGTCATCTATACAAGTTTTAAAAATATTTTGTTCAGGTGGTAGATGTTAATTTTATACAAATGTAGAAGAAAGAATCATCGAATTTGGACACAATTTGCAGAATCTAAACATGTTTGAGTATTTATATTGGAATCTAAATAAAAAGAAGCAAGAGATAAGGAAACCGAAGAATAATATCGGGCATTATCTCTATCGGTTGTTAAGTAATAACCGTCTGAGATAAATATCTTCCTAGACGGTTATTAAGTATCAACCGCCTGTCAAGATATTTAGTTCTTCTTAATTAATATTCTTGATTAAATATGGGTCCTTTAAAAAGGCAAAATTTCACTTTCTTGTAATATTATCGATAAATAAAGGTTACCATTAAATTTCACTTCATAAATCTTTTGAAATTGGTCAGAACATAAAAAACATACCACAAATGATTTTTTTCATTTTTCTATCTTGATGAATATAATGCTTTTTTCATTTATTTTTTTCAGTGGACATTTTTACTCGTCATACCAACCTCTATGAATTTTTTCAGATTTTTTTAAATTTTTTTGAATCAACGTGTGTTCATAATTTGATAAATGCCTCATATGTATATGAGCATTTAGTTAAAATGATGGATAATTTGAAGTTTGACATGTTGGAATGCTTTTAAAAAGAATTAACAAAATTCATACATGTATAAATGAATACTTTTTCATTGGCGTTGGGAGAACTAGGGGTAGCGCATCCAAAAGGGAATGGAGGGAATATAACCCATAGAGTACAACACGTTATGGGAGAACAAGTCATACTCGCGCTCAATCCTACAGTTCTCAGTACAGAAGACGGTCCACTCGGACCACCCTCGCCTGCCGCAGCGGGCAGGCCCCTGGTTCCCCTCTGTTGGGCAGCGGCAAACGCCATCGTCAATGTCGGGCAGCGCCACCGGCAGCGGTCCGGGAGGAGGCCTACGCAGTAACCTCTAGCTCACGAAAACGTCGAGCCTCTGCATGGCTTGATTCCGACACCGACAACACTCCTTGTTGGTCCTCTTCATCGCGACGGACCCAACCGCGTTGTCGCTAACGTGGGCCTCGCCTTCGACCTGCCGGATATACTCGAGGGCGTCGCGGTCCCCGCGGTCAGAATCGTAGCGGAGCATGGCGAGGACGTAGGCCGCCACCTTGTGGTCTTTCGCGGCCGCCCGGGCAAGGAATTGGGTGCCCCGCTGCGCCTGCGCGCGACCGTAGTTGAAGACGAGGTCGAACCCGATGACGTAGCACGAATGAGGGTTGCCCACATTGGCCAGGCGCTCCACGAGGGCGTCATAGCTCCTGTTCCCGTGCCGTTGGAACCACTCCCACCTGCTCTCCCGCTCCGGCGCCACGCGCCTGCCCACGGTGGGATCACGGCACACCGCGTGCATGGCCTTGCAGGTGGAGCGCAGACTGGAGAGGTCGTCCATGGGCTGGGTGGAGGTTGCGGTGACCCACCCCGCGATTAGGACCGCAATATCGTGCGGCAAGGGGAACTCCATGGGCTTATCTCAGGCGGTTGGTAAGTAAAACTCGTCTGAGATAAATATATTCGCAGGCGATTGGTAAGTAATACCCGCCTGAGATAAACATTTTTGAAACTACAAGATGTTAATTAACGTCCTGAGAAGATGTTAATTAACTGACGCGCCGCACGAGGTCTGCGGAGAAGTTAAGAAGCCGTGGTGCAGGGACGCGTGCGCGACGTTCCACATGGATACCAGAGAGACGCAAGGATCTTTGAAGATCGTCCTCCACAGTGGTTTAATTGTGCTCCACACGAGGTCTGCAAAGAGTTCAATGCGCAATGAACAGAATATTTTGTTCAGGTGGTAGATGTTAATTTTATACAAATGTAGAAGAAAGAATCTTCGAATTTGAACACAATTTGCAGAATCTAAACATGTTTGAGTATTTATATTGGAATCTAAAAAAAAAGAAGCAAGGGATAAGGAAACTGAAGAGCAGTATCGGGAATTATCTCAGGCGGTTTGTAAGTAATAACCGCCTGAGATAAACATTTTTGAAACTACAAGATGTTAATTAACGGCCTGAGAAGATGTTAATTAACTGATGCGCCACACGAGGTCTGCAAAGAAGTTGAGAAGCCGCGGTGCAGGGATGCGACGTTCCACATGAAAACCAGAGAGACGGAAGGATCCCTGAAGATCGTCTTCCACAGTGGTTTAATTGTGCGCCGCACGAGGTCTGCAAAGAGTTCCATGCGCAATGAACAAAATATTTTGTTCAGGTGGTAGATGTTAATTTTATACAAATGTAGAAGAATGAATCATCGAATTTGAACACAATTTGCAGAATCTAAACATGTTTGAGTATTTATATTGGAATCTAAATAAAAAAGAAGCAAGGGATAAGGAAACTGAAGAACAGTATCGGGAATTATCTCAAGCGGTTGGTAAGTAATAACCGCCTGAGATAAACATTTTTGAAACTACAAGATGTTAATTAACGGCCTGAGAAGATGTTAATTAACTGATGCGCCGCATGAGGTCTGCGGAGAAGTTGAGAAGTCGTGGTGCAGGGATGCGACGTTCCACATGGATACCAGAGAGACGGAAGGATCTCTGAAGATCGTCTTCCAAAGTGGTTTAATTGTGCGCCGCACGAGGTCTCCAAAGATTTCAATGCGCAGGAAACGAACCGCTCCCTCGTCTACTCCGCACAGACCATATATAAGGCGCGTCGTCGGTTATGTAGAAGCACAGAACTTTTGCACTCCTTTCTTCTTCTTCCATCGTTCCACCTCCTAGCCCGCCACTGACGAACCACCACAGCCATGGCCAACCTTCTGCCTCCTAGCCCGCCGAGGCAGCCACCCTGCAAGCGGATACACTGCAGCTCCCCCGAGAGGGTGAATGACGACCAGCGCGTTCCGCCGCTGGTGCAGCCAGAGCCACCGGTACAGCCGGAGCAATCGGCTCAGCCAGAGCAGCCGACCCAGTCTCGTGCTGCATCGTCGCCGGAGGAGGAGAAGGAGGAGGAGGAGGAGGAGGATGACGATGACGACGATGATGATGATGATGATGATGACTACGAGTCGTCCTCCGACGACGGCGACGACGACGGCGACCACCACCATGGTGACGACTACGACGACGACGACGAGTCGGAGGAGGACCGCTTGGCGTGGTTTGAGAAGTTGGCGGAGAGGAGGGATTAGGCGGGGCTGTAGTGTAGTTTTAGGAGATCTTGTACATATTTCTTTTGTGGTTTTAGGAGTTCTTGTGTTTTGTAATATATATATGTTCATTCGTGTCAATGAATACTGGTGTGTTAGAATTTCTGGATTTCAATCAAGTGAATGTGCTCTAAATGCTCATATGTATATGAGCATTTAGTTAGAATGGTGGATAATTTGAAGTTTGACATGTTGGAATGCTTTTAAAAAAATTAAAAAAATTTATACATGTATAAATTATACAAATATGTTCATACCAACAATTTTGAGTGAAGGAACATTTTTTTATGAGATAAACAAATGTGAATAATATGTGAGTAGAAATTAATTTGATATTTACCAAAACATTACAATGTCAGCTATACAAGTTTTAAAAATATTTTGTTCAGGTGGCATTATCTCAGGCGGTTGGTAAGTAATACCCGCCGGAGATAATCATCTTCTCAGACAGTTATTAAGTACCAACAGTCTGTGAAGATATTTACTTCTTAATTAATATTCTTGATTAAATATCTTTTCAGGCGGTTGGTATGTAAAACCCGCCTGAGATAAAGTTAAACACCTCCTGTGAAAAACTGACATCTATATAAGGACCCCTCACCGCAGTCAAAACGCAACCCTGGAGAATTTATATCGACGCCGCAAGGCTGTTGAATTTCACCTGCGCCGCACCGCCGCTCCGCCGCCCAGCCCATACCGCCGCGCCACCGCTCAACCCCGCACCGCCACTTCTCCACCCAGCCGGCCCACCGTGCTGATGCCTCGCCACCGTGCTGACGCCTCTACAAGGTAAATGTAGTTTCCTTACTTTTTCTTTGTATATTTTCATTAGCTGATAAGCTATTAGTTTTGTGTGTTCTGGTATATGGATTCTGTCCTTTTTTCATGTGTAAGGACTGTATGGATTGTGTTCTGGTATATTGATGTATGGACTATATGGATTGTTTCCTTTTTGTACCTATTATGTGACATGAATATGATGTATAATTAATAGATGCTATTGTAATATATATATATATATATATATATATAAGATGCATCTGGGCCTGTTTCCCGATATAACGGATCGGATCCCACCCAGACCTAGCCCATGCTGCTGGGCCTGTTTCCCCCTTTGACTCCATCCACCTCAAGACGTCGCCCGTCTCCTACATTAGTCTCCCTAATCATACTTGTTATGTCTCTGTAAATTCATTTTATAGAATACCTTTAGAGAATATTTGTGGCCAAATTTTGTAAATCTGACAAAAATTCTATTATTGAAGCATGGATCGTCGAGCGTGGATGTTGCAAATTTTATTGAAGCATCCAAGAGACATGTGAAGTTGCAAAAGATAGATGACATATTATGTCCATGTATCGACTGCGAAAATAAGATTGCTTGGACGGAAACTATGGTAATCCAATCTCATTTGGTGAAAAGAGGTTCCAAAATAACTACACAATATGGATAGAGCATGGTGAGTTAGATACACATGATGTGGATAAAGATGATGAGAGAGGATCAGATGATGATAATGTTCATATCGATGATAGTAGTGACAATCAAGCTGGTGATGATGATGATGAGTTCGATTGTGAGGAGATGTTGCGTCACATTGAACCATATGTACTGACTTCAATGGGAGCAAGCAAAGGTTTAAGTAAAATGGAGACATTGCAGAATGCGGCGATAGAGCTTTTATATGATGAATCAAACAGTTGTGATAAAGAGTTTACTACATTGCGTGCAGTCTTAGAACTACTAAAGTTGAAAGCTACGCACGGATGGTCTGATTGTAGTTTCTCTGATCTTTTGAATCTTCTGCCAGAAATTCTTCCAAATCCAAATAAATTGCCCAAAAGCACTTATAAAGCGAAGAAACTTCTTTGCCCGATGGCACTAGGTGTGACAAAAATACACGCTTGTGTGAACCATTATATTCTGTATTGCAAAGAGCATGAGGTCGCAACTAGATGCCCCATTTGTGGTGTCAGTAGATACAAGAAGGAATACAATCACCAGTATGTTACCAACATGAAAAAGACTCAGAAGAATAAGAAGTTTATTATTGGTCCTGAAGGTGACGATGACGATACTTCTGGCGATGCAGACGGGAAGAATAAGAGAAAAATTCCTGCATTGGTGATGTGGTACCTTCCGGTAATTGATCGCTTGAAGCGTTTGTTCTCCAACCCTAGGGAGGCTGAACTTATGCGTTGGCATTCCGAGCAATGCAAGAAGAATGAAAAACATATACGACACCCTGGTGATGCAACGCAGTGGAAAATTTTTGATATTCAGTATCCAAAATTTGCGAAGGAAATCAGAAATGTGAGGTTTGCCTTGGGTACAGATGGAATGAATCCGTTTGGTGAAAAAAGGAGCATACACAGCACATGTCCCGTGGTCTTAACTGTGTACAACCTACAGACGTGGTTGTGTCACAAAAGGAAATATATCTTATTATCTGTTCTTATCCAAGGTCCGAAACAACCCGACATCGAAATTGATGTGTTCTTGGAACCTTTAATGGAAGATATGGCAAAATTGTGGAATGTAGGGGTACGTACATGGGATGAGTACAAGCGGGTGTATTTCACGCAAAGAGCAATGATATTCGTTACTGTGCATGATTATCCCAAACTGTTTACATTATCGGGACAAATGAAAGGGAAGAAAGGTTGCATTAGGTGCGTGGATAGAACTGGATTTCTATACCTCACTTCACCCAGAAAGACGGTGTACATGAGACATCGACGGTTCTTGACAGATACACACAAGTATAGGAAGATGAAAGAACAGTTTGATAACAAAATCGAAAAAGATACTACATCGATACCTTACAGTGGAAAACTTGTGTTTGAAATGGTCAAGAACATTCATATTGCTTTCGGTAAGGTAAAAAATAGTAAAGGAATTAAGAGAAAGAAAATTACATCTTCGGATGATACAACTGACATGGCTTTCAAGAAACAATCAATTTTTTTCAAGTATCTTCCGTATTGGAAGAATCTGGAATTTTGCCATAGTATTGATTTGATGCACGTTACTAAGAATGTATTTGACAGCATCATTGGGACCTTGCTGGACATGCCGAGGAAAACAAAGGACGGATTAAATTCACGTATGGACCTAGTAAATCTTGATTTGAGACCAGAGCTTCATCCAGTAGAAAAGGCGAACGGGAAGCATTACCTTCCCTCAGCTAGCTACAACTTGACGCTAGAAAAGAAAAAAGCAATTTGCGAATGCTTGCATGGGATCAAAGTGCCCACAAGTTTCTCATCCAATATCCGCAAACTAGTCTCAATGAAAGACATGTCTTTATTCGGTTAAAATTCTCAAGACTGTCACATGATGATGACAGTTTTCCTTGCCATTGCAATAAGAGTAATCAAACCCGATCATATAAAAGTTGTCATCACACTTTTGTGTTACTTCTTCAATGCAGTATCGCAAAAGGTGATAGCACGTGAAGATTTAGACTATCTGGAAACATACATCGTCGAGACAGTGTGCAAGCTTGAGATGTGTTTCCCACCATCCTTTTTTGATATGCAAGTACACCTAATCATACATCTTGTTGATCAGATAAAAGCATTGGGGCCACTATATTTACATCATATGTTTTCATTGGAGAGATATTTAGGAGTATTAAAAGGTTATGTGCGGAACCATGCTCACCCAGAGGGTTCAATTATGGAAGGATACACCACTGAAGAAGTGATTGAGGGTTGCGCTGATTACATCAAAGATGGAAAATCGATAGGTGTGCCTATACCGGTACATGAGGGTAGACTACGTGGGAGAGGCAAAGTGGGTAAGAAAACTTTTATTGTTCAAGATTACAAGAATGTACACCGTGCACATTTTGGTGTACTACAACAACTCGCAATAGCTGAGCCGTACATCGAGGAACACCAAATTGAGCTTCGTGATAAAAACCAAGACCGCACAGAGGACTGGATCATGAAAGAGCACAGAAGATGTTTCACTGAATGGTTAATGGACAAAAATATATCATACAAAAACACTGTAGAAGAGGCAACAATGAAGAAGTTAGCTTCTGGCCCATCTGCTTTGGTAACATCATGAAAATCATATGACATCAATGGTTACACAATTTACACTAAAGAAAAAGACGGTAAGAGTGTTGCACAAAATAGTGGTGTTCGTATTGAGGCTTATGATTCACAAGGGTAGAAGACCACATACTTTGGGTTCATAGAGGAAATATGGGAACTCGATTATGGCGAAAGAATGGTAATGCCTGTATTTAAGTGCCAATGGGTCAAACATCCTGATGGCTTAAAAGTGGACAATTACGGGCTGACACTGGTAGACTTGAATAAAGTGGGTTACCAAGATGACATGTGGGTTCTCGCCGATAATGTTGCACAAGTTTTTTATGTTCAAGATCTAGAAACTGAGAAGTTGCACGTATTTGTTTCTGGAAAGCAAAATATTGTTGGGGTTGATAATGTGGGAGATAATGAAGAGGAATATAATCAGTATGAAGAGATGTACCTTTTCACCGAACCAGAAAACATCAAGCGCGTAGAGAGAAGCATTAAAAACAATTTGAAACCCTATATGCGAGAAGATTTCTGTGGGGACCGGAATCCACACATCCGAGGATCTCATTGGGTGGTGTCGTGCGATGCGACACCCAACAGTTTACAAGAATAGAACCAGAATAAAGTACAAGACCAAGTCTTTTACTTAATACACAGCGGAAGTTTTTACAATACTATAGGAAAAGAAATATATATATATATATATCACAGCTACGCTCTCGGCACTAGCTATGCAAAAGCAAAGTTATCCATGCCTGGGATACTTTGCACTAGCAACACGCAAACTATGGCGGCGTGCAGGGTTCCCACTCGGCTGTACACCCTGGAGGGGGTGTTGCCTCATCGTCAAACCCATCCTCAACAGAGTAACCTGCAAAAACTCGTTAACTGCAAACGTGAGCATAAGGCTCAGCAAGACTTAACCGTCTCACTAGACAGATGCACGGGGACACTAAACATAGGTAAGGAATAGCATAAATGACTCGCCTACAAGTGGATCCTTATAATCAAGTTTTAAGTAGCAAATGACATTCTCTGAGCACGGCACATCATGGGCTCCACAATCAAACAAGAAACGCTTTACCGATGATATGACATGCCCAAAGCACATAATGCTATTACAGCTAAAGTATGGGGAAACTGTAAATCTTTAGTTATACTATCTCTAAATCATACCAGGTTGCAAAATAATTATAAATCAATACAATATGAATTTCTGACTTCTTTAGTATTTACTATGTCACCGCTCAGTGAACAAGTGGTACTCTATTACTGCGAGGGACAGTGATTGCAATCAGGACACACCCGGACAACACGACACATACGTCGTTCGGAAGTGTCAGCGAGCACACCCGTACCTACATAACACTTCAGTACTAGGCGTATATGGCAACCTTTCGCAAGACACTCAAATGCCGAACCGGTCGATCCGTCACGGGCAGGAGGTCCCTGCGTGGGGCGTACTCTGACGTGCCCACCAGCGGATTTACACCTTGCTACCCTACCCCCACACCTATAAAACGGAACGGTATGCCTCGACACCCAAGTGACCTAGCTACGTCAGTTTATTGGATTCCATATGTCCATTATGTTGCCGGTACAATTCAAGCTTGTCCGAAGGGGCCGCATACGGATGGGCCTTAATCGACACAGGCAGGGCTATGCGACCGAGACTCAATTCTCGCCGCTTCCTATCCATTCCCTGCCCGGTCTCAATTTCATTATATTAAGCCATTTTCTGTTCAACCAATCCTGTGAGATACATCTCTCGCGAGTAGATTCCAACTACTCGACTTCTACCGGATTTCCTATGCATTAGCAAAGCAGTTACTACAGGTCAAACTGTAACTCGTGCCAAATAAACCCTGGGATTTTTGGTCATGCATGTGGAGTATCATTCACCCTAAACGTAATGCACAATTCATATACTACTCATCATAGTGATAAAGCAAAAGTTTATAAACGACTTAAATGCAAACCGGGGCTTGCCTTGTTGCAGGTCAGGTTCTGAGTTAGAAATTGGAAGGTTTTCTCCCAAGGCTTCTGGCTCCTCCTCGACTTCGGTCACTATACGATATGCAGATAACATGGATATATAAATGACTTTGAAATTTAATTATTTTTAAGACCATAAATTAATTCATGGTGATCACTATATGACAGGGACCTTAATTGGCTTTGGAACTTCGATGGTAGATACTAGGGAATATGATCAAGGCTCTTGCAAAGAACAGGAGATGATCATAGCAGATTGTGGTCTCCGAAAGTATGGCAAGCAATCAACTTCCAAAAATTTCCGAGAGGAAACTGTAGCTTGAACCTAGCTAACAGTTGATAATCAAGATAGAGGGAGTGGTTCTGGTCTTAGCAAAATTTGTTTCATAATTTTCTAAGCTGTGGGGAAGGAGTTATTGTATTTCTAATTTGGCAAGAATTTCTGGATTTACTTTATAATTGAGTTTCTAGACATTAAATCAATATTTAGTTTGTAACTGATTTAGGACTGGTATAGTAGGTTAATTAAATCCAAGATTTTAACAGGAGCAAGGGTATGACTAAAGGAAGACTCAGTCAAATTTTGGGACCTAAAAAAGCAACCTAATAGCTGTGAAAATTCAATAACTGAAAAAGGAAATTGAATTATACAGAGAGTTAAACAGGTTCTATGGCTCCCAAACTTTTCCTGGTAATCAAGAATAGGACATTAAATTTTATGTGAATTTTGGGGATTTTTCCCGTGGATATCTTGTCTGGAAAAATTGCATTTGCATTAGGAAAGATTATTTTTTTACAGAATTTAACTTTGAGTTTCACAGAACCTAATTGGTATTGACAGAAACTAGAGCTCAAGAGCTTTCGAACAAAATTTGTTTGAAGATTTTTGGAGTATCCTACAGAAAGTTATGGATTTTCTAAATTGGAGCCTAATCTGGAATAAATTCCTAATTTGATTTAACTCGTGGGCCCCACTGTTTTAAAATGAACCAATAGTATTTAAACCACACGGGGCCACAGATATCCACCGCGTAGCCACAGCAGATCCCGTGGCCACACCTGATCCGACGGGATTTACAGCCGCTGACACGCGGGACCCGCCGCGTCGTCTTCTACCTCCCGACGCGGGCGGCGCGAGGGCTCCCGCGGCGGTGCTCTCCGGCGAGCCTCGCCGGATTGGAGTTTCTGGCCACCGCAGCTCCCATCCTTGGGCACCCGACCGTAAAATCATGCGCTGAGCATGATGGTGGGGTCGGGGAGGTCTGCCGACGGTCGGAAACCACGGTGCACCAGTGGCGGCGGATGCTAGGGCCCCGACCATGTCGGAACGGCCGCCCTGTGGCTAAAATCCGTCTAAAAAGGCTGGGAAAGTTTCCTGGAATCATGAGGAACGTGCGAGACATGCGCTATCGTCATGAAACGGTCGGCAAAGTAGTGGTCGACGGCGACAGAGGCAACTTTTCACCGGCGGAGGGGAGAACTCGCGATTCTTGAGCTACACTCGATCATTTCCGGTGATTCCAGTTCGTGAGGATGCGCAAGAGAGCGTAGAAACCATTTGCCAGCAATCGGGAAGGGTGATTAAGCATGGAACTCTAATTGCATAAAATACCGAGCGTGTTCATAAGCTTCGGCCGAGAGTAAAACCTAGCTAACTTGCTCGATATACGCGCAAACCAGGAATGGCTTCTACCGTTACGTAGAGCGTGTCCCGGCGCACCAGTTTGCTATGGGAGGCGAAGCATGAGACGGCATGCAGTGGCCTAGCAACGTGGAGCAGGGACAGCGCGGGGTGAAAACGACGGCGACCGTCGGTATAGCCTCAAAATCATCGGCCAAACCGTCAACTATGCAACGAAAAGATCGACCCGGAAGATAGAGGAGGGAGAGAGGAATCACCTAGCTGTTGGAAGCTTGGCGCGAGAGTGCTCCGGTTGGCCAGCAACGGGCGCGTGGCGCCGGCGGTGGGAAGCTCGCGCGCGGGATGGAAATGGCGAAATTCGTCGACTCGGCGAGGTGGGAGGTGATAAGGGCGACTGGGAGTTGATAAGGGAGAGTCCAGGGCGCTATTTATAGGGTTCAACGGCGGTGGCGGGCTGGTGTCGCGCTGTGCATGCACGCCGTCGCTGTGGCGGGCGCAGCGCGCGCTGAAATGCGGCTGCACGTGGGCTGCTGACTGGTCGGTCCCGCCAGTCAGCCCCACAGCCACTGCACCTTTAGTAAATCACTTAAAAATAGTAAATGATCTCCAAAAATCATGAAACTTCAGGGATAAGTCAGGAAAATTGTGATGAACACAATGGTGGGTTTAGATCTTTATGTTCAAGTCTACATTTACCAGACTTTGAATTCAAATTTAAACTTGATTCAAATTCGTTGAGCGTCTCAATTAAAATAGCAAAGGAGTTCCTAAAATCTTGAAACTTTGTAAGCATGCTATTGAGGAATTTAGGAGCTCATGAAAAAATTTAGAGCCCTTAATTTGAATATTTGGTTTAGAGCTTATTAGGGCTTCATTGTGCATTACTTATTAAATCTTATCCAAAAATTCTTATTCTTAAAAAGGTGAATAGAATATAATTTGGATTCATGGTAAAGTCTAATACCCATGTTAAAAGAATTTAACAAAGAGTGCAAGAAAAGTTTTGGATGGCATAGTTCATGTGCACCATTATATTGGATATCTAAAATAGTTGATCACAAAACCCATATGAACTTATCATGCCATAAAAGTGGGGTTTTACAATTTCAATGCTGGAAAAAATGTATATAGCAATGCGAGATGATATATATTGTATATATTTGTATCTTCTGAAATCAACTTAGAACAATGTTGGTATATGGATTGTGTCCTTTTGCATTTGTGTACATATGCATTTGGACTCAATAATTTGGAAGTTTGGAAGTTTGGAAGTTTGGTCTTTCAGATAATGATGTCTCGGGCGTGTAGCCGATTGAAGGAGGAGCGCTTGGCGTGGCACAAGAACCATCCCCATGTATGTACATATGGCACACCGGTCGCATGGTTGTATATACATATGTATCTGTAATGGACTGATGAACTTAACTGTAGTTTGTTTTTCCGTCTTGTTTGTTTTTGGTATTTTCAATTTCTCCGCGTAGGGTTTCTCTGCGAAGCCTGAATCGGGAATTTTATTGAAGTGGCAGTGCATCGTCCCCGGTAAAGAAGGGGTAAGTCATGAAGAACAAGCACAATATGAGTTTAACCATCGTCCTCCTATTAATAAATTTCTTTTGCAGATTGAATAGGAAGATGGTTACTAATCCCTGACAATCCCCTTCTCTGAGGACTATCCCTTGGTGCCTCCAAGATCCGCCTTTCCAATTGGGTTCTTCCACCCAAATGTCCATTGTTCGGGAGCACTCTGCATCGGGATTCTCGATCAAGAGCTTGTAAGATAGACCTATTTTGTTCATGTAATTATTACTTATAATTGTTGTCGAACTTATTTGAACTGGTTTCTTATATTGCTTAAATTATATTTCGTAGGGGTGGTGCATTGCTTTTACAATCAAAACTATACTACTTGAAGTTCAGCGTTTGCTGCATCAGCCAAATGTGCCTGATGTTGAAAATGATTGCTATAATCTACTTATCAAGGTTAGATGACACTTTGACTTAGTGACCAATGTAGGTTATTCATTCCTCCTTCGACATTTGTTAATTTAAATAATGTCAATATTTTCAGGATCAAGCGGAATATAAGAGACGTGTTTGGGAGCAAGTAGGACGGTACAATTTAGATTGATCAATGGGAGCTTCATCGTCGATCTACAATGAATGTAGCATGATTTTTGTTCAGTGTGTAAAGAAATTATCTTTGAACAATTGCAAAGGCTCTAATGGTGTATTATCACAATTAAGCTAGCCTCAATGGTGATCGAGCATTTCCTATAATGCATTACTGTACTAGTATCCGCTCATCTGTGTTTTTTTCCTGATATAATTTTTCCTGCAACGACTACATACGGTTGTGATAATTGCAACGACTACATCCCTCTAATTTCAATGAAAACCGCTTGTCATAATTGAACAACTACATATGGTTCTTAAACAATGACCGCCACTAAAAATACATGATCTTCTCAGGCCATTGTTAACCAGGAACTGTCTATGAAGTTCATTGCATTACAGGCGGTTATTAATTAAGAACCGTCTATGAAAATCATGTATTTACCCAGGCGGTTGTTTTTTAAAATCCATCTATGAAGTTCATTGCATTACATACGGTTCTTAATTAAGAACCTCCTATGAAGATCATGTATTCACCCAGGCGGTTGTTTCTTAAAATCCGTCTGTGAAGTTCATTGCATTACAGACGGTTCTGAATTAAGAACCGTCTGTGAAGATCATGTATTTACCCAGACGGTTGTTCTTTAAAATCCGACTCTGTTGTTCTATCATCACAGGCGGTTATTATATCATTCGTCATCACAGACGCATATTTTTAAGGACCGCCTGTGTTTGAAAATTTGAGGCGCCTGTAAAAATGCTTTTTGTAGTAGTGTGGGATACACTTAAGACAGCTCACAAAGGAAATAGGTCGGTTCGTCAAGCTAAAATTGAGATGCTTGAAGGAGAGTTGGGGAGATTTGCTATTGAAGAAGGCGAATCACCTCAAGACATGTACAACCATATGAAGGCACTCATTAATAAAATTCGTGCCTATGGAAGTAAGAAATGGACGGATCACGAGGTGGTCAAAAGAATGATTAGAGACTTCATGCCAAGAAATGTCACACTTTGCTCAATGATTAGAGAAAGCCCCAGATTTCACAAAATGACTCCCGATGAGTTATTAGGGAAGATCATAAATCATGAAATGATGGAGAAAAAGGCTCAATACGTCAAAGACTTAGCTGAACTCACCTCTTCCAAAAAGAAAGAAGTTGCTCTCAAGGAAACGTGCAAACCCAAACTCAAAGAAACTCGTGAAGGCTAAGACAACGGAGATACAAGCGACGATAGCACTGATCTTGATGATGAAGAAATGGTACTGTTTATCAAGAAGTTCAAGCGCATGATGAAAAGAAGACACGGCAACAATTCAAATGAAGGCAAAAGCAAGGATAAAGGAAAATCCAAGGCGCGACGCACTTGCTACAACTGCGGAGAGTAGGGTCACTTCATGGTGGACTGCCCCTATGATGAAAATAAAAAGAAGAAGGAAACATGACCTCAAGAAAAGAAATATTTCAGAAAAAGAAGACAGGCCCATCAAGATCACATTGGCAAGGAGTGGGACTCAAACGACGAGTCCTCCTCCGATGAAGAAGAAGAGATGGCCACTTTCGCGGTCAAGAAACCTACTATGAGAGCCACGCTCTTCCCAAACATGGGAGGACGGGATATGAACAACCACACTTGCCTTATGGCTAAGGAAGGCAAGAAAAAGGTTCGACTTATTTCTCCTAAGCTAAATTCCTCTATTTATGACTTTGATAGCTCTAGTGATAATGAACAAATGTTTACAAGATTAAGTAAAATTGCTTTAAAGAAAATGGAAATGTTGTCGAACGAAATCTTTGAAAAGGAGGAACTTGTTAACCGACAAGAAGATATGCTCATCCGTGAAAGGAAGAGATATCAAGAAGTTGAAAAGCTTCTTGAGCTTGAAAGAGAGAAGAACGAGTCACTTGAGTTTGAGCTAGCCTTAAGTAAGGAAACTTACTTAAAGCTAGAGGACTCGCATATTGCAATCAAGGAAGAACTTGCTAACTTGTCAAAAGTTAACAAGATCCTTGAGGTGCAAGTTGAGTCGCTCAAGCAAAGTGACTCCTCTTCCTCCAAGAGCTCTTCCTCCAAAGATATGAGTTCGACAACAATCGGAACCTGCACTTTCTCTAGTAAGATGAATGTTATTTCTAATACTTCAACTTATCATAATATGCATCCTTCCACAAGCGGCATCTTTGATAAGGAGAAGATCAAATATGCACGCAGTGCATATATGGTCACTAGACCTCCTAATGTCAAAGATGGTATTGGTTTTGACAGGAACAAACGTATGTCCACTCCTAATCATGCTAAGAATAAAATCACTTTTGTTAAGGAGAAATCTCATGAATCTGATTTACAAATACTGGTTCGTACATTTGATTCTTCCTATGTCCTTATGAAAAACAAATATGGAAGAGTCATTGCTAAACATACAGGGCCACATCACAAGAACTTGAAAACTTGTTTGTGGGTGACCAAGACTCTTGCGACTAACTTGAGAGGACCCAAGCAAGCTTGGGTACCTAAAACCAAGGAATAATTCTGTTTTGCAGGCTTACTCCTCCAGTGGATCTGAATGGGTGCTAGATAGCGGATGCATAATCACATGACCGGAGAGAGAGGTATGTTTGTGGAATATGAGTACCACAAGAATCCAAGTGAAGGCATATACTTTGGAGATAACAGCCAAGGAAAGGTCCTTGGTAGCGGTAACATTGAAATATCCTCACAACACACCTTATCCAATGTTTTACATGTACACTCTCTAGATTACAATCTTTTTTCAATATCTCAACAATGCGACAAAGGTTACAACTGTTTATTCACTAATGAGGGTGTGACCATTTTTAGAAGAAACGGTGGCTCGATTGCATTCAAGGGAATGTTGAAGGGAAAGCTTTATCTTGTTGACTTCAACAAAGATAAAGCCGAACTTAACACTTGCTTGGTTGCTAAGACAAACATGGGATGGTTGTGGCATAGACGGCTAGCCCATGTAACCCATGTTGGGATGAGAAATCCGTAGAAACTTCCAAAAGGTGGTCACATCCGTGGCCTTAAGGATGTGGTCTTTGAAAAAGACAGGCCGAGCAACGCTTGTCAAGCAGGAAAACAAGTCGGAACACCACACCCCGCCAAGAACGTGATGACTACCGCAAGACCGCTGGAACTTCTCCACATGGATCTCTTTGGTCCAATTGCGTACATCAGCATCGGCGGTAACAAATACGGTTTAGTAATTGTTGATGATTTTTCAAGATTTACCTGAGTATTTTTCTTGTATGATAAATCAGAAACTCAGGGAATCCTCAAAAATTTCTTGAAAAGAGCTCAGAACGAGTTCTCATCAACCATAACGAATATCAGAAGTGACAACGGGACAGAATTCAAGAACACCCAAGTTGAAGAGTATCTCGATGAAGAAGGGATAAAGCATGAGTTCTCAGCACCCTACTCCACTCAACAAAATGGAGTGGCCGAAAGGAAGAACAGAACATTGATAAAAATGGACAGAACTATGGTGGATGAATACAAGACGTCAGATCGATTTTGGGCAGAAGCGGTGAACACCACTTGTCATGCCACAAATCGGTTGTACCTCCACCGACTACTGAAGAAAACTCCATATGAGCTCCTTAACGGTAAAAAGCCTAATGTTTCTTATTTCAAACTCTTTGGTTGTAAATGTTTTATTCTGAACAAGAAACTGAGGGCCTCGAAGTTCGCTTGGAAGTCCGATGAAGGGTTCTTGCACGATTACGAATCGAATACCTACGCCTATCGTGTCTTGAACAAAGTGTCCGACCTTGTTGAAGTAGCATGTGACATAGTGTTTGATGAATTTAACGGCTCACAAGTGGAGCAAGGTAATAAGTGTATGCTAGATAAAGAGGAAGCTCCATATGAAGCGCTGAAGAAAATGGCACTTGGTGATATGTTACCACAAGAGCGAATGTTAGATTCAAATGCACAAGATGAACTTCAACACGGAGGAAATGATAAAGGGGGAGCACTTGAACAAGATCAAGATGAGGAAGATCAAGAATATCAAGACAATCATGGAAGCAATGATCTAGGGGGAGACAATGAACATGAAGACAACGAAGAACAAGCAACTACACAAGTTCCACACCCAGGAGTACATCAGAGCATGCAAAGAGACCATCCTGTCAATAATATCATTGGAGATATTGTTAAGGGAGTAACTACTAGATCTCGAGTTGCAAATTTCTGTGAATACTATTCTTTTGTGTCTTTTTCTGGGACCATACAGGGTAGAAGAAGCCTTAATAGATCCAGACTGGGTGATGGCAATGCAAGAGGAGTTGAACAACTTCAAAAGAAATGAAGTGTGGGAGTTGGTGGAGAGACCAAGGGCGAACATCGTTGGAACCAAATGGGTCTTTCGGAACAAGCAAGATGAGAATGGAGTAGTAACAAGAAATAAAGCGAGATTGGTGGCCAAAGGCTATTCTCAGGTCGAAGGTTTGGACTTCGATGAAACTTTCGCTCGTGTAGCTAGACATGAGTCCATTCGTATTTTATTGGCATATGCTACTCACCATAATTTTAAGCTGTATCAAATGGACGTCAAAAGCACCTTCCTAAATGGTCCAATCAAGGAGGAAGTTTATGTGGAGCAGCCACCGGGATTCGAAGACCAAGAGTATCCCAATCATGTCTACAAACTGCGTAAGGCTCTCTATGGCCTCAAACAAGCTCCTCGAGCTTGGTATGAGTGACTTAGAGATTTTCTGACTCAAAATGGGTTCAAAATTGGTAAAGCATACTATACACTCTTCACTAAACATCTGATGATCATATATTCGTATGTCAAATTTATTTTGATGACATTATCTTTGGATCCATTAATAAGTCCTTCTGTGAAGAGTCTTGCAAAATTATGACAGATAGATTCGAGATGTCAATGATGGGCGAATTGAAGTTCTTCATGGGATTCCAAGTGAAGCAACTGAGAGAAGATACATTTATAAGCCAAACCAAATATACACAGGACATTCTCAAGAAATTCAATATGGATAAGGCCAAGCCAATCAAGACACCCATGGCCATCAGCGGACATCTCGACCTCAATGAAGACGGTCCAAATGTGGACCAAATGGTATATCGGTCCATGATCGGCTTCTTACATTATTTAGGTGCATCTAGCCCAGATATTATGCTTAGTGTTTGCTTGTGTGCATGTTTTCAAGCCGCACCTAAAGAGTGTCACTTAATTGCTATAAAAAGATTCCTAATGTATCTTGTGCACACACCCAACTTGGGCCTTTGGTACCCCAAAGGATCCAAGTTTAACTTGATAGGCTACTCCGATGCCGACTATGCAGGATGCAAAGTTGATAGAAAGAGCACATCAAGGACTTGTCAATTTCTTGGTAGGTCCCTAGTTTCTTGGTCATCTAAAAAGCAAAACTCCATTGCTCTTTCCACTGTGGAAGCAGAGTATGTTGCAGCCGGTAGTTGTTGCGCACAACTACTTTGGATGCGACAGACTCTTAGGGACTACGGCTACAATCTTAGTCATAACCCGCTTCTATGTGATAATGAAAGTGCTATAAAAATTGCACACAACCCTGTAGAGCACTCAAGAACTAAGCACATAGATATCCGTCATCACTTTCTTAGAGATCATTCGTTAAAAGGTGACATTGGTATTTCACATGTTAGGACTGAAAAACAACTTGCGGATATTTTTACCAAACATTTAGATGAGAAAAGGTTTTGTGAACTTAGGAATGAGCTTAACATACTTGACTCTCGAAATGTGGCTTGAAACGTTGCATATCTGTTTGAAACTTCAAATGTTACATTTTATTGTTAAAACTGCTCCTCATCTCTTTTTCTTCTAAGAAAACTATTTTAATAAAGAAATCTTGCAGTTTATGACCACTTTTCATTGTTGCTTATCTACTGGTCGTAATTATCAAAATTATTTGCAAAATTATTGTCCTTGGATCACTATTAATCATTTCTCTATGTTTCTAGTCTGTTGGAACCGGACTTGTCTGGTTTACCACCAGACTAGTCCGGACAGACGAAATTCCTAGGTTTTCCAGTGGCATTGAACTAGTCTGCCCCCTTGCCCAGACTAATCCGGTCCGCCGCGTATATAAGACGTTGGCCGGCCAAAATTTGAATCCCAAACCCCTCCCTCCACATGGTCTCCCTCTCCTCTCCTAAACCCTAGCCCCCAAAGTGATTTTCGGGTTGAGCCCTTAAAATCGAAGCCTTCTCCATGGGAAATCATCTCCTCGTCGAGTGGACTCTCTCCTCCGGACTCATCCGGAGAGATTCTTGCTCCTTCAACGCGTATCTTCAAATCTCGGTAAATTTCACCCTAGAACAAAAATCTCAACTTTTCTCGTGCTAGCTCGTTTCCTTTGATTCCAAAGTTGTACATTGGCTTCATAGATGTATTCCTACTTCTTTCCTGTCCTTTTGTATCTTTAGATAGAAGTTTTGAATTCAAGGGGAATCGTTAGGGTTCTTATGCCAGGCTAGACTAGTCTGATGCTCTTCAGACAAGTCGGGTACGCCGGACAAGTCCGCACTCTGAACCCGGACAAGTCCGATCTCTGACATCTGAACCCCTACTTTGTCTTCAATCCTTGGTTCATTCTTATCTAATCCATGAACTACTTATTAGGCACGATGTCTTCAGACTCAGATGATAGCTCTTTCCACATTGATGAAGAAGTTCAACGTGAAAGAGTGAGGAGAGCCAAGGAGAGAGTTATGAAGAAAAGACAAGATGTCAATGTCCACTCTCCACCCTCCGACGACAATATTCCTAAGAAGAGGAAGGTCATTGTCAAAAAGGCTCAAGGAAAAGCTGCTGTTGAGAGCTCCTCAGAGCCAAAGAGGGTTCTCAATAAAGGGAAGGGACTTGCTAGTGGTCCCATTGGGCCCTTGAAGATGAAAAACCCCGGTCACCGCAACAGGCAGCCTTCTAGTTAGGATTTCACCGGAAAAGGGGGTGAGCTAGCCGATAACTTCAGGAAGATTAATGTGTATAATCAACCTAGGCAATGCTCTGACCCAAGATTCTGGAGCAACTTCCATGCCGACTACTACGAGCACGTGTACATGAAGATGAAGAATCCCATTATGGAGAGTCAATGGGTGAATATTGGATACCTGCAGTCGAAGAAGTATCCTGCTTTTCGTGAGGTGGTTGAGGCTCTGGAGAGGCACGGTCTAAAGGAACTGCTCTCCTTTGAAAATGACTGGAACAATGAGATCATCACACAATTTTACTCTACCCTCTACTTTGCTCGCGGTAATGGAGACAGTCTTACATGGATGACTCATGGTTCCAAGTATAGTGTCACTTATGATGAATTTGCAAGGATTCTTCACCTTGAACACACTCTGGATCATGATCTTGTCATCCACAATCTGCAACCCTTGGAGAAGGATGAGCTTAAGTTCCTCTATGACACAAGGATGCTCTATATTCCTCCCAACATCAAATATCTGAAGCCCTTCTTTGTGGTCCTCAACAGAATCTTGAGGAAGACAATAGCCCCGAAAGATGGAGATGCAGGGACTATCCAAGGAACCTTGAGGACCCTAATGAAGGTCATTAGTGGAAGGAGACTATTCAATGTCTTCGAGTACATCTACAACGACATTGTGAACATCTCAATCACTCCCAATAGGTCTCGCGGGTATGCCTCGTACATCATGTTCATGATTGAGAAAGTGATGGGACTTGAGTTTGTCAAGGATGTCTCTCATACGGGGTTGAAGCCACAAAAGCCCACCGAGTACACCCTCCCCTCAGCACCAATTGCCCCTTCCTCCCCAGGAGCTGAGAGGAGGTCTAAACAATCTCAAGATGTGAATGCCACAAGATCTGCAAGTGCTCCTCCTGGCTCTGCTCCTGTCCATGAACCCTCTGGTGGCGTCCTCAAAATGCTCTCCTCCATCTTTGCCTGCTGCCGCAAGATCAAAGTAAGTCAGCGGAAACATCAACAGTATGTGGAAGCCAATATCAAGTCTATCCGTGAGAAGTTGGAAATTGAGCCGGTTGGATCACCGCCCGCCTACGAGGACTCAGAGGAAGATCCTGCTCTGGTGAGTGATGATGATAATGAAGATGATGATCGGACCGAAACTGAAGAAGGGAGCGGCGATGAGTGATTCCCCTCGATTTTTCCCTTTTTGGTTCCTTGATGCCAATGGGGGAGAGATTGAGACTAGATTGAGACTCAAACTTTCTCTAGTATTAGTTATTAAGCTTGTGTGATCGAGGACTTGTACCTATTTTTTTAAAAAAACTTTGTAATGCAACATTTCCTTTCATATGTGTGATGCTTATTGTTGCTCTAATGCTTACTTCTATGCTCATTATTGTTTATCTTTATTTCATCACACTTTGTTGATCACACACCTGTTAGGCACCCCAGCATAAGGTTTGTGCATATGTGAGAAGCTTTTTGTGAATTTATCGTTATTTTCATATGTGCACACCTTATAAAAATCAAAATTTTACTCTCATTTGTGATATCTCAAATGGTTGTTGTCGGTACCCTGGGTACCATATACCCCTTGGGATTGCAAAGATCTCAAGGGAATGTCATCTACTTGATTTGAAGACCTTTGGAGGCCCACATGTCAGACATAACCGGACCCACTTCCCCAACATGGTTAGTCCCAGGGTCGCCACGTGTACTATCAAACTGGAGCTACCCCCCACAAGGGGGAAGCTCTGGGCTATGTACCATAACGGCACCCCCGGACCTAACACCAGACCGAGGGAAGCTCCAGAACTGACACGTGTCAGGTGGCACCGGACCTATCTGTTCCCCACAGTATGCTTCGGAGCTGCCACGTGTCCAACCGTCGGATCTTCAGCCTCTAACCTCCAGAAGACTCTACAACGGCTCTGGATCTTCAAAGGGGAATCAAGGACTTCAAGACCCGATTAAGTGTCATTAATACTATGTTAATGACACACGATCGGACGACCTTAATTACCAGTAACGGTGCTGTCAAAGCCTGTAACTCGGTCATTAAGGGTAATTAAGTGCATCAAATGTGTATCAATATTAGTAACCGTCGGGGCCACATGTCGGGCCAGGCTAACTTGTAACGGCTTGTCCTTATACTATAAAAGGACAGGCCGACAATACATAGAGGAGGATCTGACCTGACCTGATCGGACCTACACGCTCATACACCCAATACATCAACAACACACCCCGTGGAGTAAGGTATTACGCTCAGGCGGCCCGAACCACGTAAACCTTCGTGTCTCATGCGCTGTTTTACATACCACCTTCTTGAATCTCCGTGCGCCCACACCAAACCTCAAACTTCGCAAACACTTTTAGTAGTGTCGGGAGATCTGCCGGATCAAAACCACCGACAGGTGGTGCGCCAGTTAGGGGCGCCTGAGATTTCAAGAATGGTGAACTCAGCCGCTGGATCATCCAATGGTCATCACGCTGTTCAAGCTGTTGGGGGCAATCCCTCCAATATGCAACCACCAGTAGGAACCACGGTTCCAGCAGGAGTCACACTTCCACCACCGCCGCCTCCACCGGCAAATCAAGGTGGGCAGCGCGATGGTGCACCGGCGACTTAATCTGGGTACCCTGGCCCAGCAGCAGGCACCTCCGCCATCATCACTTTCAGAGCAGGGGCAACTTCAGGCTCCGGCCTGGGCTCCTCCTCCACTGGTGGCTCGGGTGTTGGCGCCTCGACCATCATGGGTTCGAGTGCCGATGCCTCCGCAACAACTGGCCCTGAGGCCGGAGTTTCAACCTCAATCGGCTCAGGCACCAGAAGGTCTTCAACTGCAACCGGCGCTGCAGTCGAAGCTTCAGTGGCAACCGGCACTGAGGCTGGAGCTTCGGAGGTAGTCGGCTCAACCGCCGGGACTTCCTCAACCTCCGGTTCAACCGCCGGGGCTTCGACAATTTCCAGCTCTGGGGCCGGAATCACTGCTTCCTCCGGCTCAACGGCCGGAGCTCCAAACATCTCAGCATCAAGACCCGGGGCTTCAACCTCCGGGGACGGTGCCGCTGGCGCATCTTCTCTCTCGTGGTCTGGCGCTACCACGGGAGTCTTGGGAGATGAGTCGAGGTCCATGACCATGACAGCTGGCACCGGAGTTGCCGCAGCTTCAGCCACCACTTGGGGCGGCACCGGGACAGGAGCAGAAGCCTCCGCCCTCACAGCTTCAGTTGCTGTGGCTGAGGGTGGAGCCTCACTCCTCTTCTTGGGGACGCTGCAGATGATGGATGAATAAACTTAAAAAATAGTTACTACAACAAAACAACTGTCTGAGGTAAATATTAAAAATTACCTCGGAAGGCTTCCGCACCAGCTTGCACGGAATCTTTTTCCCGGGCGTTCTGGACTGACCATGGTCGCCCCCGGCGTGGTAGCTCCGTAAGGCCCCCCCGGTACTTGTTGCAGCCGCGGGCATTTCCTTAGTCGAGGTCCCCCTCGACCGGGAAGGACCTCCGGACACAGAGGCCTCAACCGGCCCTAGTTCTGGACTCACATGTCCGGAGCTTGCACCCCAGGAAGACGCTGCTGCAGGTACAGTCGCTGCAGTTGTAGAAGACCTCCCCCTCCGGGGAGAAGGAGCTGCTGCAGAGGATGCAGGCCTGACGGACCTTTCTTCAGCATGCTTCAGTTTCCTCTTCCGGCTCAATGGCTCGTCCGCCGGCTCCTTGCCCTTGCCAACGATTTCAGTCCTTGGCTTCGGGGAAGGGTCGGAGCCACCTTCAGAAGCCCCAGGGATCACCACCCTGGAGGTTGATCTTCTCTTGACGACACCGAGGTCGTCAAGCACCGGCATCGTCCGCCGGAGCTCCCTGCTGAACTCTACTTCCATGTTCAGAGGGAGGAAAGCTGGTGGCGGGGTCAAGTCATCACCCGCAACGTCGATGCCATGCTGGAACTTCTTGAGATGAAACTCCAAGGTCGCCCCCTCCATGTTGGACTTCAGCCCGGTCACGACCCGGTCGTCGTCCATCACAGTGTTGAGGGCCCAAGCATCTTTTTCTCTACTCTTCAGCGGTGCCCACCTATTGACCAGGAAATTGCAAAATACCGCCTGAGGAGTTACTCCTCCCTCCACACACTGGCGGATCCTGGTCAGAGCAGGGTTGAAGGCATCCGACAGCACCAGAGCTTCACTCCAGACTGTAGTGTCGATGTTGGGGAGGCCTTCGGGCAGCTCCAGCTTCTCGTGCACCTCCACTCGGATGACTATCCAGTCCATCTTCCAGCCATCCCACTTTCTAGAGGGAAACGACCGAAGGTACTTGAATGGGCACTTCTTGCGCTTCACGAAGTAGTAGAAGCCAAGATACTCATTACTCCTTCCGGTGGTATGGACGGTGAAGAAGGTTCGGAAAAGCTCAATCCAGGGGGGGTGCCCACCCACATTTCACAAAAGTGGACGAAGACAGACAGTAGAAGAATGGAGTGGGGCCAAGGTGGTACAGCTGCAGACCATAGAAGTCTAGGAGCATCAAGAAAAAGGAGGAAAAATGCGGGATCAACCCCACCATGGCGTAGGCAGAGAAGTACACCATCTCGCCAGTGTGCTCCTTCTCGAACGGGAGCGCGGACCAGCTGGTTGAAGAGGTCTGAGGACCACCCCATGAGGGCCCGGACCTTCCTCAGGTCACCTTCGATCTTCAAGCGGCTCTCGTGGAGACCCAACTCCATCGCAGCACAGCGAGGCAAGGGAGGAAGAGCAAGCACAAGTTTGGGAGTTTGAGCGCAAGTTTAGATGAGAGGCATAAAGCGCGCTTTTCTTCTAAAGTAAGCCCCCGCAACGCTTGGATCGAAACCACAAGGGAACCGAAGATACTATTCAAAAATTTCACCCTGCCGATGACAAGAGGGCCCGGGACCACCCCGACGATCAAGTCGAGGTTCTTACCCAGGCAAACGGTTGTCATCACGAGGCGGGAAGCCCGAAGGCGGCAGCCTGACAAGGCGCTTGGAACCGATACGATTTTCGTATCGGGAACCGGCGACCTTCAATTGCGTGAGATCCGCACGCCAAAGATCTCATTTGCCGCACACGGGATATGCCACGCGGCGATGATTTAACTCCAAACTATCGCCAACGGCACATTCGAAGACCTTTGAAGACTCAGTTCAAAAGTCAAAGGATGGACCCACCTCCAGCGGAATGACTTCACCCAAGGGGTCTTCCCCAGAGGTGGGCCCTGGGGGCCACTGTCGGTACCCTGGGTACCATATACCCCTTGGGATTGCAAAGTTCTCAAGGGAATGTCATCTACTTGATTTGAAGACCTTCGAAGGCCCACATGTCGAACATAACCAGACCCGCTTCCCCAACATGGTTAGTCCCAGGGTCGCCACGTGTACTATCAAACTGGAGCTACCGCCCACAAGGGGGAAGCTCCGCGCTATGTACCATAACGGCACCCCCGGACCTAACACCAGACCGAGGGAAGCTCCGGAACTGACACGTGTCAGGTGGCACCGGACCTATCTGTTCCCCAGAGTATGCTCCGGAGCTGCCACGTGTCCAACCGTCAGATCTTCAGCCTCTAACCTCCAGAAGACTCTACAACGGCTCCGAATCTTCAAAGGGGAATCAAGGACTTCAAGACCCGATTAAGTGTCATTAATACTATGTTAATGACACACGATCAGACGACCTTAATTACCAGTAATGGTGCTGTCAAAGCCCGTAACTCGGTCATTAAGGGTAATTAAGCGCATCAAATGTGTATCAATATTAGTAACCGCTGGGGCCCCATGTCGGGCCAGACTAACTTGTAACGGTCTGTCCTTATACAATAAAAGGACAGGCCGCGATACATAGAGGAGGATCTAACCTGACCTGATCGGACCTATGCACTCATACACCCAATACATCAACAACACACCCCGTGGAGTCGGGTATTACGCTCAGGCGGCCCGAACCACGTAAACCTTCGTATCTCCCGCGCCGTTTTACATACCACCTTCTTGAATCTCCGCGCGCCCACGCCGAACCTCAAACTCCGCAAACACTTTTAGTAGTGTCGGGAGATCTGCCGGATCAAAACCATCGACCGTTGTCATCAATCACCAAAAAGGGGGAGATTGTAAGTGCATCTAGGATATCCCTTGTGGGTTTTGGCTAATTGATGACAAACATATGAGATCCTAATGAAACTATTTAGATGATTGCAGGACAAACAAAGTGAAACAGCTCGGTGCACACAAAAAGGTGAAAAATGGAGTTGTGTCTAAAGAGGGATACTTTGATGGAACTTGGAAGAACAAATTAGATTTTAAATGTATAGGGAGTGTATGAAAGACACACTCCAAGAGCTCACGACCTGCGCAGGGGTAAGGGTTTCAAAATTAACCTAATATTCCACAGTGCACCGGACTAGTCCGTTTTCCAACCGGACTAGTCCGCCAGACTTTCTGAAGTCTGTTTTCACATACAGCCGGACTAGTCCATTTTCCAACCGGACTAGTCCGCCAGACTTTCTGAAGTCTGTTTTCACATAGGGCCGGACTAGTCCGTTTTCCAACCGGACTAGTCCACAAGACTTTCTGAAGTCTGCTTTCACATAAGGCTGGACATGTCCGTTTTCCAACCGGACTAGTCCGCCAAACTTTCTGGACTTTAAGTTGCACTGTGACCGGACTAGTCCGGTATTAGGGTTTTTCAATGGTAACTTTTTGGAAACCCTATAAAAAGAGGATCCACGGCTTTCCTATGGACACACACGTCGAATACTGCTGAAAATACAACCCCTAGCGCCTCCACTTTGTCCCAAGAGCCCAAAACACACCTCCCCACACATCTAAGGTGCAAAAAGAGTCAAATCATTTGAACACTTGGATTCGGGATTGGGAGATCGTCGTCCCTTCGTTGTGAGCGCTTGGGGTTTGATCTTTCTACACTCATACTCTGCATTGTAATACTTTCAAGTGTATTTGATCGCCTCTTTCATTGTAATTCTCGTGGGAGCCCTCAACGTGTGAGGTTGCCCCACAAACTCGGTGATTACCCGTTCTAGTAAAAAAGCCGGCCTGTGTGGTGACTTGAAGAGGGAAAGGGTTGGAGACCCGGCTCTGTGTGAGCTTCCTCAACGAGGACGTAGATCTCGTGGTGAGATCGAACCTCGGTATAAATTCGCGTCTCTTGTGCCTTATCTCTTTTACATTTTGTTCACTAGATCACTTGATTACTAAACATCAATTAAGTTGCTTATAAGTTTCCACGTGCATTCATACAATAATCATAAACCAAAGTATCCGTTGTTCTTTTTTCCGCTGCTAAAAGAATCTAGTTTCCTAAACAATACTTAATCAATTCACATTTTTCAGCACACCAGACTAGTCTGCCCACACAACCGGACTAGTCCGGTCAATCAAGTTTTTGACGACTCTATTAAGTGTGCAGGAAATTTTAAAGGCCTATTAACCCCCCTCTAGGCCACATTCAACCTGCCATGTTTTATAATTTTCAGAAGTTGATAACTATTGAATGTGAGAGAGGGTAAGGAGGGGAAATAGTGCGCCCCACGCGGCAGCACAGCTCATCAGAGAGATTTTCTGCTTTCCCTCACCATGTAGCACAAAGCAGCTTGGTTGCAGCGCTTGCTTGCCGGCGGAAGCCAACTGCTCTTCTTCTCACGTTTCTCTTCCCTCTAGTTCCTTAAATCACCAGACTTTGTTGCTACCTCTCCCTTATACTCCATCAACCTTGTGCATAATTTGAGTATCACTTGTTCACTGCGCACTGACGTAGTAAATACTACAAAAGCCAGGAGAATATGATGTATTGAAAAATAATTGCTTTGTAACTATGATTGCTGTCCAATATGCTCACTAAAGTTACTGTTATAAAACTTGTAAGCTGTTGTTAATAACTTGAAAATTATGGAGCAACATGTAGGCGAGTCATTTATTGCTATATCCGTTCCTATGTTAAGTATCCCTGCATGTAGAGTTCCATGTTTAGGTGAGACGGTTAAGTATTGCTGAGCCTTCATGCTCACGGTTGCTATATTAAGTTGCTTGCACGTGAGACGTATGAGGAAGGGTCCGAAGATGAGGCGATGCCCCATCAGGGTATACCACTGAGTGGGAGCCCTGCACGACGCAGTGAATTTTTGTGTGCTGCTAGTGTGTAGCGTCTCCGGGCTGGACAGCTGCACTTTTGCATTGCTAGGCTAAGAGTTTAGCTATGAGTATTATCTTCTGCTATATATTAAGTATTGTAAATGATCTCCGCTGTTTCTATAAATTAAAATTTGTATTTTGTTGTATTCTTTTCGTGTGTGCTGTTGGGTGCTGCACCGTACGGCACCATCCTCTGCGATTCCTGGAATGTGTTATGATGGCTCATAGACGTCATTTGGTTGAATCAAAGGGACTGCAAAAACTGGAAATTTAATTCTTCTTCTTCTGTGTTATGACGGCTCATGTGACCACCATATGATTTTCATGAGATGATAGAAGCTGAATAAAGCATGCATCTGTACAAATAACAGAGGTGTGGTTAAACATCAATAGTAGATCCTAGAGTAGGTTAGACAATATCATGAGATTTTCTAGTTGGATCACCAGTAGGCATAGGTACCTCCATTTGTGCAAAAGATGATATTGGATCTGATCAGTATTGGGAGTTGGAACAATTCCTCCTCCAGCACTTAATTTGATATACGTTTGCTGCTCTTTGTGTTGAAGAATATAAAAAAAGGAAAGTGGAAAATGCAAGTTTGGGTGCTCAAAGAATGGACATGGGTCCATTACTCCATTGGTGCTGAAGTAAGCATGAAGAATGGCAGTTGTGTCCCATTGGATAAACAACATGGTTGATGGGCTCGATATATACGTCTTGCTACCGATTGGGTAAGTCTAAGTATTTATCCAACAAGGGTGGTCGGGAACCCAGTCTACAATATCAAATTATCTTGTGCTTTGGTAGCGGGATTTGATGTGAATTCCAGTTTTGTAACAGGTGTAGCTGGTAGTGCAGAAGTAAGACCCGGCTTATGTTATTCTAGTGGAGCCTCCATGTGTATTATATAGGGTGAGGTAACTACTTTTAGTGAGTAATGGTAACTAGTTTCCATGATATTGGGTTTCTATAGGGGGTGACCTACGTCCATGTGTATTTTGATATTAATTTTCGATAAAAAAGTATTGTCACACTCGTGATTATTATTTTTCTTGTTGTTGGTAGATACAATTCACGAGTCTTGTAATATTAATGAACAATATCTTACAATATTTCTACTCCAGGAATAATTAAATGCTTCACTTCAATGTAGTTCCCTATCTATATATGTTGTCTGGGTTAAACTATGCTGGACTTTGATAGTCCTTAACAAATGGAGGTGTATTATACATTGTTGGAAAGATATGGCAGTCATATAAAATTTTGCTGTAAATAGTTTTTGTTTTTTCAGTATTTCAACCATAACTCTATGTAGAAAAATCGCTAATGGACATATGGTACATTTTTATAAAGCAATGTGAGATATGTTAAAACTTATTAATTCATGATTTGTGCAAATTTTGACTATAAGTTTTTGGATCGAATCAGCCACTTTCAAAGGAGTTTCTATTGAAATTTTCCAGAATCCGTCAAATTTTCAAAGACATATCTCTTGAACCAGCCCTGAGGAAGGTATTGAAGTTAATTGTATCTTTGTTATTCACCTCCAGACATGATTTTGCATCTACCAGAAATAAATTCCGATTGTATCGAATTTTGTCAGTTTAGGCAGCGGAGCGAGCAGTGAAACAGTTTTAAAATTTTATTGTCATTTACCATTGGTTTCACTTTCATGATTCTTTTAACATATATATGTGATGCTAATCAACGTTGTGCAATTGAATTGAGTATTTTAAAATTCAAATATGTCTTCTATATATGATCACTACAAGAATCGCATAATAGACGACGGCCGAGAACCGTCGTCTATAAGGACGAAACCATCGTATATAAGTTATAGACGACGGTATATACTTATAGACGACGGTTCTCAGGCGTCTACTATTATTTGTCGTCTATAAACCTATAGACGACGGTTACCATCGTCAATTAACTAATTGACAACGGCCAACCTTAGCTGTCATCACTAAGTTTGCTCCATCCACGTGTCAGCGTGGAAACCTTATTGACGACGGTCGAGGAGGAACCATCGTCTATAAGGACAATTATTGACGATGGTTTGTGAGTAACCCATCGTCTATAAGCCCCCGAGAGACGACAGTTTCGGTAAGACCGTCGTCTATAATAGTTCCTTATAGACGACGGCCCCATAATAACCGTCGTTTATTAGTTTTACTTTTTTTTAAAAAACAAAAAACCAGAAAACATATATTACACAGATTTCACAGATATTACATTTCACATATCACAAACAACAAACTATCAGACACAATCTCACAAACAGGTTCGCGATTACACTTGTCATGTTCAAAGTAGAAGTCTGACTCCAACATTATGGTTTTATTTTCCAAACTCCCGCTGCCTTGCCTTGCCTCTGCTTCAAAGCAACAACACAAAGTTCATAATCAGCAACAGGTAAACTACCAGCTAATAATCAGCATAAGCATAAGAAACTTGAGAGTTGGTTGTCTGATTAAACAGCAAAGTCTGATGTAAACAGACTTTGTAGAAACAGCATAGCATCAATAAGATCCATACATGCTCAGAACGAAAGTTCCCAAAACATGCAGTTTTCTAATAACGCGACAGCATATTGAAGCAACTTGATGTCCTAGTTTTTCTCTGAATAACAAACGACAGAAATTCACACTTGGCATTTTTCTTCTCAGACATTATCCTTTCCTGTATATGTTATCAGCTTCACATACATTTGCTGTACAATCAAAATTATACACGTTGCATGATAAAAACTCCTGTTCAAAACTCCTGTTTAGTGTATTTCAGTGAACTCCCTAACGAAGCAGCTTTCAACCATGAGGTGAGTCTCAGTTAATCCGGGGTTTAATACAAACTCCATGGTGGCATTTGTTCTAGGATTTCTGCATGCTTCTGAGATTTAAACTTTGCTCTACTTCAGACCCAAGAAATGCCAAGTATGATTCAATTGGTATGTCAGGTTGTAGAAAGTAATTAGTCCTGGTCGCAAGGTACCCAAAGCAAGTTGATGTTCATACTGATTTTTAACTGCATCTATTCGTTTTTGAATGCTGTATTTACTCTGAGCTTGTTTTAAATGAGCAAACATTGGTTTCTCGTCACTGATGAATGAAAATTTGGCTGCCACAGTATGAAAAAACTATACAGTCAGACTTGTGGAGTATCGGGGTCATTTTTTTCCAGTTAGTCACAAGGAAGTTGCTATTTCCAGGGAGTAACTATTACCAGGTTTGCTAATTTTAGACAAAACATTCCTATTGATTGTACTGAATAAACACATTAGGCAACACAAGACAAAAACAGCATTGTGTACTTGTGTTTTTTTCAAGTAGTTTTGCTCTCCCTTTTATCCCTAATTCCTTATACAACGATACAAAGAGACTGGCATTCCACTACATTAGAAACGAAAGGATGCAAGTAGATTTAAAATAGGCTGACCTGACTATCACACGCTATCCCGTCCGCTGCCGCCGGAGTTCAGAAAGTCGTCCTCCAGCAGTCGTCCAAGCACCGGAATTTGGGTCGACGGAGTTTGAGCCTCCGTCCCCAATCCCTGTGATATGCAAGTGTGGTTAAACAAGTTATAAGTAAAAAATGCATATTTTACTAAATTTGAACAAGTTTAACTAGTTTCAGTTATTTTGAATAATTTTGTACTTGTGCTCCTGTCGTTGGCACCAGCGGCAGCTCCGTCGATGGCGGCGCCCACTGCGGAAAAACAGCCAGCTGTCCTGCGCTCATAGCCTGCGAATTCAAATCAAATCATTATAAATGTCATTTGTAAATTACAAATGTTATGTACAACATTCAGAACTAACCTGGAAGGCAACTTGCCACTGTAGCATGTACGAGTTTTGATACTCGTCCCTAGTCTGGAGCGCCGCTGCCTCCATCTTGTCCCTAGTCCGGGGCGCTTCTTGCGTCCTCTGGAGCTCCTCCCGAAGACTCTGGAGCTCCAGATCTCGTCCCGTAAGGCTGCTGCTGGGCCCGCCCTGCTGCGATGAAGATGCTCTCGAGGAAGCCCACGCCTGCCTCGAGTCGACCACTCCATCAAAGATGGCCAACCTGCACAACGAAGTAATATGATTAAATTTTTGTAACTCAAAGTTCATGACAGTAAAATAAAAATAACAAAACTCACCATCTGTGAGGTTTCCCGCCACCGATTGCATACGCGGCTTCGGGGACAATTGGTGCGCTCTGCCAATCGAACTCTTCGCCTCGAAGCCTCCGCGCCTCCTGCCCGTACTTTGCCTGGAAACACAGTAAAATAACATTATTGAAACTATTAAAGAAAATTCAATTCAGTTAACGAAATAAATCACAAACGTCTGAGTGGCCATCTGAGAAGACAGCTGCTCAGACTGCAACGGGTCACTTCCCATGTGACCCCTCTTCCACAGCTCAATAGGTGACGGCTCCTGACCCCTCTCGTGCTTCTACCGATACATGTTAGCACAATGAAAGATTATAAAATTACTTACATAGAATTCAAGTCAAACTTACCATCCGTTTAGCGAGACGTATGTAGCCGTCCCCACCCATACGGTGTTTTTTGTCCGTCCCTCTACTCTTTCGACGGGTTTTAGACATGCCCTTGAAGTTTTGGCACCCCCAACAAGCACACAAGGCACAGTACGCATTCGGACGGCTGTAAAGCCATGGTACACCGACCTGCACACATTTATTATTAAATGAAAGCATTGATCACAATCATATAATGAAGTAAAGTACAATAAACACTTTACCTCTGCGTATTGCGCCTCCGTCAAGTACTTGTTGGCCCCTTCCCTGTACTCCCCCGGCTGACCCTCCTCCGGATGCAACTTGAAATATGCCTTCCTATCTTGAATGCGAGCCGTCGATAGTGACTGAGTCACGAGCTTCCTGCCACAGTTATGGAAGACGAAACGAGCTTGATCCGCCTGCTCGGCCTCGTTCTCCAAACAGTACCATGCCTGGAAGAACAAATAGACAAGTAAATTTATTGAATTTATAATAAATATGTATTACACAAATTTTTGTTCATACTTAACATAAAGTCGTGCCACAAAGCCTCCTGGTGGTTGTTGTACGCAAGGTCCTTGGTCGTAGCGTAATGGTCCCAAGACGTGGCAGGCTGTCCGTTCACTACACTGGGGTCGTGCAAATGGACTAGAGTGCCCAAGACACCATTCAGCTCCTTGTGGTGTCCCTGCCCTGTGAACGAACAGTCCTCCCAAGCCCTGATACATGATTCTCAATTAGTATATATATAAGCCTTCAAATATCTTAATTGTTAAATATTTACTTACTTCTCGCCAATAGGACGAATAATGATCCGATCGTTTGGGTTTGCAGGAGCCGGGGGAGGAGCCACGTAGTGGCTCCTCCTAGTCCATCGCTGTGCAGCTGGCTCCACATCAGGTGACCCAGAAGTGGGGTCACCGAACTGCACTGGCTCTGAACAAGGTGGCACCAAGAAAGAAGGCTCTGAAGTAGGCACCGAAGAAGTAGGCTCCAAAGCAGGCACCGAAAGAGGCATCCTAGCCTCTAAGTCCTCGAACATAGAGTCGTCCTGACAATTTCAAAGATTCATATTAAAGAATAAAGAATTAATTATATAATTTATGTAATTAAATGTTCTTTACCTGGCCATGTGACGACTGCGGTAGATGGCTCACCAACTGAGCCCGTCTACCTCCGCTAAGCTGACAGAAAGCTCCGTGCCTCTGTCCCTCGTCGTCTGCTGCTGCTTGATGACATCCTGTTTAATAAAAAATTGTTAAAGAGTGTAATGGAAAATATAGAAGAAGAAATAAGAGATGAAGCAAACGTTACTTGTACTCAATTTCAAAATTCATTAGCATCACGCTCATGTACTCTACTCTGTAAACCAGACCATCGATCTTCTGTCTTGGAAGTTGCCCGTTTTCATTTTTGTTTTTGCATCTTAGGAGTTTCTACATCTTCTGCATATCCAACTAAGTCATCGAGTCCTAAACCAGGCTCGACGACAAAAGAGTCCGGCAATTCTTGTTCTTGGTAAACAAAATCAACCTCATCATCAAGGTATCAATCATTGTCTGGTGTATATAAGCGCTCACGAGGATTCACCTTGTGTACAACTCACCAAGCATTAAGCTTTTCGCATGGATAATGTAGATAATACACTTGCTCGACTTGGTGTGCAAGGACGAAGGTGTCGCAGCCTTGTAGCCGGTCCTTGTGTTTTACTTCTACCATGCCAAACTGGTTTTGTTGAGTTCCATGGTTATGATCAAACCAATCGCAGTCAAAGAAGATTACTTTAAGGACCTTATTCCCGGCAAAACTGAATTCAAGGATATTTTTAATGATCCCATAATAATTTGTTTCACGTCCTTCGGCGTCAACTACCCTCATCACAACTCCGGTGTTACATGTTGCCCTGAAAGGACGTTGAGTTTCAAATTGAGTGGAACAAAATCAGAACCCATTGACGTCGTATCGACCGTAACTTTTAACTTTAATGGATCCGTAGGATAGTTGTCGCAATCTTCATGGACACCGACTCGTTTTTTGCACTGTTCAACATACAAAGTTAGAAGACTATTTTATGCTATACATGTAATTACTAAGAGAAACAAAAGTTGAACACATTACCTGTGCTTGAAACCAGGATAGGAAGTTAGGCCCTCCTTGTACTCCATAATTTCGCGTCGATTGTATTTGTCGAAGTGTAGGTTGCTGCTTTGATTTCCAATTTTGTTGATCGAACTCACTAAATAAGGTAAAAACAGAATAATTAGCATAGATGTATAATACAACGCGTTAATTATTATAGATGTTGAACAAACACTTGCTGAAAATATTCTTCCATCCCCTCTATATTAGCGTACATGAATAGCAAAGCAGCCGTCTTGTCATTTGTTTCAATATCGTAGCTCGTGCCGCTACCAACAGTAGTGCCTCTTGTTTGAAAAATTGAGAGGTTGCTACAAGGGGGTGCTTCATCCATATTGTACCGCAACGTGGAAGCATTAACATTGTTTTCTTCTGCAAAATATACACTTGAAAAGTATCCTATCTCTTGAATGGTGTATGCTTCGGCGATGCATCCTTCAACCCTTGCCCGATTGCGAACCATTGGTTTAAGACACCTGAGTGCTCTTTCAATGTGATACATCCACCTATATTGCACAGGGCCGCCCACTTTAGCTTCATATGCAAGATGAATTAGGAGATGTTGCATTGGATTGAAGAACCCTAGAGGGAAAACTTTTTCCATCTTACATAAAAGCACTGGTATCTCCCTTTTCAACTTCTCCATCATCTCCCTTGTGATTTCTTTAGCACAAAGCTGTCTATAAAAGTAGCTAAGCTCGGCTAACACTTTCCACACCGCATCGTCAATGTAGCCTCGAAACATAACTGGCAGTAGTCTTTCCATGATTATGTGATAATCATGGCTATTCAACCCTGTGAGATTTCAAGTCTTAACATTTACGGCTCATCTCAGGCTAGCAGCATAACCGTCTGGGAATTTCAAACTTTTCAACCACTCAAAGAATTCTTTCTTTTCTTTTTGTCGAAGACAGAAAGAAGCACGCAGTTTGCCACCAGCTTTAGATAGCTCAAGAGTTGGACGATTACAAACCTCTGCGAAATCCTTATGAGCCTTTATATTGTCTTTTGTTCTGCCAGTCACATCGAAGCATGTGCTTATGATGCATTCGCCCATGTTACATTCCTGATGCATGACATCAATGTTATGCACTAAGATTAAGGACTTAACATACGGTAGCTCCCATAGTGCACATATATGAGTCCAATCGTGGTCCTCTCCGTAACCAAAAAATATCCAAGACGATCTTCATCTGGCACTAAGTTGTTCAACTATTCAACATTCTCCGACCTGCATAGACGTTGTCGTGGTCCTTTTTTGACAATGGTGTCCTTCCCGAAGGCATTTCTCTGTTGCCTAAATACGTGATTGGGCGGTAACCAACGTCTGTGGCAATCAAAGTAGCAAATCTTGCCACCATGCTTTAAACGAAAACACTCCGTGTCTGAAGCACATATTGGACATCTCAAACGACCATGAGTGCTTCAGCCAGAAACCATGCCGTAAGCTGGGAAATCAAGTACACACCACAAGTATGCAGCTCGAAGGTTGAATTTCTATTTTTTGTAGCAGTCGTACGCTTCAATTCCTGTCCATAACATTTTCAACTCTTTAATCAACGGCTTCAACATCACGTTTAGTCATGAACTGGGATGATTCGGTCCAGGTACAATAAGGCAAAGGAACATGAACTTGTACTTCATACAAAGAGATGGTGGTAAGTTGTACGAAATAGCAAACACGGGCCAACAAGAGTATGGTGTTGCGTTTGTACTGAATGGTGAAAAGCCATCTGTCGCCAACCGATGCGAACATTTCTTGCGTCATTGGCGAAATCTGGATCGAAGCGGTCAAGCGCTTTCCATGCCTCACCGTCAGACGGGTGCACCATCATTCCGTCATTCTCGCATACACCTTCTTTGTGCCACCTCATGTGACTGACAATTTTTTTTAGAGAAACAAGCGCTTCAACCTAGGTGTGGCAGGCAAGTAGCGAAGCTTCTCTGTGCAACTTTAGTCATTACTTTTGTACCGTCTTCATTAATAACTTCGTCAAATCACGCCTTATCACATTTTAAGCACTTGTTCTCGTTGGCATGCTCGTTCCGGAAAAGCATGCAGTGGTCTGGACACATATCAATCTTCTCATAGTTCATACCAAGATCAGAAATCAATTTCTTAGAATGATACATATCCTTAGGCAATTTATGGGGCTGCAGAAGGACATCGCTGATCAATTTGATGAGGTCGTTGTAGCAATTATTGGAGAAGAAATACTTAGACTTAATTGCCATAAATCTAGTCATGAAATTGAGGATCGTCACTTTGTTGTATTCATGCAATGATTGTTCTGATGTCTTGAGATGCTCGAAGAACTCCTTTGCCTCCGTTATAGGAGAATCCTCTGTCAATTCAGGATTTATGGCTTCAAGCATCTCGTACATCCTATCAACACCAGTGCTATCATCCCCATCTCAATCTTCTACGACTTGAGAAGGTGTCTCGCCGTGAAAGGTCCACAACTCATAACGTTGCATAAAACCATTTCGACACAAGTGGAACGTCAATGTCACTTTGTTGAAACACTTCGCATTTTGACATTTGATACATGGGCACCGCACCTTGCTAATGATTGACAACGAAAAAGCTCGTTGTATGAAAGCATCCATCTTGGTGAAACACTCATCTGAGTGACTCCCATCCTTTTTCCAACCAGTATACATCCAAGTGCGGTCTTCAGCCATGTTTGAGGGTATACCTTCAAAGCATATAAATCATTATTAGTTTCATTGTTATGTTACGTCACAGCCCTACAACTAGGCAGATAGGTCCTAAACCCACCCAAGAGTGACCAAGCGGAGCGTGCAAATGACGGGACGTGCGGTCTGGATCTGGACGAAATTTTGATAGCATAACCCCGCTATTCTCCACTGCATGCCCGAAAATGGTGCAACGGAGAACAACAGGGTTATGTCGTCGAAATCTGGTCCAGATCCAGACCCGCGTCTCCTCACAAGCCACGCCCCCTCGGTCACTCCCAGGCTGTCCAAAAAGGGACAATTCCGAACCTTCACGCCTCACATGCTAATAGCATGTGAGACGTGCCGATTCGAAACGGGTGACGCATTGCTATAGGTTACGTTCCTCATTTTAATTTTTAAGTCATTTACAAGAGGAATGAACGAGAGAAAGTGGAGGAAAGTTGGTCTTAGATGACAATTCCACGTCCGGATCCATCGTCTGCGCAATCGCAGGTGGTTGACTTCCTCACCATCGTCGTTCGCTTTCATGTCGTCTCGACGCATACATTACGACTACAACTGTCTATATGTCAAGAACGTATTTATTCCGTGTCGTGTTGTGTCGGGTCGGGCCAGCCCAAAATTCCCGTATAATTACATATTAATAAACAAGCCAACTAATAAACAATTACACGTTCAGTACAACTGAAAAGAGCAGAACTGTTATGCCTAATGACATCAAAAACAAAACCGCACAACAGTAGTTAAAAGTAAGTGGTGTTTAGTCACTAAAAATAGCAAATTATTTTTAGGATTATGATCCGGATTATTTTTAGTTTACAATATCATGCAGGCTTAGCAATTCCAAAATTAACTACTTCCAAGATTAACTAAGACCAAGATTAACATGCAGGCTTAGCAATTCCAAAATTAACTACAAGCAGCTTACTAGCACATAATCATGGTGTCCTAGAAGGGCAGTAATGTACGGAGTTCCGCTACAGCCAAGGACGCGCTAAACATGTACGGGTGTTGTTCCTTTTTTTCCTCAAAACTGAGAAATCAGGACATCCATCTAATCATGTAAGAAGATGATAATTGAATCAAAAGACATGAGAGGAAGAATACACATAAAACTAAACCTTATTACCAAACGGAACAACAATACCAATAAATTGCATACATTGGCATTATATCAGTGAAGTACCACAATACCTGATCAACATTTTAGTAGCTATATAGTTGTGACACTAGAACATTTTGATAATAGATAAAAACCAAGACAACTAACCCTAAAGTACCCTTAACAACTAAGACAAAACCTCAGAAGCTACAGACTACTCAGATCCCTGGATTTTCAAGTTTTACGAACGAATCGGAAATCACTCGTTGATTCCTTAGTGCAGTAGTGCTTGTCAACTAAGACGCATTCTGAAGGTTCATCACAGGGAGCTCCAATCCCACAGAAATATTATAAATCTATCGTGTCCAAGGTGGGATAATTGAAGGACCAGGGAAGATAGACTTGAGGGGCCTGTGGGACCCAGTGATCAGTGAGTTTACTACCTGAGCAGCGCCTCTGTTTCTCACCGTGGTGAGGCTGCACGGCATGCACGCCACAGAGCTGTCTGCTTGGTTGCTTCTAAGCATGTTCCCTACACCTCATCATGTCTATCTCTACTCCTTTGACCCGAGTGGAAAAGCATTGGCAGTTCTTCCTCTGTTCTCTCCCGAGCACTCGTCATCGCCCTACTTGCCTCCCCGTGTAGCTCAGGTTCCAGGCCGAGTTGGCATCGATTGCAACAGCAAAAAGATGCACCAAGCCCCCTTCTAGCTTATGGTACAATCGGTTCCTTCTTCCCTTACTTGTTGCCTTGGTATTTTGAACTTTTCCCGGAGCTTGCGGGTGAAGCCGCCGGGTAGCTTTCTGCTCCATGAGGACAAGCCAATACATGCAAGTTCTCGTCTTCTTCCATAAAGCAATAAGGTACGCAAAGGTACATAGATTCTGCTAATGAAGTTTCAGCCCCTACCGTGCCTCCTAGCTCCTGTATTTCGAGTTCTACTGAACCTAGTTCAGACCGAGGTCACTAGGTCATCGATTTAATTTGGTTTCTACGTGCCACCATTCTTTAATCGGGTTTGGAAATATCTTGTCAACCTCCTTGTGAACCCTCTCAAACAAACAGCAACGAAAACCGTCGATGGTTGGCCAGGTTCTTCGAGTTTCCGCTGCCGCCATGGAAAATCCCGTCGGTCCACCGTCAAGGTCGACGTTTCTAACTATTCCAACCTTTTGCATCCCCCTATTCATCTTCCCCAAGATCCTAGAAACGTTTCTGAGTGATTTCCGAGGAGTTTGAGCCATGGAGCGGCATTTGCAACCTAGCCGGACTGGTCACGACCGCCGCCGCCATCGCGTGTAGGGTTCCGGTCACCGCCGTCCTGCGCCAACCACTCCAATGTACTCCGCGCACGTTTTTAGGCATAGGTGGCAGGTACCAGGTGGGGAGATTCTTGGGAGAGATGTTCCGGCGGCCCTCACCGGCATGAGCCGCCGTGCCACCCTCTGGCGCCGCCACTTTCGCGAGGAAGACGAAGGGGTGGCGGGCCCCACGTGAAACGTCTATTTTACCTCACATCGGATTTGTTGTGGCCACCGGATCGATTGCAGCTGTGCGGGTTAAACCCTATGGCCCATATGTGGCCCAGTTGCGATTGGGTCATTTTAAACAGTGGGGCCCAGTTGATTAATTCAAACGTTTCCCAATTAAAATTAATTCTAGATTTCATCCAAACTTTGAAATTCAATTACTCCTACTAGAATTGCTCAAATTACTCCCAATAAATTCTGCTAGACTCATACTTATCCCTATTTTGCAATGGTGTAATTTGTTGGTCATGAGAGTCCTAGAGTTTTCATAATTAATTAATTTGAGCTATCTTCTTGGGAAATTAATTACCCCTGTTCTACTAATTGGAAAATTCCCAATTCCGGTCAAAACACTCTTAAAAACACCCTAGATATACAGTAACAATTTCAAGTTCATTGGACTTTATTTACTGGACCAAACAGTGTGTAAATCTCCTATGCCCATAGAAAATTCAAAAATGTACAGAAACATTTCCAGATTTTATCACAAACTTGTAAAATCAATTCCTCCCTGTAGGAAGCTCAGAAAATTATGAAACATATTTTCCTAGAATCAATGAGACCTTCTCTACCATAATCATCCAATTTTAACCATGACAAAACTCTAGATTTAATACAAAAATATAGAGAAGACTTTTACTTGTTGGAATTTTAGAGACAACAAGCATCCTTGAACATCTCCTATTATTTGTCCGGATCTTCCTCATAGAACCTAGTATTCACTGTGAAAATGCCAAATCCAATTGAAATCATTTTCTTACCTGATCAGTACGTATAAGATCTTTTATATAGTTTCAATATCACTCATGTACTTTATATATTGCATATCATATAGTGACCGAGATCGAGGAGGATCCAGAGGCCTTAGACAGCTTCCTCCCTGAGGCCAACTTTCATACTGACTCATAGTCAGGCAAGCCTTGGTTTGCATTAAGTGCTATTTAAAATTTTCTATTTGTATCACTTATGTCTAGGATGAGTTTTGTGCGTTAGGGCTAAGGTGCTTGTTACTCCAATTGCATGACCCACGTATCCAATGTAGTATTGGGTAGGTCTACAACTCAACGAGTAGAAAATGCCATTCTAATGTTTTGAGGAATTGGGTAGAAATCGAGTAGTTGGAATCTACTCGCGAGATATGATTTTATCACACTGGATGGATTTGATCAAATGATTGTTTACGAATATGAATTTGAGACCGAGCAATGGGATAGGATGCAGCGAGATGTGGTCTCACGTGCGTAACACTGCTTGTGTCGATTGACGACCGATCCGTGTGCGGCCCTGCTGGAGAAGTTTGAAGTGTACCAGATGCATACTGGGCATATAGAACCCAGGAAACCGATGTAACTTGATAACTTGGGCGTCGAGGCATAGCCTACTGTCGATAGGGGTGGGTTGAGGGCAGCAAGGTGTAAATCTGTTGGCGGGCACAAACACGCTCCACGCGGGGACCTTATGCCTGCGATTGTGGGTCCGGTTTGGCAGTTGAGATTCTTGTAAAAGGTTGCTGCGTATGACGTGGTGAGGAGCACTGCACGCTTCTTATGCTCGGGTGTACGTGATGTGCTGTTCGGGTGTCTACTAATTGCAATCACCGTCCTTCGCAGTTATTTGAGTACCATTTGTTAACTACGCTGTGATGTAGTAAATAATGAAAAAGCCAGGAGAATGTTATGTATTGAATTATAATTGTTTTGCAACTATGCTTGCTATAGAATATGCTCACTAAAGTTACTTTTATTGATGCTTTAGGCTGCTGTTAATAACTTGAAAATTAAGGATCAACATGTAGACGAGTCATTTACTGCTATATCTATTCCTATGTTAAGTATCCCTGCATGTAGAGTTCTATGTTTAGGTGAGACGGTTAAGTCTTGCAGAGCGTTCGTGCTCATGATTTCTATATTAAGTTGTTTGCAGGTGAGACGTATGAGGAAGTGCTCGAAGATGAGGTGATGCCCCCGTCAGGGTATACAGCCGAGTGGGAGCCCTGCACGCCGCCGTGAATATGTGGTGTGTTGCTAGTGTGTAGCATCCCTGGGCTGGACGGTTGCACTTTTGCGTAGCTAGGATGAGAGTTTAGCTATGAGTATTACTTCTGTTGTATATTAAGTATTGTAAAAGACATATGTTTTTTATAAAAAAACCTTGTATTTTGTCGTATTCTTTTCGTTTGTGCTGTTGGGTGTCGCATCGCACGGCACCACCCTCTGCGACTCCTGGAATGTGTGGACTCGATCCTCACAACCTGGTATCAAAGCCGTATTGGGAATAGCACCCTCGAAAATAGCCTATTTTGAAAATTTAGAAGTAGTCGAGTGAGGATTAGTTACTATGCCCACATATGGTCTATTATAGTATTAGTTACTTAAGGTGGTAAGCTAACTTATGTGTTATTATATTCTATAACGATGCTCCGACATCAAGTAAGAGGTATGGTACGCCACAGCAATCGGATCAATTGTGTTAAGCTCACCATGCGAGAGGTAGCATGTGATGGTTTTTGTGGCTTAGCACGGAAAAGTTAATATGAGTCTCCGAAACTCTCCATGTTTCTGAGAACATATGACACGCGGTACCCCAACGTGCTTAGAAGTTAGTGGGAGCCCCCGTTGGCTGGTACATAACCTGATGCGCCCCTACTGATGCAGCACTATGCAAAGATGTGGGACCCCGTCGGGTGGTAGAAAACCCGGCCATGTACCTCGACACGTGGCTTAGCTCGGGGCGGCCCGTATAGAATGATATGGGACGAATGTTTTTACTTTCATATATATTATTGTGTGTAGTTAGAGGTACACTAACCACGTTTTAAGTACATCGAGTTGAAAACGTTTGCGAGTGAACGTCATTAGTGCCACCGTTGAGACGTATGCCGGAATACCGGCTTAGGATTTTCTTTGGTGAGGGTGTAGTACGACATTGCATTCGAGTTTCATCAAGCACGTCGATGACGATATCCGTGCTGGAGGTGTGACTCAACAACAAGTAAAAATTTCCAACTTAGGACTATGTTTGAATTTGTAATCACGGTTTCGGAGCGTGCTGGTCAGATTTACAATTAATCATGTGGTCACTGCAATATGCAGGCATATGGTTTGGAAACTTGAGGAAGTCCTCCACAAGTTTCATTTTCAGCTCCAAGGCAGATTTCAAGATTTAAATCTTAAAAAATTCCTTTGAACTTAAATTGCCCAGTTCCTGGTTCAAACTGTGAATTGGACAGAAAATTGACTAAGCTTGGAATAGCATAACTTCCTGTATAGTTCACCCCTGAAGATTTAACATACATGACTGGAATTTGTAGGGAGTCCTTTAAAACTCTTATGTTCAACTCCAGATCAGAGTCCCCCGGTAAACTCGTAAAAAATTCAAATTTCCAAACTCTGTTAAATCTCCACAGAGACTCGACAATTTCTGTATCCTGTCACTGTCTTTATTATATCTCTGAGTAGAATCAACGAGTTCTTTCATGTAATGCATTTATGTAATCCTGAGGATGTATGCAACAATGTTGTAATTAATGATTTTCTCATATTCTGATATTTTGTATCTCTAAAAAGAAAGACAAAATCAGCCTTAAACAGAGGAGGTGCTGTCAAAATTTTTCCATAAACACTGTCACCTTGCGAAAATCATATACCCTTATACACAAAAGGTCTGGAGGCAAATAAATACATTATGGAAAACTCTTTGAGTTTACTACAACTTTTTAGTTGAACTCATGTCCTGAATGTGCTTCTAGGTGGACGAAAATTTCTGATTTCTCCAGACTAGTCAGAATGAACAGAAACTGAGACATAATTCTAATGTTGTTATGTTTCATTTGGCATTTGAATTTGAATTCACTTTCATAATTCAATTAGCACATAAATTATCTGTTTATCAACAAAGTTTGTTGAATTTGAGTATTTGACTCATTGAAATACTTCTTTTATAGATGGCGGATGTGATGCTATTGTCGGACGGATGGGTGTTCTCCACGTGCGCCAACCGTCCGGGCTTCCTGATCATGCTATGGGAAGTGCTCCAACAGTTTGGTTTCATGGAAATGCTAGGATATTGGGGTCAAAAGACAGTTGACAGAGGCGTACTGTCATGCACCGTCCTGGTCGACATCCCTGCCAGTCCACGTCTTTATGGATGGGCTCCTTTTTCGGTCACTACCCTGGGAGCTCGTTTGAAGGACATGTGGGCCATCGCAGCGGGTGAAGCATCTATGAAGCTTTGCGAGCTTCATCAAGATGCTATGGATGGGACACAATTTGCTCTTCTCCCGGTCCATGGTGCGGCTGGTTTTAAGTGGCAACGTCGTATGGTTGAGGCCTATCAACCGGATGGTGACACGACATGAACAACACTTGGGAATTATACCGCTCCATCCAGCATGGTGGTTATTGCGCAGAGTGCAATCATTCTGCAGAATGTCAAAGCATTGAGGCAAGCTATTGAACGAGGTAACACTCTTGATTACATCAATGAGAACCTACGTTCGTTCCTGGCTCCGAAGAATCACCGGCTGAATCAATGCGAGGATCGGCTGCATCACACTCACACTAGACTGCGGAAAGCTTGCGCCGAACTGCGTTAAACTCGTAAGGAATTGCAGCAAGCTCTTGGTGAACTCCAGGCGAGTCAATTGGTGGTGCAGCAACAGCAAGAGCATCTGTTGGTAGTCACCGAGGCACGAGATGATGCCATCGAAGAAGCTCAGGGTTGGGAGTTCGAGGCAGGCCATCTTCAGTATGAATTGCTGGAGGCCGAAGCACACTTGCCGCATCCAGTCATGTATCCACCGGCTCAGGACATGTCTCTGAACATGGGTGAGCAGGTGCCTTTAAGTTCTGACGAGGAGGAAGATCCTGAGATACTCGAGTACGTCGACGAAGATGCATCTGAGTAGGATGGGGCAGCACTACTGCCATAGTGGGGCAACATTTAGTTAGTGGATTCTCGTGTTTATTTTGTAGCCATGTTTGTATCATATTATAAGTAGTAGTGGGTGTGTAGGAGATGACAAGGTGTGTATGACGACTCATGGAGACCAAGTATAGTTGAGATGCACTTCCGTAGTGTAAGTCTGTCCTTTTGGATTTCACTACAGTAAACATGGTCATGAGATAATATATCTTGTATAAAGTTTGTACTTTATCAATATATGTGAATGTTATGCAATTATCACATTGTCCATGCTCGCACTACTATGGTATAGAATGGATGAAGAAAACAAAAATGTAGCTGATTTTAATTCAAGTGGATGCAGAATGGTGCGTACATGTTCTACGCCCGAGATGGGAGGCTCTAGCGGGGGTCGTGAGGATGAATCTCCGACCTGGGAGCAAACCATGATATCGCAGCAACAAGCTCCTCCACCACCACAACCTTAACCTCCGAGGACTCTCGCGGGGATTCAGGCCGCAGTACTCGGCTCGCGCGACGAGCAAACCGAGTTATTGAGGATGCTGGTGCAGAATTCGTCCCGTCAAGGTGTGCGACAAGACAACGGGCAATGCCAGTCCCCACAGAGTTCGTACTCGGACTTCTTGGCCACGCATCCACCGGTCTTCATGGCGGCCGAGGAGCCTCTGGAGGCGGACAACTTTATCCGCACACTAGAGGCAAAGTTCGGTCTGCTATGATGCACCGAACACCAGAAAGTGCTGTTCGCAGCACAACAACTTCAGGGATCCACCGGTGCTTGGTGGGCGAGCTACATCACGTCACTGCCGGTTGATCATGCCGTCACTTGACCGAATTCTGGGAGGTGTTCCACGCCTACCATATACCTCCCAGTATAATGAAGAGATAGCTTCAGGAGTTTCTGGAGCTAAAGCAAGGCGGGAGGAGTGCCCATGAATACTCCCGCGCATTCAACCATCTAGCGCAATACGCGCCGGAGTATGTTGGAACGGAAGATAAAAAGTGAGACACATTCTTCCGGGGACTTAATCCCAAGATGAAGGTCCAACTTGCACAATGCAACCGTAGCACCTTCAACGACATCATCAATGCCGCGATTGTACAGGAGGATGCTTAGCGCGAGCTCGTTTCTAATAAGAGGAAACGGAGTGCGCCTTTGAGCAGAAGCAGTGGTGGTCCATAGAAGTACCGTGTAGTGTATCGCTCACCATCCGGTCAATGATGGCAGACATTGGCACGACCGCAGCAGTTCCGCTGTCGTTCATTCGCACCGAGTTTCCGAACGCCATTTTCATAGCAGCAGCAGCAGCAACGGATGGTTCTGCATGCATATCCACCTCTACCACGTGCACCAGGATTCCGTCCACAGCTTAGTGGGAACCCGACACAATACACGTGCTACACGTATGGCCGTGTCGGGAATTTTTCAAGGAACTTCCCCGAACAGAGACAAAGCAGCGCGCAAGCACCATATCGGGGGTGCAACTCAGCCCCGCAATTAGCCCAAGAAACCAGCACCAAAACCCGGCAACGTCCACCACATAACCATCGAAGACGTGCCGGAAGGCGAACCCATTCTCGTGGGTACGTTTTCTCTACTCCAAAATCCTGTAGTCATACTCTTTGACTCCGGTGCCACCCATAATTTCATTAGCCAATCAAATGTTGTCAAGCATCAATTATCTATTACTCCCACATCATGTCCGTATTTGATTTGCTCTCCAGCTGGGAAAATAGCAGCAGACATGAAAGTCCATAAAGAACAACTTAAGATGGGTGGGATTATCTATCTGACTTCTCTAATTATATTAGAGGGTCAAAAGCTTGATGTCATTTTAGGAATGTCGTGGCTACACCGTCATGGTGCTGTTCTCGACATCGTTCAACGTGTGGTCCATTTAAACTCTCCACTACATGCACCACACACTCACATACTAGACCGCCTTATCCAAGAAATTCCAGCCACATATAACACAGAAGCCACAAAGCTTGAGGAAATTCGTGTGGTCCTTGAATATCCGGATGTGTTTTCCAATGACCTTCCGGGTATGACACCGGATAGGGACATCGTGTTCAAGAATGAACTTATTCCAGGAACCACGCCTATTTCTCGAAGGCCGTGCAAGATGGCACCCAATGAGTTGGCGGAATTAAAGGAGCATTTGAAGGACCTGCTGTACAAAGGTCTCATACGTCCAAGTTCATCACCTTGGGGTTGCTCTGCATTATTTGTGAAAAAGGACAAGACGTTACGTCTATGTGTGGACTATCGTCTGCTCAACGCCGTGACAATCAAGAATAAGTATCCACTACCGCGCACCGATATCTTATTCGATCAATTAGTGGGTGCTAAGGATTTCTCGAAGATGGATCTTCGGTCAGGATACCATCAAATAAAAACCCGACTGGAGGTTATACCAAAGACGGCATTCTCGACAAGATATGAACTCTACAAATATCTTGTCATATCATTTGGACTTAACAACACGCCGGCTCACTTCATGTATTTGATGAATTCAATATTCATGCCGGAGTTGGACAAGTTTGTGGTGGTCTTCATCGACAACATTCTGGTGTATTCAAAATCAGAGGAAGAACTGTAAAAGCCCAAATTTATATAATATAAAATTCATTTAGGACTAAAACTTCTGAATGATAAAAAATTAAATTGGAAAATGAGAAATCAAACCAATTTAAACCTTAATTGAAGGAATTCAAAAATTCAAATTTAGCTCTGAATTAAACCTTGCCAAATTAAAGATTTTAGTGGACCAATCGATTCCAAATAGTGTCCCTGCCATGTTTCATAATTTTTGAAGCAAGTTTGCTATTTATTTCAATAGCTTCATTGAATTCAACTCAAATTCAAATTCAATTTTTGAATTCTGTTCAAACATATTTGAACATAAGATTTGAACGCACCATCTTGATAAGATGACTTGCTTGACTTATCCACGAAGTTTCACAATTTTTAGAGCTCATCTACTATTTTAAATTGAATTTAAAATTTATCTGTACAATGGGTGACTGCCATGTGGGGTCCACGGCTCAGCCTCTGTTTACTGCTGAAACAGAGCTGCCGCCTTCGTTCTTGACGTATATGGACGCCCTTATCTTTCTGTGGATGGATCCCAGACTCACGCCCTTATCACTTGCAAGCTACATCTAGACCTCCACTCTTGCTCTCTCTCCCAGCTCTCTCTCTCTCTCTCGCTCCCCATAGCCCCTAAACTTGCAGAACCGCGTGCAGCGACATTCGTCACCATTTCTGCCACAGCTCGCAAACCAGCCGTGGTTTGATCCCGAGCTCCACAGCAAAGTTGCGCACAACCTTCTTTTCTACCATCCAGTCCAATTGGTTCTTCATTTCCTCAAACGTGTGCTCGTCAAATTTCAGTTTTCCACCGTCGATTTTCGGCCGCCGGGGAGGAGCTCCTCTGCTCCACCGTGGACAGCTCCACACAAGTGTTTTCAAGCTTCGACTCCCACATAGAAAAGGATCTCCATCCCTCTCTTTTACTCTCGGTAAACACCTCTCTTCATTTCGTTCACTATGTCATGAGAAATTATTAGTTTACCGAAGCTAGTTCATACCTTCGCCATTAGGTCTCGAGCTCGATTCGTTTTCTACGTGTAATAGTTCTTGGCAATAGGTAGCAATTGTGTTTACCATCTCCTAGTGCGCACACCGAACCAAGAAGATTAAAAAATCATCAAGCAACGGTCAATAAATCAAACTTTTCTGCACCACTATTAAAAATGGCGTGGTTCACCATCGACGACTAACTTCCGGCCATCCTCTCCCTAATTGGCGTCCAGTTTCAATCTCCTTTAGCTCCACTGATGCTCCCTGACGTATAAGGACTTGAGTTTACGTATTCAATGGTGATTTCACTGTGGGCCAATCACCTTGCCACCACCGTCGCCGTCGCCAGCAGCCTTCCGGACGATGTACTGCCTCTCCATGTCGCCAATCATGTGTTCCCGAGGTCAGCGGTTAAATTTTGTGAAGCAACCAGTAGGATTTAATCGCTTCCTTGCGCCAGAACGTGCGGATGCCATCTAGTATTCGTCGTGCTTTGGGCCAAGTCTGGAGGTAGAAGACGACCCTGCCAGTGGGACCCACTGGCAGTGGTTCATATAGGGTTTTCCAATTTCCAGAAATTGTGCCCCACTTAGAAAATCCATAACTCTCTGTATATTTATCCAAAAATCTTCAAACAAATTTTGATTGAAAGCCCTTGAGCTCTAGTTTCTGGTAGAACCAATTAATGTCCATGAAAATATTTTTCATTTATGGATAAATATTTTATCCAAACATTCCTGTAATTTTGACAACAAATCCTTCTACTGGAAAAATCCCCAAAATTCTCATAAAATACTTTGTCCTGTTCTTGGTTACCAGTAAAAGTTTGGGAGCCATTGAACCTGTCAAACTTATTCCAATTTCACGTTTCAATCTGCTTTTCATTTAGGTAACAAAACTGTAACCAGCAATTAATTCAAATTGCTAAATTCAATTTCTCCTAGTAGCCTGGCTCTAAAAATATCCAGTAAAATCCTGAATGACTCTTATGCTCTGAACTTTCAAGTTGTACAAGTGGTTTGGTATAAAAGCCTGTATAACTTTCTGTATAATTCAATTACCTTTTTTCAATCATTGAATTATTATAGATGTTCGGTTTCCTTGTTATGTCCCAAATTTGGCCTAAACATTTTTTTAGACATTTGAAATTCTTTGTGGAATACTTCCAGGAATTCTTAGCAACTTTGAAATTCAATATCTCACTCATATATGCTTAGAAAATTAGGAAACCAATTTTGCTAGAACCAGGACAACCTCCTCTATCATGATTATCAACTGATGGCTATGTTAAAGCTACAGTTTCCCCTCTAAACTTCTGGAAAGGTTATTGATTGCCATAATTTTTGAGACAACAAACTTCCTTGATCATCTCCCGTTCTTTGAAGATTTTCCATTATAGTCCCTAGTATCTACCATAAAAATCCCAAAGCAAAATAAGATCATTCACTCACTATAACCATAGTCAGAAGCTATGAACTATATATGCATTATAATTTCACTAGCATTCATATATATTCTATATGCATGTCTTGTAGTGATCGATATTGACGAGGAGTGTCACTTGGAGGAGAAAGCCAGGGTGTCCACTTGATGTCCTTGGTGAAGTCTTCAAAAGAGGACCACTAACAATTGACTTAATCGAGTCGCAAACTAAGGGAAGCCCCAGTTTGCATTTAAAAGCTTTTCAAAGTTTTCCAGTTTCATTCATTTACTTCTTCAGTTGATATTGTGCATTATGTATAAGGTGTTTGGTACTCCACTGCATATCCACAAATCCTATGGGAGGGTTGGAAAGGTTTACAGCTTGACGTGTAGAACTGCCAATGCTAATGTTGTAGATATACCGGTAGAAGTCGAGTAGTTGGAATCTACTCGCGAGATATGAATGACAGTTCATATGAGGATGAAAGATTAAAGAATGGTTTATTAGATGAATACAAGACCGGCCAAGGGAATAGGAGTCGACGAGATGGAGTCTCGGGCACATAGCCCTGCCTTCATTTCTTGAGAACTGTGCCATATGTGGGACCGTTGGGCAAGCATGAACCTTACCGGTTGCATATATGGGCCCAATAAACTGATGTAACTCCAGACTGTAGTGTGGAGACTCCTGAGTTGTCCTTGAATGGAGATGTGGAGGCATAAAGGTGTAAATCTTCTAGCGGGCAACATCGACGTGTCCGTGTAGGGGACCTTTTGCTCGGGATGAAGAGGTTTGTCGACAGTGGGGTGAAAGGTGGCTGCGCGTTATGCGGGGAGGAGAGTTCGTAGGTGTCTCCCACGCGGGTGTGCGTGTCGTGTAGCCAGGTGCGTCCTGACTGCAATCACCGTCCCTCACGATAATAGAGTACCACTTGTTTACTGTGTCGTGACGTAGTAAATACTGAAGAAGGCATAAGAATATGATGTATTGAATTATAATTGCTTTACAACCTTGTGTGGCTTAGAGATAGTACAATTAAAAGTTTACAGTTTCTAAATACTTATCCTGTAATAGCAGTATGTGCTTTCGGCATGTCATATCATCGGCAAAGTGTTTCTTGTTTGATTGTGGAGTCTATGATGTGCTGTGCCTGAAGAATGTCATTTGCTACTTAAAACATGATTATAAGGATACACTTGTAGGCGAGTCTATTTATGTTATTCTTTACCTATGGTTAGACTTTACCTTGCATATGTCTAGTGGGATGGGTCAGTCTTGCTGAGCCTTATGCTCATGTTTGCAGTTGACAAGTTTTTGCAGGTTATACCGTTGATGAAGGGCCTAACGACGATGCCTTACCCCTTTAGGGTTTACGACCGAGTGGAGGCCCTGCATGCCGCCGATATCTGTTAGTGCTGCTGGTGTAAAGCGTCCGAGGGCATGTACAACTTTACTCATGCATAGCTAGTGCCGAGAGCGTTGTATGATGTATAGACTTCTTTCCTATGTTATATATTTTAAAACTTCCGCTGTGTTTATAAATAAAAGACTTGGTATTGTATTTCATTCTCGTTCTTTTCTTGTATACTGTTCGGTGTCGCATCGCACGACACCACCCAATGAGATCCTTGGATGTCAGGACTCCGGTCCCCACATACATGGTATCAGAGCATCATTGGGAACAGTGTGCTTGAAAAGAGCATATTTTAAAAAACTTATGTTTATATTAGTGAGGAATTTGCTATACGCCCATATAAGGAGTATTATTAGTATAAGATATACAGATGGTAAACTAACTTATATGTTATTATCTCTGTAACGACGCTCCGATGTCAGGTAAGAGGTAAGGTATGTCACCGAGAGCGGATCAATCTCGGTAAGCTCACCATATGAGGAGTGGTATGTGATATTTTCGTCGCCTGCACAAAAATGTTAATATGAGTCTCTGAAACTTTCCTTGTTTCTGAGAACATATGACACGCGGTACTCCAGCGTGCTTCAAAGTTAGTTGGAGCCCCCGTCGGGTGGTGTATAACCTGATAATATGCGTCTCTAGAACTATTCATGTTCTATGGGAGCAAGCAAAACACGTATGCCCAAGCGTGTATAAGCCGGTTCATGCCGGAGTCTTTGCTGTACGGACGTAGTACAGCCATGTACCTCAAGATATGACATTGCTCGAGGGCGACTCACACAAGAGTCATATGCATTTACTTTCATATATTATTGTGATTGCCTGTTCTGTTTCCCCATGCCGCCCTTGAGGTGTGAAGGTGTGAAAGGGGATTGTATGACTCCTGCAGCACTAACTACGGTAGCAACCCGTGTAGAAAACGTTTGCGAGGGAACGATAATAGGGCCACCTATAGATGTATCCGGATATACCGGTTAGATTCTTCATTAGGTGAGGCACGTAGTACCATTGTATCACATTTGATACATTGACCATTCCCCATGACAGAATGGATGCATTGTGTTTTAATGTCAGACCAGTGCAGAAACAAGATTCTTTATTTCTAGCAGAAGTTTGCTCAACTTCGCCAGGTCGAAACCTGGAAGTTTATAGAAAACATAGGCTTAGGCTATATTGATGGAAAGATCAGCCAGTCCACAACAAATTTGATTTTGGTCATTAGGACTTAAAATGATTCTACCATGGTGTAAACTGAACCCCAAAAAAAAACTACTACAAATGCCTTACCCAACTACACAGTCTCTGTATTTCCACCATAACTCTTTATAGAAAAATCTTCTGCCCTATTGTTATACATATATAGAAAGGGTAGAAGCATCACTACAACTTTGTAAAGTGAAGTATTTTGTAATTGGACAATGAACCAATCCAAATTCCAGGTTGAAACTGGTACACTGCAGAGCTGCTAGCAGAAAACTAGTCAGCTCATCTGTCAACATTAGACAGTCATATCTCCTAATCTTAAAACTTGACATAGTCATATATATACATTTCTGGAAATCCTAGGAGGTCCTCTATCAACTTCCTATTCAATTCCTGGTCTGAGCTTTCATTATAAGAGCCCAATTCCAATTGTCACAAACGCTGTTCTGGCGGTCCAGAACCAGAAATCATTTGTGCATAGTTGGCATTTGCGCGCTTTGACCTGTATAACAACTTCATAAGTCTGGACCAATTTATTCTAGAATGTTAAAATGATGTGGTACCATGTTTATTTTTTCATTACCTCAAGATATTGTTTTGATATACCTGTATAAACTGTGGACAAAAACCTACATATACAGGGGAGGTTCTGTCAAAATTTCCAGGAAAATTTAGTCAACTTAAATCCTGTATAACTTTTAATCCAGACTCGCCTGGAGGTGTTCAAGTACAATCTGGAAAGGTTATGAAGTGCTATAAAACTTTTGTATTCAACTAAAATCCTATTCCTGCCATTTACTGGGAGCAAATTTCGAGATTATACAGGATGGTCTGCTGGAACGAAACTGAAGTTCTTATTCCAGATTTGAACTGTCTTGTAACCGTTAATCAAGCTTCTATATCTTCCATTACAGAAGTGCTATGGCGACAAAGTAATACATTCTGGAAAGTTTTTTGAGTGTACTACAAATTTATAGTTGAACTCCAGGCCAAAGTTTGTATTCGACTGTGAGAAATATTTACATTTCTACAGACTGGTCTGATGTACCAGAAACTGGACAGCATACCAGGGTGCAATGCTACCAACACAAATCGTTTTAGTTTCAACTTCTTGTGTCACTCATCATGTCTAGAGGTGATGAGTTGATTACTCGACATGATAGATTAACGTAAAGTTGAAACACCATGTTAAGTATTTGGTGAGCAGTATCACTTAATTGAATATAGTTCAATGTCCTAATCTTTATTTACACCTACCATACTGCATTGTTAAGTGATGTATATTACGGTCTTTATCATGATTCCAGTTGGTATTGCAACTTTGGATCTTAACCGTAATGCTCACTCTTGCAGCGTGGATCACACTCATTTTGAAGGTGAACCGGGTATTTCTGCTCGTGGTGGAGATGACTCAACCCTACCACAAGTGCCATCATCACCCGGATTGGCAGAAGTCTTAGCAAGGATGGCCGAGTCTCTGCAGACGTTGGTACAGCAGAGTGTACAACCTGAGGCTCGACCACTTGATCAACCTCAAGTAACATATCTGGATTTCTTTGCGACTCAACCACCGGTTTTCACAGAAGCCTTGGAACCATTGGAGTCGGGTCATTGGCTCCGGGTGATTGAAGCCAAGTTTGAGTTACTCCAGTGTTACGAATATCAGAAGGCTTTATTTGCCGCTGAACAGCTTCACGGATAAACGGGAGCTTGGTGGTCTGAATATCTCACCACTCTCCCTGATGGTCATCGTGTGACCTGGCCAGAATTCTGCGATGCTTTCCGTGCACATCACATATCTTATGGGATGATTAAAACCAAGTTGAAAGAATTTGTGGAGTTAAAGCAATGAGAAATGAGTGCTTATGAGTACTCCAGAGCATTCAATCGTTTGGCTCAATATGCGCCTGAATATGTGAATACCGAGGCGTTGAAGTGTGGTTGTTTCTTTCGAGGACTGAACGTCAAGCTTCAAGCTCGACTGGTATTATTCAATAACGGCAGCTATGATGACTTGGTTGATGCCGCTATTGTTCAGGAGGATGCAACTCTTCGCTATCAGGCGGAGAAGAGGAAGAGGAAGGCATCACAGGAGATTATTAGTGATGTTCCTTAGGAGGATCGGTCGGTGTATTGCTTACCGTCCGTTCAAGAGCTATGGTTGAGTGAGCAACCACAACAGATTCGGTATCATTCCTATCAAGTGGAGACTTTACCTGCACCTCAGCAAAGCGTGCAAGTGTGTCGTGGTCCTCCACCGCAGCAGTATGATCTCACTCTTGCAGCCCCATCTCTGCAAGCTGTGCAGGGCGTCAGTCCACCCCAGTTCAGCGGAAATCAGAGGATGCATTTAGCATGGGAACATCGCAAGACGGAACATGACTAGGTCCAATTGTCCTTTTCCAAAAATTCTGATAAGCACCATAAACTTAAAAAGAAAGCTTCATCGAAGTCTGCCAGTGTTAATTGTGCTGCGATTGAAGACATTCCAGAAGGAGAATATGTTTTAGCAGGCATGTTTACTTTACATGATCAACAAGTAGTTGTTCTGTTTGACTCTGGAGCTACTCATAACTTGTGAGCAAGTCTTTTGTGCTAAAACATCAAGTGCCAATTGTGACTATCTCACATCCATTTCGTATCAGTTCACATGGCAATATTTTAGCTAATGAGGTTGTTTCTCGAGCACCTATGTGCATGGGTAGAAGTATCTATCCGGTGAACCTCATCATTTTGAAAGGTCAGCAGATTGACCTCATCTTGGCGATGTCATGGTGGACACATCATGGAGCTATCTTTGATATCAGGTCGCGGATTGTCCAACTAAATTTTCAATCCCATGGTAGCAACACTTTAAATCTTCTGGATACCGCACCAAGAGTCTCAGCGGTGCATCACACGAGTTCCAAGAGGCTCGATGATATTACAGTGCTGCGTGAATATCCGGACGTGTTTCTTGACGATCTTCCCGGCATGCCACCAGAACGTGACGTCAAGTTCAAGATTGAACTTGTGCCGGGAACCATGCAAACCTTGAGGAAGCCGTATAGGATGGCACCAAAGGAACTTGCGGAATTGAATGAGCAGCTGAATGACTTATTGAGCAAGGGTTTTATTCACCCAAGTTCATCACCTTGGGGTTGTTGTGCATTATTTGTGAAGAATAAGGATGAGACTTTGAGGTTATTTGTGGACTATCATCCACTGAATGCCGTCACCATCAAGAATAAGTATCCACTACCACACATTGATATCTTATTTGATCAACTAGTCGATGCTAAGGTATTCTCAAAGATGGTCCTTCGTTCAGGTTATCGTCAGATTAAAATTCGACCTGAGGACATTCTAAAAACCGCATTCTCGACGAGCTATGGGTTGTATGAGTATCTCGTCATGTCCTTTGGGTTGACTAATGCACCAGCTCACATCATGTATCTCATGAATTCGATGTTTATGCCGGAGTTGGAGAAGTTTGTCATGGTATTCATTGACGACATCTTAGTGTATTCTAAATCTGAAGAAGAACACGATAAACACTTGCATATTGTGCTGCAACGGCTAAGAGATCACAAACTGTATGCAAAGTTCAGCAAGTGTGAGATTTGGATCCGCCAAGTGCCGTTTGTAGGGCACGTCATCTCGGCTGATGGTATTGCAGTTTATCCAAGCAAAATTGTACAAGTTCTGAAGTAGAAATCTCCCATGTCCGTACATGAAGTTTGCAGTTTTCTTGGCTTAGCTGGATATTATCGGAGGCTCATTCCGAGTTTTTCAAAGATAGCTAAAATAGTGACGGAACTACTGAAGAAGGGAATGAAGTATATATGGACTAAAGAATATAAAGAAGCATTTCAAGCCTTGGTGAAACACCTCACCACAGAACCAGTGTTGGCTCAACCGGACAAAATCAAACCATTTGATGTCTATTGTGATGCATCCGGCATTGGTCTTGGTTGTGTGCTCATGCAAGATAGAAGAGTGATTGTGTATGGATCCCGACAGCTTTGGAACCATGAGCAGCATTATCCGACTCATGATCTTGAGCTCATTGATGTGGTGCTTGCTTTGAAGATGTGGAGGCACTATATATTGGGCAATCTAGTGCATCTCTATACGGACCACAAAAGTTTAAAATACATCTTCACCCAGAAGGACTTGAATATGCGAAAACAAAGATGGTTGGAGTTAATCAAAGGCTATGAGATAAAGATCCACTACCATCCTGGCAAAGCAAATGTGGCTGCAGATGCGCTGAGCCCCAAGTCTCATGTCAATCATCTGTCGATCACTTCATTGGAAGAGGATGAGTTGAGTTTATACTTGGTTCTATATGGGGTGCTCTATAATCTTGCTCTCTTTCCCAGCATCTGGGAGGAGATTGTAGAAGCTCAAAAGAAAGATATTGGGATGTCACACATCCAAAGAAGAATGAAGGAGGGTGATATGAAATGCTTTCAATACGATAATCACGGTATTATTTGGTTTAAAGACCGTATAGCCGTACCCCGTGACATGGAACTTCGAAAGAGGATCTTGGATGAAGCTCACTTATCCAAGTACTTTATTCATCCGGGTAGCAACAAGATGTACCAAGATATGAAGAAGAAAATCTGGTGGTCCCGGATGATGCGAGAGATAGCGAAGTATGTATCCGTGAGTGATACATGTCGGCGAGTGAAGGCCGACCATTTGAGGACAGTCGGACAGCTACAACCTTTAAGCATATCAGCCTGGAAATGGGAGGACATCAGCATGGATTTCATCGTTGGATTGCCTCTCACATTCCGTAAGCATGATTCCATTTGGGTGATAATTGATCGATTGATCAAGTCAGCTCATTTTATACCCGTCAATATCAACTACCATGCACCGAAGTATGCAGAGTTGTATATTGCTAGAATCATGTGCTTACATGGAGTACCCCGGACTATCATTTCAGATCATGGAGCCTTATTTGTTGCTGGATTTTGGGAGCAGCTCCACGCATCATTGGGTACCAAGTTGATTTGAAGCTCTGCTTATCATCCGCAGACTGATGGTCAAACAGAGCGAGTAAACCAAGATCTGGAGGATATGCTTCGCGCCTATGCCATACACCATGGTAAGAATTGGGATGATCATCTACCACAGGCGGAGTTTCCATATAACAATGGTTATCAGGCTAGCATTCAGATGGCACCATACGAAGCTCTTTATGGCAGGAAGTGCCACACACCATTGAATTAGTGTGAGTCTTGTGAAAGAGTGATATATGGTATTGATCTTGTCAATGAAGCTGAAGAACCAGTGCGAGTGATCCAAGCAAATCTCAAGGCTGCTCAATCAAGACAGAAGAGCTATGCAGATAAACAACATCGACACCTTCACTTCGACATCGGAGATCACATTTACCTTCGGGTATCTCCGATAAAAGGGATTCATCGCTTCGGAGTAAAAGGGAAGCTAGCTCCACATTTCATTTGGCTGTTCGCGGTGATTGAAAATCCGAACCTGTGGCCTATCGATTGGAGCTATGGCGTCTCTCTCCAGAATTCACAATGTATTCCACATCTCTCAGTTGCGGAAGTGTCTCAAATCCCAAGCTGAAGTCCGCTTGGAAGATCTTGAAGCTCTACAACCTGATCTCACTTATTCTGAGCATCTGGTCAAGATCATCGATGAGAAGACTCGCACCACAAGAAGCCACACTTTGCACTTTTACAAAGTCTTGTGGAAGCCCAAATTTCTATTATACAAAATTCAGTTAAGACTAAAAATTTTGAATGATAAAAAGAAATTACATTGGAAAATGAGAAATCAGACCAATTTAAGCCTTAATTGAACGAATTAAAAAATTCAAATTTAGCTCCTGATTAAACCTTGCCAAATTAAATATTTGAGTTGACCAATGGATTTCAAATATTCCAAATAGTGTCCCTGCCAAGTTTCATAATTTTTGAAGCAAGGTTGCTATTTAATTCAATAGCTTCATTTAATTCAACTTAAATTCAAATTCAAATTTTGAATTCTATTCAAACATATTTGAACATAAGATTTGAACACACCATCTTGATAAGCATGACTTGCTTGACTTATCCACGAAGTTTCACATATTTTAGAGCTCATCTACTATTTTAAATTGAATTTACAAATGTGCTGTACAATGTGTGACTGCCATGTGGGGCCGACGGGTCAGCCTCTGTTTACCGCTGAAACAGAGCTGCCGCCTTCGTTCTTGACGTATACGGCATGATCTTTCCATGGATGGTCCCAGACTGGCACCCTTATCACTTGCGAGCTACATATAGACCTCCACTCTTGCTCTCTCTCTCCCAGCTCTCTCTCTCTCTCGCTCCCCATCGCCCCTAAATTTGCAGAGCCGCACGCAGCGACGTTCGTCGCCATTTCTGCTGCAGCTCGTGAACCAGCCGCCGTTTGATCCCGAGCTCCACAGCAATGTTGCACACAACCTTCTTCTCTACCATCTAGTCCAATTGGTTCTTCATTTCCTCAACCGTGCGCTTGTTTAATTTAAGTTTTCCACAGTCGATTTTCGGCTGCCGGGGAGGAGCTCCTCTGCTCCACCGTGGACAGCTCCACACAAGTGTTTTCAAGCTTCGACTTCCACATGGAAAAGGATTGCCATCCCTCCATGTTACTCTCAGTAAACAGCTCTCTTCATTTCATTCACTATGTCATGAGAAATTATTAGTTTACAGAACATAGTTCATACCTTTGCAATTAGGTCTCGAGCTCAATTCGTTTTCTATGTGTAATAATTATTGGCAATAGCTAGCAATTGTGTTTACCATCTCCTAGCGCGCACACCGAACCAAGAAGATTAAAAAATCATCAAGCAACGGCCCAGAAATCAAACTTTTCCCCACCACTATTAAAAATGGCACGGTTCACTGTCGACGACCAACTTCCGGCCATCCTCTCCCTAATTGGCGTCCAATTTCAATCTCCTTGAGCTCCACTGATGCTCCTTGGCATATAAGGACTTGAGTTTAGGTATTCAATGGTGATTTCACCATGGGCCGATCACCTTGCTGCCGCCGTCGCCGTCGTCGACAGCCTTCCAGTCGATGTCCCGCCTCTCCCTGTCGCCAATCATGTGTTCCCGAGGTCAGCGGTTAAATTTCGTGAAGAAACCGTAGGATTTAATCACCTCCTTGCACCGGAACATGTGGATGCCATCGAGATTCGTCGTGCTTTGGGCCAACTCTGGAGGTAGAAGACAACCCTGCCAGTGGGACCCACAGGCAGTGGTTCATATAGGTTTTTCCAATTTCAAGAAATTGTGCCCAACTTAGAAAATCCATAACTCTCTGTATATTTATCCAAAAATCTTCAAACAAATTTTGTTTGAAAGCCTTGAGCTCTAGTTTCTGTGAGTACCAATTAATGTCCTGAAAATCATTTTTCATTTATGGATAAATATTTTTCTCCAAACATTCCTGGAATTTTTACAACAAATCCTTCTACTGGAAAAATCCCCAAAATTCTCATAAAATACTTTGTCCTGTTCTTGGTTACCAGTAAAAGTTTGGGAGCCATTGAACCTGTCAAACTTATTCCAATTTCACGTTTCAATCTGCTTTTCATTTAGGTAACAAAACTGTAACCAGCAATTAATTCAAATTGCTAAATTCAATTTCTCCTAGTAGCCTGGCTCTAAAAATATCCAGTAAAATCCTGAATGACTCTTATGCTCTGAACTTTCAAGTTGTACAAGTGGTTTGGTATATAAGCCAGCATAACTTTCTGTATAATTCAATTACCTTTTTTCAATCATTGAATTATTATAGATGTTCAGTTTCACTCATATATGCTTAGAAAATTATGAAACCAATTTTTCTAAAACTAGGACAACCTCCTCTATCATGATCATAAACTGATGGCTATCTTAAAGCTACAGTTTCCCCTCTAAAATTCTAGAAAGGTTATTGTTTGCCATAATTTTTGAGACAACAAACATCCTTGATCATCAACTGTTCTTTGCAAGAGTCTCCATGATAGTCCCTAATATCTACCATAAAAATCCCAAAGCCAAATAAGATCATTCACTCACTATAACCATAGTCAGAAGCTATGAACTATATATGCATTATAATTTCACTAGCATTCATATATGTTCTATATGCATGTCTTGTAGTGATTGACATTGATGAGGAGTGTCGCTTGGAGGAGAAAGCCAGGGTGTCCACTTGAAGTCCTTGGCGGAGTCTTCAGAGGAGGACCACTAACAATTGACATTTAATCAAGTCGCAAATTAAGGCATGCCCCGATTTGCATTTAAGAGCTTTTCAAAGTTTTCCAGTTTTATTCATTTACATCTTCAGTTGATATTATGCATTACATATAAGGTTTTTTATACTTCACTGCATATCCACAAATCCTATGGGAGGGTTGGAAAGGTTTACAGCTTGACGTGTAGAACTGCCAATGCTAATGTTGTAGATATACTGGTAGATGTCGAGTATTTGGAATCTACTCGCGAGATAGGAATGACAGTTCATATGAGGATGAAAGGTGAAAGAATGGTTTATTAGATGAATACGAGACTGGGCAGGGGAATAGGAGTCGACGAGATGGAGTCTCGGGCGCATAGCCCTGCCTGTGTCGCTTGAGGACCGTGCCGTTTGCGGCAACATTGGGCATGCTTGAGTTGTACCGGTTGCATAATGGGATTTGGGCCCAATAAATTGATGTAACTCTAGACTGTAGTGTGGAGACTCCTCGGTTGTCTTTGAATGGAGATGCGAAGGCATAAAGGTGTAAATCTTCTAGCGGGGAACTTTGACGTGTCCGTGTAGGGGACCATTTGCTCGGGATGAAGAGGTTTGTCGACACTGGGTTCTTGGGTGAAAGGTGGCTGCGTATGACGCGGGGTGGAGAGCACGTAGGTGTCTCCCACGCAGGTGTGCATGTCGTGTAGCTGGGTGTGTCCTGATTGCAATCACCATCCCTCGCGGTAATAGAGTACCACTTGTTCACTGTGTTGTGACATAGTAAATACTGAAGAAGCCAGAAGAATATGATGTATTGAATTATAATTGCTTTGCAACCTTGTGTGGCTTAGAGATAGCACGACTAAAAGTTTACAATTTCCAAATACATATCATTTAATAGCAATATGTGCTTTAAGTATGTCATATCATCAGCAAAGTGTTTCTTGTTTGATCGTGGAGTCTGAGATGTGTCGTGCCTGAAGAATGTCATTTTCTACTTAAAACATTATTATAAGGATCCACTTGTAGGCGAGTCTATTTATACTATTCCTTACCTATGGTTAGACTTTACCTTGTATATGTCTAGTGGGACGGGTCAGTCTTGCTGAGCCTTGTGCTCACGTTTGCAGTTGACGAGTTTTTGCAGGTTATACCATTGATGAAGGGCCTAACGACACGCCTTACCCCCTTAGGGTTTACGGCTGAGTGGAGGCCCTGCACGCTGTTGATATCTGTGAGTGTTGCTAGTGTAAAACGTCCGAGGGCATGGACAGCTTTACTCATGCATAGCTAGTGCTGAGAGCGTAGTATGGTGTATAGTCTTATTTCCTACGTTATATATTGTAAAACTTCCGCTGCGTTTATAAATAAAAGACTTGGTATTGTATTTCATTCTCGTTCTTGTCTTGTATACTATTGGGTGTCGCATCGCACGACACCACCCAATGAGATCCTTGGATGTCGGGTCTCTGGTCCCCACAAGAACACGCTAAACACTTGCGTATCATGCTCCAACAATTGTGAGATCTCAAGCTTTATGCAAAATTCAGCAAGTGTGAGTTTTGGATCAGCCAAGTGTCGTTTCTTTGTCACATTATTTTAGCGGAGGGCATCGCTGTTGATCCAAGCAAAATTGTGCAAGTGCTGAAATGGAAGTCTCCAACGTCCATACACGAAGTTTGCAGTTTCCTCGGGTTAGCAGGATACTATCGGAGGTTCATGATGAGCTTCTCAAAAATTGCTAAACCAATTGCAGAGCTGCTGAAAAAGGGGACCAAATATAATTGGAGCAGACCATGTGATGTTGCATTTCAAGCATCGGTGAAACATCTCACAACAGCCCCAGTGCTAGCTCAGTCAAATACGACCGAATCTTTCAACATTTATTGTGATGCGTCTTGCATTGGTCTCGGTTGCGTGTTAATGCAAGAAGGCCGTGTGATTGCATATGGCTCACGGCAGCTCTGAGATCATGAGCAGCATTATCCAACTCATGACCTTGAGCTCGCTGCCGTGGTGCTCGCTTTCAAAATGTGGAGGCACTATTTATTGGGAAACCATGTGCATCTCTACACCAATCACAAGAGCCTAAAATATATCTTCACCCAGAAGGATTTGAATATGCGATAGCGAATATGGTTAGAGATGATCAAAGATTAAGAGATAGAAATTTATTACCATCCCGACATGCGAATGTGGTTGCCAATGCACTAAGTCGCAAGTCTCACGTCAATAATCTGTCCATCAATCCAATGGACGAGGATGAGCCGAGTTTATACTTGGTTCCATATGGAGCATTATATATCCTTGCTCTCATTCCTACCATATGAGAGGAGATTATGGAAGCTCAAAAGAAAGATGTGGGTATATTGCACATTCGTAGAAGAACGAAGAATGAAAAAATGAAGTGCTTTCGAAGTGACGAGCATGGTACTCTGTGGTTCAAAGACCCTATGGTGGTACCCCGTCATTTGACACTTCGGAAGAAAATCATGGATTAAGCTCACTTGACCAAGTATTATATTCATCTGGGCAGCAACAAGATGTATCAAGATCTGAAAACCAGATTTTGGTAGACAAGGATGAAAAGGGAAATTGCAAAATATGTATCTGAGTGTGATACGTGTCGACCGGTGAAAGCCGACCACATGAAGAAAGCCAAACAGCTGCAACCATTAAATATTCCGGCCTAGATATGGGAGGAAATTAGTATGGATTTCATTGTTGGATTACCTCTCACGTTCCACAAGCATGATTAGATTTGGGTGATTGTCAATCGACTAACCAAATCAGATCATTTCATCCCTGTACATACAAAGTACATTGACAAAAAGAATGCGGAGATGTATATTGCAAGAGTCATGTGCTTGCACGGAGTTCCCTGGACAATTATTTCAGATCGCGGTGGGTTGTTTCTTGCTTTTTTTCTGGGAGCAGTTGCATGCGTCGTTAGGGATGGAACTGATCCAAAGCTCCACATATCACCCGCAGAACGACGGTCAAACTGAGCGGGTGAATCAAGTTCTTGAAGATATGCTACGTGCTTGTGCCATCCACCACGGTAAAAATTGGGATGATCATTTACCATTGGCGGAGTTCTCATATAATAATTGCTATCAAGCTAGCATCAAGATGGCGTCGTATGAAGCCCTCTACGGACATAAATGTCACACACCAGTCAACTGGTGTGAATCCGACGAGCGAGTGATATATGGCATTGATCTCGTGAATGAAGCCGAAGAACGAATGCGAGTAATCCAAGCCAATCTCAAGGCTGCTCAATCTCATCAGAAAAGTTATGCGGATAAGAGACGTCGACCTCTCCACTTTGACCTTGGAGACCACGTTGATCCTTGTGTCTCTCCGATGAAAGGAATTCATCGTTTCGCAGTGAAGGGAAAACTTGTTGCACGATTCATCGGTCCATTCGCTGTCATTGAAAAATGCGTACCCGTGGCCTATCACTTGGAGTTACCCGCGTCACTTACTGGTAATCATAATGTATTCCACATCTCTCAGCTAAGGAAATGCCTAAAATCGCCATATGAAATCCGCACCAAAGACCTTGAAGCTCTCCAACCGGATCTCACTTATTATGAGTATCCGATCCGGATTATCGATGAAAAGACTCGTGCCACCAGGAACCGGACCTTGTACTTCTACCAAGTCTTGTGGAGTAACCATACAGCTGAGGAAGTGACATGGAAAAGTGAGGACTATCGCAGATCAAATTATCCGGATTTGTTATCATCTCATATCCGATAATCCTTCACCTCCGTCTCTTTCATTTGTACTCTCAGGACAAGATTGTTTTAAGGGAGGGAGGATGTAAAAGCCCAAAAAAAATTTTAGTGAAAAGTTCAGATGGAAAATGTAAAAATTTGTATGGGAAAAATAAATCAAAATGACAATTGAAAAATCAAACCAACTCAAACTTCAATTTAGGGACTTCAAAAATTAAAAATTAGCACCTGTTCAAACATTGACAAAATAAAATTTTGATTTCAACAGTAGCTTCCAAATATTCCAATTAGCATCCATGTCAAATTTCATAACATTTAGAGCGCATTTGCTATTCAGTTCAATGTGTACATTAAATCCTGTTCAAATTCAAATTTAAATTTGAATTTCAAGTGAAACTTGATCAATTCAAAGCTTTGAGTACAGAATCAATTTCTACACCTTCAATTTAGTCCACCAGAAAAGATATAGAATTTTTGGAACAATATAGGTGGGGGAATTGAAGGACCAGAGAAGATAGACTTGAGGGGGCTGTGGGACCCACTGCTCAGTGAGGTTACTACGTGAGCAGCGCCTCTGTTTCTCACCGTGGCGACACCGCACAGCATGCACGCCAAAGAGCTGCCTGCTTGGTTGCTTCTAAGCGTGTTCCCTACTCCTCATCATCTCTATCTCTACTCTTTTGACCTGAGTGGAAAAGCATCAACATTTCTTCCTTTGTTCTCTCCCGAGCTCTCACCGTCGCCCTTGCTATGCCTCCCCGTGTAGCTCAGGTTCCAGTCCGAGTTGGCACTCAATTGCAACAGCAAAAAGGTTCACCGAGCTCCCCTCTAGCTTCTGGTACAATCGGTTTCTTCTTCCCTTACTTGTTGCCTTGGTATTTTGAAGTTTTCCCGGAGCTTGCTGGTGAAGCCGCCGGGTAGCTTTCTGCTCCACAAGGACAAGCCAATACAAGCAAGTTCTCATCTTCTTCCTTAAAGCGATAAGGTGTGCAAAGGTACATAGATTATGCTCGTGAAGTTTCAGCCCCAATCGTGCCTCCTAGCTCCTGTATATCGAGTTCTACCGAAGCTAGTCATACCGGGGTCACTAGGTCATCGATTGAATTTGGTTTCTACGTGCCACCATTCTTTAATAAAGTTTGGAAATATCTTCCCAACCTCATTGTGAACCCTCTGAAATAAACAGCATGGAAAATCTTTGATGGTTGGCCAGGTTCTTCGAGTTCTCCCCGCCGGCATGGAAAATCCCGTCGGTCCACCGTCGAAGTCGACGTTTCTAACTATTCCAACCATTTTCATCCCCCTATTCATCTACCCCAGGATCCTAGAAACGTTTCTGAGTAATTTCCGAGGAGTTTGAGACATGGAGCGGCGTTTTCGACCTCGCCGGACTGGTCGCGGCCGCCGCCGCCGTCGCGCGTAGGGTTCCAGTCACTACCGGCCTGCACCAACCACTCCAACATACTCAGCGCACGTTTTTAGGCATAGGCGGCTGGTACCAGGTGGGGAGATACGCTGGAGAGGAGTTCCGGCATCCCTCACCAGCGTGCGCCACCGTGCCACCAACGGACGCCGCCCCTGTCGCGAGGAAGACAAAGCGGGTGACGGGCCCCACGTCTCAGTGTCTACTTTACCTCCCTTCGAATTTGCTGTGGCCACCGGATCAATTGCGGCTGCGCGGGTTAAACCCAATGGCCCATATGTGCCCTAGTTGCGATTGGGTCACATTAAACAGTGGGGCACAGTTGATTAATTCAAACGTTTCCTAATTAAAATTAATTCCAGATTTTGTCCAAACTTTGAAAATCAATTACTCCTAGTGGAATTGCTCAAATAATCCCCAATAAATTATGCTCGACTCATCTTGATCTCTAATTTGCAGTGGCACAATTTGTTGGACATTAAAGCCCAAGAATGTTCATAATTAATTCCATTGAGCTAACTGCTTGGGAAATTAATTACCCCTGTTCTGCTAATTGTAAAATTCCCAATTGGGTCAGGAAACTCTTAAATATTCCCTGGATCTCCAGTAAAAATTTAAATTTCATTGGACTTCATTTACTGGACCAAACAGTGTATAAATCTCCTGTGCCCATAGAAAATTCAAAAATACACAGAAACATTTCCAGATTTTATCCCAGACTTGTAAAATCAATTCCTCCCTGTAGGAAGCTCATAAAATTATGAAATTTTTTTCCTACAATCAGTGGGGCGTCCTCTACCGTAATAACCTACTTCTAACTATGAAAAAACTTCAGATTTAATACAAAAATTCAGAGAAACCTTTTACTTGTTGGGATTTTAGAGACAACAAGCTTCCTTGAACATCTCGAATTTTTGGTCCAGATCTTCCTCATAGAACCAAGTATTCACTGTGAAAATACTAAAGCCAATTAAGATCATTTTCTTACCTGATTAGTACATATAATATATTTTCTATAGTTTTAATATCACTCATGTACCTTATATATTGCATATCATATAGTGACCGAGATCGAGGAGGAGCCGGAGACCTTCGACAGCATCCTCCCTGAGGCTAACTTTCATACTAACTCGCAGCCAGATAATCCCCGGTTTGCATTTCAGTGATATTTCAAAATTTCTATCTGTATCACTTATGTCTAGGATGAGTTGTGTGCATTAGGGCTAAGGTGCTTACTCCACTTGCATGAACCACCACTTCCATGGAGTATTGGTTAGGTCTACAGCTCGACAATAGAAAATGCCATGCTAATGTTTTGAGGAATTCGGTAGAAGTCGAGTAGTTGGAATCTACACCCGAGATAGGATTTTACCACACGGGATGGATTTGATCAAAAGATGGTTTATGAATATGAATTTGAGACCGAGCAGCGGGATAGGATGCAGCGAGACATGGTCTCACATGCGTAGACCTGATTGTGTCGATCGAGGCCCAATCCGTGTGCGGCCCTGCTGGACAAGTTTGAACTGTAGCGGATGCATACTGGGCATATGGAACCCAGTAAACTGATGTAACTTGATAACATGGGGCTCGAGGTATAGCCAACTAACGGTAGGGGTGGGTTGAGGGCAGCAAGGTGTAAATTTGCCGATGGGCACAGACATGCTCCATGCCAGGACCTTATGCCTGCGATTGTGGGACCGGTTCGGCAGTTGAGTTTCTTGTGAAAGGTTGCTGCGTATGACGTGGTGAGGAACAAGGCACACTAATTATGCACGGGTGTATGTGACGTGTTATTCGGGTGTATAGTTCCATGTTTGGTGAGACAGTTAAGTCTTGCTGAGTCTTCGAGCTCACGATTGCTATATTAAGTTGTTTGCAGGTGAGACGTATGAGGAAGGGCCCGAAGATGAGGCGATGCCCCAGTAGGGGTATATCGCTGAGTGGTGGATCCTACTTGCTTCATTCCTCAAATCCAGATCCATGTTGAAGATGGTGGGGAGGACAGAGTTTCAAGGACATTGATTCATCTGCAAGGGAGGTTGACACTGCTGAATGAGGAGTATCTTATATTAGTGGATGCTGATGAGATCTTGGGTAAAAATGACGACAACATCAATATTCAACATGTTCATCAACATTTTCTCGATGAACTCAACTTGACTGTTAGGTAAAGTTCCATTACACCACTAGGAATATTGATATTCAGTCTCGTTTGTAGTTTCCATAGAGACAGCCTTCTTCTACCTAACCCTCTTGAGATTGCTCATATTAGAGTCAGGTTTGAGTGACATGAATAACACATTAACCTATGGGTAAGAAATTTTGACCGCGTTGGTTGGATTATGATACTAGGCTTCCACATGGTTTACATGACACTAGAGTGCATGTCTTAGACGTTCCTCAATTGGGAGGTTGATCCATCGGCACAACAATCCTTGTGCCCTTAGGTTTTTTAGAGAATTTATTTTATTTAACGTGGTCCGAGGGCTTGTTGGTATGTGCTAAACTCACCTTCTAAATGTTTGAATGTAAACATTGCTACTAATGATGAATAAACCAGATTGTGTTTTATGTTGGTTGGATGTTTCAAGTTTAGGTCTAGGATCATCTCCTACTTCATCCACCTTCCTCCCTTTTCCACTATTGCCCATGTCATTTCATGAGAACTGGAAACAAATGGAAGTTTCATGTCAACTTAACATTCAAACAAAGAATGTCTTTGTTGATGCAAGTAATGAACAAAGATTGTTTTGGATCAACCTCATAAAGACAAAAACATAACTGAAAAAATCATCTCAAGAAACTGACACTACAGGAAATGCGACCATTTGCGACGGCTGCAATTATTTGCAACGGCCAACCGTCGCAAATAAGTTTAATTGCGACGGCCCGCCTCTGGCCGTCGAGAATAACTTGGCCGTCGCAAATAACAGCTTATTTGCGATGGCTGCCGTCGGGGCCATCGCAAATAAGGTTTATTTGCGACAGCCAACCCTAGCGCCGTCGCAAATTACAGTACCGTCGCAATTAAACGACTTATTTGCGACGGCTGCCGTCGGGGCCGTCGCAAATAAGGTTAATTGCGACGGCCTTGACATATGGCCATCGCAATTAAACTGGCCGTCGCAAATAAGGACTAATATCTGCCCCATCGGGCCCGATAGCTCATTCGACACCGTCGTCCCCAACCTCCCGCGCCAGCCGCTGCCCCACCGCGCCAGCCGCCGCCCCGCCGCCGACCCCGACGCTGACTCCGCCGCGCCCCCACCGCCTCCCCCGCCGCGCTCGCCGCCGACCCCGCCGCACCAAACTCAGACGCCCGCCGTCGCGCCCCCGACCTCCCGCGCCAGCCGCCGCCCCACCGGGCCAGCCGCCGCCCCGCCGCCGACCCCGACGCCGACTCCGCCGACCCCCACCGCCTCCCCCACCGCGCTCGCCGCCGACCCCGCCGCACCAACCGCCGCATCGGCCCCGCCGTGCCTGCAGACGCCGCCTGTCGCCCCGGACGTGCCGTCCGACGCCGCCGGGCTCCTCCAACGCCTCCCCGGTGGACTCCCCGACGCCCAACGTTTGATATTTTCTTTCTTCTCAATTGCTAGCTAGTTCATTGCTTGCCGTATAGATTCCCAAGGTAGTTCATTGCTAGTTCATTGCTTGCCGTTGATAATGCATGTATAGCTGCCCGGATGGTAATATGAACTTCACAATTGCTTGCCGTTGATAATGCATGTATAGCTTGCCGTTGAAGGTAATATGAAGTTCACATTGATTAGTTATTAGCATCTAATTCTCATTTTGCATACGGGATCAATTAGGATCAATTTTGAATATGGGATCATTTCTAGGAATGCAATGCAAATATGCAACACAGACAGACCCTTGTGGGGAGGATGAGGAAAAAAAAAGAATAGGAGCAGCAGCATGAGCACAGGAATCGGAGCCCATCGCCGGCACCGACGTGCGTTGGGGATCGGGTGAGCCGGGCATCGCGTCAGTGGGAAGCGTGTGGCCGGGCATCATCGTCGTGTCCCCGTGCACCCGCCGGTGGCGTCGTGGCGGGGGGCATGCAGGGGCAAATATTGTCGCCATGGCGGGGAGGCGGAACTGCCGGTTGGGGGATGCCTGCGCGGCGAACATCGTCGCCATGGCCGGGAGGCACAACCGCTCGTCGTCGTGCTAGGAGCTGCAAGAGCCTGGCCTCGCGGGCAGGGGGGAGGTGACGCCGTGGGGGCGCAACGGTGGCGATATGGGGGCCTCGCGCGCCGCTGGTGGGCGGCGATATCAGTTGGGATGGGGCCCAAGAGATCGCGGGGAGGGGGGCGGAGGGGAATGCATCTATAGGGCAGGTCACCTTGCCAGACATGGCGCATGTCATCTCAGGCGAGGGGCCATGGAGGAGGACGGACCTCCTCGTCTGGCTACTGGGCTGAGCTTGTGGGTTGGAACCGGTTCCAAACCGTGGTTATTGAAAACAAATCGGTTTGGGTTGGGCTCAGAAGTAGGTGTGGGTTGGGTTGGTTTGGTTTTGTATGTTTATTTTACAGGCTGGGTTGGGTCGGGTTGATTGATACAGAAAAAATGGATTGGGTTTGGGTTTAGTACAGGTCCTGGCCGGGTTGAGTTAGTCCACTATCCAAAAAATGGATTGGATTTTAGGCTATCTTTTTTGCTAATATGTTTTTTGTCTTGCATAATTGACTAATATGCTTTATATGCTCTCTTGTATTACACTTGTGATTTCACACTTGTCCATTGTGGCTAATATGTTTTTTATTCAGATTTTGTAGTAAATGCATAATTAGATTTTGTAAATGCTTTATATGCTTTATATATTTTTGTCTATAGCTTGGTCTGTCATTCTGAATTTCTATTATGTTTAGTGTATGTTTGGAGTTTAGTGCATTCATATAATGTTCTTGAGTGACTACTTAATATATATAAATAAAGGGGTTTTAGGTCGGCTCGGACCAACCCGGAAGGGCACGACACGTAATAAGTGTGATCGTGACGCGTAGACCATTGTAGTGGTACCGTATGCGTCAAGTCGACACGGAAGCGAACGGGTTGGTAAAGACGTCAATGACCCGCGATTGCGTGGACGGTGGAAATGGATGTGGAATTGTCATCTAAGACCAACTTTCCTCTCACTCTTTCTCTAGTTCTTTCCTCTCTCTTAAATGACCTGAAAATGAAAATGAGCAACGTAACCTATAGCAATGTATTACCCGTTTCGGATCGGCACGTCTCATATGCCATTGGCATGTGAGACGTGCAGGTTCGGAATTGTCCCTTTTTGGACAGCCTCGGAGTGACCGAGGGGGCGTGGCTTGTGACGAGACGCGGGTCCGGATTTGGACGAGATTTCTGTGGCGTAACCCTGTTGTTCTCTGCTGCACCATTTTTGGGCGTGCTGTGGAGAACAGCGGGGTTATGCTGCCTAAATTTCGTTCGAATCCGGATCACGCGTCTCGTCATGGGCACGCTCCGCTCGGTCACTCTTGGGTGGGTTTAGGATCTATCTGCCTAGGTTGTAGGGCCGTGACATAACACAACAATACATTAACGACAATTTCTTTCGCGTTAAAATGCAAAGTCAAACATGGGTGAAGACCGCAGTTGGATGTATACTGGCTGGAAGAGCAGAACTGGTGGTCACTCCGATGAGTGGTTTATCATGTTAGATCAATTTTTGGATCGAGCATTTTCATTGTCAATGGAAGATATGGTGCGGTGCCCATGTACAAAGTGCCGGAACACCAAGTTTTTGAGAAGATTGGAGCTTTCGTTTCACTTATGTCGAAATGGTTTCACTCCACATTATGAAGTGTGGACCTTCCATGGCGAGACTAATTCTCAAGTCATAGCCGAAGTGGATGAGGATGATGATATAACAGAGGTTTATAGGATGGATGAGATGCTAGAAGCTCTTGAAGTGGAGGATCCTCTTACAAATGAGGCAGAAAAGTTCTTCGAGGAGCTGAAGAAATCACAAGAGCCGTTGCATGAACACATGGCTGTGACCGTACTTGCTTTCTTGACCAGATTTATGGCAATTAAGTCCAAGTACTTTTTTTCCATCAACTTCTACAATGATCTCATGAAATTGATTTGCGATATCCTTCCACAACCTCACAAAGCGCCACCAGATATGTATCAGTCAAAGATCAAGATATCTGGTCTCGATATGAAGCATGAGAAAATCGATGTGTGCCCAGACAACTGCATGCTATTCTGGAAAGAGCACGCCAATGAGAAGATGAGCAGCCCTCGGCGAGTCAGCCCTCGGCGAGCCAGCCCTCGGCCAGCCAGCCCCCGGCTGATGATGAGTTTGTTCCTGAGGCCTTTGACTCGGCTGGTGAGGAGCCGTCTGGGTCACCTGATGTGGCGCTCCAGCAGACGCGGAGGACGAGGAGGACTCACTTTGTCATTCCTCCCGCGGTCCCTTCACAGAGGACCGTGATTCGTCCAGTCGGAGACAGGTAATAAAAATTATAGTTTTCAATTTTAGTTTCTTTTGATTACTTAAGTAATGAATGAATGAATAAATATCTTACAGGGCTTGGGGCGACTTGTCTTTCACCGGTGAGAAACACCAATGACCGGTGAACTGTGTCCTCGGGTCTATAGTGCGTTTGCACTATCCCGGGGTCATCGATGGGGTGCCTGCTCTTTCGTGGGAGGACTACGCACGCGTCCATCACCAGGAGCACGGCAACCATCAGGAGGCCGTATGGGCCGATTTTATGGTAAGTATGTTAAAAAAGTTTCTAAGTTACAACTCTTAAACTCTTTTAGTGAACATCTCTTCAATATATTCTTTGTCGCAGGCAAGATATACTTTAGAGGACCTGAATGACCGTCGCATCTTTGAGGATGCGAGGCGAGTGTTTCACTTCAACGCTGCCAAGGCGCTTCGACAAGCTTTGTCGAACGCCCGTGTTCAAATTATTAATGATCACTTGAAGGCGAACCAGCAGCACGTGTTACACTTCCGACAAGAGAGCGAGAGGCACCTGACGGAGGAGGAGTACGCGCAGGTACGTGGAGTGTAGTAAGTATTTTTTTTCTGATAATGTCCTCGATGGTACTTTTAACGACTTTGAACTATGTGCAGGGCCACGTGAGCTGGTTGCAGGGTTGGACTAATGCATTTCGGGTCCTTTGTCTGTACTGGGCTAGCGACGAGTTTAAAGCTAAGTCTGAGAAGGCTCGAGACTGCAGAGGGGTGGAGGGGAAGAGCAGGCACGGGCAAGATAACCACTTGCGTTTAGCTAAACGCATGGTAAGTGTGTGTAACTTATGTTTATATATTAATAATATATTGTTCGTACTAACACGTATTGACAGGAGCGCGAGACGGGGGTGCCGCCCAACCCTGCTGAGGTTTGGAAGAGAGGTCACAGGGACCCTTCTCAGCCGACGGGGTGCAGTCAGGCTGCAGCCGAGCGTTTGGTAAGTTTAGAAATCATTCATATTAAATATAACTATATAGATTGTTGAACTTACACGATTTTATTGTTTTGCAGGCTAAGTACGGGGAGGAGGCTAGGAAGATACACGGCAAGGATTTCGATTGGGAACGTCAATCGATCGATCCTCAAGCCGCGTATGCAACCGGTGGTGGAAAAGCACACGGAAGGTGAGTTTGCAAGTCATTTTATCGTTTTCAATTCAAAGTATTCAAGATATTTCAATTTCATATTATTGACTCTCTTTTTTATAGGCTCGCCATATTCGACGGAGTTGTCGACTCGAGGGCGGGTAGACCTGCGAGAGGCAGCTCCACGCAGGCTTCGGGCACGGGAGGTCGCCGCGTGTCGCAGAGGGACATTGAGATGCAGTCCCTCCGAGAAACTGTAGAAGAAAACGAAAGGCGACATGAGGAGGAAAGGAGGGCGATGGAGGCCACGATCCAAACCCAGGCAGCAGCGTTGGCGCAGATGCGGGAAGCAATGGAGGTAACAAAATAAAAATTAAAATTCTCATTAATTCAGCGTAAATGACTTACTAATAGGTAGCATTTAATGTTTGCAATGACAGGCCATCGCTCGGGCGCAGGGTCTGGGAATCCAGCTACCGGTACTACCACCGGTCCTCCCAGGCGATCCTTCTTCAGCGGGTCAGGTAAGTTTCTATGTAATCCTTCTTCTCCAGCATAATAAGATTGAGATAGATGAAAGAGAGAGATAGTTAGATAGAAGAAAATGATTGAGATAGAAGAAAGAAAGAGATAGAAGAAAGGGAGACAGAAGAAAGAGTGAAAGATAGATAGAGTAGGATGGGAATGAAGAGAGAGTAAGATGTAGATGGAGATAGAGAGAGGGGAAGATAGAGGGAGGGAGATGTAGATGGAGATAGAGGGAGGAAGATAGAGGGAAAGGGATAGCAATAGAGAGATAGAGTGAGAAAGAAAGATAGAGTGAGAGACAAAGAGAGAAATGAAAAGAGAGAGGAAGAGAGGGTGATCTAGATGAAGATAGAGGGAGAGGGAGGGAGAGAGATGTTGATGCATTTATATTCTAACTCTAAGTTTTATTAATTGCAGGGATCCGCGACGGCTGCACAAACGCCGTCGCCTTCGCTACCGCCGCCTGGAATGAGGCGCGACGACGACGACTTCGACTTCGGAGGTGGCTCCGGAGGTCAGATGGGCGAGTGAGCCCTTTTATTTACTTTGTTGATGACGATGTGAGATGTATCGGAATTTTAGTTTGTGATTGTGATGATGTTTGTGTATGCTGTGCATATATTGTGTATATTGTGTTTGTTGTGATTCTGGCCATCGAACCGGGTAGTATTTTCTGTTTTAAAAAAAAAAATAAAAAACCTTATTTGTGACGGCTTTTTATACAGTACCGTCGCAAATAAGGGTACAAGCCGTCGCAATTAAACCACTGTTATTTGCGACGGTCAGGCCGTCGCAAATAAGCATTAATTGCGATGGCTAGGCCGTCGCAAATAATTCTGCGGGGCCCACCAGCCCGCAGCAATAACTTGCGACGGCCTCTCCCAGCCGTCGCAAATAAGATTATTTGCGACGGTGGCTGTCGCAAATAAGCTTATTTGCGACGACGTACTTGCGACGGCCGGGAGCCATCGCAAATAAGGAAAACCGTCGCAAATAGCTTATTTGCGACGGCATTTGGCTTATTTGCGACGGCCCCGGCCGTCGGAAATCGTCGGGATTCCTGTAGTGTGAAAAGTTAAAAATGACATTCAAGTTAAGAGATAGTTTGAAGAACTAGGAGAAGGTTCTCTCCAGGATCTGAAGGAAATGTTTCAAGTAAAAGGCATTCCGAATTAAAAGGTTCAATATTTCAATGAAATATTTCATCTCTAATATAAGTTCACTTCAAGGAAAACCAAAAATACTTAATGACTTGCATCAACTGATGCTGCAACGATTGCCATGAGAAAAATGGTTGATGATAGTGCAGACGCAGAATGCTCACTATTTTCTCCCTAGTACTACGGTCACGGTGCAAGTGGGTTCGGGCACAGCGGGTGGCATGTCACTGGGGCACAAAAGATCTTACAAAGAAAGAGCAGCTCCTGGGACCTTAGATTGGGTGGGAAGGAACGAAGCTGTTAGCCGAAGGTAATGAATGGAGTCGCTGAGAAAAAATGATGAAAAACAGAACCGTAGCAAAACACCAATCAGAAAATATAAAAGTTTAATGTTTCTATTTCTGCTGTTGTTCACACTTTGGGCTTCACTATATGGTAGGCTTCTACTTTTTTTTTATTATGACTTGCTTGGGCAGGCATACGGGAAAACTAGGGTGAACATTAAGAACATAAGTATGGAAGGTACACGACTGTATATACTGTAGAAAATGGGTTGCCCTCGAGTGTTTCCTTGGCCTAATCAGCCAAACTACTATTTTGGTGCATCACCATTGTTTTACACATTCAGGAGGGTTATGTCTTAAATATAGTTGGGTAGAACAGTCCCAACATGTTGACATATCAAGAAACTAACATCTTTAGATGATTGGCTCTCACAATACCTTTTTTCTTGGCTGTCATAATCTGTAGAGCTGGTGCCTGAAAAGGTAAACTTCTGACATTCCCTGTAGAAATTCGAATCTTGGAGTACTTGTAGATGAAAGGTACATTGATGCCATTGCATTTATGGATAGTTCTGTGAGCCTTAGGATTGACAACATCCATTGGGATCATGGTGAAAATGAATAAGAAGGTGGACTGAATTAGGTACAAAATGAGTATGAGAAGTAACGTGTTGTTGGATATAATGGTGAATGATGGATGATCATCTGTTTATCTCAATCATTTTTAGCTCTTGATGCCAAAGATAATGGAAAATATGGTTTTAGGTAACTTGTGTCGTCTCATAGCATTTACCATTCATAATTCCACTTTACAATAGAAACAATCATTCGTACTTGCCCAAATTGGTTCAAAAGTACTGTAAGGATCAGTTCTAAACATCCACGGCCACATGGCCATTGCAACATGACGAACCAGTATAGAAAGTTCTATCAATAACCATTCTTAGCTGAAAACAGTACTGAAACAAGGCACACTTTCTACACCAGTTCCAGTTTAGAAATGGTATATATATATATATATATATATATATATATATCTGTGTGTGTGTGTGCAATAAATCAGAATTTGTCGTCAACTGGAACTGGCACTCACAATAAGCATACTATCCATGTCTGGTGTTGCTACAAAAGTACATGAAATTATCTGTAATAGTTCCAGTCTTGCACTGGTACATTTATTGGATAAGGATAAATTTTGTCTTATTGGTTCTCGAGGAGATGCAAGCAGGGACATCACTTCAACTTTTCTAGATGTTGATTAATCTTCGATAACTATAGAGGGCTCAAATTGCCTCGGCAAACCGGAGATAGTTATTACAGGTACAAGAACTACAAATGGTTCACCTCCTCTCGCCCTCTTTCTCCAAACTTGCAAAACTCCTGTCTTGCCAACTCCAAAGATTCAAGGGCCAATTTTCTAGTTGATCCTACTCAATTCATTCCTCACATCTAGTTTAACATTGATGATTGTGGGGAGGATAGAGTTTTATGGACATTGGTTCTCTGCCACGTTGGAGACAACACATCCGAATGAGGAGTATGTTGTAGCAGTGGATTCTCATCGGATCCTGATCAACTTGTTCATCAACACATGATCGATGAACTCAACTTGATACTCAGGTTTGGTTCCCTTACACTACTAGGAATATTGATATTTGTTCTGGATAGTAGTTTCCAAAAAGCTACCCTTCTTCTAGCTGACCCGCTTGAGTTTGCTTGTATGGGAGTTGGGTTTGTCAAACATGACTAATGTATTAACCTATTGAATGGAACTTTTCTATTGTGTTTCGATTATGGTATATACTTCCCGCTAGAGTGCATGACATTGGAGAAACCTTACCTTCCTATCAAAAACAACAAAAACGGTAATATGATGAATGAACCACTATCTTCAAATATCAATGTCGTCAATCGCGTCATCATTATGTCAGATAATTGTAAACGTGTGACGTGCAGAACCTTGACTTCATGCAACGTGACCTTTTCTCTAACAAAATAAAAGTGAAGTTAATTATGCATCATGCATTGATGGTGAATTGGGTTCTAAGTGAGGTAAACTGTGGAGCCATTTTCAAAGTATATGATGGTTAGCCTTGGATATTCAGCTTTTGGGACATCCATGTATTCAGCTTTTGCACACAGTCAACAAGGATATGAGAAAATCTCCAAGAAACACACAATATCCCGAAGTTTCTGAATAAGCGGTTAAGGCCAAGTTCGATGAACCTCAAGTTTGTAACCTTTGATATAAGTTGCCTTCGATTTAACGAAGAATACTCTTTACAACACACCGATGAGTAGAACAAGGCACATGCATGTGTAAGCAGACATCTTGGACTGCATATGCATTATCGGGCCTCGTGAGAGTGAGATATTTAAGTATGTGTGTGATACTTGTGTAGAACAATGCATCACTTGAAGGAATTCCATCATTGCTTGTGACTGTGTCCTTGGTATCGACATATGTTGACAATGATTTGCATTTGAGCATTATAGCACGGTCAAGACTGTATTCTGCAACGATCCAGGGTACTTTATGGTAAACTTTTGATCAAGATGTTGAGTATTTTGTCAAGAAGAAATGCAGAGGAGGCTGTCACTATGATGTCTTCAACGTAAATGAGAAGATATGCCATGTCAGTATCTTGGTCAAAAAAAGCAAGGAATCATTAGAGCTGGTGGATTTGTACCCCATCGATAGAAGCTCAGCAGCAATGGTTTGACAACAAGAACACATCACGTGCTTATGACTGTATAAATACTTTGATAGCAAGCACAAGTACTTTGAATGTTCTTCGTCGATGAAGCTTTGCATGTTGAAAACAGTATACCCGCTCTGAGAGTTGGCCATATACAACTTTTTTTTAGATACCATCTTATCTCCACCTGGCAGTGTCGTTCCAAACCACCCTACTCTGGGTCATCGAAGCTCATATTCATTCGCGGTGCTCCTCTATTGTGTCACATATAGCTCCTTCGTGTTCTCATATTGTATGAGATATCACCCAGACAAAAGATTTTCTGATATGCTCCTTCCTCTACAGTGCATTTGAACTAGCCCCAAATCATATTAGGCTGATATCATTAATTATTTTTTGTTCATGTTAGATATTTCAAATGTTGAAAAAGTTATATAAAAAAGCATTATTTAATTGATAAATTTATCTCGGGTGTTTTATTTTTTGAAAACATAATTATTCAAATGTTACCATACAATTCATAAAAAATATTATGCTCCTACAGTAGGAAAAGTTTTTTATATCCTATCATTTATTTGTATGTATCATAGTGGAGTAGACAAATTTGGAAACAAGTAAAATGAATAAGTATTCTATGTACTTGTCTAGTTGTGTCATCTTGGTATATGAATTTTTCTTGTGTATTTCTAGGTTCATTAACCTGTTCATCTATATCACTTGGGTTCATGAATTTTTTTCTTTATAATAATAGCCATCGGACTATCGTATTCCTGATATATGCAGCATCCCACATGTCACCATTCTTTTTCCTCCTCCTCCTCCTCTCTCTCTCTCTCACTGACCCTCTCTTTCGAGCAACATTACTGAGAGAAAATCATTGGGGTTGTTACAATGTTCATGCACCTATAACTTTAGAGGAAAAAAATAATTACCCAATTGATACAGATAGAAAAGTTCATGGATCTAGAAATGCAAAATCAAAAATTCTAGCCATGGAAGATATAGTTGGACAGGTTCATGTACCTCTGCTGCATTTTCCTCTTTAGAAATGTATCCAGTCGTACATGAAATAAATGATCATGCATTGTGACAATATCTATCAGATGCTAAATCAATGAAAAATTTTACATATATTTAGTTACTATCTATAAATATCCATTAATATAGTCCTCCAAGAGAATCATCTAATGCTTCCCTTAATAGTCCTTGAAGAAAATCATCCAAAGCTTACCTCAAAAGTCCTCGTAGAGAAGCATCCAAAGCTTTTGATCGGATTGGGGATGAATCCTTTTGATAGGTCCCCCAGCAAGGATGTCCAATATGGAACAACCGACCCATATATTTCCCCTCTGCGCGAAGCATTGGTGGGCACAACAGCTGTCGGTACCCTGCATACCAAATACTCCTTGGAACTGCAAAGAGTGCAAAGGAACTCCATCTATCTGAGTTGAAGACCTCCGAAGGCCCCACGTGTTGCTCGTAACCGGACCTGACTCCTGTGAGAAATCAAGAGAGAGCCTAAAGATCAAATAGCCACTAAATCATCTCAAATTACATGGAGAAATCTGATTACAACATGAACATCAAGTGCTATTTCTCAAATAGCACAAGAACACTAATAATACCTTCACCTCCATCTTTGTTGTTGCTTGACGATGCGGCCATCTAGCCAATAAAGTGAAGCCGCAAGAAGATCGACGGCGAGAGGCGTTTCCCCTTGTTCTTGTCTTGGTATCTTGATCGGATTCTGAGTGGGTTAGAGTTTTCAAGTGTGTATGAGTGTATGCATTGGCCACTTTGATCATACACATGACCCTCTTCTTATAGTTGACCAAGAGACACAAGAGGGGGCCTCCCAACCTTAGGAATTATTGAGTCTCCCAATCAGAGACTCAAAATTCGGTGGATTGTGTCCTTTCCATTAGAACACATGTCAATTTCGAGTTCAAACTGACAGTTACTGAAAAATCGGACTAGTCAGTATAGGGTCCGGACTAGTCCGGTTACCCTTACTGGACAATATTGGACTAGTTCTCTAAGGGTCCGGACTAGTCCGGTTACCCTTATTGTACAACATCGGACTAGTCCGGTCTTAACCGGACTAGTTCGGTACGTCCAACATTCTCCCGCTTGAACTCGAATCTGAAACTTACCAACTTACTTAATACTAAACTGAGTGTCCATTTTCTCATGCTTGACATATAGGGCACGACGCATCACAACAACCATTTACGTATTGTTGGACTCAAAGACCACAATACATCTCACACTTGGAAATGAACCTTACTCTTACTTGGCCCCTAAATATCCAGTGATCATAGGCTCTCCCTTAAACCCATGCCGGCTACATGTTCACTGAACACGCTGGGTGGAAGACCTTTTGTTAGCGGATCCGCAAGCATACGCTTGGTACTTATATGCTCAAGACTTATGGTATGATCCTGGATTCGATATTTCACAACATAAAACTTAATGTCGATGTGTTTGGCAGCACCACTCGACTTATTGTTGTGAGAGTAAAATACTGTAGGCTCATTATCGCAGTATAACTTAAGTTGTTTTTTAATGTTGTCGACCACTGTAAGACCGAGTAAAAATTTCCTAAGCCAAATAGCCTACCCGGTGGCCTCATAACATGCAACAAACTCTGCATGCATTGTGGACGATGCAGTGGCGGTTTGTTTGGAGCTTTTCCACAAAATGGCTCCATTCGCGAGGGTGAATATATAACCTGTCATGGATTTCTTAGTATCCACACAACCTGCAAAATGTGAATCTGAATATCCCACTACTTCGAGTGGGTCTGACATACTATACGTTAACATGAGGCCTTTTGTGCCTTGCACATATCTTAATGCTTTCTTAACTACCTTCCATTGATCAATCCCTGGATTGGCTTGATATCTGCCAAGCATTCTGGTAACATAAGCTAAGTCAGGGCGAGTGCAGACTTGAGCATACATAAGGCTTCCGACTGCGGAAGCATATGGAACCGACTTCATTTGATCGATCTCATATTGGTACCTGGGACACTGAAAATTCCCAAACTTATCGCCCTTGACAATCGGAGCAGGCGAAGGCTTACTCTTATGCATACTGTACTTTCTCAGTACATTCTCTAAGTATGCCTTTTGTGATAAGCCTAATGCCCCCTTATTTCTATATCGGTGAATTTCTATGCCCAATACATAGGATGCTTCACCAAGATCTTTCATATCAAAATTAGAGGACAAAAACTTCTTAGTTTCTGATAGTAGATTGACATCACTACTTGCAAGTAGTATATCATCTACATAAAGCACGAGGAAAATAAATTTCCCGCTCTTAAACTTAGCATAGATGCAATTGTCTTCCTCATTTTCTTTAAACCCGAAATTTCTTATTGTCTCATCGAACTTGAGATACCTCTGCCTTGATGCTTGTTTAAGTCCATAAATGGACTTTCTTAAGTGGCATCCCATATGTTCCTTACCCTTAACAACAAAACCTTTTGGTTGTGTCATATAGACATTCTCATATAGATCACCATTGACAAACGCCATCTTTACATCCATCAAATGTAATTCTAAATTATAATGTGCAACTAATGCCATAATGATTATGAACGAATCCTTACTTGAGACAGGTGAAAATGTCTCATTATAATCAATACCTTCTCTTTGAGTGAAGCCTTTTGCAACAAGTCTGGCTTTAAACTTATCAATATTCCCTTTGGAGTCACGTTTAATTTTGTAGACCCATTTACAACCTACTGTTTTGGCTCGATTAGGAATCTCAACTAAATCCCAGACTTTGTTTGTTTCCATAGACCTCATTTCATCCTCCATGGCTTTACGCCATTCAGATGATTGAGGACTTCTCATAGCTTCTTCAAATGTGGTGGGATCACCTTCCATTCAAATTGCCTCACTCAAATAGATCTCATAATCGTCCAGAATGGCCGATTTTCTTTCTCATTGTGATCTTCTTAATTGCACATTATCCTCATTTTGAGGCTGTTGTTGCTCTGCATTCTTAGTGACAACGGGCTGAAAATGCTCAACCTCTCTTAATAATTATGTTGTCAATGGAGAACTAACAACAAGTGTTGAATCATTACCAATAGGCACTGATGATTCAACAGCAGTTGGTAATGAGAAATATGGTTCTTGAATCATAGGAGTGGGTACATAAACCCGCTTCTCTTCAAGATTAATTTCTCATCTTACCGTACTCCCCCTGATCATGGCATCCTCTAAAAAGACGGCATGCCTTGTTTCTACAAACTTAGAATATCTTTCTTGACAATAGAAACGATATCCCTTACTCTTTTCTGCATAGCCAATAAAATGACAACTTACTGTCTTAGAATCCAACATACCAATGTTTGGGTTAAACAATTTTGCCTCAACGGGACAGCCCCATATATGCATATAACTTAATGAGGGCTTACATCCTGTCCACAACTCATACGGTATTTTGGGCACCGACTTAGTAGAAATCCGATTTAGCACATGAGTGGCGGTTTTTAATGCCTCCATCCATAAGCTAACCGGCAAATTTGATTGACTTAACATGGATCTAACCATATCCATTAGCGTACGGTTGCGCCGTTCTGCTACTCCATTTTGCTGAGGCTCGCCCGGTGTGGAATACTGGGCGACTATGCTATTTTCCTGTAGGAACCGATCAAATGGTCCAGGAACTTGGCCATACAGGGTATGACGACCGTAGTAGTCACCACCATGGTCGGATCTTACCACTTTAATCTTAATATTGTGCTGATTTTCAACTTCAGCCTTAAATATCTTAAATTTATCCAGCACTTCAGAGCGTTCTTTAATTGGATAAATATAGCCATAGCGAGAATAGTCATCGTGAAGGTTATGAATGAATCAAAACCATCAACAGATACTACGGGAAATGGACCACAAATGTCCGTATGGATTAATTCCAAAATTCCCGCATTGCGTATGGCACCTTTCTTAATTTTCTTAACAAATGTTCCCTTAATGCAGTCTATGCATTCTTCTGAATCCGAAAAATCCAAGTGGAGATGAATCGACTGTGAAATCAATTGTTCAATTCTCCCCCTCGAAATATGTCCTAAGCGACAATGCCATAATTTTGAAGACATTCGGAATCGATTCTCTTACGCTTACACTGATGTGAGGAAAACTGATTGTCGCTTACAACATTAACATCATCATGCATAGATAATAAGTATAGCATGCCTTGTCTTATGGCAACACAAACCATCTTATTATCATACTTAATTACACATCTGTCAATGCCAAACTGGCAAACATAACCATCATCATCTAAGCATGACACTGAGATGAGATTTCTACTTAAAGAGGGTACATATAATACATCCTGAAGTGTAAGTACAAAGCCATTTCTTAATACTAATGGATAATATCCAATGGCTTTCACTTCAGCTTCATGGCCATCAGCAACTTTAATGGCCCTTTCCCCTCTTTCTAGGGTCCTCCTCATATTTAACCCCTGCAACGAATTGCAAACGTGCACAGTGGCACCTGAGTCAATCCACCAAGAAGATGGTGTATAATCTAAAAGCAGGGATTCATCAACAAAGGTCACAAAATCATTACCATTTTTGCAACACCATTTAAGGTAGCCAATGCAATCCTTCTGATGGTGACCTTTGTCTAAACAAAAGCGGCACTGATCTTTATCCACTTTCACGTCCTTATTATAAGGATGGCTTTGTGGAAACTTACCCTTATCTTTATCATGGTGATAAGAACCATGATAATTAAAAGATTGCTTAGAAGAATAATTCTTCTTAGCCTTACATTTTCCCTTCACGTAATTAATAGCATCATAACCGTGAAGGGACTTAATCCTCTCTTCCTCATGAACACACATAGCCATGAGTTTTTCTATGTTCCATAGATCAGGTTGAGAGTTGTAGTTGATGACAAAAGTCTCAAATTCCTTGGGAAGTGAGGCAATGATGAGATGCACAATGAACTCATCTTTAATTCCCAAATCCATAGGCTTCAGCTTTGCATCCATATTTGTCATCCTTAAGATGTGCTCACGCACACCACCTCCATGATACTTTTCAGTAACAAGCCTCTTGATAAGTGTTCTTGCAGTGGCCTTAGAAGAACCAGTAAACTGATTCCCTATCCTTTGGAGGTATTCAACAGCAGTTTCACATTCAGGGATTGCTCCCCGAATGGCCTCAATGATAGTGCACTTAATAACCATCAAACATTTTCTGTTTGATTTCTTCCACTTATAACAATCAATGTCATAAGCCAATAACTCAGTAGTATATTCCTTTGTCCTCACAGCAAAGGCTTCCTGAGTTTCATCAGCATCTCTTACTGGTTCAACCGGTGCAACCAGATATGGAGTAGTGAGAGCCAAGTCTATCTCAGAGACTGCCAAAGCAATCTCCAACTTCTCTAGCCATCTCCCATAATCGCTTCCATTGAGTGGATCAATAGAAGCGATGAAACTCAGTGCTAAATTAGCATTGGATGAACCGTCATAAGCAGAAAACCAAAATCAAGAAGAATGCATAGATGTTAACCACAAGAAAATGATGAGTTTTATCTTTCACTTTGGTTACTCGATCAAAACTCAACATTTGAGAATAACTGAAAATTAACATTGTAAATTATCTTTCGCTTTGGTTACTCGACCAAATTACTATGTTCTTACAAAAAGAATGTCATTAATGCCTTTCGCTTTGGTTACTCAGCCAATAATGACATTAAAAGTGAACATTGAAGAACAACTGAAATACATAGTAATTTATCTTTCGCTTTGGTTACTCGACCAAATTACTATGTACATAGAAAGGAAAATGTCATTAATGCCTTTCGCTTTGGTTACTCGGCCAATAATGACATTAATATAACTTAAAATCATGACAATTCTATTTTTCACTTTGGTTACTCAATAGAATTCCATGCAACTTAAATTGACATAGCAATTTATCTTTCACTTTGGTTACTCGACCAAATTGCTATAACAATAAAATTAATTCACAGCGGAAGCTTAATTAAATAAGCAAACTTAATTGTATAGCACAGACTAGTCTCCACATGGCTGGACTAGTCCGAACTCTTACAGTAAGGTTTTCGCACTAGTCCGGTCCATACGTCGGACAAGTCTGGTCCCATCAAAAACATTTCATCTATTCTTTATTGAACTTTTTGAGTTTGGTCCATACTATTCCGGACTAGTATGACCAACCCCAGAAAAGTTTCATATAAAAAACTGGAAAATGTTGAAATATCCAAAAGGGAATCTTAATCTTACCATCTTACCAAATCAACTTAATTTTTACAATGGATTTCAATCCAAAGTGCTTAATTGGTTTTCAATCAGACGAACGCGTCAAAACACCCTGATCCGAAAACCTAACCACTTTACTGTGGCACACCGGACTAGTCCGACCCTTAGACCGGACAAGTCCGGACCATCAAAAACTTTCAGCGAGAAACTTCAATCAAAACTCAAATCAAAATGATTAGTGGTCTAAATGGCTCTGATACCATTGTTAGAAATCAAGAGAGAGCCCAAAGATCAAATAGCCACTAAATCATCTCGAATTACATGGAGAAATCTGATTACAACATGAACATCAAGTGCTATTTCTCAAATAGCATAAGAACACTAATAATACCTTTGCCTCCATCTTTGTTGTTGCTTGACGATGCAACCATCTAGCCAACAAGGCAAAGCCGCAAGAAGAACGACGGCAAGAGGCGTTTCCCCTTGTTCTTCTCTTGATATCTTGATCGGATTCTGAGTGGGTTAGAGTGTTCAAGTGTGTATGGGTGTATGCATTGGCCACTTTGATCATACACATGACCCTCTTCTTATAGTTGACCAAGAGACACAAGAGGGGGCCTCCCACCCTTAGGAATTATTGAGTCTCCCGATCAGAGACTCAAAATTCAGTGGATTGTGTCCTTTCAATAAGAACACATGTCAATTTTGTGTTCAAACTGACAGTTACTAAAAAATTGGACTAGTCCGTATAGGGTCGGGACTAGTCTGGTTACCCTTGCTGGACAATATCGGACTAGTCCTCTAAGAGTCTAGACTAGTCTGGTTACCCTTATTGGACAACATCGGACTAGTCCGGTCTTAACCGGACTAGTCCGATACTTCCAACACCTCCCTCATATGGTTAGTCTCAGTGCCGCCACGTGTGTCATAAATCTGGAGCTACAATCCCGACATGGGAATGCTCCAGACTGAATACCTGAATGGCACCCCAGGACCTAAACCCCGATAGACGGAAGCTCCGGTACCGACACGTGTACCACAACACCGGATCTACTCGTCCAAGATTGTAAGCTCCGAAGCTACCACGCGTCCAACAGCCGAACCTTCAACCTCAACAGGAAGATTGGTGGACCTCCAATGCCTCCAATTTGACCTAAACTTTTTTTAGACATTTACCAACTCCAGTAAAAGTTTCAGATTTAATTGACATAATATTCTAATCCAAATTCAGTTCCAAACATAGATAATAACTAAAAGTCTAATTTCAATTATAAAATACTTCCAGGAATTCTTAGCAACTTTGAAAATTAGGAAACTAATTTTGCTAGAACTAGGACAACCTCCTCTATCATGATTATCACTCATGGCTATGTTAAAGCTACAGTTCCCCCTCTTAAATTCTGGAAAGGTTATTGATTGCCATAATTTTTGAGACAACAAACTTCCTTGATCATCTCTCGTTCTTTGAAGATTCTCCATTATAGTCCCTAGTATCTACTGTAAAAATCCCAAAGCCAAATAAGATCACTTACTCACTATAACCATAGTCAGAAGCTATGAACTATATATGCATTATAATTTCACTAGCATTCATATATATTCTACATGCATGTCTTGTAGTGATCGATATTGACGAGGAGTGTCGCTTGGAGGAGAAAGACAGGGTGTGCACTTGAAGTCCTTGGCGGAGTCTTTAGAGGAGGACCACTAACAATTGACATTTAATCGAGTCGCAAACTAAGGGAAGCCCCGGTTTGCATTTAAGAGCTTTTCAAAGTTTTCCAATTTTATTCATTTACGTCTTCAGTTGATATTGTGCATTACGTAGAAGGTGTTTGATACTCCACTGCATATCCACAAATCCTATTGGAGGGTTGGAAAGGTTTACAGCTTGGCGTGTAGAACTGCCAATGCTAATGTTGTAGATATACCGGTAGAAGTCGAGTAGTTCGAATCTACTCGCGAGATAGGAATGACAGTTCATATGAGGATGAAAGATTAAAGAATGGTTTATTAGATGAATACGAGACCGGGCAGGGGAATAGGAGTCGACGAGATGGAGTCTCAGGCGCATGACCCTGCCTTCGTCGCTTGAGAACCATGTCATATGCGACACTGTTGGGCAAGCATGAACCATATCAGTTGCATAATGGGATATGGGCCCAATAAACTGATGTAACTCTAGACTGTAGTGTGGAGACTCCTCAGTTGTCCTTGAATGGAGATGTGGAGGCATAAAGGTGTAAATCTTCTAGCTAGCAACATCGACGTGTCTGTGTAGTGGACCTTTTGCTCGGGATGAAGAGGTTCGTTGACAGTGGGGTCTTGGGTGAAAGGTGGTTGCCCATGATGCGGGGAGGAGAGTATGTAGGTGTCTCCCACGCGGGTGTGCGTGTCGTGTAGCCGAGTGTGTTCTGACTGCAATCACCGTCCCTCGCGGTAATAGAGTACCACTTGTTCAGTGTGTTGTGAAGTAGTAAATACTGAAGAAGGTAGAAGAATATGATGTATTTAATTATAATTGCTTTGCAACCTTGTGTGGCTTAGAGATAGCATAATTAAAAGTTTACAATTTCCAAATACTTATCGTGTAATAGCAGTATGTGCTTTGGGCATGTCATATCATCAGCAAAGCGTTTCTTGTTTGATTCTGGAGTCTATAATGTGTCGTGCCTGAAGAATGTCATTTGCTACTTAAAATATGATTATAAGGATCCGCTTGTAGGCGAGTCTATTTATTTTATTCCTTACCTATGGTTAGACTTTACCTTGCATATGTCCAGTGGGACTGGTCAGTCTTGCTGAGCCTTATGCTCACGTTTGCAGTTGACGAGTTTTTGATGAAGGGCCTAACGACGACGCTTTACCCCTTTAGGGTTTACTGCTGAGTGGAGGCCCTGCACGCCGCCGATATCTGTGAGTGCTGCTAGTGTAAAGCGTCTGAGGCCATGTACAGCTTTACTCATGCATAGCTTGTGCTAAGAGCGTAGTATGATGTATAGACTTGTTTCCTACGTTATATATTTAAAACTTCCGCTGTGTTTATAAATAAAAGACTTTGTTTGTATTTCATTCTCCTTCTTTTTTTGTATACTGTTGGGTGTCGCATCGCAAGACACCACCCAATGGGATCCTTGGATGTCGGGACTCCGGTCCCCAAATACATGGTATCAGAGCATCTATGGGAACAATGTGCTTGAAAAGAGCATATTTTCAAAAACTTAGGATTATATGAGTGAGAAATTAGCTATATGTTCATATGAGGAGTATTATTAGTATAATATATACAGGTGGTAAACTAACTTATATGTTATTATCTCTGTAACGACGCTCCGACGTAAGGTAAGTGGTAAGGTATGCCACCGAGAGCGGATCAATCTCAGAAAGCTCAGCATATGAGGAGTGGTATGTGATATTTTCGTGGCTTGCACAGAAGTGTTAATATGAGTCTCTGAAACTTTCCATGTTTTTGAGAACATATGACACGCAGTTCCCCAGCGTGCTTCAAAGTTAGTGGGAGCCCTCGTCGGGTGGTGTATAATCTGATAGTATGCGTCTCTAGAACTATTCATGTTTTATGGGAGCATGCGAAACACGTATGCCCGAGCGTGTATAAGTCAGTTCGTGCGGGAGTCTTTGCTGTACAGACGTAGTGCAACCATGTATCTCGAGACATGACATCGCTCGAGGGCGACTCACACAAGAGTCGTATGCATTTACTTTCATATATATTATTGTGATTGCCTGTTCTGTTTCGCCGTGCCGCCCTTGAGGTGTGAAGGTGTGAAAGGGGATTGTTTGTCTTCCGCAGCTAACTACGGTAGCAACCCGTGTAGAACACGTTTGCGAGGGAACGATAATAGGGCCACCTATAGATGTATCCGGATATACCGGTTAGATTCTTCATTAGGTGAGGCACGTAGTACCGTTGTATCACATTTGGAACATTGACCATTCCCCATGACACAATGGATGTGTTTTAATGTCCGACTACCAGTTGCTAGTAGGTTTTGGACATCGCAAAGTGAATTTCAATCATAACTAGTGCAGAAACAAGGTTCTTTATTTCTGCCAGAAGTTTGCTCAACTTCGCCAGGTCATAACCTGTATTAGTTTTACAAAAAACATAGGCTTAGGCTATATTGATGGAAAGATCAGCCAGTCCACAACAAATTTGATTTTGGTCATTGGGACTGAAAATGATTCTACCTTGGTGTAAACTGAACTCCACAAAAAAAATTCTACAAATGCCTTACCCAACTACACAGTCTATGTATTTCCACCATAACTTTTTATAGAAAAATCTTCTGCCCTATTGTTATACATATATGGAGAGGGTAGAAGCATCAATACAACTTTGTAAAGTGAAGTATTTTGTAATTGGACAATGAAGCAGTCCAAATTCCAGGTTGAAACTGGTACACTGCAGAGCTGCTGGCAGAAAACCAGTCAGCTCATCTGTCAACTTTAGATAGTCATATCTCCTAATCTTAAAACTTGACATAGTCATATATATATATACATTTCTAGAAATCCTAGGAGGTCCTCTATCAACTTCCTATTCAATTCCTGGTCCGAGCTTTCATTATCAGAGCCCAATTCCAATTGTCACAAACGCTGTTCTGGCGGTCCAGAATCAGAAATCATATGTGCATAGTTGGAATTTGCGCGCTTTGACCTGTATAACAACTTCATAAGTCTGGACCAATTTATTCTGGCATGTTAACATGATGTGGTACCATGTTTATTTTTTCATTACCTTAAGATATTGTTTTGATATACCTGTATAAACTGTGGACAAAAACCCACATATACACGGGAGGTTCTGTCAAAATTACCAGGAAATTTTAGTTAACTTAAAACCTGTATAACTTTTAATCCAGAGCTCACCTGGAGGTGTTCAAGTACAATATGGAAAGGTTATGAAGGGCTACAACCCTTTGGTATTCAACTAAAAGCCCATTCCTGCTATTTACTGGGAGCAAAGTTCGAGTTTATACAGGATGGTCAGCTGGAACGGAACTGAAGTTCTTATTCCAGATTTGAACTGTCTTGTAGCCGTTAATCAAGCTTCCATTTCTTCCATTACAGAATTGCTATGGTGACAAAGTAATACATTCTGGAAAGGTTTTTGAGTGTACTACAAATTTATAGTTGAACTCCAGGCCAAAGTTTGTATTTGACTGTGAGAAATATTTACATTTCTACAGACTGGTCTGATGTACCAGAAACTGGACAGCATACCAGGGTGCAATGTTACCAACTCAAATCGTTTTAGTTTCACCTTCTTGTGACACTCATCATTTCTAGAGGTGATGAGGTGATTACTCGACATGATAGATTAACGTAAAGTTGAAACAACATGTTAAGTATTTGGTGAGCAGTATCACTTAATTAAGTATAGTTCAATGTCCTAAGCTTTATTTACACCTAGCATACTGCATTGTTAAGTGATGTATATTACGGTCTTTATCATGATTCCAGTTGGTATTGCAACTTTGAATCTTAAACGTAATGCTCACTCTTGCAGCATGGATCACACTCATTTTGAGGGTGAACTGGGTATTTCTGCTCGTGTGAAGATGACTCAACCCTACAACAAGTGCCATCATCACCCGGATTGGCTGAAGTCTTAGCAAGGATGGCCGAGTCTCTGCAGATGTTGGTACAGCAAAGTGACCTGGCCGGAATTCTGTGATGCTTTTCGTGAACGTCACATATCTTATGGGATGATTAAAACCAAGTTGGAAGAATTTGTGGAGTTAAAGCAATGAGAAATGAGTGGTTATGAGTACTCCAAGGCATTCAACCATTTGTCTCAATATGCGCCTGAATATGTGAATACTGAGGCGTTGAAGTGTGGTTGTTTCTTTTGAGGACTGAACGTCAAGCTTCGAGCTCGACTGGTGTTATTCAATAACGGCAGCTACAATGACTTGGTTGATGCCGCTATTGTTCAGGAGGATGCAACTCTTTGCTATCAGGCGGAGAAGAGGAAGAGGAAGGCATCACAGGAGATTATTAGTGATGTTCCTTAGGAGGATCGGTCGGTGTATTGCTTACCGTCCGGTCAAGAGCTATGGTCGAGTGAGCAACCACAACAGATTCAGTATCGTTTCTATCCAGTGGAGACTTTACATGCACCTCAGCAAAGCGTGCAAGTGTGTCCTGGTCCTCCACTGCAACAGTATGATCTCACTCTTGCAGCCCCATCTCCCATCTCTGCAAGCTGTGCAGGGCATCAGTCCACCCAAATTCAATGGAAATCAGAGGATGCATATAGCACGGGAACGTCACAAGGCAGAACATGACTGTGTCCAATTGTCCTTTTCCGAAAATTCTGATCAGCACCATAAACTTAAAAAGAAAGCTTCATCGAAGTCTGGCAGTGTTAATTGTGCTGCGATTGAGGACATTTGAGAAGGAGAATATGTTTTAGCAGACATGTTTACTTTACATGATCAACATGTAGTCGTTCTGTTTGACTCTGGAGCTACTCATAAATTTGTGAGCAAGTCTTTTGTGCTAAAACATCAAGTTCCCATTGTGACTATCTCACATCCATTCCGTATCAGTTCACCTGGAGGCAATATTTCAGCTAATGAGGTTGTTTCTCGAGCACCTCTGTGCATGGGTAGAAGTATCTATCCGGTGAACCTCATCATTTTGGAAGGTCAGCAGATTGACCTCATCTTGGGGATGTCATGGTTGACACATCATGGAGCTATCTTTGACATCAGCTCACAGATTGTCCAACTGAATTCTCAATCCCATGGTAGCAACACTTTAAATCTTTTGGATACCGCACCAAGTGTCTCAGAAGTGCATCACACAAGTGCCAAGAGGCTCGAGGATATTCCAGTGGTGCGTGAATATCCAGACGTGTTTCCTGACGATATTCCCGGCATGCCACCAGAATGTGACGTCAAGTTCAAGATTGAACTTGCGCCGGGAACCATGCAAATCTCGAGGAAGCCGTATAGGATGGCACCGAAGGAACTTGCGGAATTGAAGGAGCAGCTGAATGACTTATTGAGCAAGGGTTTTATTCGCCCAATTTCATCACCTTGGGGTTGTTATTGAGCAACCGAAGGAACTTGTGCATAGTAATAATTATTTTTCAAAGTCATTGATATACATGTTATATGCATATCGTATAGTGACCGAAGTCGAGGAAGAACCAGAAGCCTTGGAAGAGCACCTTCCAAAGATTAACCCCGACTCTGACCTGCAACTAGGCAAGCCCCGGTTTGCATTTATGTCATTTATAAAATTTTATTTTATCACTATGATGATTAGCATATGAAATGTGCCTTACGTTTAGGATGATTGATACTCCAGTTGCATGACCCAAAAATCCCAGGGATTGGTTGGAACGAGTTACAGTTTGACCTGTAGTAACTGCCTTGCTAATGTATAGGGAATCCGGTAGAAGTCGAGTAGTCGGAATCTACTCGCGAGAAATGTAGGACATATCTCACAGGATTGGTTAATGGCTTAATATAATAAAACTGAGACTGGGCAGGGGATGGATAGGAAGCGGCAAGAATTGAGTCTCGGTCGCATAGCTCTGCCTGTGTCGATTAAGGCCCGTCTGTATGCGGCCCTTTGGACAAGCTTGAATTGTACCGGCGACATAATGGACATATGGAATCCAGTAAATTGATGTAACTCGATAACTGGGGTGTCGAGGCCCATTAACTCACCACCGATAGGGGTGGGTTGAGGACAGTAAGGTGTAAATCGGTCGGCGGACACATGAGGTGTTCCATGCGGAGATTTTCTGTTTGTGGAGGTGAGACGGGCTCGGCGTTTGGGTTTCTTGTTAAAGGTGGCCATATACGCCTAGTACTAAAGTGTTATGTAGGTACAGATGTACTCGCTGACGCTTCCGAACGACGTATGTGTCGTGTTGTCCGGGTGTGTCCTGATTGCAATCACCGTCCCTCGGGGTAATAGAGTACCACTTGTTCACTGTGCCGTGATGTAGTAAATACTGAAGAAGTAAGAGAAATAAATTGTACTGAATTATAATTGTTTTGCAACCTTGTATGATTTAGAGATAGTCACATTAAAGTTTACATTATCCCCATACTTTAGCTGTAATAGCATTATATGCTCTGGGCATGTCATATCATCGGCAAAGCGTTTCTTGTTTGATTGTGGAACCCATGATGTGCCGTGCTGGGAGAATGTCATTTGCTACTTAAAACCTAATCATCAGGATCCAATTGTAGGCGAGTCATTTATGCTTCACCTTACCTATTTTTAGTGTCCCCCTTGCATATGTCTAGTGAGACGGGTTAGTCTTGCTGAGCCTTATGCTCACGTTTGCAGTTAACGAGTTTTTGCAGGTTATACAATTGATGAAGGGTTTGATGATGAGGCTGCACCCCCTCCATGGTGTACAACCGAGTGGGAACCCTGCACGCCGCCGTGACTTGCATGTTGCTAGTGCGAAGCATCCAGGGCATGGATGACTTTGATTTTGCATATCTAGTGCTGAGAGCGTATATATATATATATATATATATATATATATATATATATATATATATATATATATTTCTTTCCTTCCGCTAGTATTGTAAAACTTCCGCTGTAAGATAAATAAAAGACTTTCTCTTGTATTTTATTCTCGTTCTGTTCTTGTATACTGTTGGGTGTCGCATCGCAATGAGATCACCACCCAATGAGATCCTTGGATGTCGGGATTCTGGTCCCCACAGCTGCCTTCGTTCTTGACGTATACGGCATGATCTTTCCGTGGATGGTCCCAGACTGGCGCCCTTATCACTTGCAAGCTACATATAGACCTCCACTCTTGCTATCTCTCTCCCAGCTCTCTCTCACTCTCTCGCTCCCCATCGCCCCTAAACTTGGAGAGCCGCGCGCAGGGACGTTCGTCGCCATTTCTGCTGCAGCTCATGAACCAGCCGCTGTTTGATCCCGAGCTCCACAGCAAAGTTACACACAACCTTCTTCTCAACCATCTAGTCTAATTGGTTCTTCATTTCCTAAACCGTGCTTTCGTTTAATTTCTGTTTTCCACCGTCAATTTTCGGCATCCAGGGAGGAGCTCCTCTGCTCCACCGTGGACAGCTCCACACAGGTGTTTTCATGCTTCGACTCCCACATAGAAAAGGATCGCCATCTCTCCCTGTTACTCTCGGTAAACACCTCTCTTCATTTCGTTCACTATGTCATGAGAAATTATTAGTTTACCGAACCTAGTTTATACCTTTGCAATTAGGTCTCAAGCTCAATTCGTTTTCTATGTGTAATAATTCTTGGCAATAGCTAGCAATTGTGTTTACCATCTCCTAGTGCACACACTGAACCAAGAAGATTAAAAAAAAAATCAAGCAACGGTCAAGAAATCAAACTTTTCCCCACCACTATTAAAAATGGCACGGTTCACTATCGACGACCAACTTCCGGCCATCCTCTCTCTAATTGGCGTCCAATTTCAATCTCCTTGAGCTCCACTGATGCTCCCTGATGTATAAGGACTTGAGTTTAGGTATTCAATGGTGATTTCACCATGGGCCGATCACCTTGCCGCCGCAGTCACCGTCGTTGGCAGCCTTCTTGTCGATGTCCTGCCTCTCCCTGTTGCCAATCATGTGTTCCTGAGGTCAGCGGTTAAATTTCATGAAGAAACCGTAGGATTTAATCGCCTCCTTGTGCCAGAACGTGCGGATGCCATCGAGTATTCGTCGAGCTTTGGGCCAAGTCTGGAGGTAGAAGACGACCCTGCCAGTGAGACACACTGGCAGTGGTTCATATAGGTTTTTCCAATTTCAAGAAATTGTGCCCAACTTAGAAAATCCATAACTCTCTGTATATTTATCCAAAAATCTTCAAACAAATTTGTTTGAAAGCCTTGAGCTCTAGTTTCTGTTAGTACCAATTAATGCCCATGAAAATCAGTTTTCATTTATGGATAAATATTTTTCTCCAAACATTCCTGGAATTTTGACAACAAATCCTTCTACTAGAAAAATCCCAAAAATTCTCATAAAATACTTTGTCCTGTTCTTGGTTACCAGAAACAGTTTGGGAGCCATTGAACCTGTCTAACTTATTCCAATTTCAAGTTTCAATCTGCTGTTCATTTAGGTAACAAAACTGTAACCAGCAATTAATTCAAATTGCTAAATTCAATTTCTCCTAGTAGCCTGGCTCTAAAAATATACAGTAAAATCCTGAATGACTCTTATGCTCTGAACTTTTATGTTGTACAAGTGGTTTGGTATACAAGCCAGCATAACTTCCTGTATAATTCAATTACCTTTTTTCAATCATTGAATTATTATAGATGTTCAATTCCCTTGTTATGTCCCAACTTTGACCTAAACATTATTTTAGACATTTACCAACTCCAGTAAAAGTATCAGATTTAATTGACATAATCTCATAATCCAAATTCAGTTCCAAACCTAGATAATAACTAAAAGTCTAATTTCAATTATAAAATACTTCCAGGAATTCATAGCAACTTTGAAATTCAATATCTCACACATATATGCTTAGAAAATTATGAAACCAATTTTTCTAGAACCAGGACAACCTCCTCTATCATGATCATCAACTGATGGCTATGTTAAAGCTACAGTTTCCCCTCTAAAATTCTGGAAAGGTTATTGCTTGCCATAATTTTTGAGACAACAAACTTCCTTGATCATCTCCTGTTCTGTGTAAGAGTCTCCATTATAATCCCTAGTATCTACCATAAAAATCCCGAAGCCAAATAAGATCATTCACTCACTATAAACATAGTCAGAAGCTATGAACTATATATGCATTATAATTTTACTAGCATTCATATATGTTCTATATGCATGTCTTGTAGTGATCGACATTGATGAAGAGTGTTGCTTGGAGGAGAAAGCCAGGATGTCCACTTAAAGTCCTTGGTGTAGTCTTCAGAGGAGGACCACTAACAATTGACATTCAATCGAGTCACAAATTAAGGCAAGCCCCAGTTTGCATTTAAGAGCATTTCAAAGTTTTCCAGTTTTAATTATTTACATCTTCAGTTGATATTGTGCATTACGTATAATGTTTTTAATACTTCACTGCATATCCACAAATCTTATGGGAGGGTTGGAAAGGTTTACAGCTTGACGTGTAGAACTGCCAATGCTAATGTTGTAGATATACCAGTAGAAGTCGAGTAGTTGGAATCTACTCGCGAGATAGGAATGACAGTTCTATGAGGATGAAAGATGAAAGAATGGTTTATTATATGAATACGAGACCAGACATGGGAATAGGAGTCGATGAGATGGAGTCTCGGGCGCATAGCCCTGCCTGTGTCGCTTGAGGACCGTGCCGTGTGCGGCACCGTTGGGCAAGCTTGAACTATACCGGTTGCATAATGGGATTTGGGCCCAATAAACTGATGTAACTCCAGACTATAGTGTGGAGACTTCTCGGTTGTCCTCGAATGGAGATGCGAAGGCATAAAGGTGTAAATCTTCTAGCGGGCAACTTCGACGTGTCTGTGTAGGGGACCTTTTGCTCGAAATGAAGAGGTTTGTCGACACTGGTGTCTTGGGTGAAAGGTGGCTGCATATGACGCGGGGAGGAGAGCACGTAGGTGTCTCCCACACAGGTGTGCGTGTCGTGTAGCTGGGTGTGTCCTGATTGCAATCACTTTCCCTCGCGGTAATAGAGTACCACTTGTTCACTGTGTCATGACGTAGTAAATACTGAAGAAGCCAGAAGAATATGATGTATTGAATTATAATTGCTTTGCAACCTTGTGTGACATAGAGATTGCACGATTAAAAGTTTACAGTTTCCAAATACTTATCCTTTAATAGCAATATGTGCTTTGAACATGTCATATCATCCGCAAAGCGTTTCTCGTTTTATTGTTGAGTCTGAGATGTGCCATGCCTGAAGAATGTCATTTTCTACTTAAAGCATTATTATAAGGATCCACTTGTAGGCGAGTCTATTTATGCTATTCCTTACCTATTGTTAGACTTTACCTTGCATATGTCTAGTGGGACGGGTCAGTCATGCTGAGCCTTATGCTCACGTTTGCAGTTGACGAGTTTTTGCAAGTTATACTGTTGATGAAGGGCCTAACGACACGCCTTACCCCTTTAGGGTTCACGGCTGAGTGGAGGCCCTGCACGCCACCGATATCTGTGAGTGTTGCTAGTGTAAAGCGTCTGAGGGCATGGACAACTTTACTCATGCATAGCTAGTGCTGAGAGCGTAGTATGGTGTATAGACTTCTTTCCTACGTTATATATTGTAAAACTTCCGCTGTGTTTATAAATAAAAGACTTGGTATTGTATTTCATTCTTGTTCTTTCCTTGTATACTGTTGGGTGTCGCATCGCACGACACCACCCAAAGAGATCCTTGGATGTCGGGACTCCGGTCCCCACAAGAACACGCCAAACACTTGCATATCATGCTCCAACGATTGTGAGATCTCAAGATTTATGCAAAATTCAGCAAGTGTGAGTTTTGGATCAACCAAGTGCCGTTTCTTTGTCAAATTATTTCAGCAGAGGGCATCGCTGTTGATCGAATCAAAATTGTGCAAGTGCTGAAATGGAAGTCTCCAACGTCCGTACACGAAGTTCGCAGCTTCCTCGGGTTAGCAGGTACTATCGGAGGTTCATGATGAGCTTCTCAAAAATTTCTAAACCAATGGCAGAGCTGCTGAAAAAGGGGACCAAATATAATTGGATCAGGCCATGTGAGGATGCATTTCAAACATCGGTGAAACATCTCACAACAGCTCCAGTGCTAGCTCAGCCAGATACGACCAAATCTTTGACGTTTATTGTGATGCGTCTAGCATTGGTCTCGGTTGCATGTTAATGCAAGAAGGCCATGTGATTGCATATGGCTCATGGCAGCTCCGAAATCATGAGCAGCATTGTCCAACTCATGACCTTGAGCTCGCTGCCGTGGTGCTCGCTTTCAAAACGTGGAGGCACTATTTGTTGGGAAACCTTGTGCATCTCTACACCAATCACAAGAGCCTAAAATATATCGTCACTCATAAGGAGTTGAATGCGCGATAGCGAATATCGTTAGAGATGATCAAAGATTAAGAGGTTGAACTTCATTACCATCCCCGCAAGGCGAATGTGGTTGCCGATGCGCTAAGTCGCAAGTCTCATGTCAATAATATGTCCATCAATCCAATGGACGAGGACGAGCCGAGTTTATACTTGGTTCCATATGGAGCATTATATAATCTTGCTCTCCTTCCTACCATATGAGAGGAGATTATGGAAGCTCAAAAGAAAGATATGGGTATGTTGCACATTCGGAGGAGAATGTGGAATGAAGAAATGAAGTGCTTTTGAAGTGACGAGCATGGTACTCTATGGTTGAAAGACCCTATGGTGGTACCCCGTGATTTGACACTTCAGAAGAAAATCATGGATGAAGCTCACTTGTCCAAGTATTCTATTCATCTGGGCAGCAACAAGATGTATCAAGATCTGAAAACCAGATTTTGGTGGACACGGATGAAAAGAGAAATTGCAAAATATGTATCCGAGTGTGATACGTGTCGGCTGGTGAAGCCGACCACATGAAGAAAGCCGAACAGCTGCAACCATTAAATATTCCGGCCTAGAAATGGGATGAAATTAGTATGGATTTCATTGTTGGATTACCTCTCACATTCCACAAGCATGATTCGATTGTGGGTGATTGTCGATCGACTAACCAAATCAGCTCATTTCATCCCTGTACATACAAGGTACATTGCCAAAAAGTATGCGGAGATGTATATTGCAAGAGTCATGTGCTTGCATGGAGTTCCCTGAATAATTATTTCAGGTCGCGGTGGGTTGTTTCTTGCTCATTTATGAGATCAGTTGCACGCGTCGTTAGGGATGAAACTGATCCGAAGCTCCACATATCACCCGCAGACCGACAGTCAAACTGAGCAGGTGAATCAAGTTCTTGAAGATATGCTACGTGCTTGTGCCATCCACCACAGTAAAAATTGGGATGATCATATACCTTTGGCGGAGTTCTCATATAACAATGGCTATCAAGCTAGCATCAAGATGGCGCCGTATGAAGCTCTCTACGGCCATAAATGTCGCACAACACTCAACTGGTGCGAATCCGGCGAGCGAGTGATATATGGCATTGATCTCGTGAATGAAGCCGAAGAACGAATGCGAGTAATCCAAGCCAATCTCAAGGCTGCTCAATCTCATCAGAAAAGTTATGCCGATAAGAGACGTCGACCTCTCCACTTCGACCATGGAGACCATGTTTATACTTTTGCCTCTCCGATGAATGGAATTCATCGTTTCGGAGTGAAGTGAAGACTTGCTCCGCGATTCATCGGTCCATTCACAGTCATTGAAAAATGCGGACCCGTGGCCTATCACTTGGACTTACCCGCGTCACTTACTGGTAATCATAATGTATTCCACATATCTCAGCTAAGGAAATGCCTAAAATCCCCAGCTGAAATCCGCACCGAAGACCTTGAAGCTCTCCAACCGGATCTCACTTATTATGAGTATCCGATCCGGATTATCGATGAAAAGACTCGCGCCACCAGGAACTGGACCTTGTACTTCTACAAAGTCTTGTGGAGTAACCATACAGCTGAGGAAGTGACATGGAAAAGCGAGGACCATCTCAGATCATATTATCCGGATTTGTTATCATCTCATATCCGGTAATCCTTCACGTCCGTCTCTTTCATTTGTAATCTCGGGACAAGATTGTTTTAAGGGGGGGAGGATGTAAAAGCCCAAAAAAATTTTTAGTGAAAAGTTCAGATGGGAAATGTAAAAATTAGAATGGGTAAAATAAATCAAAATGACAATTGAAAAATCAAACCAATTCAAACTTCAATTTAGGGACTTCAAAAATTAAAAATTAGCTCTTGTTCGAACATTGACAAAATAAAAATTTGATTTCAACAGTAGCTTCCAAATATTACAATTAGCATCCATGTCAAATTTCATAACATTTAGGGCGCATTTGCTATTCAGTTCAATGTGTACATTAAATCCTATTCAAATTCAAATTTAAATTTGAATTTCAAGTGAAACTTGATCAATTCAAACATTTGTGTCCAGAGTCAATTTCTACACCTTCAGTTTAGTCTACCAGAAAATATCTAGAATTTTTGGAACAATATAGGTGGGAGAATTGAAGGACCAGAGAAGATAGACTTGAGGGGGCTGTGGGCCCCACTGTTCAGTGAGGTTACTACGTGAGCGGCGCCTCTGTTTCTCACCGTGGCGACACCGCACAGCATGCACGCCAAAGAGCTGCCTGCTTGGTTGCTTCTAAGCGTGTTCCCTACTCCTCATCATCTCTATCTCTACTCTTTTGACCCGAGTGGAAAAGCATCAACATTTCTTCCATTGTTCTCTCCCGAGCTCTCACTGTCGCCCTTGCTGCCTCCCCGTGTAGCTCAGGTTCCAGGCCGAGTTGGCACTCGTTTGCAACAGCAAAAAGGTGCACCGAGCTCCCCTCTAGCTTCTGGTACAATCGGTTTCTTCTTCCCTTACTTGTTGCCTTGGTATTTTGAAGTTTTCCCAGAGCTTGCAGGCGAAGCCGCCGGGTAGCTTTCTGCTCCACAAGGACAAGCCAATACAAGCAAGTTCTCATCTTCTTCCTTAAAGCAATAAGGTGCGCAAAGTTACATAGATTATGCTGGTGAAGTTTCAGCCCCAATCGTGCCTCCTAGCTCCTGTATTTCGAGTTATACCAAAGCTAGTTCATACCAGGGTCACTAGGTCATCGATTGAATTTGGTTTCTACATGCCACCATTCATAAATAAAGTTTGGAAATAGCTTTCAAATCTCCTTGCAAACCCTCTCAAATAAACAGCAAGGATAATCTTTGATTGTTGGCCAGGTTCTTCGAGTTCTCCCCGCCGCCATGGAAAATCCCGTCGGTCCACCGTCGAGGTCGACGTTTCTAACTATTCCAACCATTTTCATCCCCCTATTCATCTACCCCAGGATCCTAGAAACATTTCTGAGTGATTTCCGAGGAGTTTGAGCCACGTCGCGGCCGCCACTGCCGTCGCGCGTAGGGTTCCAGTCACTGCCGGCCTGCGCCAACCACTCCAATGTACTCAGCGCATGTTTTTAGGCATTGCCAGTAGATACCAGGTGGGGATATGCGCTGGAGAGGAGTTCCGGCAGCCCTCACAAGCGCGCGCCACCGCGCCACCCACGGGCGCCGCCCCTGTCGCGAGGAAGACAAAGGGGGTGGCGGGCCCCACGTGTCAGTGTCTATTTTACCTCCCTTCAAATTTTCTGTGGCCACCGGATCGATTGCGGCTGCGCGGGTTAAACCCAATGGCCCATATGTGGCCTAGTTGTGATTGGGTCACATTAAACAGTGGGGCCCAGTTGATTAATTGAAACGTTTCCCAATTAAAATGAATTCCAGATTTTGTCCAAACTTTGAAAAGCAATTACTCCTAGTAGAATTGCTCAAATAATTCCCAATAAATTTTTGTCGACTCATCTTCATCCCTATTTTGTAGTGGTGCAATTTGTTCGACATGAAAGCCCAAGAATGTTCATAATTAATTCCTTTGAGCTAATTGCTTTGGAAATTAATTACCCCTGTTCTGCTAATTTTAAAATTCGCAATTTTGGTCAGAAAACTCTTAAATATTCCCTGGATCTCCAGTAAAAATTTCAATTTCATTGGACTTCATTTACTGGACCAAACAGTGTATAAATCTCTTGTGCCCATAGAAAATTTAAAAATGTACAGAAACATTTCTAGATTTTATCCCAGATCACTTGTAAAATCAACTCCTCCCTGTAGGAAGCTCATAAAATTATGATACTTTTTTCCTAGAATCAGTGGGGCATCCTCTACCATAATAATCCACTTTTAACCATGACAAAATTTCAGATTTAATACAAAATATCAGAGAAACCTTTTACTTGTTGGGATTTTAGAGACAACAAGATTCCTTGAACATCTCAAATTCTTGGTCCAGGTCCTAGAACCTAGTATTCACTGTAAAAATACCAAAGCCAATTAAGATCATTTTATTACCTGATTAGTAAATATAAGATCTTTTCTATAGTTTCAATATCACTCATGTACTTTATATATTGCATATCATAGAGTGACCGAGATCGAGGAGGAGCTGGAGACATTGGACAGCATCCTCCCTGAGGCTAACTTTCATACTAACTTGCAGCCAGGCAATCCCCAGTTTGCATTTCAGTGATATTTCAAAATTTCTATCTGTATCACTTATGTCTTGGATGAGTTTTGTGCATTAGGGATAAGGTGCTTGTTACTCCACTTGCATGAACCACCAATCCCATGGAGTATTGGGTAGGTCTACAGCTCGACAGTAGAAAATGCCATGCTAATGTTTTGAGGAATTCGGTAGAAGTCGAGTAGTTGGAATCTACTCGCGAGATAGGATTTTATCACATGGGATGGATTTGATCAAAGGATGATTTATGAATATGAATTTGAGACCGAGCACCAGGATAGGATGCAGTGAGACATGGTCTCACATGCGTAGCCCTGATTGTGTCGATTGAGGCCCGATCCGTTTGCGGCCCTACTGGACAAGTTTGAACTGTAGCGGATGCATACTGGGCATATGGAACCCGGGAAACTGATGTCACTTGATAACATGGGGCTCGAGGTATAGCCAACTACCGGTAGGGGTGGGTTAAGGGCAGCAAGGTGTAAATCTGCCGGTGGGCACAGACACGCTCCATGCCAGAACCTTATGCATGCGATTGTGGGACTAGTTCGGCAGTTGTGTTTCTTGTGAAAGGTTACTGCGTATGACGTGGTGAGGAACATGGCACACTCCTTATGCACGGGTGTACGTGACGTGTTATTCGGGTGTAGAGTTCCATGTTTAGGTGAGAAAATCTCACCTAAACAAGGATATGAGAAAATCTCCAAGAAACACACAATATCCCGAAGTTTTGAATAAGCTGTTAAGGCCAAGTTCGATGAACCTCAAGTTTGTAACCACTGATACAAGTTGCCTTCGATTTAACGAAGAATCCTCTTTACAACACACCAATGAGTACAACAAGGCAAATGCATGTGAAAGCAGACATCTTGGACTGCGTATGCATTATCGGGCCTCGTGAGGGTGAGATATTTAAGTATGTGTGTGATACTTCTGTAGAACGATGCATCACTTGAAGGAATTCCATCATTCCATGTGACTATTTCATTGGTCTCGACATATGTTGACAATGATTTGCATTTGAGCATTCTAGCACGGTCAAGACTGTATTTTGCAACGATCCAGGGTACTTTATGGTAAACTTTTGATCAAGATGTTGAGTAACTTTGTGAAGAAGCGATGCAGAGGAGGCTGTCACTATGATGTCTTCAACGTAAATGAGAAGATATGCCATGTCAGTATCTTGGTCAAAAAAAGCAAGGAATCATTAGAGCTGGTGGATTTGTACCCCATCGATAGAAGCTCAGCAGCAATGGTTTGACAACAAGAACACATCACTTGCTTACGACTGTATAAATACTTTATATAGATTATGACAATATCTATCAGATGCTAAATCAATGAAATAATTTATATAGATTTAGTTACTATCTATAAATATCCATTAATATAGTCCTCCAATAGAATCATCTAATGCTTCCCTTAATAGTCCTTGAAGAAAATCATCCAAAGCTTCCCTCAAAAGTCCTCGTAGAAAACCATCCAAAGCTTTTGATCGGATTGGGGATGAATCCTTCTGATAGGTCCCCCAGCAAGGATGTCCAATATGGAACAACCGACCCATATATTTCCCCTCTGCTCGAAGCACTGGTGGGCACAACAGCTGTCGGTACCCTGCGTAACGGATACTCCATGGAACTACAAAGAGTGAAAAGGAACTCCATCTATCTGAGTTGAAGACCTCCGAAGGCCCCACGTGTTGCTCGTAACCGGACCTGCCCCCTCATATGGTAAGTTCCAGTGCCGCCATGTGTATCATAAAACCGGAGCTACAATCCCTACATGGGAATGCTCCAGACTGAATACCTTTGTGGCACCCCCGGACCTAACCCCCAACAGAGGGAAGCTCCGGTACCGACATGTGTACCACAACACTGGATCTACTCGTCCAAGATTGTAAGCTCCAAAGCTGCCACGCGTCCAACCGCCGAACCTTGAACCTCAACGGGCAGATTGGTGGACCTCCAATGGCTCGGACCTTCAAGGAACATTTAAGGCTTCAAGACCTGATTATGTGTCATTGATACTATCTTAATGACACACAATTAGAGGACCCTTAATACTAGTAACGCCACCATTAAAGCGTGTTACCACGGTATTAAGGGGAATTAAGTACATTAAACTGTGTATTAGGCATCAGTAACCGCCAGGGCAACATGTCGGGCCAGGCTAACGATGTAACGGCCAGCCCTTGTACTATAAAAGGTGTGGCCGAGCAATACACAGGGAAGGACTCCAGACTGGCTAGAGGCTCTAGACGCTGACTCAAGCTCTGTATCCCTCTCTGTCTCAGGCTCTCACACACTCATACACTCAATACAACAACAACAACACACCCGTGGAGTAGGGACCACCCATGGCAAACTTTTGATGAAGATGTCGAAAGACTTGTGAAGAATCAATGTAGAGGATGTTGTGAGCATGATGTCTTCTACATAAAGGAGAAGATATGCAATGTCATTGTCTTGATACGGCGAGATGAAGCACAATTCTGATTATTGTGTAAAAGCCCATGCTTGCATAGAAGAAGAATGAAAAATGTGAACTTAAAACTTTTTAAGTTTAACTAGAAGTTCCAACTCATAGGAGCTATGTTAACTGATAAATGAGGTTAAACATATGAATCCTAAAAACTTTAGAGTAACCTTGAGCTTTGAGTCACTTTAAGAAAGAAGAGACGGAAATAGAAAATGGACCTCAATTAGGGATTTGAAATTTAACTCTAAATAGATGTTTGACAATTAAATCAAAATTTCTATTCAAATTTGCCAAACTCCAAATTTGAAGTCACTAATGTCATTTTAATGTCTCAAACATCATATTTGTCAAGTTTGAATATTTTTGAAGCTCATTTACTATTTGTTTGAGTAAAGTCAGAGAGAGCATTCAAGTTAGAAGTCAAATTTAAATTCCACCTTTAATATTGTGAAATCTAAATTAGATTTCGGATTCGAACGCTGCATAGTAGACTTAACCCAGCTGCCAAGTTTGAACTTTATGGAGCAAGTTTTCAAAATACTTTCATGCAACCTGAAGGAGGGACTTTCAAATCATGTTTGAATTTAAAATTCCATCTGGTCAATTATCGGATTTGGTTGCTTCACTGGATTTCTCATAAGTTCAAGGGCCACCCTGTCAAAATTTAGAATTTTAGAGCTATTTTGCTAGCTGGAATTGAATTTAGAAGAAAATGGAAAAAGAAGTGTGGTGGACCCAAAGTGTCAGTGCATAATCAAAACTGTCAACTTGTAAATCCAAACATTAGTGTACCATAATCTTCCTCACAATCAGATTAGCACCTCTGTCTAATTTAATGTAAAGATGAATAGGTGAAATATCTAAGTAGAGAAATGAGGATAAGGGGGAAGAGTTGTGGGTCCCACCTGACATCCCCTCAAACAGAAGTGCTCTATTTCTCCTCCTCACATGTGCACACAACGGCACAGCTCGAAACCACCTCTGCTTGCCCTCATACAGAGCTGCGCCCAGCTCAGAAGCTTCATCGGCAGACATACTCCATCTCATCTCCAAGATGACTTCCATCTTCTGGCTTTGGTGATTGATGCAGTGGCTCACCTCTGTTTTTCTAGCGCCAAGCTGTACCGCAAAGGACGGTGATTCCCCATGGTTGAGCTGCATTTCAGCCCAGGCGAAGGCCACTGAGCAAGGAGCGGGCATCACCTAAACATCCCTAAGCTGCTCACCATCTTTTTCTCCCTCTGTCGGCCATGCACAACATCTGCTTCCTCTTCGCCTTCCGCCACCATGGTGCCTCTCCATCGCACAGCAGCTCTGACCTTGATCGCTGCTGATTCATCGCACCAGATGGTTTCACAACACTCCTCCTCTCACCCCTAAGTGATGTTCCTGGTGTCATGCCTCCTTCCCATCATTTTTCGAAAAAGTCCACTGGCCGCCACCCATGAATACCGTGCTTGGCCGTGGCAAATCTGTTTCTATGTGTTATTTATTTTCCAATTCAGTTAGGTAATAGATTCACCAGCTTCCGAAGAGTCACCTGGATCAACAAGCAAGGAAAAATATCGATCATAGCTTCGGTTCTTCGAGTTCCCGTTGCTGCCAAACCTTTCCACCTAGGTTACCGTCAGGATTCTATTTCCGTCCACTTTGTCCTCAATTTGAGTTCTTAGTATTGATCAACATCAACTAAGGATGCCTTGCGACCGATTCCCGAGTGGAAAAAACACATTCTTTGCACAGGGACACCTCACCGGAGTGGGGCCCGAGTCGCCGCGTCGTTGCCGGCTGGGTTTCGGCGATGCCATTACCGCCTCGTGTTTCCCACCCTCCATTACTCCCCTGGCGGCACATCTTGACCACTGCGGGTCACGGCGATGCCATTCCGGCGTTGCGCCACCGGGCGCCGCCAGCCAAGCCGCCGCTCGGCCATTTGGCCTGAGGAAGAATAGGAACCTTGAGGGTCCTACCTCCCAGCGAGTTAAACTACCCTGGATCGATTTGTGGCTCAGAACAAGTGTGTGGCTGCAGTCGTATGTGGTCCTCGGTGCTGCTTAAATCCTAATGGCCCAATTTAAACAGTGGACCAATAGGTCAGCCAATCAGGAAAATTCCCTTGAACAAATTAATTCAGAAAAGGCCCAAATTTAGAAAATCATATATCATAGTAGAAACTTTAAAAAACACCCAAAATTTTTTGTTAGACTTATCTCTGAATATACTTCACAATGGTGCAATTTATATGGTTTGAAAATCCCTGTTATTTTCTGAATAATTCATTTTCCCTATTTCTATAGGAATAAATTCCAGGAGATCCACTCAGTAAGAAATTCTCAAACTTGGCGATAAATTTCCTTATACTAGATTTGAATCCCAAAAAAATTTCAGCTACATTAAACTTGATTAACTTTGGTTAATCAATGAAGTTTCCTCAGATTAATTTAAATATCCAGAAAACAACAATAAGATTTTCAGAAAAAATGTTGAAACTTGTAAAATCAATAGCTACATCTAGAATGCTTAGAAAAATGTGAAATGAAATCTGTTGGACTCCGTAGGATAAACACTATTCATAAAACACACTTTCACTCATGACGAAGCTCCAGGTTTTCCATTAACATTTAGAGAAGCTAAACCACTTAAGGAATTATGTAGAACACTATGTTTCTTTGTTAGCCGAAACATTTCTGGTTATTCCTCCATGACCACCTGAAGGCACTGTAAAATTGGCAGCACCAGCGGACCTGTTTAGCTCACATTATTGGATGAAGAATACTCTAGGTATAAAACAGTGCTCATTTCATTTCATAAGAAAATTCCCTATTTTTCCTTGTGATACTCCCCTGTTTCTGTACACCACAGCAGCAGGTCCTTGCATTATTTAGCTGAACTTACTCACTGAATTAAACATTTGCTTTGATGTCTTGAACTTCAGAAATCAGAGTGTGTCTTCCTATGTCCATAGTATGAAGCATAAGTTGACATTACATTACCTCTATTCCTGTTCAACTCCACTTTATCCCTGTTGCTGTGCACACCAGAAACAGCGATGTCCTTCTCACTAATGCCTTAATCCTTCTTAAGTTATTTACAACTGAATCGAATCGTTTACTAAATTGCTTTTTGACTATGTATGCATTTGCATCTCGACAGTGAACACGATGAATGGAGTTGGACCAGGAGCATCACTCGGAGGAGGAGGCACACGTCTAGACTTTTCTGCGAGCAAGAATTATCCAAGCAGCATCAGAGACAAGAGAGGGAGGAAAATGATAAGAAGATGCACCCGGATGAAAAAACCACTGCCTATATTGACGTTTAAGAAGTTGCAACCTATGGCATGCCCCGGTTTGCATTTAAGTGCGTTTATAAAGTTTTTTTGTATACACTATATATAAGAAGTATGTGTCGAAGCGTACGAACGACACTTCCCCTGGTACTACGTAAATGTAGCCCGCGGAGGTTCTTTGATCGGTTGGGCGCGCGGAGATTCTGAACAAGATAATGACACAGATGTTTTACGTGGTTTGGGATGCCTGATCGTAATACCCTACTCCAGGGGGTGTGTGTTGTTGTATTGAGGATTCACTAGTGCTTGCGTGCGTATGAGCTTAGTTCTCTTATACCGTGCGGCTCAACCCTTTTATAGTCTAATGACTGGCCGTAACATCACTGGCCTATTCCCACATGTGGCCCTGGCGTAGTTAACTGCCTAATACATGATCAATGAGTATTAAATGTGGTTAATAGAGTGTTAACACGCCTTAATGATGGCATACCCTATTAACAGTACATTGATCGTGTGTCATTGATATGGCATTAATAACACGTAATTAGGTCTTGTAACTGTCGCCTTAACTATCCCTCGAATGTCCGAGCCATTGGAGATCTCTCAGTCTTCTATGGAAGTCCTGGTTTCAGGGGTTCGATACGTGGCGGCTCCGGAGCTTCCGATCGTAGGGAGAGAGGTCTGGAGCCACTATACACGTGGTAGCACCGGAGCTTCCCTCTACTGGGGGTTAGGTCCGGGGTCACTGAACACATGGCAGGGCTGGAGCTTCCCTGTGAAGGGTGTTATGCCCAGCCTTGTGATACAAGTGTCAGTGTCAGAGCTACCCAAATGAGGGAGGCAGGTCAAGTACTTTGTAACACATGTGGCCTTTAGAGATCTTCAACTTGAACGGGGGGAACTCCTTATCTTTTCTTGCGGTATGATGGGGTACCCGGTACGCAGGGTACCGACAGTGGCCCCTGAGCCACCTCCGGGAGAAATCCTTTGGGCTAAGTTATTCTACCAGAGGTGGGGCCCTCTTTGATTCTCGCGCCGCGTCTTCAAAAGTGCAGTTAGGGTGATGGTTCGCTGTTGAACCATCACCGCGTTGCTTTCCTTGAATGTGGCAGATCTCATGAAATTGAAGGTCGTTGGTTCCCAATACGAAAATTGTATCGGTCCCGAGTGCCTTGTCAGGCTGCCGCCCTCGGGCTTCTTGTCGCCCATCATGACTATGGTTCACTTGGGGTAATAACCTCGACTTCCTTGTCGGGGTGGCCCCGGGCCCCTTCATCATTGACGGGGTAGATTTTTGACATGTGGCATTGCTCTTATTGCGGTTTTCATCCAAGTGTTGTTAAGGCTCACTTAAGAAGGAAAGCCCGCATGGTTTGACTCTTTACGCGTTCGGTTGAACTCATGCACAAAGCCTTCTGACCTTTTCCTAGCTTTCTCTTCTCTCGCTCCACATTTCCGCGATGGAGTTAGGTCTTCCCAAAAGCTACATTAAGAGTAAGGATGATCTGATGAAGGTCCGGACCTTCATGGGGTGGTCCAGCGACTCCTTCAACCACGTGATTCGCGTCGTCAAGCTTCCCTTCAACAAGGAGCGCCCTGGTGAGATGGTGTACTTCTCAGCGTACGCCATGGTGGGACTAATCCCATCTTTTTCAAGTTTCATCTTGATGCTGCAGGTGGCGACTTTCGTCCACTTTTGCGAGATGTGGGTGGGCGTGCCTCCCTGCATCGAGTTGTTTCGGACCTTCTTCACGGTCCATACAACCGGCAAGGGGACATAGCTGCTTGGCTTCTACTACTTTGTGAAGCGCAAGAACTTCCCCTTCAAGTACTTGAAGTCGTTCTCCTCCGGCACATGGGATGACTGGAAAAATGATTGGGTCATCATTGCAGTGGAGGAGCATGATAGGCTGGAGCTTCCCCGGGGACTCCCTAACGTTGACACTGATGCCTGGAACATAGTTTCGAAGATATCGGATGCGTTCAAGCCTGTCCTGGCCAGAATCCCAGAATGTGTGGAAGGTGGAGTGACCCCCCCCCCCCCAGATGGTCTTTGGAAATTTTTTTGTGAACAGGTGGGCTCCGTTGAAGAGAAGGGAGAGGCTCGCATGGGCCTTCATTAGTGTGATGGATGATGACAGGATTGAAACAGTTTGAAATCCAACTTGGATGATGAAGATTTGAAGCTCCATCTCAATAAATTTTATCATGGTTCCATCCCCGATGACATCTTGACTCTGCCGGCTGCTTTCCTGCCTCTGAACATGATTCCAGATTTCAATAGGGGCGGTCACCCCTACCCCGAGCCAAAGAGTTGATGACATCGGCAAGGGCAAGGGCAAGGAGCCAGCAGAATCTTCCGGCCGGAAGAGGAAGCTAAGGCATGCTGATGGGAGCTCCGTTAGGTCTGCTCTGTCCACAACTGCCCCCTCTCCCCGGTGAGGGAGATCTTCGGCGACAACACCTCATCCGGGGCAGACGTCTTCAAGTGGCACTAGCTTTGGGCAGTCGACTCCAGTTCCAGTGCCACCTATGGGCTCCAGGTCTAGTAGTCCTTCCTATCCAAGGAAGGCCTCAGCTGGAGCAATGCCGACGCTGTCGATAGGCTCTAGGCGACATTCCAGAGCTCCCTCTACGCCGACCACAATGAGCTTCAGCTCCGAGCGCCCAGTGAAGAAGTTCCACGCCAATTTGAGCGGTAGATTTCCAAGGTAAGATTTGCTTTTTTCACCATGATTTGCTATTCTCATTTTTGTCATTTTTTGAATCTTTCAGTTCTTTGTTTTTAGATCAATTAGGTAGAGCATGGAAGCTCCAACACCCGCCCCAGCAACTGAAGCTTTGCAGATGGAAGTTCTAGCTCAGACTCCTACTTCTCTCCAAGTGGTGGCTGAGGTCACAACAGCTCCAGCGTTGGCTGTTGTGGATTTGGATCCCGAAGAGAAGCCAGAAGCTCCCGTGATAGCGCCAGACCACAGGGAGGACATTTTTGAAGACGCTCCAACAGCGGAAGCACCAACGACTGAAGCTCCGGTACGAGATACGGAGATGGTGGAAGCTCCAGTATCAGAGCTGAAGGTAACTGAGGCTCTGGTACCTGTGCTAGAGGTTGTTGCAGAGCCGACAGGTGAACCGGTGGCGCCAGAAGCTCCGACATTTGAGCTGGAAGTCGTTGATATCCCAGTGACTGAGTCGGCGGTGCTCGAAGTTCTAGCAGGACATAGTTGAAGCTCCGGCTGCTGGGCCAGAGGTGGTTGAAGCTCTGACAGCTGAGCCAGAGATGGCTGACGTACCGTCGCCCTTGTCGGCGGTGGAAGTGGCTTTGGAGGGAACTCCAACGACCGCTCCAGAGGTAATTGCTTCGGAGGTGTTCACACCCGAGCCGGAACATCCAGAAGAAGTGGTTGAAGGCTCTCCACCAGCAAAATGAGCAGCTGAAGACCCTACGGTTGGACCTTCAATGTTAGCCCTAGAGGTAGAAGTTCCCCCAGCAGGATCTTCCTCAGCATCCGCCGAGGAGCTCCCGGAAGGCGACCCTGTAGAATCTTAGGGAACCACGCTTGTGGCGTGGGACCCTATTTTTGTTCTTGAAGACCCTCTGGAGCCGGCGGAGATGACCCCGGCAAGTCCGAAGCCTATTCCTTTGGCGTTGTCTATTGGCAATGCCTCCTCGAGCCTCCAACAGGTCCAACTCGCCTCCGATCATGACAGCAAGGTCCTTGAAGAATAGCACCACACCTTGAGGCTTTGGCGCAATAGGCTCCACTTTGAGACCAAGCTTGCACGAACAAGGCTTGCTGATCAGAAGGAGTGGGTCAAGAAGGAAAAAGGCCCAGTTGGAATACTGATGCAAGTTGCTGGAGGAAAAGGAGGCCACCATCAGGGCCCTTGACGCTAATTCTCAGCAGATTCTCGAGCAAGATAAGGAAAGAAATGATGCTACAGACGAAGGTCATGACAGCCTCAATATATTAAACTAGATTCTCTTGAAGCGCCGATCAGACCTCGATGCGAGGGAAGAAAAACTCCTGGAACAACAGGAGGATATTTTGAAAAGAGAGGAAGATCTCACCCAGAAGCTAAATTTGGCAGAGCAAAATTAGGCAGATCGCACTAAGAAGCTTGATCTGAGGAGCAAGGAAGATGAATAGAAGTATTTGAAACTGGGGCAGGAGCTCTCAAAAAGAGAAGCTGATGTTGCCGCCAGAGAAGGGAAAGTAAGAGGCAAGGAGAAGGACCTGGTTGAATGGCCGAACCGCATCCACCTCCGGGAGATGGAGCTAGCCGACCGCAAAAAGCAAGTTGCTGAGAGTATGCAGCAACATGCCAAAGTGGTCGAGCGCCTCGCTCGAGAAGGTTCGGAGCTAGCGGCTGCCAGGAGGTCACTGGAGGAGCTGTGGAGCTCGAGGGCAGCTGAATCCCTGCAGGTATGGGATTTTCTGGGGCATGCGGATAGAGCTTTGGTGCTTCTTGTCTTCAGTCCAGTATGTCTGGAGAACCCAGCACTAGAGCTGAACCAGATGCTGGTGGCACTTGGCTCTACTGGCAGCAAACTTGACTCGATGGGTGATGTCATTGCCGACCAGCTGGAGACGGAGGGAAAATCTCTGGCCCAGAACATCGCGGAGTATTTCTTGGCGTGTTACAAGAGCGGAGACCCCCAACTTTCTCTAGATCCGGTCTTTGAAGGACTCATTGTCGAAAAGGAGGATGCCGCCAGGACTAGCGTCCAAGAAGCTACTAAGAAGGTTGCATCGTTTTTTCGTAGGACTTAGATCCTCCAGTAGTCAGGATCTTTTCCATTTGCCTTTTGCTATAATCCTTATTTTGTAATCTAGTACTTTGGATATATGAAATCCACTCATTCTGCAATGAATTCCATTTCATCCTTGTCTTCAATACACTGTCCTTTATCTTGTCTGCCCTCTGGTAGATGTTCACAATTTGATTGCAAACATGTAACAAAAGGATTTGACAATGTGTTGATGACTTGGGCGCTTCGAACTTGTAGATTTTAGGTCCGCAGTTTATTTCGGTTTTTGCAGGAAGCTTTTGTTGCATCGATGGTGGGACCCCTAGGGTTGACGGAGCTTCTTGGCTTCAACGATATCCACCATCAACCTTAGAATATTTTGACAGTGATCTCCTTGGCTGGTTATGACATCTTCACTTGAATTATACTTCATGTCAAGAGCAGGCCCCATGGGAGTTTCCGGAGCTTGTTAGCTCTGGTGGCGCCCACTTTCAATGGGCAAAACATTGACGGCGGTCCCCCTTGGAGGTTGTCGAAGCTTAATAGCTCCGGCATCGTCCACCATCGCCATGAGTTTTCATTTTTCCATTGCATCAAAGAAAAGAAAAACCGTAAAACTCATCCTCTCATCTATAACCATTTTGCAACTCACTGTTCTCATTTGAATTTTAGATCCGAATAAAGTCGATATGATGACGAGCAAATTGATATAATCTTTAGCAGATCTGAATGCTTTTTGGACCCTCCCTACTGAGGCATGCCAGAATTTAGGTAGAGTGGCGAACTTGGGGTGCGGAACCAGGATAAGTCGATAGCACACTCCTGACTTGTGTTGGCTTAGCGTTCAGGCGAGTAGACCATGCAGCAATGCTAGGATTCGAAAAGACCACCAGTATAACTCATAAATCATATGAATAACTTGGACTAAAGTTCAAAAAGAATTTCACAACTTGTTATAGACAAGAAGGAGAAGGATAAATAAAAGAGAATGAGCCTGCACAAAATTAATGCACGTGGAGTCTGCTTTTATATAGCAATGCCATTCATTATAGGTTCGGATTACAATGGAGACAAGGACACACTTAGGGTACGGAACAAAGCTATGTGTGCTATACATCTTGTGCTAACCCAGGGCAGATAGCTACACTTTTAGTGTTGCTACTGTGTCAAGTGTTGCTTGAACTTCTCGGACCCTCTAGGAGGGGTCCAGATGTTCTCTTGGAGGTCCTACTCGACTCTGTTTATCGACTTTATTATTTACATTGCATATAATTATAGACTCACCTCTGTAACACTAAGTATAGAACTTACGGAGGTGCTCGATATTAAAAGGATTAGGAAGCGGGGTCCCATTCTTAGTTGCCAAGCGAACGCATCTGGGACGGGATACTTTGATCACTCGGAAAGGAACTTCCGAAGCAGGGGAAAGTTTTTTCATCCCTTCACGAGTTAGGATACTCCGCAGCACCAGATCAACTTCCTTGAGCTGTCGGTGACGCACATGCCTTTGATGATAGCGCCGGAGCACTTGGCGATAACGTGCATTCCGAACTGCTGCTTGGCACCTTCCCTCGTTGACGAGGTCAAGATCTTCACGCCGGAGCTGGTCCTGTGTGGCTTCGTCAAAGGTGCGGACCCGGAGTGACCCCAAGGTGATCTTCGAAGGAAGGAATGCTTCAGCTCCATACACCAGTAAGAAGGGTGTCTCTCCGGACGACCGGTTAAGTGTTGTTCTGCTTGCCCATAGTGCGGACGGAAGCTCCTCGATCCAGATGGCTCCATGTTTCTTCAAGATCTCATAAGTGTGTGTCTTGAGTCCTTTCAATATTTCCGCATTTGCTCTCTTGGCTTGGCCATTACTTGCCAGGTGAGCTACTGATGCATATCTCAATTGAATTTCGAGGTCTTCACAATACTATTAAAATGCTGCACTTGTAAATTAGGTTCCGTTGTGAGTGCTGACTCTGTTTGGAACTCCAAATCTGCAGACTATGGACTTTAAGAACTTGATTGCTGATTGCTTATTGATAGTCACAGCTAGAGTAGCTTCCGACCACTTGGTGAACTTGTCGATGGTGACATACATGAACCTATAACCTCCGATGGATTTTGGGAAAGGTCCCAAGATGTCCATGCCCCACACAGTGAATGGCCATGTAGGAGGAATCATTTGCAGTGACTGAGCTGGTGTGTGAATTTGTTTTGCATGGAACTGACACACTTCACATTTTTTCACCAACTCCACAACGTCTTGTAGTGCTGTAGGCCAGTAGAAGCCATGCCGAAAAGCTTTGCCGACCAGTATGCAGGAAGACGAGTGGTTCCCACACTCACCTCCATGGATCTCCGCGAGGAGCACGCAGCCTTCTCCCCTTGCTATGCACCACATAAGGACGCCGTTGGCACCGCGCTGGTAGAGATCCCCTTCTACCAGAATGTATCTTTTCGACAATATGACGATTCGGTCAGTGGATACACCATCTTCAGGAATGTGGTTGTCTTTCAAGTAGCTTCGGATCTCTGAGATCCATGCATTGGAGGTAACTTGAGCTTCTAGGTCTAGGGTGCCAGGTTTCTCGGAGCTTCCTGCAGCACCTACAACCCTTGGTGGACGCCATGGTAACAGGGCCATCGGGACTGCCAGCTTCGAGGTGCTGGTCTCACCCCCTTCACTCAATTTGGTAGACTAAGCTTTTGGTCTTGACAACCTCCGAACAAAGATCCTGTCTGGACCGGAGCTCCAGGTGAGGCCTTCGTAGAGAGTTTGTCAGCTTTAACGTTGTGGAGACGCTGAACATGGTGGAGATCTAAGACTTCAAAGTCCTTCTCGAGCCTCTGGACTTCAAGGAGATAAGCGGCTAGTTGGGGGTTGTTACAGCTGTATTCACCTTTGACTTTTTTATGATGAGCTACGAATCACCCTTCACCAACAACTGCTTGACACCATAAGATAGTGCCGCCTTGAGCTCAGAGATGAGAGCTTCATACTCCGCCATGTTGTTGGTCGCCATGAAGTCAAGGTGAACCATATATTTGACCTTCTCCCCAATCGGAGTGAGGATAAGTATTCCAGCTCCGGACCCCTGCCTCTACACGGAGCCGTCAAAGTAGAGGTCCAATGAGGCTCAGTGAAGACCCGAACCTTTGATTCCGGCTTCTGCTCTTTGGGGCCCCCAGGATTTGATGGAGAGTGAGTCCACTGTTCCATGAAATTAGCCAAGGTTTGTCTCTTGATAGCTTGTCGCGGCAAGAATTCTAGATTGAATTCTGCCAGCTCCACTGCCCACTTGGCTATGTTCACTGTAGAGTTAGGGTTATGCCAAATTGCACGCAGTTGGTAAGAAGTTACCACTAATATCTTGTGGGCTTGAAAATAATGACGAAGCTTCTTTGAGGCAATAAGAACTGCGTAAATAAGCTTACTCACCTCAATATATTGAGTCTTGGCGTCATGTAATACTTCACCAATGAAGTACACTGGGTGTTGGACGGTTCGGACCCTCTCAGAGGGACCCGAAGCTTCTTCGCTATCGACCTAGACCCTCCCGATGGGGTCCGGGCCTTCTTGTTCATCTATCTGGACCCTCTTGAGGGGTTCGGATCTTGTTGATCTTGCCGGATTATTTCGGAGGTGTCCGGAACTTCTTGTTGATTAGCCGTCTGAACTCCGTCATATGAGAGAGGTTGATGTTGTAACATTTCGCCTTGAAGATCCGTGCCTAGGGGTTGGGACCCAAACTCGCCATTAGGTAGCTCCGAACCCTCCCATAGGGGTCTCGACTCCTAAACTGGATGTGGCTCAGTCTTTCCGCAACAAGGACCATGCTGACAACTTCTGTAGTTGCTGAAATGTAAAGTAGTAGAAACTCACCAAAGCTTGGAGCTACAAAGATTGGTAGTCTAGTGAGGAGTTGCTTGAGCTCTTGAAATGCCTTTTCTGCTTCTTTGGGCCAATGGAATGGCCTGGACTTCCTCAACAGCTTGAAGAAGGGAAGTACCCGATCCGCCAATTTCAAGATGAACCAGCTGAGCGCAGCTAGATATCCAATTAACTTTTGGACATCCCTAATGCGGGGTGGGGGCCACATATCTTCTATAGCCTTGCTCTTCGCCTGGTTCGCCTAAAATAATAATATATTTAGAAAACTGACTCCAAATATACATAATTGTGTCACGATGTAAGAAACCCAAATAGGAGACAAAGATGGGTGACGAGTTCAAAGGCCGTCGTCTCTCATAAGATTAAGTTAGACGAGCCCACTTCAGCGAGGATTAGATATGGCTCAGTTAAATGTTCAAGGACGCGTTACATTACAGCCCGTCTTAGTTAAGTATGGATCCGAGACAAGCCTACTCTCTGGATAAATGGGAGACACACTTCTAGCACAGCGTGTCTCTTATAAGCTAGTGAAATGAGACGTTCTTTACTGAAAGCTCATCTCCTTTGTCTTCGCTTACATATATACATGAACACGACTCTGAACGATGACCACATTCATTCTCAGTTGAACACACAAAATATTCATCACACATATGAACACAGATGACACATTCAATCATTCACACAATTGATCACAAATAACAAATATATTACAAAACACAAGAAATAAGTACAAGATACAAGAAAAGAAAAACATCATTTAAAAAACAACAAATGAAAACCTAAGTCATACTCCTCCAACCCCTCCTCCTCCTCCTCCTCTGGCTGCTCCGTCGGTTGCTCCGGTTGCTCCGGCTATTCCGCCGCTTGCTCCGGCTGGTCCAAATCCGGCGATAGAACCTTGCAATCGAGGTTCCTCACCATCGCCGCCACTAGGATACTGCGGCCCTTGGCACCGAGCACCTCGTCTACCGTCTCGAGCAGCCTTTGGAACTGGTCGAACAGCCTATCAAACAGCATCTCGAGCAGCTCTTTGTTGAGCCTCTCAGGGGAGCGACAACATGTTTCTTGAAGGTGGCTCTCTTGGTGGGTTTGGTGACAGAACATTGGCCATGGTGGGTTGTCTAAGCGGAACAAAGCGAAGATGAGAGACTGATGACGCCTTATATAAGGTTTGTGCTGTAATGCAAAATGGAGACGAGCTTTGTTGTGATTCGCGTCTCCTATGATCGACGTATCCCTCTCCTCTGCAAAAAGAGAGACGTTCCCTAACAGAAAGTGAGTCTCTAATTCCACACGTCACCTTTAGTTTCGTGATATTCTCCATTTTGCTTCAGTTCACTGTTGATATCACAAATCTCTCTTGGTAACTAAATCATTCTCTTGTCCCGAATATAATCAAACCCTTCCTTTTGATACCTGAGGAACACAATGAACACACTACACATTCATTCATTCACATAGTTGAAGAACACACATGATAATATTCAATCACATAGATGAACAAAGATACATTTCATTCATTAACAATATTTACAAAACATATGAAACTAAAAACAACAAAGAAAAACTTAGTCCTACTCCTACTCCTCCTCCTCCTCCTCTTCCTCTTCCTCCTCCTCGTCCTCCGGCGGTGACTTCGGCGCTGGTGCAATAGGAGCCTAGGCCAGCTGTGCCGACTGCACTGGCTGCACCGGCGGTACAACCCAGAGAACGAGGTTGCTCTCCATCGCCTCCACCAGGTTTCTGCGGCCCTCGGGGCCAAGCACCTGGGCCATCGTCGCGAACAGAATGTCGAGACGATCGGCCACCCCCATGTGGGCGAAGAGGTAGTGGCCGATTGTACCCATTCCAGTAAACTGGGGAAGGGTACCCTGCCCCAAGGAACTCATGGCACGAGAAGTATTTTTGTACGACTCTTGCACCATAAGGAGGCGCTGCTCGGTGTTGAACCTCTCAGAGGAGCTGCAACGTAGTTTCTTGCAAGGTGGCTCCCTCAAAGGGCTTGGTGGCAGAAGGTCGGCCATGGTGGTCGTGGGTCGTCGGGTAGAGAAGGCGAAGAAAAAAAGAGGATTCAATGTGAGCGACGCGCTTGTGGAGAACTGACTAGTGATGGCGCGTCTTAAATAAGGTCTGCGCAGAGTTGTCGATGGAACGGTTTCTTTCCTGTGCATTGATAGAACGATGGGACGCATCGATACCACCTCGGGCAAACAAAAGGTCGCGCATGGACATCACACGTGTCCCTGCACCACGCCACCTAAATTAAGTTCTCTGCAGACCTTGTGCCGTGCATCTCTCTTTTGACAATGGAAAATGCGCTTTAGATTAACGCGTGTCTCTCTTTGTTATAGCACGTCTCACATTTATCTCCCTCGTCTCTTCGTCTCTTTGACAATGGAAGACGATCTTTAACTTAACGCGCATCTTTCTTTTTTCTAGCACGTATCACATTTATCTCCCTCGTCTCTTCGCGTCTGGTGCTCCTTTACTAACCGACCAATGGTCCTTTACTAATCGACCAACTTCAGTGCGACCACCTCCTCTGGTTGCCATCACCGTTGTCATCGTAATCGTTGTCCTCATCGTCATTATTGTTGCCTTCCTCATCGTCGTCACTGTTTATCGCCAGTATTGGCTTGGCGCATAGCCAATTGAAGGAGGAGCGCTTGGCGTGGCGCATGAACCATCCCAATGTATGTACATATGTCACACCGGTCCCATGGTTATATATATGTAGATCTGCAATGGACTGATAAACTTAACTGTAGTTTTGTTTTTCCGTCTTGATTGTTTTTTGTATTGTCAATTTCTCTGTGTAGCGTTTCTATGCAAAGTCTTAATCGGGACATTTATTGAAGTGGCAGTGCATCGTCCCCGGTAAAAAAGGGGGTAAGTCATGAAGAACAAGCACAATATGAGTTTAACCATCATCCTCCTAATAATGATTTTCCTTTGTAGACAGACTGGGAAGGTGGTTACTACCCCCTGACAATCTCCTTCTCAGAGGACTATCCTTTGATGCCACCAAGATGCGCCTTTCCAAGTGGTTTCTTCCACCCAAAAGTCCATCACTCAGGAGCACTTTGCATTGGGATTCTTGATCAAGAGACTGTAAGATAGATGTATTTTTCTCATGTAATTAGTAATTGTTGCCAAACTTATTTAACTGGTTTCTTATGTTGCTTAAATTAATATTTCTTAGGGGTGGTGCACTTGTTTTACAATCAAAACTATACTACTTGAAGTTCAGCGTTTGCTGCATCAGGCAAATGTGCCCGATGTTGAAAATGATTGCTATAAGGTACTTATCAAGGTTAGATACTTTGTGTTAGTGACCAACGTAGGTTATTCATTCCTCCTTTGACATTTGTTAATTTAAAGAATGTCAATATTTTCAGTATCCAGGGCAATATAGGAGACGTGTTCGGGAGCAAGCTGGATGGTACAGTTTAGATTGATTGATGGGAGCTTTTGGAATAAGGTTAGATTCGAAATTAGTTTAGAGAGAAACAATGTATGAACTATGAAATTCATTGATTTGCAAATTATCTCTGAATTGCAATGTCATTGCGTTTGTTTATCCCTGCAACGATTCACGATGTCGTGCGAGTGGCAATGTGAAGAGTGCATGAGAGACTAACTTTAGAAGGGAGCGTCCAAGATACCTGAGATCTGGCAAAAGGGAGATGGGCCTTACACGGGCCTGTCTCCGATTTGTTTGAAAATCATTTGTCCCACCTGGTAAAGCTGAGCACAATGCAACGATTGTTGAAGGCATTGCACACAGTTGCCAGTTGGACATGGCTCAAGCACACCATGGCGCATCTTTGACATACGGCATGCGCTTTCGACCAAAAATTAGTGCGAGACGCACCTCCCGTTGGAGCGTCTCCGATTTATCCCAAAGATCTTTTGTTCCACCTAAGAAAGCAGAGCGCAATGCAATGATCATATAAGGCATTGCACACAGTTGCCAAATGGACACGCCGGAATGTCCTGGATGTTGTTCCTGGCTTTAGCACACTGTGGCGCATCTAGGACACTGCGGCGTGTTTGGGCCACAAAATAATGTGAGGCGTTCCTTTCTGTGGCTCGTCTCCGATTTACGGCGAAGATCTTTTTTCCCACCTCGGAAAGCTAAGGACAATGCAATGATCATATAAGGCATTGCACACAGTTGCCAGTTGGACACTCCAGAATGTCCTGGATGTTGTTCCTGGCTTCAGCACACCGTGGCACATCTAGGAAACTCCGGGGCCTGCGAGGCATCAAAATAATATAAGACCCGCCTTCCGTTGTCCCCTCCTTGATTTACGCTAAAGATCTTTTGTCCCACCACGGAAAGCTAAGCGAGTTGCAACGATCATATAAGGCATTGCACATAGTTGCAGATGGATAGCATCAAGTATGTGAAAGATGTTCCTTGCTTCAGCACACCGTTGCACATCTTTCGCATATTGAATGCCCGTTCTACTGACAAAATAGTGCAAGACGGGCGTTATATACGGCCGTCTCTGATTCTTGATGAAGAGCTAATGCGAGACGTGTGTTATATACGTCCGTCTCTGATTTAGGGCGAAAAATTTTGTCCATCACGTGCTCTCTCCCAACATTTGGCAAAAATTTTTAGCTGCCGTGCGCTCTCTCAACCTATAAATCGCAGATCCTAAGCACGCCACCGCCGTCAACCCCGACCTTCGCGTGATCAGAGAGTTGAGCAAGCTGGAGCACGCCGCCTTGTTCCCTGTCCCCGGAGCACGCCGCCGCTGTCCTTTTTTCTCAGCTCGCTCTTCGTCATTGTCGCGCTGCCGGCGTCGACCACTCCACTGCCGTCAACCCCGACCTTTGTCATCAGAGAGAGTTGAGCACGCTGCCTCGTCCCGTGTCCCCACAGCACACCGCCACCTCTACCCCGACCTCGGTAATCGGTATGAGCATGCCGCCACCTTCACAGAAGTGGAAATGTTCTCTCTGTCCGCGGAGCACGCCAGCCTGCTATCATAAGAGAGTTGAGGAACCGCCACCCCTGGGCCTCCGCCAGCTCGTCCTGGAGCATGCCGCCGCATCCCCTTTCCTCGTAGCATGCAGCCGCCTCGACCCTGCCCTCAGTGTGTGCATTCTAGTGATTTTATTGAATTTGGGGATGTCGAATGAAGGCTTATCGTTGATGAAGTCATTGATCCAAATGGAGAATTTTCATTATGGTATACATTCATCATCCTTGTTTATGTCCAATTCAGAAGTAATGTGTTTGTTTTGACTATCAATGTTTATAATGAATTCTGATTCGCAAACCCTTGAAACTGCAAGAATTGTGGTTGACACTAGCATTTGCCATCCTAGTGAGTCTGATTTCTACATGGAATCAAGGTACCTATGCTAAATCAGGCTATAAATGCATCAGTGGAATGTAAATTGTTTGTATGTTTAGGGGACAAGCACACCAGCTCACTATCATGTCCTTTACCATGAGAACAATTTATCTGTTGATGCTTTGCAGATGCTCCCCAACTGTCTTACTACAAGTAAGCTCGGTTCTCCATTCACAAACATATATTTTCTACCTTATGTGACTGGTTAAGCGAATGTGGTTGCAATTTGATAATTTATTATATGATATTAGTGATTTTGTCGAATTTGAGGACGATGTCTAAGACGGAGCATCAGAGGCTATGAAGGCTCATCATTAATTAAGTCTGTCGGTACCCTGGGTACTATATATCCCTTGGTATTGCAAAGATCTCAAGGGAATGTCATCTACCTGATTTGAAGACCTTCGGAGGCCCACATGTCAGACATAACCGGACCCGCTTCTCCAACATTGTTAGTCCCAGGGTCGCCACGTGTACTGTCAAACCGGAGCTACCGCCCACAAGGGGGAAGCTCCGGGCTATGTACCATAACGGCACCCCCAGACCTAACCCCAGACCGAGGGAAGCTCCAGAACTGACACGTGTCAGGTGGCACCGGACTTATCTGTTCCCCACAGTATGCTCCGGAGCTACCACGTGTCCAACAGTCGAATCTTCAGCCTCTAACCTCTGGAAGACTCCACAACGGCTCCGGATCTTCAAAGGGGAATCAAGGACTTCAAGACCCGATTAAGTGTCATTAATACTATATTAATGACACACGATCGGACGACCTTAATTACCTGTAACGGTGCTGTCAAAGCCCGTAACTCAGTTATTAAGGATAATTAAGCGCATCAAATGTGTATCAATATTAGTAACCGCTGGGGCCACATGTCGGGCCAGGCTAACTTGTAACAGCCTGCCCTTGTACTATAAAAGGACAGGCCGACGATATATAGGAGAGACACGCTCACTCTACACTCTCAACTGACATTGAGTTCATACATCCAGTACAACACCAACACACCCCGTGGAGTAGGGTATTACGCTCAGGCGACCCGAACCACGTAAATCTTCGTGTCTCTTGTGTCACTTAATACTTCACCTTCTTGAATCTCCGTGCGTCCACACCGAACCTCAAACTCCTCTAACACTTTAGTAGTGTCGGGAGATCTGCCGGATCAAAACCGCCGACAAAGTCATTGATGGGGAGAATTTTCATTATGATATACATGATTAGATGTTAACAGTTATGATGTGTGTCATTAGTCACATTGTAATTAGGATGAACAATCTTTGTTGTGTAATTAGTATACTTGATAACCACGATTGAGACTTTGGTAATATTTGATTGGTCAATATAATTTAACTTGTGATCATTTTGGCATATGTTCATGAATAGTATGTTGCTGACACTGGTAATACGGTGCCAAACCCTAGCTAGCTTCTAATAGTAGACCCTGCCTGTAAACAATCCACGACGTGCTATAGCAGAGAGCGTCTAGGATAACCAACATAATGGAGACAAGCTTCCATAAAGCCCATCTCACATAAGTTAATAAATCTGCGACACGCTACGATATAGGACATCTCGGACCAATCATTATATCTACGACGGGCTTTCTAAGGGCCTCTCACGTATGTACACTGATGGGCGATGCGCGCCAGCAGCGTCTCCAATGACCCCATAAAGGTCATCTATTATGACACAAAGAAAAGAGACACTCTTCTTTTGAGCGTGTCTCACACCTAGTTTGATCGGTGACGCGCCTTGAAGCCCGTCTCTGATGCCACCGTAATGTGAAACGCAAAGATGGAGACGCACAGTTGTTCATCTCCCTTCTTCGTTCGGGCCCATCTCGTATGAGCCTTTCTTACGTAGTGTGTGCATGTTTTAAGAATGAAGGTAGACTCCAAGCTTGTAGATTTAAGGAGTCATATAGAGTAATATGTGGAGGGTGGAATGATAAACATGTTTAGAATTCCAGATTAGTCAATTTCCTTGTATATTTTATTGTATAGCTTATTTAATAAATTTAGCAGTAGGGACTTCCTGTTCTTTTCTGTTAAAAATGAGATGCAGAACTCGAGAGTTTTTCTCTGTCACGAATTTGTACTATCTTGATGTAACATTCAAGAAAATAAAATTTCTACATTAGAAATAAATACTTGTGTATCTAGATATCCTAAGTAGTTAATTTGGTCAATTAGTTTAACTGCCTCACACAACCATTCTGGTATGCACATCTATCGGGTTAGGGAGCTAAGACACATGATATCATGTTATTTTGGACGGTTTATTTAGCTTGAGAACATAGATGACAGGTGGCAAGGAGTGAGATGAATTATCTTAGCCGGGCGATCTGTGGTTCAGAGGATATGTTTTGCACAGCAAGGCCTAAGAAAAAGCTTCATTATAGCGGGGACCATGTCTTCCAGAATAACCTCTATGCCCAAATCTCATTGATCCCAAAAAGAAGCCATTGTACACAGATTTGCTGGTGTAAGAGCCTGTTTACGTAACCAGACATGCTGATGAGATACCTATTCTTGCAAGTTAAAATCGTTGACTAACACTTTACATCTAATAATCCATGGGAGCATGCTGTTTTAGAGGCCTTAATACTTTGGACCAATTATACTATGGAATATGCATGAGCAATGTGTGTTACACAAGACGATGGTGCATAAGGCGATGAAATTTGGAGCAATTTCATGTATGGTCCGGCTATCGAGTCATCAACTTTACATCCATTAAATCTTGGTGTTATGCTAAAACTGAATGAGCATACGAATCATAAATCTTCATGCACATGTTGTAACACATCAACCTTTATACATTTACAAATAGAAGAACAAAATATTTAGTATCCAGGCTTGCAGTATGATGAAACCGATTTAGTTGTAGTCTTCTAACAAAAAGTGCTGCATGAAAACAGTCGTCATGTCATTCACCTCAATACCAACTTTGCATAGACGTCATTTTGTTGAATCAAAGGGACTGCAAAAACTGGAAATTTAATTCTTCTACTTTTGTGTTATGATGGCTCATGTGATCACCATATGCTTTTTGTGAGATGATATAGTAGCAGAACAAAGCCTGCATTTGTACAAAAGACAGAGGTGTGGTCAAACTTCAATAGTAGATCCTAGAGTAGGTTATACAATATCATCACATGTTCTAGTTGGATCACCAGTAGGTACAGGTACCTCCTTTTATACAATAGATGATATTGGGATGTGATCAGTATTGGAAGTTGGAACAATTCCCCCTCCAGCACGTAATTTGATGTACGTCTGCTGCTCTTTATGTTGAAGAATATAAAAAACGAAAGTGGAAAACAAACCTTGAAAAAATGCAAGTTAGGGTGCACAAAGACTGGACCTGGGTCCATTACTCCATTGGTGCTAAAGTAAGCATGAAGAATGGCAGTTGGGCCCCCTTATATCAACAACATGATTGATGGGCCCCATATATAGGTCTTGCTACTGATTGGGTAAGTCTAAGTACTTACCCAACAAGGGTGGTCAGGAACCCAGGCTACAACATCAAATTATGTCGTGCTTTGCTAGCATGATTTGATGTGAATTCCAGTTCTGTAAACGGGTGTAGCTGGTAGTGCAGAAGTAAGATCCGGCTTATCACTTTTGTAATAAGCTTCATCTCAGGTGTCTCCAAACGTATCATCACATGCGGTTTTCAAAACCGCCTAAAACGAAGAGTTTGATAATCTTCAATTTCACAGGCAGAAAGTAAAACTGTCTGTGAAATTGGTTTATCACAGGCTTCTTTAACTATTACTAGCCGCCTGTGAAGACACTTTATCACAGGCGGTTCATAGAGTATAAGTAACCGCCTATGATAATGTTGTTATCACAGGCACATTTTTGCCTATGACTGGCCGTCTGTGGAGAGAATTTATCACAGCCGGTTTGTACCGTAAGTGTAGCCGCTTGTGATAAAGGAGTTATCACAGATGATTGTTTACCTATGATTAGCACTACAGGAATCCCAACGATTTGCAACGGCTAGGGCCGTCGCAAATAAGCCAAAAACCATCACAAAAAAGCTATTAGCAACGGCCGACAGTAGGCGTCACAAATTATTGCTAGGGGGGCAATGGGCCCCAAAGGTCGATTTGCGACGGCCTGGCCATCGCAATTAAGCCCCTATTTGCGACGGTCAGGCCGTCACAAATAAGGGCAGTCGATGGGTCCCACGCGGTCATCCGACGGGGCCCAAGCGGTCATTGGCGACAACCTGGCCGTCGCAAATAAGGACTTAATTGTGATGGCCTGGCCGTGACAGATAATAGAAGCTAGTTTGCGACGGCCTGGAGCCTTATTTGCGACAGTACTGTATAAAAAGCCGTCGCAAATAAGGTTTCTTATTTTTTTAAAATAACTAAAAATACTACCCGACTCGATGGACAGAATCACAGAACAGACGAGATAATATATGACAATCACAAACAGCATCACAATCACAAACAACATCACAATATTGTCGATACATCGCACATCAACATCAACAAAACAAAAAAGATCTCACTCGCCCGTCTGACCTCCAAAGCCACCTCCGAAGTCGAAGTCGTTGTCGCACCTCATTCAAGGTGGCTGTAACGATGGCGATGGAGTTTGAGCAGCCATCGCAGATCCCTGCAATTAATGAGACTTAGAGTTAGAATATAAATGCATCAACATCCCTCTCCCTTCCTCTCCCTCTATCTCCATCTAGATCCCCTCTCTTCCTCTCTTTTCATTCCTCTCTGTATATCAATCTATCTCTCTCTCACTCTATCTCTCTATTGCTATCATTTTCCCTCTATCTTCCTCCATCTATCTCTATCTACATCTCCCTCTCTCCCTCTCTCTTCCTCTCCTTCTATTTCATCTACATCTCCCACTCTCTCTCTTCATTCCTGTCCCACTCTATGTAACTATCTCTCACTCTTCTTCTATCACTCTCTTTCTTCTATCTTAATCCTTTTCTTCTATCTAACTATCTCCCTCTCTTCGATCTCAATCCTTTTTTCTCTATCTTCTTCCCTCTTCTAACTCCATCTCTCACTCTATCTAAATATCTTTCACTAACACTCCATTTCCTCGCTTTATTTTGGTTGAGGTAACTTAGAATTGTTAAGTTGACATAGAAAATTACCTGACCCACAGAAGAAAGATCGCCTGGAAGGACTGGTAGTGGCGGTAGCTGGATCCTCAGACCTTGTGCCCGAGCCATGGACTGTCATTGCAAACATTAAATGTTACCTATTAGTAAATCATTTACACTGAATTAATGAGAACTTTAGTTTTTCATTTTGTTACCTCCATTGCCTCCCGCATCTGCAACAACACTGCTGCCTGGGAAGAGATCGTGGCCTCCATCGCATTACTTTGGCGTTCCACCTCATGTCGCCTGAGGTTCTCTTCTACAGTTTGTTAGAGGGACTGCATCTCAATGTACCTCTGCGAGACGCGGTGACCTGACGTACCCACTGACAAAACCTACGTAGAGCTGCCTCTCGCAGGTCTCGCCGCCCTCGAGTCGACAACTCCGTCGAATATGGCGAGCATATAAAAAAGAGAGTCAGTAATATGAAATTGAAATATTTTGAATACTTTGAATTGAAAATGATAAAATGACTTATAAACTCACCTTCTGTGTGCTTTCCCACCTCCGCTTGCATACGCGGCTTAAGGATCGACTTGTTCACATTCCCAATTGAAATCTTCGCCGTGTATCTTCCTAGCCTCCTCCCCGTACTTTACCTTGCAAAACAAGAAAACCGTGTAAGTTCAACAATCCATATAGTTATATTTAATATGAATGATTTCTAAACTTACCAATCGCTCGGCTGCAGCCTGACTGCACCCCTGAGGCTGAGAAGGGTCCCTGTGACCTCTCTTCTAGATCTCAGCGGGGGTCGGCGGCGCCCCCGTCTTGCGCTCCTGTCAATCTGTGTTAGTATGAATAGTATATTTTGAATGTATAAACATAAGTTACATACACTTACCATGCGTTTAGCTAAACGCAAGTGGTTATGTTGGCCGTACCTGCTCTTCCCCTCGACCCCTCTACACTCTCGACCCTTCGCGGACATAGACTTAAACTCATCGCTAGCCCAGTAGTGACAAAGGGCCCGAAATTCCTCAGACCGACCCTGCAACCAGCTCACGTGTCCCTGCACATAGTTGTAAGTCATTAAAAATACCATCGAGGAAATTATTAGAAAAAATACTTACTACACCCCACGTACTTGCACGTACTCCTCCTCCGGTAGGTGCCTCTCACTCTCTTGCTGGAAGTGTAGCACGTGGTGTTGGTTCGCCTTCAAGTGCTCATTAATAATTTGAACACGAGCATTCGACAAAGCTTGTCGAAGCGCCTTGATAGCATTGTAGTGAAACACTCTCCTCGCATCCTAAACCATGCAAGGGTCGTTCGGGTCCTCTAAAGTATACCTTGCCTTTGATAAAGAATATATTGAAGAGATGTTCATTAAAAGAGTTTAAGAGTTAAAACTTAGAAACTATTTTTAACGTACTTACCATAAAATCAGCCCATACGGCCTCCTGAAGGTTGCCGTGCTCCTGGTGAGGGACGCGTTCGTAGTCCTCCCACGAAAGAGCAGGCACCCCGTCGATGACCCCGGGATAGTGCAAACGCACTAAGGACCCAATGACACCATTCACCGGTCTTTGGTGTCTCTCACTGATGAAAGACGTGTCGTCCCAAAACCTGCAAGATATTTATTGATTCATTACTTAAGTAACCAAAAGAAACTAGAATTGAACACTATAATTTTTATTACCTATCTCTGACTGGACGAATCACGACCCTCTGTCAAGGGACCGCAGGAGGACTGACAAAGTGAGTCCTCCTTGTCCTCCACGTCTGCTGGGGCGCCACGTCAGGTGACCCAGAGGGCTCGTCACTAGCCGAGTCAAAGGGCTGAGGAACAGAAGGCGCGCCAGCCGAGGGCTGGCTGGCCGAGGGCTGGCTCATCGAAGGGTAGCCAAGGTCAACTGGCGTCGTAGCCTCTGATTCAGCCGGTGAGGACTACAACATACAAATGATTCATAGTAAGTTTAATGTGAAATTGAATTTAAAGAATTTTTCAAAAACGAGTGAAATTTACCTGTGATGAAGCTCTATAGCTGCTCAGAACGTGCCCCAGTAGCTGAGAGCGTCTGCTCCTTGTCGACGAGGCACCAACGAAAGCATCCTCAGGTCTAGAGTGGTAGAACCCCATTGTCGGCGGCACCTACTTACCCTTCTTTGACGCTATCCTGTTTTAATAGATGATCAGTAAATATGAAAATAAGATATACAAAATTCATGTTACTATATTCAATAAAACATTACTTGTAATAACTTTCAAAATTCATCTACATCATTATAATGTGCCCTACTCCTTAAACCAGCCCAACGATCTTCCATCGTGGCCTGTTCTAATTTCCGTTTTCGCATATCATCTGGCTCTACATCGTCCACATCTTCAACATCTCCAACTAATTGATCGAATCCCACACCAAGCTTGATGATAAAAGTGTCTAGCAACTCTTCTTCTTGGTACACTTCTTCAACGTCTTCGCTATCATGGTAACCATCATCCCCAGGAGTATATAACCGCTCACGAGGATTCACCTTATATACCACAAACCAAGCACTGAGCTTCATGCATGGATAAGGTAGATAATACACTTGTTCCACTTGATGTGCAAGAACAAATGTATCATAACCTTCCATGCATCACCGTCGGACGGATGCGTCAAGAATTCTTTGTTCTCACGTTTACCTTCTTTGTGCCATCTATGTGTCTTGTGGTTCTTTTTGAAAGAAACAACCACTTCAACCGAGGTGTCACAGGCAAGTAACGAAGTTGCTTATGTGCGACATCTGTCATCACATTATCGCAATCGTCATTAACAACTTTGACATACCCCGGTTTACCACATTTCAAGCACACCTTCTCATTGTCATGCTCTTTCCAGAATAGCATGCAGTTGTCTGGGCACACATCGATTTTCTCATACTTCATACCGAGACCAGATATCTTGATCTTTGACTGATACATATCTGGCAGTGCTTTGTGAGGTTGTGGAAGGTTATCGCAAATCAATTTCATGAGATCATTGTAGCAGTTGATAGAAAAAAGTACTTGGACTTAATTGCCATAAATCTGGTCAAGAAAGCAAGTACGATCACAACCGTGTGTTCATGCAACGACTCTTGTGATTTCTTTAGCTCCTTTATGAACTCCTCAACCTCATTTGTAAGAGGATCCTTCGCTTCCAGAGCTTCTAGCATCTCATCCATCCTATCAACCTCTGTTATATCATCATCCTCATCCACTTCTGCCATGAGTCAAGAATTAGTCTCGCCGTGAAAGGTCCCCACTTCATAATGTGGAGTGAAACCGTTTCGACATAAGTGAAACGAAAGCTCCCATCTTCTCAAAAAACTTGGTGTTCCATCATTTTGAACATGGGCACCGCACCATATCTTCTGTTGACAACAAAAGTGCTTGATCCAAAACTTTATCTAACTTGATGTACCACTCATCCGAGTGACTACCAGTTGTGCTCTTCCAGCCAGTATACAACCAACTGCGGTCTTCACCCATGTTTAGCTCTGCAGTTTAACGTGAAAGAAATTGCCGTAATGTATAAAGGATAGGTCCTAAAGTTTCGACAGCATGACGAGATGCGTCAGAGTATAACATTAAAGTAGACAAATCATTATTAGTTTCATTGTTATGTTATGTCACGGCCCTACAACCTAGGCAGATAGATCCTAAACCCACCAAAGAGTGACTGAGCGGAGCGTGCTCATGACGAGACACGTTATCTAGATTCGAACGAAATTTCGGCAGCATAACCCCGCTGTTCTTCACTGCACACCCCAAAATGGTGCAGCAGAGAACATCAGGGTTATGCCATCGAAATCTCGTCCAAATCCAGACCCGCGTCTCGTCACAAGCCATGCCCCCTCGGTCACTCCCAAGCTGTCCAAGAAGGGACAATTCCGAACCTGCACGTCTCACAAGCCAATGGCATGTGAGACATGCCGATCCAAAATGGGTAATATATTGCTATAGGTTACGTTGCTCATTTTATTTTGAAGTCATTTAAGAGTGAGAGGAAAGATCTAGAGAAATAGTGAGAGGAAAGTTGGTCTTAGATGACAATTCCACATCGATTTCCACCATCCACGCAATCATGGGTCACTGACGTCCTTACCAACCCGTTCGCTTTCGTGTCGCCTTGACGCATAGGGTACCACTACAATGGTCTACACGGCACGATCACACTTATTGCCTATCTTGCCCTTCCGAGTTGGTCCGAGCCGGCCCAAAACCCTTTTATTTACATATATTAAGTAGTCACTCAAAAACATTAAATATAAATAAACAATAAGCACCAATAAAAAATAAATATCAAACAACAGACAATTTGTTATATGAGCACGTGTATGATCATTGGTAAGTTCACTGCACAGCTAAACAAAGCTAGGAAATCTAAAGCTTATAGGGTCTAGACATTCCTTAAGCACCAGCCCCCAACTGAATTTATAATCAAAACAAATAATTACAACACTGTAAGTATAACAATTATAGACGACGGCGCACAATTTACAACATTGCATCATCTAAACATAACTAGCAATGAAGTAGGAAGGGAGAAGAAATTTACGTCCATCATGCATTCCCATCCAACATTACAACATTGCATCATCTAAACATTGCATCATTCAAATGTCCATCACGCATTCCCAATGGAAACGTGAAAATTTACAACATAAATACCTTACCTAGTCGGGGGAGGCTTGTGGGGAGGCGTCGGAGGAGGCCGGCGGCACTGTCCGGGGCGGCCGGCAGTGTCGGAGGGACGACAGGGGCGTTGGAAGAGGCTGACGGCACTGTCGGGGACGGCCGGCAGCATCGGAGAGACGGCAGGGGCAGGGGCGGTAGGGTCGAGGCGGTGCTGGGGGTGGCGAGGGCGCGGTAGGAGTGGGGGCGGCGGGCCGGTGGCGGGGGCGCGGTAGGGCGGCGTCAGGCGCGGGGGGCGTGGAGGGGCCAGGGGCGGCGAGTGCGCGGCGGGAGCGGGGGCGGCGGGTCGATGGTTGGGGGCAGCTGGGGCGGGGGCGTCGGGGCCGGGGGCGGCGATGGCGCGGCAGGAGGAGGGGCGGTGGGACGGTGGCGGGGGCGCGGAAGGGCGGCGTAAGGCACGGGGGGTGCAACAGGGGCGGGGGTGGTGGGGCCGCGGCGGGGTGGGGGTAGCGGGTGCGCGGTAGGCTGGCGGCGGGAGCGGGGGCGGCAGGCTGGCTGCGGGGTCGCGGAAGGGCGGCGGCAGGCGCGGCGGCGGCGGGCGTATTGGGCGGTTCAAGAGAATGAGTTATTGGGGTCCAATGAATCCGATATTAGACCTTATTTGCGACGACATTCTTAATTGCGACGGCTTAACTTACGGCCGTCTCAATGAATGTTATTTGCGACGGTACTTTTTGCAGCCGTTGCAAATAAGGTTTTATTTGTGACGGCTACTTTATTTGTGACGGCCCTAGGGTTGGCCATCGAAAATAAACACTTATTTGCGACGGCTGTCGATGAAGCTGTCGCAAATTAGTGTTTATTTGTGGCGGCCTCCTTCTTTGCGACAGCCCGGGACAGGCCGTCGTAATTTAAGTTATTTGCGACGGCAGGCCAACGCATATAAACCTAGCCATTGCAAATGACCGCATATCCTGTAGTGTAGCCGCCTGTGACAAGCGGGTCCAGCCGTAGGTAAACAACTGCCTGTGACAAAGTATGCCCTATGCAGTACTACCTGGTGTTATTACTAATTTCCAGGTCAATTTAACTAAATGAACACATAAGTCATCTCATAGTTTACACCAAAACAATATAATCACATAAGTCATCTCACATAAGTCAATTTCATTAAAACAATATACATATGTACAAGTTACACTTTCAATTGACATACAAGTCATCTCACTAATTTTTTTTCTATTTTTATACCTGCAATGTTCTAGCACATTAGCTGTTACACCATCCTTATCAAAAAAAACAACCCTCTTCGCTGGAAAGTTTCGCGGGGCATGAATTGAAACAGTTCACTTGCAATCTTGTCGGCTCCTCCACCAGTAATACTTCTAGAAACCGGCCATCCTTGGTTCATATTCTTCGTACGCAGCAATGAAACACATAAGAAGTCTTAAAATGTGTTGGTTTGAACTACCTCAAATTATAGATCAAAGTGAGTATACTCTACTATGATCAATTGAATTTTGAAGATGCAATTAAAATTTGGAAATAATGTTTCTGGTAATATTTAACAGCAGAAATACAATTTGAAACATAGAAATTTATACAGGTGAAATGGCTATGAGCATTTTACAGGATGTGAGAAACACCTAACTTGAGATATGTATATAGGCTTTCATGGCAAACCACTTGCACTATTGGAAACTAGAGTTCAATACCATTCTGACAAAATAATATAAGTATTAAGATATGATAGTTACAATGAAAATGAAATCAATAGTAAAAAAATATATTCGCTGGTGGTCAATGATGCTCGCATACATAATACCCGCATAAGACGCTCCCATGAGCCTGCTTGGGACAAGGTTAATATGTTTATATGTGCAATGCATCCTTATTAGGAGGTCTTTGACCACCAAGCTTTTCCGCGTAAAACCGTCAAGCGTTGTAATACAAGAAATGTAATATAAAATTGGTCAATACATTCTAAATGTGTGCAAATTAAAAGTATTGAATAACCGCACAATTTCAAAATGGAAAGGAAATCTTGTTAACGATCTGGTGGGTAATCGGCTGAGTACAAGACCGTTGCCAAACCCTGCATTGGCTTAATGAAGATCGTTATGTAGTGTTCACTGCACACGTACAAACGCACGTGTTATGTTAACAAGTAGCAATAATTGCTATTTCAATGTCATGTGTCAAACTTACTCGAAGTGGTACGGGGGCTTTATGAGCTCCATGCCGCCTCTGACAAAGTTAAACATGGCATGTCCGATGTAAGATGCAACCTCTATCCTTTTGTCTTTTTTTTTTGTTTTGCGATTGATTATTCAAATTGTTTTTTTTTCACGTGCTTGTGCTCTTCCGAGTTCCGTTCCACCTTAAAGTCAAATATCGTCTTTGCAATCAGTGTAGGGTCAAGGATACCTGTCTTGGTGTCCAACTTTTTATTATCCATGTATTGCATCCTAATGAAGATTGTTATAATCTCGTGAAATGTGTATGCGTATAGTAAGAAAAGAAAATACAAAATATTAGATGCACTTACAAGCACCGGATGAGTAGCAGGTCGATTTCAAGCATGCCTCGACAGAAAAGGCTATAAAGATCTTCAAAGAGATGGGCTCGTTTATCTGCTCTAGTGCTCCAGAATGCTTGTTTTGGCATATAAAATATGACGTAATAGAGATCAAATTTTGTGCTAGCAGTGATGTATCACTCCTGCATTCTTTTTAGCGGGGCAGGTTGTTTGCTAAGTTGTACCAATGTCATGAACGGCTTCTCATTCTTATATTCTGGAGGAACATCCTTAATCTTGTATATTGAAACTCTTGGTATAACTAAAGCCGTCTGCCATTTATATATGACATTGTCTTCCTCCCACTCCTCAATATCTTCTAATGCTGTCTCATGTGAAGAACGAGATGTATTCGATTTTCCAATATTTTCCTTCATATTTTCCAAATATTTTAACACTTTTTTAGAAGGTTTCTTACTTTCGTATGTTCTAACTTTCATAGGCACTGATGACCAAGGAGTAGTCATCAGAAGTTGGACACTGGCTTGTTGTTGAACCTGTTGTTCAACTGATTGTTCTTTATACCAGCAGCTTGCTGTAGTACTGCTTGAAGTTGTTGCTCAATTGGTTGCTCTTTAGTACCAGCAGCTTGCTATGGTACTGCTTCAAGCTATTGTTCAACTCGTTACTCTTGGTTATCTGACTAGCAAGGTTACTATCATCCTTGCTGAGACACAACAGGAGTCGATCTTCTTGGACTTTCTGCTTAGAAGACGGGGTTGCAGTATTTTGATATGCAATGGGGCTAGAAATCGGCTCATCATCCTACATGATATCTTGTTTGTGCCAAAGGATTAATTGGTTGACAACCTACCCCAGAGTCGTCATCCCCTCATGTGTGATGTGGTCTATTTTATAATCTTCATAATCGTTATCAATGATCTGAAGAACTTGCACCACGACATGATACAACGGAAGTGAATTGACGTTGAAGTCACGATAAGGCTTTGCCATAGCAGTGGCAACCTGTTTGGTTTTGTTCCCTACTCTGCCGATCAGGACAAGAAGACAACAAGTTTTGTCCTTAACAATATCAACATAGTGAACTTATGGGATCCTGAGCCTGGCACACAACCTACACTGCTAGGGTAGGAAGTTGGAGATACCAAATGCTCCTTTGCCATGGGAACCATCGTTGTACTCGGTGCCACTAATTGTCCTGATTGTCTAATTTGATCCATTATTTCTAGCACATTTTCCTTGACCTTTTGAGCAATTGTTTCATCATTTGTTTTCCTGAACTTCTCACGTCTTCTATATGTCTTTTCATCCTTCGGGAAACCAACTCTCTAAGACATCTGAGAAGAGATTGATCGAACCCGTGTAACGTGTTCAGGGTTTCCTAGGATACTGGTAAGTTTGTCATTCCCCCTTTTCGCCTAGAAGAGACCCTTCTGTTGCTTTTCGATTACTTCTTTCATTTTTTGCTCTACATCATTCACAATGTCGGGCTTTTCAAGTTGGCCCTCACTGGACAAACATGACTGAGCAAAGATCCACCGTTGAGTTCTCTCATAGCACCCTTCTAACGGGTGAGGATTGCCCTTAATGGTAATTTCATCTAATATCTTATTCGATTTCTGAACATTGGGGGCATATATGGCAGACCCCATTGATGATGGTAATGTTTATTTTTGGCAAGCTCTGACTTAGTTGCACTTAGGGCTTTAACATCAGGTGTGGTGTTTTGACGAACAAATTCTTTCCACTGAGCTTGTGTGATATTTCCCATCTTCTTCAGGTTGGGGACCTTATTGGCCTTAACATAAGCATTCATTTCACTCTTCTAGTCACTAAACTTCTTGGCGCAAGAGACAAATGTTGCTTTATTCATAGCTTCTTTCGTGCCTTTCGGGAACTTGAATTGTTTCTATATCCTCTCCCACAACTCATTCTTGTTGTCCTCAGGTAATTTTCTCTAATTCTCAGCTGTGATCGCCACGAGCTCTCTAACAAGAACACTACATGAATTTTGGTACTTTGTAACTGAATCTAGTGGTTCTTACAGAAGCCCACATGGACCGACACTTGATATGTAGATGATGCGGTTCAATGAACCCTTATTGGGACCTCGTTGCCCTCATTTTTTCTTGAGTGAACCTGAGGATTCGACCATTGGAGAACCTTCTGCTGTTTTAGGAGCCGAAGTCACCTTGTGATCTTCGTTATTAAGCTAGGTAGGAAAGAATTATAAGACTTCATATACCTGACAACCAACGTTAACTTGAACTACTGGAGTTAAGATTCGTGATCCATACCTCGTTGGGAGGATCATATTCTAGGTCGAGATTCTCCGAACTCTGTTTAATTATTATATTTGGAAAAGGATCCGATGGACTGTTAAATGAGCTTGAACTACTGGAGTCACTAATCTCCAGCAACAGTCTTCTTAGGACTTCCCATTCTAGAACAAATAAGACAAAAAAATATGTCCCACTTCAATGAAAGCTACAAAAATAAATGATCTCAGAAGTTTAAATTTCATTTTGAATTATACTGGCTAAAAAATCCTAAATTTCTAAAAAATGTGCAAGATATCTGGTCTGAGCAAACCAGAGATAGAGAGCCTTTTGAGTAGATTCATGTTCAGATTAAGAAAAACTAAAAATTCTTAAAAGGTTGGGGTTATAATCAAGCAGGTCATGATTTTTGTGAAGGGAAGCTGGATATCAAAGGTTGAATTATGGGGCGATAACCTTACTTCCAAAAGTTAAAGATGCCGAAAGAATTCAGAAATAAAGACCAATATGCCTCCTAAACTATATTTTTAATTAGTTTACAAAGATATTAACACTGAGAATGGAGAAAGTGGTAGATAAAATACTTCACAAGGTTCAATCTGCATTCATACCCAATAAAAATATAACGAATGGCATATTAACTCTACATAAAGTGTTGCACGAAAGAGAAAGATGGAAGCATTCTAGGGTTTGATAAGGCATTCTAGGGTTTGAGGCAACTGACCAGGGCAACGAACAAAGTTCCATTCTAGGGTTTGAGGTGACTGACCAAGGCATTAGCTAGGCATGCGTACTCCTTGTACCAAAGGCCAATAAGAAAACCTGGGGTGCGGAGGTGGTGAGAACATGACTTGGCCAGTGGCAAAGGCGAGGAGGTAGGCGACATGGGGACGGAGGGAAGAAGTAAGCGGCAGCATACCTGGCAGCAAGGTCGAAGCTCAGTAGCGATGGCGGGGGAAAAGCTCGGCATACCTTGAAGGAAGGGAAGGAAGCGGCGTGCGTGAAGCTCGGCGGCGAGATCGAATCTCGGCGACGACGGCGAAGCTCGGCAGCGGGGGCAGCAAAGCCCAGCGGCGAGGGCTACAAGGACTTGGCGGCAAACAAAATTTTGGTAGCTCGAAGGCGTCTAAGTGATTTCACCCGGGTTAGCTTTTTCCAAGGAGGTCGAGCGCTGTTATAAAGACAACTATCTTCTAAAGTGGGCACTAAGTAAAAACCGCCTACACAGAGGACATTTATCAGGAAGTTATATAGTAACAACGCCTGAGAAGATGTTTTTATTTTAGGCAGTTGTTTAGTACTAACCGCCTGAGAAGAGGGCTTTCCCCAGGCGGTTATTCAGAACCGACCGCCTGCAAAGTTCATTATGTAGGCTTAATTAATATTCTTGATTAAAATGAGGGGCCTTTTAAAAGCCCAAATTCCACTTTCTTGTAATATGTTTTAGTATTAAAGGTTCCCTTTAAATTTCACGTGGCAAAACCTTTGAAATTGGTGAGAACATTAAAAACAAATAACGCTTGTTATTTGTCATTTTTCTATCTTGATGAATATAATGATTTTTTTCATTGAATTTTTCAATCGAACTTTTTAGTCATCACACCACCTCTATGATTTATTTGCAGATTTTCATAAATTTTTTTGAATCAATGTGTGTTCAAAATTTGAAAAATGCCTCACATGAATATGAGCATTTGATTAGAATGATGGATAATTTGAATTTTGACATGTTGGAATGCATTAAAAAATTAACAAATTCCATACATGTATAAATAAGACTATGCTCATACAAACCAATTTCATTGAAAGATCCCTTTTTTGGAGATACAAAAATGTGAATAAGACGTGAATATAAATTAATTTGATATTTACCAAAACATTACAATATTAGCTATACAAGTTTTAAAATATTTGGTCCAGTTGGTAGATATTAATTTTTGAAAAACATGGAAAAATAATCATCGAATTTGGACTCAATTTGTAGAATCTTTACATATTTGAGTATTTGTCGTTACCCTGGACAAAAGGTACCCATAGTTACCGTGATTAAAACTATGGAGTTCCACCTATCTGAGTTGAAGACTTCCAAAGGCCTCACATGTCCGACGGCACTGGACCTGCCTCCCAAGTTTGGGTAGCTCCACCACTGCCGCGTATATCACAGGGCCGGACCTGACTCCATAGGGAAGCTCCGATCATGCCATGTGTCCAGTGGCCCCGGACCTAACCCCCCAGTAGATGGAAGCTCCGGTCCTGCCACATGTTTAGTAGCTCCAGACCTGCCTCCCCACAAGGGAAGCTCCGAAGCTGCCACATGTTCAGGGTCCGGACCTAAGCCTCCAATGGGAAGACTATCGGATCTCTAACAACACAGACATTCAAGAGGCTATTAAAACAGTCGTTACAAGACCTGCTTAATGTGTCATTAACTCAGTATTAATGACACACGATTAGAGGACCTTCAAGGCTGGTAACACTTCTAATAAGTTGCATTATTAGCCATTTAATCACAGTTTATACATGTAGATCATGTATAGGTGATTAATGACACCAGGGGCCACCTGTTGGGCCAGGCATACTATGTAATGGCTAGTCCTTAGCATATAAAAGGACTGTGATGCACGGTACAAACAAGGCCAACTATGTCCAAGCATGCAACATGCTTACACGCATACTATACACTCGAACTCATCAACAACCACCCTGTGGAGTAGGGTATTACGATCAGACGGCCCAAACCATGTAAAAATCCTCTGTGTCATGGTCTCATTCTTAATCTTACGCGCGCCTTAACCGAATACGAACCTCCGCGAACTATGCTTTTGTAGTACCGGGGGAAGCTTCTTTGCCTGCAATTTGACATTTGGCGCGCCAGATAGGGGCGCTCTAGATTTCGAGATGGTGAATTCCGCCGCAGCATCATCCAACAGCCACGCTGAGCAGCCTGCTGGAGGAAATCCCTCGAACGTGCAGCAGCCGGCCAATGTTGTTGTCCCGACGGGTGTTGTTCCACCATCACCTCCACCATCGCTGCAAGATGGTGTGTTCACATTGGTCACTCCATCGATGAACAACCCTAAGAATGCGCTGAACGCAGCACGGACTCTTCTCCAGTGTCCTCTAGCATCCGGAGCTCCTCAAGGCGCAATGGAGCAATGGCGCACTGATGTGGATCACTTGGTTGCAGCTGCAGCCAATGCCATTAGTAACCAAGGCCCGACCCCTGCCGGCCAGGCACCATCAGAAACAGGACCCTGTTTGGTAGACTTTGTCCCAAGTCTTTATAGGACGGGAGGCGTGCGCCCTCCCAACAAGTGACGTCACTGCACTCCGAGGCACGTGGCACTCATATGGCTTCAAGGCTCTCGACGCATGATCTCCGCTCAGAACTCGATTGCTGGTACTTGAGGCAAGATGGCCGCATCCTCATGGAGCGCGCTCGCAAGAGGTGAGCTGCTTGTGAAAACCATTCTCCCTTAGGGCTAGAGGGTGGCTGTTAAGCCCTGGCCATGCATCATCGCATGGTCGAATGGCCTCCGAAGTTTTGGCCTCATCTGCCAGAGAAGTAAGACGGGACTGTCAACCCCGTTGAAATCCTCCAGATCTACTCCACCGCTATCCTCGTGGATGGATGCAATGAGGCAATTTTGGCCAATTACATCCCAGTGGCTTTAACCGAGATTGCCAGGTCCAGGTTCATGAGCCTTCCGCCTGACTCCATCTACAGTTGGGGGAACTATGCTGCCAGATCATTGCCAACCTCTCGGGCTCCTACACCCGACCTGGCACAAAACTGGATATGTTCGCTGTACAATAGAAGGCGGGAGAATCGCTTCAATAATTCATCCACCGGTTTTCTTAGATACAGAACACTATTCCTTTAATCTCCAACGCCTTTGTCATTATCGCATTTCGACATGGAGTTAGAGATAATGAGATATTGGAGAAGCTGGAAACCAATGATGTCAGCAGCGTCACAAATCTCTTCAGCCTAGCCGACAAATGTGCTAGGGCTGCTGAGGGTCGGGAGATGCACTCCAAACCAGCTTCAGAGGCTGGTAAATCCTCTTCCAAGGCTGATGCTGCTGCCTCTAGCAGTGGAAAATAAAAGAAGTCCTACGACAAGAAAAAGACATTGGCTGGCACACCTACTGCTGCTGCTGCAACTGCAGCTCCTGGTGGCCAGGTGCCATGCCCCAAAAAACGAACCCAACCGTCGGCTGAGGAAGGTGACGGTAAGAAGTTGTGGTGTCTGATTCCACAAGACGAACACCCACAACCTCGAAGTCTGTTGCGAGGTCCAACGGCTCATTGAATGCAGCAATGAGCATTAACAAAAAGCCCCTTTCCGCAAACGGGAGGGGAAACAAAAGGTCGATGAAGCTCCGGCCGATCAGGAGCTAGGTTTCTAAGACCCCAATAAGTTCCTGAAGGCTGTCTACAATACCATCAACATCGACTCTGACATTTCTGATAATGAACGTCGAAAGACTCTCCATATGATATATGGAGGGTCCTAGGATATAACATCTCGACGTATCCTCAAAACGACGCGTCGGGAGATGGTTGCCGTAGCTCCCACCGCCAAAGCACAACCTCATCGGAATTGGATGGACACTACAATCACTTTTGATGTCTTGGATTGCCCGAAGAACATGACCGGAGCGGGTCTATTACTCTTGATAGTTTCTCCTACTATCAACAACATCCAGCTCTACCATGTCTTGGTTGATGGAGGTGCGGCGCTCAACCTCCTCAGCTATGCAGCGTTCGTGAAGCTCCAACTCGGCCTTTCGGGCCTTCCTCCCTTGCGTCCCTTCTCTAGAGTAGGTCTGGGAGCTATCACTCCTCTCAGATCAACCTTTTGGACTCGTGACAATTATAGGTCTGAGAAGTTGGTCTTCGACGTACGCTTTTTAGCCTTCCCTTCGAAGCCATCCTAGGCAGGCCAGCCCTGTATAGGTACATGGTCGTAGCTCATTACGAATATCTGGTGTTCAAGATGTCGAATCCTTCTGGCATTCTACGGATTCGCAGGGATCACACTGCAGGAGTCACCGTGCTGGAAGAACTCCATGCGATTTTAACAGTGCCGGAGGAAGGATCCAGCAAAGAGCAAGCTGCTCAACCTTGGAGCTCTCGCCAGCGAGGCTCAACCTCTGCACCGCGCGTTCAACCAAGCGGCGACACCGACATTCCCGTAAAAGTCGTCCAAATCGGTTCTAATGCTACCCAGACCACCCGTATATCGGGAGGTAAGGACAACAAATAGGAACTCGCGCTCATCACTTTCCTTCGGGGCGAATGTCAATGTGTTTGCATGGCAACTGTGACAAATGCCTGGGATGCCTATGGAGTGATTGAGCACAATCTGAAGATATATCCCAACGCACGACCAGTACATCAGAATCCCATGAAGCAATTACTCGAGCAGCAGAATTTCATGAGACAAAAAATCAAAAAGTTGGTCGAAGCTGGTTTCATCAGGGAGGTCCACCATCCACGGTGGTTGCGAAATCCGGTTGTTGTACCAAAGGTCGACGGGAACCTTCGGATTTGCATTCACTACACCACCTTGAATAATAAGGCATGCCCAAAAGATCTATTTCCACTACGTAGAATAGACTAGATAGTGGATTCCACCTCCGGGTGTGAACTATTGTGTTTCCTAGACGCATATTCTTGATATCATCAGATTCAAATGTTTAGGGAAGATAAAGAGCATACTGCCTTCATAACAGTAGATGGGTTGTATTGTTATATTGCTATGCATTTTGGTTTTAAAAATGTTGCTATAACTTTTGTGCGAGCCATGCACTAAACATTTGGAGAGCTCATTAGGGACTTGGTGGTGGTCTATGTTGATGACATCATCGTGAATGTGAAGAACAAGGAATCACTCTTTGACAACCTGCAAGCTATCTTCGACAAGCTACGCATAACGTGCACCAAGCTAAACCTAGACAAATGTGTCTTTGGGGTTAGCTCCGGAATGATCATTGGATTCTGTGAGACTCATCGAGGAATTGAGGCAAATCTTTCGGAGATCAAGGCTATTGAAGAGATATGGCCCCCAACCCGCGTCAAGGATGCCCAGAAGCTAACTGGATGTCTAGGTGCGCTCAACCGGTTTATCTGAAGCCTGGGAGAATGGGCGCTTCCTTCTTCAAGATTTTGAGGAAGTCCGGGCCATTCCATTGGTTTGAAGAAGCGGAAAAGGCGTTCCATGAGCTCAAGCGGCTCCTCGCCACACTACAAATATTTGTCGCTCCGAATCCTGGTGAGTCTCTTTTGCTTTACATTTCAGCAACTACAGAGGTTGTCAGCATGGTCCTAGTCGCGGAGAGACCAGAACCTTCTTTAGTTCAGGAGTCCAGACCCCTCAGGGAGGGTCCAGATCTACTTGAAGGCGAGTCTAGGTCCCAGCCCCCAAGCACTAATCCTAAAGGCAAGATGCCTGAGGATCAACCTCTCTCATCCGAGAGAGTTCTCACAACTGATCAAGAAGAAGATCCTGACCACGTCGGGAGGGTCCGGGAAGCTCAAGAAGAAGGTCTGGACCTCTCCGGGAGGGTCCGGGTTGATGAAGTGGAAGCTCCAGGTCCTTTCGCGAAGGTCCGGACCGTCCAGCAGCCAGTGTACTTCATCAGCAAAGTATTACATGATGCCAAGACTTGGTACATTGAGGTACATAAACTGCTCTATGCAATTCTTGTTGCCTCAAGGAAGCTTCATCACTACTTCCCAACCCACAAAATATCAGTGGTAACTTCTTATCCACTACGTGCTATATTGCATAACCCCAACTCTACGGGAAATATTGCAAAGTGGGCAGCTGAGCTAGCAGAATTCAATCTTGAATTTTCGCATCGACATGGTATCAAGAGTAAGGTATTAGCTGACTTCTTCATCAATTCCAGAGGGCCACAATGAGCTGAAGCCAGAACCCAAGGTCCCAGTCTTCACTGAGCCTCACTGGACACTCTACTTCGACGGCTCCGTGCAGAAGGAGGGGGCCGGAGCTTGAATTCCTCTCCACGCTCTCACCAGGGAGAAGGTCAAGTACATGGTACACCATGACTTCAAGGCAACCAACAACATGACAGAGTACGAAGCTCTCATCTATAGACTCAAGGTGGCGCTATCATATGGCGTCAATCATTTACTGGTGAAGGATGGTTGGGCCCTCATCATCAAGCAAGTCAAAGGTGAATGCAGCTGCAACAACCATTAACTTGCTGCTTACCTCCTTGAAGTCCAGAAGCTCCAAAAGGATTTCCATGTACTGGACCTCTGCCATATCCAGCGTCTCAACAATGCTAAAGCTGATGAACTCTCGACAAAATCTTCAAGCAGAGCTCAAGCTACTGACAGAGTTTTTGTCAGAAGATTTTCAGGACCTGGCGCTTAGCCTGCCGAACTGAGTGATGGGGCCGAGGCCAGCACACAGAAGTTGGCAGTCCCGATGGCCCTGTTACCATGGCGTCCACCAAGGATCGTAGGCACTGTAGGAAGCTCCGAGCAACCCAGCGCGCAAGATCCCGAAACTCAAGTTAGCTACGATGCATGGATCTCAGAGATCAAGAGCTACTTGAAAGACAACATCCTTCCTGAAGACGGTGCTTCCGATGACCAAATCGTCAGATTGGCTAAAATATACACGCTAGTAGAATGGGATCTCTACCGTCGTTGTGCTAACGACATTCTAATGCGGTGAATTGCCCGGGAAGAAGGGCGCGAGATCCACGCGGAAATCCATGGAGCGACTGTGGGAACCACACATCTTCCCACACGTTAGTTGGTAAAGCCTTCCGGCATGGCTTTTACTGGCCTACAACACTCCAGGATGCAGCTGAGCTGGTAAAAAAGTGTGAAGCGTGCCAGTTCCATGTGAAGCAGACTCACACATTCGCTCAGTCGCTGCAAATGATACCTCCAACATGGCCATTCGCTGTGTGGGGGATGGACATTTTGGGACCTTTCCCAAAGCCGTCAAACGTTACAGGTTTTTGTATGTCGCCATCGACAAGTTCATTACGTGGCCGGATGCAACTCCAGTTGTGAAAATTAACAAGCAATCTGCTATCAACTTCTTGAGGTCCATATTCTGCAGATTTGCAGTTCCGAACAGAGTAATAACTGACAACGCAACCCAATTCACAAGTGCAACATTCCAAGAGTACTGCAAAGATCTAGGCATACAAGTCATCTACTCATTAGTAGCTCACCCGACAAGTAATGGCCAAGCTGAGAGACCAGATGCAGAGATACTGAATGGACTCAAGACACGCATATATGAGCGCTCGAAGAAACACAGAGCCAACTGGATAGAAGAGCTTCCATCTGCATTGTGGTCGAACAGGACAACACCTAACTGGAGAGACACCCTTCTTCCCTGTGTACGGAGCTGAAGCGGTCCTTCCTCCAGAGATCACCATGGGGTCACTCTGTGTCTGGACCTTCTACAAAGCTGCACAGGACAAGCTCCAGCGTGAAGACCGAGAGCTAGTCGACGAGGGAAGGAGACAAGCAGCTGTTCGAAACGCACAATACTGCCAGGTGCACTAGCGCTATCATCAAAGGTTGGTGAACAACCGACAGCTTGAAGAAGGCGATCCGGTGCTGCAGAGAATACTGACTCAAGAAGGGATGAACAAACTCTCCCTAGGCTGGGAAGGTCCCTTTCTAGTATCAAAGTTTCCTGCCCTGTATGCGACTGCTTGGAAACAGAGGATGGTACCACACTTTCGAATCCATGGAATATCGAGCACCTCTGTATGTTTTATGCTTTGTTTCACGGAGGTGATCCTGTACTTACACATAATGTAAATTATAGAGTCTATGGACAGGGTCGGGTAGGTCGTAGTAAAAAAGCACACTCAACTTGGTCATTGTACTTTAAGTGTAGCTTACCTACACTCGGTTAGAACAAGATGATTAGCAAACTTAGCTTGGTTCCGTACTCTAAGTGTGTCCTTGTCTCCCCTGTAATTCGGACCTATAATGTAAAACATTTTTGTGTGAAAACAGACTCCATGTGCATTAATCTTGTACATGCTCCTTACTTTTATATCTATTCCTTCTTATCTATAACAAAGTTGTGCGTTTCTTTTAGAAATTTAGTCCAGGTAATTCATGTGGTATATAAGTTATATTGTTGATCTTCATTCGGATCTTAGCATTGCTGGATGGTCTACTCGCAAGGAAACCAAAGCCAATGATGTTTTCGGAGTGTGCTATCGACTTAGACTGGTCAGGCACCCTATGTACACCACTCCCTATATCCGGCAGGTCCCAGTAGGGTGGGTCGGGAAGGCATTCGAATCTAAAGAGATTGCATCAATATACTTATTATCATGTTGAATTCTTTTGGATCTAAAATTCAAATAAGAACAGCAAGCCACAAAGAAATTATAGACAAGAGGACGAATTTTACTGCTTTTCTTGTCTTTAATGCGTAGGAAAAATGAAAAAATCATGGCGATCGTGGACGATGTCGGAGCTGCTAAGCTCCAACAACCCCCAGTGGGGCCAGGCGGGAACGTTTTATACGTTGAAAGTGGGCGCCGATAGAGCTGAGAACTCCCAGGGGGGCTGCCATCGAAGTGAACTATTAACGGTGATCTAAACAAATATGATGGAAAAATCACTCCAAGGGGGCCCGCCATCGATGTATTATGCGTTCACAGTAGACGCCGTCGAAACTAAGAACCTCCAACAAGCCCCAAGGGGCCCGCCGTCGATGTTCTATACGTAGACATTGGGCGCCGTCGAAGCTAACCAGCTCCAACAACTTCTAGGGGGCCCGCCATCGATGTTTTATACGTTGACAGTGGGCGCCGTCAAAACTAAGAATCTCTGACAACCCCCAGGGGGCCCGCCGTCGACGTTCTATACGTTAATAGTTGGCGCCATCGAAAGTAGGAAGCTCCGACAACCCTCAGAGGGCCCACCGTCGATGTTCTACACGGTGACAGTGGACGCCGTCGAAACTAAGAAGCTCCGACAACTCCCAGGGAGCCCGCCGTCGATGTTCTATACGTTGACAGTGGGCGCCATCGAAGCTAAGAAGCTCCGACAACTCCTAGGAGGCCCGTGGTCGACGTTCTATACATTGATAGTGGGCGCCGTCAAAGCTAGGAAGCTCCGACAACTCCCAGGGGCCCCGCCGTCGACGTCACAAAGGGCCTTCGGAGGTGTCAGAAGTAAATTTTGGACCTAAGAGCTAAGGTTCTAACTACAAGTTCGAAGTGATCAAGTCGTCAAGTCATTGTCAAATCCTTATTGCTACATGTCCGCAATCAAATTGTGCACATCCACCAGGGGGCCAACAATATAAAGGCAATGCATTAAAGACATATACAAAATGGAAAATGGGATTTATTCATTCAAGAGATTGGATTTTATTGATTCAAAATTGGAGAATTATAGGTGAAGGTAGAATAAAAAATCCCTAGCTACTAGAGGTCCTATGGAAGAACGAGGCAACTTTTTGGGCAGCTTCTTGAACGCTGGCCCTAGCGTCATCCTCCTCTTCAACAACGTGTCCCTCGACTACCGGATCCAGAGATAGGTGCGGATCCTGGCTTTTGAAACGGGTTAGCACATATTCGGTGATGTTCTTGGCTAGAGACTTCCCCTCTATCTCCAGTTGGTCGACGATGATGTCACCCATTGCATCAAGTTTGTTGCCAGCAGAGCCCAACGCCACCAGCGCCGTATGCAGCTCTGGCTCTGTGTCATTCAAACGTACCGGACTGAAGCCAAGTGGCACCAGAGCTTTGTCGGCTCACCCCAGGAAGTGCCAGACTCGCTGGACTCAGTTGCTCTCAAACTTCTTAGTTCCTCCAGCGACCTTCTTGCAGCCGCAAGCTCCGACCCTTCTCGAGCAAAGCGCTTGACCTCCTTAGCATGCTGCTGAATACATTAAGCTAGTCGCTTTTCACAGTCAGCAAGCTCCGACTCCCGGAGGTGGATGTGGTTCCAGCGGTCCGCCAGGTTTTTCTCTCTGCCCTTCACCCTCTCCTCTTTGGTGGAAAAATCTGACACTCTTCTGCAGACTTCTTTTTCCACCTTCCAAATCCTTTCTTTATCTTGAACGCAATATTGTTCAAACTAATTGGTGCGATCAGCAAAACTCTGCTCTCCCAATGTCAGCCTCTGGGCGAGTTCCTCCTCCCTCATTAAGAGGCCCCCCTCTTTCTCCAGGATCTTATACTCCCTTTCATCGAGGGCTTCCTGGCGCTCGAGGAGTACCTCATTTAACTCTTTGAGTCTATCTGAGCGGGTATCAGCTGCCTCATTGGTCTCCATTACATGCTCAAGAATCTCCCAAGTCTTCTCATCGAGGGCCTAACAGCAGCCTCTCGCTCATTCAGCAAGCGGTCCCACCGCATCAATCGGGCCTTCTCCTTATCAATCCATTCTCGCTGGTCCGCAAGCCTCGATTGCATTAGTTTGGTCTCAAAGTAAAGCCTGTTGTGCCAACGCCTCAAGGTGTGGTGCTCTCCTTCAAGGACCTTGCCGTCATGCTCGAAGGCATCCTGGACTTCACGGAGATTGGAACAGGTGTTGTCTATAGACAACGCCAAAGGGATCGGCTCCGGACCAGCCAAGATCTCCTCCGCTGGCTCTAGTGGGTCTCCCAAGATGCCTAAAGGGCCCCAAGGCGGGAGATCCTTCTCCAGCAACTCCATGTCGGCTGGACCGATCATCGAAAGCTCATCCACCTCCACTGCACTCGGAGGTGATGAGGAAGGTCCCCCTGCTGGACCTTCAACTGTTGGCTTGATGGGTGGAGGGCCCGCAGTCGCCTCCTCTCGGTGGTCCGGCTTGGACATGGACACCTCCGAAGTAATCACCTCTGTGGCTGGCATTGTAGCTTCGTTCGGGGCTCCCACCACCCCTGGCAAAGACTCCGAAACATCAATTACCTTCGGCTCAGATGTTGGAGCTCCGACTACTTCTGGTTCGAATGCCAGAGCTTCAGTTACCTCCAGCTCAAACGCCGAAGCTTTTGCCATCTCTGGCTCCGATGCTGCAGCCTCGCCGCCAGTTGTAAAACAATTGGCACTTCTTCACAAGTTCTTTCCCCGTGGTCCGGCACTACTACGGGAACTTCTGGCATTGTCACTAGACTCGGTTCCTGGACAGCTGGCGCTAGAGCTGTCGTGTCCTCGGTCACCACTGTGGGAGGCGCTGGGGTCAAAGCAGGAGCCTCAGCCTGCACAGCCTAATTTGCTACAACACGGGTCAGAGCTTCAGTTTTCTTCTTCGACACCCTGGAAACAAAGGATCAAAAAATTAAAACATGGTAAAGATAAATATAGCAACTCAAGGTGAGAAGACAAAGCTTACCTTGGGAAGCTTCAGCTCCAGTCGCTGCAGAATGTTTTCTTCTGTGGCCCGGGGTTAGAGCCAACCGGACATAGTGAGGCTGAAACTCCGGACCCAGGTTGGGAGCTTGCCGTAGGAGTTGGAGTCACCTCAACTGGGAAATCCCTCCCCTAGGAAGGACCACAGGTCCTGGAGCCCGTGATGGATGCCAATTCCGAAGAAGGCTTGGCCGCAAAAACTTGGCTTGGTCAAGGGGAAGGTGCAACTGAAGATGGAGCTGACCTAATGGAGCTCCCATCTGCGTGCCTCAGCTTCCTCTTTCGGCTGGAAGATTCGGCCGGCTCCTTGCCCTTGCTCTTGCCAGTGTCGTCGACCTTCTAACTTAGAGTAGTGGGATCCCTTCTTTCTGAAGCTCCGAGAATAGAAATCTCGTGGGTCCCACATTTCTCCACCAAGTTGAGGTCGTCCAGCTCCGGCATCCCTTTTCTAAGCTCCCTCCTGAACTCAGGAACCATGTTCAGAGGTAGGAAGTCCACCAGTGGAGTCAAGGAATCCTGGGTGATGGCTCCGTGTTGAAGCTTCTGGAGATGGAGCTTCAAAGTCTCATCATCCAAATTAGTCCAAAAACCAGCTTAGATCCGGTTTTGATCCAACTCGATGTCGTGATCCATGTGACCCATCTTTAGCAGATCCCACCTGTTGACCAAGAAGTTACCAAAGACCATTTGAGGGGTCACTCCATTATCCACACATTGTTGGATCCTAGTCAGGATAGGTTTGTATGCTTCAGACAATACAGGAGCTGCATTCTAGGCATCGGTGTCGAGATTGGGGAGGCTTGTAGGCAACTCCAGCCTATCGTGATGATCCACTGTGATGACAACCCATTCCCTCTTCCAGTTGTTAGACTTCTCGAAGGGGGAGGTCTTCAAGTACTTGAAGGTACAGTTCTTGCACTTCACAAAGTAGTAGAAGCCGATCAACTCACCCACCTTCCCAGTACTGTCAACCGTGAAGAAGGTCCATAAGAGCTCGGTGCTTGGCGGCACGCTCACCCACATCTCGCAGAAGTGGAAAAAATTCGCCACTAGCCAGAATGAGCGAGGGCCGAGGTGATGAAGCTGGAGCCTATAGGTGTCCAGCAACATCAGAAGGAAGCTTGAAAAAGGTGGGATCAGCCCCACCATGGGGTACGCCGAGAAGAAGTCGATATTTTCGGTGCTTTTCTTCTTGATGGGAAGCTTGCCGAAGCGGATTGAGTTGTTGAAGGAGGCGCTGGACCACCCCATGTAGGTTCGAACCCTTGCAAAATCTGCATCACTCTTGATCTTGCTGCGGTGGAAGACCCAACTCCATCACGGCAAAGCGGAGCGAAAGTTGGGAAAGCGATGCAAGGGTGGGGAGATTCTGAGCGAAAGTTCGAATGAAGGCGTAGAGAGTCCTCTAACCGAGCAGACTTTCATTCTTAAGTAAGCATTAGCGAAATTTGGATCGAAGCCGCGACGGGATCAAAATCTCATTCCAAAATTTTACGATGTCAATGACAAGTTGGCTTGGGTCCACTCCGATGAAAAAGTCGCACCAAGTGAACCGTTGTCATGATAGGAAGTTGGAAACCCGAGGGTGGCGGTCTGACAGGACTGCAGAGGTAGTGCTTGGAACCGATACATTTTTCATATTGGAAACCGGCGATCTTCAATTGCGTGGGATCTGCATGCCAGGATCTCACCTGCCATATCATGAGAGGGCACGTGGTGGTGGCATAACTGCAGACCGTCGCTCCAACAACCCAGGAAAAGTCCTTTGAAGCTGTAGCGCAGGGATCGATGATGGCCCTACCTCGGGCATCGAAATATCTCCCATAGGTGTGCCCAGAGGCCACTGTTGGTGAAAGGCGGCCTAGAGGGGGGGTGAATAGGCGATAATCGATAATTTAAACTTAATTCAGAGTTATGAAAATAGAGAAGTCGGACTTATCTGACTTCTAGTCGGACTTGTCCGACCTAAGTCGGACAAGTCTGACCTGTGTCGGATAAGTCCGAGATTACCTGCACGATTAGACCAAAAATCCAATTTTTAAGCGATCTAGTGAGAGATATCGATCCCTAGCAGTTCAACACGAAGTATGGAGTAGAAAGAAAGCTGAGGGAGAGATAGCACGAGGAAAAACACTAGAATCAAAACTTGCGAGAACGGAAGAACAACAAGAGACAAACGATTTTATCCTGAGGTTTGGAACCACAAAGGATCCTACATCCCCGTTGAGGAGTCCACAAGGGACCAGGCCTTCTCTAGCCTTTCCCTCACGAGTTGCCACAAGGGCCAACTCCCGATCTTCCACTATCACAAAGATTGTTACAAACTCCCCGATTACAAGAGATCACAAAGAAATCGCGGGGCGACGTCTAACCATATTGGGGAGAACCCCAAGAGCAACAAACACGCAATCACGAAGAAACTTAGCGAATCACACGTTGCTCAACCCCTCAACAAACCGTTTCTCCCAATCCTCACAAAGCACTCTTCACTCTCCCAAAAATTCAAATTTGGGCTCTAGAGGTGAAGAACAAGTGGAGAGAGGTTCTTGAGTTCAAATGGGCGTTCAGAACTGTTTTGGGGTGTTAGGCATGGTAGGTGGGTCGAAACCACCCACTATTTATACTCCAAAAAGTCATTAGAGCCGTTTGACACAGCCCGCGTCGGACATGTCTAACACAGAGTCGGACATGTCTGACCTCAAAGGTCAGGCCTTTCACTTCAGACTTGTCTGGCGAGAGCCACTTCAGACATGTCTGACATACAATCTCGGACATGTCTGAAATTCTGCAGATAGAACTCAGACAAGTCTGACTCTCTGGGACTCAGAAAATTTTCCTTAGTCCCTGGGAACAGATCCATTTCGGACATGTCCAACCCCCAGGTTCGGACAAGTCCGAAACTTCACTGGAACTCTCACTGGAACCCTTCCAGTGCAAATTCGGACATGTCTGACTTACAGATTCGGACATGTCCGAATTCCAACAGAGGGAATTCGGACATGTCTGACACCATAAGTCAGACAAGTCCGCCCAAGCCACAAAGGCCCTACTAAAATCTTCTACTAAGGGGTTGAGCACCCGAATGACTCACTAAGTGTCTACATGTCGTGTCCCTCTTAATAGTACGGTTTTCCTATGACTCAAGGAGAAAATAGAAAACCCTATTTCTATTCTTCTTCGCCACAACTTTTCTCCTTTTGCCGTCTTTCTTCAAAGCTCCATTTCGTACTTCGGATCTGCGCTCATGCTCAACCAATTTCATTAGCACTTTAATGGTTCATCATCAATCCACCAAAACCCACAAGGGACCTAGATGCACTTACAATCTCACCCTTTTTGGTGATTGATGACAACCAACTAAAGTCTTCGACAAAAATAATATTTGATAGAAATTTTGAGTCTCAAGTGTATATGAGCTTTTGGAATAACAATAAAAACAACTCATATACACTCAATCGTCGTGGGGTGCCTATATGCTCGTGTGTGTGCAGCAACGTGATACAAATGAAGAAATGCACACGAGATCAATGAAGCATCATAATGATCATCATAAGGCATCAATAAAAATCATTAAGCATTAACAGTCATAAACGAGTAACAAATAAGTACAAGACACACCACGATAGAAAATAAGACTAGATACATGTCCATGTCCAAGAAAAGCACTAGAGTCTAATACTTCTCCCCCTTTGGCATCAAGGCACCAAAAAGGAGAAAAGTGGACACTAAGACCTAGTCTACTCGGTGTCGTCCTCGTCGTCGTCGCTGTCATTGTCGCCGGTCTCCTCCTCGTAGTCGATCTCCTCACCGGAGTCACCGTGAGCTGCAGGAGGTGCTGAGGAAGAGGCGCCGGTGCCGGCGAAGAACACCATCTACGCCTCGGTGAGCTCCGGAAACTCCGGTGGCTCCTCGTCTGAGCTGGCATCATCGATTGGAGGAAGCTGTAGGTGCTCCCTGGTGGCTGCGAGGTCCCCCTGATTCCTCTTTGCCAAGCGCTGAGTCGACCTGCAGATGGTGAAGATCGACTTCAGGATCTTGAGCAGTCCTGAGGAGCAAGACAGCTGCCGCTGGGGCACGGAGGATGAGCTGGGAGGCTGAGCAGACTTCCTCCTCGAGGAGCTCGGTCCTCCCTCTGCTGGTGCCGTTGCCGGTGCAGCTGCACGAATTGGGCGGTGAAGCTTGGAAGGCTTCTGAGGCACGAGGCCCCTATGAGGCACATCCTTCACAAACTTCTTCCTAGACAACGTCTCAATTAGCTTCATCAGGTACAGGGCGTAGCAGCAAGACCTAGCCGGCCTCTCCGAGGCGAGGTAAATCTCCTCGTAGATATAGTCAAAAGCATTGAATTGCTGCTCCCCTGCCAAGAGCTGGATCAAATTTCTGCTGTTGTGATTGATCCTGTTGGCATCCCCATCCTTGGGCGAGAGGGTCTTTCTGATCAGACAGTTCACCACGGCATGGAATGGCTTGAGGCCGTGGATATGAGTTGGGTCGGCTGGATACCCATCCTCATAGAAACTCTCCATCTCCAGGAGGTTCACTATATCCATCTCATGGATCTTCAGTGAGTGCTGCAGGCTGTCCTCCATCCCGAGAATGCGGGCAAACTCCTCATAGCTGACTTCATACTTCACCCCATTGGCCATCCAGGTGAAGCCGTGCTTGTCAACCCATTAGAACACAGTTGCATAAAATTGGAGGATGACTTCCTTGTTCCATGGGTATTGGAGACCCATGATCTCGCTGACTCCGTGGTGCTCGCAAGCTTCGAGCACCCCCTTGAAGAGAAGATAGGAATCCTTCTTCTTCAATGCAGCCTTCCAATCAACCCATTGCATCTCCGTGACTGGGTTCTTCTTGATCGTGAGGACTGACCGGTAGTAATCCATGTGGACGAAGCACCAGAAACGGGGATCCTTGCTCTCCCTTGGCATGTAATAACACCGCACATCTCTCATGTGCATGGTGTCATGGATTTTCCTCCGGTAATTCACCCTGTCGGCCGTGCATCGAGTGTCACCAACTGGAGAGTGCACGACCAGCGGTCCTATCTCTTGCTGCCCTTGGGAGCTCGAGCTGCCCCCCTGACCACTAAGAATAGTGAGCTGACCGCTTGCGGGTTGCTTGGCAACCACCTTCTTTGGTCGCCCTGATGGTTGAGCTAAAGAATCGGGACCCGCGGGCTCCTTGCCTCTTTTGTCGTGACCCATAGCTAGAAAAAGATACAAGGATAGGTAAGATTCAAAGCAAGAGAGATAGAGCAATTAACTTGATAGTTTCGATAGAAATTAGGTCTCAGAGTTACACAGGATCGGACATGTCCGAATTTCTGTCAGACTTGTCTGACTTGTACAGAACTGACCCTAATTGCTAAGGAAACTAAGCAAATCAACTTTTCTACCGACCAAATTTTGCACCAAGGTTGCAAACATGCCTAGGAACAGTTTCAAGAGCATAAATTTGCAAACTTGCCGCTAGATCTAGAAATGAGAGGAAAGATGAGAAAAATACCTTCGGATGGAGAAAAGATTGAAGAACTCCGAAGGGGATGTGAATCCTCCAACTTCGAGGGAGATTTTCCCTCAAGAACACCTCACAAGAGCCTCAAAAGGAATGTGGATCGCCTTGGGAGGTTTGAGAGAGATGGTGATTAGGGTTTGAAGTGACGAGAGAGAGAAGGAAAGGAAACCGTCGACCTCTTTGAAGGGGTTCGGACTTCCCACATCGGACATGTCCGAATTTGTACTTCGGACAAGTCCGAATTCTCTCTGCAGACTTAAAACCCACTTCGGACATGTCTGACTTTTGTCAGACTTGTCCGACTCCCTCTGAGTGTATGCAATGTGCAAACACTTGGGGATCTAAATATAGGTATATATGGACATTTTGGACAAGTTTTTGCAAATATCTTTGACAAAAATGATCAATAAGCAACCAACACTCAAACTATGATCATTTTCACCAAAGAGAAGTTTAGAACATAGTTTTCAAAAAAAATAGATGAGATTTTCGAAAAACACACAACATTTTGAAGTTGAAAACTAATAGCAATCAGATGTGCACGACTCAAGCAATGTTTCAAGAATCCAAGATATTTAGCTCACTCCTTAGGTCAAAAAAACGTCTCTCATCAAGGGGTTTGGTGAAGATATCCGCCAATTGCTTCTCACTTCTAACATGGGAGATAACGATATCTCCCTTGATAGAGTGGTCTCGCGGGAAACGATGACGGATGTCTATGTGTTTGGTTCTAGAATGCTCGACGGGTTTGTGAGCAATCTTGATGGCACTCTCATTGTCACATAGGAGAGGAATATGGCTCAGATTGTAACCATAATCCCTAACAGTTTGTCGCATCCAAAGAAGGTGCGCACAGCAACTTCCGACTGCAACGTACTTCGCTTCGGCCGTGGAAAGGGCAATGGAGTTTTTTTTCTTGGAAGACCACGCAACTAAGGACCTACAAAGAAATTGGCATGTCCCGGATGTGCTCTTCCTATCTACCCTACAGCCCGCATAATCCGCATTGGAATAACCGACGAGATCAAACTTGGATCCTTTAGGGTACCAAAGACCTAGATTAGGAGTGTGAACTAAATACCTAAGGATCCTCTTAACCGCTGTCAAGTGACTCTCTTTTGGAGTGGCTTGGAATCGAGCACACATGCACACACTAAGCATAATGTCGGGTCTAGAAGCACAAAGATAAAGCAAAGAGCCAATCATAGAACGGTATACCTTTTGGTCCACGCTCGCTCCTTCTTCGTTTAGTCCTAGATGCCCGTTTGTTCCCATAGGTGTCTTGATGGGCTTCACCTTCTCCATGCCAAACTTCTTGAGAATGTCATGAGTGTACTTGGTTTGGCATATGAAGGTCCCTTCCTTGAGTTGCTTAACTTGGAAACCTAGGAAAAACTTCAACTCCCCCATCATAGACATCTCAAATCTCTCCGTCATGATTTTGGAAAACTCATCACAAAAAGTCTTGTTAGTAGAACCAAATATGATATCATCAACATAAATTTGGCATACGAACAAGTCATTATCAAAATGCTTAGTGAAGAGAGTATAATTGACCTTCCCAATCTTAAAACCATTTTGAGTGAGAAAATCCCTAAGGCATTCATACCAAGCTCTAGGTGCTTGTTTGAGGCCATAGAGAGCCTTACACAACTTGTAGACGTGATCGGGATGCTCTTCATCTTCAAATCCGGGCGGTTGCTCCACATACACTTACTCCTTGATTTGACCGTTGAGGAATGCACTTTTCACATCCATTTGATATAACTTGAAATGATGATGAGTAGCAAAGGCCAATAATATGCGAATAGATTCAAGCCTAGCTACGGGAGCAGAGGTTTCATCGAAATCCAAACCTTCGACTTGAGCGTATCCTTTTGCTACAAGTCTTGCCTTGTTTCTTGTTACCACCCCGTGTTCATCTTGTTTGTTGCGGAACACCCACTTGGTTCCAACAACATTTGCATTTGGTCTCCTCACGAGTTCCCACACCTTGTTCCTCTGGAAGTTGTTGAGCTCTTCTTGCATCGACATTACCCAATCCGGGTCTTGTAGAGCTTCTTCTACATTCCGTGGCTCTAGAGTGGAAACAAAGGAATAGTGTTCACAAAAGTTAGCCATACGTGAGCGAGTAGTTACCCCCTTGGAGATGTCTCCAAGTATGTTGTCAACGGGGTGGTCCCGTTGAACGCTTTGATGAACTCTTGGGTGTGGTGGTTGAGCTTCTCGATCATTGTTTTCATCTTGATCATTTTCTAGATCTCCCCCTTGATCCAAGCCTCCTCCTTGATTTTGATCTTGTTGAGATTCATCTTGAGGATCTTGATCTTGTTCATGTGGGGGATTTGCATCTTCTCCGCTTGCTTGAAGATCATTTGGATCATGTGGTCGCACATCTCCAAGTGCCATTCTCCTAAGTGCTTCTTGTGGAGTCTCCTCTTGATCTAGCACACACTTATCAACTTGCTCCACTTGAAAGCCATTAGTCTCATCAAACACTACGTCATGTGCTACTTCAACAATCCCGGAGGACTTGTTGAAGACACGATAGGCGTAGGTGTTTGAGTCATAGCCAAGCAAGAAACCTTCATCGGATTTTGAAGCGAACTTTGAATTCCTAGGCTTCTTGTTGAGAATATAGCACTTTCTCCCAAAAACACGAATGTATGAGATGTTGGGTTTGTTACTGGTTAGGAGTTCGTATGAGGTCTTCTTCAAGAGTCGATGAAGATACAACCGGTTTATGGCATGGCAAGCGGTGTTAACCGCTTCCACCAAAAACTGGTCGGACGTCTTGTACTCATCAAGCATCGTCCTTGACATTTTGATAAGATTCCTATTCTTCCTCTCCGCTACTCCATTTTGTTGAGGGGAGTAGGGAGCGGAGAACTCATGCTTGATTCCTTCTTCATCCAAGAAGACTTCAACTTGAGTGTTCTTGAACTTCGTCCCGTTGTCGCTCCTAATCTTCTTGATTCTTAAGGATAACTCGTTTTGAGCTCTCCTCAAGAACTTCTTGAGAACTCCTTGGGTTTCACCTTTTTCATGCAAGAAAAATACCCACGTGAAGCAAGAAAAATCATCAACAATAACTAGACCATATTTGTTATCGCCAATACTAATGTAGGCGATCGGTCCGAACAGGTCCATGTGTAGTAGCTCCAATGGTCTTTAGGTTGTCATGATGTTCTTGGACGGATGTTGAGCTCCTACTTGCTTTCCAGCTTGACATGCGCTACATGGTCTATCTTTCTCAAAGACAACATCTTTTAGTCCACGGGTATGATCCCTCTTAAGAAGTTTTTGCAAGTTTCTCATCCCAACATGGGCTAGCCTTCGGTGCCATAGCCATCCCATGTTAGTTTTCGCCATTAAGCATGTATCATGTTGGTCTTTATCCGTGGAGAAATCGACAAGGTAAAGCTTTCCCTTGAGTACGACCTTAAAGGCGATTGAGTTGTTGCATCTTCTTGAGACGGTCACACCGTTGTTAGTGAAAAGGCAATCATAACCATTATCACATAATTGAGAAATAGACAAGAGGTTGTAATCAAGTGAATCAACATGAAGCACATTAGAAAAAGTGTGTTTTGAGGAGATAGCAATTTTACCGGTGCCAAGGATTTTCCCCTGGCTATTATCCCCAAAGAAGAGTCCTTCACTAGGATCTTCATTCTCCTTGTACTCTACAAACATCTTCCTCTCTCCGGTCATATGATTAGTGCATCCACTGTCAAGTACCCATTTTGATCCACCGGAGGAGTATGCCTACAAAAAGAGTTATGCCTTTCCTTTAGGTACCCAAACGGAGTTGGGTCCTTTGATGTTAGTCACAAGATATTTGGGCACCCACACGCAAGGCTTTGGGCTCTTGCGGAGTGGCCCAACATATCTAGCATAAGTCTTGCCAAAATTGTTCCTCAATAAAACATACGAAGCATCAAAGTCATGGAAAAAAGGATGAGGTTCATTTTTAGGCATATAAGATGTTGAGAGAATGTTCTTTCCTTTATCTTGGGTGGATGAACCTTCCTTGATAAAAACAATCAAGTCTTTGTTATTCTTGGGGGCTTTGGCATTTTGCCTCCGCTCCCGAGAATAACCAAGACCATCCTTGACATGGGGAGGTCTCACATTGGTGTATGCACTACGTGCATAGGCCACCTTCTCCTTGTCAAAGATGCCACCTTTCGGTGCTTGTTTGTTTTGTGCCAAGTTAAGTTCATCCTTAAGTTTTAGGATCAAGCTTGAGCACATGCAAGTGTGAACTCCCTCGGATGAAATATTTTGAGAAGATGAGCTCTTTGAGGAAGAAGGTGCATTGATCTTAAGTGACTCAACCTTTGTCTCTAGAATCTTGTTAACCTTTGTCAAGTTAACAAGTTCATTCTTGAGAACGGTCTTGTCCTTAAGATTTGAGCATGCTTCCTTGCTCATGGCAAGGTCATGCTCCAATGCATTGCTTCTTTCTCTATCGCGCTCGAGGAGCTCCTCAAGCTCTTGACATCTCTCCAATTTTTGGATGAGCATGTCCTCTTGGCGCTCAAGGAGATCCTCCTTCTCGGAGATTTCATCCATAAAAAAGTTCATCTTTCTCATGGCACTCTTACTTAAGCCTTTAAGCATGGATTCAAGTTCACTACCACTATCAAATTCATCACAATAAGTTATAGAGGGAGTGGGTTTAGATTTGACCTTTCTTCTTCCCTTCTTTGCCATGAAACATGTGGACTTAAAATCATCAAGGTTGGGGAAAAGCTTGCTTGCACTTGAGCTCTTTCCGATGGCAATGGTTGCCACCTTCTCTACATCGTCGGAAGATGAGTCTTCATTTGAGTCCCATTCTCTTCCAATGTGGGCATGTCCCGATGGCTTCTTCTTCTTGAAGAGCTTCTTATCTTGGGTCTTGCCCTCCTTCTTATTGCTTTCATTGTATGGGCAATCCGCAATGAAGTGCCCATGTTCACCACACTTGTAGCAAGTCTTCTTCTTTAGCTTCTCCTTGCTCTTGCCTTATTGGTGATAGCCTCCCTTCTTCCTTCTCATCATCCTTCTAAACTTGTTGATGAAGAAAGCTTCTTCCTCATCGGGATCCATGCTCTCATCATCACTTGCATTCTTCTCCTTCTCTTTGTTGATCTTGGGTTGTTTCCCTAGCTTCTCCCGAAGCTTCGCCTTGAGTTGGCGAGTCTCTTCATTGTCCTTCGGATCATCAAGAAGAACGTCGTAGTTCTTGTCATTTGAGCCTTCACTCTTGACATATGAGGTATCATCCTTATTACTTTCTTCCACCATTGATTCTCCGAGATGTTAGTCTCTTCCGGAGAAACCTGGTCTGATACCAATTGAAAGGCGGCCTAGAGGGGGGGTGAATAGGTGATAATCGATAATTTAAACTTAATTCAGAGTTATGAAAACAGAGAAGTAGGACTTGTCTGACTTCTAGTCGGACTTGTCTGACCTAAGTCGGACAAGTTTGACCTGCATCGGATAAGTCCGAGATTACCTGCACGATCAGACCAAAAATCCAATTTTTAAGCGATCTAGTGAGAGATATCGATCCCTAGCAGTTCTACATGAAGTATGGAGTAGAAAGAAAGCTGAGGGGGAGATAGCACACGGAAAAACACTAGAATCAAAACTTGCGAGAACGGAAGAACAACAAGAGACAAACAATTTTATCTCGAGGTTCGGAACCACAAAGGATCCTACATCCCCGTTGAGGAGTCCACAAGGGACCAGGCCTTCTCTATCCTTTCCCTCACGAGTTGCCACAAGGGCCAACTCCCGATCTTCCACTATCACAAAGATTGTTACAAACTCCCCGATTACAAGAGATCACAAAGAAATCGCGGGGCGACGCCTAACCGTCTAGGGGAGAACCCCAAGAGCAACAAACACGCAATCACGAAGAAACTTAGCGAATCACACGTTGCTCAACCCTTCAACAAACCGTTTCTCCCAATCCTCACAAAGCACTCTTCACTCTCCCAAAAATTCGAATTTGGGATCTAGAGGTGAAGAACAAGAGGAGAGAGGTTCTTGAGTTCAAATGGGCGTTCATAACTGTTTTGGGGTGTTAGGCATGGTAGGTGGGTCGAAACCACCCACTATTTATACTCCAAAAAGTCATTAGAGTCGTTTGACACAGCCCGCGTTGGACATGTCTGACCTCAAAGGTCAGGCCTTTCACTTCAGACTTGTCTGACCAAAGCCACTTCAGGCATGTCTGACATACAATCTCGGACATGTCTAAAATTCTGCAGATAAAACTCAGACAAGTCTGACTCTCTGGGACTTAGAAAATTTTCCTTAGTCCCTAGGAACAGAGCCATTTCGGACATGTCCGACCCCCAGGTTCGGACAAGTCCGAAACTTCACTGGAACTCTCACTGGAACCCTTCCAGTGCCAATTCGGACATGTCTGACTTACAGATTCAGACATGTCCGAATTCCAACAGAGGGCATTCGGACATGTATGACACCACAAGTCAGACAAGTCCGCCCATGCCACAAAGGCCCTACTAAAATCTTCTACTAAGGGGTTGAGCACCCGAATGACTCACTAAGTGTCTACGCGTCGTGTCCCTCTTAATAGTACGGTTTTTCCTACTACTCAAGGAGAAAATAGAAAACCCTATTTCTATTCTTCTTCGCCACAACTTTTCTCCTTTTGCCGTCTTTCTTCAAAGCTCCATTCCGTACTTCGGATCTGCGCTCATGCTCAACCAAGTTCATTAGCACTTTAATGGTTCATCATCAATCCACCAAAACCCACAAGGGACCTAGATGCACTTACAATTGGTACCCTGATACCAGGTACCCATAGTTACCGTGATTAATACTACAGAGTTCCACATATCTGAGCTGAAGACTTTCGAAGGCCTCACGTGTCCAGTGGCACTGAACATGCCTCCCTCGTTTGGGCAGCTCCAGCACTGCCATGTGTATCGTAGGGCTGGACCTGACTCCCTTCACAGGGAAGCTTCGATTATGCCACATGTCCAATGGCCCCGAACCTAACCCCGAGTAGAGGAAAGCGCCTGTGGTACCACGTGTTTAGTAGGTTCGGACCTGCCTCCCCACAGAGGGAAGCTTCAAAGCTGCCACGTGTTAAGCCTTCGGTCCTAAGCCTCCAACAGGAAGACTGTCGGATCTCCAACAACACAGACATTCAAGAGGCTATTAAAATACCCGTTACAAGACCTGATTAACATGTCATTAACTCATTATTAATGGCACACAATCACATGACTTTGAAGGCTGGTAACGCCGCTATTAGGGTGCATTATTAGCCAATTAATAACAGTTTATACATGTAGATCGTGTATAGGTGATTAATTACAGTCGAGACCACCTGTCAGGCCAGGCATACCATGTAGCGACCAGTCCTCAGCATATAAAAGGACTGCGCTGCACTGTAAAGACAAGGCCAACTAAGTTCAAGCAAGCTTACACACATACTACACACTCAAACTCATCAACAACCACCACGTGGAGTAGGGTATTATGCCCAAGCGGCTCGAACCACGTAAAAATCCTCTGTGTCACCGTCTCGTTCTTAATCTTATGCGTCCCAACCGAATACGAACCTCCGCGGACTACACTTTAGTAGTACCGGAGGAAGTGTCTTAGTCTACACTTCGACAATATTTATATTGGAATCTAAATAACAAAGAAACAAGAGACAGGAAAACTAAACAACAAGCTCGGGCCTTTATCGGAGGCGGTTATTTAGCAACAACCGCTTGTGTCGTAGTTAAAAACCGTCTGCAAAAAATATATTGATTCAGGTCTTAATTAATATTCTTGATTAAAATAAGGGGCCTTTTAAAAGCCCAAATATGCTTTAATATCAAAGGTTCCCATTAAATTTAACTTGGTAAAACCTTTGATATTGGTCAGAACATAAAAAACAAATAACACTGGTTATTTGTCATTTTTCTATCTTGATGAATAGAATGATTTTTTCATTGAATTTTTCAATAGAACTTTTAAGTCATCATACCAATTTCTATGATTTTCTTCAGAATTTTATAATTTTTTTGAATCAATGTGTGTTCAAAATTTGAAGAATGCCTCATATGTATATGAACATCTGAATAGAATGACGGATAATTTGAACTTCGACATGTTGGAATGCTTTAAACTAATTAACAAAATTCATACATGTATAAATAAGACAAATATGTTCATACAAACCAATTTCAGTGAAAGATTCCTTTTTTAGGAGGTACAAAAATGTGAATAAGATGTGATATAAATTAATTTGATATTTACCAAAACATTACAATGTTAGCCATACAAGTTTTAAAATATTTGGTCCAGGTGGTAGATATTAATTTTTGAAGAATATAGAAAAAGAATCATCGAATTTGGACTCAATTTGCAAAATCTTTACATGTTTGAGTATTTATATTAGAATATAAATAAAAAAGAAGCAAGGGAAAAGAAAGCTGAAGAACAGACGGTTCTTTAGAAACAACGTCCTAAGAAAGTTCGTATCACAGGCGTTTTTTTCATTAAAATTTGCCTGTAAAAACGGACGCCTGTATGAAGGGTCCCTCAAGCACCGCAAAAAACCTAACCTGGGAGATTTTGTTTCGATGCCGCTAGGTTACCAAAATTTTCTAGCGTGCATGCGCCGATCCTTTATTCATCAGTTCATCAAGCTTCAAACAGAGAAAAGGTTAGAAGAGGCTTCTTCTTTACTGTCATGTGTTCCGGTTGTTGTCCTGTTTTCAGTTTCGTTTTGGTCAGTTTGGCTCCACCCCTCCCCCTCCACTTTATGTAGTTGAGACAAACACACTTGTAGTAAACAACTTCCATCGCAGAGAAGATGTAGTTGAGTCTCCCCTTGAGGTCCTCTATGAATTTTGTAGAAAAAGAAGTACATTTGAAGAATTAAAGGTTGAAGATGAATACAAGCACATCACATGTTTGATTAAATGTTTCAATGAATAAGCCCAACTATAAAAATCCATTGTGACCACTAGGAATTTGAGAAAATTATGAAACAAATTTTCTTGAACCCTTATGAACAGACTTACATGATACCAGTATTCACACATATGATACAGGCTAGTTATGTCCCTATAAATCACATTAAAGAAGACCTTTATGGAAAATTTGCGGCCAAATCTTGTAGTAGAAGATTCTATAAATCTTACAAAAATTCTATTATCACCATAGGAACTCTCTAAAAAATTTCAATATCGGAATTCCTTATCTTCTTGTTTTATAAATTCTGTTATTAAACATATCATTACTCTCTATAGAAAGCTCCAAAAATCCTCAAACCAATTTTGGTGTACTCTACTTGACTTGTACTTTACGTTGGTGAAAATTATCTGGTGTGAAAATACATAGTAATTTCTTTAGTTTAATTATTTTAGTATAAACGCACTAAAAAATTCTGTTATTGAATTATAAATTCTGTTATTGAAGCATGGACTGTCGAGTGTGGATGTATTACATGACAAGACCTGATCCTATGTACATTCAAAATATTGCAAATTTTATTGAAGCATCCATGGGACATGCAAAGATGCAAAAGATAGATGACATATTATGTCTATTTATCGACTGCGAAAATAAGATTGCTTGGATAAATACTATAGTAATCCAATCTCATTTGGTGAAAAGAGGTCTAAAAAAACTACACAATATGGACAGAGCATGGTGAGTTAGATACACATGAAGTCGATAAACATGATGAGAGAGGTTCAAATGACTATAATGTTCATATCGATGATGGTAGTTACAATCAAGATGGTAATGATGATGAGCTTGATTGTGATGTGATGTTGCATCACATCGAACTCTATGTATTGATTTCTATGGAAGCAAGCAAAGCTTTAAATAAAATTGAGACATTGCAGAATGCAGCGATGGAGCTTTTGTTGGTGATGTGTCCAAGAGGCAATCATAACAATTCGGGTTGAGGCCTATTGGATATTTGATCCATAAGTAATTAGGGTACTGATGGGCCTGCAACCTAAAAGCCCATTAGTACGCCTATAAATATGAGGGGTAGGATTAGGGGCTAATCATCCCACCACGTGACACCCCTAGCCGCTACCCCTCGAAGGCCTCACGCCGAGACCCTTGCCGCGCGTGCGGTGCTAGCACACCGACGCACGGCATTCCTCTCCATAGGTGTGGACTCCGTGGAGGCGCTGCTGCTACTGCTGCGCTGATCAGCTACGATGATTGTGATCGTCTACCTCCCCTGCACCGACGCACATCTACGTTCCGCTGCGCTGCGCGTCTAGTGGTAACGATTCATGACCTCTGTACTCGCATGTTTCCTGGTTGACGCGGTAGAGTGGCTAGAGTAGCGTAATGCCGATTCCCCTACAGTGGTATCAGAGCCAGGTTGCGTAGTTTCTGGTCTGGATCTTGTTAGTAGATGGGATCTACTGCAGACATATTCATACGATGAATTTTATCGCACAGTTTTTGGGGTTTGGAATTGATTAGAGTAGATTGTGATCGTATATGACTAAAGGGTCAATACGATCACAATCTACCGGCTGTGTGTCGCTATAGATCGTGCTCCTTCTCTGCTGTGTGCGCAAACTGTCCCTATCAGCTGGAATCACCATCGTTTTGATGTCTGCTATAGCGATTACATAATATTGTTTTGCGCTAGAAATCGTTCTACGCTTAACTTGTTTTTGCAGGGAATGAAGTGAATGGTATGGCATTAATGTGATGTGATGATCTGTGTGTAAATTCGTGCAGCCTGCGTGTTGCAAATTTAACACAACTTGGTTGAGGTTGTCACATAATTGTATAATGACCTGCGTGTGGACCTGTGATGCTTGATCTCTCATGTAATTTATTTGGTAGATATTAGTTGTATTAGCTTCTTTTATTATCATGGAGATGTCTTTAAGCATGGTGGAGATGGAGATCACCACAAGAAGGGAGGTATGGCAGCTCAGATCTTGATGGAACCATGGCGATGGAGACCATTATGATTCTATAGGCCATACTATTCACAATGTGATATGATCATATGCCTGTGATGCTTATTACTATTCTTTCCATGCTTTTCATATGGTGGATGTTTTGTCATGATAGAATAGCTTCCCTCACAAAAGTTGAGCATTTGATGCCATTTACCAATAGCTGCACCTATGTTATTTTGATTGTTGTGTGGTAGGTTTGCCAAAGCAAAGTACCATCATCTATCATAATTCATAGGGTGAATGTTGGACATTCACATGCATAGTGTTTGTTTAATCAACAAAGCTATCAAAACGGTTTTGGGCTTTATGGCATAGAGTTCGGAGCCGGGGCATTGGATGCCACCCAACAAACAAGAGGCATATAGAGATATAATTAACAATGGTTGTTTACCTATGTTACTAATTTCCTAGCAGTGAAGCCAAAGCTCAGTAGGAATTAGTGAATATGGATCTTGAACCACTATATGTCGTTAGAGGGAAGACGATGATCATATAGTGGTGATATCTTTTATTAAACTGTTAATAGAAGATTGGTACATAACATAGTGCTAAACCTTGCATATTTTTTTTCTATTGTAGATAATGTCTGCTAGTAACAATTCTGGTTTCAATTTGTGATCTGTGCTTGAGAAGGAAAAACTCAATGGAGCTAACTTTATCGATTGGTACCGCAACCTGAGAATCATTCTTAGGCAAGAGAAAATCGAGTACGTTCTTCTGCAGCCTTACCCTGATGACCTCTCAGCTGATGCAACTAATGCAGCACGTAGAGCTTATACGAAGCACTGCGATGATGCGCTTAATGTAAGCTGCCTCATGCTCGCCACTATGTCTCCTGATCTGCAAAAACAGTATGAGCATATAGATGCTTATTCTATGATTGAGGGACTGCATGGAATGTTTGAGAATCAAGCAATGGCTGAGAGATACAACATCTCAAAGTCCTTTTTCTCATGCAAGCTGGCGGAGGGTAGCCCGGTCAGCCCTCATGTAATCAAGATGATTGGTTACATTGAAACTTTGGGCAAACTTGGTTCTGAACTCAAGGATGATCTGGCTATTGACGTTGTTCTCCAGTCGCTCCCACCGAGCTACGAGCCATTGATATTGAATTTTCAAATGAATGGCATGGAGAAAACTTTGGCTGAATTGCATGGGATGCTTAAAGTAGCCGAAGAAAGCATTAAGAAAACGCCACTCATGTGATGATGGTGCAAAAGGAGAATAAAAAGAGGTAGCGTGTGACGCATCCGAAAGGTAAAGGCAAGGGAAAGGTTCCCGATGAGCCTTCAAGCTCAAAGTCTAAACCAAAGGGCAAATCTAGCCCTTCTCCTGATGATGAATGCTTTCACTGTCATGGTAAGGGGCACTGGTTTAGGAACTGCAAGAAGTACTTGGAGGATAAGAAGAAGAAGGGAAGTGAGACTTCCACTTCAGATATAAATGTTATAGAAATTAACATTGCATTATCTTCTAGTGAATCATGAGTATTTGATACCGGATCGATGATTCACACTTGCAAATCGTTGCAGGGTCTAAGTGAGACTAGAAGATTTGCAAAAGGCGAGTTGGATGTTCGTGTCAGCAATGGAGCAAAGTTTGCGGTCATAGCTATCGGAATCTACCACTTGTCATTACCCTAAGGATTTGTTTTGGAATTGAATAATTGTTATTGCATTCCTACTTTGAGCAAGAACATTATATCTTCTTCGTGTTTAGAAGAAGATGATGGTTATGAGATTGTAATAAAGAACAGATGTTGTTCTATTTATTACAATAATATTTTCTATGCTCAATGTCCATTATTGCATGGATTATATGTTCTTGATCTTGAGGATAAAACTGTCTGTAACATTAATACCAAAAGGGCTCGACGTAATGATCTAAATCCCACTTTTATTTGACGTTGTCGCTTAGGTCATATAAATGAGAAACACATTGAAAAACTCCATAAAGATGTTTTACTAAGCTCATTTTATTTTGAATCACTTGACACATGCAAATCTTGTTTGCTTGGGAAGATGACCAAAGCACCCTTCACTGGTCAAAGTGAGAGGGCGACTGACTTATTGGGACTTATACATATAGATGTATGTGGACCAATGAGTTCAATTGTCAGAGGTGGTTTTCAGTACTTCATCACATTTACCGATGACTTTAGTAGATATGGTTATGTCTACCTAATGAGGCACAAGTCTGAATCCTTTGAAAAGTTCAAAGAATTTCAGAATGAAGTACAAAATCAATTGGGCAAGACAATTAAACTTCTATGATCTGATTGTGGGGGTGAATATTTGAGCCATGAATTTTATGATCATTTAAAACAATGTGGAATTGTTCCACAGTTGACTCCACCAGGAACGCCTCAATGGAATGGGGTGTCCGAGCGGAGGAACCGAACCTTGTTGGACATAGTTAGGTCGATGATGAGCCAAGCAGATCTTCCACTATCCTTTTGGGGTTATGCTCTTGAAACTGCTGCGTTTACACTAAATAGAGTCCCAACTAAGTCTGTTGAAAAGACACCATATGAGATGTGGACCGGGAAACGTCCCAAATTGTCTTTCCACAAAGTTGGGGATGTGTTGTTTATGTCAAACGTTTGACGTCAGACAAACTCACTCTAAAATCAGACAAATGCTTCTTTGTGGGATATACTAGGGAAACCAAAGAATATTATTTTTATAATAAAACAGAGGGTAAAGTGTTTACCGCTCGCAATGGTGTCTTCTTGGAGAAAGAGTTTCTCTCAAAAGGAGTTAGTGGGAGCAAGGTGCATCTTGAAGAAATTCAAGAAATACCTGAAAATGTTTCGGCATCCACTAATCCTATACAGGATGTACAAGATGTTGTACAACCAGTTGATGAAACACCAGCCCCATGAAGGTCTACGAGGGTACGTTGTGCGACTGAAAAGTTAACGCTTCTAACCAAGGAGCAGCATGACATGGTATTGTTGGACAATAATGAGCCCACGACCTATACTGGAGCAATGACGGGACCTGACTCTGAAAAATGGCTTGGAGCCATGGAATCCGAAATTGAATCCATGCATGAAAATCAAGTTTGGAACTTGGTTGATCCAATCGAAGGTGTGAGACCTATCGATTGTAAATGGATTTTCAAGAAAAAGACTTATATGGATGGAAATGTTCACATCTATAAAGCGATTGCTGGTGAAAGGTTTCAAACAAATTCAAGGTGTTGATTATGATGAAACTTTCTCACCCGTTGCAATGCTTAAGTCTGTTCGGATTCTTCTAGCAATCGCTGCATATTTTGATTATGAAATATGGCAGATGGATGCAAAAACAGCCTTTCTTAATGGAAGTCTGACTGAGGATGTGTACATGACACAACCTGAGGGTTTTTTCGATCCTAAAAATGCTAGTAAAATATGCAAGCTTCAAAAGTCCATCTATGGACTGAAGCAAGCATCTCGGAGTTGGAATCTGCATTTTGATGAAGTAATCAAAGGGTTTAGTTTCATCAAGAACGTAGAAGAACCTTGTATTTACAAGAAGTTTAGTGGGAGCGCAAATGTATTTCTGGTCCTATATGTAGATGACATATTATTGATCGGAAATGACATTCCAATGCTTGATGATGTTAAATCCTCATTAAGAAAAAGTTTCTCAATGAAGGATTTAGGAGAGGCGACGTATATTTCGGGCATAAAGATCTATAGAGATAGATCTAAAAGGCTAATTGGACTAAGCCAAGAGACATATATTGACAAGATATTTAATCGGTTCAATATGCAAGATTCCAAGAAAGGTTTCTTGCCAATGTCACATGGCATTACTCTAAGCAACAGTCAGTGTCCTTCGACACCTGATGAGCAAAAGAGGATGATAGTGATTCCTTATGCTTCGGCTATTGGATCCATCATGTATGCCATGCTATGTACACGCCCAGATCTATCTTATGCTCTAAATATCACGAGCAGATATCAATCAGATTTTGGTGAGGCTCATTTGACCGTTGTCAAAAACATCCTTAAGTACTTAAGAAGAACTAAGTATGCATTCTTAGTCTTTGGAGGTGAAGAAGAGCTCGTTGTAAAAGGTTACACCGATGCCAGCTTCCAAACTGATAAGGATGATTCTAGATCACAATCCAGATTTGTGTTCTGCCTCAATGGAGGGGCAATGAGCTGGAAAAGTTCCAAGCAAGATACAATAGCAGATTCAACCACAGAGGCAGAGTATATTGAAGCTTTTGAAGCTGCAAAGAAAGCTGTTTGGATCAGAAAATTTGTTTCTGAGTTGGCTGTTGTTCCTAGCACGTCCAGTCCTGTGGATCTCTACTGTGACAATAGTGGAGCCATCGCATAGGCAAATGAGCCTAGATCACACAAACGATCCAAACACATACTACGACGCTATCACTTCATTTGAGAGATCATCGACAGAGGTGATGTGAATATATGCAAGCTGCACACGGATTTGAATGTTGCAGATCCGTTGACAAAGCCTCTTCCACAATCAAAGCATGAGGCACACACGAGATCAATGGGTATTAGATACTTACATCAGTGATTATAGTGTGTAGTGGGAGACTTGTGTCACAACTATGTTTATGTACTATTAAATAAATTGTTATATGGGTAATCATTATTTACATTGATCATCAAGTATGTGACTTCTTCGTGAATCTCTTTGTTAAAAGTAATATTAATCTAGATGATCCCCAGTCTATATCATTATATGAGATAATTATTGCATACAGACTAGCACATGTATTAATTGATGATCACGTTTCACGGATCATAGATACGGAGATATCGAATTAATAATGTGAACACATGTTAGTGATCATGGTGTTGGATTTACACACTCCAAGACAATGCTGGGATTTTTATTTCCATATGTGCCATCAGTTGGTCTTGAGTGATACACCTGCTAGATCCTTAGACCTGAGATCACCATTGTTTCTCACTATGCGTACTTGTGTACTTTGAGACTACCAAACGCTACTCTGTAATTGGGTAGTCATAAAAGTAGTCTTCAGGTATATAATGAAACATAGAATGGGATGTACACGGATCAAGATGGGATTTGCCCCTCCTTAATAACAGGAGAGATATCTCTAGGCCCCTCGAGATAGTTGGATTTGAAAGTGCGTGGCCATGCCAAGGTGATTAAAGGTTAATCACAGTGACTAAAAGTTAGTCACGGAATGAATCCACTATTTGATCGAGTGAATGGTCGAGCTATCACAAGGATGGCACGCATCTCGCCTTGAGCTTGACTAGTATCATGAGGCAAAGGGATTAGCATGTTGAATGTATCTAGGTTCGGTCGATATGATCTTTATGTATATTCGGGAGTCAGTATGTCCTGCTAGGTACCTCTACTGACTTGTGGTTGGAAATGGTTTCCATTCACAACCGACTGCACATGAACCTAACGGTTCACACATTTATGGAGTTGGAATATCGAAAATCTTGGCTAGATGATTGTCCCAAGTGCAAGTGGTAGATTGTTGGTGATGTTCCCAAGAGGCAATCATAACAATTTGGTTCAGGCCTATTGAATATTTGATCCATAAGTAATTAGGGTACTGATGGGCCTGCGACCTAAAAGCCCATTAGTACGCCTATAAATATGAGGGGTAGGGTTAGGGGCTAATCATCCTACCACGTGACAGCCCTAGCCGCCACCCCTCGAAGGCCTCACGCCGAGACCCTTGCCGCGCGCACGGTGCTAGCACACCGACGCACGGCATTCCTTTCCGTACGTGTGGAGTCTGTGGAGGCGCTGCTGCTACTGCTGCGCTGATCGGCTACGACGATCGTGATCGTCTACCTCCCCTGCACCAACGCACTTCTACGTTCTGCTGCGCTGCGCGTCTAGTGGTAATGATCCATGACCTCTGTACTAGCATGTTTCCTAGGTGACACGGTAGAGTGGCTAGAGTAGCGTACCGCCGATTTCCCTGAACTTTTATATGATGAATCAAAGGGTTGTGACAAAGAGTTTGATACATTGCGTGCAATCATAGAACTACTAAAATTGAAAGCCACACATGGATGGTCCGACTGTAGTTTCATTGATCTTTTGAATATTTTAGGAGAAATTCTTTCAAATCCAAATAAACTGCCCAAAAGCACTTATAATGCAAAGAAACTTCTTTGCCCAATGGCACTAGGTGTGACAAAAAGACACACTTGTGTGGACCATTGTATTATGTATTGCAAAGAGCATGAGCTCGCAACTAGATGCCCCATTTGCGGTGTCAGTACATATAAGAAGGGCTACAATCACCAGTATGCTACCAACATGAATAAGTCCGAGAAGAATAAGAAGTTTATTATTGGCCCAGAAGGTGATGATGATGATACTTCTAACAATGTAGATGGGAAGAATAACAGAAAAATTCCTGCCTTGGTGATGTGGTACTTTCCAGTAATTGGTCTCTTGAAGCATTTGTTCTCGGACCCTATTGAGGCTGAACTGATGTTTTGGCATTCCGAGCAGCGCAAGAAGAGTGAAAATATATTCGACACCCAAGGTGATGCAACCTAGTGGAAAATTTTTGATATTCACTATCCATAATTTGCAAATGAAATAAAAAATGTAAGGTTTGCCTTCGGTACAGACGGAATGAATCCGTTTGGTGAAAAAAAGAGCATACACAACACATGGCTCGTGGTCTTAACGATGTACAACCTACCGACATGGTTATGTCACAAAAGGAAATATATTTTGTTATCTGTTCTTATTCAAGGTTTGAAACAACCCGACATCGAAGGATGTGTTCTTGTAAACTTTAATGGATGATATGGCGAAATTGTTGAATGAAAGAGAACGTACATGGGATGAGTACAAGTGGGAGTATTTCATGTTAAGAGCAATGATATTCGTTACCGTGCATGATTATCCCGGACTATTTACATTATCGGGACAAATGAAAGGGAAGAAAGGTTGTGTAAGGTGCGTGGATGGAACTTTATTTCTACACCTCACTTCATCCAGAAAGTCGGTGTACATGAGACACCGGCGGTTCTTGACAGATACACACAAGTATAGGATGATTAAAGAACAATTTGATAACAAAATTGAAAAAGATACTGCACCAAAACTTTACATTTTACACTGAGGAAAAAGACGGTAACAGTGTTGCACAAAATAGTGGTGTTCGTATAGAGGCTTATGGTCCACAAGGGCAGAAGACCACATACTTCAGGTTCATAGAGGAATTATGGGAACTCGATTATGGCAAAAGGATGGTAATGCCCGTATTTAAGTGCCAATGGGTCAAACATCGAGATGGTGTGAAAGTGCACAACTACGGGCTGACTCTGGTAGACTTGAACAAAGGGGTTATAAAGATGACTCATGAGTTCTTGCCGATCGTGTTGCACAAGTTTTTTATGTACAAGATCCAGGAACTGAGAAGATGCGCGTAGGTGTTTCTAGAAAGCAAAATATTATTGGGGTTGAGAATGAGGGAGATAATGAAGAGGAATATAATCAGTTTGAAGATATGTACCTTTTCACCAAACCATAATACATCTAGCGCGTAGAGAGAAGCATTAAAAAGGATTTGAAGCCCTATATGCGAAGAACAAAGTATGCTATATTTTTATATATTTGTATCCTCTGAAATCAATTTAGAACAATGCTCTGTTTCAGCTTTAGATAGCATGTTTCAAAAATTATTAAATTCATCTATATAGAGAAGACTAATTTGGACAAGTGATCCTTTTTGGCTTGCCTATCATATTTATCACCTTCAACTGTTCCATAAGTTATCAAATTGTATGTGTATACAAATTTCTTCTGACCTATGATGCTGATGGCTTGTGTTCCAACAGCTGAGTTCTAAACAGCATCTAGAAGCACAACTCTTGAAGCTCCTGTCAAGCTAATCCCTTCATAGCAAGCTCTTATAGATGCAAGTAACACCCGGGACTCATCATTTGGATTGTTAAAAGCTTCAAATGAAGCCTGACAATACCTTGGAAGGATTTTCCAATCCATTTGAAGGATTTATTTCCCTTCTCCCCATGCAAAAACTTACGAAGATGCTACTTTATTAGTTCTAATGGCTGAATATATTGACTAAAAATAAGTACCATCTGTAAAAGCCCTAAATTATAATGCAAAGTTCAGATGTGAGATATTGAAATTTGGAGGGGAAAAGAAATAAAAATTTGAATGTGAAAAATTCAAACCAATTTAAACCTCAATTGAAAGAAATCAAAAATTCAAATTTAGCTCATGTTCAAATTTTGCCAAAATAAAGTTCTGAGCTCACCATTAGCTTTCAAATATTCCAAATAGTATCCCTGCAAATTTTCATAATTTTAGAAGCAAGTTTGCTATTTAATTGAATAGCTTCTTTGAATTCAACTCAAATTAAAATTCAAATTTGAATTCAATTGAAACTTTGTGAACTCGACAATCTGATTTCAGAATCAATTTCTACACCCTCAAATTAGTCTTCCATAAAGTTTCTAGAATTGTTGGACACAAGTTGGTAGGATATTTCTTTGTACAGAGATAGTTTGAGTGGAGGGGGCTGTGGGACCCACTTGTCATCCAGTGACAACAGAGTCAGGCGTGTTCCATTTCTCTGCTCCTCCCATGGCGACACCACTCCATTTGCATGTGCCACCTCCTCTCAACAGCCTGTCCAAAGCCTGCCCTTGCCCTTATAAACCTAGCATGTGCCATTTCTTCATTCTTCTCCCTCGGGTCGGCATTTCTTCCCTGTTTTTCGTCCGCCCGCCCGCACAGCACCACCTCGCCGTGGTTCAAGCTTGCTGGCCAAAAGAAGCTGTGTTGCGCCGTGCTCCAAGAAGAGAAAATAACCCAACTCGTTGCTCTATCATCTCCACCATTCGGTCTATCGTTTTGCTCAGTGTATTGCCCGTATTTTGATGTTCCGCGAACGTCGTCGTGCAGCCGCCATTGACCTCCTCTGTTCCACCGCGGAGCCGAGGTTCTAGGCCGTTCCACTCTTCCCCGTCAACTACAATCAGGTGCACAATGACACATAGATTCTACTGGTGAAGTTTCAGCCTCTATCCTACCTCCTAGTTTCCGTATCTCAAGTTTCACCGAGGCTAGTTCTGACCGAGGTCCCTAGATCATCGGTTTAATTCTGTTTCTTCATACAACTATTTTTCAATCCAATCAAGTAATACCTTCTAGATCTTCCAGCGCACCAGCTTACCAAAAATGGATGGAGGTCATCGAGAGAGGAGGTCGGAGTCCCCGCCGCCAATAAAAATTGCTCTGTTCACCGTCGGGTTGAAAGTTGCAATCCATTCCACCCCAATTTCTTCTCATTTTCGTGTTCCTTATGCTGCCAGGAAGCTTCTCCAGTTATTCCCGTATCATTCAAGCTTAGTTCGAGGTTCATCGACCCTCGTCGGAACCCTAACTTCGCCGCCATCGCGCGTAGAGTTCCGGTCACCGCCGGCTGGCACCAACACTCCAGCATACTCAGTGCACATTTTTAGTCATAGGCGGTCGGTACCAGGTGGGAAGATGCGCGGGAAAGCGGTTCCGGCGACCCTCGTCGGCGTGCGCCGCCGCGCCACCCACAGGCGACGTCACTGCCCGAGGTTAAAGAAGACCCAGCCTGGCCCCACCTGTCGGCCGCTGTTGCCTCCTCTTCGGATCGGGTGTGGCCCAGATCAATCTTGGCTGCGGTTTATCCCTATGAACTCTCCTGTGGCTGCCACCGCATTGGTCCATTTGAATCTTTGAGGCCCCACTGTCAGCCACTCAGCACGAACCATTGGGATCTACTGTGACCATTGATCTGGTGTGGCTACATGGGTTTAGTTATGTGGCAATTGTGTGGCTTACTCTGGATTGGCTGGTCTAAATCAGTAGGCCCACAGCTCAGCCACACAATGTTTTTCTATTTCAAATTAATTCCAGAATTATGCCAAACATTAGAAAATGATACCTCTCAGTAGAAATGTCCACAAATTCCAAAATAAATTTTGTTAGAACCAGCATGAATATTACATTCCATTGGTGCACATGGAATTTTATGAAAGTCCATAGAAATTTCTCCATAATTCAAATAATAAAAATGATTATAGAATTGATTACTATCATTCTGCTCTTTGGAAATTTACCAAAACTTTCCAGAACCTTCATTTGAATATCCTTGAACTCCAGTAAGAATCTCAGGGTCATTAGACTTAATTTACATGGTCTGATCACCTGTGTATTCTCTATGCACATAAAAATAGTCAAATTCATTTATAATTTGTAGAGAAACTTGTTGAAACTTCTAAATTGAATATCTCTCAGTATAAAGCTTCAAAATTTTTCAAACCAACTTTATTGGCTTGATCTTTACCCACACTAAACAGAACTACAACCCAATCTTCATGAATATCCCTAGATTTTCCTGTAGAGCCCTTTAAATAAAATCATATTTGATTTTTATCTGCTGATTCACTTCATAGAAAAATCTGAGATTTTTCCAAAATGTTCGCTGGTAAGTTTCTGAATTCCAGTAAAAATTTCAGCTTCATTGGACTTTATTAACCTAGTTCAATCTGATGATTTTCCTAACTGCTCACAGAATACCCAAAAACAACAGAAACATTTTAGTAAAATATCCCAACTTATAAAGTCAATATGTCACAGTATAATGCTTAGAAAATTATGAAACAAATTTCCCTAGAACCTGTAAGACTCCCTCTTTATGGTACAACCACTGGTAGCCATGATAGACCTCTAGAATTATAACCAAAATCCAGAGAAGGCTTTTACTTGTTGGAATTTTAGAGACAACAAGCTTCCTTGAACACCTCCAATTTTTGGTACAGATCTTACTCATAGCACCTAGTGTACACTGTAAAGATCCCAAAGCCAATTAAAATCATTACATACCTAATCAATGTTAACAACATCTTTTCTGCAGTATCTATTTCACTTCATATGTCCATTGCCTAAGTTCATCTTGTTTCCTTTCTGTTACTGTACAGTCTAGCAACAAAACTTCAAGTACTAACTAATATTAATCCTTCTTGAGTTATAATCAACTTCAATTGTTATATTAATAAATTTCTATCTCTTAATTGCATATTATTTTGATAGTGTTCGCGACGAAGGTGCCCAATGAGAAGCACAGCACGGAGGAGTGGAATTCTCTATTGGATCTGCTGTGGCATGAGTTCTCGACGAAGGCTACTAAATGACCGTCGCTGACTTTTATTCCAACTGAAAGGCAAGCCCCGATTTGCATTTAAGTGCCTTTTTAAAGTTTTGCTTTATACATACTGTATTGAATAGACTTGATATGTGCATTATATAGGTCTATGTGGACTGAATACTCCACATGCATAACCAAATAATCCTTGGAGTGGATGGGTAGTATAAGACTCCATCGTATTATTATTGCTATGATTAATGTTAAGTTAGAAGATCGGTAGAAGTTGAGTATGTTGCACACTACTCGCGAGATTGGTCATATTTTATCGACCACAAGTCAAGTAGTTGAATTCTACTTGCGAGAGAAGTCGAGTGAGGGAAACCTACTAGCAACAGGTTACTATAACATTAACTCTTTAATATGAGATGTGGACGGGGATTTGTGTAGGTTGGTTTGCCCACATCATGCCTGCGTTGGTAATGACGAGGCAGGTGTTGGGGAGATGGATTGGTAGCGCTGTCTGTGTTGGTTAAGGCCCGTCTTGTGCTTGGCCCTGTTGGACAAGTTTAAACTATACTGGGTGCACACTGGCTATATGGAACATAGGAAACCGATGTACCTTGATGATCCTATGTTGGAACATTTTCAATCGGCTTAAGCTGTTGGCTGTTAGTACAGTGGGAGGTAACTCGTTCATGAACATCTTACAGCTGAGATGTACCTTGAGGGAGCTCGTTGTTCGGGTTGATCGAACTGTTTTGATATGGGTTAGTCTTGGGAAAGGTGGTCGCGTACGACATCATTGGAGTGTGCCGTTGCAACTCCGAGTATGGGCCTACTTGTCCTGCAGTCCGGGTGTCTACTGGTTGCAATCACCGTCGCTAGCGGTTATTTGAGCATACTTGGACACTGAGTCTTGACGTAGTAAGAAAGAGAAATGGAGAGATTATGAATATGTTGCTATAAATAATTCTTTGTATTGAAACCTTGGCTGCCATAGAGATAGCATAGTTTAATTTACAGATATCCAAAACATTTAACTTGAATAAAGCTTATGTAACCTTGAGCAAGTATCATCGTGGGCGAATCGTTTCTTGTTTTATTGTGGAATTCACAATGATGCTATACCCATGGATCACGTATGCTACATTAAAGCTGACCACTAAGGATTTACTTTTGGCGAGTAATTCCTGCAAATTCAGCTTTCCAGCATATGGAGTTCCATGTTTTAGGTGAGACAGTTAAGTCTTGCTGAGCCTTGTGCTCACGATTGCTATATTGTGGTTTTTGCAGGTATTATTAGCTTACGCTTATGTTGTGGTTGTCCGTGAGATCTTGAGCACGTCGAGATGTGTCTCTCACGGAAACCTTGCCGTTGCTTTCTGTTTCGTGTAGCTAGTGAGAAGCATCCCCGGGCATGGACCGCTTATCTTGTGCATAGCTAGTTGAGAGTATGAGTATGTATATTCCGCTGTGTTGTATATAATGTTGTAAAAGAGGATCATCTTGTCAAATAAAATATTTGTGTTGGTTATTTTCTATGGCTTTTCTTGTGTGCTGTTGGGTGCCACATCGCACGGCACCACCCAATACGATTCTTGGAATATGTGGACCCCGATCCTCCACATCTTGGTATCAGAGCCGTATTGGGAATAGCACACTTGAAAAGCGCCTATTTTTGAAAACTACGAAGTAGTCGAGTGAGGATTCGTTATTATGCCCACATAAGGTCTATTGTAGTATTAGTTACTTAAGGTGACAAAGCTAACATATGTGTTATTATATTATGTAAGAACGCTCTGACGTTAGGTAAGCGGTAAGGTACGCCACCGCAAGCCGATGAATTGCGGTAAGCTCACCATGCGAGAGGTAGCATGTGTTTGTTTCCGTGGCTTGGCACGGAAATGTCAATATGAGTCTCTGAAACTTTCCATGTTTCTGAGAACATATGACACGCGGTACCCCAGCGTGCTTCAAAGATAGTGGGAGCCCCCCGTCGGGTGGGACATAACCCGATGCGCCCCTACTGGTGCAGCACTATGCAAAGACGTGGGACACGGTCGGGTGGTAGAAAACCTGGTCATGTACCTCGAGACGTGGCTTAACTCGAGGCGGCCCGTATGGAGTGATACGCGACGAATGTTTTTACTTTCATACATGTTATTGTGAACTGTTCGCTTGTGCGGGCTGTACCGTACGGTACCATATAATTGATCATTAGTTTGGGTGTAGTGACAGGTACACTAACCAAGTAGGTCGAGTAGAAAACGTTTGCGAGTGAACGTCATTACTGCCACCGTTGAGACGTATGCCGGAATACCGGCTTAAGATTTTTATTTGGTGAGGACGTAGTACCGGCATTGCATTCGGGTTACATCGGCACATCGATGGTTAAAATTCGTGCAGAAGGTGTAGCTCGCCACAAAAGTGTCAAGTCAATATCCAAAGCAGATTCCTATCTTGAAATGATAAAAATGAAATGTGAACCAAAACTGTCAACCTCAGTTCTTTCCTGTGTTATTCTGGCAGAAACTTAGCTCCAGATTGAAAAGTCATATCTCCTGATAGAATGATGCCATGAAGGTGTTCCATAAATGGTTGGAAATGTATGTGATTTTTCTAGATAATTTCTGTTCATGACCAGAGCAGGATACCCCTGGATCATAGCTAAAATTTGAAAAATTCAAAACCTGTCAAAACTGGACAGAAACTAGGAACTGTTTCTCTGCCTCTCACTAATTTGATCATAACTCTCAGTAGAAACATCTAATGAGGGCATATGATATATTTCTGGAAACTAGATGAGATATGTGACAATGTTGTAATTCAGAGTTTTGAGAAGTTCGGAATTTCGTGTATGAAAAACTGTGGACAAAACAGCCATATACAAAGGAGGTGCTATCAAAATTTCTCAGAAAAATCTCGGAACAATGTCAACTTTGGAAATTCAAATCTCAGTAACCAGAACTGATATTGAAGCAAATAAATACATTTTTGGAAAGGACAGGAAGTGAACGACAACTTTGTTGTTCACCTAGAGGCAGGATTTTGCCTCTAACTGGATGAAATTCTCAAATTTCTCCAGACTGGTCATTTGTGGCAGAACAGTTCATCATTGAAGCATAAGTTTGACGATTTGCGCGAACAAGAATATTGTTATACTTTCACAAAGTTCTTTACATGTTAATGTTTTCCTTATCTTCACTTATTGCTGAGATCGATCTTTGACTCATCCAAAATTCATTTGTGCAGTATGGTTCGTACTCGCTCATCGAGTAAGGTCGGAAGTTCTCGTCGAGACGGTAATGATTCCAATCCACCGCAGGCACCACCATCAACAATATTGGTGGATGTCATGTCAAAAATGTCCGAGTCTCGCCAAGAGAACACTAAGTTACTTCAAGCTTTGGTGCAGCAAGGCCTAATTCATCAAACGCAGCAAGTTATTCCACCTCAAAACAGTTACCTGGATTTATTGGCAACGCAACCGCCAATCTTCATGGAAGCAACTGAACCAGTAGAATCAGATCATTGGCTTCATGTAATGGAATCCAAATTTGGTGTCCTTCCCAATGATGATTATCAGAAGACATTGTTCGCTGCTGAACAACTCCATGGAGCTGCCAGAGCTTGGTGGGCACAATATAGTGTGACTCGCCCTGAAGGTCATAGTATATCCTGGATTGAGTTCCTTGAGGTTTTCCGTGCTCGTCATATTCTGACAGGGATTATAGAGACCAGTTATGAGGATTTTGTTGAACTCAAGCAAGGAGACATGGGTGTCCATGAGTATTTTAAGGAGTTCAACCGTTTGGCACGATATGCGCCCGACTATGTGAATACAGAAAAGTTGAGATGTGATCATTTCTTCAGAGGGCTAGGAGTGAAACTTTGAGCTAGGTTGGCATTGTTCAATCACGGCAAGTATAACGAATTAGTCGATGCCTCTATCCTACAAGAAAAGGAAGATCTTTGTCTTCAAGCAGAGAAGAGAAAGCGGAGTATTCCGCATGACAACACCAGTGTTGTTGCTCAGAAATATCGGTTGGTATATCGTTCGCCATCCGGTCGAGAAGGGCAGCCATCTGTTCGACCACCATCTCAAAGTTGCCCGCTGCTTTTATCAAGTTTTGAATTACCCCCTCAGCAGCAGCACATAAGTTCTTATCCATCTTCACCACAGCCAGAGATACCCAGTTCTCATCCACAATTCAGCGCTGAACCGACTAAATATCCGTAGTTCACTTGTGGACTTATGGGTCACTTTACTAGATATTGTCCAGAGAGAAATAGAAGTTGCAGCCAGTCATCCTTTCAACATTTAAGTCAGTTTCTCAATCAGCAGCAAAAGAAATCAAAGCTTGGCAGTGTCTACTATACTACCATTGAGGGTGTACCGCAAGGAGAACCCGTGTTAATGGGAATGTTCACTCTCAACCATATACCTATATTGATTCTCTTTTATTCTCTTGCTACACATAATTTCATAAGTCAATCCTTTGTGTTCATGCACCAGCTTCCAACCATTACCACCAAACATCACTATCTTATATCCTCACCCGGAGGTAATATTACCGCAAGCGATGTTATCTCCTGAGCACCATTATGTCTGGATGGTAGAATGTATCCCACTACTCTTATCATCCTTGAAGGTCAAAAGATTGATTTAATCTTGGGAATGTCGTGATTAAGCAACCACGAAGTTTTTCTAAACATCAGTCCTCACCCCATCGAATTCAACTCTTCAACTCACGGGCACCACACCTTAATTCTTGAGAACATGGTTCAAGAAAGTGCAGCAGTGTATCATCCTGAAACAAGAAATTTGGAAGACATTCCAATGGTCCGTGATTTCCCAGATGTATTCCCTGATGATCTGCTGGTTATGAAGCCCGACCGAGACGTGGAATTCAAGATTGAATTAATACCGGGAACTACACCTATCTCTCGACGACCATATAAAATGGCACCTAAAGAGTTAGCTGAATTAAAAGAGCAGTTGAATGACTTATTGAGTAAAGGTTTCATTCACCCGGGCTCATCACCTCGGGGATGCTCGGCTCTCTTTGTCAAGATGAAGGACAAGACATTGAGGCTATGTGTGGATTATCGTCCACTTAATACCGTGACTATCGAGAACAAGTATCCACTACCACGTATTGATCTGCTCTTCGATCAATTAGTGGGTGCTAAGGTATTCTCTAAAATGGATCTTCGGTGTGGTTATCATTAGATTAAGATACGACCTGAGGATATACCAAAGACGGCATTCTCAACTAGATATGGACTTTATGAGTAGTTGGTTATGTCTTTTGGTGTCACACATGCCCCAACACATTTCATGTACTTGATGAATTCAGTATTCATGCCAGAGTTAGACAAATTCGTCGTGGTATTCATCGACAATATTTTGGTCTACTCCAATTCAGAAGAGGAACATATTGAACATCTCAAGATCGTGCTTCAACGATTGCGCAATCACAAGTTATATGCCAAGTTTAGTAAATCTGAGTTCTACCTTAATCAAGTTCCATTCCTTGGTCATATTATTTCAGCAGAAGGCATAGCTTTGGATCCGAGTAAAGTGGTGCAAGTGCTAAAATGGAAATCTCCCACCTCCGTACATGAAGTCCGTAGTTTCTTGGGTTTAGCGGACTATTATCGGAGATTTGTTCCGAGTTTCTCTAAAATTGCAAAGCTTATGATGGACTTATTAAAGAAGGGCAGCAAGTATGTATGGAGTGAATCATGTTAGGAAGCCTTCAAAACTCTAGTGAAGCATCTCACAACAGCCCCGATCTTGGCTCAACCCGAAACAACAAAATCGTTTGATGTTTATTGTGATGCATCCGGCATCGGATTGGGCTGCGTACTTATGCAAGATGGAAGAGTAATTGCATATGGATCAAGACAACTCCGAAATCATGAACACAATTATCCGACACATGATTTAGAGTTGGCAGCATTAGTTCTTGCACTGAAGATGTTGAGGCACTACTTAATGGGAAATCTAGTGCATCTCTACACAGATCATAAAAGTTTGAAGTACATATTTACTCAAAAAGAATTAAATATGAGACAACGGAGATGGTTAGAGTTAACCAAAGACTATGAACTTGAAATTCATTATCATCCCGGCAAGGCCAATGTTGTTGCTGACGCACTTAGTCAAACGTCTCACGTTCATAATTTGTCCATCGGTCCTATGGAAGAAGATGAACCAGGTTTACGTGTGATTCCATATGGAGCTTTGTATAACCTTGCTCTCATACCTACAATTAGAGAGGAGATTGTAGAGGCTCAGAAGAAAGACAAGGGAATGTATCATATTCAGAGGAAACTTAAAAGTAGAGAAATGAAATGTTTCCAACAAGACGAACAAGGAAATTTATGGTTCAAAGTTCGAATAGTGGTACCTCGGGACATGGACCTAAGGAAAAAGTTTTTGGATAAGGCTCACTTGTCCAAATATTCCATCCATCCAGGAAGAAATAAAATGTACCAAGATCTATGTACTATGGTGGACAAGTATGAAGAGAGAAATAACAAAGTATGTGCCCAAGTGTGACACATGTTGGAGAGTGAAAGCTGACCACATGAGGAAAAGCGGACTGCTACAAACATTGAAAATAACGGCATGGAAATGGGAGGATTTGACTATGGATTTCATTGTCAGATTGCTTCTCACCTTTCATAAGCACGATTCCATTTTGGTGATCGTTGACCGGTTAACTAAGTCAACACATTTTATTCCAGTGTATACATCGTACAATGCAAAGAAATATGCGGACTTATACATATCAAGAATTATGTGCTTACATGGAGTTCCCCGCACCATTGTATCTGATAGAGGATCGTTGTTTGTTGCTCGTTTCTGGGAGCAGCTGCATGCATCATTGGGAACAAAGTTAATTCTTAGTTCCGCATATCACCCTCAAACTGACGGACAAACTGAGAGGGTAAATCAGATATTTGAGGATATCTTAAGAGCATGTGCCATACACCATGGTAAAAATTGGGATGACAATTTACAGTTGGCAGAAATCTCGTACAACAACGGATATCAATCTAGTATCAAAATGGCACCCTATGAAGCTCTCTCCAGCAGGAAGTGCCGCACACCACTCAACTGGTGCGAATCTGGTGAATGAGTGGTATATGGAATTGATATGGTAAACGAAGCCGAAGAGCAAGTAAAAGTTATTCGAGCTAATCTAAAAGCCGCTCAGTCTCGACAAAAGAGTTATGTGGATAAAAGGCGTCGTCCTTTGAGCTTCAGCATTAGAGACCACGTGTATCTCCGTGTCTCTCCAATGAAAGGAATTCATCGGTTTGGAGTAAAAGGAAAGTTGGCTCTACGATTTATCGGTCCATTTGCTATCACTGAAAGATGTGGTCCTCTTGCGTACAGATTGGAGTTACCAATAATTCTAGCTGGTGTTCATGACATTTTCCACATATCCCAATTACGGAAATGTCTCAAACCATCTACTGACTTCCGCCTTGAAGAATTGGAAGAATTGAAACCGGATCTCACCTACGTCGAGCATCCAATCCGGATTATCGATGAAAAGTTTCGTGTCACAAGGAATCAGATGATGTGGTTTTATAATGTTCTATGGAGTAACCACACCGTCGTGGAAGCAACATGGGAGAGTGAATATTTTCTCCGCACAAAGTATCCGTACATGTTATCGTCATATCTCCGGTAATCTTTTACTTCCGTCTCTTTCAGTTGTAATCTCGGAACGATATACTTTTAAGGGTGGGAGTTATGTAAGAGCCCTTAATTAGAATGCAAATTTCAGATGGGAGATATTGAAATTTGGAGGGGAAAAAGAACTAAAAATTTGAATCTGAAAAATTCAAACCAATTTAATCCTCGATTGTGAGAAATCAAATATTCAAATTTAGCTCATGTTCAAATTTTGCCAAAATAAAATTCTGAGCTCACCAATAGCTTTAAAATATTCCAAATAGTATCCCTGCAAAATCTCATAATTTTAGAAGCAAGTTTGCTTTTTAATTCAATAGCTTCTTTGAATTCAACTCAAATTAAAATTCTAATTTGAATTCAATTGAAATTTGTCAAATCAACAATCTGATTTCAGAATCAATTTCTATACCTTAAAATTAGTCTACCATAAAATTTCTACAATTGTTGGACACAAGTTGGTAGGATATTTCTTTGTACAAAGAAGGTTTGAGTGGAGGGGGCTATGGGACCCACTTGTCATCCAGTGAAAACGGAGCCAGGTGTGTTCCATTTCTCTGCTCCTCCCATGGAGACACCAATCCATTTGCATGTGACACCTCCTCTCAACAGCCTTTCCACAGCCTGCCCTTGCCCTTATAAACCGAGCTTGGTGCCATTTCTTCATTCTTCTCCCTCTGGTCGGCATTTCGTCCCTGTTTTTCGTCCGCCCGCCCGCATAGCACCACCTCGCCGTCTTTCAAGCTTGCCAGCCAAAAGAAGCAGTGCTGCGCCATGCTCCAAGAAGAGAAAAGTAACCCGACTCGTTGCTCTATCATCTCCACCATTCGGTCTATCATTTTGCTCAGTGTATTGCCCGTATTTTGAATTTTCGTGGTCGTCGTCGTGCAGCTGCCGTTGGACCTCCTCTGTTCCACCGCGGAGCTGAGGTTCTAGGCCATTCCACTCTTCCCCGTCAACTACAAACAGGTGCGCAATGACACATAGATTCTACTGGTGAAGTTTCAGCCCCTATCCTACCACCTAGCTTCCGTATCTCATGTTTCACCGAGGCTAGTTCCTACCAAGGTCCCTAGATCATCTATTTAATTCCGTTTCTTCGTACAACTATTTTTCAATCCAACCAAATAATACCTTCTAGATCTTCCAGCGCACCTGCTTACCAAAAATGGAGGGAGGTCATCGAGAGACGAGGTCGGATTTAATGTTTTCCCTGCCGCCAATAAAAATTGCTCGGATCACCGTCCGGTTGAAAGTTGCAATACGTTTCACCCCAATTTCTTCTCATTTTTGTGTTCCTTATGCTTCCAGGAAGCTTCTCCACTTATTCCCGTATCATTCAAGCCTAGTTCGAGGTTCATCGACCCTCGTTGGAACCCTAACTTCGCCGTCGCCGTCGCCCGTAGAGTTTCGGTCACCGCCGGCTGGCGCCAACCACTCCAGCGTACTCAGCGCACATTTTTAGGCATAGGCGGTCGGTACCAGGTGGTAAGATGCGTGGGAAAGCAGTTCCGGCGACCCTCGCCGGCGTGCGCCGCCGCGCCACCCACAGGCGACGTCCCTGCCCGAGGTTGAAGAAGACCCGGCCCGGCCCCACCTGTCGGCTGCTGTGGCCTCCTCTTTGGATCGGGTGTGGCCCAGATCGATCTTGGCTGCGGCTTATCCCTATGAACCCTCCTGTGGCTGCAACCGCATTGGTCCATTTGAATTATTGAGGCCCCACTGTCAGCCACTCAGCACGAACCATTGGGATCTACTGTAACCATTGATATGGTGTGGCTACATCGGTTTAGTTATGTGGCAATTGTGTGGCTTACTCTGGATTGGCTGGTCTAAATCAGTATGCCCACAGCTCAGCCACACAATTTTTTCTATTCCAAATTAATTCCAGAATTATGCCAAACTTTAGAAAATGATACCTCTCAGTAGAAATGTCCAAAAATTCCCAAATAAATTTTGTTAGAACCAGCATGAAGAGTACATTGCATTGGTGCGCTTGTAATTTTATTAAAGTCCAGAGAAATTTCTCCATAATTCAAATAAAAAATACTTATAGAATTAATTCCTATAGTTCTGTTCTTTGGAAAATTACCAAATATTTCCAGAACCTTCATTTGAATATCCTTGAACTCCAGTAAAAATCTTAGGGTCATTAGAATTCATTTACATGGTCCAATCACCAGTGTATTCTCTATGCACATAAAAATAGTCAAATTCATTTATAATTTGTACAGAAACTTGTGCAAACTTCTAAATTGAATATCTCTCAGTATAAAGTTCAAAATTTGTCAAACCCCATTTATTGGTTTTACGTTTATCCACACTAAACAGAACTACAACCCAATCTTCATGAAAATCCCTAGATTTTCCTGTAGAGCCCTTGAAAGAAAAATAATATTTGATTTTTATCTGCTGATTCACTTCATAGAAAAATCTGAAATTTTGCCACAATATTATATGGTAAGTTTCGGAATCCCTGAAAAAATTTCAGCTTCATTACTCTTTATTAACGTAGTTAAATCTTAATATTTTCCTAACTGGTCACAAGATACCCAAAAACAACAGAAACATTTCAGTAAAATATCCCAACTTGTAAACTCAATATCTCACAGTATAATGATTAGACAATTATGAAACAAATTTCCCTAGAACCAGTGAAACCACCTATGTACTGTACAACCACTGTTAGCCATGATAGAACTCCAGAATTACAACCAAAATCCTGAGAAGGCTTTTAATTGTTGGAATTTTAGAAACAACAAGCTTCCTTGAACACCTCCAATTTTTGGTACGGACCTTTCTCATAGCACCTAGTGTCCACTGTAAAAATCCCAAAGCCAATTAAAATCATTACATACCTGATCAATGTTAAAAAGTTCTTTTCTACAATATCTATTTCACTTCATATATCCATTGCCTAAGTTCATCCTGTTTCCTTTCTGTTGCTGTCCAGTCTAGCAACAGAACTTCAAGTTCTAACTAATATTAATCCTTCTTGAGTCATAATAAACTTCAATTGTTATATTAATAAATTGCAAACTCTTAATTGCATATCATTTCGATAGTGTTCGCGATGAAGGTGCCCAGCGAGAAGCACAACCTGGAGGAGTGGAATTCTTTGTTGGATCTGCCGTGGCGTGAGTTGTTGGCGAAGGATACGAACTGATAGTCGCTGACTTTTACTCCAACTGAAAGGCAAGTCCCAGTTTGCATTTAAGTGCCATTTAAAGTTTTGCTTTATAGACACTGTAGTGAATAGACTTGATATGTGCATTAGGTCTATGTTGATTTAATACTCCACATGCATGAACGTATAATCCTATGAGTGGATGAGTAGTATAAGACTTCATCGTACTATTATTGCTATGCTTAATGTTAAGGTAGAAGATCGGTAGAAGTCGAGTATGTTGGACACTACTCGTGAGATTGGTCATATTTTATAGACCACAAGTCAAGTAGTTGAATTCTACTTGCGAGAGAAGTCGAGTGAGGGAAACCTACTCGCGAGAGGTTACTATAACATTCACTCTTTAATATGAGACATGGACGGGGATTTCTGTAGGTTGGTTTGCCCACATCGTGCCTGGGTCGGTAATGGCGAGGCAGGTGTTGGGGAGATGGATTGGTAACCCCATCTGTGTTGGTTACGGCCTGTATTGTGCTTAGCCCTGTTGGACAAGTTTGAATTGTACCAGGTGCATACTGGCTATATGGAACCCAGGAAACCGATGTATCTTGAGGATCCTATGCTGGAACCTTTTCAATCGGCTTAAGCTGTCAGCTGTTAGTACAGTGGGAGGTAACTCGTTCATGAACATCTCATGGTGGAGGTGTACCTTGAGGGAGCTTGCTGTTTGGGTCAATCAAACTGTTTTGATATGGGTTAGTCTTGGGAAAGGTGGCTGCGTACGACATCAGTGGAGTGTGCCTTTGCAACTCTGAGTATGGGCGTACGTGTCATGCAGTCCGGGTGTCTACTGGTTGCAATCACTGTCGCCCGCGGTTATTTGAGCGTACTTGGACACTGAGTCTTGACGTAGTAAGAAAGAGAAATGGAGAGATTATGAATATGTTGCTATAAATAATTCTTTGTATTGAAACCTTGGCTGCTATAGAGATAGCATAATAAAATTTAGATATTTCCAAACATTTAACTCGAATAAAGCTTATGTAACCTTGAGAAAGTATCATCGTGGGCGAAGTGTTTCATGTTTGATTGTGGAATTCACAATGATTCTATGCCCATGGATCGCGTACGATACATTAAAATAGACCACTGAGGATTTAATTTCGGCAAGTCCATTCCTGCAAATTCAGCTTTCTAGTCTTTAAAGTTTCCAGCATGTAGAGTTCCATGTTTTAGGTGAGACGGTTAAGTCCCGCTGAGCCTTGTGCTCACGATTGCTATATTGTGGTTTTTGCAGGTATTATTAGCTTACGCTTATCTTGTTGTTGTCCGTGAGATCTCAAGCATGTCGAGATGTATCTCTCACGGAAACCTTGCCGCTGCTTTTTGTTTCGTGTTGCTAGTGAGAAGCGTCCGCGGGCATCGACTGCTTCTCTTGTGCATAGCTAGTGGAGAGTATGAGTATGTATATTCTATTGCGTTGTATATTATGTTGTAAAAGAGGATCATCTTGTGAAATAAAATATTTGTGTTGGTTATATTGTATGGCCCTTCTTGTGTGTGTTGGGTGCTGCATCGCACGACACCACCCAATGTGATTCCTAGAATGTGTGAACCCCGGTCCCCACACCATCTCTCTTAGTGCCTCACACAAGCGATGAATCTAGCAACTTCGATCACAAATCTTGTCTTTGTTCCTTCATAGGGATTTTACCTTAATCTTACAAGCATAGATTTATCAATAAGTGAAGCTTCCTCATCAGATATGTTAATGACAGTTACAAGCGAAGGGAGTGTCGAAGCTAAAAAAATCTCAACAGGACTGAAGACAAAGAGATCCTGCATATGAGTGGCAATGTCTAGGTTAGACAGTGTGAAGCTATCAGGGAGCCTTCAACAACATGAAAAGTGATGCCAAGGTTATGCTTGCATCAACCCAGACATGTTGTGAGGGCATAACACATGTTGGGGAATCACGGTTATGCTTGCCCCAACATGCATAACCATGATGCCCCAACAAGTGTTACGCCCTCACAACATGCCTTAGTTGATGGAAGCATAGCCTTAGCATCACTTTTCATGTTGTTGATGGCTGCCATCATAGCTTCACGCTATCTAGCCTGGACATTGCCACTCGTATGTAGGATCTCTTTGTCTTCAGTCCAATTCGGATTTCGTTAGCTTTGGCACACCATTCGCTTATACCTGCCATTAACATGTTGGATGAGGAAGCTTCACTTATTGATAAATCTATGCTTGAAAGATTAAGGTCAAATCCCTATAAAAGGGTAAAAACAAGATTTGTGATTGAAGTTGTTCGCTTCATCGCTTGTGTGAAGCACTAAGAGAGATGGTACTGATTTTCAGTCAATATATTTAGCTAGTAATACTAATAAAGGAGCATCTTCATAAATTTTTCAAATGGACGGGAGGGAGAGAAATCCTTCAAATGGATGGAAAAATCCTTTTAAGGTATCGACAGGCTTCAATTGAAGCTTCCAACAATGCCAATGATGAGTCCCGAGTGATACTTGCATCTACAAGAGCTTGCTATGAAGGGATTAGCTTGACAGGAGCTTATCAACATCACATGCGGTTCTTAATTGATAGCAACCTATGAAAACAATGACGTTGCCCAAGCAGTTCTTCATTAAAAATGGCTTGTGATGTTTGAACCAGTACATGTAGTTTTTTATTAATGGCCGCCCGTGAAAATCATGTATTTACCCAAGCGGTGGATTATTAAAAATCGCCTGTGAAGTTTGTAACAGTCCAAGTCGTTCCTAATTAATACCCACCTGAGAATATCATGTATTTACCCAGGCGGTTGTTTATTAAAATTCGGCTGTGATGTTTAGTCATAATAGGCCATTATTGTATCATTCGTCACCACAATCGTATTTTTAACGGACCGCCTATATTTGAAAAATGAGGTGCCTGTAATAAGTGGTTTTGTAGTCGAGCATTGTCCTCGCCGTCTCCGTCCACACTGGGCGCCATCCTCACCCTCGGCGTCGTCGCCGAGCGCCATCCTCATACTCGCCTTAGCCGTCAGATATGCCCCTCTTCATACTATTATAGTGCGGTAAGATACTGTTAGATATGTTGCTCTTTGTATTGTTACTGTCTTTTTATTGTCATGTTACTGTTAGATACGTAGTATTTATCTTTTGTAATATTACTATTATAGTGTAGTTACTGTTCTTTGTACTGTTACGGTCACAATTGGATTCTTAGTCTTGCAGATAGATATGTTGCATAATTCATTTTGCAAGAACAATTATGAGGTTGTGCGAGACTAAACTTGGTATAGACAACCAGTATGGAAAACCAATTTCTCAATGCATCAATCCTAATTCCAATATAGACAACTAGTATTTTCAAAATGTTGCCCTTAAAAACAATGTGAAGGTCAGTGCATTTCGCAGCCATGTTATCCCCTTTAGCAAAGTTTTCTTGTCTGTATATAAATATGTATATATTGTATGTGTCAGGTTGGGGGACGCAATTGCGAAGAATCTACCACTCATCACGAAAGACTATGGAGAATTTACTAGTCCTCTTTGATGGCTATGATAGTGTCGAAGTAGTGCCTTCCCTCCTTGTCTTCATTAGTAGATACGAGCTGAGAGAAACTATGAATTGCTATATATCGAACTATATTTTGCAGATATACACACTATGAATTGCAAAGTATGAAGCTATGATGTGCAATGTATAAACTATGAAATGCAATGTATGAAGCTATGATTTGCAATGTATAAACTATTAATTGCAATATATAAGCTATGAATTGCATTGAATATATTTGTGATTGCTATTATTTAAATTTGATCAGGAAATTAGAAATAATAGTGTGTAATTAGTATTGTCCTACTGATTTATCACAGGCAGAGTTGTTTGTTATGACTCGTCTAAGATAATGCATCATCATAAGTGGCACGTTGTACGCAAACAACCGAATGTGGAAATTCATTAGCACATGTGCTTTCTAGAGCCGCCTGTGAAAATGGCCTATTTTCACAGGCTCTCAGTTTAGGCGGTTTTAAAATCCACTTGTGATAATATGTTTAGAGCCCTCGGCGATCAAGCTTTTTGTAGTAGTGTCGAACGCTGCTCCCTCCACATCAAGTGATACGAATCTTAGGATCATTACCCCTGCTGGTGGGCAAACGAATAGCCCCCAATGATCGGCCAATGGGTGCTTCCGACCTTCCTAGCGTCCGATGAATTTGCTAAACTCACCTCCTACATGTCTAAATGTAAATATTTACACTAATGATAAATAAACCCCTATCTTCCTCTCAAAAACAATAGAGACGGTGATATGATGAATAAACCCAAACTTTAAATAGTGATGTCATAATTCCCTTTATCATTATTGGGCTAAATGTAAATGTGTTGAAATGTTCAGAACAATGACACCATGTAGCGTAACCTTCTCCCTAACAAATGAGTGTCATGTTCAATATGCTTTTGTGCAACAATGGTGAACTCGGCTCCGATGGATGTAAAATGTGGAGAAATTTTCACAGTATAGGATTGTTAGCCTTGTATATTGGAACATGAAGCTCCTGAAGAAGTTGTTTTAATCAACACACTACGTAAGAAACCCAAAAAGGAGACAAAGATGGGCAACGAGCTCAAAGATGGTTGTCTCTAATATTGTTAAGCGAGACAAGCCCGCTCCAGCGAGGATCTGACATGGCTCGGTTGAACGTACAAGGAAACGCATTACTATACAGCCCGTCTTAGTTAAGTAAGTATCCGAGATGCGCCCTCTTCTCTGACAAACGGGAGTCTCACTTTACTTGAGCGTGACTCATATTTGTTTTGTAACTGAGACAACCCTTTCTTGGCGCTCGTCTCCTTTCATAATCGAAGCCAGCGCATCTTTCATACCCACCGGTCAGGTGCGTCACCTTTTGTCATTGAAGCGGGCTCGTCTCCAATTCCCTCTATAGAGAGATGTGCGTTAAATCAGTTCATCTCGATTTTCTATTGCCCATCTACGATCTCCCAGCTATGGCCAAACAAGTGGCTGCCAAATCTGCCCTGTTCTAGCCCTATTATTTCCCACTTTGGAGGTTCCCTTAAAAGTCTTGTGGTGATTATTAGTGGATCATTAAAAAAAGGGTTAGTACTCTCCTCCTCTCCCATTCCTTACTTTTTTTACCCCATTAGGTCTTGACTATTAGTGGCTTCAAATTTCTTTGATTTGGCTCTTCTTTTCTGTACGTAGACGTCGTCGGATTGAAGTTGGATGTATGGGCCGCACCTTTGCAATGAATATATCCAAGGGGTAGATGCATTTATCGATTTCGTAAAGAAAGACATGTTAGACAACATTAGAGGGACTATTTGTTGTCCTTGCAAGCATTGCAAGAATGAGAAGAGATATCGCACAGATGAAGTGTTGAGGTCACATTTGATTACGCATGGATTCATGGAGGATTATCGATGTTGGAACAAACATGGGGAGTAGTGGCTTAATGAAGCATAGATGAGAGATTCATATCTAGAGATTGAGGTCCCTACATGTGTCAAAGAAGATCACGACAACGATGTGAACATGCCAGATATATCAGGGTTCACCGATGCCGACATTGAATTTCAAGTTCATAACATGGAGGAGATGGTACGCGATGTTGAGAGACATGGCGATGATGATCTGTACAGTAAGGTGAACTTGAAAATTACAAGAAGATGTAGTAAGACTTGAAGAAGCCATTGTATTATGGATGTGCAGCTAGGTACAATAGACTGTTTGCGATGATAAAACTTTTCCAGTTGAAGGTGAGCAACAGATGGAGTGATTATAGTTTTAAGGCATTGTCGATGCTCTTTAAGGACATGTTATTCCAAGGCAACACAATCCCTACGACAGTTTACGAGGCAAAATAGATAATCTATCTAGAGAAGGAGGTGCCTACCAGTGTCGAAGAAGATCACGTCGATGATGTGAACATGCCAGATATATCGGGATTCAGCAATGACAAAATTGAGTTTAGGTGCATAACATAGAGGAGATGGTATGCAATGCCAAGAGACATAGTGACCATGATCTGTAGAGTAATAGTGAACTTGCAAACTTCAAGAATATGTAGGAAGACTTAAATAAGCTAATGTATCATGGTTTTGTGGCTAGGTACACCAGACTCTTAGTGATGATAAAAATTTTCTAGCTGAAGGCGAGCAACGGATGGCGTGATTGTAGTTTTAAGGAATTGTTGACGCTCCTTAAGGACATGTTACCGCAAGGCAACACAATCCCTACGACAGTTTATGAGGCAAAACAGATAATCTATCCACTGGGTTTCGAGGTGGAGAAAATCCACGCATGCAAGAATGATTGCATTCTATATCGTGGACCTGAGTACGAAAACCTCGAGAAATGCCCTATTTGTGGAGTGGACCGAATCAATCGTAAGAAAGATGATGGTGATGATGAGAATTGCAATAGAAGAAAAAGAGGGCCCAAAAAGGTGTTTTGGTACTTTCCTATCATTCCTCGTTTGAAGCGTTGGTTTGTAAACAAGGAGTAAGAATTGTTGCGACGACACAAAGAGAAGCATAAGCTTGATGCTGGAATGATAAGACATCCTGTTGATGGTACAAAGTGGCGAAACATTGATCCACAAAATCCTGAATTTGCCATTGATCCTAGGAATATAAGGATTGCAATGAGCACCAATTGCATGAATCCTTTTTTTAACAGTAGCACACGTAGCACATGGCCAGTTGTGGTAACAATTCTGAACCTTCCTCCTTGGTTGTGCAACAAACAGAAAAATATTATGATGTCAGGACTGGTACCGGGGCCACAACAACCTGTGAATCACATTGACACTTATTCAAGTCTCTGGTTGAAGATCTAAAGCAGTTGTGGTACAACGACGAAGTGCTGGTCTGGGATGACCACAAGTGTGAGTACTTTGGCCTCAAAGCGATTTTATTTGTGACTGTTAGTGATTCTCCTGTGACATGTAACTTGCCTGGACAGAGTATGAAAGTAGGTTGCGGAGGTCCACATTGTTTGAGATAAACAGACTCACAGTATTTGAGCGGGTTATGAAAAATAGTGTACATGGGACACTGATGCTACATTCTGTTTAAGCATCCATTTTGCAGTACGAAGGATAATTTCACTGGTGGCACCGAGAAGAGGTGTCCTCCACCTCATCTCACGGGCCATGAAGTCTATGAAATGGTCAAGGATATCCTTGTTGTCCTTGGTAAGCGGAAAAGGATTAGCAAAAATACCGACGAAGATGACATGTGGAAGAAGAAATTGATTTTTCGGGTGCTAACGTATTGGAAAGACTTAGACATCCGTCATTCGATTGATGTGATGCACGTTGATAAGAATGTGTGCGAGAGCCTACTCGAAACATTACTTAATGTGAGACCTGTGTGCTGAATACATTTGCTTTGGTGATAAAAGTTTTGAATACTACGAACTCTTTTAAACAAGGTCTGACGATAGGCCTGGCTTGTTTTGGTTAGCTTCGGCGCTAAGTCCTGCTGGCCTGACTAGCTTTGGTAAGCCCCGACACTAGGTCTGACTAGCTTTGGTTAGCCCCGGTTCTAGGTCCTGCTAGCTTTGGTAAGTTCTGGCGCTAGATCCTGTTAGTTTTGGTAAGCTCCGGTTCAAGGTCCTGTTAGCTTTGTCAAGGTTCGGAGCTTGATCGCATTGGTTCTGCTTTTAATTTGCAATGTTTCAAACTTTCTTTTTGTATTATGGAATGTTTTCTTAGTAATATTTTACTTAGTTTTTTGTATGTTTTGGTGGTTATTGCTGTTATCAATTTGCTATGGTTTGCAACATGCTTATGTGAGGTGCTCACGTAAGGTGTTGTGGTTTCGGAACTAACGAGAGTCAAGTCGAGGACTTGTGCTCGGAAATATCGGTTGTTTATTTATGTGCAGGTGTTTCTTGAGTTTAAGACATGGCTGGTGACGGGATCCATTGAAGTCTGGGAGAAATTGTGGTTGAGTTGATCGGGAGGTTGTGCAGCATGTTTGAATCAAGAACAATGCATATGAAGGTATCGTGGACATTGTTGTAAGATGTTTTCACGTGTGCAATGACTGCATGGACGTGGCTACATGGTTCCGAGGTGTGATGAAGAGATGTGAACGTAAAGAATTGGTCGGAAAGGTCCAACCGACTAGGTTATGGACTCAGGCTTCGACTGAGTCGTGTTTGTAAAAGCCCTAAATTTATTAGTGCAAAGTTTACATGGGATATGTAAAGATTTTAATAGGAAAAATAAATTAAATTGGCAATTAAAAATCAAAAAAATTCAAACTTTAATGGAAGGAATTTAAATATTAAAAACTAGGTCTTGTTCAAACTTTGCCAAAATAAAAATCTGAGTTCACCATTAATTTCCAAATATTCCAAATACAAACCCTGCAAATTTTCACAATATTTGGAGCACTAATTCTATTTAATTTGATGGGTATATTGAATTCTAGTCAAATTCAAATTTGAATTTCACATAAAACCTGTCCAAATTTGAAATCCAATTTTAGAATTTGAATCTCCATATTTAAATTGGCCTCTCCACAAAAATCTGGAATTTTTTGATCAATATTGGTGGGAGAATTTAAGGAGCAGAGGAGATAGGCTTAGGGGGATGTGGGACCCACTGTCTAGTGACTCCCTTATGTGAGTACTCTGTTTTCCCTGACTCCCCGCCATTCGACGTGCGGTGCTGCCTACAGCTCACCGTCGGGAAGCAGCTGCGTGGCACCCTGGTTGCGTGTCTCCCCTCCACTCTACTCCCCCTTATCGTCACCTCCCTGGCCGAAGGGGAAGTACCAGTTCATTCTTCACTCCCGAGTGCAACCCACCACCGCCTCCATGATCGCACGACTAGCTCGAAGTTCTTGGCGAATCCATTCGTCCTCCCAACAGGAAAGTGGTACTTAAGTCTTCCCTCTACCTTCTCAAGCTTTTGGTTCCTTGTTTGGTCGGCTACAAGGCATCATTTTTGCAGTTTTGCCGGCACTGTTGTTTGGCCGCCGTGAGAACGCTGCTGCCTCCCTATCGCGCCAACGCCACATACCGTCTCTTGAGCTGCTCCTAGAAGCAAAAAAGATCACCAGGACACAACCCTTCTCACGGTACAAACAATTCTTCGTTTCATTCTTGTATCAAGCAACTGATTCAAGTTTTGCTTTTGGCCTTTGCCCATGAACTAGCTTGCTTCTCTGTTTAATTCCCTTTCCACGTGCAACCATTCTTTAATCAGTTCATGGATATTGATCCATACCTCCTAGCGCACCCCTCTGCCAAGAATCAAGGGAGATAATCGAGTGAAGGCCGAGCGATTCATGTTTTCCCCGCCGCCAATGAAAATCCGTTGGTCCATCATTGAAGTCAACTTTGCCGGCAATTTCATCCCTTTTTTCCCCATGGTCATCTTCCTCATGCATCCAGGAATGTTCCCAGCCTTTCCCCGAGCATCTTGCGTCATTTCCGAGCAAGTTCGACATAGCCGAAACCCTAGCTGCCGCCGCCATCGTCGCGCCACCATCTCCGGCCGTCGCCGCCACGATTGGACACCACCATCATCTGACACGACCGATTTTAGGGCTAGGCGGTCACGGCCGAGCCGAATGGAGGTCGATGCAGCCAAGTCCGGTGAGCGCCGCTGCGGTTCCAGCGAGAAGCGCCGCCTGCGTCGGGAGGTAGATGAACACCCGTGGGCCCTGCTTGTCAGCGACGTATTCCCCCGCGCGGATTAGCTGTGTCTTCAGATCCAGTGCAGCTACGCGGGTTAACCCCGTGGCCCTCGGTGCGGCCCAGCTCTGATTGGCCCAATTTAAATGAGTGGGGCTTGGCTGATTTATTTCAATTTTCCCATTGGAAATTAATTCCAGAATTCGAGGAAATTTCAAAAATCTATTTCTCCTAGTAGATTTGCTAAAAAAATTCCAAATAAATTATGGTAGACTCATCTTGATCCCTAATTTGCAGTGGTGCAATTTTTAGACATGAAACTCCCAGAATTTTTATAATTAATTCTTTAGACTAATTTATAGGGAAATTAATTACTCCTGTTCTGTTAATTGTAAAATTCCCAATTTGGGTCAGGACACTCATAAAAATACACTTTATATACAGTAAAAATTTGAAGTTCATTGGACATCATTTACTGGGTTGATCAGTGTTCGAAATCTCTATATAGTTGAAATTTGGGAAAAGTACAGTAACCATTTCTGAATTTCTTGCAAACTTGTAAAGTCAATATCTCCCTGTAGAAATCTTAGAAAATTATGAAAAAAAATATTCTAGAACCAGTGTGACCCCCTCTACCATAATCAACCGCTGGTGGCCATGACAAAGCTACAAATTCATTCCCAAAATTCAGAGAAGCCTTTAATTGTTGGAATTTTAGAGACAACAAGCCTCCTTGAACATCTCTAATTTTTGGTCCAGATCTTCCTTGTAGAACCTAGTGTCCACTGTAAAAATTCCAACACCATGTAAAATAATTTACATACCTGATCAGTATTTATAAGATCTCTTCTATAGTTTCCATATCACTCAAGTACTTTATATATTGCATATCATATAGTGACCAAGATCGAGGATGACCCGGAGCCCTTGGAGAGTCTACTTCCTAAAGCTAACTTCCCCTCTGACTCACAGCCAGGCAAGCCCCGGGTTGCCTTTAGGTGCTATTTCAAATTTTCTATTTGTACCACTTATGTCTAGGATGAATTTTACGCATTAGGGCTAAGGTGCTTGTTACTCCAATTGCATGACCCACAAATACCATGGAGTATTGGGTAGGTCTAGAGCATGACGAGTAGACAATGCCATGCTAATGTTTTTAGCAATCCAGTAGAAGTCGAATAGTTGGAATCTACTCGCGAGATAGGTTTTATCACACGAGATGAATTGAATCAAATAATGGTTTAGAAATGTGAAATTGAGACCGAGCACCGGGTAGGATGCAGCGAGACGTGGTCGCATGTGCGTAACCTTCTTGTGTCGATTGAGGACCGATCCGTGTGCGGCCCTGCTGGACAAGTTTGAATAGTACCGGATGCATACTGGGCATATGGAACCCAGGAAACCAATGTAACTTAATAACTTAGATGTTGAGGCATAGCCCATTATCGATAGGGGTGGGCTGAGGGTAGTAAGGTGTAAATTCGCCGGCGGGCACAGACACGCTCCGTGCGGGAACCTTATGCCCGCGATGGTGAGACCGGTTCGTCGTTTGAGTTCTCTTGTGAAAGGTTGCTTCTTAGGCACGGGTGTACGTGACGTGTTATTCGGGTCTGTCCTGATCGGAATCACCGTCCCTTGCGGTTATTTGAGTACCGCTTGTTCATTGTGCTGTGACGTAGTAAATATTGAAGAAGTCAGGAGAATACAATGTATTGAAATATAATTGTTTTGCCACTATGATTGCTAAAGATTAGGCTCGTTAATGTTACCGTTATGAAACAATTAAGCTGCTGCTATTAGCATAAAAATGATGATGAATTTATATGTGAGTCATTTACTGCTATTTCCATCCCTATGTTAAGTATCCATGCGTATAGAGTTTCATGTTTAGGTGAGACGGTTAAGTCTTTCTGAGCCTTCGTGCTCACGGTTGCTATATTAAGTTGTTTGCAGGTGAGACTTATGAGAAAGGGCCCAAGAATGAGGTGATGCCCCTGTCGGGGTATACCGCCAAATGGGAGCCCTGCACGACGCACTAAAATTGAGTGTGGCTAGTGTGTAGCGTCCGTGGGCTTGACAGCTGCACTTTTGCATAGCTAGGTTGAGAGTTTATCTATGAATATTATCTTCCACTATATATTAAGTATTGTAAAAGACTTTTGATGTTTATATAAATAAAACTTTGTATTTTGTCATATTGTTTTCGTGTGTGCTGTTGGGTGCCGCATCGCACGACACCACCCTCTGCGATTCCTGGAATGTGTGGACCCGGTCCTCACATCAGATATGGAAGGTATCGAGTTGGTTAAGATAGTTTTCATGTGGTACATGAAGTTAGGTTTTTTTAGGAATGTGGGATACATTCCTAAGGTGTTTTGAAGTCTTAAGATTGCTTCTATCCGCGTATAGAAGAGTCTTAAGCAGTTATGGAAAGTTTTGATTCCTGAATTGAGTAGGATTAGAGTCCTAGTTTGGTTTGGGTTGGCCTTCAGGCTATTTATATAAGAAGCTCGTGGTAGACGACTTTGGGGCTGTTTCCCTTGTGTTTTGATCAATTCGTAGTTTGAAGGAACTTTTGTGCCTTGTTCGTCCGACTTGTTTTCCTCAAGTCTTTCTGTTCGAGTTTCTGCACAGCACTACCTTGCTTCGGTGGTTTTATCATAACTCGAGTTTTACAGGTCCGATTGACGTGATTCTTTTTGGGTTATATTCACAACTTGATTTTCTATCATCTGTGAAATTGCACGGTCATTGGATTTGTGGTTTCTGATCTACACGAGTTCCTTTGCAGTGTTCCAGAACTGTTTTTCTCTGGTAGGACAGATTGACCTTTCTTCGATCTTTTGATCAAAACTTGAGTTTCTCTCGACGAATTTTTGTGATTCATGTTGTGACGTCTTCATCACTTGATTCTCTACAATCTATACTAGTTTTGTCACAGTTGAACATGTTTAGATTAGTTGCACACACAGTTTCTTTAACAGATCAGTTTTCTGCTGAGGGGGTTTTCGTTGCTTCCACTTAAAAGTTTTAATCTACCATTCACCATCCTCTGGTAACTTTACACATGCTATTCGATCCTACAATTGGTATCAGAGCTATGGTGCTCTAATCTTGGTGATTCGCACGTGTTTTTGGCTAATCATCATGGACAAATACTCCGCAAAACCTTGTGTTTTTAGTGATATTGATTTTTAGGTTTGGAAAGCATGTGTAGAAGCTTTCATCCAGGCACAAGGCTTCGCAATGTGGGAAAAGATGTACAAGCCTTACGACGTGCCACCGAATGATCAAGTCACGATTACAAATTTAAGATATGTCGACAACAACAACAAAGCCCACAACTTGATAATCCAAGGACTAATCAGAGCGAATTTGACCGTGTTGCACACCTCTGATCGGCGTACGATGTGTGGAGAGCACTTTGGGACTACCACGAAGGATCCAACACGATCAAAGAGGTAAGACAGGATATGTTCAAGAAAGAATACATGCGCTTTGAGATGCAACCCGGTGTGTCTATTGATCACTTCTTTGCTCGCCTTAATAAAATTCTCAGCAACTTGCGTAGCGTCAATGTTAATTTTTAAGATGCTGAAAATGCTTGGCAATTGCTAAGTGTGTTAGACGTGTCAATCTGGGATATGAAAGTCACATCTATTCGGGAATCTATTGTCACGAGTACACTTACATTAGATGTGCTATATTCTTAATTGAAAACTCATGAAATTGACATAATCTCAAGTAAGAACCCCAACAAGTTTCTTGCATTTGTTTCTCAATGTGATATGCCTAGCTCCAGAAAATCTTCATCTAGCAATACACTTGCTTTGATGTCTTCACTAACCCTAGAACAGATTGAAGAATTTGCAGAAGAGGAGTTAGCACTCATCTCTACTCGGTTCTCAAAAGCATTGCAAAATGTAAGAACTAGAAGGAGATGAAGCTCTGGACCTCAACGATGCTTTGAATGTGGTAAGACAAGACACTTTCATACATATTTCCCTAACCTTTCAGGTCCTTGTACCTGTAATGAAAATAAAAATAAATTCAAGTCCTCTTTTGGCAACATCAACAAGAAAAAGAAGTATTTTACAGGACGCAAAATGATAAACAGTTTCATCACCGCACTTCAAGATCTTGGCTCGAGTGATGTAGACATTGGAAGTGATGAAGATGAAGATGATCTGGCAAACTTGTGTTTCATGGCAGGCAAATCAAGATCAACTATGGAGGATACAAAACATAACCGTGACAACGGAGAGGTATGTCCTACTTGTGATGAAACGTGTGATGCTATTTCCCGTGCAACTGTTATTGTTACGAAAAAGGACAAAAAGCTTAGGGACAACGCTATTAAAATTGAGTCAATAGAATTTGAAATTAATCATTTGAAAATCTTGATTCCTAGTGATGATTCTTGTTCCTTGTGCGATTAAATATATGAACAGTTGTCCTCCTTAAGAAGTGCACACTCCTCCACTCTTGATAAACTTGAGTTAGGTATTGAAAAGAACAAAAAGATTCCTACACTTAATGACAAGAACTTAAAAGATGCTTCTTTTTTTGCATTGATTTTTATTGTTGTACCTGTAATGATCTTGAAAAGAAGCTAAAAGATGCTATCAATGAAATTTTAATACCGAACAATGCTTTACGTGCTCATGGAGTTAAATATTGTTCTAATTGCAAATTAAAAGGAAAAACTTCATGTGAAAACTCCATAGAATTGTTTGTTGCGGTTGATCAATATGGACAACGCTCATTCTACCCCCAAAGCAAGCCTCTTTGCTAGACATACGAGCAAGCCGAGGACGGCTTGTTATAAAGAAGGGGAGAATGATGAGATCATGCACATTATCGTTGCACAAATAAACATGGCACAATGTTTATTTGTTTGGGATCCTGGCTCAATTGAATGGTCATGCTTATTTGATGGAGAACATGGAGATGGTGCACTATATCGTCCACCACCTTGGCCTCCTCCTTTGATGCAAACAAGAGGATTTGATGGCGTTGCATATATGGACCCACAAATGAGAGAAGATGAACTTGAGTCGAGGACAACTCCAATTAAGGAAGTGGAGGATGATGAGGACATCACTTCTATGGATATACAGAACAGTCCATTGAACATAAAAGTTGCAATCAATAGAATTCGCACACAACATTTAATTTCAGAGGTGAGCTCGTTCTTATATGTTTCCATATATATTTTTGAGAATAGATTGCTAACTAATAATTTAATTGTGATTAGGATACATGGAGTGATTCAAGGAGTAATTGGAGGAAGGTTTAGGGGCGTGGAGGACCTGAGGATACGCTAAGAGAAGATGGAAACCGACCCCAACTCAAAATCATGTCCAACTCGGAGTCCAGGAGCAGTATGCACTAAATTGAATGCTCAGGACGTATACAAACTCCGTTTTGGACATTCTACATACGAAAGGAAAGGGGAGAGAATAAAATTTCCAATGGTGCTGGTCCCATGTCAAAATTCTTTCGGAGTCGACGGGGATCGTCAAAACAAAATAGAGTTTAGAATCTGTCAGGGTGATGTGTGCCACCGTATTAGGTTATTGGGCTATCAACCCTAAGTCCATTATTTTTGTGTGTTAGGGTTAGGTCACGACCCCAACACCCCCTTTTACGTCCTTCCACCTATATATACTCCATTGTAGCCGCCATAAACAATGGGATTTTGCTTAAGATTAATCTGTTATACACAATTTCTCTGTTCATCAGTTTGTGAGACCCCAACTTAGCAATTCAGATTGCTTCTACCTTATTCTTGCTTGTGTTCTCGATTGCACTTGTAGAGATTAGCCTTCTTGGCGAGTTCAATCATGTGCATCACGGTTGATAACCAATGGAGCGGTGATGTAGTGATTGCAGGGGTTTTTTGTGTTCTACTCGAGAGCCTCGGATCATCAACGTCGAGATCTCCATCAATCAACTTATCCATTACCTTTCGGAAGATCAGACTCAACCTACTCATCTAGGACTATGCTTGATGAATATCAAACTCCTAGGAGATTTTGGGTTGATGCGGTGGCAACCGCTTGTTATGTCTCAAATCGTGTTTTCTTGCGCGCTAAGCTAGGTAAAACACCATATGAGCTCCGGTTTCGACATAGGCCTAGTGGTACACACTTTCAGGTCGTTGGTTGAAAATTCTTTGTTAAGAAACATGGTAATCTTGATAAATTTGAACCTAGATCCATTGATGGCATGTTTCCTGGTTATCCATCTCATACTAGAGGCTACCGTGTGCTTTTACTTGACACTAACAACATTGTGGGGACTTGTGAGGTGTTTTCTGATGAAGCTAGCCCAAGTACTGGCTCAAACATTGCAGGTTCGGATCAGTATCCTCTGGAGGAGGGTATTTTCAAAGAAGAAGAAGAGTTGGTGATATTGCCTGATAGTTCTGAAGCTGACACGTGTCCAGATCCAAACATTCAACAAGCTCCGACTACCATCTTTGCTGGTTCTGATTGTCCATAAGCCACAATTCATCAATCTGCGATGAACCTGATGAAGAAGAAGCTTGTGAGACATTTGTTCCCCTACGGATTCAAAAGAATCACCCCCCCCCCCCCGCAATAGATAATTGGAAGCTTGCATGAACGAGTTACAAGATCTGGGTTTTCCGACCCCAATTCTCATGCTTATTCTGCTTTTGTTGCTTCTTTTGAACCAAAGATATATCACATGCACTCACTAATGAATCTTGGATTATTGCCAAGAAAGAAGAGTTAGACAATTTTGAAATAAATAATGTTTGGAAATTTATACCTCCGCCTCAAGATCACACTTTAATTGGAACTAAATGGGTGTTTAAAAATAAACAATGTGAGGATGGGGTTGTAATTAGGAATAAGGCTAGATTGGTTGTTCAAAGTTTCACACAAATTAAAGGTCTAGATTTTGATGAAACTTTTGCTTCCTTTGCTAGATTAGAAGACATAAGAATTTTGTTAGCTTTTGCTGCATCTAAAGGTTTAAAGTTATATTAAATGGATGTTAAAAGTGCTTTTCTTAATGTCTATATAGATGAAGAGGTTTATGTCAAGCGGCCAGCAAGTTTTGAAATTCCAGATTTTCCTAATCATGTTTACAAACTATCCAAAGCCTTGTACGATCTCAAACAAGCTCCTGGAGCATGGTATGATAGGTTGAAAACATTCTTACTTTAAAGGGGTTTACCATTGGCAAGGTTGATAAAACTCTTTTTGTGCTTAAGCATGGCAATGGCTAATTATTCGTTCAAGTCTATGTGGATTATATTATCTTTCGTTGTGCTTCTCATGATCTTGTATCCAAGTTTTCAGCTATGATGACTTCAGGATTTGAGATGAGTATGATGGGAGAACTCACGTACTTTTTGGGGCTGCAAATCAAGCAAACTAGAGGGAACCTTTGTGCATCAAATGAAGTATAAAAGAGACCTTCTTAAGCGCTTCAACATGGACAAAAGCAAGCCTCTTCATACACCAATGGGAACAGCAACGACACTTGACCTTGATGAAGATGGTGAACCCGTGGATCGAAAGGAATATAGAAGCATGATCGGATCACTTTTGTACCTCATGGCATCAAAACCGGACATACAATTTAGCGTACGTCTTTGTGCACAATTTCAAGCTTCCCCACGTGCTTCTCGTCGTCAAGCCATCAAAAGAATTCTCAGGTACTTACATGGAACTCAAGAGTTTGGCATTTTTTCCTTCTTCCTCAACCGTTACTTTGAAAGATTTTTCAGATGCTGATTTTGGGGGTTGTAGGATTGATAGGAAAAGTACTTCCCGTGCTTTTCATTTTCTTGGTAATTCTGTTGTTGCTTGGTCCTTTAGAAAAAAAAAAGGTCAGTTGCACAATCTACAGCCGAATCTGAATATGTAGCTGCTGCTAGTGCTTGCTCACAAATTCTTTGGATTGTTCAAACACTTATGGACCATGGAGTTAATCTTGATAGTGTTCCACTATTTTGTGATAACACTAGTGCCATTTGCATTGCTAAAAACCCTGTGCAACATTGTAGAACTAAGCACATTGATATTAGGTATTACTTTCTCCGTGATAATGTTGAAAAAGGAAACATTGTGCTTCACCATGTAGATATTGAACAACAATTGGCTGGCATTTTCACAAAACCTTTGGATTTCACTCGTTTTTGTTACATTCGTAGTGAAATAGGGGTTATGCATCCTCATGGTTTAAATTGAGGGGGAGTTTTGAAACTCGGGAAGTCTATGTGTGAATCTGAACTTAAAATAATATGAGCATAGTATTTCATACATATATGACTTTGTGATTCCTTTTACATGCTGAAAGTTCTTACTACGTTACTAGGGTTACACATTTTGTAGTTTTTGCCAAGACTAGTAATTGGAATAATTACTTATACTAAATCTGGTCATGATCTAACTTTCTTGCTGTTTTGAACTTGTTGCATGCTCGCAAAAACTTTTAATCCACTATCCACATGTTGAACTTTTATGTTCAATGAAAAAACTAAGAAAAGACCAAGACAATATGCATGCATCGCACTTCTTCTTTTGAGATGGCTTAGTATTGCACTTAGATATGAACTTGGAAGAAGTTGTGTATGACTAAAACCATGTCATTAAGCTTCTGATTTTCAAATGACATAGGCTTGGCTTGGTTGGTTAGAATAAGGCAGATGCGCATATAATCTCTTGCAAATATCATATGATCTAAATTTGTGCTTTGAAATATAATAAAATGCAACAACAAGTGTCATGCTCTCAGGTTCTGAAATATTTAAGTTTGTGAGATTGTGACTTGCTAAAATTGAAAATTACATTTGATCTCTAGCATGGCTTACACTACTTTATGTATCTCATTGTTGTGATAGTGTAAGTTACTTGATAGTATGACTTGGATGAGCTTTGTTTTATATGTAATTTTATAATGTGCTCATGAAAAACTAAATGTTTTTTGTACCTTGTTGAATACATTGTCAAAGGGGGAGAAGTATGCAAGGGGGAGAAAATTTGATTTTCAAAAAGGGGGAGAAATTGTTTTCAAAACATTTCATGCCAATGTTTGGATTTTAAGTGGTGTTGCCAATGCATTCATTTAGGGCGACATTGTGAGACCTATGTGTGCTGAATACATTGGCATTAGCGGTAAAAGTTTTAAATACTACCAAAACACCTTTTCAACAAGGTCCAACGATAGGTCCGGCTTGTTTTGGTTAGATCCGGGCTAGGTTCGACTAGCTTTGGTTATCTCCGGTGCTAGGTCATGCTAGCTTTACTAGCTTTGTTAGGCTCTGAAGCTAGGTCCGACTAGCTTTGGTTTGCTCCGGTGCTAGGTCCTGCTTGCTTTGGTAAGTTCCAGCGCTAGATCCTATTTTTTTTTGTAAGCTCCGGTTAGCTTTGGCAAGGTTCGGAGCTTGATCGCAGTAGTTCTGCTTTTAATTCGTAATATTTCGAACTTGCTTTTTGGATTATGGAAAGTTTTCTTAGTAATCTTTTACTATGTTTTTGGTGTGTTCTGATGGTTATTGCTGTTATCAATTTGCTCTGGTTTGCAACATGCTTATGTGAGGTGCTCACGTAAGGTGTTCTGGTTTCAGAACTAACGATAGTCAAGTCAAGGACTTGTGCTCGGAAGTATCAATTGTTTAGTCATGTGCAGGTGTTTCTTGAATTCAAGACATGGCTGGTGACGGGATCCATTGAGCTAGTCTTAGGGAGAAGATGAGGTTCAACAACCAAGTTCAGGAGGAATTGTGGTTGAGCTGATCGGGAGGTTGCGCAACATGTTTGAATCAAGAACAATGCATCTGAAGGTATCGTGGATGTCGTTGGAAGATGTTTGCACGAGTGCAAGAAGTGCATGCACCAGGAAACGTGATTATTTGCGACGGCTATATTTATTTGCGACGGCTAAATAAATTAAATTCCGACGGTCACCCTTGAGCTGTCACAAATAAAACAGCCATCGCAAATAAGCCTTATTTGCGACAGCCAAGCCTAGAGCCATCACAAACTAATTTACCATCACAATTAAGTGACATATTTGCGACGGCTTCAGAATGTACCATCGCAAATACGATTAATTGGGACGGCCTTAGCCTATGGCCGTTGCAATTAAATTAGCCGTCTCAAATAAGGGCTAATATCTGCCCCATCAGGCCTGATAGCTCATTCCACACCGCCCCCAAGCTCCCGCGCCCGCCGCCTCGCCCCTGCTGTGCAAGTCACCGCCCCGCTGCACCAGCCGCCGCCCCGCCGCCGACCCCACCGCGCCCCCACCGCGCCAGCCGCCGCATCGCCCCCCGCCGTGCCTGCCGATGCCGCCGGCCGCCCCGGACGCGCCGTCCGACGCTGCCGGCCTCCTCTGACACCTCCCCACCGGACTCCCCCGATGTAGGTATCATGATTTTCTTTCTTCTCTGTTGCTAGTTCATTGCTTGCCGTAGAGCCAAGGCATTTTCTGAATATGATGGATGGATAGACAGATGAAGTCATCTTTCAATTCACTATCACATTGTTTAAGGAACTTTAGCGTAGCATGTAATATTCGAAAGAGGCTGGCTATCATTGACGCACTGATTCCACAAAAATGCAACTTAAGTACTACAATGAAGCTTGCTGTACTGCTGCTTGTTGCAGTAATGTCACAACTGTTGGGGTCAATTTTAGAAGTATTATGAACACATGTTGATGATGCATGCATAGCTGCCCAGATGAGCTCGATAAATTGAATCGAAATATCCTAAGAAACAGCAACATGCAAGAAATTCAAAGTTAATTTGATAAAAGAAATTGAATCCACCAACAGAGAAAAAAATCAAATATGAGAAACATACAAATCCAATCAGAGAAATAGACATGGAAACCAGAATATTCCCAATTGAGTGTTTGACATAGTCTCTACAGAAACCAAGGAAGCTAACCTGAAAAGAATGACATAACAATGGAGGTTTTAGTAATTTAATAGACATACCATAGAGCTGTACATTTACTGGCAACAAAAATAATGTAATAGAAGCCAAACATAAAATTGTGGTGTATTGTGTGAAGGACTGAAAGATTGATCCATTTCACCAATGAAAAGGTTATATCAAGACAAAACTAGAAACATAACTGTATGGAAGTACTGATAGTACACACAAACTGGCATCGCAATGCCATCTACAGCTCTGCATAATACATGGAACAGCAGAACATTAAGCATGGATTGCTACTCCTAGGAACACATTAAGACCCATAATGAATGCAATAAAAAACCTGCTGCTGCCTCCATTCCGAATCTGCTACTGAAGTAGTTGTTAATTATTAGTTCTTAATTGTTCTTATGAGTAGCTGTTAATTGTTCTTATGATTAGTTGTTAATTGTTCTTGATGATTAATTGTTATGCGAATTATTAGTCATTAATTGTTCTTATGATTAGTTGTTAATTATTCCTGATGATTAATTGTTATGTGAATTATTAGTTAGTTGCAATGTTTTCAATATTTGTAACTCTATGGCTTTGTTTGTCGTTCTGAATTTCTATTCTGTTTAGTTTATGTTTGGATATTAGTGTGTTTATATAATATTTGCGACACCCGTGCATTAATATTTAATGTTTGAGTGACAACTTAATATATTTAAATAAAGGGGTTTTGGGTCGGCTCGAACCAACCCAGAAGGACATGACACGCAATAAGTGTGATCGTGCTGTGTAGACCATTGAAGTGGTACCGTATGCGTCATGTTGACACGGAAGCGAACGGGTTGGTAAGGACGTCTTGCATGGACGGTGGAAGACCGCAGTTGGATGTATACTGGCTAGAAGAGCAGAACTGGTGTTCATTCGGATGAGTGGTTTATCAAGTTAGATAAATTTTTGGATCAAGCATTTTCGTTGTCAAAGGAAGATATGGTGTGGTGCCCATGTACAAAATGCCGGAACACCAAGTTTTTGAGAAAATTGGAGCTTTCGTTTCACTTATGTGGAACGGTTTCACTCCACATTATGAAGTGTGGACCTTTCACAGCGAGACTAATTCTCGAGTCATAGCACAAGTGGATGAGGATGATGATATAACAGAGGTTTATAGGATGGATGAGACGCTAGAAGCTCTGGAAGTGGAGGATCCTATTACAAATGAGGCAGAGAAGTTCTTCGAGGAGCTGAAGAAATCACAAGAGCTGTTGCATGAACACACAGTTTTGACCGTACTTGCTTTCTTGACCAGATTTATGGCAATTAAGTCCAAGTACTTTTTTCCATCAACTGCTACAATAATCTCATGAATCTATCTACGATATCCCTCCACAACCTCATAATGCGCCACCAGATATGTATCATTCAAAGATCAAGATATTTGGTCTCGGTATGAAGTATGTGAAAATCGATGTGTGCCCAGACAATTGCATGCTACTCTGTAAAGAGCACGCCAATGAGAAGATGTGCTTGAAATGTGGTAAATCGAGGTATGAAGAAGTTGTTAATGACGATGGCGATAATGTGATGACAGATGTCGCACATAAGCAACATCGTTACTTGCCTGTGACACCTCGGATGAAGCGGTTGTTTCTTTCAGAAAGAACTACAAGAGACATGAGATGGCAACAAAAAGGTAAACGTGAGAACAAATAATTCTTGACGCATCTGTCTGACGGTGATGCATGGAAGGCGCTAGACCGTTTTGATCCAGACTTTTCTCGTGATGCGAGGAATGTTCGCATCGAATGAGAGACAGGCGGATTCTCACCGTTCAGTACGAACGCCATGCCACACTCATGTTGGCCCGTCTTTGTCATTCCGTACAACCTGCCACCTGCTTTTTGTACGAAGAACGAGTTCATGTTTCTCAGCCTCATTGTACCTGGACCTGATCATCCCGGGTCACGTCTCAACGTGATGTTAAAACCGCTGATTGAAGAATTGAAATTCTTGTGGACAGGAGTCGAAGCGTACGACAGTTACAAGAAACAGAAATTCAACCTCCGAGCCACTTATTTGTGGTCCATCCATGATTTGCCGGCATACAACATGTTTTTCGGATGGAGCACTCACGGTCGTCTGACATGTCCGATATGTGCTTTAGACACGGATTTCTTTCGACTAACTCAAGGAGGCAAAATATCTTACTTTGATTGTCACAGACATTGGCTTCCCTCGAATCACATATTTAGGCAGCAGAGGCATGTCTTTCGAAAGAACATTGTTGTCACTAAAGGACCACCAAAGCGTATCAACAGGTCAGAGATTTCTGATATGTTGGACAAACTGGTGCCTTATGAAGGTCGTCCTAGATATTTCGTAGGTTATGGAAAGGAACACAATTGGACTCACATATGTGGACTTTTGGAGCTATCGTATGAGAAGTCATTGATTCTAATGCACAATATTGATGTCATGCATCAGGAGCGTAACATGAGCGAAAGTATCATAAGCACTTGCATGGATTTGCCTGGCAAAACGAAAGATAACTATAAAGCTAGACTAGACTTGACAGACATTTGTCATCGTCCAACTCTTGAAATCTCTAAAAGTGGTGGAAAGCCACGTTTTCGGTGTTTGGATCCGGTAGATATCCCGACACTACCTTTGGTAGATTAAGGAGTTGTAGTTTGGTAATGGGCGCACAGAGATTCAAGAAGGTGAAAGACATGTGTACACAAAGATTTACATGGTTCGGGCCGCCTGAGCGTAATACCCTACTCCACAGGGTGTGTTGGTGATGTATTAACCGTGTGAGTCTCGAAGAAGCTCCAGAAGAAGAAGCTCAACTAGCTCAAGTAGTTCAGTCGTGGTCTAGAACCGTCCCTTATGTATCATCGACCAGTCCTTTTATAGTACATGGACTGGTCGTTACATCGTTAGCCTGGCCTGACAGGTGGCCCCGGCGGTTACACGTGTTTGATACACAATCAATGAGATTAATTACCCATAATAGCCTGGTAACAGGCCTTAACAGTGCCGTTACCAGTATTAAGGGTCATCCGATTGTGTGTCATTAATGTGGTATTAGTGTCACTTAATCGGGTCTTGAAGTCTTTGATTGCTCCGTGGATGTACGGAGCCGTTGGGGGTTCCACTAGCCTAATTGTTGAAGCTGAAGGTCTGGCGGTTGCCACGTGCCAGATATAGAGCTTACCGTTGTGGACGGGTAGTTCCGGTGCTATAGGACACGTGTCAGTACCGGAGCTTCCCTCTGTCTGGGGTTAGTTCCATCGGGACCGCCAGCTTCAGGATGCTAGTCTCGCCCCCTTCGCTCAGTTCGGCAGGCTGAGCTGTGGGTTTTGACAACCTCTGGACGATGCTTCCATTAGGAGCCGGAGCTCCGGTTGACGCTTTCGTCGAGAGTTTGTCGGCTTCAGAGTTATGGACACGCTGGACATGGTGGAGATCTAGGACTTCGAAGTCCTTCTGAAGCCTCTGGACTTCAAGGAGATAAGAAGCTAGTCGAGGATTGTTACAGAAGCATTCACCCTTCACCTGTTTCATGATGAGCTGCCAATCTCCCTTGACCAACAACTGCTTGACACCATATGATAGTGCCACCTTTAGTCAATAAATGAGTGCTTCATACTCCGCCATGTTGTTGGTCGCCTTGAAGTCAAGGTGGACCATGTATTTTACCCTCTCCCCGTTTGGAGCGAGGAGAAGGACTCTAGCTCCGGCCCCCTGCTTTGGCATGGTGCCGTCGAAGTAGAGGGTCTAGTGAGGCTCGGTGAAGACCGGAGCCTTGAGTTCCGGCTTCTGCTCACTAGGGCCCCCTGGGTTTGATGGAGAGGGGGTCCATTCTGCCACAAAGTCCGCCAGTGCTTTACTGTTGATAGCTTGTATTGGGACGAATTCTAGATCGAATTCGGCCAATTCCGCTGCCCACTTTGCAATGTTCCCAGTAGAGTTAGGATTATGCAAGATTGCACGCAGTGGGTAAGATGTCACCACTGAGATCTTTTGAGCTTGGAAGTAATGGCGGAGCTTCCTGGAGGCGATGAGAACTGCGTAGAGCAGCTTGTGCACATCCAGGTATCGAGTCTTGACATCATGTAGTACTTCGCAGATGAAGTACACTGGGTGTTGGACTGTCCGGACCCTCCCGGAGGTGCCCGGAGCTTCGTCCACATCGACCCAGACCCTCCCGGAGGGGTCCGGACCTGCTTCAGGGACCTCTGGGTCCTTGCTGGAGGAACCCGGAGCTTCTATTGGAGCGACCCGGACCCTCCCGGAGGGGTCCTGATCTTCCGGAATAACTCCCTATTGATCCGAGTCTGAGGGCTAGGACCCAAACTCACCTTCAGGAACCTCCGGACCCTCCCGGAGGGGTCTAGATTCCTGAGCTTGTGCTGGTTCTGGTCTCTCCGCAACCAGGACCATGCTAACAACCTCGTCAGTTGCTGAAATGTAAAGCAATAAGGGCTCACCAGGGTTCGGAGCTACCAAGGTTGGTAGAGTGGTGAGGAGATGCTTTAGCTCTTGGAACGCCTTTTCTGCTTCTTTAGACCATTGAAATGGTCCGAACTTCCTCAATAGCTTGAAGAAGGGTAGCGCCTGTTCCGCCAGTCTTGAGATGAACCGGCTGAAGGCGGCTAGACATCCAGTCAGTTTCTGGACATCTTTGACGCGGGCTGGTGGCCGCATCTCCTCTATGGCTTTAATCTTTGCCGGATTTGCCTCTATGCCCCGGTGGTTTACCAGGAAACCGAGAAGCTTTCCGGAGCTAACCCTGAGGATGCACTTGTCTGGGTTTAGCTTCGTGCGGGTGACCCGTTGCTTGTCGAAGACAGCTTGCAAGGTGTCAAGGAGTGACTCCTTGTCCTTGATCTTGACGACGATGTCATCAACATACACTTCCACTACGTCTCTGTTGAGCTCTCTAAAGGTTTTGTACATAGCTCGTACAAATGTTGAAGCTGCATTCTTGAGACCTAGTGGCATGGCAGTATAATAGTACAATCCATCTACTGTGATAAAAGAAGTATGTTCTTCATCTTCCCTAGAAACTCTGATTTGATGGTACCCAGAATATGCGTCTAGGAAACACAGTAATTCACACCCGGAGGTGGAATCCACTATCTGATTTATTCTAGGTAGTGGGAATGGATCTTTTGGGCATGCCTTATTTAGTGTTGTGTAGTCGATACACATCCAAAGCTTCCCGCCGGCCTTGGGTACAACGACTGGGTTTGCCAGCCATTTTGGATGGAAGACTTCTCGGATGAATCCAGCTTCGAGCAACTTCTTCACTTCTTGTCGTATGAAGTTTTGTCGCTCTAAGGATTGCTTCCGAGGCTTCTGATGTACGGGCCGAGCATCGGGATAGATCTTCAGATTATGCTCGATCACTTCCCTAGGGATCCCAGGCATTTGTGACGGTTACCAGGCAAACATGTCGACATTAGCCTGGAGGAAAGTGATGAGCGCGAGTTCCTATTTGTCATTCAGACCTACCGATATACGGGTGGTCTGAGCGGCATCGGAACCGATTTGGACGACTTTGACAGGAATGACGGTGTCGCCGCTTGGTTGCATGCGAGGTGCGGAGGTTGAGCCTCATTTACGAATGCTCGGGTGTTCCGGAGCTTGCTCCTGTCTAGATTCTTCCTCCTGTGCTGCACCAAGCGCATGAAGTTCCTCCAGAGCAGTCACTCCGGCAGTACGGTCTCCGCGGATCCAGAGAACGCTAGTTGGTGTTCGCATCTTCAACACCAGATAGCCATAATGAGCAGCAGCCATGAATTTGTACAAGGTGGGCCTGCCCAGAATGGCGTTGAAGGGCAAGTTGATTTGAGCGTCCTCAAAGATCAACTCCTCAGTACGATAATTCTCCCGAGTCCTGAAGGTCACAGGGAGAGTAATGGCACCAAGTGGTGTAATGGATCCCGGACCTACTCCGGAGAAAGGTCGGGAGGGGCAAAGGACTGAAGGTCGGAGCTTAAGCTTGACGAAAGCTTCGAAGCTTATGAGGTTCAGCCCCGAACCTCCGTTCACCATTACATGGCGGAGCTGAATGTTATTGATGGTAGGTGATACCATCAAAGGTAGCTGACCAGCTCCGATCATGTTCTGAGGGCAGTCTGAAGCATCAAAAGCGATGGTGGTGTCCATCCACTTTCGATGCAACTCTGTCGTGGCTATAGGAGCTACTGAGGCCATGTCCCGCCGCATGGTCTTGAGGATGTTGCGGGAGGTGATGTCCCACGGACCACCAAATATGGTGTTCATGGTCTTCCGACACTCATTATCGGAGACGTCGGAGTTGTCCTCGACGGAGGTGTAAACAGCCTTCAGGACCTTTTTAGGGTCCTGGAAGCCCAACTCCTCTTCAGCCGGAGCTTCATTGACTATCTATTTTCCTTCCCTCTGATGAAAAGGAACTTCTTCCTGGTGCTTGTGGTAGCGTCGGGCAAGGTTTTGGACCTCCTAGCAGTCCTCCAAGTTGTGGCCGTTCATCTTGTGGATAGGACACCTTATTTTGGAGTTGCCACCATCTTCAGAGGACGGTCGAGGTCATTTCTCAGGGCGAGGCCCTCGGTCAACCGGAGCTGCAGCAGCTGCAATAGTAGATGTGCCGGCCAACGGCTTCTTCTTGCCATTGGACTTTTTCTTCTTTTTGCCACTCCTGGAGGTAGTGGCTTCGCCATTGGAGGATTTTTTTTCCATGCTCCAGAGGTGGTTTGGAGTGCATTTCACGGCCCTCCGCAGCTTTGGCACACTTGTCTGCCAAGCTGAAGAGCTCCGTGATGCTGGTGATCTCCTTGACCGCCAGCTTCTCCAGCATCTTCTTATCCCGTACGCCCTGTCTAAATGCCATAATAACAAAAGCGCTAGATATAGAAGGAATGGTGTTTCGTACGTGGGAGAACCTCTGGATGAATGAGCGCATGGATTCTCCCGCCTTCTGCACAACTGCAAAAAGGTCCAGTTCGGTGACTGGTCGGGTGTACGAACTCCCGAAATTGGCGGTGAACATTTGGCACAATTAATCCCAAATATTGATGGAGTTGTGAGGAAGGCTCATGAACCAGGACTTGGCGGTCCCAGTCAAGGCCACTGGGAAGTAGTTGGCCATTACGGCCTTGTTACCTCCGGTCGCAAGGATTGCGGTGGTGTAAATTTGGAGAAACTCGACGGGATTAACAGTCCCATCAATTTTCTCTGGCAGATGAGGCCGGAACTTTTGTGGCCATCTGACCATGCGTAGGTGCATGGCCAGTGCAGAACAGCCTCCTCCTACTCCCTCGGGAGCAGAACTGTCTCGAGCCTCTCGCCTTTCGCGAGCACGCTCGATATGGACACGGTCGTCCTGTTGACGGTAACGGCGATCAAGCTATGCTCGGAGGTCATGAGTTAAAAGCCTGGTCACCGTATGAGTATGTCGCGCCCCAGACGGTAGCGACATAACTTGTTGTGATGCAGCACGCCTCCTATTCGGTGAAGCATGCGAACCATGTCTGCCAGACACGGTACAGCACTGCGATGGGGCCCGCCCCGAAGGAGGAGGACCTTCGTTGATGATGCGGTCGGCTACTGCTGCAACCAGATATTCCACATCAGCCCTCCACTGCTCGATTGCACCCTGGGATGCACCTAGAGGTGGCAGACGTTGGAGGAGAGCACGCGCTGCATGAAGCGCGTGTTCAGGGTTGTTGTTGTTCGCCGATGCGGTGACCGATGCCGATGCACCGTCACGCTGCTCAGCTTGACGTGCTGGTGCAGGCGGTAGCGGTGGATGCATGACTCCTGCTGGAGCCACGACACCTGCTTTTTGCTGCATGTTAGAGGCATTGCCCCCAGCGGGTTGAATGGCAGGGTTGCCGTTGGATGATCTAGCAGCTGAGTTCACCATACTCGAAATCTCAGGCGCCCCTTCCTGGCGCGCCAACTATCGGTGTTTGGATCCGGCAGATCTCCCGACACTACCTTTGGTAGATTAAGGAGTTGTAGTTCAGTAATGGGCGCGCAGAGATACAAGAAGGTGAAAGACAAGTGTACACAAATATTTACGTGGTTCAGGCCGCCTGAGCGTAATACCCAACTCCACGAGGTGTGTTGATGATGTATTAAGCGTGTGAGTCTAGAAGAAGCTCCAGAAGAAGAAGCTCAACTAGCTCAGGAAGTTCAGTCGTGGTCTGGAACCGTCCCTTGTGTATCGTCGACCAGTCCTTTTATAGTACAAGGACTGGTCGTTACATCGTCGGCCTGGCCCGATAGGTGGCCCCGACGGTTACACGTGTTTGATACACAATTAATGAGATTAATTACCCTTAATAGCCTGGTAACGGGCCTTAACAGTGGTGTTACTAGTACTAAGGGCCATCCAATTGTGTGCCATTAATGTTGTATTAATGGCACTTAATCGGGTCTTAAAGTCTTTGATTGCTCCTTGGAGGTCCGGAGCTGTTGGGGGGTCCACCAGCCTGATTGTTGAAGCTGAAGGTCTGGAGGTTGCCACGTGGTAGCTCTGGAGCTTACCGTTGTGGACGAGTAGTTCCGGTGCTGTTGGACACATGTCAGTACCAGAGCTTCCCTCTGTCTGGGGTTAGGTCTGGGGGTGCCATACTGGTATTCCGACCGGAGCTTCCCATGTGTGGGTGATAGCTCCGGTCTTATGATTCACGTGGCGGCCCTGGGACTAACCATGTCGGGGAAGCAGGTCCGGTTACGCCTCACATGTGGGGCCTTCGGAGGTCTTCAAATCTGGTAGATGGAGTTTCCTTGTGATCTTTGCAATCCCAAGGAGTATCCGGTACGGAGGGTACCGACACACGTGCTTCTTCCTGTCTTCAATCGAAAGAAAAGAAAGAAGTTATGAAATGGATGAAAAATTTGAAATTCCCAGATGGTTACGCAGCTAGCCTGAAACGAGCTCTAAATGTTAACACAGGAAACCTCACTGGGTTGAAGAGTCATGATTATCACATTATAATGGAAAGACTCTTACCTGTCATGTTTCGAGGCTATCTAGATGATCCGGTGTGGAAGGTTTTAGCCAAGCTCATCTATTTCTATAGACAGCTTTGTGCTAAAGAAATCAAGATTGGGATGATGGTTAAGTTAGAGAAGAAGATACCCATACTATTATGTAAGATGGAAAAAAATTTTCCACTGGGTTTCTTCAATCCAATGCAACATCTGCTTATCCATCTTCCATTCAAAGCTAAAGTTGGCGGTCCTGTGCAATATAGGTGGATGTATCACATTGAAAGAGCGCTACGATATCTGAAACCAATGGTTGGCAACACGGCAACGTTGGAAGGGTGCATCGCTGAAGCATATGCTCTTAAGGAAGTAGGATACTTTTCAAATGTCTACTTTGTGGAGGAAAACAATATCAATACTTCGGCGATGCGGTACAATGTGGACGAAACACCCCCTCTAAGCAACCATTCCATTTTTCAAACGAGAGGCACCACCGTTGGTAGCTACACGACCTACGTGCTATCCGAACATGAAAGGACTGTTGCTTTAATCTACACGTACGCAAATATAGAAGGCATGTAGGAATACTTCGAGTAAGTGTTTGTCCTACATTTATGCTAATCGACATATTTTTTCTACACGTGTATTCTAAAAGATGTTTTTTCATGTTCAGCGAGTTCCACATACAATGTTGGCCACATAGGCATCAACCTACGACCAAACAAGTAGAAGGGATGCGAAAAGAAGGAATAAATGGGGGGACAGAGTTTCCTATCCTGGTTTCGAGATTATGTAATATTCTCTCATCTTCTATGTATCATAAGTTACTATTATTAAAGAAGTATTATTTTAACTTACGATCATTTATGATAGTGTCGGGCTCACAATGTCCATGAAGATTTGTGGCAGATATCTTATGGATTGGTGAATGTTAGAAGCTATGGTCGATATGATGTAAATGGCTTTTGATTCCGTACAACTCATTTTGAAGCTCTTCGTCCTCTCGCGGCAACACCAAATTCTGGTGTTGTGACGAGAGCCATGGACACTCAAGGGAATTTAACCGATTATTATGGGATCATTAACAAAATCTTGAATTTACTTTTACCAGAAATAAAACCTTTCGAGTTGTCTTGTTTGACTGTGACTGGTTTGATCAAACTCATAGAACTCGAGAAAACAAATTTGGAATGATGGAAGTGAAACATAAGGACCAACTACGAGTTTACGATACATTTGTTATTGCACATCAAGTGGATCAAGTGTATTATCTACCTTATCCATGCACGAAGCTCAGTGCTTGGTGGGTGCTATATAAGGTGAATCCTCGTGAGAGGTTATATACTCCTAGGGATGATGGTTACCATGATAGCGAAGACGTTGAAGAAGTGTACGAGGAAGAAGAGTAGATAGACACTTTTATCGTCGAGCTTGGTGCAGGACTCGATCGATTAGTTGAAGATGTTGAAGACGTTGAAGATGTGGAGGCAGATGATATGCGAAAACGGAAATTAGAACAGGCCATGATGGAAGATCGTTGGGCTGGTTTAAGGAGTAGGGCACAGGCACATGATAATGATGTTGATGACTTTTGAAAGTGATTACAGGTAATGTTTTGTTGAAGATAGTAACATGAATTTTGTATATTTTATTTGCATACTTACTGATTATCTAATTAAAATAGGATGGCGTCAAAGAAGGGTAAGAAGGTGCCGCCGACGAGGGGGTTCTACCCCTCTAGACCTGAGATGCTTTCGCTGGTGCCTCGTCGACTGGGAGCAGACGCTCTCAGCTGCTGGGGCACGTTCTGAGCAGCTCTAGAGCTTCGTCACAGGTAAATTTCACTCGTTTTTGACAAATTATTTAAATTCAATTTCACATTAAATGTTGTAGTCCTCACCGGCTGACTTAGAGGCTGCGGCGCCAGTTGACCTTGGCTACCCTTTGTTTAGCCAGCCCTCAGCCAGCCAGCCCTCGGCCAGCCAGCCTCGGTTGGCGATCCTTCTGTTCCTGGGGCCTTTGGCTCGGCTGGTGACGAGCCGTCCGGTCACCTGACGTGGCGCCCCAGCAGACGTGGAAGACGAGGAGGACTCACTTTGTCAGTCCTCCTGCGGTCCCTTCACAGAGGATCGTGATTTGTCTAGTCGAAGACAGGAAATAAAAATTATAATGTTCAATTTTAGTTTCTTTTGGTTGCTTCAGTAATGAATCAATAAATATCTTGCAGGGTTTGGGACGACACATCTTTCACCGGTGAGAGACACCAAACAACGGTGAATGGTGTCCTCGGGTCCTTAGTGCGTTTTACTATCTCGGGGTCATCAATTGGGTGCCTGCTCTTTCGTGGGAGGACTACGCACGCGTCCATCACCAGGAGCACGTGAACCTTCAGGAGGCCGTATGGGCCAATTTTATGGTAAGTATGTTAAAAATAGTTTCTAAGTTTTAACTCTTAAACTCTTTTAATTTACATCTCTTCAATATATTCTTTTTCGTAGGCAAGGTATACTTTAGAGGACCCGAACGACCCTCGCCTGATTGAGGATGCAAGGCGAGTGTTTGACTACAATTCTGCCAAGGCGCTTTGACAAGCTTTGTCGAACGCCCGTGTTCGTATTATTAATGAGCACTTGAGGGCAAACCAGCACCATGTGCTACACTTCCGGCAAGAGAGCGAGAGGCACCTGACGCAGGAGGAGTACGCGCAGGTACGTGGGGTGTAGTAAGTATTTTTTCTAATAATTTCCTTGATGGTATTTTTAACAACTTCTAACTATGTGCAGGGACACGTAAGCTGGTTGCAGGGTCGGACCGATGCATTTCCAGCCCTTTGTCTCTACTGGGCTAGCGACGAGTTTAAAGCTAAATCCTGGAAGGCTCGAGAGTGCAGAGGGGTCGAGGGGAAGAGCAGGCATGGCCAAGATAACCACTTGCGTTTAGCTAAACGCATGGTAAGTGTATGTAACTTAAGTTTATATATTCATAATATTTTGTTTGTACTAACACGTATTGACAGGAGCGCAAGATGGTGGTGCCGCCGATCCCTGCTAAGATTTGGAAGGGAGGTCACAGGGACTCTTCTCATCCGACTGGGTGTTGTCAGACTGCAGTCGAGCAATTGGTAAGTTTAGGAATCATTCATATTAAATATAACTATATGTATTGTTGAACTTACACAATTTCCTTGTTTTACAGGCTAAGTACGGGGAGGAGGCTAGGAAGATACACGATGAAGATTTCAATTGGGAACGTGAACCAATTGATCCTCAAGCCGCGTATGCAAGCTGTGGTGGAAAAGAACACGGAAGGTGAGTTTATAAGTCATTTTATCATTTTCAATTCAAAGTATTCAAGATATTTCAATTTGATATTACTCACTCTCTTTTATAGGATCGCAATATTCGACGGGGTTGTCGACTCGAGGGCGGGGAGATCTGCGAGAGGCAGCTCCACGCAGGCTTATTCGATGGGCACGGTAGGTCATCGCGTCTCTTAGAGGGACATTGAGATGCAGTCCCTCTGACAAACTATAGAAGAGAACTTCAGGCGATAGGAGGAGGAAAGGTGGGAGGCGGAGCGCCAAAGGATCGCGATGGAGGCCACGATCCAAACCCAGGCAGCAGCGTTGGCATAGATGCGAGAAGCAATGGAGGTAACAAAATAAAAACTAAAATTCTCATTAATTCAACGTAAATGACTTACTAATAGGTAACATTTAATGTTTTCAATGACAGGCCATGGCTCGGGCGCAAGGTCTAGTGATCCAGCTACCGCCACTATCACCGGTCCTTCCATGTGATCATTCTTCTGCAGGTTAGGTAATTTTCTATGTCGACTTAACCATTTTAGTTTTAACTCAACTTAACCAAAATAAAGCGAGGAAATGGAGTGACAGTGAAAGATAGATAGAGTGAGAGATGAAGTTAGAAGAGGGAGGAAGATAGAGAAAAAAATTGAAATAGAAGAGAGAGAGGAGATAGTTAGACAGAAGAAAAGGATTGAGATGGAAGAAAGAGAGATATAAGAAAGAGTGAGAGATAGTTAGATAGAGTGGGAGAGGAATGACGAAAGAGAGGGAGATTGGAGATATAAGGAGAGGGAGAGAGAGAGAGAAAGGGTGATGTAGATTGAGATAGAGGCAGAAAGATTGAGGGAAAATGATAGCAGTAGAGAGATGAAAGAAGAGAGGAAGAGAGAGGATCTAGATGGAGATAGAGGGCGAGGGAGGGAGAGATGTTGATGCATTTATATTCTAACTCTAAGTTTCATTAATTGCAGGGATCTGCGGCGGCTGCAAACTCCGTCGCCGTCGCTACCACCACCCGGAATGAGGCGGACAACGACTTCGACTTCGGAGGTGGCTTCGGAGGTGGCTACGGGGGTGGCTACGGAGGTCAGACGGGCGAGTGAGCCCTTGTTTGGTTTGTTGATGTTGATTCCATGTTTCGACGATGTGTTGTGATGTGTTTTGAGACTGTTATGATGTTTATATGACTATTTGTAATATATATTGCCTGTTCCGTGATTCTGGCCATCGAGTCGGGTAGTATTTTTTGTTTTTTTTTAAAAGTAAAAAACCTTATTTGGGACGGCTTTTTATACAGTACCGTCGCAAATAAGGCTAGGCAATCGCAATAAAGCCTCTGCTATTTGCGACGGCCTGGCCATCGCAAATTGTTGCGTGGGTCCCGAAGGACTACACGTGGGCCCTGCCGGCTGAACTTATTTGCGACGGCCTAGCCATCGCAAATAGCCGCGTGGGTCCCAGAGGAACACACGTGGGCCCTGCCGGCTGAACTTATTTGCGACGGCCCGACCGTCGCAAATAAGATTTAATTGTGACGGTCTGGCCGTCGCAAATACTGTTGCGGGGCCCACCAGCCCCCAGGCAATAACTTGTGGCGACCGCTGTAATCCGTCGCAATTAAGGTTATTTGCGACGGTGGCCGTCGCAAAAAAGCTTAATTGCAACGAATAACTTGCGACGGCTAGAAACCGTCGCAAATAAGTAAAGCCGTCGCAAATAGCTTATTTGCGACGGTATTTACCTTATTTGCAACGGCCCTGGCCGTCGCAAATCGTCGCGATTCCTGTAGTGATGGACGTGGCTACATGGTTCCGAGGCGTGATGAAGAGATGTGGACATAAAGCATTGGTCGGAAAGGTCCAATCGACTAGGTTATGGACTCAGGCTGCAGTTGAGTCGTGTTTGACTCGGGTATGGAAAGTATCGAGTTGGTTATGATAGTTTTCGTGTGGGACATGAAGTTAGGTTGTTTTAGGAATGTGGGATACGATCCTAAGGTGTTTGTAAGTCTTAAGATTGCTTCTATCTGCGTATAGAAGAGTCTTTAACAGTTTTGGAAAGTTTTGATTTTTGAATTGAGTAGGATTAGAGTTCTAGTTTGGTTTGGGTTGGCCTTCGTGCTGGTTATATAAGAAAGGGAGGACAGAGCTCGTGGTAGATGACTTTGGGGATATTTCTCTTGTGGTTTGATCAATAAAATTCATAGTTTTAAGGAACTTTTGTGCCTCGTTCGTCCGACTTATTTTCTTCCAGTCTTTCTCGTCGAGTTTCTGCACATCACTACCTTGCTTTGGTGGTTTTATCAGAACTTGATTCTTACAGATCTGGTTGACGTGATTCAATTTGGGTTATCTTCAAAACTTGATTTTCTATCATTTGTGAAAATTTAACGGTCATTGGATTTGTGGTTTCTGATCTACACGAGTTTCTTTACAGCGTTCCAGAACTATTTTTCTCGGGTAGGACAGATTGACATTTGTTCGATCTTTTGATCGTAACATGAGTTTCTCTCAACGGTTTTTCCTGATTCTTGTTGTGACGTCTTCGTGACTTGATTCCCTACAATCTATACTAGTTTTTTCAAAGTTGAACACGTTTAGATTAGTCGCACACACGGTTTCTTTAACAGATCAGTTTTCTACCGAGGGTTTTTCGTTGCTTCTACTGAAAAGTATTAATATACCATTCACCCCCCCTCTGGTAGCTTTACATGTGATATTCGATCCTACACGGGTGGGAAAACTAGGTGCCATGGACATGCATTGGCATATCTAAAGAAAATGGGAATTAGGTCTGAGTTGTGGGTCGATGACTAGATAAAAGGAATGGAACTACCCACATCATGGATCACCCTTTCAAAATGTGAGAAGAAACAGTTTTGTGGGTTCTTCAAAAATGTGAAAGTACCATCCGGCTACTCGACGAACGTCTCAAGGCTTATTTCATTTTCAGATCTAAATGTATCTCCCGGTGTTAAGTCTCATGATTTCCATGCATTTGCTTACGCGAATGATTGCTGTTGGAATTTGGAATATCCTAACGGTCAATGTTCGGTTGGTTATAATGAACTTTTGGTTTTCCTTCAATGCAATTGGTCAAAAAGTACTATGTGATGAAGATCTCGAGTCATTGGAAAAAAAAGGCACTATGAAACTTTTTGTTTCCTTGAGGTGTATTTTCCACCTGCCTTTTTCAACGTCAGCGTTCATTTCACAACTCATCCTATTAAGGAGATAAAGCTACTTGGCCCTGTGTTCCTTCACCATATGTCTGTGTATGATAGATTCAACGGCATACTAAAGTCCTTCGTTAGAAATCGAGCGTACCCTGAGGGCAGCATGGTACAAGGATACTCTACAAATGAAGCTGTAGTGTGGGCTCCAAACTACACTGACCCACGTAACTCGATTGGTGTTCTCATGTCTCATCATGAGGGGAGGCTCACAGGAAAAGGGACCATTGGGAAGAAGTCTTTAACTCCAGATCCACACTTATTCTTCTGCGCTCATTTCCACGTGTTGCAACACATGTCGATTGTGTTAGAGTACTTCGATAGCATAAGGAGGTGGTGCTTAGAGACAATCCTGGCCGAAATTAATCATGGTTAGCAAATGAACATAGGAGAAAATTCATTGGGTGACTTCGGAATCAGATTTCTCACTCATCGGATACTCAAACAAGTGAATACCTAAAATAGTTGGATCGTGGTCCTATATTCACAGTTATTACATATCAAGGGTACAACATAAATGGATACACATTCTACACTGTAGAAAAAGATAAGAAAAGCACGTATAGAAATAGTGGTGTCTTTGTTGATGTTTATAATGTTGCGGGCCAAGACAAAGACATGTACTATGGTCAAATACAAGAAATCTAGGAGCTTGACTTTCGAGGATTCAAGATTTTCCTTTTCTATTGCAACAGGGTCGATGGAATCAAAGGTGTTGTACAAGACAAGTACGGGTTCACTACGTTGATCTTAACAATCAAGGATGTAAGTGGGAGCCTTTCGTGTTAGAAGAACACGTTGCTCAAGTGTTCTATATTTCCGTCGAAACAAATAAAAGACTTAAGGTGGTTATACCTGGAAAACGACGAATCGTCAGAGTTTTGAATGTCTTCGATGATGAAGAGTTCGATCAAATTGATGAGATTCCTCCTTTTGTCACCTCGATGATCAAGCCAAGAATAACATCGGCCAACGAACTTCCCTACTTGTAGAACTGTCACCATGAAAAAGTCAAGAATTTAAAAAAACCAAGACCGCAGCATAAAGTTCCAAATTTATTGTGTGAAAATATGCTCAAATATGTGAAAATATGGTCAATTGAGTGAAAATTTGACTTCCATTTGGATATTTGTGTGATATATGCTCAAATGTGTGAAAATATTGCTATTTGACAGAAAATTTGACTTTCATTCGTCATTTGTGCTTTGTTTCTTGTGGAGAAATATTGATGCCTTTTGTTCTGTTCTTAAGGAAGGACTACTGAATGTGGCACTTGCTCTGCCAAAGAAAATGGGAGATGAACATGATGCGAGACGAGCCTCACAATGGTGCGTCTCGCATGCGTCTATGAAGTATGCCGTAGTGAAGATATTTTGTCCCACCTCGGAAATCTGAGTGCGTTGCAACGAGCACATAAGGCGTGGCATTGCACAACACACAGCGAAAGTTGATGTTCCCGCCGAAGGGCTGAGAAGGAACGAAGCTGCCAGCCGAAGGTGATGAATGGAGTCAATGAGAGAAGATAATGAAAAACTGAACGGTAGCAAAACACCAATTAGAAAATATAAAAAAATTGATGTTTCTATTTCTTCCAGTTAAAGAGCCATCTAACATTTCTGCAGTTGTTCCCACTTTGGGCTTCCCTATATGGTAGGCTTCTACTTTTTTATTATTACTTGCTTGGGAAAGCATACGATGAGACCAGGGAAAACTAGAGTGAACATTATGAACTTAAGTATGGAAGGTACAACACTGTATATACTGTAGAAAATGGGTTGCCTCGAGTGTTTCCTTGGCCTAATCAGCAAAACTAGTATTTTGGTGCATCACCATTGTTTTACACATCCATGAGTGTTATGTCTCAAATACAGTTGGGTAGAACAGTCCCTACATGTTGACATATCAACAAACTACAACTTGTAGTGATTGGCTCTCACAATACCTTTTTTCTAGTCTGTCATAATCCGTAGAGCTGGTGCTTCAAAAAGGCAAGCTTCTGACATTCCTCGTAGAAATTCAAATCATGGAGTACATGTAGGTTAAAGGTACACTGATGCCTTTGAATTTTGGGATAATTCTGTGAGCCTTAGGATTCACAACATCCATTGGGATCATGGTGAAATTGAATAAGAAGGTGGACTAAAACTGGTACAAAATGAGTATGAGAAATAATGTGTGGCTGGATATTAAGATGCACGATTGATGATCATCTGTTTATCTCAATCATTTTTAGCTCTTGATGCCAAAGATAAAGGACAATAATGTTTTAGGTAACTTGTCTCATAACATTTACCATTCATAATTTTATCATCACTTTACAATAGAAACAATCATTCGTACTTTCCCAAATTGGTTCAAAAGTTTTGTAGGCATCCTTTCTAAACCATTGTGGCCGCATGGCCATTGCGACATGAAGAACCAGTATAGAAAGTTCATAACAATAACCGTTATTAGCTGGAAACAGTACTGAAACAAGCACATTTTCTACACCAGTTCCAGTTTAGAACTGGTATATATATGTGTAAAAAATCAGAATTGGTCCTCAACTGGAACTGGTACTCACACTAAGCAGACTATATGTGTCAGGTGTTGCTACGAAAAGTACATAAATAAATTATCTGTAATAGTTCCAATTGTGAACTGGTACATTTATTGGATCGGTATAAATTATGTCTTATTGGTTCTCGGGGAAATGCAAGCTGAGACATTCTGCCACATGGGTGACAACACATCCGGATGAGGAGTATGTTATAGCAGTGGTTGCTCACGGGATCCTGATCAACATGTTCATCAACACTTGATCGATCAACTCAACTTGATACTTAAGTTTGCTTCCCTTACACTACTAGGAATATTTATATTGTGTCTGGATAATATTTTCCAAAAAGCTACCCTTCTTCTAGCTGACCCGCTTGAGTTTGCTTGTGTGAGATCCGGGTTTGTGAGACAAGACTAATGTATTAACCTATGTGCAAGAAACTTTTCTTGCGTCGGTTGGATTATGGTATAGGCTTCCCACTGGGGTACATGACATTGGAGAACCCTTACCTTCCTATCAAAAACAACAGAAATGGTAATATGATGAATGAACCACTATCTTCAAATATCAATGTCGTCCATCGCGTCATCATTATGTCAGATAATTTTAAACGTGTAAACATTGACTTCATGCAGCGTGACCTCCTCTCTAACAAACTAAAATTGAAGTTAATTATGCTTCATGCATTGATGGTGAACTGGGTTCTATGTGAGGTAAACCGTGGAGACATTTTCAAAGTATATGATGGTTAGCCTTGGATATTGGAACATAAGCTCCTGATGAAGTTGCATTAACAAACAACATTTGGTGGCAGCATTTGGGACATCTATGTATTCAGCTTCTGCACTCAATCAACCAAGACATGAGAGAATCTCCAAGAAACACACAATATCCCGATGTTTCTGAATAAGCTGTTAAGGCCAAGTTCGATGAACATCAAGTTTGTAACCTCTGATATAAGTTGCCTTCGATTTAACGAAGAATCCTCTTTACAACAGACCAATAAGTACAACAAGGCACATGCATGTGTAAGCAGACATCTTGAACCACATATGCAATATCGGGCCTCGTGAGGGTGATATATTCAAGTGAGTGTGTGATACTTCTGTAGAACGATGCATCACTTGAAGAAATTCCATTACTGCATGACACCGTTTGCTTAGTCTCGACATATGTTGACAATGATTTGCATTTGAGCATTCTAGCACAGTCAAGAGTTTATTCTGCATATTTATTTTGTCTGACAAAGAAACCATCTTTAGAGCGTTGGACATGAATACCAAGAAAGTGATGCAACGATCAATGGTACTTTATGGCAAACTTTTGATAAAGATGTCGAGTAACTTTGTGAAGAAGCAATGTAGCGGAGGCTGTCACCATGATGTTGTCAACGTAAATGAGAGGATATGCCATGTCAGTATCTTGGTCAAAACAAGGAAAGAATCATCAGAGCCTGTTGATTTGTACCCCATTGATAGAAGATCAGCAGTAATGGTTTGACAACAAGAACACATCACTTGCTTAAGACCATATAAATACATCAATAGCAAGCACGAGTATTTAGGATGTTCTTTGTCGATGAAGTTTTGCATGTTGAAAACAGTATGCCCGCTCTGAAAGTTGGCCATATATAAACAACTTTTTTTGTAGATAACATCTTATCTCCACCCGGCAGTGTCATTCCCAACCGCCCTACTCTGGGTTACCGAAGCTCAAATTCATTCATGGTGCTCCTCTACTATGTCAAATATAGCTCCTTCATGTACTCATATTGTATGAGATATCACCCAGACAAATGATTTGCTGAGATGCTCCTTTCTCTACAGTGCATTCGAGTAGCTCCAAATCATATCAGGCTGATATCATTACTTATTTTTTATTGATGTTAGATATTTCAAATGTTGAAAAAATTATAAAAAAAACAGCATTATTTATTTATAAATTTATCGTGGTCGTTTTATTTTTGAAAACATAATCATTCAAATGTTACCATACAATTCATACAAAATATTCTGTTCCTATACTAGGAAAAATTGTTTATATATTAACATTTATCTCTATGTATCAAAGTGCAGTAGACAAATCTAGAAACGAGTGAAATGAATAAGTATTGCATGTACTTGTCTAGGTGTGTCATCTTGGTACATGAATTTTTGTTGTGTATTTCTAGGATCATTAATCTGTTCATCTATATCACATGCGTTCATGAATTTTATTCTTTACACTAATAGCCTTTGGACCTTTGTAGTCCTGACATATGCATCATCCCACATGTCATAATTCTCTCTCCTCCTCTTCCTCTGTCCCCCTCACCCTCCTTGTCAAGCAACATTACTGAGAGAAAATCATTGTTGTTGTTAAAATGTTCATGCACATGTAACTGTAGAGGAAAAAAATAATTACCCAATTGATACAGATAGAAATGTTCATGGATCTGGAAATGCAAAATAAAAATTTCTAGCCATGGAAGATATAGTTCGACAAGTTCATGTACCTCTGGTGCATTTTCCTCTTTAGAAATGTATCCCGTTGTACAAGTAATAGATGATCATGCATAGTGACAATATCTATCAGATGCTAAATAAATGAAAAAATTTACATAGATTTAGTTACTATCTATAAATATCCATCGATATAGTCCTCCAAGTGAATCATCTAATGCTTCCCAAAATAGTTCTCAAAGAGAATCATCCACAGCTATGCTCAATAGTCCTCGAAGAAAATCATCCAAAGCTGCCCTCAAAAATCCGCGTAGAGAATCATCGAATGCTTTTGATCAGATTAGGGATGAATCCTTCTTATAGGTCCTCCAGCAAGGATGTTCAGTATGGAACAACTGACCCATATATTTCCCCTCTGCACGAAGAGCTGGTGGCCACAATAGTGATGCCACCACAGTGGAGCAGCATGGAAGCTCCACCGCCACAACATGAACAAGATTGGACTCCTACACAATCTGGTAGCACGTTTACGTCATGAGGACTTATGCAAATCCCTACTATTACTCTGGTGTTGGATACCGGTCCAATCTTTGAGCACCCAACCATCTATGTTTCCAAGGTTGTTTTTGTCCCTTGACCCATTTATATTATTAAACATAAAAAGTTGACTTTCTGACATAATATTACTTGCAAGGAGAGGAATCTGGGTCAGAATCCAATAGTGATCGATTTGTCAAAATACTACAAGAATAACCCGCATATAGTTTTGGTCAAAATACAATGCCCTCGGATATCCAAACGGGTCATTCGGAGACTATTGGTGTTCTAGCTGGTACATCTTTTGAGGTCGTCATACCTACTACGAGCCCCATAGCTGAAGTTTCACAAGTCCAGAGTAAGGTGCATCCATGTCGCATTTGTTCTGCGATATTCTACTCGTACCAAGCATTGGGTGGTCATATGAGCTCACCATCTTGAATCTTGAAGGCTCCCTTCCCCTACCTATCACGCCAAATGTTGAAGTGTGGATTAGGACACATCCCGCGATACTACTAAGGAGTAATCCGCGGAGGTTTGTATTTAGTTGGGGCGCGAGTCAAGATCTAGACGAGAGGTGAACTTCGAGATTTTTCACGTGGTTCGGGCCGCTCGAGAGTAATACCCTACTCTACATGGGGTTTGTGTATTGTATTTGTCTATATGGGCTTGTATGTGAATCAACATGTGGTCTGATGTGATAGCTTGTCCTTCTATCATGCAGTGCAGCACTTTTATATTCCAAGGATTGTCTATTACAGTGTGTGCCTGGCCCGACAGGTGGCCCTGGCTATAATAAACTACCCTATACATGATCTACAGTGTTAAGGGCTGTTATTATTGTGATAATGTGTTTTAATGACAGTGTTACCAGCCTTGATAGTCCTCTAATCGTGCGTCATTAATACAGCATTAATGATGCGTTAACTAGGTCTTGTAACGACCAATTGATGGTCCTTGAACGTCCGCGCCATTGAAGATCCCTCTATCTTCATGTTGCAGACTTAGGTCCGAACGTTGACACGTGGAAGCTTGGAGCTTCCCTCTACAAGACGATAGGTTAGGTGTCGTTGGACAGGCGGCAGTGCTGGAGGTTCCCTGAGGAGGGAAGCTAGTCTGGCTCTACAGGACACGCGGTAGCACCGGAGCTCCCGAAACGAGGGAGGCAGGTCCGGTTTTTCTGGACACGTGGCTACACCGGAGCAACCCTAAGGTGGGAGGTAGATCCGGTTCTGTGGGATGTGTATCCCTTTTGGATGTCCGCCACTTGGACATATGAACTCCTTGGCTTTGTTTGCGGTATCAAGAGGTACCTAGTATGCAGGGCACCGATAGTGGCCCTTGGACCCACTACAGGGAGAGGTCCTCAGAAAGAGGTTATGCTACCAGAGGTGAGGCCAGCATTGAGTCCCGCGCAGCTGCATCAGATTCTTTTCCTGGGCAGCTGGGATGATGGCATGCAATTATTCCATCATCGTGTGGCCCTTCTTAATTTGGTTAGTGGGATCTTGGTGTGCGGATCTCACGCAATTGAAGGTTGCCGGTTTCCATTATGGAGTTGTATCGGTTCCCAACGTAATCTTTGTAGCCCTATCAGGCTGCCGCCCTCAAGCTTCCAACTTCTCATTATGAAAATGGTTCGTCTGGTGCATCTTTTTAGCAAAGTTTGCACGGGAAGAGAACTCCTTACACTTTCATATGATCTTGCGCTTAGAGCTTTCCGCCTTTGCGACCTTTCTTCCACTTCTGCTCCACTCTGCAATGCTGGAGTTGGGTCTTCCTAGCATCCATATCAAGAGCGACGAAGAGTTGTCGAGATTCCACTTCTACATGGGGTGGTCAAGTGACTCCTTCAACAACTCGATTCGCCTCGGCAAGCTCTCTTTCAAGAAGGAAACCCCCGGCGAGATTGTGTACTTTTCGGTGTTTGCCATGGTGGCGCTCGTCCCATCGTGATCTTGCTTCCTGCTAATGTTGCACAACTTCTACGGCCTACAACTCAACCACCTTGACCCCCACTCCTTCTTGCTAGTGGCGACATTCGTCCACTTTTGTGACATGTGGGTGTGTGTGCCGCCCTGCATCAAGCGCTTTCAGACCTTCTTCAAGGTCCACATAACCGGGAAAGGGAATGAGCTTCTCGGCTTCTACTACTTCGTGAAGCGCAAGAACTCGACCTTAAAGTACTTGAAGACGTTCCCTTCTGGGAAGTAGGATTGCTGGAAGAAGGACTTGGTGATCATTAGGGTGTATCACCATGACATCCTGGAGCTGTCGGAGGCATATAACCCGATCTTGTCAACGATCGGAGAGTGCGTGGAAGGAGGAGTGACTCCCTTGAAGGTGATCGCCAACTTTCTGACCAACCATTGGGTTCTGCTGAAGACGAGGGAATGGCCAGCATGGGCATTCAGTGGAGAGATGGAACCATACCAGATTGATATTGGTATTGGGTCCAATTTGGATGAAACTGCTTGGAAGCTTCATCTCAAAAAAGCTACGTCATAGAGCCATCAACCCCGACGATCTGACACCTCCGGTGGGGTTTCTATCCCGGAATATGGTTCCGGAGTTTAGGAGGAAGCTGCAGGGGATGATGGCAATGCTGGACGACTTGGGCCTTGTGGGGATGAAAGTTGCCTAGAAGGGGGGGGGGGGGGGTTAATAGGCTAATCGACCTGAAATGACTTAATAAAACGAGATCAGCACTAAGGGGGCGGACTAGTCCGGTCCACCTGCAGGGAAGTCCTAAAAAGAGTTTCTAACAAGTTTTAGTCCAATTCTTGTGATGCAAAGTATGTTAGAATGACTTAGTGAACCTTAACAAGATATAAAGCAAATGTGAGACTAAGGATCATAATGAAACAAGAATGTTGAACAAAAGCAGTAAAGCTAACCCTAGAAGCAATGAGCGATAAGCAAAATACACAAAGGACACAAGGGTTTTATCCCGAGGTTCGATCCCACAAAGGAATCTACGTCCCCATTGAGGAGTCCACATAGGACCGTGTTCAACAACCCTTCCCTCACCAAGTTTACCACACAGGCCTAACTTGGTTCTTCACTATCACAAAGGGTGAATACAAGATTCGTTGGGGCTTCTCACAATCTGAGGCTCCCACCACAAATACAATCTCAAATCACAAACATTAACTCAAGCCACGGATCACAAAGATTCACAAAGTGCAAGAGATCAAACCGAGAGCCAAAGAGCGGTGTTTTTCCTCTTCTTCACCTCACCAAACCCTAGTCCACACAAGAATTAGTTTTAGAGGGAATGTAGGCAAGAAGGAGGCTTTTTGGTGGCTCAAGGTTGATGTGGCAGTGCTAGGGTTTCAACTTGATCAAGGGTATGTTTCAAATGAACCTAGGGGTCCTCTATTTATAGAGGTTCCCAGCCCATACTGCTGATCTCAGCAGAAGGGCGGACTAGTCCGGCCTACAGCCCAGACTAGTCCGGCCTAGGGGACCACTGATGTCCCAGAAAAACTGTCGCACTGCACGGTAATCTTCACACTACCCACCAAACTTCAAATTCAAATGGTCACTTCAGAAACGTACTAGTCCGGTCACAACCGGACTAGTTCGATCTCACACAGAACCTTTTGTTCCATGTGAAAACGGACTAGTCTGAAGACCACGGACTAGTCTGACCCCCAGGGCGGACTAGTGCGGTCTACCCAGACTTAGTCGATAAAGCACCGACTTCTCTCCAAACCCGGACTATTCCGGCCCCCACGGCGGACTAGTCCAATCTCAGTCAGGACCTCTTGGTCCGGACCAAAATGGGCAAGTCCGTGGTTTTGGGACATAGTCCCCAAAACCCACTCCATGACTACCCAGACTAGTCCGTCCCACTACGGACTAGTCCAAACTCAGTCAGACCCTTCTGGTCCGGCTGAAAACGGACTTGGCCGGCCAGGAGCGGACTAGTCCGGCCACCTGCACGGACTAGTCCGGCCACTCCTGCCAGACTGCTTCCAACTCTCTTCTCTCAATAGGTTTGATCTCTAAACCGCTTTGAGCTCCCAACTTGATCTCAATGCACTTTACACACACACCCTCACACATATTTGGCTAGTCTAAACTCGACACACTAGAAACCCTAGTTTCTCCTTTTCGAGTTGACATCGCTGTTTTCATCCTTTTCCTTTTTTTTGAGGGATTGTGCTTCCACTTGAGTCCACACCTGTGCTTAAGATCACTGAGCTCATTAGTCACTTAATTGTCGTCATCAATCATCCAAAACCCATGGGGATCCTAGATGGACTTTCAATCTCCCACTTTTTGATGATTGATGACAACACATTAAGTCTTCACATATAAGAGTATAAATTTGGTTTTCATAATGTGCGGGTGTATGAGTGAATCTCCCTCAATGAATGCATCATTAAAGAGAGATTGAGGAAGTCCCTCATACACACACACGTTATGGTGGGGTGCCTACCTGTTGTGCTCAACAATTTGTGACAAGACATAATAAATATGAGTATGATTAAAAGATACACATTCAAAGCATCATATTGATATTAAACATTAGAAACATAGTCTTGCACAAATTTAAACATTCGACATGACATAAATATTACAATAAGAAGTGCAACATGTCCAAGGATCCAAAATAAGGGCTACACTCTCCACATCTAATTACCCTCCTTTCTAACTCTCCCCCCATCTAACTCCCATCTAACTCCCCCCTTTTGGAATCAAGACACCAAAAAGGAAAAGAAGAAGGGAACAACGAGCCCTATCCACTAGTCATCACCATCCTCACTATCATCTGCCTCATCATCGGAGTCGCTCTCCGTGGCCTTCGGGTCCTCGTGATCATCGTCGTCGGAGGCACGAGCCGATGGATCTGCCATGGAAGAGCTCCCGTCCTCTTGGAGCTGGGCGAGCTCGTCGGAGGTGAAGTTGGGGAATGGAGTGATCTCCCCGTCGCTCGCCTCCAAAGAGGACTTGGGTACGTCGAGCTTGTCGCACACCGCCTTAAGGTACTTCTCTTGGCGCATGTGTGCCCTCTGATTCCAGATCTCTTGCTTCCGGCAGGAAGTGAAGATCGCCTTGAAGCACTTGTAGAAAGCGCTCATCGATTGAGGCAGAGGCGGGGAAGGAGGCGCCACGGGGCGAGGAGCTAGCATCGCAGAGTGAGAAGGAGGCTCCGCATTCTTCCGGAGCGGAGGAGGCGGCACTGCAGGAGGCGTTTGAGGATGGAGCGGGCGATGAGTCACATCCTTGACGAAGGTCACGCGCGACACCCTCTCAATGAGATACATGATGTAGAGGGCATACCCGCAAGCATGGTTGGGGGTATGCGAGATGTTGAAAATGTCATCGAAGATGTATTCGACGAGATTGAACTTATCCTCCCCATCAATAAGAAGTAGCAGGTGCCTCAGATTGCCTTGTATCACCCCTGCATCACCATCCTTTGGTGCTATTGTCTGCCTCAGGATCCTGTTGAGAATGTTGTAGAATGGCTTGATATTGGGAGCATGCCCGGCATCATATTGAACATTACTCGGATACATGTAGGCCACTCGTCTCTATCTACAGCCTTGAGGTTAGAGATTATGATCTCATGATCCAAGTGAGCCTCAAGACCTAGAATCTTGGCAAACTCCTCAAAATGTGACTGAAAGCTGCTCCCCATGCGTCATCCATATGATCTGTCTATCACCTGAGGTGGTGAAGTAGATGGTGGAATAAAACTGCAGTATAACTTCAACGTTCCAGTCATATTTGAATCCCATGATCTTCTTGAGCACATGGCGCTCAGCTGCTTCAATGAAGGCATCAAAAGCAGAATGTTGCTTCTGGGCCATGTACTCCCAGTCTACCCATTGAGCTTCTGTCACTGGCTTCTTCATGTTCTGGTAGACGAGATGGTAATAGTCACAGTGAAAGTCGCACCAAAACCTAGGGTCGGCGGTGCTCCTTTCATACTTTTATACCTTGTCCCTCCGGAGCCTTCTTGCTTTCTCGGCTCCCCTCCCTTGGAAGACATTTGCAGCCAAGTCACGCTGCATGTTTGGGTTCCTCTCAGGAGCGTGCACTTCCAAGGGGCCAATGGGTTTGGCTTGCCCCCTCTCCTTGATAACAGGGCTTGCGGCCCTCTTCGCCGGTATCTTCGCAGTGGGCTTCCTTTTCTTTGGCTTAGCAGGAGCCGGGGCCTTGCCCTTCTTCGGATCCCTCAAGATCTGGCGTTCCATGATTTCTTCTTGGGATGGCTCCTTGCCCTTGTCTTTCTCTCCAATTGTCACAAGTCTCTTCCTCTTGGAGACTTGAGCAGCAGCAGCCTGAGAGTTATGAGCCTCGCGCTCCTCTCGCTTCTTCTTTCGGAGTTCCTTGCAAGACACCTCAATGGCCCGAGCCATTGCTTCATCTTCATTATAGGCCATAGCTGCGGCCCTGGCTTGTTGCTTCTTGGCTGCCTTTGCCCTTTCTTGCTGCTCGAGAAGTATCTTTGCAGCCTCAACCTCAGCTTTTGCCCGTTCCTCGCCAAGGCGAAGCTACTCCGCCTCCCACTCGGGGTCAGAGGGCGGAGAAGCGAAACGGCGAGGAGCAGCCATTTCCGCTGAAAAGAGAGAAGCCATAAGATAGAAGGTCAAGGAGTTGGAATAATGCGAAAGAAATCACGAGAAACAAACAAAGTTGGAGTTTGGCCTGTATATACCGGACTTGTCTGCCCCAGGGGCATACTAGTCCGTCGGGCGGACTAGTCCGTCTGGCACCAGACTAGTCCGGTTTACACAGGTTAAACCCTAACTCTAATGGTTTTTCGAGAAATCTTGGAATTGAGTCGCAATATACACAAGGATACTAGAAGCAACTTTAATGAAGAGGCATCTATAAAAACTCAATTAATTAAGAATGAGGCAAGTTTTTGAAAAGTGAGGGATACCTCTTCAAATCTTGAGAAATCGACGGAATTGGGAAAGGACCACGTCGCGAGTGATTGGGGAAAGTATCCCACACTTTCGGGTCTTCCAATGCATGGATTGGAAACGATTTTTGGTGGTTAAAATCGAAAACCGCCTAAGGAGGGCGGTCTCGCGCGCGTGGGAGAGAGAGAGAGGCAAATGGAGAAGTGGAGGGGTCGGCCGCCTCCTGGGGGTTTAAGTCCCCAGGGGCCGAACTAGTCCGGTTAAGGGGCCGGACTAGTCCGGTCATGCGGACCAGACCCGGACCAGTCCGGATCCGGACTTGTCCGTCCATAGGACATACTAGTCCGGTCCTAGGAGGCTGAAAAAATATATATTTGAGTTTTAGCCACTATAGTTGATCCTTTTCAACATATTGCCACAACAAAACATTATGAATATGGTCAGTAAGCAATGAACATTCAAACTATGACCATAACTCACAAAGTCACTAGTTTTTCAAATATTTTGGAGAAAATCGAGATAGAGATGAATTTCTCAAACACATGCATTCTTTTGAATAAGATATAAAGTAAACATTCAGATGTGCATGTTTCAAGCCACATGTCGAGAATCTAAGATATTGAGGTCACTCCTAAGCTCACAAAAGCCCTTCTCATCTAGAGGCTTGGTGAATATATCGGGTAGTTGGTTTTCAGTTCTCACATGGGAAATCACTATATCCCCTTTCAAGGAATGATCTCTCAAGAAGTGGTGTCTAATATCTATGTTTTTTGTCCTTGAATGCTCAACTGGATTATAGGCTATTTTGATGGCGCTCTCATTGTCACATAGGAGAGGAATATGGCGCAAGTTTATACCATAATCCCTTAGAGGTTGTCTCATCCAGAGAAGTTGTGCACAACAACTTCCGTCTGCGACATACTCTGCTTTGGCTGTGGAAAGAGCAATGGAGTTTGGTTTCTTAGAGGACCATGACACTAAGGATCTACCGAAGAATTGGCATGTCTCGGATGTGCTCTTTCTATCAACTTTGCACCCCGCATAATCCGCATTAGAATAGCCAATAAGGTTAAACTTGGATCCTTTTGGTACCAAAGTCCTAGGCTAGGTGTGTGAACTAAATATCTAAGAATTCTCTTCACGGCGGTCATATGACACACCTTAGATGCAGCTTGAAAACGTGCACACATACACACACTAAGCATAATATCTGGTCTAGATGCACAAAGATATAACAAAGAACCAATCATGGAACGATATACCTTTTGGTCCACACTTGGACCATCTTCGTTGAGGTCTAAGTGTCCATTTGTTGCCATTGGAGTGTTGATGGGTTTGGCCTTGTCCATGTCAAACTTCTTTAATATGTCTTGAGTGTACTTTGTTTGACTTATGAATGCGCCTTCTTTTAGTTGCTTGACTAGAAAACCTAAAAAGAACTTCAACTCCCCCATCATGGACATCTCAAATCTCTCTGTCATTAGCTTAGAAAACTCATCACAAAACACTTTGTTAGTGCAACCAAATATAATGTCATCGACATATATTTGGCACACAAAGAGATCATCATTAAAGTGCTTTTTAAAGAGAGTGTAATCAGATTATCCTATCTTAAAACCATTTTGAATTAGAAAGTCTCTAAGACACTCATACCAAGCTCCAGGAGTTTGTTTGAGTCCATAGAGACCCTTACGGAATTTGAAGACATGGGTTGGGAAGTCTTGGTCTTCAAAGCCCAGTGGTCGCTCCACATAGACTTCCTCCTTGATTGGACCATTTAGGAATGCACTCTTGATGTCCATTTGGTAAAGCTTAAAATCATGGTGAGTAGAAAAGGCAAGTAATATACGAATTGATTATAGCCTAGCTACGGGAGCAAAGGTTTCATCAAAATCCAAACCTTCGACTTGTGAGTAACCCTTGGCCACAAGTCGTGCCTTGTTCCCTGTCACCACGCCATGCTCTTCTTCCTTGTTGTGAAACACCCACTTGGTGCTCACAACATTTGCTTGTGGACGCTTGACACACTCCCAAACTCTGTTCCTCTCAAAGTTGTTAAGCACCTCTTGCATGGCCACTACCCAATCCGGGTTGCTCAATGCGTCTTCAACCTTATGGGGCTCCAAAGAATAGACAAAGGAGTAATGTTCACAAAAATTTGCAACACGAGAACGAGTGATTACCCCTTTAGTAATATCTCCTAGGATGTTGTCAACGGGGTGATCCCGTTGAACACTTTGATGCACACGAGGATGTGGAGGTTGAGCTCTTGAGTCATCATCATCATCTTCTTCTTCTTCTTGATCTCCACCTTGATGAATGCCTCCCCCTTGACTTCCGTCTTCTTGATCGTGTGGAGGTGCAACTTGTCCATCTTCAACTTTTTCATGTGGGGGATGACTTGCATCATCATGTGGTTGGTCACTTGAGCTTTGAGGTTGTTCTTGTGGTCAAACATCTCCAAGTGCCATCCTCCTAAGAGCTTCTTGTGGAGAGTCTTCTTGATCTAGCACACTTTGATCAACTTGCTCCACTCGAGAGCCATTAGTTTCATCAAACACCACGTCGCGTGCTATATCAACAATCCTGGAGGATTTATTGAAGACACAGAAGGCGTGGGTGTCTGAATCATAACCAAGCAAGAAACCTTCATCGGACTTTGAAGCAAACTTCGAAGTCCTAGGCTTCTTGTTGAGAATATAGCACTTGCTCCCAAAAACACGAAAGTAAGAGAAATTGGTTTTCTTACCAACAAGAAGCTCGTAGGGTGTCTTCTTGAGGAGGCGGTGGAGGTATAATCGGTTGACAGCGTGGCAAGCGGTGTTAACCGCCTCCGCCCAAAACCGATCCGATGTCTTGTACTCATCAAGCATTGTCCTTGACATCTCGATGAGTGTCCTATTCTTCCATTCCGCCACCCCATTTTGTTGAGGGGAGTATGGAGCTGTAAATTCATGCTTGATGCCCTCTTCATCCAAGAATTCTTCCACTTGAGTGTTCTTGAACTCGATGTCGTTGTCGCTTCTTATAACTTTGATTCTTGAGGTGAAATCATTTTGAGCTCTCCTCAGGTACCTCTTGAGGACACCGTGAGTTTCACCCTTATCATGCAAAAGAACACCCAAGTGAAACGAGAAAAATCGTCAACAATAACAAGACCATATTTGTTACCGCCAATGCTAATGTAGGTTATTGGCCCGAAAAGGTCCATATGTAGCAGCTCCAACGGTCTTGTTGTCGTCATGATGTTCTTGGAGGGGTGTTGAGCTCCCACTTGCTTCCCCGCTTGGCAAGCACTACATGGCCTATCTTTTTCAAAGACAACATTCTTCAAACCATAGATGTGCTCGACCTTAAGAAGCTTCTGTAAGTTCCTCATCCCAACATGGGCTGGCTTCTATGCCAAAGCCATCCCATGTTGGTTTTCGCCATTAAGCATGTGTCAAGTTGAGCTTTATCCGAGGCAAAATCAACAAGATAAAGCTTTCCCTTGAGCACACCCTTAAAAGCGATTGAGTTATCACTTCTTCTAAGGACGTTCACACCCTAATTAGTGAAAACACAATTATAATGCTTGTCACATAGTTTTGATATGGACAAGAGGTTATATTCTAGAGAATCAATATGTAAAACGCGAGAAAGAGTATGTTGGGGAGAGATGACAATTTTACCGGAGCCAAGGATTTTCCCTCGGCTATTGTCCCCAAAGAGGATCCCTTCATTTGGATCATCATGTTCCTCATACTCCTCAAACATCTTCCTCTCTTCGGTCATGTGGTTTGGGCACCCACTATCGAGCACCCATTTGGATCCACCGGAGGAGTACGCCTACAAAACAAGATTATGCCTTCCTTTTAGGTCCCCAAGCGGAGTTAGGTCCTTTGACGTTAGTGGTGAGGCATTTGGGCACCCACAAGCAAGGCTTGGGGCTCTTGCGGAGTGGCCCAACATATCTCGCATATACTTTTCCATACTTGTTCCTCATCAAAACATATGATGCATCAAAATCATGAAATAGAGGATGCTGTTCAGATTTAGGCATGTAAGTGCTAGTTGAAGTGTTCTTGCCAATTTAGTTGTGGATGAGCTTCCCTTGACAAAACAATCAAGTCTTTGCCATACTTGGAGGTTTTGGCATTTTGCTTTCCACCTCTAGTATAACCAAGACCATCCTTGACATAGGGAGGTCTTGTGTTGGTGTATGCACTTCGTGCATGCGCCACATTCTCTTTGTCAAAGATGCCACCCTTAGCTGCTTGACTGCCTTGGGTCAATTTGAGCTCATCCTTTAGTTTAAGAATCAAGTTACAACATTTGCATGTTGATATTGCTTCGGATGCAACCTTTGAGGAGGATAAGATTTTAGAGGAAGAGGCTACATTAGTCTTTAGGGACTCAACTTGAGTCTCAAGGATCTTGTTAACTTTTGCCAAGTTGCCATGTTCATCCTTGAGCTCAATGGTTGTGTCCTCAAGACTTGGGCATGTTTTCTTGCCTAGGGCAAGTTCATGCTCCAATGCCTTGCTCTTCTCTCTCTCATGCTCAAGGAGCTCAATGAGCTCTTTACATATTTCCTTTTCTTGGATAAGCATGTCCTCTTGCCTATCTATGAGCTCCTCCTTCTCAAAAATCTCTTCCGAGATCAATTTCATTCTTCACAATGTGCTCTTACTTATATCTTTAAGCATGTACTCATTTTCACTAGCACTATCAAAATTATCATGGGAGGATATGGAAGAGTATGAGTTAGAATTAACCTTTCTCCTCCCTTGTTTTGCCATGAGGCAAGTTTGCTTGTGGTCGTAGAGGTTGGGGAAAAGCTTGCTTCACTTGGAGCTCCCCCCGATGGCTATGGTTGCTATCTTCTCCTCATCTTCAGACGAGGAGGACTCGTCGTTAGAGTCCCACTCCTGCCTAAGTGAGCATGACCGGAGGGCCTCTTCTTCTTGTAGAACTTCTTCTCTTGCGGCTTGCCCTCCTTCTTCATCATGCCCTCTCCATGTGGGCAATCTAAAATGAAGTGCCTGTACTTGCCACAATTGTAGCAACCCTCTTGGTTTTGGGCCTTGCCTTTTCTTTGCCCTTGCTCACATGGTTGTATCCTCCTTTTCTTCTTCTCATCATTCTCTTGAAATTGTTGATGGAGAGGGCCTCTTCCTCATTGCTGTCAAGGCTCTCCTCATCATCTTCGTTTTGCTCTTTTGAGGAGGATGTCGCTTTGAGTGCAACATCCTTCATCTTCGAGGCGGTGAACCTTTGGAGGTCATTGTAGAAGAGCGCCTCCTTCTCCATGATCTCGTGCTTGATGATCCTTCCAAGGACCTCCTTCGGGGTCATTTTGTCAAACCCCGAGCTTTCTCGGATCATGGAGAAAAGAGAGACGTTTTTAGGTATGAATGCCCGAACAATCCTCTTCACCACCTTGTGGTCCGTCCACTTGTTACAGCCATAAGATCTAATCTTGTTGATGAGTAACATAGGCAGTTGTACATCTCTTGAGGAGATTCACCATCCATGATGGCAAACCTCCCGAGCTCTCCTTCAATGAGCTCAATCTTTGCTTCTTTCACGACTCGGGTGCCTTCATGAGCTGTCTTGAGAGTGTCCCAAATATCCTTGGCCACCTCAAGTCCATCCACTCGGTTGAACTCATCTCTTGAGAGAGATGAGATGGTCACTCCGGCCGCTTGGGCATTGCGGTGAAGGAGCACGGCTTGCTCCGGAGTGATATCTTCTTCATTCTTCGAGATGTGCACCCCGGTCAACATGATTTGCCATAGTGAGGGGTTGAGTGACACAAGATGGATCTTCATGTTGTGCTTCCACATCCCGTAGTCGGTTCCATCAAATTGGGGAGGCTTCCCCAATGGGATGGAAAGGTAGTGGTTGTTGGAGACAAGGCGTTCATAGTTGTAGCCTTGTTGGTTGTAGTTGATTGTGCCACCCGATGTGGAGGTTGAAGAGTCAACTTTCGGAATCTTCAGTTTCTCTCGAAGTTTCGCCTTGAGCTGGCGAATTTCTTCGTCATTCGTTGATTTGTCTTGATAGAAGAGAATTTCTTCTGAGGTTGCTTGGACCTCACTTGTTGAGACTTCTTCGTACCCCACTCCGGCCATCTTCTCTCTGAGTTGTTAGACTCTTTTGGGAGAGACCTGCTCTAATACCAATTGAAAGTTGCCTAGAGGGGGGTGAATAGGCTAATCGACCTAAAATGACTTAATAAAACGAGATCAGCACTCAGGGGGCGGACTAGTCCGGTCCAGGGGCGGACTCATCCGGTCCACCTGCAGGGAAGGCCTAAAAAGAGTTTCTAACAAGTTTTAGTCCAATTCTTGTGATGCAAAGTATGTTAGAATGACACAGTGAACCTTAACAAGTTATAAAGAAAATGTGATACTAAGGATCACGATGAAACAAGAGTGATGAACAAAACCGGTAAAGCTAACCCCAGAAGTAATGAGCGAGAAGCAAAATACACAAGGGACACAAGGGTTTTATTCCAAGGTTCGATCCAAAGAAGGAATCTACATCCCCGTTGAGGAGTCCACGAAGGACCGGGTTCAACAACCCTTCCCTCACCATGTTTCCCACACGGGCCTAACATGGTTCTTCACTATCACAAAGGGTGAATACAAGATTCATTGGGGCTTCTCACAATCTAAGGCTCCCACACCAAATACAATCTCAAATCACAAAGATTAACTCAAGCCACAGATCTCAAAGATTCACAAAGTGCAAGAGATCAAACCGAGAGCCAAAGAGCAGTGTTCTTCCTCTTCTTCACCTCACCAAACCCTAATCCACACAAGAATTAGTTTTAGAGGGAATGTAGGCAAGAAGGAGGCTTTTTGGAGGCTCAAGGTTGCTGTGGCGGCACTAGGGTTTCAACTTGCTCAAGGGTATGTTTCAAATGAACCTAGGGGTCCTCTATTTATAGAGGTTCCCGGACCATACTGCTGATCTCATTAGAAGGGCAGACTGGTCCGGCCTAGGGGACAACTGACGTCCATAACAACTGTCGCACTGCGCGGCAATCGTGACACTACCCGCCAAACTTCAAATTCAAACGGTCACTTCAAAACGGACTAGTCTGTCCCCCAGGGCGGACTAGTTCGGTGTACCCAGACTTAGTCGTTGAAGCACCGACTTCTCTCCAAACCCAGACTAGTCCGGCCCCCAGGGCGGACTAGTCCGATCTCAGTCAAGACCTCTTGGTCCAGACCAAAATGGACAAGTCCGTGGTTTTGGGACTTAGTCCCCAAAACCCACTCCACGACTACCCGGACTTGTCCGTTCCACTACGGACTAGTCCGAACTCAGCCAGACCCTTCTGGTCCGGCCGAAAACGCACTTGGCCAGCCAGGAGCGGACTAGTCCGGCCACCTGCACGGACTAGTCCGGCCACTCCTGCCAGACTGCTTCCAACTCTCCTCTGTCAATAGGTTTGATCTCTAAACCGCTTTGAGCTCCCAACTTGATCTCAATGCACTTTACACACACACCATCACACATATTTGGCTAGTCTAAACTCGACACAGTAGAAACCCTAGTTTCTCCTTTTTGAGTTGACATCGCCGTTTTCTTCCTTTTACTTTTTTTGAGGGATTGTGCTTCCACTTGAGTCCACACCTGTCGTTAAGATAACTGAGCTCATTAGTCACTTAATTGTCATCATCAATCATCCAAAACCCACAGGGATCCTAGATGCACTTTCAGGAGAGGCATAGGAGCACCCCTGCAGCAAGGATCGTGATTTCCGGAACTCCTTGTCCCCATGAGGGCTCCGAACGTGCACAATTCAGTGGAAATGGCAAAGGTCCCGCAGCTCCTTCTTCCAAGGACTCAACTTCATCTCAAGGCAAGGGGAAAGACCCAGTCGTCACCCCGAGCCGCAAGCGAAAGCAGGCTAGAAGCAACGAGAGCTATGTGAGGGACGCTCCAAAAGAAGTGAAGCCTCGACCACGCTTGAGGTCTATGGTGGTTGTGCATCTAGCTCCGGCTCATTCTTCAGCTCCAGTGTCCAAAGAGGGCGCTGGGTTCGGCAAATCGACTTCAGTCCTGTTGCCTATGGAGGGCTCTGTTCCAGAGTGAATCCTCTGATGATGGAGGTACTTGCTGAAGCGCTGCCGGCGGCTTCCTGAATGCATGGCACGGAGCCCAAGCTTCTGCCACACTGACGATGGCGGGCTCTAGCTGTAGGCGTCTGGAGAAGAAAATTCGCACCGGCTGGAGTGGCAAAATCCCTAGGTAAGTGTTGGATCTTTAGCTTTTGTCTTGATTTTGTTTCTAGCTTTGTATTAAATTCTCTACTCTTTGTTTCCAGAGAGTCGACAATAAGTACAGCAGCTCCTGTGCCTACTGCAGCCCTGGAGACTGCGCCAGCTGAAGCTCCTGCTACTGCTCTGGCCCCTCCTCCTATGCTTGTGGCGGACGATAGGACAACTTCGGCGTCGGCTGTCGTGGAGATGACTTCATCATGGTCAACCGAGGAACCCATGGTAGCGCCGGACCACGAGGAAGAAATGCTTGAGCAGGCTCTAGCTATCCTGAAGTCAGCGGTGGAGGTTCCGACATCAATGCCAGATTTTAATGAATCTTTGACGGAAGTGTGGGGACCGGAGTCCACACCTCCGAGGATCTCATTGGGTGGTGCCGTGCGATGCGGGACCTAACAACACACACGAAAAGGATACCAAAACATATAAAGTTTTCATTTCATAATAAGAAGAGTTTACAAAAGAGTGTACCACAGTGGTACACACGCAGCGAAAAAATACATACTGATAATCTCACCTAACTAAGCAGGAGAGAAGACGTCCATGCCCTAGGACGCTTCTCACTAGCAACATGAAGAACATTCAGCAGCGGCGTGACTCACATGAGATTTATCTCGACACCTCGAGTCTCATGTACAACCTGAACAGCAGAAATAAAACTAATACCTGCAAAAATCGTTAAAGCGCAAACGTGAGCATAAGGCTCATCAAGACTAACCTGTCTCACTAGACATATGCAGTGTAAAGTCTAATCATAGGTAAGGAATAGCATAAATAGACTCGCCTACAAGTGGATCCTTATAATCAGGTTTTAAGTAGCAAATGACATTTTCCAAGCACGGTACATCATGGGCTCCACAATCAAACAAGAAATGCTTTACCGATGATATGACATGCTCAGAGCACATAATGCTATTACAGCTAAAGTATGGGGAAATTGTAAACTTTAATTTTGCTATCTCTAAATCATACAAGGTTGCAAAGAAATTATAATTCAATACAATATAATTTGTTGGCTTCTTCAGTATTTACTACGTCACGAAAGCGACAGACAAGTGGTATTCTATTACCGCGAGGGACGGTGATTGCAATCAGGACACACCCGGACTGCACGACACACACACCCGCATGGGAGACACATACGTGCTCTCCTCCCCGCGTCATACGTGGCCACCTTTCACCCAAGACCCCAATGTCGACAAACCTCTTCATCCCGAGCAAAAGGTCCCCTACACGGACACGTCAAAACGTTCCGCTAGGAGATTTACACCTTTCTGCCTTCGCATCTCCATTCAAGGACAACCGAGGAGTCTCCACACTACAGTCTGGAGTTACATCAGTTTAATGGGCCCATATACTATTATGCAACCGGTACAGTTCAGGCTTGCCCAACGGTGCCTCATACGGCATGGTCCTCAAGCGACACAGGCAGGGCTATGCGCCCGAGATTCCATCTCGTCGACTCCTATTCCCCCTGCCCGATCTCGTATTCATTTCATAAACCATTTTTAATCTTCCACCCTCATGTGAACTGTTATTCCTTTCTCGCGAGTAGATTTCAACTACTCGACTCCTACCGGATTTCCTATACATTAGCAAAGCAGTTACTACAGGTCAAACTGTAATTCGTTCCGACCAAACCCCGGGATTTGTGGTCATGCAAGTGGAGTATCAATCACCTCATACGTAAATGCATAATATCAAATGAAGACGTAAGTGAATAAAACTGGAAAACTTTGAAAAGCTCTTAAATGCAAACCGGGGCTTGCCTTGGTTTGCGACTCGACTATCAAACAACCGTTAGTAGCTTCTTCTGAAGACTCCGCCAAGGACGTCAAGTGAACACCCTGGCTTCTCCAAGCGAAGCTCCTCGTCGATCACCTACATTACGTTTCTTAACAATATGATATGCATATGAGTAAAGAATGTACTTTAATATTAGACTCTACGAGTGGTATAAACATTAAGAAGAAGGGCTTGTCTAGGAGGAATAGGTATGCCTATGTTGTGTGGATAAACAAAGGATTGAATCAAGTGGTCATCATAGTGTCGAGATGTGAAGTGAAAGGTGCAATGTAAGCACACATTGCAACTTAGCAATCGACACTTGGAGCGATGCCACTCAAGAGTGATAAAACTGGTTGGTGAAGAAGTGTTTGACTGAGCCGTGTAAGCTTAACTAAGAGATCAATGTGGAGCTAGGAAGTTTGTAACCTAGGAGTCGACCAAGGAAGTTTTCTCAACTTACAAAGGTTGTCGACACTACCAAGAATCCTTCTCCAAGGTTCGTCTTGGACTAGTACTCCTTGTCGGTCGCGACGTTCTCTCATTCCTCTACCCCAGATCATCGATGATCACCAACATCCTGGGTGTGACCTAGAAGGCATTTCATCGACTATCTTGGATACGTCTAGGGTTTGACCGCTCTCGTATCAACTAAAACCAAACTTGGCTAACTACTATTAGTCTGATGTACCTTGGTGGTGTTCCCGCACTAAACGCAATACAAGAATCCATCGTTTCGGTGCCAAGACATGGCCACGACGCGGAACGTCGTGATGACGTCAGGAGGACAACGACTGCAGAACATTGGCTTGAGCTTATGTGTCGAGTGAAAGAGAGTACCCTAAGGGCAAGTGGCAGTGAATGTGATACATGTAGCGGCACGATGCGGAATGCTTGGTTCCCTCTTGTACTTCAAATCTATGATGCAAGATGGACTTGCGTTCACCATGGTTAACGCACTGGCGTGACCATGGTACAAGGAGGGCAACAACACCACTAGTGGTGATAGGACTCATACATGTGAAACACACGACATGGTCAGCCGGGGTGAGACTAGAATGGCGCGACCAATGTGATCAAAGTGAGTGCATAGATGGTCCTCGCGACACGCTGATGGCCATGCCGCGTGAGGATGCGGCTAACATGCACGACGCAACCAAGATGGTGGTCACCACGATGCAAGGAGACGTGTCAACCGGGCGACGCGATGGAGACCACGCGAGCAGACCGCGGTGGCGTGAACTCATAATGGAAGCGGCAATGACCATCACGTGTGCAGCCTGCCTATGTGGCAAGGAATCACAGTACCAGAGCAAGATGAGCCAGACATTACGTGAGCACCCGGTACAGCATGCGTGGCCTTCAATCAATCGAGCACCGCGCGACGCATGACACAACATGGATGAGTGATTGTGGCACAGGCGGCGAATGGTGGGACGGAAAGCTACACACTTGGAGAGGAACCAACGACTGATGGGGGCTCGGCGAGGCGGCGACTGCGACACCAGGGCCATGGCGTGGTGGCGCCGGAGATTCCGGGTGGCCAGGCGCGCGCTGCAGCAACGGAGGGGTGAGTAGGAGCACGACCTGCGATTGAGGCAAGCTGACGACGGCGTACGGTGTGCCGGAGGCGGGTGCAGCACGGGGGAACGGCAGTGGAGTCGTACACACGAGGAAAGGACGTGAAGGGATTGAGATGCGAGGTGACGTACCCGGAGAGTAAGCAACGACGGCGAAGCTCCACACGATCGCCAGATGACAAGCGCAGGAGCGCGGGATGGCGACGTTGATTCGTGTCGGCGAGCAACAGGGCGACTGGGCACCGTCGGCTACAGGAGACGAGCGACGATGGGGAGTTGAGGAGGCGAGCTTGCGGCTGTAGACCATCTCTCGCGCGGGTGCGACGCGGAGCCTGTCGACGCTGGCGGCGGAAGCAGCGGGATGGGGCGCCGGTGGGACTACAGGGGCGCCGAACGTGCGTTGGCGCACGGATGTGCGGCCAAGGGCAGGAGCGCGCGCAGGGGCGGCTGACGGAGGCGAGGCCGGGTGCTGGCGGCGGTGTGCGCGCCGGGCTGAGATGGAAGGCGAGGTGGCTGCCGGATCGGAAGAGGAAGCAGGGTAGAGGATATGGCGCGGTGGGGAAAAGGAGGAACGGCCGCACGTTTGAAGAAGGAAAACAGAGAACCATCTCTGGAGATAAGACTGAGTTGTTGGTCCCACTGAAATTTCACCCTTATCCTTACCCAATTGTTTAAATCAAATTACTAAATTAGTCCAAAATGGTAGGCTAGTTTATATGACAATTAAATAATCCAAATATAATTTACAATCCTTTATTTGATTGATTTAAATTGGACATGTTGATTTCAATCAATAGAGTACGATTTCTTCCTATAGCTTGATGAAATATAAAATGGGTGAATAATGTTCATTAGAAAAGCTACAAAAGGAATTTTTAAATTGGTTGCTGAAACTGATATTTGCATTAAAGTTGGATTTTACATTCCTCCCCCATTAAAAGAATCTCGTCCCGAGATTACAAAATAAAGGATAAAAGAAAATGATCTAATGAACATATGCTGCTAACAAGTCCGTATAGTTCGATCTAAGATATGCCTCGCTTTCCCAGGTTGCTTCTTCAGCGGTATGGTTATTCCACAAGACTTTGTAAAAGTGCAAAGTGTGGTTTCTTGTGGTGCGAGTCTTCTCATCGATGATCTTGACCGGATGCTCAGAATAAGTGAGGTCAGGCCGTAGAGCGTCAAGATCTTCCGAGCGGACCTCAACTGGGGATTTGAGACACTTTCGGAACTGAGAGATATGGAATACATTATGAATTCCACAGAGACACGCCGGTAACTCTAGACGACAGGCCACAGGTCCGCATTTCTCAGTGATAGCGAACGGCCCGATGAATCGTGGAGCCAGCTTTCCCTTCACCCCAAAACGATGAATCCCTTTCATTGGAGATACCCAAAGGTAAACGTGATCCCCAATGTTGAATGAAGAGGTCGACATCGTTTATCTGCATAACTCTTCTGTCGAGATTGAGCAACCTTAAGATTGGCTTAGATTACTCGCACTCGTTCTTCCGCTTTGTTGACCAGATCAATACCATATGTCACTCCTGCACCCGACTCACACCAATTCAATGGTGTGCGGCACTTCCTGCCATAGAGAGCTTCATATGGTGCCATCCAGATACTAGCTTGATAGCCATTGTTATATGAAAACTCTGCCAATGGTAGATGATCATACCAGTTTTTACCATGGTGGATGGCACAGGCTCGTAGCATGTCCTCAAGGACTCGATTTACCCGCTCCGTCTGACCATCAGTCTTCGGATGATAAGTGGAACTTTGAATTAACTTGGTACCCAATGATGCGTGGAGCTGCTCCCAAAATCGAGCAACAAATAAGGCTCCACAATATGAAATGATAGTGCGGGGTACTTCATGTAGGCACATGATCCTTGTGATATACAACTCTGCATACTTGGGACCTCGATAGTTGGTGTTGACAGGGATAAAATGAGCTGACTTGGTCAATCGATCAACTATCACCCAAATCGAATCATGCTTACGGAAAGTGAGGGGTAACCCAACGATGAAATCCATGCTGATGTCTTCCCACTTCCATGCCGGTATGTTTAAGGGTTGTAACTGTCCGGCTTGCCTCAAATGGTCGGCTTTCACTCGCCGACATGTATCACATTCAGATACATACTTCGCTATCTCTCGCTTCATCTGGGACCACCAAAATTTCTTCTTCAGATCCTGATACATCTTGTTGCTACCCCGATGAATAGAGTACTTGGATAAGTGTGCTTCATCCAAGATCTTCTTTCGGAGCCCATGTCATGGGGTACGGCTATATGGTTTTTAAACCAAATAGTATCATGATCATCACATCGAAAGCATTTCATCTCCCCCTTCTTCATTCTTCGTCGAATGTGCGACATTCCCTTGTCTTCCTTCTGAGTCTCTATGATATCTTCCCTGATGGTAGGGATGAGAGCTAGATTGTAGAGCGCTCCAAGTATAAACTCGGCTCATCCTCTTCCCCTGAAATGATCGACAGATGATTGATAGGAGACTTGCGGCTCAGCGCATCTGCAACCACATTTGCTTTGCCAGGATGGTAGTGGATCTCAATCTCATAGTCTTTGATCAATTCCAACCATCTTCGCTGTTGCATATTCTAGTCTTTCTGGGTGAAAATGTACTTCAAACTCTTGTCATCAGTGTAGAGATGCACTAGATTGCCTAATATATAGTGCCTCCACATCTTCAATGCGAGCACCACGGCAGCGAGCTCAAGATCAGGAGTCGGATAATGTTGTTCATGATTCCGAAGCTGCCAGGATCCGTACGCGATCACTCTTCTATCTTGCATGAGTACACAACCAAGACCAATGCCAGATGCATCACAATAGACAGCAAACGATTTGGTTGTGTCCGGCTGAGCCAACACCGGTGCTGTTGTGAGGTGTTTCACCAAAGCTTGAAATGCTTCTTCACATTCTTTAGTCCATACGTATCTTGTTCCCTTCTTCAGCAGTTCCGTCATTGGTTTAGCTATCTTTGAGAAACTCGGAATGAACCTCCGATAATAGCCAGCCAAGCCAAGGAAACTACGAACTTCATGTACAGATTTGGGAGATTTCCACTTCAGGACTTGTACAATTTTGCTTGGATCAACGGCAATACCATCAGCCGAGATGATGTGCCCTAGAAATGGCACTCGTCGGATCCAAAATTCACACTTGTTGAACTTGGCATACAGTTTGTGATCCCTTAACCTTTGCAACACAATATGCAAGTGTTTAGCATGTTCTTCTTCAGATTTAGAATACACCATGATGTCGTCAATGAATACCACGACGAAATTGTCCAACTCCGGCATAAACACCGAATTCATGAGATACATGAAGTGAGCTGGTGCATTGGTCAACCCAAAGGACATGACAAGATACTCATATAGCCCATACCTCGTCGAGAATGCGGTTTTTGGAATGTCCTCAGGTCGAATCTTAATTTGATGATAACCTGAACGAAGGTCCATCTTCGAGAATACCTTAGCACCCACTAGTTGATCGAATAAAATATCAATGCGTGGTAGTGGATACTTGTTCTTGATGGTGACCGCATTCAGTGGACGATAGTCCACACACAACCTCAAAGTCTCATCCTTCTTCTTCACAAACAACGCGGAACAACCCCAAGGTGATGAACTTGGGCGAATAAAACCCTTGCTCAAAAAGTCATTCAGCTGTTCCTTCAAATCCGCAAGTTCCATCGGTGCCATCCAATACGGCTTCCTTGAGATTGGTATGGTTCCCAGCGCCAGTTCAATCTTGAACTCAACGTCACGTTCTGGTGGCATGCCCGGAAGATCGTCAGGAAACACGTCTTGATATTCACACACTACGGGTATATCCGCAAGCTTCTTGGCACTTGTGTGATGCACCACTGAGACTCTTGGTGCTGTATTCAAAGGATTTAAAGTGTTGCTACCATGGAATTGAGAATTTAGTTGGACAGTCCGCGAGTTAATATCAAAGATAGCTCCATGATGTGTCAACCATGACATTCCCAAGATGAGGTCAATCCACTGACCTTCCAAGATGATGAGGTTCACCGGATAGATGCTTCCACCCATGCACAACGGTGCTCGAGAGACAACCTCATTAGCTGAAATATTGCCCCCAAGTGAACTGACACAAAAAGGATGTGAGATAGTCACAATTGGCACTTGATGTTTCAGTACAAAAGACTTGCTCACAAAGTTATGAGTAGCTCAGAGTCAAACAGCACAACCACTGGTTGTCCATGTAAAGTGAACATATCGGCTAGCACAGGTTCTCCTTCTGGAATATCCTCAATCGTAGCATAATTAACACTGCCAAACTTTGATAAAGATTTCTTCTTAAGTTCATGTTGCTGAGCTGAACCTTTGGAAGAGGACAAATGAATGCGGTCACGCTCAGTCTTATGACAATTCTGTGCTAACTGCACCCTTTGCTTCCCACTGAATTGGGGTGGATTAAAACCCTGAACACCTTGCAGAGGTGGAGCTGCAAGAGCGGGGTCACAATGTTGTAATGAAGAGCTAGGATACTCTTGCACACTTGGCTGAGGTGAAGGAGAAGTCTCCACTGGATAAGAGTGATATTGACCCAGTGGTGGTTGCTCATTCAGCCAAAACTCTTGACTGGACGGTAAGTAGTATACCACCCGATCCTCCTGAGGAACATCACCAATAACCTCTTGTGATGTGCTCCTCTTCCTCTTCTCCGCCTTATATCGAAGAGTTGCATCTTCTTGAACAATAGCCACATTGACCAATTCATTATAATTGTTGTTATTGAATAATACGAGTCGAGATCGAAGCTTGACACTTAGTCCTCGAAAGAAGCAGCCACACTTCAATGCCTCCGTATTCACATACTCGAGCGCATACTGAACAAAACGATTGAACTCCTTGGAGTATTGATAAGCACTCATCGCTCCTTGCTTTAACTCCACGAATTCCTCCAACTTCATTTTAATCATCCCTGTAGAAATGTGGCGTGCACGGAAGGCATCACGGAACTCCGGCCATGTCACACGATGACCATCTGGGAGTGTGGCGAGATATTCAGACCACCAAGCTCCTGCCGATCCGTGAAGTTGTTGAGCGGCAAATAAGGTCTTCTGATATTCATCACATTGGAGTAACTCAAACTTGGCTTCAATTACACGGAGCCAATGACCCGACTCCAGTGGTTCGATTGCTTCCGTGAACACCGGTGGTTGGGTTGCCAAGAAATCCAGATATGTGACTTGAGGTCGATCAAGTTATCGAGCTTCGGGTGGTACACTCCGCTGTACCAACGCATGTAGAAACTCAGCCATCCTCGATAAGACTTCCTCCAATCCGGTTCACGATGGCACTTGTGGTGGAAGTGAGTCATTTTCACCACGAACGGAAGCACCTAATTCACCCTCAGATTGAGTGGAGTCCATGCTGCAAGAGTGAGCAATACGGTTAAATCCAAAGTCACAATGTCTACTGGAATAATACTAAAGACCGTAATATGCTCCACTTAGCAATGCAATAAGCATGGTATAAATACGGATTAGAACTTCAAAACCAGACTCAAATAAAGGATAATGTCCAGTTAACACTTCACTTGGGGTTTCACACCTTATGTTATCTAACATGTAGAGCAGTCACCTCTGGTCATGATGAATAACACAAAATGTAAAACTAAAACGACTTGAGTTGATAACGTCGCACACTGGGTCAGACGACTAGTCTGTAAAAATTAAATATTTCTCACAGCTAATTGCTAATTCTCATCTGAAGTTCAACTACAAAGTTGTAGTACACTCGCACAGCTTTCCAGAATGCATTCATATGCCTTCATATCATTCCTGGAACAAAAGTTATGGAATTTTGATTACAGGTCACAAGATGGTTCAAAACTGGAGTATGAACTTCAGTTGTGTTTCAACCGACCTTCCTGTATAAACTTCAAATTTTTATGCAGGAAAGGTCGGAACCAGAAGTTGAGTTTAATACAAAAGTTGTTGTACACTTTATAACCTTTCTATAATGTATTTAATTACTGCTATATCATCCTTATGTTGCAAGTTATGCTATTTTAAAGTTGACAGATTTTTCTGACACGTTCAGCACACTTGCATGGAGAGTAGCAGTTTTGACCCAAAGTTTCCATATTGTTTATTCCAAATCTGGAAATGTTCTATTTAAAAAGTTGTAGACAATGTAATAAGATTTCCAGAAAGTACTTATTTGCATTCATATCAGATTTGGTTTAAGAGATATGCATTTTTTAAAGTTTGCTGAAATTTCAGCATTCAGACTTTTATATTCAGTTCAGATTGACCATATTGTATTCAAACTTGATTTGGAAAAGGTAGATGACAGGTGCATGTCTCGAGCCAAGTACAAAAATTGTAGCTGGCTCTCTAAACTGTCCAACGGTTACTCGCACGACACCATTGGATGCAAATTCTGCTAGTTATGGGTCACATTCAGAAAAGTTCAGAGTGCTGTCGAGTTTCTGTAGTCCCGGACAGTTTCTGCAATTTCCAAAATTTCACCCACGTAAGAAAAGATTTTGGTCTTCAACTGAATAGAGAACTTGTAAAGGACTTCTAAAGATTTCCAAAAAGTCTTTACTTGGTCTCATAGCACATTTATTTAAGGAGATATGGATTTTTAAAGTTCAGTTAAGTCACCAGATTTTTAATAAAAATTTCGACAGAACTTCCTTTGTTTGTTGTTCATTTTGTCCACAATTTTCAGATAGTTAGACATTGATATATGCAGAAAAAATGTATCACAAAGTTGTTACATACATCCTCAGGATTCCAGAAATGCATCACATGAGGTAATTCGACAATTCTACAGCGAGTTATGCGAGAAACAGTAACTGTATACAGCATTGTCCACTCGCTGTCCAGATTTGATCAAGTTTAGAAATTTGAAATTTTGAGTATGTTAGAGATGGATTCTGCTCTGGAGTTCTATAGAAAAGTTGTAGGGGCTCTTTACACTTCCAAACCATAAAAAGTAGGCCTGCAGAGGTGAAGTCTGCAAGAAGTTATGGTCAAATTAGTGAAAAGTTCAGATTATGTCCCGTCTTCCGGGCTGCCAGAACCTCTTAAACGACAATTCAATTTAGACCATGTTAATGCGAGTTTTAGACTCAGAGTCGAATAGAAACTCGTTAGAGGATTCCGTAAGCTTTCCAGACATGTATATATATGCCTATGTTGCTATTTTAATTTAAAAGTTATGGCTGTTCAAAGTTCAACAATTTTCCAAGTTGGTTCAGGTAGTACATATAGTCTTGTGCCAGTTTTTTTTTTTAACTCAAGCGTTTAAATACTTCTTAACTGAATTTGCGGCAATATTGGATTACAAAGTTGTAGTCTAGCTCCTCACCTTTCCGAAAATGTATCACAAAGGCATTGAAGAGCTTTCTACGAAGAGATAGGGCAAAAACAGAAAAGTTGGTCCAATGTTTCACAGAAATGGGATTAGTGTTGATTTTTGGTGATGGAAATCGATTCAAAAGATTTTCATGACCAAACTGTTCAAAGAACAGTCGTAGAGGACTTGAAGATCATCTTAACCATATAGAACAATACTAGGTTCTATGAAGTTTCACTAGAAGCACCTCTTGACATAATCGAGCTACATTCCGTCAGGAGTGAACAAAAACCTTAATCTTCATACTTCTTCGCATTGCAACTTTCCATATTAAAACTTTGACCCAGGACTTACCAGCAGCTGGTAGTTGGATCTTATCATATGAAAATGAAGCCATTCTTTCGTAGGGGATGGTCAAAGTATCAAATGTGATACTGACGATACTACGTGCCTCTCAAAAGAAAAGTTCTAAACCGGTATATCCGGATACGTCTATAGGTGGTCCTAATATCGTTCTCTCACAAACGGTTTCTATACGGTCCTCTACTGTAGTTAGTGTACCTGCAGAAGACAAGCAATCCCCTGGCATAGGCACGCCATACGGCGGCGGGGAAACACGACAGGCAATCACAATACACAATTATATTTTAAAGTAAATGCATACGACTCTGGAGTGAGTCGCCCTCGAGCAAGGACATGCCCCGAGGTACATGGCTGTTACTACGTCCCTATAGCAAGGACTCCCGTACGAGCCGACTTATACACGCTCGGGCATACGTGTTCGCATGTTCTCATAGACATGAGAACACACTATCGGGTTACATACCACCCGACGGGGTCTCCCTCTAACTTTGTGTCACACTGGGGCACCGTGTGTCATATCTTCCCAGAAACATTGAAAGTTTCAGAGACTCATATTGACTTTCTGTGCCAAGCCACAGAAATTTCACATACCACTTCTCGTATGCTGAGTTTACTGAGATTGATCCGCTCTCGGTGGCGTACCTTACCTCTTACCTAACGTCGGGACGTCGTTACAGAATATAATAGCATACAGTTAGTTTACCACCTTTATATCTTATATAGTAATAGTCATTAATGGGCATATAGCTAATCCTCACTCGACTACTTTGGAGTTTTCGAAAATAGGCTCTTTTCGAGCGTGCTATTCCCAATGAAGCTCTGATACCATGTCTTTGGAGACCGGAGTCCACACCTCCGAGGATCTCATTGGGTGGTGCTGTGCGATGCGGCACCTAACAACACACATGAATAGGATACCAAAACATATAAAGTTTTCATTTCATAATAAGAAGAGTTTACAAAAGAGTGTACCACAGGGGTTCACACGCAGCGGAAAAATACATACTCATAATCTCACCTAACTAAGCAAGAGAGAAGACGTCCATGCCCTAGGACGCTTCTCACTAGCAACATAAAGAACATTCAGCAGCGGCGTGGCTCACATGAGATTTATATCGACACCTCGAGTCTCATGTACAACCTGAACAGTAGAAATAAAACTAATACCTGCAAAAATCGTTAAAGCACAAACGTGAGCATAAGGCTCAGCAAGACTAACCCGTCTCACTAGACATATGCAGTGTAAAGTCTAATCATAGGTAAGGAATAGCATAAATAGACTCGCCTACAAGTGGATCCTTATAATCAGGTTTTAAGTAGCAAATGACATTCTCCAAGCACGGTACATCATGGGCTCCACAATCAAACAAGAAACGCTTTACCGATGATATGACATGCTCAGAGCACATAATGCTATTACAGCTAAAGTATGGGGAAATTGTAAACTTTAATTTTGCTATCTCTAAATCATACAAGGTTGCAAAGCAATTATAATTCAATACAATATAATTTGCTGGCTTCTTTAGTATTTACTACGTCACGACAGCGACAGACAAGTGGTACTCTATTACCGTGAGGGGCGGTGATTGCAATCAGGACACACCCGGACTGCACGACATGCACACCCGCGTGGGAGACACATACGTGCTCTCCTCCCCGCGTCATACGTGGCCACCTTTCACCCAAGACCCCAATGTCGACAAACCTCTTCATCCCGAGCAAAAGGTCCCCTACACGGACACGTCAAAATGTTCCGCTAGGAGATTTACACCTTTCTGCCTTCGCATCTCCACTCAAGGACAACCGAGGAGTCTCCACACTACAGTCTGGAGTTACATCAGTTTAATGGGCCCATATACCATTATGCAACCGGTACAATTCAAGCTTGCCCGATGGTGCTGCATACGGCACGGTCCTCAAGCGACACAAGCAGGGCTATGCGCCCGAGATTCCATCTCGTCGACTACTATTCCCCCTACCCGATCTCTTATTCATTTCATAAGCCATTTTTAATCTTCCACCCTCATGTGAACTGTTATTCCTATCTCGCGAGTAGATTCCAACTACTCGACTTCTACCGGATTTCCTATACATTAGCAAAGCAGTTACTACAGGTCAAACTTTAATTCGTTCCGACCAAACCCTGGGATTTGTGGTCATGCAAGTGGAGTATCAATCACCTTATATGTAAATGCATAATATCAACTGAAGACGTAAGTGAATAAAACTGGAAAACTTTGAAAAGCTCTTAAATGCAAACCTGGGCTTGCCTTGGTTTGCGACTCAACTATCAAACAACTGTTAGTAGCTTCTTCCGGAGACTCTGCCAAGGATGTCAAGTGAACACCCTGGCCTTCTCCAAGCGAAGCTCCTCGTCGATCACCTACATTACGTTTCTTAACGATATGAAATGCATATGAGTAAAAAATGTACTTTAATATTAGACTCTATGAGTGGTATAAACTTTAAGAAGAAGGGCTTGTCTAGGAGGAATAGGTATGCCTATGTTGTGTGGATAAACAAAGGATTTAATCAAGTGGTCATCATAGTGTCGAGATGTGAAGTGAAAGGTGCAATGTAAGCACACATTGCAACTTAGCAATCGACACTTGGAGCAATGCCACTCAAGAGTGATAAAACTGGTTGGTAAAGAATTGTTTGACTGAGCCATGTAAGGTTAACTAAGAGATCAAGGTGGAGCTAGGAAGTTTGTAACCTAGGAGTCGACCAAGGAAGTTTTCTCAACTTACAAAGGTTGTCGACACGACCAAGAATCCTTATCCAAGGTTCGTCTTGGACTAGTACAACTTGTCGGTCGCGACGTTCTCTCATTCCTCTACCCCAGATCATCGACGATCACCAACATCCTGGGTGTGACCTAGAAGGCATTTCATCGAGTGTGTCGAGTGAAAGAGAGTACCCTAAGGGCAAGCGGCAGTGAATGTGATACATGTAGCGGCACGATGAGGAATGCTTGGTTCCCTCTTGTACTTCAAATATATGATGCAAGATGGACTTGCGTTCACCATGGTTAACGCACTGGCGCGACCATGGTACAAGGAGGGCAACAACACCACTAGTGGTGATAGGACTCATACATGTGAAACGCACGACATGGTCAGTCGGGGTGAGAGTAGAATGGCGCGACCAATGTGATCAAAGTGAGTGCGTAGATGGTCCTCGTGACACGCTGATGGCCATGCCGCATCAGGATGCGGCTAACACGCACGCCGCAACCAAGATGGTGGTCACCACGATGCAAGGAGACGTGTCAACCGGGCGACACGATGGAGACCACGCGAGCAGACCACGGTGGAGTGAACTCATAATGGAAGCGGCAGTGACCATCACGTGTGCAGCCTGCCTATGTGGCAAGGAATCATAGTACCAGAGCGAGATGAGCTGAACATTGCGTGATCAACTGGTACAACATGCGTGCCCTTCCATCGAGCGAGCACCGGACGACGCATGACACAACGTGGATGAGAGATTGTGGCACAGGCGGCGAATGGCGGAACGGAAAGCTACACACTTGGAGAGGAACCAGCGACTGGTTGGGGCTCGGCGAGGCGGCGACTGCGACTCCGGGACCATGGCGTGGTGGCGCCAGATATTCCGGGTGGCCAGGCGCGCACTGCAGCGATGGAGGGGCGAGTAGGAGTGCGACCTGCGATTGAGGCGAGCTGACGATGGTGTACGGCGTGCCGGATGTGTGTGCAGCACGGGGGAATGGCAGTGGAGTCGTACACACGAGGAAAGGACATGAAGGGATGGAGATGCGAGGTGACGTACCCGGAGAGTAAGAAACGACAGCGAAGCTCCACACAATGGTCGAATGACAGGCGCAGGAGCACGGGATGGCGACGTCGATTCGTGTCGGCGAGCAGCAGTGCGACTGGGCGCCATCAGCTACAGGGGACGAGCGACGACGGGGAGTCGAGGAGGCGCGCTTGCGGTGGTAGACCGCCTCTCGCGCGCGCGCGACGTGTAGCCTGCCGACGCTGGCGGCAGAAGCAGCGGGACGGGGCGCCGGAGGGACTGCAGGGGCGCCGAACGCGCGTTGGCGCACGGATGCATGGCCGAGGGCGGGAGCACACGCAGGGGTGGCTGACAGAGGCGAAGACGGGTGCTGGCGGCGATGTGCGCGTCGGGTGGAGCTGGGAGGCGAGGTGGCGGCCGGATCGAGAGGAGGAAGCGAAGCAGAGGAGATGGCGCGGTGGGGAAAAGAAGGAGGAACGGTCGCGCGGTTGAAGAAGCAAAACAGAGAACCATCTCTGGAGATAAGACTGAGTTGTGGATCCCACTAAAATTTCACCCTTATCCTTACTCAATTGTTTAAATGAAATTACTAAATTAGTCCAAAATGGTAGGCTAGTATATTTGACAATTAAATAATTCAAATATAATTTACAATCCTTTATTTGATTGATTTAAATTGGACATGTTGATTTCAATTAATAGAGTATGATTTCTTCCTATAGCTTGATAAAATATAAAATGGGTGAATAATGTTCATTAGAAAAGCTACAAAAGGAATTTTTAAATTGGTTGATGAAACTGATATTTGCATTAAAGTGGGATTTTACAGGAAGTCCCGGCGCTAGCTCCAGAGGTGGCAACACCGGAAGTGTCCATGCCTGATCGTGCACGAGGGGATCTGGTTGTGGGACCTTTGACTTCTGCACCAATGGATGATGTTCTGGCTGCGAGACCCTCCTCATCAACTCTGGAGGCAGAAGATCCGGCTGCATGACCTTCCTCACCCGCACCGGAGATGGATGAATTGCTGGAGACTGGCGCCGCCGAAATCGAGTTGCTTGAGTCCATGCTCGTTCCATGGGCTCCAACGACCATCCTGGAAGACTTGGGGAAACCCGAGGATTGCCCTCAAGCAGGCTTGGAGCCAATCCCTCTTGAGCTGTCAATTGAGAATGTTTGCTCCAACCTTTGACAAGTCCAGCTTGCCTTCGTCTATGAGCGGAGGTCTCTTGAAAAAGAACGCACCATGCTAGGGCGTTGGCGCAAAAAGTTTTTTTTGAAACAAAGCTGACAAAGTCCCAGCTCATTGACCAGAAGGAGTTGGTGGCATTAAAGAAGGCCCGACAGTCACGCCTGAACAAGGGGCTGGATGAATGAGAGGCTGCTATTAAGGCCCATGACAAGAAGACTTAGAAGATCTATAAGCATGCGCAGAGGACCCGTGAAATGGTCAGACGCCGCTCGGAGACTCTCGAAGAGTTGACGGAAAGCCTCTTCAAGCGTCGGGACGAGCTCGATAATAAGGATATTAACCTTCAAGAAAAAGAAGATAAGATCCAGTAGAGGGAGGATGAGCTCTCCAAGAAGCTGGAACACAACAACCAGGACTTGGCTAACCATGTGAAAGAGTTTGAGTCTTGATGAAAACAAGAGAAGCATCGATTCTGGCAGGCATGTCAAGATGTCAGCAAAAGAGAATGTGTTGTCTCTGACCGGGAGGACAAGATGAAGGCGAAGGAGAAGGACCTTGCAGACAGACGAGGCCTCATTCACCTCCGAGAGAAGAATGTTGATGACCAAGAAAAAATGTTGGCTGAGCGAATTCAGCATCATGCCAAGAAGGTTGAGTGCTTCTCAAAGAAGAGTTCTACGGAGCTATCTTCTGCAAGGAGGTCACTGGAGGAGCTCCAAAGTGCGAGAGCGATTGAGTCCAAGAAGATTTGGGACTTCTTTGGACGGGCAAATGAAGCTCTGGTACCTTTTGGATTCAGGCCGGTTCGACCGGCTGATCTGAAGCTAGAGATTGACAAGGCCCTGGTGGAACTCAACTCCGCCGACGCGAAGCTGGAAGCTGTCGGAGATGTGGTCGTCGACGAGATCAAGACTGAAGTCAAGTCACTGACTCGGAGCATCACAGAGTATGTACTGACGTGTTTTCGAAGCTAGGACTCTTCGATGTCTCTAGCTCCTATGCTCAAGTGACCCATTACCGAAGAGGAGAAAGCTACCAAGGCCAGCATCCACGAAGCCGCCGAGAAGGTTGATTCGTTCTTCGTGAAGAACTCCAGTTTCTAGGACCTTTCTCTTTGTACCTTCAACTTGTAATTATTCAGTTTTGAATGAATGAAATCCTTTCGAGTTCCTTTTTTTTCTTCAATGCATTCCCCTTTATCTTGTTGGCCCCCTGGTAGATGTGTTCAATGGATTCAAGACATCTACAATGAGGATTTAGACAATATTTTGAAAACTTGATAGCTTGGAACTCATAGCTAGTATGATAGCTCCGAGATCCGAGTCTTACTTCCGAAATCTCCAAGTATCCTTTGTTGCGATAACGCGGGGCCCCCTGGGTGTTGTCGGAGCTTTATGCTTCGACGATGCCCACTGTCAACGCATAGAACATTGATGGTGGGCCCCCTGGGGTTGTCAGATCTAGATGCTTCAATGGAGCCCACTGTCAACGCGTAGAACATTGACAGTGGGCCCACTGGGGGTTCTCGGAGCTTGATGCTTCTTTGGCGCCCACTGTCAACCCGTAGAATGTCAACGACAGGCCGCATGGGCGTTGTCGGAGCTTGAAGCTTTGACGGCACACACTGTCATCGCTTAGAACGTCGACGATAGGCCCCTTGGGAGCTGTTGGAGCTTGTTTGCTTCGGTGGCTCCAACTATCAACGCATGAAACGTTGACGGCAGGACCCCTAGGATCTATCAAAGCTTCATGCTTCAATGGCGCCCACTGTCAACATGTGAAACGTCGACGGCGGGCCCCCTGGGGGTTGTGGGAGCTTAATCCTTCGACGGCGCTCACTGTCAAAGCGTGAAACATCGACAGGGGGCCCCCTAGGGGTTGTTGGAGCTTGATGCTTCGACGGCGCCCACTACAAACACGTGGAACGTCGACGGCAGGCCCCTTGGGGGTTGTCGGAGTTTGATGCTCCGGCAGCATCCACCATCACCCATGTAGTTTGCCGTCAATTGTTCATTTTACTTGGCATAAGAGACAAGAAAAGCAGTAAAATTAATCCTCCTGCCTATAGCACATTTGCAATTTATTATCCTTTTTTGAAGTTTAGATCCTAACAATTCATTGTGACAATATAAGTATACTGGTTAAACATCTTTAGATTGAATGCCTTTTGGACCTGCCTTCCTGAAACCCACCAGGATAGGTAGAGTAGCATCCTTAGGGTGCTTGACGAGGCTAAGTCGATAGCGCATTCCGGACCCTGATAGAAGATCACCAATAAGGCATATATATCACATGAATCTCTAGGACTAAATTTCAAATGGATTGCCCAACATTGCTATTGATAAGAAGGTAAAAATGATGAAAATAATGAGCTTGTGCAAAATAAATGCACGTAGAGTCCGCTTGCACAAATGTCCTTCATTATAGGTCTGAATAATAGGGTAGACAAGTGCACACTTAAAGTACAAGACCAAGTTGAGTGTGCTATTCATCATGTTCTATCCAAGGGAAGGTAAAGATACACCTAAAGTACAAGACCAAGTTAGGTGCACTTTTGATCTAAGACCCTCCTGACTCTATTCGTAGACTATATAATATACATCTGATGCAAATACAAACTCACCTCCGTGCAACTAATTGTAGAACTTATGGAGGTGCTCGATGTTCAAGGGATTGGGAAGTGGTATCCCATCCTATGATGTCAAGAGGACGCATCTGGGACGGGAAACCTTGATGAATCAAAAGGGACCTTCCCAGTTGGGGGAAAGTTTGTTCATCCCTTCTCGATTAAGTATTCTCCGTGGCACCAGATCGCCTTCCTCCAACTGCCGACTGTGCACGAACCTTTGGTGATAGCGCCAGAGAACCTGACGGTAGCGTGCATTTCGGACGAATGCTTGGCACCTTGCCTCGTCGACGAGGTCCAGGTCTTCATGCTGGAGTTGGTCCTGCATGTTTATCGAAGGTCCAGATTCAAAGAGAACCCATTGTGATCTCCGGAGGAAGGACTGTTTCAGCTCCGTAAACAAATAAGATTGGTGTCTCTCCCGTTGCTAGACTCTGTGTAGTCCGACTTGCCCATAATGTACACAGAAGCTCTTCTATCAGTGGGCGCTATGTTTCTTCTAGCGCTCATAAGTGCTTGTGTTGAGTCCCTTGAGTATTTTTGCGTTTGCCCTCTCAGCTTGGCCATTACTTGCCGGATGAGCTAGTGATGCATAGCTGACTTGAATGCCTAGTTCTTCGCGGTACTCTTGAAAAGCTGCACTTGTGAATTGGGTTCCGTTGTTAGTGATGATTCTATTTGGAACTCCAAATCTATAGACAATGGACTTCAAGAATTTGATGGCTGATTGCTTGTTGATAGTCACAACTGGAGTAGCTTCTGACAACTTAATGAACTTGTCGATGGCGACATACAAGAACCAGTATCCACCGACGATTTTGGGAAAGGTCCCAAAATGACCATCCCCCACACAACGAATTGCCACGTGAGAGGTATCATCTGGAGTGACTGCGCCAGTGTATAAATCTGCTTCGTGTGGAATTGCCAAGCTTCACACTTCATGACCAACTCGACTGCATTCTAGAGTGTTGTAGGACAACAAAAACCATGCCGAAAGGCCTTACTGACCCACGTGCAGGATGATGTGTGGTTCCCACACTCGCCTCCATTGACCTCTTCCAGGATATCACAACCTTCTTCCCGGGAAATGCACTGCATCAGAGTGTCGTTGGTGCAACTTTGATAGAGATCCCCTTCCGCTAACGTGTATCTTTTAGCCAACCTAATAATTCGCTCAGCGGATACACCGTATTCAGGAAGGATGATGTATTTCTAGTAGTCCTGAACCTCCAAGATCATGCATTGGGACTAACTTGAGCATTCGGATCTTGCGCGCCTGGCTGCTTGGAGCTTCATGTAGCGCCTACGATCCTTAGTGATCGCCATGCTAACAGGGCAACCGGGACCGCCAGCTTCGGGGTGCTAGTCTCGCCCCCATCACTCAGTTCGGCAAGATAAGCGGTAGGTGATGACCATCTCCTGATAAAAACCTTATCGGCAGCTTGAGCTCCGGTTGAAGCCTTCATTGAGAGGTCGTCAGCTTCAACATTGTTAAGATGCTAGACATGGCAGAGATCGAGGATGTGGAAGTACTTTTGTAGCTTCTGGACTTCAAGTAAATATGCAGCAAGTTGAGGATTATTTCAACTGCATTCACCTTTGACTTGCTTCATGATGAGTTGCGAATCATCCTTCACCAAGAGTTGTATGCCGCCATATGATAGCGCTGCCTTGAGTCTGAACATGAGAGCTTCATATTCTGCCATGTTGTTTGTTGCCTTGAAGTCGAGGCGCACCATGTACTTGACCTTCACCCCAGTCAGAGCGAGGATAAGGATTCCTGCTCCAGCCCCCTGCTTCTGCACGGAGCCGTCGAAGTAGAGAGTCTAGTGAGGATTAGTGAAGACCGGGACCTTAGGTTCCATCTTCTGCTCGTCGAGGCCCCCTGGAATTGATGAAGAAGGTTTCCACTCCGCCACGAAGTAAGCCAGCGTCTGACTCTTGATTGCATGTTGGCGCAAGAATTCCAGGTAAAGTTCTGCCATTTTCATTGCCTACATGGCAATGTTTCCCGCAGAATTGGGATTATGTAAAATAGCTCGCAGTGGATAAGAGGTTACCACTGATATCTTGTGGGCTTGGAAGTAGTGATGAAGCTTCCTTTAGGTAATAAGGGTTGTGTATAGTAGCTTATGCACCTTAATGTACCCAGTCTTAGCACTATGAAGTACTTCATTGGTGAAGTACACCAGCCACTGGATAGTTTGGACCATCTCAGACAGGTTTGGAGCTTCTTCTTCATCAACCCGAACCCTCATGGAGGGGTCTGGACCTTTTCCTTCTTGAGTACGTACTCCCTCATATGAGGGAGGTTGATCCACAGGCATCTTTCCTTTAGGATCTGTTCCTGGGGGCTTGGACCCATACTCGCCTTCAGGTAGCTCTAGATCCTCCCGGAGGGGTCTAGGCTCCTGAGTTGAAGATGTTTTTGGTCTCTCCGCAACCAAAGCCATGCTAAAAACCTCCGTAGTTGCAACAATGTAAAGCAAAAGAGGCTCACCAGGCTCCGGAGCTACCATGATTGGTAGTGTAGTGTGGAGTTGCTTGAGCTCTTGGAATGCCTTCTCTGCTTCTTCATACAAATGGAATGGCCCAGACTTTCTCAATAGCTTGAAGAAGGGATGTACCCGCTCTGCCAGTCTTGAGATGAACCAGCTGAGCGAAGCTAGACATCCAGTTAGCTTCTGGACGTCCTTGATATGGGATGGAGGCCGCATCTCTTTAGTGGCTTGGATTTTCGCCGGATTTTCCTCAATTCCTCGGTGAGTCACTAAGAAACCAAGGAGGTTTTTGAAGCTAACCCTGAAGACACACTTTTTTGGGTTAAGCGTCGTGTGTGTCAGACGAAGCTTGTCGAAGAAGGCTTGAAGATTGTCTAGGAGTGAGTCCTGGTTTATCACCTTGACAACAATGTCGTCAACATAGACTAACACCAGGTCCATAATTAGCTCCCCAAAGGTTTTGTGCATGGTTCACACAAAAGTTGAGGCTGATTCTTAAGACCAAAAGGCATGGCAATGTAACAATACAACCCATCTAATGTAATGAAGGCCGTATGCTCTTCATCTTCCTCAGACATTGGAATTTAATGAAATTCAGAATATGCGTCTAACAAGAACAGTAGTTCACACCCAGAGGTAGAATCTACTATATGATCTATTCTAGGTAGTTGAAAAAGGTCTTCTGGGCATGCCTTATTTAGCGTAGTGTAGTTGATGCACATCTGAAGCTTCCCGCTGGCCTTTGGTACAACAATTGGGTTTGCCTGCCACCGTGGATGGTGAACCTCCTGGATGAATCCAGCGTCAAGCTGCTTCTTGACTTCTTGTTTGATGAAGTTCTGCCGATCAACAGATTGCTTCAGGGCCTTCTGTTGTATAGGTCGTGCTTCAGTGTAGATCTTCAGATGGTGCTTGATCACCTTCCTAGGGATCCCATAAATTTGTGACGGTTGCCATGCAAACATGACAACGTTCACCTGGAGGAAAGTGACGAGCGCGAGTTCCTATTTGTCGGTCAGACATCCGGATATACGGGTGGTCTTAGCGGCAACAGAACCAATTTGGACGACTTTGATGGGAATGCCGGTGTCGCGGCTTGGTTGCATATGAGGTGCAGAAGATGAGCCACGCTGACGTGAGCTTTGGGGTTGTTGAGCAGTTTGCTCCTTGCTGGACCCTTCTTCTTACGCAGCAGCAAGCACATGATGTTCTTCTAGTGCTATGACTCCAGCAGTGCGATCTCCCTGGATCAAGAAGACGCCTGATGGAGTCGGCATCTTCAACACGAGAAAGCCGTAGTGGAACACGGCCATGAACCTATATAGGGTAGGCTTGCCTAGGATCGCGTTGAAGGGTAGGCTGATGTGAGCCACATCAAACACCAGTGACTCAAACCAGTAGTTGTCACGTCTCCCGAAGGTCACTGGTAAAGTAACCGATCCATGAGGCATGATAGCTTCAAGACCAACTCCAGAGAATGGGCATGAGGGCTGAAGGTCCAAGAGGATGAGATGGATCTTCACGAAAGCCACAAAGCTAAGGAAGATGAATGACGCGCTTCCATCCACCAAGACATGGTGGAGGTGGATATTGTTGATAGTCGGAGAGACCATCATGGGCAGTTGTCCATCTCCCACCATGTTCTTTGGACAACCCGAAGCATCAATCCACTTCCGATGTGGATTCGCCTTAGCAATAGGAGCAACACCGGCTATCTCTCGGCGCATAGTCTTCTGAATCGCCGACAGGTGATGTCCCAGGACCCTCCATACATCATATGGAGATTCTTCTGACGCTCATTGTTGAAGATGTCAGGGTGTTGTCGACGATGTTGTAGATCGCCTTTAACTCCTTCTTGGCTTCTTGAAAGCCTAGCTCCTGATCTGACGGAGCTTCGTTGACTTTTTGCTTCCCTCCAGCTGGTGGAAAGGGGTCTCGTCTTGACGCTTACTGTTGCTTTCAACAAGCCTCTTGACCTCGCGACAGTTTTCAAGATTGTGTGTTGTCGACATGTGGATCAGACACCACATCTTTTCGCCGTCGGCATCTTCAAATGATGGTTGAGGTCGTTTGTTGGGGTGTGGCCCCAGCAACTAGGAGCTGCGGCAGCTGCAGCAGTAGATGTGCTAGTATCAGGACCCGTCTTCCGTGGGTCCACTTGTGCATCCCGTACCAATCCCTGGATCAGTAGTTGGTACGCACAACGGAATAGATCGAGATCCATACAACGATTATTTATTTATAATCAATATAAGTGTTACAAACATGAAGTAGATTACATTGAATGTGATCGGATACGACCATTCAAAAGGAAAAATACTTGAAAACAGAGGAATAGAACGGCGCCATGCCCAACAGGCAGACTTGAGAAGAAGGACTAGACCTAATAGTCAACCTCACACACTTCAACTTCTTCATCTTCTGGTAAACCATATATAAAGCAAGAGTGAGTACATAAGGTACTCTGCAAGCCCTAACACTACACAAGGGGAGGTGTTTCATGCATTAGGGCCCGTAGCAAGGAGAGGCGATACGACTTAGTTTTGCCGAAAAGCATTTTATGCAAAGTTCTTTTTTAAAATAGTTTTGCAATGAGAGGGAGAAGTAGTTGAATCAGTATTATTATTGTTGGCGGGCCCTGGGGGAGTGTAAGACCATCCCGCCAGTTCCCTCACAATTAGATGGATCTTCGGACCCATGGTCCTGATGACTCCGGCATGCATGCCAACTCTTTCCCAAAAACACAGCAGCCTCGGCCACCCACATACACACTCCAAGGAGATGCACTAATGCTAATCAATAGGAGCCCAGAGCATAGTGTGACAAGACCGTGACAATAGCTATCTGGATAGGTTAAGACTCTACAGAGTTTGTATAGTTTAACAACAGGCCATGCACACCTAGCAATGGAATGACATGATGCTCATCCCATCTTCCCCGTGTAACCCCACAATCACACCTCGGCCCGACGCAGGGGCTATTCGGGCAATTCCTACACAGCCAGACATCAGAAGACTCTCGGTCTCCGTGCCATTTCCTAGTCTGCCATGTACACCATGGTTGTCCAGGTTTTCTCATGTGACAGTTACCAGAAAGGTAGGCCGTGTCCCGCCCATACAGGTTCCGTGGTTGTACGAAATCACTTTGTCGAGGTCAAATGAACCGGTCCTTATATTGGTGAGGCGGCTCCATCCATCCTTGGCAAAAGGACTAGTTCGGAACACACAACGTCGAAATAAAATGAAGTACTCAACACAAGGCTGGTCTAGAAAACATGGTCATTGGACTATTACTGAATCACTCAGCACCGATCGGTGGGTTACACCGAATACACAACAGCAGCTGGTATAACTCTTAGGGAGCCCGCAGCATCCCGTCACCATATCCGCCTCTACCACCCTTCCCCTTCACACACAAAAAGTTCATTAATCTCCCACCCCTATCCTAACTCACACCACCAAACACCTTTTAACACATTTCACAATCATGTATCAGTGTTTAGTGGTTCGCGATGCGAACATCGTAGAGGTTCTTAAGCATAGTACTAGCAAGGAGGTGCTGACATCACAGCTATAGTGCAGTGATGAAGCTATTAGGTTTTCAAGGGGTTGTGTTGTCAAGGTCACGGAGGGGATTGTGATAGTCACTACTATTATCAAAACCTATGCAGTGTCTTGTTTCAAGCTGTTGATAGCGAGTAACTATCGTGTTACTATTTATCGTTGGCTAGTAGCTAACACCGATACTCAGTCATCAACATAGCTCATGCTACCACATTTCAAGTGGTTAATAGCATAGCAACATTTTAAAATAGTCGCACAGTCATGTAGTCAAAAACAGGCCAATAGGTGCAATTGCAAAACATAGGTGAAATATGATCAAGGAGTTAGAGCTTGCCTTTACGGTGGTTTATCAAAGTCTTTGCCCTATCATTCATGATCCGGACCTTGAATATCTCCTTCTCGAACTCTCCGATTACTAAGTACTTAGCTATGCGAATAAAATATGAATCAACGATAAAGATCCCATAAATCCAAAAAAACTCCAATAAATACGAACAATCATTAAATAACACGTTTTCTAATATTCTTATAAGGCTCGTCGATGAATACAATATTCTTTGGGTGGGTTATTTGAGAATGTTACTATTTCTTCGATCAACCAATTGGTTGTTCTAAACTATGTGCCAACTGTTCAAGTTCTGATCTGCCAGAACCAAGTTTGCAACCATAGGAACTTTAACACAGCTATACCAAGATTTAGGCCATGAATACAACACGAAGTTGATAGAGGACTTGCTAAGCTTTCCAGAAAAGTATATATATGACCATGTCACTATTCTGGATCAAAAGTTAAAGCTACCGAAACTTGACAGATGAACCGACTGTTGTTCAACAGTAGCCCTGCTATTCACTGCTTTGAGCTCAAAATTTGAATTGCCTCCAACTTTAATCAAGAGGAACTTTAAATAACTAAACTGTAGATCTGCTTCTCCCCTTTTTCAGATATATATCACAATAAGGCAGAAGATTTTTCTACAGTGAGTTATAGCAAAATTACCTAAACTGGTACAATGGTAGGGTTATCTGGAGTAATTTAAGTATACCCCAAATTTCAACAAATTATCAAGCTTTTCTGCCTTGACGGTCAACAGAAAAATTGTAATGGTCTTCGAGAACTTTTCATCCATATAGTATACCCGTATGTTTATTCCTAACTAATCAAGATTACAACCTGGCGAAGTTGAGCAAACTTTAGCCAGAAATCAAGAATCTTGGTGCTAACCCAATGTTTAAATCAAAACTCATTTTGCGGAGTCCAAACCTACCAGCACCAGATAGTCAGACTTTCCAAAATATAATGCATCCATTTTTTGTCGTTTTTGGGGATGGTCAAGTATCAAAGTTGATACCGACGGTACTACGTGCCTCACCAAAGAAAATTCTAACTGGTATTTCCAGATATGTTTTATAAGTGGTACTAGTATCGTTCACTCGCAAATGTGTGCTACACGGGTCGCTACCGTAGTCAATGCTGCAAAAGACAAACAATCCCCTTTCACACCTTCACACCTCAAGGGCGGCACGGGGAATCACGACAGGCTGTCACAACAATATATACAAAAGTAATTGCATACGACTCCTGTTTGAGTCTCCCTCGAGCGATGTCATGTCTTGAGGTACATGGTTGTAATACGGATATACAGAAAAGACTCCCGTACGAACCGTCTTAAACACGCTGGGGCATACGTGTTTCGCATGCTCCCATAGAATATGAATGATTCTAGAGAGACATACTATCAGGTTATACACCACCCGACGGGGGCTCCCACTAACTTTGACGCACGCTGGGGTACCGCGTGTCATAGGTTCTCAGAAACATAGAAAGTTTCAGAGACTCCTATTAACATTTCTATGCCAAGCCACGGAAAGACATCCATGCTACCTCTGGCATGGTGGGCTTACCGCAATTGATCCGCTTACGGTGGCATACCTTACCTCTTACCTGAGGTCGGAGCGTCGTTACAGAATTAATAACATATAAGTTAGTTTACCACCTTTATATCTTATACTAGTAATACTCTTTATAAGAGCATACAACATAGCAATACCATGATAATATAATGTTCATAACAGCAGCAATTAATTCTCATCTCAAGTGCAAGTATTTAACTACGTCACAACTCAGTGAACATGTGGTACTCATAACCGCGAGGGACGGTGATTCGAATCAATGATACCCAGAAAACACGTCACGTACGCCTGTACTGGAAGTCACATCAGTGTACTCCACAGACGTCGTACGCAGCCACCTTTTTTAAGTTCCGCCCAAGTTGAATCGATTCAATCGTCTAGGACAGTATACCCACTCACGGTCAACCCTTCCGCTGTGAAGATGTCTTGAGGAAGTTTCTGTCTACTGTGTTGTGGACAAAAGCCTGAGGCGATCGAAAAAGTCTAAACAAAAGCTTTCCAAGGTATATCGGTTTCCTGGATCCCATATATCCAGTATGACTCCGGTACAGTTCAAACTTGCTCAGCACGGCGGCATGCGGATCGGTCCTTAACCGACATAGGCAGGGCTACGCACCCAAGACCATGTCTTTCTGCATCCTATGCCCCTGCCCGGTCTCATTTTCAGATTACTACTTCATTCTCTTTGAACCAATCCCGTGTGAAAAGTCCTAGCCATGCGAGTAGATTCCAACTACTCGACTTCTACCGAATCCTATACAACATTTAGCATAGCATAGTCTACATGATGACTTGACAACTATCCAAATTTTTCATGGGTTGATCTGGTCATGTAAGTGGATTTTCAATCATCTTAGCCCTAATGCACAATACTCACCCTAGACATATGTGATAAAAATCAAAACTTTTAATAGCGCTTAAATGCGAATTGGGGCTTGCCTGGTTGCGAGACGGTGTCAAAGTTAATCTCCAGAGGAATGACTTCAAGTAGATCCGGCGTCCTCTTGACCTCGGCAATTATGTAAAGAATTATGCAAGTTAATCAATATCGGTATTATGTTGTAGCTCAAAGGAAAGACAGTTAAGTATAATAAATTAAGCCTAATGGTTCTGGAAATTTTACAGGGGTCACTACGTGCTATGGTAAAGATCTGTACCAAAAATTGGAGATGTTCAAGGAAGCTTGTTGTCTATAAAATTCCAACAAATAAAAGCCTTCTCTGAATTTTGGTTGTAATTCTGGAGGTCTATCATGGCTACCAGTGGTTGTATAACATAGAGGGGTTCTCACTGGTTCTAGGAAAATTTGTTTCATAAATTTCTAAGCTTCCTATTGGGATATATTGAATTTAGAAGCTTGGAAAAATTTCTGAAATACTTCTGATGTTTTTGGCATTTTATGACCTGTTAGGAAAATCTCCAAATTGAATTACGTTATTGAAGTCCAATAAATCTGATATTTTAATAGGAATTTAGAAACATACTAAAGAACATTTGGGTAAAATTTCATAGTTTCCTATAAACGGAAATTATCAGATAAAAATCAAACATGATTTTAACTTAAAGGGCTCTACAGGAAAGTTTAAGGATTTTCATGAGGATTGGGTTGCAGTTCTGGTTAGTATGGATAAAGACAAAACCATCAGAGTTGGTTTGACAAATTTTGAAGCTTTATACTGAGAGATATTAAATTTCGAAGTTCGCACAAGTTTCTGTACAATTTCTAAATGAATTTGGCTATTTTTATGTGCATAAAGAATACACAGGTGATCAGACCATGTAAATGAAGTCTAATGACCTGGAGATTTTTACTGGGGTTCAAGGATATTCAAATAAAGGTTCTTGCAAAATTTGGTATTTTTCCAAAAACCAGAACTATAGGAATTAATTCTATAAGCATTTTTTATTTGAATTATGGAGAAATTCATATGGACCTTCATACAAATACAAATGCACCAGTAGAAAGTACTCTTCATGCTGGTTCTAAAAAATTTTATTTGGTAATTTTTGGACAAGTATCCTAGGAGATATATATTTTCCAAGTTGGGCAAAATATCTAATTAAGTTTAAATGGGAAAGTTTAAATAATCCAGAGGGCCCACGGGTTTAAAATGGACCAATCGGGTCGAAGAAACACCGGGCCACAGAGAAAACATACGTAGCCACATGGGATCCACAGCTGCACCAGATCCGAGCGCGCGCGTTACACTCACTGACGATTGGGCCCCACGGGTCGTCGTCTACCTCCCGCCAAGCGCGCGACCGCGGCGGTGCCTTGCCGGAGCACTTGAAGCCCATCGATCCACGGCACGTCTCCTCACCAAACTCGCCGCCTAACCTTATTTAGAGGTGCTGAGCACGTCGGTGGGGTCAGCGCACGCCGGCGATGGCCAGAAAGGCTTGTGCGATGGCGGCGGCGGCGATTAGGGTTTTGGCCATGTTGGCCGAGCCCTATGGTGGACAAAACTGATCGGGAAGACCTCGGGAAGATTCATGGGAGTATGGGGAACAAGAATCTGGCCCTAGGAAGGAGAGAAATGGCTTGGAGAATGGTAGCACCGATGGACCAAGGAAGGACAGACCGGTGGTTGGGGAAAAATTGTATTCCGGCGTGAATACTCGATGAAACTCGATGTATTTTCTTTAAGGTGATGCGCCTGGCCATATAGAACAACATAGCACAAGTGCACAAGGAATAATTAACTGTATAACAGGAATTTCATGCGCGAAGCAACTACACTCATAACCGAAGTTCGCCGGGAGAAAAGCAAATACGGGGGCTAGGAGGCATGGCATTGGATGAAACTTTACGAGCAGCTAGAACATGAGTAGGTGAACCTTTTTCATTCTAGGATCGAGGCGAGATGATGGCCGTATCGTCGGGTCGACGATGACCAGAGGCGCGGCGAAACAGGGGAGATTTCCGGCGGCCTCGGTTTCGAAATTGACGGCTTCGGGGATGGCCTAGCTGTGAAAGAACTTGATCACAAAGCTGTGCAAGAGGTACGGAAGTGAGAAGAGGCAAATAACAGTGCTTAACACGGAGTACCTTCTCTGCAAACCTGCTGAACAGAGAAGAAATTGGGAGAGGAGTGAAAAGGGTGCTGGAGGCTTCAAGTTGAAGGAAGAGCAAGCTAGGGGCATGGAGGGGGGTTAAATAGGAGGCCAGAGTGAGCTGGGGGCAGCTGGAGTCGGCAACCACAGTGCAAGCAGCGGCCTGGACTTTGCATGCAGTGTGGTGTCACTTGGAGAGTCAAAACAGCACTTTGCTTTGGATGACAAGTGGGTCCCACGTCATCCTCATCCTTTCCCCATCAGTTCTACCACCTAATTCATTCCAAAATTTGCTATATATTTGTGGGATGGCTGGATTAATCATATAAAATTTGATTTTGATTTCCCATAGTTGATTTGACAAAGTTTCATTTAAATTCAAACTTGAATTTGAATTTGAGTTGAATTCAATGTAGCTATTGAATTAAATAGCAGACTTGCTTCAAAAATTATGAAACTTTGCAGGGATGCTATTTGAATATTTGGAATCCATTGGTAAACTCAAATCTTCATGTTAAATTTATTTAAACAGTAGCAAAGTTTATTATTTTGAATTTTCTCATTTGGAGTTTGAATTAATTTGTTTTTCTCAATTCCTTTTAATGCTTTTTGTCATTCAAATTTTTTTTCCTAACTGAACTTTGAATTATGGAAATTAAGGCTTTTACATTCCTCCCCCCTTAAAAAGAATCTCGTCCCGAGATTACAATGAAGAGACGGAAGTAGGAGAGAAGTTCCGGATATGAGACCATAAGAAATCCGGATAGTTGGAGCGGAGATATTCTTCGGATTCCCAAGTCACTTCTTCAACAGTATGGTTGCTCCATAACACTTTATAGAACCAAAGTGTGCGGTTCCGCGTTGTTCGAGTCTTCTCGTCGAGAATCTGAACCGGATGTTTGGAGTACGTCAAATCCGGTTGCAATTTGCCGATGTCATCGGTGTGGACTGCAGCAGTGAACTTGAGACATTCCCGGAGCTGAGATACGTGGAAAATGTCGTGTATACAAGCGAGAGATGCTGGTAATTCCAATCGATAAGCCACGGGTCCGCACTTCTCCGTGATAGCAAACGGGTCAATAAATCGGGGAGCTAACTTTCCTTTTACTCCGAACCTGAATTCCTTTTATCGGTGACACACGGAGGTACACGTTATCCCCGACATCAAAGTGCAGCGGTCGACGCCGCTTTGTCTGCATAAGCCTTCTGTCGAGATTGAGCCGCTCTTAGATTTGCTTGAATGATCCTAACTTGTTCCTCGGCTTCATTGACTAGATCAATCCCGAATGTCACCCTCTCACCGGACTCGCACCAATTCAGTGGGGTGCGACATTTTTGGCCATAGAGAGCTTCATATGGTGCCATCTTGATACTCACTTGATAACCATTGTTGTACGAGAATTCCGCCAACGGCAAATGATCGTCCCAGTTTTTACCGTGGTGGATGGCACATGTACGCAACATGTCTTCAAGGACTTGGTTCACCCCTCTTGGTTTGTCCATCAGTCTGGGGGTGATATGCGGAGCTTCTAATCAGTTTAGTACCTAACGAGGCGTGCAGCTGCTCCCAGAAAACGAGCAATGAACAGCGTGCCTCGATCTGAAATAATCGTGCGAGGAATGCCGTGTAAACACACGATTCTTGATATGTACAACTCCGCATATTTCTTGGCATTGAATCCGACATTTACCGGGATGAAATGTGCTGATTTGTTTAGTCGATCGACTATCACCAGAATCGAATCATGCTTTCGGAATGTGAGTGGCAATCTGACTGTGAAATCCATACTCACATCCTCCCATTTCCATGCCGGAATATTCAGCGGTTGTAGCTGTCCCGCCTTCTTCATATGGTCGGCCTTCACTCGCCGACACGTATCACACTCGGATACGTACTTTGCTATTTCCCGCTTCATCCGTGTCCACCAAAACTTGGTCTTTAAATCTTGATGCATTTTATTGCTGCCCGGATGAATAGAAAATTTTGACATGTGAGCTTCATCCAATATTTTCTTCCGGAGCTTAACATCTCGGGGTACAACTATACGTTCCTTGAACCATAATGTACTGTGATCATCTATCCGGAAACATTTTAATTCCCCGCTGTCCACTCTTTCTCGTATGTGTGACATGCCCTTGTCCTACTTCTGGGCTTTAATAATTTCCTCTCGGATGGTGGGAATGAGAGCAAGATTATTGAGAACCCCATGTGGAATCACATACAGACTTGGTTCCTCATCTTCCGTTTCAGCCATGGTGATATTGTGGACATGGGCTTTCTGACTAAGCGCGTCTGCAACCACATTCGCTTTACCAGGGTGGTAGTGAATTTCAATCTCATAATCCTTGATCAACTCAAGCCACCTTCACTGCCTCATGTTCAGTTCCTTCTGAGTGAAGATATACTTCAGACTTTTATGGTCGGTGTAGAGGTGTACAAGATTTCCAAGCAAGTAATGCCTCCACATTTTTAATGCCAATACCACGGCAGCGAGCTCAAGGTCGTGAGTCGGGTAGTGCTGCTCGTGGTTTCGGAGTTGGCGAGATCCATATGCGACCACCCGTCCTTCTTGCATAAGAACACAGCCAAGTCCGATGCCGGATGCATCACAATAAAAGTCGATGGTTTTGTCGTGTCCGGCTGAGCAAGAACCGGGGCTGTTGTAAGGTAATGTACTAATGTATTGAATGCTTCTTCACAAGATGAACTCCAATTATATTTGGTTCCCTTTTTCAGCAGCTCCGTCATCAGTTTCGCGATCTTTGAGAAGCTCGGGATGAACCTCCGATAATATCCCGCTAAACTGAGAAAACTTCGGACTTCATGGACGGACTTAGGAGGTTGCCAATTCAGCACTTGAACAATTTTACTTGGATCCACAGCGATGCCCTCGGCAGAAATAATGTGCCCCAAGAATGGCACTTGGCTGATCCAAAATTCACACTTGCTGAATTTTGCGTATAACTTGTGATCCCTCAACCGTTGCAACACAATATGCAAATGTTCAGCATGCTCTTCCTCTGACTTGGAATAAACCAATATGTCATCGATGAAGACCACGACGAACTTGTCCAACTCCGGCATAAATACTGAGTTCATGAGATACATGAAGTGAGTCGGAGCATTGGTGAGACCAAAAGACATGACGAGATACTCGTATAATCCGTATCTCATCGAGAATGCCGTCTTCAGTATATCCTCCGGTCAGATTTTGATTTGATGATATCCGGACCGAAGATCCATCTTTGAGAACACCCTCGCACCAACAAGTTGATCGAATAAAATGTCGATGCGGGGCAGCGGGTACTTGTTCTTTATAGTCACGGCGTTGAGCGGTCGATAATCCACACATAACCGCAATGTTTCATCCTTCTTCTTGACAAACAGCACCGAGCAACCCCAAGGTGACGAGCTTGGGCGAATAAAACCCTTGTCCAAAAGGTCCTTGAAATGCTCCTTTAATTCTGCTGGCTCATGAGGTGCCATTCGATACGGTCTTCGAGAGATTTGTGTGGTCCCCGGTACAAGTTTAATTTTAAACTCAACGTCAAGTTCGGGCGGCATGCCCGATAAGTCGTCAGGATACTCACGGACCACCGGAATATCTTCAAGATTAGTTGCTTCCATGTTATATGCATCTGCACTGTCCTGCTCCAAACTGTCCAAAAACAGCTCGTGTTGTCCGTGCATCGGAGAGTCAATTTGGATAGTCCGGGTACCGATATTAAGAACGGCACCGTGATGGTTCAACCATGACATCCCCAATATTATGTCGATCTTCTGTCCATCCAATATAATCAGCGACGTTGGATATATTTTGCCCCCCAAACATAAAGCTGCTCGGGGAACAATCTGACTAGCCGAGATACTTCCACCCGGTGAGCTTATAAGATAACTGTGCGTGGGAGTATTGGTGGATAATTGGTGCTGATCCACACATGATTTACTGATAAAATTGTGGGTAGCACCGGAATCAAAGAGTATGAGGACAGGTATGTCTTTGATAGCAAACATGCCTGCTAACACCGGTGCTCCTTCCGGAACACCCTCGATAGATATATGTTGAACACTTCCGGTTCGCAGTGCTGTCTTCCGTGGTTGAATATGGGGCTGAATACACCGTTGTACTGGTACTTGCCCGCTACTCAACATTTTCTCCGAGCAATCCCTGGTATAGTGCCCAACACGGTCACATGTGGAACACCTATACTGATTCAACGTCCCACTGACTTGAGGCCTGAATTGTACCACATCTCGCTGCGAGATAAATGACCCTGGAACAATATGGGACTGTTCTTGATGTTGATGTATTGCTGGTTGGAAATCTGCTACTTCAAACGGCCGGCTCCGATACGAACTCGGTTGTGCAGCCGGCTGCCATATCTGACCGGACGGTGATCGGTACACCATACGGTATTTCTGAGGAACATTATGTGTGCTGTCCTGCACAACAAGTCTCTTCTTTGACTCCTCCGCGATCCGCTCATGTGTGGCATCCTCTTGCGTAATTGTGGCATTAAGCATAGCGTTGAACGAGCCATGATTGAACAATGCAAGCTTTTCTTTCAACATGGGGCTTAGACCCCGATAGAAGTACTCTCGCTTCTGATCGTCCGTACTCACATACTCCGACGCATATTGTGCTAGATTAACAAAGACTTTGGAGTATTCTTGAGCACTCCTTTCTCCTTGCTTCAAATCAAGAAATTCCCGAAGCTTCCTTCTCACTATGGCAGGAGGAACATGATAGGCATGGAATGCCCTCCGGAACTTTGTCCATGTGACTTGCTGTCCAGCAGCCAAGGAGGCGAGGTGGTTCGCCCACCAAGCACCAGAGATGCCATGTAGTTGTTGTGCCGCATATAAAACCTTCATATGATCACTGCACTGTAGCAGTCCGAACTTAGCTTCAATGGTGAGGAGCCAATGGACCGCATCTAGAGGTTCACCATCACCACTGAACACTGGGGGTGCAGTCGCCAAGAATTCTTGATATGTTGCTGAGGTTGATGATTGCCTTCTGATTGACGCCCCCCTTGATTGGACATAATCTGCACAAGGGTTCGCAGCAGTTCGGTCCGCTCGTCGCGCGAACCCAGCATGGCTGCGATATCATCCGCCAATGTAAGCAGAGACTGAGGTGGCGGTTGCGCCGGCTGTTCCGGCTCTCGGAAGTCATCCCTTCCCTAACTTGAACCACCGACCTCGTATGTTGTGCGAGTGCGCAACATTCTGCAGTTACAGTCATTAATGCAACACGAGACGTGATATTGCAAGATCACACTAGGATGAAAACAATAGTGTGTGTATTGATAACCAAATTTGCATAACGGTCATATACTGATAAAGTATAAACTTTATACACAATACATCATCCCTGGACCAATGTTACCATAGCGAGTTCAAAAATAATGAACTCCATGGATCGAAGTTCATTTCGACTATTGTTGGTCGCGACGGGACGTTATGCGCGTTATCGTGCGAAAACACACTTTTATCTTTAATATGACACAAACATGGCCATAAAAGAAAAGAGGTTCGAGTGAGTCAAACCATCAATCCCACTGGTAAATAGTTGAGTATCGACAACTGGTCTATTACGACACTTCTCGAAGTGAATTCGAGGACCAGATTCATAAAAAGACCAAATTATGTCAAACCGATAAAGTTTTTGCTGAAACCTGACCAGGTTGTACTCAAACACAAATTTTACCCAGTAAATGGCAGAATCAGATCTTGAGGTGAACTGCAAAGTTGAAGTACACTTCAAGGCCTTTCCAAAAACTATTGTTTTGCCTTCAGATCGTTTCTGGTTGAGATGATATGGTATCGTAAACCTGACAGTTTTTTTTTTCTTGAAAATTTTGACAGCATCTCCTTTGTTTATGCTGAATTTGGGCCACAATTTCCAGATATAAAGCAGCAGAATATACAAAAGCCACAATCTACAAATTTGTAAGAAGTATTACAAGGATTCCAGAAATGTCTAGCATGACCTGGCTCGAATTTTCTAGAGTGAGATATGGTGAACACAAAAAGGAGTACAGAGAGGGTTCTATTTTCTGTCCAGTTTTGTCAGAGTTTGGAACTTTGAAATTTTGAACAGGTTAGAGGGAAATTCAGTTCTGGAGTTGAACATAACAGTTTTAAAGGACTTCCTAAACTTTCCATCCATTGATTATAAACCTTCATTGGAATTTCCTACTGGGAGATATGGTTTCTCAAAGTCAGGTCTTCTAACGCCAGAAAACAGAACACTCTGTTTCTGAGTTGGTTCAAATCAAAACACGCCAGAAAACAGAAAACTTAGTTCAAACCCAGAGCCCGATAGCTCATATAAGTAGTTTTACATCTGATTGGTTCCATTTTAAAGAAAAGTGGTTAATGCATCAATGGAGTATATGTCGGTACTACGTGCCTCTCAAAGTAAAAATTCTAAGCCGGTATTCCGGCATACGTCTCAATGGTGGCCTTAATGACGTTCACTCGCAAACAATTTCTAAACGCAATACGATCACGTGGTCAGTGTACCTGTCACTACACACAAACTATTGATCAATCATATGGTGTCGTACGACACAGCCCGCACTGGCAAACAGTTCACAATAATGTATAAAAGTAAAAACATTCGTCCCGTATCATTCCATACGGGCTGCCCCGAGTTAAGCCACGTCTCGAGGTACATGACCGGGTTTCTACCACCCGACAGGGTCCCACGTCTTTGCATAGTGCTGCACCAGTAGGAGGTGCATCGGGTTATGTCCCACCCGACGGGGGCTCCCACTAACTTTGAAGCACACTGGAGTACCGCGTGTCATATGTTCTCAGAAACATGAAAAGTTTCAGAGACTCATATTAACTCTTCCGTGCAAAGCCACAGAAAGATTTCAATGCTACCTCTCGCACGGTGATCTTACCGCAATTGATCCGCTTGCGGTGGCGTACCTTACCTCTTACCTGACGTCGGAGCGTCGTTACAGAATATAATAACACATGAGTTAGTTTTTGCCACCTTAATAACTTATGTTAATATAGTCCTTATGTGGGCCTAGTATCGTATCCTCACCATATCCTATGTTTTTCTTGTAATACGATCCTTTATAAGCGTGCTATTCCCAATGTGGCTCTGATACCACGTCAGTGGGGACCGGAGTCCACACTTTTCAGGAATCGCATTGGGTGGTGCCGTGCAATGCGACACCCAACAACACACATGTAAAGGAACGCGTATTACATAAATCATTGGCTGAAATTAACAGAGATGTTCAGTTTACAAATAGTTTATAAAAATAAACTACAGCGGAAGAGAAGATTACAACTCTCGTACTCCTGTCTAATAAGCAAAAGAGAAGCCGTCCAGCCCACGGACGCTCCTCACTAGCCACGAAAAGCAAACAGCAGCAGCATGGTTCCCACATTAGTATATTACTCGGAGAGTCCCGAGTCTCATCGGACAACCATAATCATAAGAATAGAAGTTAGTACCTGCAAAACAACTTATATAGCAACCGTGAGCATGAAGGCTCAACAAGACTTAACTGTCTCACCTAAACATAAAACTCTACATGAGGGTAAGACATAAACATAGGATGGTAGATTTGCATAATGGACTCGCCTAATGTGGGTCCTTATTTTCAGATTTATAGCGGCACCTTAAACCTTGTGCGGGGCAACATCGTAACTCCACAATCAAACAAGAAATGCTTCATCACGATGCTGAATGCCCAAGGTGGAATTTAAATTTAGTGAGCACCATACTAATACATACAACATAGCAATACCATGATAATATAATGTTCATAACAGCAGCAATTAATTCTCATCTCAAGTGCAAGTATTTAACTACGTCACAACTTAGTGAACAAATGGTACTCATAACCGCGAGGGACAGTGATTCGAATCAATGATACCCGGAAAACATGTCACGTACGCCCGTACTGGAAGTCACATCAGTGCACTCTACGGACGTAGTACGCAGCCACCTTTCTCAAGTTCTGCCCAAGTTGAATCGATTCAATCGTCTAGGACAGTATCCCCACTCACTGTGCACCCTTCCACTGTGAAGATGTCGTGAGCGAGTTTCCGTCTACTGTGCTGCGGCCGAAAGCCTGAGTTTATCAAAAAAGTCTCAACAAAAGCTTCCCAAGGTACATCGGTTTCCTGGATTCCATCTATCCTGTATGACTCTGATACAGTTCAAACTTGCTCAGCAGGGCGACATACGGATCGGACCTTAACCGACACAGGCAGGGCTACGCACCCAAGACCACGTCTTGCTGCATCCTATGCCCCTGCCTAGTCTCATTTTCAGATTACTACTTCATTCTCTTTGAACCAATCCCGTGTGAAAAAGTCCTAGCCATGCGAGTAGATTCCAACTACTCGACTTCTACCGAATCCTATACAACATTTAGCATAGCATAGTCTGCACGATGACTTGACAACTATCCAAATACTCCATGGGTTGATCTGGTCATGCAAGTGGATTTTCAATCACCTTAGCCCTAATGCACAATACTCACCCTAGACATATGTGATACAAATCAAAATTTGTAATAGCACTTAAATGCAAACTGGGTCATGCTTGGTTGCGCTTCAAGTAGCTCCAGGGTCCTCTTGAGCTCGGCAACTAATCGATATGCAATGAATTATGCAAGTTAATCAATATCGGTATTATGTTGTAGCTCAAAGGGAAGACAGTTAAGTATATAAAATAAAGCCTAATGGTTCTCGAAATTTTACAGAGGACACTAGGTGCTATGAGGAAGATCTGGACCAAAAATTGGATATTTTCAAGGAAGCTTGTTGTCTATAAAGTTCCAACAAGTAAAAGCCTTCTCTGAATTTTGGTTGTAATTCTGGAGGTCTATCATGGCTACCAGTGGTTTTATAATACAGAGGGATTCTCATGGTTCTTGGAAAATTTGTTTCATAAATTTCTAAGCTTCCTATTGGGAGATATTGAATTTAGAAGTTTGGAAAAATTTCTGAAATAGTTCTGATGTTTTTGGCATTTTATGACCTGTTAGGAAAATCTCCAGATTGAATTAGGTTATTAAAGTCCAATGAATCCGAGATTTTTACAGGAATTCAGAAACTTACTAAAGAACATTTGGGTAAAATTTTATAGTTTTCTATGAAAGGAATTATCAGATATAAATCAAACATTATTTTACCTTAAAGGGCTCTACAGGAAAATTCAAGGATTTTCATGATGATTGGGTTGTACTTCTGGCTATTATGCATAAAAAAAAACCATCAGAGTTGGTTTGACAAATTTTGAACCTTTATACTGAGAGATATTCAATTTAGAAGTTTGCACAAGTTTCTGTACAATTTCTAAATGAAATTGGCTATTTTTATGTGCATAAAGAATACACAGGTGATCAGACAATGTAAATGAAGTCTAATGACCCTGAGATTTTAACCTGGCTTCAAGGATATTCAAATGAAGGTTCTGGAAAAATTTTGGTGTTTTACCAAAGAGAAGAACTATAGGAATTAATTATATAAGCATTTTGCTTATTTGAATTATGGAGAAATTCATACAAATCCAAATGCACCAATGGAAAGTACTCTTAATGATTCTTCTAACAAAATTTATTTGAGAATTTTTTGACAAGTATCCTAGGAGATATATATTTTCCAAGTTGGTGCAAAATCTAGAATTAAGTTTATATGGGAATGTTTAAATAATCCAGAGCGCCCACGGGTTTAAAATGGACCAATTGGGTCGAAGCAACACCAGGCCACAGAGAAAACGTACGTAGCCATGTGGGATCCACAGCCGCACCAGATCCGAGCGCGTGCGTTACATTCACTGACGACTGGGCCCCACAGGTCATCGTCTACCTCCCTCTAGGCGCGCGACCGCGGCGGCGCCTCGCCGGAGCTCTCGCCGCCCGTCGATCCAAGGCACGTCTCCTCGCCAAACTCGCCGCCTAACCCTATTTCGAGGTGCTGAGCACGTTGGTGGGGTCAGCGCAAGCTGGCGATGGCCGGAAAGGCTTGCGCGACGGCGGCGGCGGCGATTAGGGTTTCGGCCATGTTGGCCGAGCCCTATGGTGGATAAAACTGATCGGGAAGACCTTGGGAAGATTCATGGGAGTACGGGGAACAAGAATCTGGCCCTAGGAAGGAGAGAAATGGCTTGGAGAATGGTAGCACTGATGGACCGAGGAAGGACAGACCGGTGGTTGGGGAAAAATTGTATTCCGGCATGAATACTCGATGAAACTCGATGGATTTTCTTCGAGGTGATGCGCCTGGCCATATAGAATGACATAGCACAAGTGCACAAGGAATAATTAACTGTATAACAGGAATTTCATGCGCGAAGCAACTCCTCTCATAACAGAAGTTCGCCAGGAGAAAAGCAAATATGGGGGCTAGTAGGCATGGCATGGTCTGAAACTTTACGAGCAGCTAGAACATTAGTAGGCGAACCTTTTTGCTTCTAGGATCGAGGCGAGATGATCGCCGTATCGTCGGGTCAACGATGAGTAGAGGCGCGGCGAAACAGGGGAGATTTCCGGCGGCCTCGGTTTCGGGGATGGCCTAGGTGTGAAAGAACTTGATCACAAAGCTGTGCAAGAAGTAGGGGAGTGAGGAGAGGTAAAGAACAGTGCTTAACACGGAGTACCTTTGCTGCAAACCGGCTGAACAGAGAAGATATCGGGAGCGGAGTGAAAAGGGTGCTAGAGGCTTCAAGGTGAAGGAAGAGCAAGCTAGGGGCATGGAGGGGGGTTAAATAGGAGGCCAGGGCGAGCTGGGGGCAGCTGGAGTCGGCCACCACAGTGCAAGCAGCTGCCTGGACTTTTCGTGCAGTGTGGTGTCACTTAGAGAGTCAAAACAGCACTTTGCTTTGGATGACAAGTGGGTCCCACCTCATCCTCATCCTTTCCCCATCAATTCTACCACCTAATTTATTCCAAAATTTGCTAGATATTTTTGGATGGCTGGATTAATCATATAGAATTTGATTTTGAATTCCCATAGTTGATTTGACAAAGTTTCATTTAAATTCAAACTTGAATTTGAATTTGAGTTGAATTTAATGTAGCTATTGAATTAAATAGCAAACTTGCTTCAAAAATTATGAAACTTTGCAGGGATGCTATTTGGAATATTTGGAATCCATTGGTCAACTCAAATCTTCATGTCAAATTTATTTAAACAGTAGCAATGTTTATTATTTTGAATTTTCTCATTTGGAGTTCGAATTAATTTGTTTTTCTCAATTCCTTTTACAGCTTACGACCGTATAAATACTTCGATAGCGAGAACAAGTACTTAAGATGTTCTTTGTTGATGAAGCTTTGCATGTTGTACCCGCTCTGAGTTGGCCATATACAACTTTTTTTTTAGATACCATCTTATCTCCACCTAGCAGTGTCATTCCAAACCCCCTACTCTGGATCACCGAGGCTCACATTCATTTGCAGTGCTCCTCTACTGTGTCACATATAGCTCCTTCGTGTTCTCATATTGTATGAGATATCACCCAGAAAAATGGATTTGCTGAGATGCTCCTTTCTCTACAGTGCATTCGAACTAGCCCCAAATAATATAAGGCTAATATCATTATTTAGATATTTCCAATGTTGAAAAAGTTATATAAAAACAGCATTATTTAGTTAATAAATTTATCGCGGGCATTTTATTTTTGTAAACATAATTCTTCAAATGTTACCATACAATTCATAAAAAATATTATGCTCATACAGTAGGAAAAATTGTTTGTATCCTAACATTTATTTGTATGTATCAAAGTGTAGTAGACAAATTTAGAATGGAGTAAAATAAATAAGTATTGCATGTACTTGTCTAGGTGTGTCATCTTGGTACATGAATTTTTGTTGTGTATTTCTAGGTTTATTAACCTGTTCATCTATATCACTTGGGTTCATGAATTTTTTTCTTTACTGTAATAGCCATCGGACCATTGTAGTCCTGATATCTGCAGCATCCCACATGTCACCATTCTCTCTCCTCCTCACTCTCTCTCACTCACCCTCTCTTTCGAGTAACGTTACTGAGAGAAAAATCATTGGGGTTGTTAAAATGATCATGCACCTATAACTGTAGAGGAAAAAATAATTACCCAGTTGAAACAGATAGAAAAGTTTGTGGATCTAGAAATGCAAAATAAAAAATTCTAGCCATGAAAGATATAGTTAGAAAGGTTCATGTACCTCTGGTGCTTTTTCCTCTTTAGAAATGTATCCAGTTGTACAAGTAATAAATGATCATGCATTGTGACAATATCTATCAGATGCTAAATCAGTGACATAAAATTACTTGCATGGAGATGAACCTGGGTCACAATCCAATATTGGTCCTTTTGTCAAAATACTACATGCAGAACCCACATAGAGTTTTTGTCAGAATACAATGCCCTCGTATCTCCAAACGGGACATCCCGAGCCTATTGGTGTTCTAGCTGGTGCATCTGTTGATGTCGTCAAACCTGCTATCAGCCCCATAGCTAAATTTCCACCAGTCTACTGTAAGGTGTATCCAGGCCACATTTGTTCTGCGATATTCTACTCGCACCAAGCATTGGGTGGTCACATGAGCTCCCATAGCCAAGAAAACAAGAAGAACAATAATTAGATATTCAGTTTTGGCATTCGGTCCCTTTTATTAATTCAATGGAAGGCTCCACAATGCCGCTCATTATTTAGGTTGAATTTAATGTTATTAATAGTTATCATACTAGCCAATGTTTCCGTTATATTCTTAAGAAACTGTTCAGATGATAATGCTTGTTTGAATTGTTTTTTATTCTTTTATTGAGAGAAGAATGGATATATCAAAATGAATAGGTGAGAGTTTATGATTCGTATACGCTTTCCATCCAAGCATCATTGTAAGATTTAGTAGGAGTCATGAGTAGAATTTATCTTAAATTTTGGTTTCATGCCACCATTCCGGGCGTGAAGAACTTACTTCCTCTGGATCCAGCAATAATCTGAGGTACAACTCACATTTTAATATGTACATTCTATACCTGGTGTATATGAAAACTTAATTACTAAACAATGTTATTCTTTGTAATAATTGTTTGTTTAGAAAATATTTATCTCCAAGTGGGATAAGACCTGGGTTGCTTGTTCATTGCTTATAGTGTGGTGTTAATTTTGCACATATTTGGGGTATAAGTGTCAACGGTATGAGCACAATCTCCGATCCTAGGACTTCACTAACATAGTCTTCATATTGTGACACATGCAAGGATTAAGGGAAATCATGTCTTCATATTGTATTCATAGACCAGGTTTTGGAAAAAAAAGAACAATGATTTGTGGTTTATTTTTGTTGATTACATACAAAAGTAGGTAATATACCATTTCTTTACACCCCCGACATGCATAAAGTTTATCTAATGTGGTGTTCCATTCCAATATAACATTGCCCTGCACAGGATACGCATTTAATGAAAAATATATCATTCACATTCATATCAATAGTAAAATAATTCTGAACAGTAAGACATGCACAACAGATGAGCTTCAAAATATACATTCGCATATGCTAAAGGATAAGGTGGAGCAATCAAAAATTGTACAACAGGATAGGTCTCAACAGCCTATAATAGACTATCTATATGAAAACACTGGCATTCATAGTTTACGCAAACTATCAGTTGTTGCAACTACAATGTCATAGAAAAACTATGTAAGACAAATTAATAGTGCAAAAGCTCTCATGGCAACAGATAACGATAATATATTTCAGTCCAAAATACTAAGAACAGGATATCGGAGCCAATCCTTGCTCGATGTGAGCTACAAAAAGAAAAATAGGAGTAAGCAGCAGAACATTGGTGAAAGAAAATAAGCATAAGAAGAGTAAAAAGAGGCATTGAAATCTAGAGTTTATTAGGATCCAAATCCAATCATGACAACTGACATCTGAAGCAGAGAGAACTTTGTTGAAAAGGTCTTGGCTGTACGAAAAAAACAATAGTATGTTGCAAAAAATAAAAAATAAAAAATAAAACAGTTGTGTTCCCTAGAGGCATGCAATATTCTTCCTCGGCACGGATCAAACTTGACCTCGTACAACTGAAAGAAGCTCAGGATCTATTCAAAATGTCAGATTTATAAAATCAAGTATATAATAGATGGACATCATCATATCAAGATTTATGATAACGGAATGATCTGCACTTTTGAAAAGAACCAACTGCAGACATATGGTATTAGAAAACAAGGGTTGACAATAAAATACACAAAAAAGAGCAGGGGAGGTCCGGGGTTGCTAGTGACTATCGAAAGTTGCTCCCTCTGCTTTAAGTGATACCAATCTTAGGATCATTACCCCTGCTGGTGGGCAAATCAGTAGCCCCCAATGATGGGCCAATGGTTGCTTCCAAGCTTCCTGTCAACCGATGAATTTGATAAACTGACGCCATACATGTCTAAATGTAAATATTGATACTAATGTTAAAGAAACCCCTATCTTCCTCTCAAAAAAAAAGAGATGGTAATATGATGAATAAACTCCAAACTTTAAATAGTGATGTCATAATTCCCTTCATCATTATGTGGGCTAACTGTAAATGTGTTGGAACGTTCAGAACAATGACTGCATGTACCATAACCTTCTCTCTAACAAGCGAACGTCAAGTTCAATATGCTTTTGTGCAGCAATGGTGAACTCGGCTCCGAGGGAGGTAAACTGTGGAGACATTTTTCACAATTTAGGATTGTTAGCCTTGTATATTGGAACATGAAGCTCCTGAAGAAGTTGTATTAATCAACAACATTTGGTGGCAGCATTAGAAAAAGCTGTGCGTTTAGCTTCGGCACTCAACTGTGACACCGTTGTTTAATGTTTATATGACCAAGAAATGGGAGAATCTCCAAGAACACACAATATCCTGAAATGGATAATTGAGTATCGACCACCCAGCCTAATCAGCGTTTGAATAAGTTTTCGAGGCTGAATGTTGGAGTCTGTAACCCATGATATAAGGTTCCTTTGATGTATGAAGAATCATTTTCACAAGAGACCTATGCGTACAGCAAGGCGTATGCATGTGTAAGCACAGCTGCCTAACCGCATATGCAGTAGTAGGCCTTATATCATGGTGACGGTGAGATATTAAAGCTCGCCTGTGATACTTTTGTAGATCTGGACATCATTTGAAGGAATTACATCATTGGAAGTGACCATTGGCTTGGTGCTGACAGGTGTTGACAATGGTTTATAGTTGAGCATATCAGCACTGTCAAGAATGTCTTCCGCATATTTAGTTTGCCTAAGAAAGTGTAAAAGCCCACATTTGAGAAGAACAAAAATGCAAAAATGTGAACTTAAAATTTTTTAAGTTGAATTGGGAATTCAATCTCACGTGAATTATGTGAGTTAATAAATGATATAAAAAATATGAACTCGTTAAAACTTTAAAACATAGCTGGGAAAAAAATTAATATATGTGTCTTCCGGTACCCTGCAGACGGGGTACCCTCGCACACAGGATGAAGACACCGAGGCACGTACAGAGCCGCCACGTGTCCTGTAGGCGCTAAGGCCTTTTCCACCATCAAGATCAAGTTGTGGTGCTGCAACGTAGGCCTTCAAGATGGGACATAGCCCCTCCGGTGTGACGGGCTCCCAAGAGTCCACGTGTAGGGACGGGACCACACCTGACTTTTGGGGAGAGCCCCCGGAACAGCCACGTGGCACGGAGCGCAAGGCCCAACACCCCCCAAGGAAAAGGGCCTGGAGCAGCCACGTCCCCTGACGAGCCCCGGAGCTGCCACGCGTCACATAGGACCGAGTCTTACCACCCCAGCGGAGATCAGCACCAACGCTGACATGTGTCCCACGGCTTGCCTTGGACGGTAAGATACAAAGACAAGGGATGGAGCGCCCTGCTCAAGTCAAGAATTGAAGATGCGCACCCACCTCCGTCGCCCAACACGGAGCACGCCAGCGGTCGGAGACCGCTATGACCAATTGCATCACAGTGAAGGCGCCGCAGGTCTATCCCGCATGGACAAGTTGGTAGCTTGCGGCAACAAGACAGGCCGATGTGACACCTTCTACCACTATCGGCAACGGCGTGTGTGCTACTGACAACAGAGGAGCAAGACAGTGAGTATTCACTGCCTTGGTCACGCAAGATTGCATAAGAAGCCTTAGATCTTTAGGATAAGATCGCCCCGGGACCACCAGTTGGGCCCTGGGACCCCACTTGCAAGGCGGCCTTGTTTATAAAAGGCTCGGGCCGCCACCGTTACAAGAACGACGACACACATACACACATACTAGTAATATCATCCATCGCGGGGTAGGGTGCTATGCTCCTTGCGGCCCGAACCACGTAAAAACCATTGTCTCATACTTCCATCGGCTACAACACTTGATTGAGGCCTATGCCCTGCCGAACAAGAACCTTTGCGGGCTACTCCTTAGCAGATCCAGGGGAAGTGTCACTCTAACACTTCGACATTTGGCGCGCAAGGTAGGGATCTTTTCCCTCAAACAAGTTGTAGCGTTTTCACCAATCATGGTGTTCATCAAGCCTTCGAGTAGCGGCAAGATCGAGCCGCAAAAGGTCAACTAGCATGTTGACAAAGACGTTGAGTTCCAAATGATGGAATGCACCGTGGAAATGGTCCACCAGGTTATGAACTTTGACCTCAACAGCGACCACGAGTGTCGCAATGCACTCCACATCATCTGTGGAGGATCTTAGGAACCCGCATCCAAGAATGTGGTCAAGACCCTGCGTGAGGAAATAACTTCGACAACCTCTACACATGCCCCAGCTCCGCATCAAAGATGGATGGAGACGCCGATCAGTTTCCACACCTCCGACTGCCCTGAGAACATGGCGAGAGCTGGGCAGCTGCCCCTCCTCGTCGCCCCCACCATCGCAAATGTAAATTTCTACCATGTCCTGGTAGATGGTGGAGCTAGCCTCAACCTCATCAACGGTGTGGCCTCCGAAAAGCTGAAGATCCCTGTGTCCAAGCTCGCCGTGTCGAGACCATTCTCGTAGGTAGGACCAAAGAGTGTTATCCCATACGGCTGGATCCACCTCCTAGTGACCCTAGGGACACCCGAGAACTTCAGGACGGAGAATATCCTATTCGACGCCGCGAAAGTGAGCCTCCCCTACAATGCCATTATCGGCAGGACAGCCCTGTACCGGTTTATGACTGTAGCCCATTACGACTACCTCATCCTCAAGATGCTGACGTCCTCCTGCGTCCTCAAGATTGCCGGAGATTGTGCTGCTGTGGTGACGGCTTTGGAGAAGCTCCGAGCACTGGTAACGGTCCCGATACCTGTCTTGAGCAATGCTGGGTCGAGTAAGGCCTCGCTAGATCCACGCACGCGCAGTCACGCTGCTGCACCATGAGTGCAGCCCTCCGACGACGACCACATGCCTATCAAGACAATCCAGATCGGCTCTGATGATGCTCAGGCCACCCTATCATGGGGAGTCTAGACAGCGAGCAGGAATTGGCGCTCACTGCTTTCCTACGGGCTAACATCGACGTCTTCACCTGGCAACCATCATAGATGCCAGGCATCCCCAGGGAAATGATCGAGCATCGTCAGAAGATCTACCCCGATGCTCCGTAAGCAGTTTATTGATCGGCAGAACTTCATCTGTGAAGAGATCAAGAAGCTACTCGATGCTGGCTTCATACCAGAGGTCCACCACCCAGATGGCTGGCCAATCCTGTTGTTGTCCCCAAGGCCGGTAGTAAGCTCCGGATGTGCATCGAGTACACCAACCTCAACAAGGCATGTCCTAAAGATCCTTTCCCTCTCCCTAGAATAGATCAAATCATAGATTTCAACCTCGGGATGTGATATGTTGTGCTTTCTAGATGCCTACTCAGGGTTTCACTAAATCCTATTGTCTAGAGAGGATGAAGAACATACCGCGTTTATAACCATAGATGGCCTTTACTGCTATGTCTCCATGCCTTATGGTCTTAAGAATACCCTCCCCACCTTTTTTCGTGTCATACATAAAACATTTGGGGACCTCATTCTAGACCTGGTAGAGGTATATTTCGATGACATTGTAACTAAGATCCAGACCTATACATCATTGCTAGAAAACCTCGCCCTTGTCTTTGATAGACTGCGAACCGCATGCACGAAGCACAATCCCAACAAGTGCGTGTTCGGGGTCAAAGATGGTAAGCTCCTTGGTTTCTTTGTCTCACACCGAGGGATTGAGGCCAACCGAGAAAAGATCAAGGAGGTGGAACTGATGCGACCTCCAGCCCGTATCAAGGACGTGCAGAAACTTGCAGGTTGCTTGGCACCGCTCAACCAGTTTATCTCAAGGTTGGCTGAGCAGGGCCTCCAGTTCATCAAGCTCCAGCGCCAATACTGACCATTCGTTTGGACCGAGGAAGCGGAGAAGGCGTTCTGCAAGCTGAAGCAGCAGCTGATGACGCTGCCGATAATGGTGGCACCAGAGCCCAAGGAGCCCCTATTCCTCTACATCGCCGCCACAACAGAGGTGGAAAGCATGGTTTTTGTTGAAGAGCGGGCCGGTCCCCAACAACCTCGACGGGCGGGAGGGGCCCCTACCGCTGATTCTGAGCACAAGGGCTTGGAACATGCAGGGGGCCCCGACAACAAAGAAGGCTCTGGGTGACAGCCCTAGGGGAGGTCTGGGTCCCCCTAGGGAGCCCCGGAGAGCAAGAAGCCTCTGGGTCCCAGCCCCAAGAGGAGGTGCGGGTCCCCCTAGGGGGCCCTGGAGAGCAAGAAGCCTCTGGGTCCCAGCACCCAAAAGAGGTTCGGGTCCCTCTAGGGGCCCCGGACAGCAAGAAGCCTCTGGGTCCTAGAACCCAGAGGAGGTCTGGGACCCCCTAGGGGGCCCCAGAAAGCAAGGAGCCTCTCGGTCCCAGTCCCTAGAAGATGACCGGGTCCCCCTAGAGGGCCCCGTAGATCAAAGATCCTTCGGATCCCAGTCCCCAAAGTATGCGTCAGGCCTGGAAAACATGGAGTCACCAAGCCCGGAGCAAATGGAAGAGGATACGCCGTTTTCTCCAAGGAGATCCCTGACCATCCAATGCTCAGTCTACTTCATCAACGAAGTCCTACATGAAGCAAAAACAAGGTACCTTGAGGTGCACAAGCTGCTCTATGCGGTACTAATTGCATTGAGGAAGCTCCGCATTACTTTCAAGCACACAGAGTCTCAGTGGTGACTTCTTTCCCACTAGGGGTGGTGCTGCGCAGCACCAATACAATAGGCAATATTGCCAAATGGGCCGCCAAACTGGCGGAGTTCGTACTTGACTTCATACCATGACATGCAATCAAGAGCCATGCTCTGTCATACTTCATTGCTGAGTGGACTCCTTCACCAAGCAATCCAGGGGGCCAACAAGCTGGAGCCCAGGGCACCGGTGCTTAGCAGGCCTCACTGAACACTCTTCTTCGACAGATCCTTGCGGAAGCAAGGGGCTGGAGCTAGTGTACTGCTCACCTCTCCAACAGGGGAGTAGTCCAGGTTCACGGTGCGCCTCGACTTCAAGGCGACCAACAACATGGCGGAGTACGAGGCCCTCATCTTCGAACTGACAGCTGCGTGGAGTATTGGTGTCTAGCAGATGCTGGTCAAGGGAGACTCCCAGCTGATCATCAATCAGGGAGAGTGTTGCTGCAACGACCCACAGCTCGTGGCGTACCTACTACACGTCAATAAGTTGGAAGCTATCTTCGAGTTCTTGGACCTCTGCCATGTGCCACGCACCGACAGCTCCATCATCGATGCCTTGTCAACCACGGTGTCCACCGAAGCCCCGATCCCTAAAGGGGTCTTTGGCAGGAGGTTGGTGTGGCCAACTGCAAGGCTCGCGGGGCCTAACGAAGAAGGAGAGCCCAGCACCACAGAGCTGGTTACCACGGCGGCCCTAAAACTATGGGCCCCCTCGAGGACCTTGTGCATCACCGGGGACCCCATATTACCCGGCGCCCAAGATCCAGGAACTCAAGAGAGTCCCGATGCATAAATCACGAAGATCTGGGGCTATCTGAGGGAAAACATCCTCCCGCAGGATCTAATATATGTTGAGAGGATCATGAGGATGACAAAGCGCTACACGCTAGTAAGAGGTGACCTCTGCCGTTATGGCTCCAACGGCATGCTGCTACAGTGCATAACTCTAGAGGAAGGTTGCGACTTGCTCGCAGAGATCCAAGAAAAAGAGTGTGGGATCACGCAGCCTCCCCCACGCTGGTTGGCAAAGCCTTCCGGCATGGCTTCTACTGGCCAACAGCTCTATAAGATGCCGTCAAGCTGGTCAAGAAATTCAAGGCGTGCCGGTTCCATGCCAAGCAAATTCACACTCCGGCGTCGCTGTTGCATATGATCCCGCCCTCCATGACTTTCGTGGTCTAAGGGTTGGATATCCTTGGACCCTTCCCTAGGGCAGTCGGAGGGTGCCGGTTCCTCTACGTCGCTGTAGACATGTGCACCAGGTGGCGCGAGGTAGCCCCAATGATCAACATCAACAAGGAGTCCACGGTCAAGTTCTTCAAGTCGATCGTCTGCAGGTTTGGGGTCTCAAACAGGATCATCACGGACAACAGGACTTAGTTCACTAGTGCAGCTTTCCAGGACTACTGTGAATACCTCGGCATCCAAGTTTGTTATGCATCCGTGGCTCATCCATAGAGCAATAGCCAAGTCGAAAGGGCCAACGCTGAGATCATCAGGGGACTCAAGATGCGCACATATAAAAAACTGGACAAGCATGGTGCCAAGTGGGTTTATGAACTCCCCTGTGCACTTTGGGCACACTGGACATGACCCAGACTCGCCACTGGGAAAACACATTTCTTCCTGGTGTACGGGGCTGAGGCTGTCCTCCCCCCGGAGATCGCAGTAGGCTCACTACGAGACTTTGGGTTCAATGAAGCCACGCAGGAACATCACCGACAACAAGATGTCGACCTCATTGACGAAGCAAGGTGGCACGCCACCATCCAAAAGACATGCTACTAACAGGCGCTGAGGCGCTACCTGGAGCGGTTCATGCAGAGTAGAGAGCTCCAGACAGGCAACCTGGTGCTACAGCGCATATTTCTTGAGAAGGGTCGCACAAACTCTCCCCCAGCTAGAAGGGCCCCTTCCGAGTAACACAAGTATTCTGCCCCGGGTGTGTCCGCCTCGCTACAGAACAACGATAGACCCTCCCCATCCCTTGGAACATAGAGCACCTCCGTAAGTTCTATACCTAAGCATAAATTGTAGGACAGCGTAGGGTGTCATGTTGCCAGGGGACGACACATAGGACAACCAAGCTCTGGGGGACAGGTCTAGAGTGTTCAGTCTTTTAGCTTGGTCCCGTACCCTAAGCATGAACACTCAATCTCCCTAGCCTACTGGAGTGGGTCGTTGCCTTATTGTAACGCCAATCCACTACTACGAACACCAATGATAAGAATTTACTGTCTTACCATATGCTTTCTCTTATGTTCACTTAAATTACTTATTAATTTTGTGATCATTCAAGCTAGTCTCATCTTTCGTATATTGTCTTCATATACTTGGTGAAATTTTTCCTATATCGCCCCTAGTAGAGTTATGCAACTCTGCTGCAGGCGGGCGTGTTTTAGGTACCTGCAAGGTTTCTTGGAACCTCACGGTTGCCCTCTTACATGGTGCCAAATGGTCCCCTGCGAAATGGAGTGCCCTGTTCAAGTCAAGTATTGAAGATGCGCACCCACCTCCGGCGCCCAACGCGGAGCACGCCGGTGATTAGAGACCAATATGACCAATCGCGTCACAGTGAAGGCGCCGCAGGTCTATACCACTTGGCCAATTGGGTAGCTTGCGGCAATAAGACAGGACGACGGAACACCTTCTGCCACCGCCAACAATGGCTCGTGGGCTACTGACAAGAGAGGAAGCAAGACGTTGAGTCTTCACTGCCTCGGTCAGGCAAGCTTACAGAAGAAGCCTTAGATCTTTAGGATAAGATCGCCCTGGGACCACCTATTGGGCATCGGGACACCACTTGTAAGGTGTTCTACCTTGTCTATAAAACACCCAGACTGCCACCATTACAAAGGACAAAGGCACGCATACACACATACTAGCAATACCATCCACCGTGGGGTAGGCTGTTACGCTCCTTGCGTCCGGAACCACGTAATAACCACTGTCTCATACTTCCATCCACTAGAACACATGACTGAGGCCTAAGCCCTGCCGAACAAGAACCTCTGCGGGCTGCTCCATAGCAGATCCGGGGGAAGTGTCTCTCTAACACTTCGACATTTTCAATTTAAGTAAATAGGTACAAAAATAATGAAGTTCAGAATTTAATAAAAAAAACAAAGTCAAGTTTTAAATTTAACTTGATTCAAAAGTAAAAAACAATAGCTGTCAACATTAAAAATTTTACTTCACCAAAAATGTTAATTTTATTTAATAAGTTCCGGTGGTAATACTAATTTTTTTATAGGAGTAAAATTCAAATTTAAATTTAATTCAAAGTGAACTTGCTCCGAACAAAAAATTTACTCCATTACTGTGTCCTTCATGTCTGAAATAGTCAACTTACAATGTTTACCATTTTAGGAGTTGAACTGCTATATGAATTGAATCAACACATAAAGGAAATTTGCATTTCAAAGCTAAATTTGAAACTTCAAATATTTCAATGCAAGTTTTGAATTCACCATCATATTCTTCACATTTTCATTGGTCTACCTGCCATGTTTTATAATTTTTAGAAATTGATAACTACTGAAAGTGGGAGAGGATAAGGACGGGAAATAGTGGGACCCACATTGTAGCACAACATATCAGAGAGTTTTTCTACTTTCCCTCACCATGTAGCACATAACTGCTTGGTTGCGAGCGCTTGCTTGCTGGTGGAAGCCAGCTGCTCTTCTACTCACCTTTATCCTCCCTCTAGTTCCTTAAATCAAGACTCTGTTGCTACCTCTCCCTTATACTCAATCAACCTTGTGCAACTTCTCTGTTAGCCTGCCTTCTTTCTTCCCCCCATGCACAAGCAAAATGGAGACCTTTCTGTATTATTTACCCCCACTGTAGAAACATGCCCTCCTCAACCTCAAACTCTACCTCCACGCTGTGGGTACCGGAATCCCGACGTCCAAGGATCTCATTCGGTTGCGTCGTGCGATGCGACACCCAAAAGTATACAAGAAAAGAACGAGAACAAATTACAATACCAAGTCTTTAATTATAAACACGGTGGAAGTTTTACAATACTAATGAAAAGGAAAGAGAACTATACATCATAGCTACACTCTCGGCACTAGCTATGCAAAAGCAAAGTCATCCATGTCCTGGATACTTCGCACTAGCAACACCCAACTTACGGCGGCGTTCAGGGTTCCCACTCGGCTGTAAATCCTGGAGGGGGTGCAACCTTGTCATCGAACCTGTCATTAGTTGCATAATCTGCAAAAACTTGTTAATTGCAAACATGAGCTTAAGGCTCAACAAGACTAACCCGTCTCACTAGACAAATGCAGGGGTGAATACTAAACATAGGTAAGAAATAGTATAAAGGACACGCCTCGAAGTGGATCCTTATAGTCATGTTTTAAGTAGCACATGACATTCTTCAAGCACGACATATCATAGACTCCACGATCAAACTAGAAATGCTTTGTCGAGGATATGATCTGCTCAAAGCACATAATGCTATTAAAGGTAAATTATGGGGAAACTGTAAACATTTAATTGTGCTATCTCTAAGCCATACAAGGTTGCCAAAACAATTATTTTTCAATACATTGTATTCTCCTAACTTCTTCAGTATTTACTACGTCACGACACAGTGAAAAAGTGGTACACTATTACCGCGAGGGACGATGATTGCAATCAGGACACACCCGGTCAACACGACACATATGCACTTTCGGAAATGCCAGCGAGTACTTACAGCAGTACCTACATAGTACTTCAGTACTAGTCGTATCTGGCCACTTTTCACCAAACACTCAAATGTCGAACCAGTCGATCCGTCAGGAGCAGGAGGTCACTGCGTGGGGCGTACTCTGACGTGCCCACCAGCAGGTTTACACCTCGCTACCCTCAACCTACGACTATAAAATAGAACGGTATTCCTTGACAAACCAGTATCAAGCTATGTCAGTTTGTTGGAGCCCATTTCTCCAGTATGTCATTGGTACAATTCAAGCTTGTCCAGCGGGGCCGCACACGAAACGGTTCTCAGTCGACACAAGCATAGCTAAGCACGTGAGACCACGTCTCACTGCATCCTACCCGCTGCTCTGTCTCAATTTCATATTTATAAACCATTCCTTGATCCAATTCATCTTCTGTGATAAAATCCTATCTTGGGAGTAGATTTCTACTACTCGGCTTTTACCGGATCCCTATGAATATAAGCATGGCAGTTACTACATGAGTCTATGAGCTATTCTAACCACTTCCTAGGTTCTTCGGTCATCCAGGTGGATGTCAAACACCATAAACATAATGCACAAACATCTGAAGACGCAAGGTGAATGAAAACTACAAAGACACTGTAAGGAACTTAAATGCAAACCAGGGCTTGCCTAAATGCGAGTTTGAGTCTATGTTAGTTTCTGGTAGCTGGACTTCCAAAGCTTATGTCTGCTCCTCGACTTCTGTTACTACACGTTATGCATATACTATATATGAATGACTTTGAAAATAATCAATATGCTTAATGTCATAAGCTAATATCTTATGATCAAAATAAGATAATGATCTTAATTGGCCTTGGAACTTTCATGGTAGATACTAGTGACCATAGTGAATACTCTTGCAAAGAATAAGAGATGATCAAAGAAGTTTGTTGTTCCTAAAAATCATGGTAAGCAATAACCTTCTTTAATTTTTGGTTGAAATCTTAAAGACCTATCATGGCTACTAGTGGTTGTACCGTGTAGAGGGGGTCTCAGTGGTTCTAGGAATATTTGTTTCACAATTTTCAATGCTTCCTACACGGAGAAACTGATTTACAAGTTTGGGGAAATTTCAGAAATTGATTTTGTATTTTTCTCAATTTATAACTACATAGAGATTTGGAACACTGATCAATCCAGTAAATAATGTCCAATGAACTTGAAACTTTTACTGGAGATCAACTGAATATTGGAGAGTATGCTGCCCAAATTTGGGAATTTTCTTAAAAGCAGTACTGTAGGAATGAATTCTATAAAATTTTACTTATCTGAGTTATGGAGAAACTTCTATGTACTTTCATACAAATCCAAGTGGATCACTGGAAATTATGCTTCATTCTGGTTCTTTTTATATGGGAATTTGTGGACAATTCTACTGGGAGTTATGGATTTTCCAAGTTGGGGCAAAATCTGGAATTAAATTTTAATTGGAAATTATTTGAATAAAGGGTTGGGCCCACGGATTTGAAATGGGCCAATCGGGTTGAAGCCGCACGGGGGCCACAGAATCAACCCGCATAGCCACACTGGATCCGTGTCCAAAGCTGATCCGCTCACTCGCACGCGTCACCGACACGTGGGGCCCGCGGTCTTCATCTTCCTCACGACGCGCCGCTCGGCCGCAGTGGCACTGTGCCGGCGAGCTTGCCGCGATGGCTGCGTTGACCTCCACTCGCCTCGGTACTGACCGCCAAACCATAAAATCGACAGCACAACACGATGGTGAGGTCCAATCGCGGCGGCGATGGCTGGAGATGGCGGTGCGACAACGGCGGCAGAGCTAGGGTTTCGGCCATCGTCGGGATCGCATGGGGATGGCGCAAAAGGCTCAGGAAAAAGGTAGAAACATTCCTGGGAGCATGAGGGTGATGATTTTGATGTTAGGAAGGGGTGACATTGCCGGCAAGGTCAACTTCATCTATGGATCGACAGGTTTCTATTTGCAGTGGGGAAAACTTGAATATCTCAAGCTTCATTCGATGGTGTCTACTGATTTTTGGCAGGGGTGCGCTAGGAGGTACTGAATATAATCCTTAACTGGATTGAAGAACTATTACATCTAGAAATGAAATTAAACCGATGAGCAAGCTAGTTCGATGGCAAAGTCTGAAAGAAAAACTGGAAGATACTGCTCGATATTGAATAAAAAGAGGCACGACTTCTACCATGAGAAAGAGCTCGGGATGGCGATCCTTTCTGCTGTTGAGGTTGAGTTGTGGCACCGCTTGTTGAGGACTAGCGACGGTGGAGCAGAGGCGGCCTTCGTCCACAACTTCGGTAGTGTCCGCGGAACTCCAAACTACGACCAACATAATGAGCAAAACGCTAAGCGAGTTGGCGTAGAAGATAGAGCACGGACTTGGCACCAACTTTGCTGTTTGCATCGAAGGAAATAGAGGTAAGACTGAGGTACATACCGGGAGGAAATCGAAATGGCGGTGTTGGGCGATGGCGGCGCGAAGCTGAGATGGAGCTCGACGCCGATGGCCAGGGGACGGGTATTTATAGGACAACCAGGGTGTTTAGGCCACGCAGCTGCCTGCTTGAATACCATGTCGTGGTGGCGAGCGCTCCCGGTGTCGATCGGCGGGGACAGCCGTATACAGAGCACGTCCGTCGGTTCAACCGAGTTTGTGAGGCTGACAGTGGGTCCCACCTCCCCTTATCCTCTTTCCTTCTCTACAACATCAATTCTAATACCAAACTTGGTCCAAAAATTCTATATTTTTGTGGGGAGGCTCAAATAAATATCTGGAGCTTGACTCTGAAATTGGATTTCGAATTTGGTCAAGTTTCATTTTAATTTCAAATTTGAATTTGAAATTGAATGAAATTCAATGGGGTCACTAAATTATATAGTAAATTAGTTTCACAAATTGTGAAACTTTGGGAATAAGGCAAGCAAGTTATGATGACCATGATGGTGTGTTGAAATCTTGATGTTCGAATGAGTTGAACAGAATTCAAAATTTGAACTCTAAACATGGGTTGAATTTGTTAAGCGTCTAAAATAAAATAGCAAATGGAATTCAAAAATCTTGAAACTTGGTAGGAATTCTATTTGGAATATTATGAGGTCATGGAAAAATTTATATCCTCAGATTTTAATATTTTCGCAAGGCCTAAATGTACAATGCTATATTCAAATTAATTTGAATATATTAGTACCGCATAGTAATTTGCCCTAGAATTTTTATTCAATAGCTTCCTAAATTTGTAGAAAGGTCAATTAAATTATTCTAGGGTCATTTGTGAAGTTCATTCCTTCTGTTACTAAAATTTCAGTATGTGTGAAAGAAAGATTATTGATGATATCAACTTTATGTGTACAACCATAATTGATCATCACTTTGGTTGACAACCAAATGGTACTGAACTTCATAATAAGGAAAACTGGGATTTTACATTCCTCCCCCCTTAAAAGAATCTCGTCCCGAGATTACAAAAGGAAGGATAAAAGAAAAAGACGTAATGAACATATGTCGCTAACAAGTCTGGATAGTTTGTTCTAAGATATTCCTCGCTTTCCCACGTTGTTTCTTCAGCGGTGTGGTTGCCCGACAAGACTTTGTAGAAATGCAAGGTGCGGCTTCTTGTGGTGCGGGTCTTCTCATCGATTATATGGTTGGATGCTCAGAGTAAGTAAGATCTGGTTGGAGAGCTTCCAAATCCTCCATATGGATGTCAGGTGGGGCCTTGATACATTTCAGCAACTGTGAAATGTGAAACACATTGTGGAACCCTAAAAGCGACGCTGACAGCGTTAGCCGATAGGCCACAGGTCCGCATTGTTCAATTATTGCGAATGGCCCAATGAAACTTGGAGCTAGCTTCCCTTTTACTCCGAAGCGATGAATTCCATTCATTAGGGATACACGAATATAAATGTGATCCTCGACATCGAAGTGAAGGGGTCGATGCCGTTTGTCCGCATAGCTTTTCCGACAAGACTGAGCAGCCTTGAGGTTGGCTTGAATAACTCGTAATTGTTCTTCGGCTTCATTCGCCAAGTCGATACCATATATCACTCGTTCACCGGATTCACACCAATTCAAGGGTGTGTGACACTTCCGTCCATATAGAGTTCATATGTTGCCTTCTGGATACTAGCCTCATAACCGTTGTTGTATGAAAACTCCACCAATGGTAGGTGATCATCCCAATTCTTACCATGGTGGATGGCACAGGCGTGGAGCATATCTTCTAGCACTTGGTTTACTCGCTCCGTTTGACCATCAGTCTGAGTATGGTAAGATGAGCTTCGAATCAACTTGGTACCCAACGATGCGTGTAGTTGCTCCAAAAATCGAGCAATGAATACGGCTCCACGATCTGAGATAATGGTGCGAGGTACTCCATCTAAGCACATGATTCTAGCAATATACCACTCTGGGTACTTCGGGGCATGGTAGTTGACATTGACGGGTATAAAATGAGCCAACTTGGTCAATCGATCAACTATCACCCAAATGGAATCATGCTTACGGAATGTGAGAGGCAATCCCACGATGAAATTCATGGTGATGTCCTCCCATTTCTAGGCCGGTATGCTTAATGGTTGTAGCTGTCCGGTTGTCTTCAGATGTTCGGCTTTCACCCGCCGGCATGTATCACATTCGGATACATACTTCGCTATCTCCCTCTTCATCTGAGTCCACCAAAATTTCTTCTTCAAGTCTTGGTACAATTTGTTACTTCCTGGATGAATAGAATACTTGGACAAATGATCTTCGTCCAAAGTCTTCTTCTGAAGTCCCACATTGCAAGGCACCATGATGCGGTGTTTGAACTAGATGGTACCATCATTGTCACATTGAAAACACATCATTTCTCCCTTCATCATTATTCGGTGAATATGCGATATGCCCTTATCTTTCCTCTAAGCCTCCACAATTTCTTCCCTTATGGTAGGAACGAGAGCTAGATTTTAGAGCGCTGCATATGGAACCAAGCAGAGACTCAGTTCTTCTTCATATATCAAGGTGATAGAAAGATTATTGATATGGGACTTGCGGCTCAGCGCATCTGCAACTACATTCGCCTTGCCAGGATGGTAGTGGATCTCAATCTCGTAGTCATTGATCAATTCCAACCATCTTCATTGTCACATATTCAAGTCCATTTGGGTGAAGATGTACTTCAAGCTTTTGTGATCGGTGTAAACATGCAATAGGTTGCCCAATAAATAGTGTCTCCACATCTTCAATGCAAGTACCACGACAGCGAGCTCAAGATCATGAGTCAGATAATGCTGCTCGTGAGTCCAAAGTTATCGGGATCCATAAGTGATCACCCTTCTGTCTTGCATTAATACACAACCCAAACCAATCCAAGATGCATCATAATAAACATCAAATGAGGTATTTCACTAATGCTTGAAAACTTTCCTCACATTCATTTGTCCATACATACTTCTTCCCTTTCTTCAGAAGTTACGTCATTGGTTTAGCTATCTTGGAGAAACATGGAATGAACCAGCGATAATATCCTGCTAAACCCAGGAAGCTTCAAACTTCATGCACTAACTTTGGATATTCCCATTTTAGTACTTGCTTAATCTTGCTTGGATCAACTGCAATCCCCTCGGCGGAGATGATGTGCCCTAGAAATGGCACTTGGCTGACCTAGAACTCACATTTGCTGAACTTGGCGTACATCTTGTGGTCTCGCAATCGTTGAAGCATGATGTTCAAATGTTGTGCATGTTCTTCTTTGGATTTCGAGTACACAATGATGTTGTCAATGAAGACCACAACAAACTTGTCCAATTCTGGCATGAACACCGAATTTATGAGATACATGAAATGGGCCGGTTCATTGGTCAATCCAAAGGACATGACAAGGTACTCATACAATCCATACCTCCTTGAGAATGCCGTCTTAGGTATATCCTCTGGTCGAATCCTGATCTGATGATATCCAGAGCGAAGATCCATCTTTGAAAATACCCTAGCACCCACCAATTGATCGAACAGAATATCGATGCGTGGTAGTGGATACTTGTTCTTGATCGTGACAGTATTGAGTGGACGATAGTCCACACATAGTCTCAACGTTTTATCCTTCTTTTCCACAAACAATGCAGAACAACCCCATGGTGATGAACTTGGATGAATGAAACCCTTGTCCATAAGTTCCTTCAGCTGCTCTTTTAGTTCTGCAAGTTCCTTAGGTGCCATCTTATACGGCTTCCTCGAGATCGGCAGTGTTCTCGGTACAAGTTCAATCATAAACTTGACATCTATTTATGGTGGCATACCAGGAAGATCTTCGGGAAATACATCCGCATACTCACATACCACTAGAATGTCATCAAGTTTACATGCCTCGGTGTTGTAAGTAGTTGGAGTCACTTGGATATTACTCTCAAGAGTGAGAGCTTGGGGAGGGTGGAGTGGAGGATTCAGATATATTATCCAAGGAACGATGTCTATAATAGCACCATTGTGTTGCAACCATGCCATCTCTAACACGACATCTAGCTTCTGATGCTCCAGTAATATAAGAGAGGTAGGGTATATGTTCTCACACAGATTAAGAGGTACCCTATGAACCATCTCATTTGCTACTACTCTTCCACTCGGAGAACAAATCGTATATGGGGTTTTTGTGGAAATGATAGGCAACTGATATTGAATGACATAAGACTTACTAATAATGTTGTCGGAAGCAAAGGAGTCAAAAAGGATGACTATGGGATGACCAATGAGAGAGAACGTAACTGTGAGTACGGGTGCGCCTTCTGGAACGTCCTAGATAGCGAGGTGGTGGACGTTGCCAGTTCTGGTGGCTCGCTTCTTGTGCTGGTTGCGGGGCTTGATTTGCCCCCTGGTACAATGACTGTCCTCCGCTTTGCGAGTAGTCTTTGGCGAAGTGCCCCTTACAACCACACGTGAAACACGTGTACGGGGCCTGATCGACACGGAAGGGAAGACGGAATCCCGGTGCACGTGGTGGAGGTGGAAATGCACGCAGAATCATCCCTTGTCGCTGTTGTGGGCGAAAGCCGGCGTTGTTGAACGGGCGACCACAAAACATCGGCGGTCACGATGGCGGCTGCCACCTCTGGCCGGATGGTGATCGATACACCATTCGGTACTTCTGAGGAGCACCTCCTCTGCTTCCTTGCGAAGCACACCTTTTCTTCTTGTCGAAGAACAGCTCCCTAGTAGCGTCCTCTTGCACAATCGCGACATTGACCATGTTGTTGAAACTGCCGCTGTTGAACAAGGCAAGCTTGTCCTTCATCTTGGGGTTCAAACCCAGATAGAAGCATTCACGCTTCCGGTCTTCAGTACTCACTTGGTCCTGAGCATACTGGGCCATGTGTTGAATGCCTTGGAGTACTCGTAAGCACTCCTTCCTCCTTGCCTCAGCTCCAAGAACTCTTGAAGCTTCCTCCTCATAACACCGGGTGGTATGTGATAGGCGCGAAACGCCTCCCGGAACTCCTCCCAGCTCACGGCATTGTCGGCTGGTTGTGCGGCAAGATAATTTCCCTACCACACACCAGCAGACCCATGTAACTGTTGGGCCCCGAACAAGGTCTTCTGATGTTCAGTCATTCGTAGCAAACTGAACTTTCCTTTGATGGATCGGAGCCAGTTGTCCGCCTTCAATGGTTCATCGGCCTCCATGAAGATCGGCGGGTGCGTTGACATGAAGTCCGAGTATGAACTCGAAGACGGCTATCGTGGACCCGCATCTGGTCGCCCCCTTGACCGGACGAATGCTAAACCAAAATCCGCAGCAACTCGGTTTGCTCGTCACGCGAGCCGAGCACTGCGGCGAGAACATCCGCTAGACTCCTCGGAAGTTCAGAAGGTGGTGGTGGTGAAACTTGTTGCTGCGGTGTCACAGCTGGCTCTTGGGTCGGAGATTCGTCCTCACGACCACGACTTGAACCTCCCATTTCAGGCGTCGAGCGCGTACGCACCATTCTGCATCTATATGACTTAAAAGCAGCACATGCCTACTTTTGCTTCATCCATTTCAAATTACTGTAGTGCGCATATTGACAAGGGAATAAGAGCATAACATTCACATATATTGATAAAGTACAAACTTTATACAAAATGTATTATCTCATGACCAAGTTTACACTAGTGAACATCAGAACGACAGACTCCCACTACGGACGTGCATCTCTACCATACTTGGTCCCCATGAGATGTCATACACACCTTGTCATCTTATACATACCCACTGCTATTCTTAATATGACACAAAACTGGCCACAAAATAAACACGAGCAACTACTAAACTATACGTTGCCCCGTGATGGCAGAAGCGCTGCCCCATCCCCCTTCAATACGTCCTATTCGACGTACTCGAGTTCCTCGGGATCTTCTTCTTCCCCTTTGTCCTCAGAAATTGGTGCCACAGGTGCGGGTGCTGTAGCACGAGTTGCTACTTCACCCACTATCGATGATGTCGCGGCAACTAAATTGCGCATCAGCCTGTAGAAGAAACATTCTCAAGTCTTCCAGTTCTTTTTGTGCATCCTCGCAACTGGCCTTCCAATTCTGAGTCTCCCCCCTTGATTGATTCCTTTCTTGAGCCATCACACCCAACTGTTCATCCAACAGTTGCACCTCAAGTTGACTTGCTTCCAATGCGCTTTCCGTGTATTGCGTTTCCATGCGAGCCTCCGATCGAGCTTTAACAGCCCGGTGCCACTGATTCTCCTTTAAGTTTACACGTCGATTGAGAGTAGCAATTGTTTCCCTAAGTGAGTCATTGGCCCCCTCAAAGTGATCTCCTCGAATCAGAGCTTGCTTCAGGTCACTCATCATTCTTCCAAGGCTAGCATGCTGTTCAAGGCTCTCTTGACACGCTGATGCTGCATATGATGCTAAGATCATCTTGGGTACTTCTTCAGGATGTCCATATGCTGCAACCATCCGACTCGCCCACTCTTCACCAGCTCTACCGTCGACTGGAAAGAGCGCAAATGGAGTTCCCACCATAGCATGATAATGAAGTTTGCAAAACCTTGTTATGGCAACACTCGTGGCATAACACCACGTGTCTTTCAATTGAATCCCTTGCACTTGGATGGAGAAAGGAGCTTATCCAATATCTAATGGAGCAGCAGGTACATCGACATAAATGGTGCATCTTGTCACACCTCCGTCATCGATCTCCTTGCCCTAAATGTCCGGTATTTCGCGATACTCGAACCGTTGAAGCATTACTGTCAACAAATCCGAAAAACCTTTCAGAATAGCACACATCGTGATCACCCGTCCGTTTGGTAACTATACCATCGAATCAGCCAACTGTGGGAAAGATACTTGAACAATTAGAAGGTTTCCAACCCCCAATAGTTCAAAAAAATTTTAAAACTGGAGTTGTAATCACAGTCTGTTCCAGTTGACCTTCCTGTATAAATTAAAAATTTTGATACAGGAAACGTCAGAACCATAGGTTGGTTTGAATACAAAAGTTGTAGTACAATTTACAACCTCTTCAGATTGTACTCATACAGCTCCAGGTGAGCTAAGAAATAGAATCTATACAGGTTTAAAGTTGACCCAAGTTTTCTGGAAATCTTGACGGAACCTCTCCTGTATATGTGGTAATTTCAACAATTTATACAGGTATATCAAAACAATATATGGAGGTAATGACAATATAAATATTGTATAACATCAAGTTAAAAATACATAAGTAAAAGATTTCGGCCATGAAACATTTGTTATATAGGTATAGCACGCTAATTCAAAACTATGTGCAAACTGTTCAATTTCTGGTCTGCCAGAACAAAGTTTGCGACCATAGGAATTAAACACAGTTACATCAAGATTCACGCTATGAGTGCAACATAAAGTTGATAGAGGACTTCCTAAGATTTGCAGAAATGTATATATATGACCATGTCACTATTCTGGATCAAAAGCTAGATCTATCTAAAATGAACAGATGAACTGACTGTTGTTCCACAGCAGCCCTGCAGTTCACTGTTTTGAGCTTGAATCTTGAATTGCCTCAAATTAGAATTGGGAAAAACTTTACATAACAAAACTGTAGATATCCTTCTACCCTTTTTGGATATGTATCACAATAAGGCAGAAGATTATTTTTACAGTGAGTTATTGCAAAAATACAGAGACTGGTACAATGGTAGTGTCATTTGGAGCAGTTTAAGCATACCCAAAATTTCAACAGATTATCAAGCTTTTCTGCCTTGATGGTCAACAGAAAAGTTGTAGAGGTCTTTGAGAGTTTTCCACCCATATAGCATACACCCATGTTTATTCCTAACTAACCAAGATTACAACATGGCGAAGTTGAGCAAACTTCAACCAGAAATCAAGAATGTTGGTTCTCATCCATTGTCGAGTCGAAACTCATTTTGCGGAGTCCAAACCTGATAGTCAGACATTCCAAAATGTAATGCAACCATTCTGTCATTGGGGATGGTGAAGTATCAAAGTCGATATTGATGGTACTACGTGCCTCACAAAAGAAAATTCTAACCGGTATTTCCAGATACGTTTATAGGTGGTCCTAGTATCGTTCACTCGCAAATGTGTTCTACACGGGTCGCTACCGTAGTCAATGTTGCAGAAGACAAACAATCCTATTTCACACCTTCACACATGAAGGGCAGCACGGGGAAACACGACAGACAGTCACAATAATAACATATATGAAAGTAAATGCATACGACTCTGGTGTAAGTCGCCCTCGAGTGATGTCATGTCTTGACGTACATGGCTGTACTACGTCTGTACAGCAAAGACTCTCGCACGAACCGGCTTATACACGCTTGGGCATACGTGTTTCGATGCTCCCATAGAACATGAATAGTTCTAGAGATGCATACTATCGGGTTATACACCACGCGACGGGGCCTCCCACTACTTTGAAGCACGTTGGGATACCGCGTGTCATTGGTTCTCAGAAACATGGAAAGCTTCAGGTACTCCTATTAACATTTCCATGCCAAGCCATGGAAAGACTTTCATGCTACCTCTTGCATAGTGAGCTTACCGCAATAGTTCCGCTTACGGTGGCGTACTTACCTCTTACCTGACGCCGGAGCGTCGTGACAGAATTAATAACACATAAGCTAGCTTACCACCTTTATATATTATACTAATAATACTCCTTATATGGGCATATAGCTAATTCCTCACTCAAAATCCTATGTTTTGAAAATATGCTCTTTTCAAGTACACTATTCCCAACGATGCTCTTATACCATGTCTGTGGGGACCGGAATCCTGACCTCCAAGGATCTCATTGGGTGGTGTCGTGCGATGCGACACCCAAGAGTATACAAGAAAAGAAGGAGAACAAATTACAATACCAAGTCTTTATTTATAAACACAACGGAAGTTTTACAATACTAAGGAAAGGGAAAGAGAACTATACATCATAGCTACACTCTCGACACTAGCTATCCAAAAGCAAAGTCATCCATGCCCTGGATACTTCGCACTAGCAACACCCAATTTACGACGGCGTGCAGGGTTCCCACTCGGCTGTAAACCCTGGAGAGGGTGAAGCCTCGTCATCTAACCCGTCATTAGTTGCATAATCTGCAAAAACTTATTAACTGCAAATGTGAGCTTAAGGCTCAGCAAGACTAACTCGTCTCTTAGACATATGCAGGGGTGAATACTAAACATAGGTAAGTAATAACATAAAGGACACGCCTACAAGTGGATCCTTATAGTCACGTTTTAAGTAGCACATGACATTCTTCAAGCATGACATATCATGGACTCCACAATAAAACAAGAAACGCTTTGCCGATGATATGACCTGCTGAAAGCACATAATACTATTACAGGTAAAGTATGGGGATACTATAAACTTTTAATTGTGTTATCTCTAAGCCATACAAGGTTGCCAAAACAATTGTTTTTCAATGCATCATATTCTCCTAACTTTTTCAGTATTTTCTACATCACGACACAGTGAACAAGTGGTACCGCGAGGGACAGTGATTGCAATCAGGACACACCCGGTCAACACGACACATAAGCACTTTCGGAAATGCCAGCGAGTACTTACAGTAGTACCTACATAGCACTTCAGTACTAGTCGTATATGGCCACTTTTCACCAAACACTCGAATGTCGAACCGGTCAATCCGTCACGAGCAGGAGGTCACTGCGTGGGGCTTACTCTGATGTGCCCACCAGCTGATTTACACCTCGCTACCCTTAACATACGCCTATAAAACAGATTGGTATGCCTCGACAAACAACTATCAAGCTACGTCAGTTTGCTCGAGCCCATTTCTCCAGTATGTCATCGGCACAATTCAAGCTTGTCCAGCGGGGCCACACACAAAACGGTCCTAAATTGACACAAGCAGAACTACACACGTGATACCACGTCTCACTGCATCCTATCCGCTGCCCTGTCTCAATTTCATATTTATAAACCATTCCTTGATCCAATTCATCTTCTGTGATAAAATCCTATCTATCGAGTTGATTTCCACTACCCGACTTCTACCGGATCCCTATGAATATAAGCATGGCAGTTACTACTCGAGTTTATGAGCTATTCTAACCACTTCCTGGGTTCTTTGGTCAGGCAAGTGGATGTCAAACACCTTCAACGTAATGCACAAACATCTGAAGACGTAAGGTGAATGAAAACTGCAAAGACATTGTAAGGAACTTAAATGCAAGTCGGGGCTTGCCTGAATGCGAGTCTGAGTCTATGTTAGTTTCTGGCAGCTGGACATCCAAAGCTTCCGGCTGCTCCTCGACTTCAGTTACTACACGTTATGCATATACTATATATGAATGACTTTGAAAATAATAAATATGCTTAAGGTCATAAGCTAATATCTTATGATCAAAATAAGATAATGATCTTAATTGTCCTTGGGACTTTTATGGTAGGTACTGTGACCATAGTGAAGACTCTTGCGAAGAACTGGAGATGATCAAGGAAGTTTGTTGTTCCTAAAAAACATGGTAAGCAATAACCTTCTCTAATTTTTGGTTGAAATCTTGGAGACCTATCATGGCTACCTGTGATTGTACCATGTAGAGGTGTCTCACTGGTTGTAGGAAAATTTGTTTCACAATTTTCTAAGCTTCCTACAGGTAGAAACTGATTTTACAAGTTTGGAGAAATTTCTGAAATTGATTTTGTATTTTTCTCAATTTATAACTACATAGTGATTTGGAACACTGATCAACCAAGTAAATAATGTCCAATGAACTTGAAATTTTTACTGGAAATCAAGTGTATTTTGGGGAGTGAACTGCCCAAATTTGGGAATTTTCTAAAAAGCATAACCGTAGTTATGAATTCTGTAAGCATTTTTTATCTGAATTATAAAGAAATTTCAATGGACTTTCATACAAATCCAAGTGCAACACTGGAATGTATTCTTCATGCTGGTTCTAAGTAAATTTATTTTGGAATTTTTGGACAATTCTACTATGAGTTATGGATTTTCCAAGTTGAGGCAAAATCTGGAATAAAATTTTAATTGGAAATTTTTGAATAAAGGGTTGGGCCCACGGATTTGAAATGGGCCAATCGGGTTGAAGCCGCACGGGGGCCACAGAATCAACCCGCGTAGCCACACTGGATCCGTGTCCACAACTGATCCGCGCGCTCGCACGCGTCACCGACATGTGGGGCCTGCGGTCTTCGTCTTCCTCGCGACGCGCCACTCGGCAGCGGTGGCGCTGCGTCGGCGAGCTTGCCGTGATGGCTCGACCTGCACTCGCCTCAGTACTGACCGCCAAACCATAAAATCGACCGCACAACACGATGGTGTGGTCAAATCGCGGCGACGATGGCCGGAGATGGCTGTGCAACGACGGCGGCGGAGCAAGGGTTTCAGCTATCGTCAGAATCGCATGAGGATGGCGCAAAAGGCTCAGGAAAAAAGCTAAAAACATTCCTGGGGGCATGAGGGTGATGATTTTGATGTTAGGAAGGGGTGACATCGCCGGCAAGGTCGACTTCGTCGATGGACCGATGGGTTTCTATTGGCGGTGGGGAAAACTTGAATATCTTAAGCTTCATTCGATGGTGTCTACTGATTTCTGGCAGGGGGTGCGCTAGGAGGTACAGAATATAATCCTTAACTTATTGAAGAATTACTACATGTAAAAACGGAATTAAACCGAGGAGTGAGCTAGTTCGATGGCAAAGGCCGAAAGAAAAATTGGAAGATACTGCTCCATACCGAATGAAAAGAGGCACAACTTTTACTGTGAGAAAGAGCTCTGGATGGCTATCCTTTTTGCTGCTGAGGTTGAGTTGTGGCGCCGCTTGTTGAGGACTGGCAATGGTGGAACAGAGGCGGCGTTCGTCCTCAACTTCGGTGGTGTCCGTGGAACTCCAAACTAGGACAAACATAATGAGCAAAACGCTAAGCGAGTTGGCGTAGAAGATAGAGCACAGACTTGGAACCAACTTTACTGTTTGCATTGAAGTAAATAGAGGTAAGACCGAGGTGCTTACTGGGAGTAAATGGAAACGGCGGTGTTGGGTGACGGCGGCGCGAAGCAGAGATGGAGCTTGACGTCGACGGCCAGGGGACGGGTATTTATAGGACATGGGGGTGTTTAGGCCACGCAGCTGCCTGCTTGCATGCCGTGTCGCGGTGGCGAGCGCTCCCGACGTCGATCGGCGGGGACAGCCGTATACAGAGCACGTCCGTCGGTTCAACCGAGTGTGTGAGGTTGACAGTGGGTCCCACCTCCCCATATCCTCTTCCCTTCTCTGCAACTTCAATTCTCATACCAAACTTGGTCCAAAAATTCTAGATTTTTGTGGGGAGGCTCAAATAAATATCTGGAACTTGACTCTGAAATTGGATTTCGAATTTGTTCAAGTTTCATTTGAATTTCAAATTTGAATTTGAAATTGAATGAAATTCGATGGGGTACTGAATTAAATAGTAAATGAGTTTCAAAAATCGTGAAACTTATGGAATAAGTCAAGCAAGTTATTCCGACCATGATGGTGTGTTCAAATCTTGATGTTCAAATGAGTTGAACAGAATTCAAAATTTGAACTATAAACATGGCTTGAATTTGCTAAGCGTCTCAAATAAAATAGAAAATGGAATTCAAAAATCTTGAAACTTGGTAGGAAGTCGATTTGGAATATTATCAGGTCATGGAAAAATTTATAGCCTCAGTTTTGAATATTTTTACAGGGCCTAAATGTACAGTGCTATATTCAGATTAATTTGAATGTATTAGTACTGTATAGTAATTTGCCCTATAAATTTTTATTCAATAGCTTCCTAAAATTTGTAGAAAGGTCACTTAAATTATTCTATGGTCATTTGTGAAGTTCATTCCTCCTTTTACTAAAATTTCAGTATGAGTGAAAGAAAGATTATTGATGATATCAAGTTTATGTGTACAACCATAATTGATCTTCACTATGGTTGACAACCAACTGGTACTGAACTTGATAATAATGAAAACTGGGATTTTACACATGCCAGAGAAATCAGCATGTGGTGATGGGTGTTGGCTTCCTTTTCCTTGTGTTTTATTGCTCACAGAGATTTAGTGCAGTAATAGGCCTAGTGACGGTGAGATATTGGTGCTCACCTGTGATACTTTTGCACAACTGGGCATCATTTGAAGAGATTATATCATTGCAAGAGGCCATTGGCTTGGTATTCACAGGTGTTGACAAGGGTTTATAGTTGAGCTTACCATTACGGTCAAGAATGTCTTCCACAGCATATTCAGTTTGCCTAAGAAAGAAACCATCTACAGAGCGCTGGATATGAATACTGACAAAGTGGTGAAACAAGTTGAGGTCCTTCATGACAAACTTTTGATGAAGATGTTGAATGACTTGCGATGAATCAATGTTGGGATGCTGTGAGCATGATGTCTTCTACGTAAATGAGAAGATATGCAATGTGATTGTCTTGATGCGGCGAGATGAAGCACTATTCTGATTGTTGTGTAAAAGCCCACGCTTGCAAAGCAGAAGAATTAAAAATGTGAACTTAAGACTTTTTAAGTTTAACTAGAAGTTCAAACTCATAGGAGCTATGTTAACTGATAAATGAGGTCAAACATATGAATCCTAAAAAACTTTAGAGTAACCTTGAACTTTGAGTCACTTTAAGAAAGAAGATATGGAAATAAAAAATGGAGCTCAATTAGGATTTGAATTTAACTCTAAATAGAAGTTTGACAATTATATCAAAATATTATATTCAAATTTTTCAAACTCCAAATTTGAAGTTCCTAATGTCATTTCAATGTCTCAAGCATCATCTCTGTAAAGTTTGAAGATTTTTGAAGCTCATTTACTATTTCTTTGAGTTACGTCAGAGAGAGCATTCAAGTTAGAAGTAAATTTAAATTTCACCTTTAATTTTGTCAAACTAAATTAGATTTTATATTCGAACGCTACGTAGTACGCTTAACCTAGCTGCCGAGTTTCAACATTTTTGATGCAAGTTTTCAAAATACGTTCATGCAACCTGAAGGAGGGACATTCAAACCATGTTTGAATTTCAAATTCCATTCGGTCCATTATCGGATTCGGTTGCTTCACTGGATTTCTCATAAGTTCAAGGACCACATGTCAAAATTTAGAAATTTAGAGCTATTTTTCTATGTGGAACTGAATTTAGAAGAGAAGGCAAACAGAACTGTGGTGGACCCCACATGTCAGTGCATAATCAAAACTGTCAACTTGTAAATCAAAACATTAGTGTGCCATAATCTTCCTCACAATCAGATTAGCACCTCTGTCTAAATTAATGTAAAGATGAATAGAAATATCTGATTGGAGAAATGAGGATAAGGGGGAGTTGTGGTTCCCACCTGACATCCCCTCAGACAGAAGTGCTCTGTTTCTCCTACTCACATGTGCACACCACGGCACAGCTCGACACTGCCTTTGCTCGCCCTCATCCAGATCTTCGCCCAGCTCAGAAGCTTCAGCGGCATGCATGCTCCATCTCATCCCTAAAACGACTTCCCTCCTCTGGCTTTGGTCATCGATGCAGTGGCACACCTCTGTTTTTCTAGCGCCCAAGCTGTACCGCGAAGCACGACGACGCCCCCATGGTTGAGCTGCGTTTCAGCCAAGGCGAAGGCCGCTGACCAAGAACCGGGCATCCCCTCAACTTCCCCGAGCTGCTGCACCATATTTTTCTCCCTCTGTCGGCCGTGCGCAACATCTGCTTCCTCTTTGCCTTCAGACGCCATGGTGCCTCTCCGTCGCACAGCAGCTTTGAGCTTGATCCCAGCTCATTCATCACACCAGAAGGTTTCACAACACTCCTCTCACCCCTAAGTGATGTTCCTTGTGTCATGCCTCCTTCCCATCATTTTTCAAAGAAGTCCACCGGCGGCCACCCATGAATACCGTGCTTTGCCGTGGCAAATCTGTTTCTATGTGTTATTATTTTCCAATTCAGTTAGGTAATAGATTCACCAGCTTCCCGAGAATCCCCTGGATCAACAAGCAAGGAAAAATATCGATCATAGCTTCGGTTCTTCGAGTTCCCGTCACCGCCAAACCTCTCCACCTAGGTCACCATCGGGATTCTATTTCCGTCCACTTTCTGCTCAAGTGTTTTGAGATTGATTTTTCAAATTTTTTTTTTTTTCATGTGCTTGTACTGTACTGAGTCTGGATCTGCCTTAATGTTGAATAGCGTCTTTGCAATCCGTGTAGGGTCAAGGATACCTATCTTGCATTTTATCTTTTCATTATCCATGTATTGCATCCTATTGAAGAAGTACAGAGTTGTTATAATCTCATGAAATGTGTATGCGTGTAGTAAGAAAAGCAAATGCAAAATATTAGAGGCATTTACAAGCACCAGGTGAGTAGCAGGTTGATTTTGAGCATGCCCCGATGGAAAAGGACATGTAGATCTTCAATGATAAGGGCTCGTTTATTTGCTCCATTTCTCCAGAATGCATCTTGTGGCACACGAAATGTGACGTAAGAAAGTTCGTATTTCGTGCTGGTAGTGATGTACCACTCGTGCATTCTTTTGAGCGGGATAGGTTATTTGCTAAGTTGTACCGATGTCTTGAACGACTTCCCATTCACATATTTAGGAGGAACATCCTCAAGCTTGTATATTGGAGCTCCTGGTTTAACTAAAGTCGTCCGTCGATTATACATGACATCGTCTTCTTCCCACTCCTTGATATTTTCTAACGCTGGCTCATGAGAAGAATGAGATGCACTCGATTTTCTAATATTTTCCTTCATATTTTCCAAATACTTTGACACTTCTGATTATGGTTCCTTATTTTCACATGAGCTAACTTTGATAGGCACTGGTGATCGAGGAGTAGTCATCCGAAGTTGGACACTGTCTTGTTGTTGAACCTGTTGTTCAACTGATTGCTCTTTACTCCAACCAGCTGGCTCTTGTACTACTTCAAGTTGTTGCTCAACTGGTTGCTCTTTACTAACAACATCTTGCTCTCGTACTGCTTGAAGCTATTGTTCAACTTGTTGCTCTTGGTTATCCTTATTGGCAAGGTTACTATCATCCTTGCTGAGTTATTGGGGGAGTGGATCTTCCTGGACTGGGAGTGGATCTTCCTGGACTTTCGCCTCAAAAGACAGGGTTGCAGTATTTTGAGATGCGACGGGGCTAGAAATCGGCTCATCGTCCAACACGATACTGCGTCAGTGCCAAGGGATTAATTGGTTGACAACCTGCCCCAGAGTCGCGAGCCCCTCATGTGTGATGTGGTCTATTTCATAATCTTCATAATCATTATCAATGATCTGAAGAACTTGCACCACAACATAATACAACGGAAGTGGATTGTCGTTGATGTCACGATCAGGCTTTGCCATAGCAGTGGCAACCTGTTTGGTTTTGTTCCCTGCTCTGCTGATCGGGACAAGAAGACGACAAGAACTTTCCTTAGCAATATCATCGACAGCGAACTTATGGGTTGACCCTAAGCCTGACATAGAACCTACGCTGTTAGGGTAGGCAGTTGGAGATACCAATAGCTCCATTGGCACGAGAACCATCGTTGTACTCGGTGCCACTAATTGTCCCAATTGTCTAAGTTGTTCAATTATTTCTTGCACATTTTCTTTGACCCTTTGAGCAGTCGTCTCATTAAGTGTTTTATTGAACTTCTCACCTCTTCTATATGTCTCTTTATCTTCCGAGAAACCATCTAGCAAAGTCATTTGAGAAGATATTGCTCGAACCCGTCCACTGTGTTCATGGTTTCATAGGATAGCGGTAAGTTGTTCATTCTCCCTCTTCGGCTTGAAGAGACCATTCTGTTGCTTTTAAATTACTTCTTCCATTTTCTCCTCTACCTCATTCAGAGTCGGGCTTCTCGAGTTTGCTCTCGCTGGTCAAACTTGACCGAGGAAAGACCCACCGCTGAGTTCTCTCATAGGAGCCTTCTAACGGGTGAGGATTGCCATTACTGCTAATTTCGTCTAATATCTTATTCCATTTTTGGACTTTGGGTGCATATCTGGCAGACCGTAGGCGATGATGGTATTTGTTCTTTTTGGCAAGCTCTCACCTAGTTGCACTTAGGCTTTAGCATCAGGTGTGGTCTTTTTACGAACAAATTCTTGCCACTGAGCTTGTGTGATTTTTCCCATCTTCCTCGGGCTAGGGACCTTATGGGCCTTAACATAAGCATTCATTTTACTCTTCCAGCCACGAGACTTCTTGCCGCAAGAGACCAATGTTGCATTCATTACAACTTCTTCCGTGCCTTTTGGGAACTTGAATTTTTTCTTTATCCTTTCCCACAACTCATTCTTTGTCTCCTCGGGTAATTTTCTCCAATTCTCGGTTGTGATCGACACGAGCTCTCTAACAAGAAAACCATATGCATTTTGGTACTTAGTAACTGAATTCAGTGGCTCTTGGGGAAGCCCACCTGGACCGACCCTTGTTATGTACATTATGCGGTCCAATGGACCCTTATTGCGACCTCGTTGCCCTCGTTTCCGCTTTAGTGAACCTGATGATTCATCCATTGGAGAACCTTCTGCGGTTTCAGGATCCGAAGCCACCTTATTGTCTTCGCGATTAATCTAGGTAGAAAAGAATTATAAGACTTCGTATACTTGACAACCAACATTAACTTGAACTACTGATATTAAGATATGTGATCCATACATCGTCGGTAGGATCACATTTTGGGTCGAGATCCTCTGAAGTATTTTTAATTTTTATATTCGGAAAAGGATCCGATGGACTGTGAAAGGAGCCTGAACTGCTGGAGTCACTAAACGCCATATTGACTTCTTTATTGTTACTACCAGCACCAGCCTTCTTAGGGCTTTCCATGCTAGAACTAATAAGACAAAAAATATAATGAATGGCATATTAACTCTACATGAAGTGCTGCATGAAGAAAAAGATGGAAGCATTCTATGGTTTGATAAGGCATTCTAGGGTTTAGGGCAACTGACCAAGGTGATTGACCAAAATCCATTCTAGGGTTTGAGGCGACTGACCAAGGCATTAGCTAGGCGATAGGAACAATTATATCAACAACTAAACAATAACAATTCGCAATTCACAATTCAAAATGTTTTCAAACAACCCAACGACTAGGTCGACTAGGACGACTAATCGTTGACTAGGGAGACTAATCGATCCTAGTTAACCCTAGTCGGTCCTCTAATCGTCCAGGCGATTTCTTATGGAAATGTCTAGTCGACCCTATATATATCAACACATATAATTATATATTAGAAGTATAGCACACATACCTTTAGTGTAGCTATTAACAAACAAAATTCAGAAGCAACTTAATTCAAAAATAGCAAATTAATTCAAAGAGCGATACAACTTCTTGTTTTATAAGGGAAATATTGTGATAAAAGATATCAAGTGAACCACTGATAATGCTTCTATATTCATTTTTTATTTCAAGTTGCACTGCATGGTTCTTTGCTTTATACTATAATTGTAAATGCTTTAAACAGGGGAAAGTTTAAAAGTTGATTTTTTTCACAAAATAATCTTCCTGCTGTTTTTTTTATTAACAAAAAGACAACTATGCTACTACAATAGTAACTGCCCATGAGTATAACAAAGTGCATCAAATAATATTTCAAAGCAATATGAAATTAGAAGATAGAATCATGTTGAAGGCTTTATTAACAAATAAATGTTGACTGAACAGATAAGGAAATTATCCTGCCACTTCTTAATACCAATGTGACCATCAACAAACCAATATTATGCTCCAATGTTAAAGGACTAAGTAAAGCTGGCCTTACCTCTCAGTGTCCCAATTGACAAGATAACATACATGTATTGGTTATTTGTGAAACTTGGCATAGCTCACATCATACTCTCTAGGTAAGAGATAACATATGACATACAATATTCATTTACAATCTTCATATGACATACAATCTTCATTTGACTTTGTTGCATGTCCAAAAACTTCGATTAACGAAAATTAGATAGGACCCTAGGATTTGAGGCGACTGACCAAGGCACCTAGGGTTCAAAAATTAGATAGGAACCTAGGGTGCGGTGACTATGAGGACATCACTCGATCGACGGTGAGGGCAAGGAGGGAGGCGGCACGGGGACAGAGGAGGGAAGCAAACGGCAGCGTACCTGGCAGCAAGGTCAAAGCTCGGCGGCGACGATGAGGGCAAAGCTCTGCGTACCTGGAAGGAAGGAAAGGAAGTGGCGAGGGCGAAGCACGGCGACATCGGCGAAGCTCGGCGTCGACGGTGAAGCTCAACAGTGTTGGCGAAGCTCGGCGGCAAGAGCGGCGAAGACTTGGCGGCAAACGAAATTTTGGCAGCCTGACGGCGTCTATGTGATCTCGCCTGGGTTAGTTTTTCCAACACAGTCGAGGGCTATATACAGACACCTATTTTCTCAGGCGGTTATTAAGTAGCAACCACCTCAGAAGAGGATTATCTCAGGCAGTTATTAATTACCACCCGCCTGAGAAGATGTATTTATCTTAGGCGGTTGGTAAGCAATATCCGTCTCAGTTGATTAAATGTGGGGCTTTTTAAAAGCCCAAATTCCACTTTCTTGTAATATGCTTGAGTATTAAAGGTTACCATTAAATTTCACTTCATAAAGCCTTTGAAATTGGTCAAAACATAAAAAACAAATAACAATTTCTATTTGTCATTTTTCTATCTTGATGAATATAATGATTTTTTCATTTAGTTTTTCAATGAACCTTTTTAGTCATTATACCAACTTCTATGAATTTTTCATATTTTTTTTTAAATTTTTTGAATCAACGTGTTTTCAAAATTCAACGAATGCCTCATATGTATATGAGCAATTGGTGACAATGATGTATAATTTGAATTTTGACATGTTGGGATGCTTTATAAAAATTAATAAAATTCAGACATGTATAAATAAGACAAAAAATTTCATACGAACATATTTCAGTGAAGGATCCCTTTTTTTTGGAAGATACAAAAATGTGAATAATATGTGAATATAAAATAATTTTATATTTACCAAAACATTACAATCTTATCTATACAAGTTTTAAAATATTTGGTCCAGGTGGTAGATGTTAATTTTTCAAAGATATAGATGAAAGAATCATCGAATTTGAACTCAATTTATAGAATTTATACATGTTTGAGTATTTATATTGAAACCTAAATAAAAAAGAAGCAAGGGAAAAGAAAACTAAAGAACAGGCTCGAGCCATTATCGTAGGCGGTTGGTATGCAATACCCGCTTGAGATAAGAATCTTATCAGGCGGTTATTCAGTACCAACCGCCTGAAAAGATCTTTATATAAGCTTAATTAATATTCTTGATTAAATGTGGGGCTTTTTGGAAGTCTAAATTCCACTTTCTTGTAATATGCTTGAGTATCAAAGGATTACCATTAAATTTCACTTCATAAAGCCTTTGAAATTGGTCAGAACATAAAAACAAATAACAATTGCTATGTTACATTTTTCTATCTTGATGAATATAATGATTTTTTCATTTAGTTTTTCAATGGACCTTTTTAGTCATCATACCAACCTTTATGAATTTTTTCAGATTTTGTAAATATTTTTTGAATCAATGTGTGTTCGGGAAAGATGGATAATTGGAATTTTGACATGTTGAAATGCTTTAAAAAATAACAAAGTTCATACATTTATAAATAAGATAAATATGTTCATACAAACAGATGTCAGTGAAGGATCCATTTTTTTGGAAGATAAAGAAAATGTGATAATATGTGAGTATAAATTAATTTCATATTTACCAAAACATTACAATGTTAGCTATACAAGTTTTAAAATATTTGGTCCAGGTGGTAGATGTTAATGTTCGAAAAATATAGAAGAAAGAATCATCATATTTGGACTCAATTTGCAGAATCTATACAAGTTTGATTATTTATATTGGAATCTAAACGAAAAAGAAGCAAGGGAAAAGAAAATTGAAGAATAGGCTCATGCCTTTATCGCAGGAAGTTGTTTAGTGAAAAACCGCCTGTGAAGCAGTTAAAAACTGCCTGAAAAAAACCATGAAAACTTTATTAATTTACATCACAGGTGGTTGTTTCGTAAAAAAACTGCCTGTGAAAATCGACGTATATATAAATACCCCTCGGGCACCACAGAAAACCTAACCCGAGAGATTTTCCATCGATGCTGCCAGGCTGCCAAAATTTTCCACCATACGCGGGCCAGTACAACATTCATCAGTTGCCTGCAGCCCCCCCCCCCCCCCCCCCACGATCAAGAATTGATCAAGCTTCGAACAGAGAGAAGGTTAGAAGAGACTTCTTCTTCACCGTCATATGCCTGCAGCCACCCCCCCACCACCACCACAACTTGAGATTTGTAGTACATTTGAAGGATTAAAGGTTGAAAGATGTAGTTGAGTATCCCGTTGAGCTCACCCATGAATTTTATAGAACAAGAAGTAGATTTAAAGGATTAAAGGCTGAAGATGATTACAAGCACATCACGTGTTCGACGAAATGTTTCAATAAATAAGCCTAAATTCAAAAATCCATTATGGCCACTAGGAAGCTGATAAAATTATGAAACGAAATTTCTTGGAACCCTTATGAACAGACCTACATGATATCATTATTCACTCATATGATACAGGCTTGCTATGTCTCTGTAAATTTATTTTATAGAAGACCTTTAGGGAATATGTGTTGCCAAATTTTGTAAATCTTGCAAAAATTCTGTTATTGAAGCATGGACCGTCAAGCGTGAATGTATAACATGCCAAGACCCGATCCTATGTACATTCATAATGTTGCAAATTTTATTGAAGCATGAAAGAGACATGCGAAGTTGCAAAAGATAGATGACATATTATGTCCATGTATCGACTGCGAAAATAAGATTGCTTGGATAGATACTATAGTAATCAAATCTCATTTGGTGAAAAGAGGTTTAAAAAAACTACACAATATGGACATATCATGGTGACTTAGATACACATGAAGTGGATAAAGATGATTAAAGAGGTTCAGATGATGATAATGTTTATATGGATGATGATAGTTACAATCAAGATAGTGATGATTATGATGAGTTCGATTATGAGGAGATTCATCATATAAAAGCTCCATCGCCGCGTCCTGCAATGTCTTCATATGACGAATCCATCGGTTGTGATAAAAAGTTTACTACACTGCATGTAGTCCTAGAACTACTAAAGTTGAAAGCCACACACGGATGGTCCGATTGTAGTTTCTCTGATCTTTTGAATCTTTTTGCAGAAATTCTTCCAAATCCAAATAAACTGCCCAGAAGCACTTATATAGAAAAGAAACTTCTTTGATCGATGGAACTAGGTGTGAAAAAATACACGCTTGTGTGAACCATTGTATTTTGTATCGCAAAGAGCATGAGCTCGCAACTAGATGCCCCACCTGTGGTATCAGTAGATATAAGAAGGACTATAATCACCAGTATGTTACAAACATGAAAAAGTCTCAGTAGAATAAGAAGTTTATTATTGGACCTGAATGTGACGATGATGATACTTCTGGCGATGCAGACGGGAAGAATAAGAGAAAAATTTCTGCCTTGGTGATGGTAATTGATTGCTTAAAGCGTTTGTTCTCAAACCCTATGGAGGCTGAACTTATGCGTTGGCATTCCGAGCAGCACAAAAAGAATTAAAAACATATTTAACACCCTGGTGATGCAACACAGTGGACAAAATTTGATATGTAGTATCCAGAATTTGCAAAGGAAATCAGAAATGTATGGTTTGCCTTGGGTACAGACGGAATGAATCCGTTTGGTGCAAAAGGAGCATACACAGCACATGGCCCGAGGTCTTAACGATGTGCAACATACCGACGTGGTTGTGTCGCAAAAGGAAATATATCTTGTTATCTATTCTTATCCAAGGTATGAAACAACCCGGCATCAAAATTGATGTGTTCTTGGAACCTTTAATTGAATATATGGCGAAATCGTGGAATGAAGGGGTACGTACATAAGATGAGTACAACCGGGAGTATTTCACGCTAAGAGCAATGATATTCGTTACCGTGCAGGATTGTCCAAGACTGTTTATATTATGAGGGCAAATGAAAAGAAAGAAAGGTTGTGTAAGGTGCGTGGATAGAACCTGATTTCTATACTTTACTTGATCCAGAAAGATGGTGTACATGAGACACTGACGGTTCTTGAAAGATACACACAAGTATCAGAAGATGAAAGAACAATTTGATAACAAAATTGAAAAAGATACTGCACCGAAACCTTACAGTGGAAAACTCGTGTTCGAAGTGGTCAAGAACATTCATATTGCTTTCGGTAAGGGCAAAAAATGTAAAGGAACAAAGACAAAGGAAAGTACATCTTTGGGTGACACAACTGACATGGCCTTCAAGATACAATCAATTTTTTCATGTATCTTCCATACTGGAAGAATCTGGAATTTTGCCATAGTATTGATTTGATGCACGTTACAAAGAATGTATTTGACAGCATGATTGGGACATTGTTGGACATGCCGAGGAAAACAAAGGACAGATTAAATTCACGTATGGACCTAGTAAATCTTGATATGAGACCAGAGCTTCATCCAGTAGAAAAGGCGAATGGGAAGCATTACCTTCCCCCAGCTAGTTACAACATGACACTAGAAGAGAAAAAATAAATTTGCGAATGCTTGTGTGGGATCAAAGTGCCCATGTGTTTCTCATCTAATATCCGCAAACTAGTCCTGATGAAAGACTTCTCTTTATTTGGCTATAATTCTCATGACTATCACGTGGTGATGACAGTGTTCCTTGCCATTGCAATAAGAGTCATCAAACCTGAGCATATAAAAGTTGTCATTACACATTTTTGTTACTTCTTCAATGCAGTATTGCAAAAGGTGATAGCACGTGAAGATTTAGACTATTTGAAAACATACATCGTCGAGACTATGTGCAAGCATTAGATGTGTTTCCCACCATGCATTTTTTATATGCAAGTACATATACTCATACATCTTGTTGATCAGATAAAAGCATTAGGGCCACTATATTTACATCATATGTTTTCGTTGGAGAGATATTTAGGAGTATTAAAAGGTTATGTGCGGAACTGTGCTCACCCAGAGGGTTCAATTATAGAAGGATACACCACTGAAGAAGTGATTGAGGGTTGCGCTGATTACATCAAAGATGGAAAACCGATAGGTGTGCCTATACAAGTACATGAGGGTAGACTACGCGGGAGAGGCAAAGTGGCTAATAAACTTCTATCTTTCAAGATTACAAGAATGTACACCGTGCACATTTTGGTGTACTACAACAACTCGCAATAGCTGAGTCGTACATTGTGGAACACCAAATTGAGCTTCGCGAAAAAACCAAGACCGCACAGAGGACTGGATCATGAAATAGCACAGAAGATGTTTCACTGAATGGTTAATGGACAAAAATATACCATACGGAAACTCTATAGAAGAGGCAACAATGAAGAAGTTAGCTTCTGGCCCATCTGCTTTGGTGACATCATGGCGAGCATGTTCATAGAGGAAATATGGGAACTCAATTATGGCGAAAGAATGGTAATGCCCGTATTTAAGAGCCAATGGGTCAAACATCCTGATGGTGTGAAAGTGGACAATTACGGACTGACACTAGTAGACTTGAACAAAGTGGGTTATAAAGATGACATGTGGGTTCTCGCCGATCGTGTTGCACAAGTTTTTTATGTACAAGATCCAAAAACTGATAAGATGCATGTAGTTGTTTCTAGAAAGCAAAATATTGTTGGGGTTCAGAATGTGGGGGATAATGAAGAGGAATATAATCGGTATGAAGATATATACTTTTTCATGGAACCAGAAAACATCAAGAGCATAGAGAGAAGCATTAAAAAGGATTTGAAACCCTATATGCGAAAAGATGATGCAGGAAAAAAATGTATGATATATATTGTATATATTTGTATCCTCTGAAATCAACTTAGAACAATGCTCCATTTCAGATTTAGATAGCATGTTTCGAACATTATTAAATTTAGATTCTATAGAGAAGACTAATTTGGACAAGTTATCCTTTTCGGCTTGTTGACCATCATATTTATCACTTAACCAGTTCCATAAGTTATCAAATTGTATGTGTATATAAATTTCTTCTGACCTATGATAATTAGGCTTGCCTTCAATAGCTTGGATCCAAACAACATCTAGAAGCATAACTCTTGAAGCTTCTGTCAAGCTAATCCCTTCATAGCAAGCTCTTGTAGATGCAAGTAACACCCGAGACTCATGATTTGGATTGTTAAAAGCTTCAATTAATGTCGTGACGATACATCCCATCCATTTGAGGGCTTGTTTCGATAGGAGTAGATCCACTTCAATATAAGTGGATTGAGGTGCATTGAGGAGAAAATTAGTTTATTCTCCACTCCAATTCACTTCAATCACATTAGATTGAGTACACCCAAACAAGCCCTGAAAGATTTCTTTCTCTTCTCTCCATTTTAAAAACTTACGAATATGCTAGTTTATCATTTCTAATGGCTGAATATATTGACTCCAAATCAGTACCATCTCTCTTAGTGTTTCACACAAGCGACAAAGCGAACAACTTCAATCATAAATCTTGTTTTTACCCTTTTCATTGGAATTTGACCTTAATCTTTCAAGCATAGATTTATCAATAAGTGAAGCTTCCTCATCAGACATGTTAATGGCAGTTACAAGTGAAGGGTGTGTCGAAGCTAACAAAAACTCAACGGGACTGAGGATAAAGAGATTGTGCATATGAGTGGCAATGTCCAGGTTCGACAGCATGAATCTATGAAGTTGAAGGTTGCCATCATAGCTTCACGTTGTCTAACCTGGACATTGTCACTCATATGCAGGATCTCTTTATCTTCAATCCCAATTAGATTTTGTTAGCTTCAACACACCCTTCGCTTTTAATTGTCATTAACATGTGTGATAAGGAAGCTTCACTTATTGATACTGTCGACTGTTGGAGCCGGCAGATCTCCCTACATTGCTAAAAAGATTGGGGAGTTTGAAGTTCAGTGTGGGCGCGCGGAGATTCAAGAAGGTGAATAGGAGTTTGACACAGGAGACACAAGAATTTACGTGGTTCGGGCCGCCTGAGCGTAATACCCTACTCTACGGGTGTGTTGATGTTGTATTAGCAGTATGAGCTTGCCACGAGCGTGTGGGATGCGTGAGTTTGTTCGTGCGTGAACCCCCTCAGTGTATCGTCGGCCTGTCCTTTTATAGTACAAGGACAGGCCGTTACAAACTATCCTGGCCCGACATGTGGCCCCGGCGGTTACTGGTATTGATACACGATTAATTACTCTTAATGATCCTGTAACGGACTTTGACAGCATCGTTACTGGTGTTAAGATCGTCCGATTAAGTGTCATTAATATGGTATTAATGGCACTTAATCGGGTCTTGAAGTTCTTGACTCTCCTTTGAGAATCCGGAGCCGTTACAAGGTCTTTCGGAGGTTAGAAGCTGGAAGGTCCGACGATTTGACACGTGGCAGCTCTGGAGCTTGCTGTGGGAAGCAGGTAGCTCCGGGGCTATCAGACACGTGTCAGGTCTGGAGCTTCTCTCGGTCTGGGGTTAAGTCCGGAGGTGCCGTTTTGGTACGTGGCCCGGAGCTTCCCCCTTGTGGGAGGTAGCTCCGGGTTAGTTGTACACGTGGCGACCCAGGGATTAACCATGTTGGAGAAGCAGGTCCGGTCATGTCTGACAAGTGGGCCTCCGAGGGTCTTCAAACCAAGTAGATGGCTTTCCTTTGAGATTTTTGTAACCTCAAGGGGTGTACGGTTTTTAGGGTACCGACAGTGGCCCCCTGGACCTACCTCCGAGGAAGATCACTAGGGTGAAGTCGTTCCGTCGGAGGTGGGTCCATCCTTGCGACTCTTGAACTGAGTCTTCAGGGGTCTTCGAAGGTGCCGTTGGCAGGGGTTTACAGTTAGATCCCACCGCGTGGCGCACCTCAGGCGGCAGATGAGATCTTTGACGTGCGGATCTCACACAATTGAAGGTCACCGGTTCCCGATACGAAAACCGTATCGGTTCCGCGCGCCCTGTCAGGCCGCCGCCTTTAGGTTTCCCGCCGAGTGATGACAACCATTCGCCTGTGTAAGAGCCTCGACTTGATCGTCGGGGTGGTCCCGGGCCCTCTTGTCATCGGCTGTGTTGAATTCTTGAATGGTATCTTCGACTTCCTTGCGGTCTCCATCCAAGCGTTGCGAGGGCTTACATAAGAAGGAAAGCGCGCACCGTCGGGAGTTCTTTACGCCTCTCATCTGATCTTGCGCTCAAACTCCCAACTCGTGCTTAGCTCTTCTTCTCTTGCCTAGCTGTGCTGCGATGGAGTTGGGTCTGTGCGAGAGTCGCTTGAAGACCGACAGCGATTTGAGGAAGGTACGGTCCCTCATGGTGTGGTCCTCGGACTTCTTCAACCGCTTGGTCCGTGCCGGCGGAGAGTTCCCCTTCGAGAAGGAGCACGCCGGCGAAATGGTGTACTTTTCTTCATACGCCATGGTGGGGTTGATCCCACCCTTTTCTTCCTTCTTCTTGATGCTGCTAGACTTCTATGGTCTGCAGCTATACCACCTTGGCCCTCACTCCATTCTCCCCGTGTCCATCTTTATCCACTTATGTGAGATGTGGGTGGGCATCCCCCCCTGCATCGAACTCTTCCGGACCTTCTTCACCGTCCACACCACCGGCCGGAGCAATGAGTACCTTGGCTTCTACTACTTTGTGAAGCGCAAGAAGTGCCCGTTCATGTACCTCCGGTCGTTCCCTTCCGGTGGAGGAGCATGAGCGGTTGGAGCTGCCCGACGGCCTGCCCAGCATCGACACGACGATCTGGAGTGCGGTTCCGGTGCTGGCGGAAGCTTTCAACCCTGCCTTGACCAGGATTCGCCAATGCATGGAGGGAGGATTAACTCCTCAGGTGGTATTCTGCAATTTCCTGGCCAACAGGTGGGCGCCGCTGAAGAGGAGGGAGAAGCTCGCTTGGGCCCTCAACAGCGTGATGGACGAGGACCGGGTTGAGACCGGGTTGAAGTCCAACATGGTGGGGAAGACCTTGGAGTTCCACCTCAAGAAATTCCAGCATGGCATCGACGTCGATGGTGATTACTTGACTCCGCTGTCGGCCTTTCTCCCTCTGAACGTGGAGGTGGAGTTCAGCAGGGAGCTCCGGCGGACAATGCCCTTACTTGACGACCTTGGTGTCATCGAGAGAAGATCAACCACCCGGGTGGCGATCCCTGGGATGCCCGAAGACGGCTCCACCCCTGCCCCACAGCCGAGGGTCGAGGTCGTCGGCAAGGGCAAGGAGCTGGTGGATGAGCCGGAGAGCCGGAAGTGGAAGCTGCGACATGCCGACGGAAGGTCCGTCAGGCCCGCTACTCCCGCCTCGGTCCCTTCTCCACAGGGGGGAAGATCTTCTGCCACCATGGCGAATGTCCCCGTAGTGGGGTCCTTCCGGGATGATACCGTTCCTGCAGTGGGATCCTCCCGGAGCGCGTCATTCCCCGTGGTGGAACCCTCCTGGTGTGTTAGCTCCGGGCGCTCGACTCCGGCACCTGGGACGGTGGGAGCCTCCAGGTCCAGGGGTTCCTCCCGATCGAGGAGAGCCTCGACCCGGGAAACGCTCGTAGCTGCGACAAGTTCTGGGGGGGCCTTCTGGAGCTTCTACGCTGACCGTGGCCAGCCCGGAACGTCCAGGAAAAAGGTTCCACGCGAGCTGGTGCGAAAGCCTTCCAAGGTAATTTTTAATCTTTACCTTGGTTAACTTTTTTATTGTAGCGAGTGTTTGTTGATTTTCTTCATCCATCATCTGCAGCTTCCCCAAGAAGGGGAGTGAAGCTCCACCCTCAGCCACGATGTCTGAGGTCGTGGGAGCTTCTGCTCCTGCCCCGGTGCTGCCCCAGGTGGTGGCTGAGGCTGCGACAACTCCGGCGCCGGCTGTCGTGGTCATGGACCTCGACTCATCCCCAGAAGTTCCCATGGTAGCGCCGGACCACGGGAGTGAAGACACGCCAGCGGCACCTGTCTTGGAGGTTGAAGCTTCGGGTCCTGGTGCTGCAGTGATGGAAGCTCCGGCTGTTGAGTCGGAGGAAGTAGTAGTTCCGGCCTCGGAGCTGGAACTTGTCGAAGCTCCGGCGGTTGAGCCGGAGATGACTGAAGCCCCGGCATGCGAGCCGGAAGTCGAGGTAGTTCCGGCAGTTGAGCCGGTTACCTCAGAAGCACCGGCTGCTGAGCCGGTTATTGTTGGAGCGCTAGTCATAGAGCCGGTGGTTGAAGAGGCGATGGAGCTCGAGCCTCCCTCGGAAGAGGTGTCACGGCTGGAGCCAGTAGGAGCTCCTGCTCCGGAGGCGACGACGTCGGAGGTACCTGCGGCCGAGCCGGAATGCCCAAGCGAAGTCGCTGGCCCCCTGCCCGATGAGGTGAACAAAGACTTGGCGGCGGGGCCTTCTTCGATGGCGACTGAGGCCATCTCGGAGGACGGCCCTAGTGCCTTGGAAGCTCAGGGTTCCGCTCTCGTAGAGTGGGACCCAATTTTTGTATGTGAAGACCCGCTGGAACCAGCGGAGGAGACCCCAGCAGGTCCGGAGCCCATCCCGCTGTCGATGTCTATCGACAACGCCTGCTCCAGTCTGCGTCAAGTCCAATTGGCCTTCTTCCATGACAGCAAGGCTCATGAAGAGGAGTGCCAAACCCTTAGGCAGTGGCAGAACCGACTCCACTTTGAGACCAAGCTGGCGCAGTCGAGGCTAGCGGATGACAAGGAGTGGATCATGCGGGAGAAGATCCGCCTGGAGTACTGGGGCAAGCTGCTGGATGACAGGGAGAGCATGACTCATGCCCACGACGCTCAATCCCGGGAGATCCACGATCAGGCCAAAGCTGCCAACGACGCGGCCAATGCTCGGCACGAACAGCTTGAGACCATCAACACCGCACTCATCAAGCGCCGAGAGGCACTTGAAGAGAGGGAGAGACGGCTCGAGGACGAAGAGCAGAAACTCCTGGGGCTGCGGGATGACGTCCTGAGGAGGGAAGAGGAGCTCGCCGAGAAAGTAGCTCTGGCTGACAAGGGCCTCGAGGAGCGCACCAAGAAATTGGAAGAGCGCTGCCAAGAGGAAGAGGAGAAGACCTGGGTGTGGGGGCAGGAACTCTACGAATACGAGTGTGCCCTTGTTGCCCGGGAGAAAAAAGTGGAGGCTAGGGAGAAGGACCTGGTCGATCGTCGGAACAAGATACACCTCCGGGAGGAGGAGCTCGGAAGACTCAAGAGGCGGGTTGCTGCAAAGATTCAGCAAAACGCCAAAGAAGTTGAGCGCCTCGCCCGTGAGAATTCCGAACTGACGGCTGCCAAGAGATCCCTGGAAGAGATGAAGGGCTTGAGGACCGCGGACTCCCTGTAGATTTGGGAGTTCCTGGGCAAGGCCAACGATGCGCTGGCACCGATGGGTTTCAGCCCCGTGCGCCCGGACGATCCGGAGCCGAAGCCGGACCTAGCGCTGCAGGCGTTGAGCGCAGCAGGTAGCAAGCTCTCCATTGTGGGCGACGTCATCACGGACCAACTGGAGGTTGAGGGGCAATCCCTGGCGAGGAATGTCACAGAATATGTGCTGACGTGCTACACCAGTCGGAACCCCCAATTTCCTCTGGGCCCGGTGCTTGAAGGCCCCGTTGAAGGAGAAGGCGAAGCTACCCGAGCCAGCGTATCGGAGGTCGCCCAGAAGGTCTCTGAGTTCTTCCATAGGGTCTAGGACCATCTCTTTAGCTCTCACTTGTATTTTCTCTTCTTCTTCCTCAATTTTGTAATCCCTTGTCTTCAGATGTAATCTCCTGTCTCTAGATGAATGAAATCCCCAAAATTTTGCGAATTTCACTTTTTGTCTTCAACATCTTTATCTTCACTCGGCCCCCTGGTAGATGTACACAATTTGATTGTGAACATGTACCAAAAGGATACTGTGTTTTGTTGAAGACTCATTTGCTCCGAACTTGTAGAATTTTAGGTCCGAAGTCTTCGATAGTGAAGGTCCCCTGAGGTTGTCGGAGCTTAGAAGCTCTGAATTGTCCATCGCTGGAGCTTGATAGCTCCGGCGATAGCCTCTATCAACACGTAGAGCGTCGATAGTTAATCCTCCGGGGTGTCAGAGCTGAGTAGCTCCGGCAGTGACCTTTGTCAACACTTGGATTGTTGGCAGCAGACTCCATTTACAGGGTCTTCTCACCATCTTATACTCAGCGTCGACGGCTGGCCCCCTTGGGGGAGTCGGAGCTTAGTTAGCTCCGGCTTTTCTCCATCAACGTAGACTTTATTTTTCCTGCACACTTAAGTCAAGAAAAATAGTAAAATTCATTCCTTGTCTATAATTTCGTCGCGGCTTACGATTCTCAAGAAAACTTTAAGTTGAACGCGATTTTAAATACAACTGGATGTGTTGCCTTTTTCTCTTAGATTCAACTGTTCATGGACCCGCCTTACTTCAGCCTGCCGGGGTGTAGGTAGAGTGGCGTACTTAGGGTGCTTGACCAGGCTAAGTCGATAGCACACTCCGGCCCTAGATTGGCTTGGCGGCTTTCAGGCGAGTTGGCCATGAGCGATATTTGAATCCAAAAGAACTGACAATACAACTCGAATTGTATATAAACCGGTCGAACTAAAATTTCTTAAGAATTGCACGTCTTTGTTATAGACAAGAAAGAGAAAAATAAAAATGTTGAGTCTGTACAAAATAAATGCACGTGGAGTCTATTTCACATGAAGATGTCTTTCATTATAGGTCCGGGGTACAGGGAAAACAAGTACACTCTTAGGATACGGAGCCAGGCTAAGTGTGTTTAGTTTCTCGTTTGACCCTGGGTAGTTAGCCACACTTTTAGTCCGGAGACTGTGACAAGTGCTGCATGAGCTTTGCGGACCTATCGGGAAAGGTCCGCTGCTCTCCCGGAGGAACTACCCGACTCTGTACAATGACTCTATAACATACACCCCAATTTACTCAAGACTCACCTCCGTGGTATTAAGTGTAGAACATACGGAGGTGCTCGATGTTCCAAGGATTTGGGAGAGGTGTCCCATCCTCTCGAGCTGTCGGTTGTGTACATGCCGCTGGTGATAACGCCGTAGAGCTTGGCGATATCGGGCATTCCGAATAGCTGCTTGGCACCTTCCCTCCTCGAGGAGGTCTAGGTTATCACGCCGGAGCTGGTCCTGCGCGGCTTCATCGAAGGTCTGGACACGGAGCGAACCCAAGGTGATTTCCGGAGGAAGGATTGCTTCAGCTCCGTACACCAGAAAGAAGGGTGTTTCTCTGGTTGACCGGTTTGGAGAAGTCCTGTTGGCCCATAGAGTGGGTGGAAGCTCTTCGATCCAGTTGGCTCCGTGTTTTTTCAAGCGCTCATAAGTGCGTGTTTTGAGTCCTTTAAGGATTTCAGCATTTGCTCTCACGGCTTGGCCATTGCTGGCTGGGTGAGCTACGGAGGCGTAGCAAACTTGTATGCCGAGGTCTTCGCAATATCCTTGGAATGCGTAGCTTGTGAATTGAGTTCCATTACCAGTGATGATTTTGTTTGGGACTCCAAATCTGCTCACAATGGATTGCAGAAAGTTGATAGCAGATTGCTTGTTGATCGTCACAATTGGAGTCGCTTCCGGGCACTTGGTGAACTTGTCAATGGCGACGTACAGGAACTTGTAACCTCCGACGGCTCTTGGGAAGGGTCCCAAGATATCCATCCCCCACACAGCGAAGGGCCATGTAGGAGGTATCATTTGTAAGGGCTGAGCCGGTGTATGAATTTGCTTTGCATGAAATTGGCATGCTCCGCATTTCTTCACCAGCTCAGTGGCATCCTGGAGCGCTGTAGGCCAGTAGAAGACATGCCAAAAGGCTTTTCCGACCAGCGTGCAGGAAGATGCGTGGTTCCCACACTCGCCTCCATGGATTTCTGCGAGGAGTTCGCAGCCTTCTTCCCTTGTGATGCACCGCATTAGGATGCCGTTGGCACCGCGCCGGTAGAGATCCCCTTCTACCAGCGTGTATCTTTTAGCCAAGCTTACTACCCGGTCAGCGGATACATCATCGTCAGGACGGATGTTGTCTTTCAAGTAGTTCCGGATCTCCGAGATCCATGCATCGGAACTGACTTGAGCATTTGAGTCTTGCGTGCTGGGTTGCTCGGAGCTTCCGGCAGCACATACAACCCTTGATGGCTGCCATGGTAACAGGGCCATCGGGACCGTCAGCTTCGGGATGCTGATCTCGCCCCCTTCGCTCAGTTCGGCAGGCTGAGCTGTGGGTTTCGACAATCTCCAGACAAAAGTTCCGTCAGGAGCCGGAGCTCCGGTTGACGCTTTCGTCGAGAGTTCGTCGGCTTTAGCGTTGTGGGCACGCTGAACATGGTGTAGGTCTAGGACTTCAAAGTCCTTCTGAAGCCTCTAAACTTCTAGGAGGTAAGCAGCTAGCTGGAGATTGTTGCAGGAGCATTCACCCTTCACCTGCTTGATGATGAGCTGTGAATCTCCTTTGACCAACAGTTGCCTGACTCTGTATGACAGTGCCACCTTTAGTCCATAGATGAGTGCTTCATACTCCGCCATGTTGTTTGTTGCCTTGAAGTCAAGGTGTACCATGTATTTCACCTTCTCCCCAGTCGGTGCAAGGAGAAGGACTCCAGCTTCGGCCCCCTACTTCTGCATGGAGCCGTCGAAGAAGAGGGTCCAGTGAGGCTCGGTGAAGGTTGGAGCTTGATGCTCCGTCTTCTGCTCGCTGGGGCCCCCTGGATTTGATGGAGAGGGAGTCCATTCCGCCACAAAATCTGCCAATGCTTGACTCTTGACTGCTTGTCTTGAAATAAATTCAAGATCAAATTCAGCCAATTCCGCAGCCCACTTTGCTATATTCCCAGTTGAATTGGGATTATGCAAGATTGCTCGAAGTGGGTAGGAGGTCACCACCGAGACTTTGTGAGCTTGGAAATAATGTCGAAGCTTCCTGGAGGCAATAAGAACTGCATAGAGCAGCTTATGCACCTCTAGGTATTGAGTCTTGGCATCATGTAATACTTCACTGATGAAGTATACCGGGCGTTGAATGATCCGGACCCTCCCGGAGGGGTCCGGAGCTTCCTCTTCATTGATCCGGACCCTCTCGGAGGGGTCTAGATTCCCTTCGGGGACCTCCGGGTTCTGGCTGGAAGAACCCGGAGCTTCTTCAGAAATGACCCGGACCCTCCCGGTGGGGTCTAGGTCTCCTGAAGTGACTTCTTGTGGATTCGAATCTGGGAGCTGGGACCCAGACTCGCTTTCAGGAACCTCCGGACCCTCCCGAAGGGGTCTGGATTCCTGAGTGTGGGATAGTTCTGGTCTCTCCGCAACCAGAACCATACTGATGACTTTGTCAGTAGCTGAAATGTAAAGCAACAAAGGCTCACCAGGGTTCGGAGCTACCAGAATTGGTAGGGTGGTGAGGAACTGTTTCAGCTCCTGGAATGCCTTCTCTGCTTCTTCGGACCATTGGAATGGTCTAGATTTCCTCAATAACTTGAAGAAGGGGAGTGCCCGTTCCGCCAGTCTTGATATGAACCGGCTGAGGGCTGCTAGACATTCAGTAAACTTTTGGACGTCTTTGATGCGAGTTGGTGGCCGCATGTCTTCAATGGCTTTTATCTTCGCCGGATTAGCTTCTATGCCCCGGTGACTTACCAGGAAACCAAGAAGTTTTCCGTAGCTAACCCCAAACACGCACTTGTTCGGGTTTAGCTTTGCGCGGGTAGCCCACAGCTTGTCGAAGACAGCCTGCAAGGTGTCTAGGAGTGACTCCTTGTTCTTGACCTTGACCACGATGTCATCGACGTACACTTCCACTATGTCTCTGATGAGTTCCTCAAAATTTTTGTACATTGCTCGTACAAAAGTTGAAGCTGCATTCTTGAGACCAAAGGGCATGGCTGTGTAGCAGTACAATCCATCTACTGTGATGAATGAAGTATGCTCTTCATCCTCCCTAGACATCCTGATTTGGTGATACCTAGAATATGCGTCTAGGAAACAAATTAATTCACACCCGGAGGTGGAATCCACTATCTGATCTATTCTAGGTAGTGGGAATGGATCTTTTGGACATGCCTTATTTAGTGTGGTGTAGTCGATGCACATCCGAAGCTTCCCGCCGGCCTTTGGCACAACGACTGGGTTCGCCATCCATTTTGGATGGAAGACTTCTCGGATGAATCCGGCTTCCAGTAGCTTCTTCACTTCTTGTCGGATGAAGTTCTGCCGCTCTACGGATTGCTTCCGAGGCTTCTGATGCACAGGCCGGGCATTGGGGTAGATCTTCAGATTGTGCTCAATCACTTCCCTCGGGATCCCAGGCATTTGTGACGGTTGCCAAGCAAACACGTCAACGTTAGCCCGGAGGAAAGTGATGAGCGCGAGTTCCTATTTGTCGTTCAACCCTCCCGATATACGGGTGGTTTGAGCGGCATCAGAACCAATTTGGACGACTTTGACGGGAATGTCGGTGTCGCCGCTTGGCTGCACACGGGTCGCAGAGGTCAAGCCTCGTTGACGAATGCTCGGAGGTTTCGGAGCTTGCTCCTGCCCGGAGTCCTCCTCTTGCGCTGTGGTGAGTGCGTGGAGTTCCTCTAGAGCTGTTACTCCGGCGGTGCGATCTCCACGGATCCGGAGAACGCCTACTGGTGTTGGCATCTTCAACACCAGGTATCCATAATGGGCAGCTACCATGAATTTGTACAGGGCAGGTCTACACAAAATGGCGTTGAATGGTAAGTTGATCTCAGCGACGTCGAAGACCAACTTCTCGGTATGATACTTCTCCCGTGTCCCGAAGGTAACGGGGAGAGTAATAGCTCCGAGTGGGGTAATGGCCCCCGGACCTACTCCGGAGAAAGGTCGAGAGGGCTGAAGATCCGAAGGTCGGAGCTGAAGCTTAGTGAAAGCTTTGAAGCTGATGAGGTTAAGCCCCGATCCTCCGTCTACCATGACATGGTGGAGCTGGATGTTGTTGATGGTAGGAGATACCATCAAAGGTAGCTGACCTGCTCCAACCTTGCTCCACGGGCAATCAGAGGCATCAAAAGTGATGGAGGTGTCCATCCACTTTCGATGAGGTTTCGGCCGGACTGTAGGGGCTACAGCGGCCATATCTCGCCGCATTGTCTTGATGACGCGACGAGAGGTGATATCCCATGACCCACCAAAAATGGTGTTCATGGTCTTCCGACGCTCGTTGTCAGAGACATCAGAATCATCATCGACGGAGGTGTAAACGGCCTTCAGGACCTTTTTGGGATCCTAAAACCCTAACTCCTCTTCAGCCGGAGCTTCGTCGACCTTCTGTTTTCCTTCCCTCTGTCGGAAAGGAGATCCTTCCCGGCGCTTGTTATAGCGCTCGGCAAGGTTTTGGACCTCCCGGCAGTCTTCCAAACCGTGGCTGCCCGTTTTATGAATGGGGCACCACACTTTGGGTTTGCCACCGTCTTCAGAAGACGGTCGACGTCGCTTCTCGGGGCGTGGCCCCCGGCCACCCGGAGTTGCAGCAGCTGCAACGTCGGATGTGCCGGCCGACGACTTCTTCTTGCAGTTGGTCTTCTTTTTCTTCTTGCCACTCCCGGAGGTAGCGGCTTCTTCTTTGGAGGATTTCTTGTGATCCTCCGAGGCTCGTTTGGAGTGCATTTCACGGCCCTCCGCAGCTCTGGCACATTTATCTGCCAGGCTGAAGAGTTCCGTGACGCTGGTGATCTCCTTGATCGCCAGCTTCTCCAACATCTTCTTATCCCGTACGCCCTGTCTGAATGCCACAATGACAGATGCGTTAGAGATAGAAGGGATAGTGTTGCGTACCTGAGAGAACCTCTGGATGAAGGACCGCAAAGATTCTCCCCCTTTTTGCACGACCGCAAAAAGATCCAGTTCAGTGCCTGGTCGGGTGTATGAACTCCCGAAGTTGGCAGTGAACTGATGGCACAGCTCCTCTCAACTGTTGATAGAGTTGGGTGGAAGGCTCATATACCAGGACCTGGCGGTCCCAGTTAAGGCCACTGGAAAGTAATTGGCCATCACGGCCTCGTTTCCTCCAGCTGCCAATATTGCAGTGGAGTATATCTGAAGGAATTCGGCAGGGTTAACAATCCCGTCGAATTTTTCCGGCAGGTGAGGCGGGAACTTCTGTGGCCATCTAACCATGCGCAGGTGCATGGCTAGGGCTGAACAGCCTCCTCCTACTCCTTCCAGAGTAGAAAGGTCCTGAGCTTCCCGTCTTTCACGGGCACGCTCAATATGGACACGGCCATCCTGCTGGCGGCATCGGCGATCAAGCTCCGCCCGGAGGTCATGAGTCGAAAGCCTGGATACCGTGTGAGTGCGTCGAGCCCCAGAGGGCAATGACGTCATTTGTTGAGATGCAGCATGTCTCCTGCTATTGGAGGCGTGCGGACCAAGTCTTCCAGACAAAGTCCGCCGCTGCGACAGGGCTCGTCCCGAAGGAGGAGGACCCTGGTTGTTGAGGCGTTCGGCCGCTGTTGCGACCAAATGCTCCACATCAGCCCTCCATTGCTCCAGCGCATCCCGAGATGCATCCGGAGGTGGTGGACGTTGGAGAAGAGCACGCGCTGCATGGAGCGCGTGTTCCGGGTTGTCATGACTCGCCGACGCAGTAAGCGATGCCGACGCACCATCACGTTGCCCAGCACGATTTGCTGGAGAAGATGGTGGTGGTGGGAGTGTGGCTCCTGCTGGTGCTGAGGCTCCTGCTGGTGGCTGCCTATTGGAGGGATTGCCCCCAACAGCCTGAGCAGCAGGTTGACCGTTGGATGATCCAGCAGCGGAGTTCACCATACTCGAAAATCTCAGGCGCCCCTTCCTGGCGTGCCAACAGTCGACTGTTGGAGCCGGCAGATCTCCCTACACTGCTAAAAAGATTGGGGAGTTTGAAGTTCGGTGTGGGCGCGCGGAGATTCAAGAAGGTGAATAGGAGTTTGACACAGGAGACACAAGAATTTACGTGGTTCGGGCCGCCTGAGCGTAATACCCTACTCCACGGGTGTGTTGATGTTGTATTAGCAGTATGAGCTTGCCACGAGTGTGTGGGATGCATGAGTTCGTTCGTGCGTGAACCCCCCTCATTGTATCGTCGGCCTGTCCTTTTATAGTACAAGGACAGGCCGTTACAAGATAGCCTGGCCCGACATGTGGCCCCGGCGGTTACTGGTATTGATACACGATTAATTACTATTAATGATCCTGTAACGGACTTTGACAGCACCGTTACTGGTGTTAAGATCGTCCGATTAACTGTCATTAATATGGTATTAATGGCACTTAATCGGGTCTTGAAGTTCTTGACTCTCCTTTGAAGATCCGGAGCCGTTACAAGATCTTCCGGAGGTTAGAAGCTGGAAGGTCCGATGATTTGACACGTGGCAGCTCCGGAGCTTGCTGTGGGAAGCAGGTAGCTCCGGGGCTATCAGACACGTGTCACGTCCGGAGCTTCTCTCAGTCTTGGGTTAAGTCCGGAGGTGCCGTTTCGGTACGTGGCCCGGAGCTTCCCCCTTGTGGGAGGTAGCTCCGGGTTAGTTGTACACGTGGCGACCCAGGGATTAACCATGTTGGAGAAGCAGGTCCGGTCATGTCTGACAAGTGGGCCTCCGAGGGTCTACAAACCAAGTAGATGGCTTTCCTTTGAGATTTTTGTAACCTCAAGGGGTGTACGGTTTTTAGGGTACCGACAGATACATCTATGCTTGAAAGATTAAGGTCAAATCCCAATGAAAGGGTAAAAACAAGATTTGTGATTGAAGTTGTTTGCTTCCTCCCGTGTGTGAAGCACTAAAGGAGTAGGTACTGATTTTTGGTCAATATATTTAGTCATTAAAACTGAGAAAGAAGCATATTCCTAGGTTTTCAAATGGACAGAAGGAAAAGAAATTCTTCAAATGGATGGGAAAATTCTTGCAAGGGATCGTCAGGCTTCAATTGAGGCTTTCAACAATCCAGATGATAAGCTACGGGTGTTACTTGCATCTACAAGACATTGCTGTGTAGGGATTAGCTTGATAGGAGCTTCTCAGCATCACATGCCATTCTTAATTAATAGGAAGCTTGTGAAAACAATGACTTTCTCAATGCGGTTCTTTAATAAAAACCGCTTGTGATAATTGAACCAGTACATGCGGTTCTTAAACAATGACCGCCCGTAAAAATCATGTATTTACCTAGGCGGTTGTTTTAAGAACCGTCTGTGAAGTTTTTTAGACTACAGGCGGTTCTTAATTAATAGCCGCCTGAGAAAATCATGTATTTACCCAGGCGGTTGTTTTTTAAATTCCGCTTGTGATGTTTTGTCATCAAATGCGGTTATTATATCATTCGTCATCACATCACATTTTTTATGGACCGCCTGTGTTTGAAAAATCAAGGCGCCTGTGAAAATGATTTGTGTAGTAGTGGTTCGTCCGACTTGTTTTCTTCAAGTCTTTCTCGTCGAGTTTTTGCACAACACTACCTTTCTTTGGTGGTTTTATCATAACAAGAGTTTTATTGATCCAATAGACATGATTCTATTTGTGTTGTCTTCACAACTTGATTATCTATCATTTGTAAAAATTTCACGGTCATTGGATTTGTGGTTCTAGATCTACACGAGATTCTTTGCAGTGTTGCAGATCTGGTTTTTCTCACGTAGAACAGATTGACCTTCGTTCAATCTTTCAATCATAACTTGAGTTTTTCTTGACCGATTTTTGTTATTCTTGTTGTGTTGTCATAATTACTTGATTCTCCATAATCTATACTGGTTTTGTCGCAATTGATCATGTTTATATTAGTCGCACACACGGTTTCTTTAATAGATCATTTTTTCTGCCGAGGGGTTTTTGTTGCTTCTGTTGAAAAAGTTTTAATCTACCATTCACCTCCCCTCTATTAGCTTTACACGTTCTCTTCGATCCTAAACCTGCTCAAATCCATTTTATCTATGTTGCTGTGCACACCAGAAACAACAATGTCCTTCTCACTCATGCATTAATCCTTCTTAAGTTATTTACAACTGAATCGAATCATTTACTAAATCAATTTTTGACATTGTATGCATTTGCATCTCGATAGTGAACATGATGAATGAAGCTGGACAAGGAGCATCACTCAAATGAGGAGGCACACGTCTGGACTTTACAGCGAGCAAGATTTACCCAAGCATCATCAAAGACAAGAGAGAGAGGAAAATTATGAGAAGATGCACCCAGATGATAAAGTCACTGACTATATTGACATTTACCTAGTTGCAACCTAAGGCATGCCCTAGTTTTCATTTAAGTGCCTTTATAAAGTTTTCTTTTCTATACACTATATATACGTAATATGTATTGTGCATTAGGTCAGGTTTTGATGATACTCCACATGCATGACCAAATAATCCTTGTAGTTGTTGGGTAGGACATTACTCCGTCGTATTATATTGTTATGATTAATTGTTTAGTTGACAGGTCGGTAGAAGTCGAGTAGTTGGAATCTACTAGCGACAGTAGTCACATTTTATTGACCTCAAGTCATATAGTTGAATTCTACTTGCGAGATAAGTCGAGTGAGGGAAACCCACTTGCGCGATGTCATCACAATCATCACTCTTAATGTTGAGATGTGGACGGGGATTTTTGTATAATTCGACGCACAAGGTTGATCTTGACCTGAACGGTGGGACAATGATTGTGACCACATCGTGCCTGGGTCGGTAATGGCGAGGCAGATGTGGAGGTTGGGTTGTAGCTCCATCTATGTCGGTTATGTACCGCACCGTCTGCGGCCTTGCTTGGCAAGATTGAGCTGTAATAGATGCATACTGGTATATGGGACATAGGAAACTGATGTAACTCGTAGACCTTGGTGTGGAAACTTTTCTTCTTTCATTGAATGGAGATGTGAAGGCATAAAGGTGTAAATCTTCTAGCGGGCAACTTTGACGTGTTCGTGTAGCTATTTGCTCGGGATGGAGTGTTCATTCCACATTAGGGCCTATTGTGAAAAGTGATTGTGTGTGACATAGAGAGAAGCATCCGCGGGCATGGACGTCTTCTCTCATGCTTAGATAGGTTGAGAGTTCGAGTATATTGTTTCCGCTTCTTATGTACTCCTTATGTACATCATGTTTTAAACTCCAATATCTTAAGAAATGAAAATTTTATATGTTTCACTTATTCTTTTCGTGTGTGCTATTGTGTGTCGCATCGCCCAGCACCACCCGTCCTCACATGTTGTGGGTTTAAATATTGGGTAGAATGTTTGGTCGAAGGAAAAGAGGTTTAGGAATTATCAACCTCATAATTCATAATGAAGCCTTACTTACAAAGAATTTTGATAATGTCTAGGATAATCAAGAGAAACCTTGGATCCACCTCATCTGGTCTACATAGTACTCTAGCGGAGTTGTCCCACATGTAATTGGTGAAAGAGGTTCATTGTGGTGGTGATTTTATAGCTAATAACAAGATACCTAGGAATTGCAACATCAAAACTGAATTCTGAAATCTATATTGCTTTGTCAACTAGAAAACGTATTTAGTGAAGAAGTTCATGAGTGAAAAAACAGTGAAAGATTTATTTCAATCGACATCATTAGTGCAGGCTTACGAATGGCTCAAAAGTTTAAAAGAAATCTTATGTAATCTGCAAGTGCAAAAAAAGGTAGATTTATCGATGGCGACCCGCAAAAAAATTGACCCGCAAAAAATAATGTGGGGACCGGAACCCAACCTCCAAGGATCTCATTGGGTGGTATCGTGCGATGCGACACCCATCAGTATACAAGAATAGAACGAGAACAAACTTACAATACCATGTCTTTATTGACAAGCACAATGGAAGTTTGAAAGTACTAGCGGAAGGAAAGAGAACTATACATCATAGCTACGCTCTCAGCACTAGCTATGCAAAAGCAAAGTCATCCATGCCCTAGATACTTTGCACTAGCAACACACAATTCACGGCGGCGTGCAGGGTTCCCACTTGACTGTAAACCCTGGAGGGGGTGCATCCTCGTCATTAAACCCGTCATCAGTCGTATAATCTGCAAAAACTCATTAGCTGCAAACGTTAGCATAAGGCTCAGCAAGACTAACCCGTCTCACTAGACATATGGAAGGATGAATACTAAGCTTAGGTAAGAAATAGCATAAAGGACTCACCTACAAGTGGATCCTCATAGTCATGTTTTAATTAGCACGTGACATTCCTCAGGCACGGCACATCATAGACTCCACAATCAAACAAGAAACGCTTTGCCGATGATATGACGTGCACAAAGCACATAATGCTATTACAGGTAAAGTATGGGGAAACTATAAACTTTTAATTGTACTATCCCTAAGCCAAACAAGGTTGTCCAAGCAATTTATAAACCAATATATATCATATTCTCCTGACTTCTTTAGTATTTACTACGTCACAGCGCAGTGAACAAGTGGTACTCTATTACCGCGAGGGACGGTGACTGCAATCAGGACATACCCGGAACAACACGACACATATGCACTTTCAGAAATGCTAGCGAGTACTTTCAGCAGTACCTACATAACAATTCAGTACTAGTCGTATATCGCCACCGTTCACTAAACACTTGAATGTCGAACCAATCGATCTGTCACGAGCAGGAGGTCGCTGTGTGGGGCGTACTCTGACGTGCCCACCAGCTGATTTACACCTTGTTGCATTCAACCCGCGCCTATAAAACGGAACGGAATGCCTCGACAAACCAGTATCAAGCTACGTCAGTTTGCTGGAGTCCATTCTTCCAGTATGTCAATGGTACAATTCAAGCTTGTCCGGCAGGACCGCACACGAAACAGTCCTCAATCGACACAAGCAGGGCTAAGCACGTGAGACCACGTCTCACTGCATCCTCCGCTCGGTCTCAATTTCATATTCATAAACCATTTTCTTAGTCCAGAATCTCCAGTATGATAAAATTCCTATCTCGCGAGTAGATTCCAACTACTAGACTTCTACCGAACTCCTATGAGCATAAGCATAGCAGTGTCTACTCAACAAACCGTAGACCTACCCAAGACTCCATAGGATTCGTGGGCCATGCAAGTGGATGTCAAACACCTTAAACGTACTGCACAATCATCTGAAGACGTAAGGTGAAATAAAACTGCAAAACACCATGGGGAACTTAAATGCAAACCGGGGCCTGCCTGAATGCGAGTTTGCGTCTATGTTAGTTTTTGGCAGCTAGAGTTCCAAGGCTTCCGACTGCTCCTCGACTTCAGCTACTACATGATATGCATATACTAGGTATAAATGATTTTGTGAATAATTAATATGCTTAAGGTGGGGTGAGTATATTAAGATAAAATAAGATAATTATCTTAATTGACTTTGGGATTTTTATGGTGGATACTAGAGATTATAGAGAAGACTCTTGCAAAGAACAGGAGATGATCAAGAAAGTTTGTTGTTCCTAAAAATTATGGTAAGCTATAATATTCTCTGAATTTTGGTTGCAATTCTGGAGATATATCATGGCTACCACAGGTTGTATCATTCAGAGGGGGTCTCACTGGTTCTAGGAAAATTTGTTTCACAATTTTCTGAGCTTCCTACAGGGAGGAATTAATTTTTCAAGTTTTGGTAAATTTCTGGAAATTGATTTTCCATTTTTTTCAATTTATAACTACATAGAGGTTTGAAACATTGATCAACCAAGTATTTTAAGTCCAAAGAGCTTGAAACTTTTATTGGGGATCAATTGTATTAACTATAGGGTTCTGACCAATATTGGCAATTTTCCAATTAACAGAACTGCAGGAATGAATTCTTTAAGCATTTTGCTTATCTAAATTATGGAGAAATTTCTATGGCTTTTCGTACAAATCCATGTGCACCACTGGACAGTATTCTTCATTCTGGTTCTAATAAAATTTATTTGGGAATTTTTGGATAATTCTACTAGAAGTTATGGATTTTCTATATTGGGATTGAATCTAGATTTATTTTCCTATTGGAAATTTCAAATAAAAGGGGCCGGTCCCACTTTATTTGAATGTGCCAATCGCAGCTGGGCCACACCGGGGGTCACAGGGTTCAACCGCACAGCCGCACCAGATCCAGTGCCGCAGCTGATCCCGGACGTTCGAATAGGCGCTGACAAGTGGTGCCCATAGGCCTTCTTCTACCTCGCGATGCGACGGCGCTCCTCGCCTGAACCGAGGTGGTGTTGTGCCGAACTTAGGTGCTTTGACCTCCATTCGGCCTTGCCATGACCGCTCAACCCTAAAATCGATCGCGCAAGCCGATGGTGGTGTCCAATCATGCCGCCGATGGCCAGAGACGGCGGCGGGACGGTGACAGCGGAGCTAGGGTTTCAGCGTTCGTCGGAAATGCTCGAGAATGGCTCAATAGGCTCAGGAAAAACTCGGGAAGGTTCCTGGGAGTACCAGGAGTATGATTTGGGGGTCAGATTGGGGTGAAATCGCTGGCAAGGCAGAGTTCGACGGTGAAGTGCGGTTTTTAAACCAGCGGCCTCGAAAACATGAAATCTAAGATGCTCGGTTGATAAATTTCATGGTTTTGGGCATGGAGCTTCCTTGGGACACATAGAAACTATCTGCTAACCATATTTAAGGATGATTGCAAGAATGAAATGAATTTAAGTGCGAAGCTTTGCTGTTCTATTGAGAAACCGTCCGGTTCTCGAACAAGAAAGTTACACTTCATGTCATAAGCTTAGATTCTATGAGCATGAAATAGAGAGGATTGCAAACCTTTTTGCTTAAAAAATTGAGGCTGGAGATGGTCTAGAACTGGTGTTCGACGGCGATACAGTGAAGGTTCTCGGTGGCTTCCTCGATGGCGACTGGAAATCTTTAAAATATGCCAAGCAGAAGCTATGTCACAATCAATGACCAAATGGAATACGTAGAGGAGTTTGTGACAAGCCTTTTTCTACTTACAGCTCGGGAAGAAACGGATGCAATTGTCGGCGAGAGCTTGTTCGAACAGGGGTGGAGAAAATGGCGTGAACTGGGATGGAGTCCAACGGCGACGACCAAGGAGGGTATTTATAGGGATTGAGGGGAGAGTGGAGCGCGCCATGGCGTTAAGCAGGCAAGTAGCTCGGCGGATGCATGCGCGTCGCGGTGTCACACGCTGCTGGCGTCGAACAGCGGGGCAAGCTGGAGACAGAGCACCCCCCATGGGTTTCACTCGAGTGCTTTGGCTGACAGTGGGCCCCACCTTGACTTATCTACTTCCCTTCTTTGTAACTTCAATTCTCCTACCAAATTTAGTCCAAAAATTCTAGATTTTTGTGGGGAGGCTCAAATAAATATCTAGAATTTGATTCTGCAATTGTATTTTGAATTGGAGCAAGTTTTAATTGAATTTCAAATTCAAATTTGAATTTGAATGAAATTCAATGGTGCCACTGTTTTAAATAGCAATTGAGTTCCAAAAATTGTGAAACTATGGGAATAAGTCAAGCAAGTTATACTGACCATGAGTGTGTGTTCAAATCTTGATGTTCAATCTAGTTGAACAGAATTCAAAATTTAAATTCAAAACATGGTTTGAATTTGCTACGAGTCTCAATTAAAATAGCAAATGGAGTTCAAAATTTATGAAACTTAGCAGGATGTCCATTGGGAATATTAGAAAACCATAGAAAAATTTATGGCCTCTCAATTGAATAATTTTTGACAGGGCCAAATATACAGTAGTATATATTCAATTTATATTAATTTGAATATCTATTTGGTACTGCATAATAATTTGGGCTAGCAATATTTCTTCAAATAATTTCAAACTTTGAAGAGAGGCCAAAAGAATTAATCTAAGTTTATTGGTGAAGTTCATTCCTCATGTTAATAAATTTAAACATGAGTAAAAGAAAAGATTTGATGAGATCAAGTTTATAAGCATGGCTATAATTGGTCTCCATTAGTGTTAACAACCAATTTACAACTGAACCTCATATGAAGGAAAATGTGGGATTTTACATTCCTCCCCCTTTAAAAGAATCTCGTCCTGAGATTACAAAAGGAAGGATAAAAAGAAAAGACCTAATGAACATATGATGTTAACAAGTCCGGACAATTGGTTTTAAGATATTCCTCGCTTTCCCGCGTTGCTTCATCAGTGGTGTGGTTTCCCCACAAGATCTTGTAGAAACGCAAGGTGCGATTTCTTGTGGTACAAGTCTTCTCATCAATTATCCAGGTTGGATATTCAGAGTAAGTAAGATCTGGTTGGAGAGCTTCCAAATCCTCCATACAGACTTCCGCTAGGGCCTTGAGACATTTTCTCAATTGTGAAATGTGAAACACATTGTGCACCCCTGACAGCGATGCTGGCAGCTCTAGCAGATAGGCTACAGGTCCGCATTGCTCACTTATTGCGAATGGTCTGATGAAACGTGGAGCTAGCTTCCCTTTTTATCTGAAGCGATGAATCCCTTTCATTGGAGATACACGAAGATAAACGTGATCCCCGATATAAAAATGAAGCGGTCGATGTCGTTTGTCCGCATAGCTTTTCTGGAGAGACTGAGTAGCCTTGAGGTTGGCTTGAATAACTCATACTCGATATTCGGCTTCCTTTACCAAGTCTATACCATATGTTACTCGTTCACCAGATTCACACTAGTTCAACGGTGTGCAGCACTTTTGGCCATAAAGAGCTTCATATGGTGCCACTTGAATGCTAGTCTGATAACCATTGTTGTATGAAAACTCAGCCAATGGTAGATGATCATCCCAATTCTTACCATGATGAATGGCACAGGCGCGGAGCATATCCTCTAGCACTTGGTTTACTCGTTCTGTTTGACCATCAGTCTGTGGAAGGTAAGCTGAGCTTCAAATCAATTTGGTACCAATAGATGCGTGGAGCTGCTCCCAAAATCAAGCAACAAACAAGGTTCCATGATCTGATATGATAGTGCGGGGTACTCTGTGTAAGCATAAGATACTGGCAATATACAGCTCTGCATATTGCCATGCCACATACTTGACATTGACTGGAATAAAGTGAGCCGACTTGGTGAGTCGGTCGACTATCACCCAAATCGAGTCATGTTTGCGAAAAGTGAGAGGTAATCCAACAATGAAATCCATGTTGATGTCCTCCCATTTCCAGGCAGGTATGCTTAACGGTTGTAATTGTTCGGCCGCTTTCAGATGGTCGACTTTCACTCGTCGACAAGTATAACATTCGGATACATACTTTGCTATTTCCCTCTTCATCCGAGTCTACCAAAATTTCTTCTTCAAGTCTTGGTACAATTTGTTACTCCCCGGATGAATAGAATATTTGAACAAATGAGCCTCGTCCAAAATTTTCTTCCGAAGTGCCACATTGCAGGGTGCCATGATGTGGTCTTTGAACCAGATAGTACCATCATCGTCACCTCGGAAACACTTCATTTCTCCCTTCTTCATTCGTTGACGATTATGAGATATGCCCTTGTCCTCCTTCTTAGCCCTCATAATTTCCTCCCTCATGGTAGGAATGAGGGCTAGGTTGTAGAGCGCCCCATATGAACCAAGTAGAGACTTGGTTATTCTTCCTCTACCAAGGCGATAGAAAGGTTATTGATATAGGACTTGCGACTTAGTGCATCTGCGACTACATTTTCATTTCCGGGATGGTAGTAGATCTCAATCTCATAGTCTTTAATTATTTCCAACCATCTTTGTTGTCGCATATTCAATTATTTCTAGGTGAAGATGTACTTCAAGCTTTTGTGATCGGTGTAGAGATATACTAGGTTGACCCATAGATAGTGTCTCCACATCTTTAATCCTGGTACCACAACAGCGAGTTCAAGATCATGAGTCGGATAGCTCATGGTTTCGAAGCTGTCGTGATCCATAAGCGATCACCCTTCTGTCTTGCATTAATACGCAACCCAGACCAATTCCAGATGCATAACAATAAACATCAAAGGATCTCGTTGTGTCTGGTTGGGCTAATACTGGTGCTGTTTTGAGGTGTTTTACCAATGCTTGAAAACCCTCCTCACATTCCTTTGTCCAGGTATAGCTCTTTTCTTTCTTCAGAAGTTCCTTCATTGGTTTAGCTATATTGGAAAAGCTTGGGATGAACCTCCGGTAATATCCAGCTAAACCCAGTAAACTTCAGACTTCATGCATGGACTTGGGAGACTCCCATTTGAGTACTTGCTTAATCTTGCTTGGATCAATTGCAATCCCTTCGGTAGAGATGATGTTCCCCAGAAATGGCACTTGGTTGATCCAGAACTCACATTTGCTAAACTTATCATACAACTTTGTGGTCCCGCAATCGCTGAAGCATGATGTGCAAATGTTGTGCATGTTCTTCTTCGAATTTTGAGTAGACAAGGATGTCGTCGATTAAGACCATGACAAACTTTTCCAAATACGGCATGAATACCGAATTCATGAGATACAGGAAATGGGCCGGTGCGTTGGTTTATCTGAAGGACATGAGAAGGTACTCATATAATCCATACCTCATCGAGAATGCTATCTTAGGTATATCCTCTGGTCGAATCCTGAACTAATGATAACCAGAGCCATGATCCATCTTCGACAATAACCGAGCACCTACCAACTGATCGAACAGAATATCGATACGGGGTAGTGGATACTTGTTCTTGATCGTGATAGTATTGAGTAGATGATAGTCCACACATAGTCTCAATGTTTTATCCTTCTTTTCCACGAACAATGCAGAACTGCCCCAAGGCGACAAACTTGGACGAATGAAACCCTTGTCCAAAAGTTCCTTCAGCTCCTCTTTCAGTTCTGCAAGTTCTTTAGGTGCCATCTTATACGGCTTTCTCGAGATTGGCATTGTTACTGGTAAGAGTTCAATCTTAAACTCGACATCTCTTTCTAGTGGCATACCAGGAAGATCTTCGGAAAAAACGTCCGGATACTCACATACTACTGGAATATCTTTGAGTTCACAGGCTTCGGTGTTATCAGCAGTTGGAGGCACGTGGATATTACTCTCAAGAGTGATAATTTGGGGAGAGTGGACCAGAGAATTTAGATATATTCTCCGGGGAATGATGTTAATAATAGCATCGTTGTATTGCAACCATGCCATGCCTAAGATGACATCTAATTTTTGATGCTCCAACATAATGAGAGAGATAGGGTATATGTTCCCACCCAGATTAAGAGGTACCCTATGTACCATCTTATCCGCTACTACTTTGCCTCCCGAAGAACAAATCATATATGGGGTTTTTGTGGAAATGATAGGCAATTGGTATTGATTGACAGAAGACTCACTAATAAAATTATGGGAAGCACCCGAGTCAAAAAGGATGACTACGAGATGACCAATGAGAGAGAACGTACCCGTGAGTATGGGTGCGCCTTTCGGAACGTCCTCGATGGCGAGGTGGTGAACGTTGCCGGTTCTGGTGGCTGGCTTCTTGGGCTCGTTGCAAGGCTGGTTTGCCCAATGGTACCATGACTGTCCTTCGCCACGCGGGCAGTCCTTAGCGGAGTTCCCCATATGTCCACACGTATAGCACGTGTACGGGGTCTGACCAGTACAGAGTGGAGGACGGAATCCTGGTGCACGCGGTGGAGGTAGAGGTGCACGTGGAATCATCCCCTGTTGCTGTTTTGGGCGGAAGCCGGTGTTATTGAATGGGCGACCACGAAACATCGATGGTTGCGATGGCGGCTTCCACCTCTGCCCGGATGGTGATCGATACACCATGCGATATTTCTGAGGAGTGCCTCCTCCGCTGCCCTACGGAGCACTCCTTTTCTTTTTTTCAGAGAACAGCTCCCTGGTAGCATCCTCCTGTACGATTGCGGCATTGACCATGTTGTTGAAGCTGCCGCTGTTGAACAAGGCAAGCTTGTCCTTCATTTTGGGGTTCAAACCCGGATAGAAGCATTCCCGCTTTCGATCTTCAGTACTCACTTGGTCCTGAGCATATTGGGCCAAGTGGTTGAATATCTTGGAGTACCCATAAGCACTCCTTCCTCCTTGCTTCAGCTCCTAGAACTCTTGAAGCTTTCTTCTCATTACAGTGGAAGGTATGTGATAGGCACGAAACACCTCCCAGAACACTTCCCAGCTCGCGGCGTAGCCGGCTGGTCCTGCGGCAAGGTAATTTGCCCACCACGCACCAGCAGACCCTTGTAATTGTTGGGCCGCGAACAGGGTCTTCTGGTGTTCGGTCACTCGTAGAAAACCGAACTTCCCTTCAATGGAGCGGAGCCAGTTGTCCACCTCCTATGGTTCATCGGCCTCCATGAAGACCGGCGGGTGCGTTGACATGAAATCCTACTACGAACTCGGAGAAGGTTGTCATGGACCCGCATCTGGTCGCCCTCCTTGACGGGACGAATGCTGGACCAGAGTCTGTAGTAACTCCGTTTGCTCGTCGCGTGATCCAAGCACTGCGGCGAGAACCTCCGCTAGACTCCTTGGAAGTTCCCGAGGTGGTGGTGGAGGAACTTGTTGCTGCGGCGTTGCAGCTGTCTCCTGGACCGGAGATTCGTCCTCATGACCACGACTGGATCCTCCCATTTCTGGCGTCGAGCGCGTACGCACCATTCTGCATCCAAATGACTTAAAATCAGCACGTGTTTTCTTTTCCCTTATCCATATCATTTTTCAGTAGCACGACTATTGACAAGACAATAAGTGCATAACATTCATATATATTGGTAAAGTACAAACTTTATACAAGATATATTATCTCATGACCAAGTTTACAGTAGTAAACTCCAAAATGACGGACTCCCACAATGGAAATACATCTCTACCATACTTGGTTCCCATGAGATGTCATACACATCTTATCAGCTTAGACATACCCACTACTATTCTTAATATGACACAAACATGGCCACAAAAGAAAAATACGAGCAACTATTAAACTAGAGGTTGCCCCGTGACGGCAGGAGTGCTGCCACATCCCACTCCAATACGTCCTACTCAACGTACTCGAGTTCCTCAGGATCTTCTTCTTCTTCTTCGTCATTCGAAGTTGGTGCCACATGTGTGGTTGCGGGAGCAAGAGTTGCTACCCAACCCACCATTGATGATGTCGCGGCAACTAACAATTTCACATCAGCCTGCAGAAGAAACATCCTCAAGTCTTCCAGTTCCTTCTGTGCCTTTTTGCAACTGGCCTTCCAATCCTGAGTTTCCCCTCTGGATTGATCCATTTCTTGAGTCACCTCACTCAGCTGTTCATCCAACAGTTGCACCTCGAGTTGACTCGCTTCCGACGCGCTTTCTACGTGTTGTGTTTTCATGGGAGCCTCGGATCGAGCTTTAACGGCCTGGTGCCACTGCTTCTCCCTTAAGTTTAAACTGCGATTTAGGGGAGCAACCGTGGCCCTATGTGAGTCATTGGCACCTTCAAAGTGATCCCCTCGAATCAAGGCCTGCTTCAGGTCACTCTTTATTTTTCCCAGGCTAACATGCTGATCAAGGCTCTCCTTACACGCTGATACCGCATAAGAGGCTAAAATCATCCTGGGTACTTCTTCAGTATGCCCATATGCTGCAACCATCCGACTTCCCCACTCGTCACCGGCTCTACCGTCGATCGGAGGGAGCTCGAATGGAGTGCCAGCCATAGCATGGTAATGAAGTTTGCAAAACCTCATGATGGCCACACTTGCGGCATAACACCACGTGTCTTCCAATTGAATCCCTTGCACTTGGATGGAAAAAGGGGCCCATCGAATATTCAATGGAGCAGCAGGCACATCGGCATAAATGGTGCATCTCGTTACACCTCCATCATCGATCTCCTTGCCCCAATAGCACGATATTTCACGATACCCGAACCGTTGAAGCGTTGCGATCAACAAAACCGGAAAACCCTTCAGAAGCGTACACTTCATAAACACCCATCTGTTTGGTAAGTATAGTATAGAATCAGCCATCTGTGAAAAGGATACTGGAACAATGAGAAGGTTTCCAACTCTCAACAGTTTAAGAAAATTTAAAACTGGAGTTGTAATCACAGTCTGATCCAGCTGACCTTCCTGTATAAATTCAAAATTTTCACACAGGAAACGTCAGAACCAGATGTTGGTTTCAATACAAAAGTTGTAGTAAACTTTCCATCCTTTCCATATTGTACTCATACAGCTCCAGGTGAGCTAGGAAATTGAATCTATATAGGTTTTAAGTTGACCCATATTTTCTGGAAATTTTGACAGAACCCCTCCTGTATATGTGGTGATTTCCACAAGTTATACAGGTATACCATTTCAATATATGAGGGTAATGAAAAAATAAACATTGTATAACATCAAGTTAACAATCTAGAGGTGAAATATTTCGGCCATGAAACATTTTTACATAGGTATAGTGTGCTAATTCGAAACTATGTGCCAACTCTTGCGAGTTCTGATCCGCCAGAACCAAGTTTGCAACCATAGTAATTTAACACAGCTATACCAAGATTTAGGCCACGAGTACAACACGAAGTTGATAGAGGACTCGCTAAGATTTCCAGAAATGTATATATATGACCATGTCACTACTCTGGATCAAAAGCTCAAGCTATATAAACTTAACAGATGAACTGACTGTTTTTCAACAGCAGCCCTGCAGTTCACTGTTTTGAGCTCGAAATTTGAATTGCCTCCAACTTGAATAATGAGGAACTTTAAATAACAAAACTGTAGATCTGCTTCTCCCCTTTTCAGATATATATCAAAATAAGTGAGAAGATTTTTCTACAGTGCGTTATAGCAAAATTTCCGAGACTGGTACAACGGTAGGGTTATCTGGAGTAGTTTGAGCATATTCCAAATTTCAATAAATTATCAAGCTTTTCTGCCTTTTTGGTCAACAGAAAAGTTGTAGAGGACTTCGAGAGCTTTTCATCCATACATCCTAACCCTATGTTTATTCTAAACTAACCAAGATTACAACCTGGCGAAGTTGAGCAAATTTGGCCAGAAATCAAGAATCTTAGTGCTAACCCCATGTTAAATCGAATTTTTATCTTCGCGGAGTCCAAACCTACGAGCACCTGATATTCGGACTTTCCAAAATATAATGCATCCAATATTTGTCGTTGTTGTGGGTGGTCAAGTATCAAAGTTGATACCGACGGTACTACGTGCCTCACCAAAGTAAATTCTAACCGGTTATTTCCGGATACGTTTATAGGTGGTCCTAGTATCGTTCACTCGCAAACATGTGCTACACGGGTCGCTACCGTAGTCAATGCTGCAAAAGACAAACAATCCCATTTCACACCTTCATACCTCAAGGGCTGCACGGGGCAACACGACAGACAATCACAATAAAACATATGAAAATAAATGCATACGACTCTGGTGTGAGTCGCCCTTGAGCGAGGTCATGTCTCGAGGTACATGGCTGTAAATACGTCTGTACAGTAAAGACTCCAGTACGAACCGGCTTATACACGCTCGGACATACGTGTTTCGCATGCTCCCATAGAATATGAATGATTCTAGAGAGACATACTATCGGGTTATACACCACCCAACGGGGGCTCCCACTAACTTTGAAGCACGCTGGGGTACCGCGTGTCATAGGTCCTCAGAAATATAGAAAGCTTCAGAGACTCCTATTAATATTTCCGTGCTAAGGCACGGAAAACTTCCATGCTACCTCTCACACGGTGAGCTTACCGCAATTGATCCGCTTACGGTGGTGTACCTTACCTCTTACCTGGTGTCGGAGCATCGTTGTAGAATTAATAACATATAAGTTAGTTTACCACCTTTATATCTTATACTAATAATACTCCTTATAAGGGCGTAGAGCTAATTCCTCACTCAAATCCTAATTTTTTAAAATATGTTCTTTTCAAGTACACTGTTCCCAATGATGCTTTGATACCATGTCTGTGGGGACTGGAATCCCGACCTCCAAGGATCTCATTGGGTGGTGTCGTGCGATGCGACACCCAAAAGTATACAAGAATAGAACGAGAATAAACTTACAATACCAAGTCTTTATTGACAAGCACAGTGGAAGTTTAAAAGTACTAGCGGAAGGAAAGAGAACTATACATCATAGCTACGCTCTCAGCACTAGCTACGCAAAAGCAAAGTCATCCATGCCCTGGATACATTGCACTAGCAACACACAATTCATGGCGGTGTGCAGGGTTCTCACTCGGCTGTAAACCCTGAAGGGGGTGCAGCCTCGTCATTAAACCCATCATCAGTCGTATAATCTGCAAAAACTCATTAACTGCAAACGTGAGCATAAGGCTCAGCAAGACTAACCCGTCTCACTAGACATATGAAAGGATGAATACTAAGCATAGGTAAGAAATAGCATAAAGGACTCGCCTACAAGTGGATACTTATAGTCATGTTTTAATTAACACATGACATTCCTCAGGCACGGCACATCACAGACTCCACAATAAAAAAGAAACGCTTTGCCGATGATATGACGTGCACAAAGCACATAACGCTATTACAGGTAAAGTATAGGGAAACTGTAAACTTTTAATTGTACTATACCTAAGCCAATCAAGGTTGTCCAAGAAATTTATAAACCAATATATATCATATTCTCCTGACTTCTTTGGTATTTACTACGTCACGGTGCTGTGAACAAGTGGTACTCTATTACCATGAGGGACGGTGATTGCAATCAGGACATACCCGGAACAACACAACACATACGCATGTTCGGAAATGCCAACGAGTACTTTCAATAGTACCTACATGACAACTCAGTATTAGTCGTATATGGCCACCTTTCACTAAACACTCGAATGTCGAACCGGTCGATCCATCACGAGCAAGAGGTCACTGCGTGTGGCGTACTCTGACGTGCCCACCAACTGATTTACACCTTGCTGCCCTCAACCCACGCTTATAAAACGGAACGGAATGCCTCGACAAACCAGTATCAAGCTACGTCATTTTACAGGAGCCCATTCCTCCAGTATGTCGCCGGTACAATTCAAGCTTGTCCAGCAGGACCGCACACGAAACGGTCCTCAATTGACAGAAGCAGGGCTACACACGTGAGACCACGTCTCACTGCATCCTATCCACTGCTCGGTCTCAATTTCATATTCATAAACCAATTTCTTAGTCCAGAATCTCCCGTGTGATAAAATTCCTATCTCGGGAGTAGATTCCAACTACTCGATTTCTACAGAATTCCTATGAGCATAAGCATAGCAGTGTCTACTCAACAGACTGTAGACCTACCCAAGACTCGATAGGATTTGTGGGCCATGCAAGTGGATGTCAAACACCTTAAACGTAATGCACAATCATCTGAAGACGTAAGGTGAAATAAAACTGCAAAAACATGTAAGGAACTTAAATGCAAACCTAGGCTTGCCTGAATGCGAGTTTGAGTCTATGTTAGTTTCTGGCAGCTGGACCTCCAAGGCTTCCGGCTGCTCCTCGACTTCAGCTAATACACGATATGCATATACTGGGTATAAATGATTTTGTGAATAATTAATATGCTTAAGGTGGGGTGAGTATATTAAGATCAAATAAGATAATTATCTTTATTGACTTTGGGATATTTATGGTGGATACTAGAGATTATAGAGAAGACTCTTGCGAAGAACAGGAGATGATCAAGAAAGTTTGTTGTTCCTAAAAATTATGGTAAGCAATAATCTTATCTGAATTTTGTTTGAAATTCTGGAGATGTATCATGGCTACAAGGGTTTGTATCATGCAGAGGCGGTCTCACTGGTTCTAGGAAAATTTGTTTCACAATTTTCTGAGCTTCCTACAGGGAGAAACTGATTTTTCAAGTTTGGGTAAATTTCTGGAAATTGATTTTCCATTTTTTTCAATTTATAACTACATAGAGGTTTGAAACATTGATCAACCCATTATTTTAAGTCCAAAGAGCATGAAACTTTTACTGGAGATCAATTGTATTAACTATAAGATTCTCACCAAAATTGGAAAATTTCCAATTAACAGAACTGTAGGAATGAATTCTTTGATCATTTTGATTATCTCAATTATGGAGAAATGTCTATGGCTTTTCATACAAATCCAAGTGCACCACTAGACAGTATTCTTCATGTTGGTTCTAACAAAATTTATTTGGGAATTTTTGGATAATTCTACTGGAAGTTATGAATTGTCTAAGTTGGGATTGAATCTGGATTTATTTTCCTATTGGAAATATCAAATAAAAGGGGCCGGTCCCACTTTATTTGAATGGGCCAATCGCAGCTGGGCCACACCGGGGGTCACGGGGTTCAACCGCGCAGCCGCACCGGATCCAGTGCCGCAGCTGATCCCGGGCATTCGAATAGGCACTGACAAGTGGGGCCCATAGGGCTTTGTCTATCTCGCGACGCGATGGCGCTCCTCGCCAGAACCGCGGCGGTGTTTCGCCGGATATAGGTGCGTCGACCTCCGTTCGGCCTCGCTGTGACCGCTCAACCCTAAAATCAACCGCGCAAGCCGATGGTGGTGTCCAATCACGCCGGCGATGGCCGGAGACAGCGGCGCGACGGTGACGACGGAGCTAGGGTTTCGGCATTCGTCGAAAATGCTCAGGAATGGCTCAATAGGCTCGAGAAAAACTCGAGAAGGTTCCTGGGAGTAGCAGGAGTGTGATTTGGGGGTCAGATTTGGGGTGAAGTCACTAGCAAGGTTGAGTTCGACGACGAAGCGCGGTTTTTCAACCGGCGGCCTCGAAAACGCGAAATCTAAGATGCTCGGTTGATAACTTTCAGGGTTTTTGGGCATGGAGCTTCCTTAGGTCAAATAGAAACTATCTGCTAACTAGATTTAAGGATGATTGCAAGAATGAAATGAATTTAAGCGCGAAGCTTTACTGTTCTATTGAGAAACCGTTCGGTTCTCGAACAAGAACTCAAGTTACACTTCATGTCATAAGCTTAGATTCTGTGAGCATGAACTAGAGAGGATTACAAACCTTTTTGCTTAAAGAATCGAGGCTGGATATGGTCTAGAACTAGTGTTCGACGGTGAGACAGTGAAGGTTCTCGACGGCTTCCTCGACGGCGACTAGAAATCTTCAAAATATGCCAAGCAGAAGCTATGTCACGATCAATGACCAAATGGAATACGTAGGGGAGTTTGTGTCAAGCCTTTTTTTTACTTACAGCTCGGGAAGAAACGGCTGCAAGCGTCGGCGAGAGCTCAATCGAACAGGGGCGGCGAAAATGGCGTGAACTGGGATGGAGTCCAACGGCGACGGCCAAGGGGGGTATTTATAGGGACTAAGGGGAGAGGGGAGCGCGCCACGACGTCAAGCAGGCAAGCAGCTCGGTGGATGCATTATTGTCACGGTGTCTCGCGCTGCCGGCGTCGAACGGCAGGGCGATCTGGAGACAGAGCACCCCCCGTGGGTTTCACTCGAGTGCTTTGGCTGACAGTGGGCCCCACCTCCTCTTATCTACTTCCCTTCTCTGTAACATTAATTCTCCTACCAAATTTTGTCCAAAAATTCTAGATTTTTGTGGGGAGCCTCAAATAAATATCTAGAATTTGATTCTGCAACTGGATTTTGAATTGGAGCAAGTTTAAGTTGAATTTCAAAATCAAATTTGAATTTGAATGAAATTCAATGGTGCCACTGTTTTAAATAGCAATTGAGTTCCAAAAATTGTGAAACTATGGTAATAAGTCAAGCAAGTTATGCTGACCATGTGTTTGTGTTCAAATCTTGATGTTCAATCTAGTTGAACAGAATTCAAAATTTAAATTCAAAACATGGTTTGAATTTGCTAAGCGTCTCAATTAAAATAGCAAATGGAGTTCAAAATTTATGAAACTTTGCATGAAGTCTATTGGGAATATTAGAAAACCATAGAAAATTTATGGCCTCTGAATTGAATAATTTTTGACAGGGCCAAATATACAGTAGTATATATTCAATTTATATTAATTTGGATATCTATTTGGTACTGCATATTAATCTGACCTAGCAATCTTTCTTCAAATAATTCCAAACTTTGAAGACAGGTCAAAAGAATTAATCTAAGTTTATTGGTGAAGTTCATTCCTCATGTTAATAAATTTAAACATGAGTAAAAGAAAAGATTTGATGAGATCATGTTTATAAGCATAGCTATAATTGGTCTCCATTAGGGTTAACAACAAATTTACAACTGAACCTCATATGAAGGAAAATGTGAGATTTTACAAATAATTAAGCAGGTGTGGACTTCAAAGTGCAACAGAAAGTTTGAATCTTCTATTGGCTATTTTTTATGGGCAGACTTGATAATAGAAAAAACATCAAAGGAAAAACTTATCCAAGATAATAAATAAATTTGTGTTCTATGTAAGAAACACGGAGAGGAAACTACTATACATCTTTTCTTCAAAAGTTCTCTCAGTTCTCAAGTCTAGAGTTGGATTGGGATTTACTAGAACGTGCAAATGCATTTATTTGAGAAGACTTGGCTGCCAAGGGAAAATTTGGCGGGTAATTTGTTCATGGAAACACTTACAATTGCATGTTGGTCCATTTTGCAACAAGGAAATAATAATATATTTAGAAATCTGACTCAAAATATACGGAATTGTGTGCATGTTTTAAGAATGAATGTAGACTCTAAGCTTGTAGATTTAAGGAGTCAGATAGAGTAATCTGTGGAGGGTGGATTGATGAAAATGTTTAGAATTCAAGATTAGTCAATTTCCATTTATATTTTATTGTATACTTATTTTAATAAATTTAGCAGTAGGGACTTACAGCTGTAGCTGTTTTCCTTTAAAACTGAGATGCAGAACTCGAGAGTTTTTTTCTCTGTCATGAATTAGTAATATCTCGATGTAACTATCTAAAATTTTTCCCTCATTATAAATAAATACTTGTGTTTGCAGATATCCTAAGTAGTTAATTTGGTCAATGAGTTTAACTGCCTCGCACAACCATCCGGACAAGCACATCTGTCCAGTCAGGGAGCTAAGACACATGATATCACGGTATTCTGGACGGCTTCTTTAGCTTGAGAACATAAATGACAGTTAGCAGGGAGTGGAAGGGATTCTCTTGGCCTGGCGATCTGTTGTTCAGAGGATCTGTTTTGCAAAGCAAGGCCTGAGAAAAAGTTGCATTTCAGCGGGGACCATGTCTTCCAAAATAACCTCTATGCCCAAATCTCACTGATCTCAGAAAGAAGCCTTGTACACAGATTTGCAGGTGTAGGAGCCTGTTTACGTAACTTTTCAGACAGTCCGATGAGATACCTATTCTTGCGAGTTAAAACCATCGACTAACTCCCTTACATCTAATAATCCATGGGAGCATGCGGTCTTAGAGGTCAATAATAGTCTGGACCAATTACATTATGGAATATGCATGAGCAATGTTTGTTACACAACACGATGGTGCATAAGGCGATGAAATTAGGAGCAATTTCTTGTACGGTCTGGCCATCGAGTCATCAACTTTACTTCTATTAAATCTTGGTGTTATACTAAAGCTGAATGAGCATATGGATCGTAAACTTTCATGCACATGTTGTAACACATCTACCTTTATACGTTTACAAATAAAAGAACAAAATTTTTAGTATCTGGGCTTGCATTATGATCAAACCGATTTAGTTGTAGTTAAACTTCTAACAAAAGGTGTTGCATGAAAACAGTGTCCGTGTCATTCACCTAAATACCAAATTTGCATAGACGTCATTTGGTTGAATCAAAGGGACTGCAAAAACTGGAAATTTAGTTCTTCTACTTTTGTGTTATGATGGCTCATGTGACCACAATATGCTTTTTGTGATATGATAGTAGCAGAACAAAGCTTGCATTTGTACAAATGACAGAGGTGTGGTTAAACTTCAATAAAAGATCCTAGAGTAGCATAGACAAGAATGGCAGTTGGGTCCTCTTAGATCAACAACATGGTTGATGGGCTCTATATATAGGTCTTGCTACCGATTGGGTAAGTCTAAGTACTTACCCAATAAGGGTGGTCGGGAACCCAGGCTACAACATCAAATTATCTTGCACTTTGCTAGCGGGATTTGATGTGAGTTCCAGTTTCTAACAGGTGTAGCTGGTAGTGCAGAAGTAAAATCCGGCTTATGTTATTCTAGTGGAGCCTCCATATGTATTTTATAGGGAGAGGTATCTAGTTTTAGAGAGGAATGTAACTACTTTCCTTGATATATGGATTCTATAGGGGATGACCTATATCCATGTGTATTTTGAGATTAATTTTCGATAAAAAGTATTGTCACACTGCATGATTATTATTTTTCTTGTTGGGGGTAGATACAATTCATGAGTCTTGTAATATTAATGAACAATCTTACCATATTTCTACTCCAGGAATAATTAAATGCTTCACTTTAATGTACTTCCCTATCTATATATGTTGTCCGGCATAAACTATGCTGGACTTTGATAGTCCATAAATCTTAGTATATTTAACAAATGGAGGTGTATTATACATCGTTGGAACGATATGACAGTCATATAAAATTTAGCAGGAAATAGTTTTCGTTTTCTCAGTATTTCGACCATAACTCTCTGTAGAAAAATCACTAATGGACATATGATACATTTTTGGAAACCCATTTGAGATATGTTATGTGACACCCGGTTCTGAATATGAACCAAGCGTAACACATATGTGTGCCCAGGAAGTTCATCACACATATACGGTTGCATCACAAACGATATACAGAATTTAACCACATCTTAACTATTAAATAAGTACTTTATTACAATAATCCAATAGTTCACGAATGATAAAACTCTAAATAATGCAGTGGAAAATAAACTAAGCAGCACGACTCCAATCCACATGCAATTGACGGCGGTACGCAACCTAGTACTCCACGTGATCCTCAGGGTACTCCCAATTGTCTCCAGTAGCTGTTGGGGGGGGGGGGGGATTGCAAGGGTGAGTACATGTCGTACTCAGCTAGTGTGAAAAGTATGACATGTGGCTTATTCAAATGACGAATGTAATAATGGCTAAGTGCTGAAAAGTACAGTAAAACATTTGAAAAGCATTATACTATGTCTATCTGAAACAATCCCATCATAACCATCATATTAACAAAATATAAGCCATATCCAATTATTGCCAACATCATCATTATCCATGTCCAGTTACCGTAACTCAAATTCATATCCGTAACCATAAGCCAAAAACCATCCATAACCATTACCGGCCGATAACCATAAACCAACCATCCCAAAATTCCAAATCCAACTCTAATCATGTAGGTCATCCAGGCGCTCATAACCGGGAGGACGGCTATCATGATAGTTTTAATCTCTGCAGAGGTTGTACCACTTTACCCACATATTCGTGATTTCATCACCTTTCGATGACTAAGAAACCTCCATTATGCCATCTCACACTTCCGTAGGTGTGTGGCCAAGAGATCACAAAATAGCCTTTCAAAAGGGACTACTAGTATGTACGGGTCCACTAAAGTTTCACCGGCAGGCTTGAATCTCCATTCTCCCACCCACGGGCCCCCTCGTGTGCCGTGCAGATCCCAGGGCAGACCTCCTCGACTCCCATTCCCCGCGCCATCCAATGGTCCATACAATACTAGCAGCGCTCCTAATTATTCAGCTGCGCCGCACCCATACTTGGCCTTGTGGTGGCACTGTTGACCTGGCATATTCTCGCATGAACCGGTCCTTAGATCTAAGGCAAGCAAACCACCATAACATCCAACCCATCCACATACCAGGCTTGCTTAGATCACCCACTGTATTGACCAGTTCACATTAACCATAATATCATTGATGCATAATTAAATGTGTAGTGTTGTTTGCCATCCCAATTAATTAAGCAAAGCAAAAAGGTAAAAGCCCTTCCCTACTCTCTACAATATATTCCAGGTGACAAGGGTGGTCAAACAAAACTAGTAAACTTCCTACCATAGGATTCCCATCAATTTGACACAAGCATGCAATTTGCAAACAAAACATTTATTTTAAAACAGGATCAATATGCTTCAAGGACACTTGCCTTGCTCCGACGGATGGGGTTGCTCAAGCGCTTCAAAGTATTGATTTTGGAAATCCTCGTATGCGGCCTCTTGAGCACGTTCCTCTACGCGTGATCATACATACAGGAAAATACATACAATTCAATATGATGCACACAAAATAATCGACATGCAATGACATGCATGCATGCACAACTCAATAATTAATTAACTATGGTTGTTTATTAATTAGATGCAACTAGTTCATACGTGTTCATATGAGTTTACGGGGGTTTTAGGGTGGATTAATGCTGCTGAAAATAAAAATATGACGCAACTACGATCAATTTACGTCTATTAGATTCAATATGGTCGCTAAAATTCGCATCAGAAACATGGCCTACCGTAGATGCGATGGCTTCGATGACCGCGGGATGGGGACGATGCGTAGACGAAGTAGATGCGCAAGGTCCTCCGGCGGCACGACGACGGCGACGCGATGGCGACGACAATCTCCGGCGAACGGCGGCGCCCTCCTCTTTTTCCTCCTCTTCTTCCCCTCCTTTTTCTTCTTTTTCTTCCCTGTGCGCAGCCCTCTCGTCTCTGGTTCTGGTGGTTTTTCTTCTATGGCGGCGGCATTTCCTGGGATCGGGAAAAACCCTACAGAACATACGTATTTATAGCCGACGGTCGATGCAGGGAACTGAGTCGGTTTGGGACTCGTTCGCGCGTCGGGGTCGGCCGGGGCGGGCGCGTGCGTCGGCGAGCGGGGTGGGGTCCAGCTAGGCGATGGGAGTCGCGCGCGGGATTGTGGCAGGCGCGCGGTCGGGGCTCCTCCGGGAGTCGGGCGCGTGCGGGGCCCGAACTGACTAGGTTACCTGGATCGACCGCCGGCTATAAATACGTAAGTTCCGTAGGGTTTTTCCCGATCCCAGGAAATGCCGCCGCCATAGAAGAAAAACCACCGGAACCAGAGACCAGAGGGCTGCGCCCAGGGAAGAAAAAGAAGAAAAAGGAGGGGAAGAAGAGGAGAAAAAAGAGGAGGGCGCTGACTTTCGCCGGAGATCGTCGTCGCCATCGCGTCGCCGTCGTCGTGCCGCCGGAGGACCTTGCGCATCTACTTTGTCTACGCATCGTCCCCATCCTGCGGTCATCAAAGCCATCGCATCTACGGTAGGCCATGTTTCTGATGCGAATTTTAGCGACCATATTGAATCTAATAGACGTAAATTGATCGTAGTTGTGTCGTATTTTTATTTTCAGCAGCATTAATCCACCCTAAAACCCCCGTAAACTCATATGAACATGTATGAACTAGTTGCATCTAGTTAATAAACAACCATAGTTAATTAATTATTGAGTTGTGCATGCATGCATGTCATTGCATGTCGATTATTTTGTGTGCATCATATTGAATTGTATGTATTTTCCTGTATGTATGATCACGCGTAGAGGAACGTGCTCAAGAGGCCGCATACGAGGATTTCCAAAATCAAGACTTTGAAGCGCTTGAGCAACCCCATCCGTCGGAGCAAGGCAAGTGTCCTTGAAGCATATTGATCCTGTTTTAAAATAAATGTTTTGTTTGCAAATTGCATGCTTGTGTCAAATTGATGGGAATCCTATGGTAGGAAGTTTACTAGTTTTGTTTGACCACCCTTGTCACCTGGAATATATGGTAGAGAATCGGGAAGGGCGTTTACCTTTTAGCTTCGCTTAATTAATTGGGATGGCAAACAACACTACACATTTAATTATGCATCAATGATATTATGGTTAATGTGAACTTGTCAATACAATGGGTGATCTAAGCAAGCCTGGTATGTGGATGGGTTGGATGTTATGGTGGTTTGCTTGCCTTAGATCTAAGGACCGGTTCATGCGAGAATATGCCAGGTCAACAGTGCCACCACAAGGCCAAGTATGGGTGCGACACAGCTGAATAATTAGGAGCACTGCTAGTATTGTATGGACCATTGGATGGCGCGGGGAATGGGAGTCGAGGAGGACTGCCCTGGGATCCGCAGGGCACACGAGGGGGCCCGTGGGTGGGAGAATGGAGATTCAAGCCTGCCGGTGAAACCTTAGTGGGCCCGTACATACTAGTAGTCCCTTTTGAAAGGCTATTTTGTGATCTTTTGGCCACACACCTACGGAAGTGTGAGATGGCATAATGGAGGTTTCTTAGTCATCGAAGGTGATGAAATCACGAACATGTGGGTAAAGTGGTACAACCTCTGCAGAGTTTAAAACTATCATGATAGCCGTGCTCCCGGTTATGAGCGCCTGGATGACCTACATGATTAGAGTTGGATTTGGAATTTTGGGATGGTTGGATTTTGGTTATGGGTCGGTAATGGTTATGGATGGTTTTTGGCTTATGGTTACGGATATGAATTTGAGTTACGGTAACTGGACATGGATAATGATGATGTTGGCAATAATTGGATATGGCTTATATTTTGTTAATATGATGGTTATGATGGGATTATTTCACATAGACATAGTATAATGCTTTTCAAATGTTTTACTGTACTTTTCAGCACTTAGCCATTATTACATTCGTCATTTGAATAAGCCACATGTCATACTTTCCACACTAGCTGAGTACGACATGTACTCACCCTTGCAATCCCCCCCCCCCAACAGCTACTGGAGACAATTGGGAGTACCCTGAGGATCACGTGGAGTACTAGGTTGCGTACCGCCGTCAATTGCCTATGGATTGGAGTCGTGCTGCTTAGTTTATTTTCCGCTGCATTATTTAGAGTTTTATCATTCGTGAACTATTGGATTATTGTAATAAAGTACTTATTTAATAGTTAAGACGTGGTTAAATTATGTATATCGTTTGTGATGCAACCGTATATGTGTGATGAACTTCCTGGGCACACATATGCGTTACGCTTGGTTCATATTCGGAACCGGGTGTCACAAATTGGTATCAGAGCCACAGGTTGACCATAGGATGCAGCCTAGATAGAATGGACACTTTAGAGCACATAAGAGCACTCAGGAATCGATGTGTTTTTGCTTGGAGTGCTGTTTGATATATATATATATATATATATATATATATATATATATATATATATATATATATATATATATATATTGTTTGCTTGTGTGCTTAATAGAGGATTTTGGGATGCTTTAGCATTTCCATGTCCACCTAGGCTAGTACAGCTAGTTGGTTAGCTTCATATACCTTGATGCATATAGTTGGGACATTTTCTAAATTCTTACCTATTGCTCTTCTTCAGATGGTGAGGACTCGCAATCAGAGGGATGTCAATGGTGAAGAGGAGAACCATGGAGTACCTCAGAACAACAATGGACAAGGACCTGCTCATGGAGCTATCAATATTGAGCAGCTACTGACTATGCAGAACCAGCTTATGCAGACCATGATACAAACAATGGGACAACTGCAGGCTGGCAACATCAACAATCAGCCCCACATGCCTCCACCGCCACCCCCGCCTTCTCATAACAGATTGGGAGAGTTCATGAGGACTAGGCCGCCAACCTTTGCTCAAGCTGCTGACCCAAAGGATGCAGATGATTGGCTCAAGTCCGTGGAGAAGAAGCTAGCCATTGTCCAATGCAGTGACCGGGAGAAGGTCCTGTTCGCTTCTCATCAACTCATTGGAGCAGCTGCGGATTGGTGGGATGCTTATTGTAGTGCTCATGAGAACCAAAAAAGAATTACTTGGGCCGAATTCAAAGAGAACTTCCATTCTCATTATGTGCCGCAAGGTGTTATGATCTTGAAGAGACAAGAATTCGAGAACTTAAGGCAAGGAAGATCAAGCGTAAGTGAATATCTCAATAAGTTCACTCAACTCTCAAGGTACGCGCCTGAAGATGTGAGCCGGGACAGCTGGAAACAATACTTGTTCATGAGGGGCTTGAACAATGAGATCCAAGTGCAATTGCTCAACTGTGATTATGCCAATTTTCAGAAACTTGTGGACAAAGCAATTGTGATTAAGAACAAGATCCCTGAGATGGAGCAAGAAATCAAGAGGAAGGCGCCATATCAAGGACAGCAACAAGGAAGTAATGTTCTCCCTCGCCTTGCACCACCCAATGTACCCTATTACAGCTCCTCTATTCCTGCTCAGCGCCCTGATTATGCACCGCGCCCAACTCAGTTTGTGCAGCAGCGCCCTGTTATGCAAGCACCTAGGCCTCCAATGCCTTATGCACCTCGTGCTGATTTTCCTGGAGCCAATGCTCAAAACCAAACTCGTCCCAATAATTCTGGTGGAGTTAAGAAGTGTCATACCTGTGGAGAAGCTGGACACTTTGCGCATCAATGTCCTAAGTCATGCCTTGGTCAAGGGAGCAATGCGCCGAGGCAAAACCCAAGACCCAATGGAGCACAGCCCCAAGGGAACCGTGGACAGCAGAACATTGCTCGTGGCAACGTGAACCATGTCTCTACGGAGGATGCTCAACAAGCGGATGACGTAGTCATTGGTATGTTTCTCGCCAACTGCAACCCCACGACTATGTTATTTGATTCTGGAGCATCGCATTCATTCATTGCATCGAAGTATGTTGCCAAGTATAGTTTGCCTATCTCTCATATGAAGTTTAGTCTGTTGGTTAAGTCTCCTGGAGGAGAGATGAGGACAAATATAGTATGTCCAAAAGGAAGCCTTAGAATAAGGGGGGTAGACTTCTCTGCCAACCTTATTGTTTTGGATTCTCAAGGATTGGATATTATACTTGGTATGGACTGGTTGAGGAAGCACAATGGAGTTATTGAGTGTGCCACGAAGATGGTGAAGTTGACCAATGAAGAAGGAATCACCGTAGAATTTGAAGCATCTCAAACCGCACCGAAGCAATTGGAATTGAATCATATGGGCGGTGCTGCAATTAAGGAGATTCCAGTGGTGTGTGAATTTTTGGATGTTTTTCCGGACGAGTTGCCAGGTATGCCACCTGATCGAGACATTGAGTTTGTTAATGATTTAATACCTGGAACTGCACCTATAGCTAAGAGGCCGTATAGGATGCATCCTATGGAATTAGCGGAGCTCAAGAAGAAAATTCAAGAGCAATTAGAGAAGGGTTTTATTCGCCCTAGCTCTTCACCTTGGGGAGCGCCCATTCTATTTGTGGACAAGAAGGATGGAACGCAAAGGATGTGTGTGGATTACCGAGCTCTCAACGAGGTGACCATCAAGAACAAGTACACCTTGCCCCGTATAGAGGAATTGTTTGATCAGATGAAAGGTGCCTGTGTATTTTCCAAGATTGATTTGAGGTCAGGATACATTCAAATGAAGATTAGATCGTCGGACATACCCAAGACAGCTTTTAGGACACGGTATGGATCTTATGAGTACACCGTGATGTCCATTGGATTGACAAATGCGCCTGCCTACTCTATGTACCTCATGAATAAAGTCTTCATTGAGTACTTGGACAAGTTCGTGGTGGTGTTTATTGATGATATTATGATCTACTCAAAGGATGAGAAGGAACATGAGGAACACTTGAGGCTTATGTTGCAGAAATTGAGGGAGCATCAATTGTATGCCAAGTTTAGCAAGTGCCAGTTTTGGTTGAAAGAGGTGCCATTTTTGGGTCATATCATCTCAGGAGGAGGAGTATCGGTTGACCCTGGTAAAGTGAGGGATGTGTTGAAGTGGGAGCCGCCACAAAACGTAAAGGAAATAAGGAGTTTTCTCGGGATGGCTGGATATTACTGTAGATTCATCAAGGACTTCTCCACAATAGCCAAGCCTATGACCGAATTACTCATGAAATGGAAGGCATTCCGATGGACTCAAGCTTGTCAGGATAGCTTTGAGGAGTTAAAGAAGAGGTTAACAATAGCCCCAGTTTTGGTATTGCCGGATGTAAGCAAGAGTTTTGATATTTATTATGACGCATCAAGGCAAGGACTCGGATGCGTGCTTATGCAAGAAGGTCAAGTGGTCGCCTATGCGTCCAGACAATTGAAGAAACATGAGCAGAATTACCCAACACATGATTTAGAACTTGCAGCCGTGGTACATGCATTGAAGATTTGGAGACACTATATTCTTGGACATAGGTGTGAAATTTACACGGATCATAAGAGTTTGAAGTATATTTTCACACAAACAGATCTGAACTTGAGGCAACGAAGATGGTTGGAGCTCATCAAAGATTATGATTTGGGGATCAACTATCATCCGGGAAAAGCCAATGTAGTGGCCGATGCTTTGAGTAGAAAAAGAGTAAGTCATCAACTCACGGTTCGAGAGTTACCATTCGAGTTATGTAAGGAGTTTGAACGGTTGAACCTCGGGTTTGTAAATGAGATGGAGATGATGGAGTTAAACCCAACCTTGGAGCAAGAAATTCAAGAAGCACAAACCACGGATGAGGAGATCAAGGAAATCAAGGAAAGGACCGAAGAAGGGAGAGAATTCAGATTTGATGAAGACGAACATGGTACCTTATGGCTTGGAAAGAGAATCGTTGTGCCTAATGTGAAGCATATTCGGGAGACAATATTAAAGGAGGCACATGACTCACCTTACTCAATTCATCCTGGCTGTACGAAGATGTACAAGGACTTAAAGACATGCTATTGGTGGGCCAGCATGAAAAAGGACATAGCCGAATATGTTGCACTTTGTGATGTGTGCCGACGAGTCAAGGCGGAACATCAAAGGCCAGCCGGATTATTGCAACCGTTGAAGATTACGGAATGGAAGTGGGAAGAAAATGGAATGGACTTCATAGTTGGATTACCACGTACTCAGTCCAGGTATGACTCAATTTGTGTAATTGTGGATCACTTAACCAAGTTAGCTCATTTTGTCCCTGTGAATACCAAGTATACAGCTGCACGTTTGGCCGAAATATACATGGAGCATATTGTGTGTCAACACGGAGTACCTAAGAAGATAGTCTCGGATAGAGGTTCTCAATTTACCTCCTGATTTTGGCAAAAATTGCATGAAGCTTTGGGAACGAGGTTGAATTTTAGTTCAGCATATCATCCTCAAACGGACGGACAAACCGAGAGGACAAATAAGATTTTGGAGGACATGTTAAGAGCTTGTGCTTTAAAGCATGGGAAAAGTTGGGACAAAAGCTTGCCATACGCGGAGTTCTCATACAACAATAGTTACCAAGCAAGTTTGAAAATGTCACCATATGAAGCGCTTTATGGGAGGAAGTGTAGGACACCTTTATTCTGGAATGAGGCAGGAGAAACTCAAGTATTTAGTCCGGATGTGTTGCAAGAAGCCGAAAAGCAAGTCCAGATAATACGGGAAAACTTAAAGACTGCCCAGTCTCGACAGAAAGGTTATGCTGATAATAGGCGAAGGAGTTTGACTTTTGAAGTTGGAGATTTTGTATACCTCAAAGTGTCACCTATCCTAGGTCAGCGCCGGTTTAACGTCAAAGGAAAACTAGCACCTCGCTATATCGGGCCATTTAAGATTCTGGACAAGCGAGGAGAGGTAGCTTATCGACTTGAGCTGCCGGCGTATCTCTCCGATGTACACGACGTGTTTCACGTATCTCAACTCAAGAAGTGTCTGAGGGTGCCGGAAGAACAAGTGCCGATGGACGAGTTAGAACTTCAAGAGGATTTGTCCTATGTCGAGCAACCTATCAAAATTTAGGACATGAAGGAAAGGGTCACAAGAAATAAGAGGATCCGTTGGTGTAAAGTGCAATGGAAGCACCATACAGAAGCCGAAGCTACATGGGAACGTGAAGAAGACCTGAAGGCAGAATTCCCTCACCTTTTCTCCACGCTATCGAATCTCGAGGGCGAGATTCACATTAAGGGGGGTAGGTTTGTAACACCCTCAATTTTCGCATCATGCATTGCATACATGATCATGCATTAAATATTAATAGAATAAAAGAAAAATGATAAACCATACACATATGGTGTAGCAAAAAGAAGAAATAGAAAATAATAATTATAGCCTAAAACATGTATTAGGGAATAAATATAAAATAATAATAATATATAAAAAGAAATATATATAATAAATTATATAATAATAAATATATATATAATAATAAATAAATAAAATGAATAAGATAAATAAAATATATAATAATAATAATATAAAAAAAGAAAAGGGGCCACTGCCGGCCAGGCCAAACCGGCCCCGCCGCAGCGCCCCGGCCCTGACAACCGTACGCGCGACTCCTGCGCTCCACTAGGCCCCGGCCTCCTGCACCTCGCCCGCGCCGGACCGCACCCGACGCGCGCCCTGGGCCCCACACGCGCCCGACTCCCGGACGAGCCCTGACCGCGCGCCTGCCGCAATCCCGCGCGCGACTCGCGTCGCCCCGCTGGACCCCACCCCGCTCGCCGACGCACGCGCCCGCCCCGGCCGACCCCGACGCTCGAACGAGTCCCGAACCGACTCGGTTCCCTGGATCGACCGCCGGCTATAAATACGTAAGTTCCGTAGGGTTTTTCCCGATCCCAGGAAACGCCGCCGCCATAGAAGAAAATCCGCCGGAACCAGAGACCAGAGGGCTGCGCCCAGGGAAGAAAAAGAAGAAAAGGGAGGGGAAGAAAAGGAAGAAAAAAAGAGGGGAAGAAGAGGAAGAAAAAGAGGAGGGTGCTGTCATCCGCCAGAGATCATCGTCGCCGTCATCGTGCCGCCGGAGGACCCTGCGCATCTACTTCGTCTACGCGTCACCTTCATCCCGCGATCTTCGAAGCCATCGCATCTACGGTAGGATTCGTTCCCGATGCGAATTTTAGCGACCATATTGAATCTAATAGACGTGAATTGATTTTTGTTGCATCGTCTTTTTATTTTCAGCAGCATTAATCCACTCTAAAACCACAGTAAACTTGTATGAACACGTATGAACTAGTTGCATCTAGTTAATAAACAACCGTAGTTAATCAATTATTGTACATTGCATGCATGCATGTCATCGCATGTTGATTAGTATGTATGCATTGTGTTGATTTGTATGTATATTCTTGTATGTGTGATCACGAGTAGAGGGAAGTGCTCAAGAGATCGTGTACGAGGATTTTCAGAATCAAGACGTCGAAGCGCTTGAGCAACCCTATCCGCCGGAGCAAGGCAAGTGTCCTTGAAGCATATTGATCCTGTTTTAAAATAAATGTTTTGTTTGCAAAACTGCATGCTTGTGTCAATTTGATGGGAATCCTATGGTAGGAAGTTTACTATACTTGCTAAACCACCCTTGTCACCTGGAATATATGGTAGAGAGTTGGGAAGGGTTTTTACCTTTTTGCTTCGCTTAATTAATTGAGATGGGAAAACAACACTACACATTTAATTATGCATCAATGATATTCTGGTTAATGTGAACTGGTCAATACGATGGGTGATCTAAGCAAGCCTGGTATGTGGATGGGTTGGATGTTATGGTGGTTTGCTTGCTTTAGATCTAAGGACCGATTCATGCGAGAATAAGCCAGAACTACAGTGCCACCACGAGGCCAAGTATGGGTGCGGCGTAGCAGATTAATTAGGGTTTTGCTGGTGCTATTTGGACCATTGTGGATGCTCGAGGAAGGGGTAGTCGGATTGGGTTTGTTGATGATTGGTGGGACTAACCTGGGATCCGAATGGCTCAAGAGGGGGCCCTTGGTTGAAGATGTGCTCTGCGGGAGACATCACCACCGGTGAAACCTCTATGGGGTCTAAATAGAGTAGTAATCGCTTTGTAAAGGCTATTTTGTGATCTCTTGGCCACACACCAACGGAAGTGTGTAATATGACTGACGGGTCATGGGCATAAGGGAGATTCTTAGTCGCCGAAAGGTGATGAAATCACGAACACATGGGTAAAGAGGTACAAACTCTGCAGAGTATTAAAACTATCATGATAGTCGTGCTCCCGGTTATGAGCACCTGGACAACTTCCATGATTAGAGGGAATTTGGTATTGGAATGGTTATGGTTTGGTAATGGTTATGGATGGTTATGGATTAATCTCTAGTATTGAATATGGTTATTGACGATGGTGAAATCTGGACTTATTGATGATGGTAATGAATTCAGTTTGGTATTATGGTATTACTCGTGATTATGATGGGATTACTTCACATACATATAATATATTGCTTTTCAAATGTCTTACTGTACTTTTCAGCACTTTGCCATTATTATTGTCGTCATTTGAATCAGCCCCATGTCATACTTTCCACACTTGCTGAGTACGACATGTACTCACTCTTGCAATCCCCCCCAACAGTTGCAGGTCAGAATTGTGAGTTTAATGGCGATAATGCGGAGTTCTAGGTCGTGTCTACCGTCAGCTTTGCCTGTGGTTTTGCATGGAGCTACGCCATCCCTTATGCTTAATTGCTTAGTTGCTTAATTAGTTTATTTCCACTGCATTAGTTGAACTTGTCATTAATATTCATTAGAGCTTGTATTCAAGAATAATATGGTGTGTGTAATAAAATTTGATAATTAATCTTGTTCTGTGGTAATTTTCTGTATACTCTTTTGTGATTGCACTCGTGTATGTGTGTTGAACATCTTGGGCACACATATGTGTTAGCTTGGTTCAGTTTCCGGAACCGGGCGTCACATGTTACAACTTTTTAATTCATGATTTGTGCAAATTTTGACTATAAGTTTCTGGAATTATGGGTTCAAATCAGCCACTTTCAAAGAAGTTTCTTTTGAAATTTTCCAGAAAATCTGTCAAATTTTCAGGGACATATCTCTTAAACCAGCTTTGATATGGGTGCTAATAAATATTTTCTAAGAAAGGTATTGAAGTTAATTGTATCTTTGTTATTCACCTCCAGACATGATTTTGCATCTACATGAATTAAAATCCGATTTTATCCAATTTGGTCAGTTTAGACAGCAGAGTGAGCAGTGAACCAGATTTAAAAGTTTATTGTCATTTAACATTGGTTTCACTTTCATGATTATTTGAACATATATATATGTTGTTAATGAACGTTGTGCTGTTGATTTGAGTATTTTAAAATTCAAATATCTCTTCCATATATGATGAATGTGGCGTCCCAATTTGATAACGGATGGGTGTACTCGACGTGCATCCACCATCCCAGACTCCTGTTGATGTTCTAGCAATTGCTCCCGAATTTTGGATATGAGAAGCTGCCAAACTATTGGGGAAAAAAGAAACATGATCACGGGATTATTATCATGAAAAGTATACCTGGATGTCCAGCAGGACCCAAACATCTCAGATGCATTATTCCATTCACTGTCATAGTGTCAGGACCGCGTTTGGAGAATACGTGGTCCATGACAGCTTGTGCGACCATCACTCGATTTTGCAAAGTGCATTATAAAGAGATGGCAGGGACACCGTTAACTCTATTTCCGTTCATCAGTTTGTCTGCTTTTGCATGGCAGCAGCGAATGGTCAAGTTGTATCAACCATTTGTCGATACGATTACGAGTACTATTGGCTCCTATGCCTCTTCATCTCACATGGTGATTGATGTGCAAGGTGACATACAGCAAGGCAGTACACTTGGCAATATAATATGGTAAGATTCCTACATGTGGAATTTTCGTACAACTGGGCAGTACAGTTAGGAACAAAATTTTGTACATTCGAGATAGTTTATGTTTTCAAACCCAATGCTCCCATTGATCTTCTGCCTCTCCCTTTGAAGGAATGTGAGAAATTTGATGCAAGTAAGCATGCTGAATTTGACTAGAAAATTCATCTTTATGTGCAGCCAAACATAGAGAAAAAATCACAAAGATCTATGGGAGGTGTGCCAACAAGGGTCACAATAAAGTAGAATTTGAAACATGGGACTCGGTTTCGGTGCATTTACACAAGAAACGGTTTCTCGAGCAACAAAAGTCCAAATTGCCTTCGTTAGCCGATGGACCATTCAAAGTACATCAAAAGATCAATGATAATGCAGGGACATCACTTCCAATTATGTAGTTATTGATTAATCTCTCATTACTATAGAGTGCACCACTTGCCTTGGTGAAAAAGGAGATAGTTATTACATGTAAAAGAAGTAAAAACGGTTCACCTCCTCTCACCCTGTTGCTCATAAATGGCAAACTCTTCTCTCGCCAACCTCAATGATTCAATGGCCAACTTCGTGGTGTATCCTACTCGCTTCATTCCTCAAATCTAGTTCAATGTTGATGATGGTGGGGAGGACAGAGTTTCAAGGACATTGATTCATCTGCAAGGGGGGTTGACATTGCTCAATGAGGAGTATGTTATAGTAGTGGATGCTGATGAGATCCTGGGTAAAAATGATGGCAACATCAATATTGAACATGTTCATCAACATTTTATCGATGAACTCAACTTGACTGTTAGGTACAGTTCCATCACACCACTAGGAATAGTGATATTCTATCTCGATAGTAGTTTCCAAAGAGATGCCATTCTTCTACCTAACCCTCTTGAGGTTGCTCATATTAGAGTCAGGTTTGAGAGACATGACTAACACATTAACCTATGGGAAAGAAAATTTTCCCACGTTGTTTGGATTATGACTAGGCTTCCCGCTGGTTTACATGACACAGGAATGCATTGTCTTCGTGGTTCCTCAATTGCGAGGTTGATCCTTCGGCAGAATAATCCTAGTGCCCTTGGGTTTGTTTTAGCAAATCTATTTTATGTAAGGTGGTCCGAGGGCTTGTTGGTATGTGCTAAACTCACCTTTCAGATTTTTGAATGTAAACATTGATACTAATGATGAATAAACCATGTCGGTTTATGTTGGTTGGATGTTTCAAATTTAAATCTAGGATCATCTCCTACTTCATCCACCTTCCTCCCTTTTCCACTATTGCCCATGTCATGTCATGTCATGTCATGTCATGTCATGAGAACTGGAAACAAATGGAAGTTTCATGTCAGCTTAACATTGAAACAAAGAATGTCTAGGTTGATGCAAGTAATGAACAAAGAAAGTTTTGGATCAACCTCATGGAGACAAAAACATAACTGAATAAATCATATCAAAAAACTGAAAAGTTAAAAACAACATTCAAGTTAAGCGATAGTTTGAAGAACAAGGAGAAGGTTCTCTCCAGGACCTGAAGGAAAAGTTTCGAGTAAAAGGCATTCCAATTAAAAGGTTCAATATCTGAATGAAAGATTCATCTCTAATATAAGTTCACTTCAAGGAAATCTAAAAATATTTAATGATAGTGCAGACGTTTGCCATGGAAAAAATAAGTTCACTTCAACGTTTGCCATGGAAAAAATGGTTTGGTGATAGTGCAGACGCAGAATGCTCATTATTTCCTACCTAGTACTATGGTCATGGTGCAAGAGGGTTCGGGCACTGTGGGTGGCATCTCACCGGGGCACAAAAGATCTTATAAAGGAAGAGCAACTCCAGGGACCTTAGATTGGGTGGGAAGGAACAAAGTTGCCAGCCAGAGGTAATGAAAGGATTCAATGAGAGAAAATGACGAAAAACTAAACCGTAGCAAAACACCAATTAGAAAATATAAAATGTTTAATTTTTCTAATTCTGTTGTTGTTCACAATTTTGGGCTTCACTATATGGTAGGCTTCTACTTTTCTATTATGACTTGCTTGGGCAAGCATACGATGAGACTAGGGAAAACTAGGGTGAACATTATGAACATAAGTATGGAAGGTACAAGACTGTATATACTGTAGAAAATGGGTTGCCCTTGAGTGTTTCCTTGCCCTAATCAGCAAAACTACTATTTTGGTGCATCACCATTGTTTTACACATCCAGGAGGGTTATGTCTCAAAAATATAGTTGGGTATGACAGTCCCTACACATTGACATATCAACAAACTACCATTTGTAGATGATTGGATCTCACAATACCTTTTCTTTTGGCTGTCATAATCTGTAGAGCTGGTGTCTGAAAAGGTAAGCTTCTGACATTCCCTGTAGAAATTCAAATCTTGGAGTACGTGTAGGTGAAAGGTACATTGATGCCTTTGCATTTCTGAATAGTTCTGTGAGCCTTAGGATTGACAAAATTGAATAAGAAGGTGGACTGAATCAGGTACAAAATGAGTATGAGAAATAATGTGTTATTGGATATAAAGATGAACGATTGATAGATGATCATCTGTTTATCTCTATCATTTTTAGCTCTTGATGCCAAAGATAAAGGTACATATTGTTTTAGATAACTTGTGTTGTCTCATCATTTACCATTCATAATTCCAGTTTACAATAGAAACAATCATTTGTACTTCCTCAAATTGGTTCAAAAGTATTGTAAGGATCAGTTCTAAACATCCGCGGTTGCATGGCCACTGCGACATGAAGAACAAGTATAGAAAGTTCGTGTCAATAAACATTCTTAGCTGAAAACAGTACTGAAACAAGGCACACTTTCTACACCAGTTCCAGCTTAGAAATGGTATATATATAAGCATATATCAGAATTTGTCCTCAACTGGAACTGGTACTCACAATAAGCATACTATCCGTGTCTGGTGTTGCTACAAATGTACATAAAGAAATATTCTGTAATAGTTCCAGTCGTGCACTGGTACATTTATTTTATGAAGATAAATTTTGTCTCATTGGTTCTTGAGGAGATGCAAGCAGGGATATCACTTCAACATTTCCAGATTTTTATTGATCTTCAATAACTTTAGAGGGCACAAATTGCCTCGGCAAGCCGGAGATAGTTACTATAAGTACAAGAAGTACAAACAGTTCACCTCCTCTCACCCTTTTTCTCCCAACTTGCAAAACTCCTCTCTTGCCAACTCCAAAGATTCAAGGGCCAATTGTCTAGTTGATCCTACTCACTTCATTCCTCACATCTAGTTCAACATTGAAGATTGTGGGGAGGATAGAGTTTTATGGACATTTGTTCACTGCCACATGGGAGACAACACATCCGAATGAGGAGTATGTTGTAGCAGCGGATTCTCAAGGGATCCTGATCAACATGTTCATCAACACTTGATCGATGAACTCAACTTGATACTCAGGTTTGCTTCCCTTACATTATTAGGAATATTGATAATTGGTCTGGACAGTAGTTTCCAAAAAACTACCTTTCTTCTAGCTGACCCGCTTGAGTTTGTTTGTATGAGAGTCGGGTTTGTGAAATATGACTAATGTATTAACCTATTGAAAGAAACTTCTCTCGCGTGGTTTGGATAATGGTATTGCCTTCCCGCTATAGTACATGACAAGGGAGAACCCTTAGCTTCCTATAAAAAACAACAGAAACTGTAATATGATGAATGAACCACTATCTTCAAATATCAATGTCTTCAATCATGTCATCATTATGTCTTATAACTGTAAACGTGTAACATGCAGAACCTTGACTTCATGCAATGTGACCTTCTCCCTAACAAATAAAACTGAAGTTAATTATGCTTCATGCATTGATGTTGAACTGGGTTGTAAGTGAGGTAAACCGTGGAGACATTTTCAAAGTATATTATGGTTAGCATTGGATATTGGAACCTGAAGCTCTTGAAGAAGATGGATTAACCAACAACATTTGGTGGTAGTGAGAGTGCATCTAGGCATCCCTTGTGGGTTTTGGTTGATTTATGACAAACAAATGAGCTCCTAATCAAATTGTTGAGATGAGCGCAGGTTTTAATGAAACTACGATGAAAGCGCAAAAAAGAAAGGAGAATGAGGATCTATATGGAAAATAGATCAAGAGCTGAATAGATTAGATCACTGTGTATGGAGTGTGTTGGAGAAACACACCCCAAGAGCTGAAGCACAAAAAACTCATTTACTGCACAAATTTACACAGGTTCGGACTAGTCCGATATACCCCGGACTAGTTCGATAGACCCTCTGTTCAAAATCGGACAAGTCCTCTCAGTGCAGACTTGTCTACACAGTCCAGGTTTACATACCACGGACTAGTCCGATATTACCACGGACTAGTCTGATATCTTTCTGACTAAAATCGGACTAGTCCTCCCAGTGCGGACTAGTCCTCAACATTTCACAACTGTGCACGACAATGGACAATTCCGATAATATACGGACTAGTCCGATAACCTCTATGACTAAAATCGAACAAGTCCTCCAAATGAGGACTTGTCCCCAATTCACTAAGGGGTTCACCACAGCTGGACTAGTACGTTAAAAACCGGACTAGTTCAAACTTTTCCAGATCCTAAATCGGACTAGTCCGCCCTAAGTCGGACAAGTCCGATATTCTTGAGAACTTAGGTTTTACTACGCGTCGCACACCTGACTTGTCCAGACCCCACCACAGACTAGTCCGGACTCTCGAAACCCTAACCGTAACTTTTGGAAACACCCTATAAATAGATGTGCACGACCCTACTTTCAACCCTCTCGACTCCCAACCCCCCAAGAGCTTAGAAAACACATCTCTCCAGGCAATCGAAAGCAAGAAAGAAAAAATCCTTGAAGATTCACTTTGGATCAAAAGAGAGACACAATTCCACGCATTTGAGCTCTTGGGTTTGATTCTCTAACACACTCCTGTTGATTCATTGTTGATCTTAAGAGTGTGTTCTTGGTGGTGTTTGATTTGTAATCTTCGGGAGGCCTCAACTTGTGAGAAGGCCCCTTGAACTTGGTGATTTACCCTTGTGATAGTGGATGATAATAGGCCTTCATGGTGATTCGACGAGGTTAGGGTCAGTGAAGACCCGATCCTTTCGTGGGCTCCTCAACGTGGACGTAGGTTTCCTTAGTGGGAATCGAACCACGAGATAAAATCTTGTGTCAAACTTGTTCTTAAGTTTTTCATATCATATTCTAGGGTTTACTTGATCTTGTCCATCTTATGTTAAAACATAGAAATCAAAGTCAGTTTGTGCTACACTTAATTTCATTGACTCAATACTTTCAATTTACATAGTATATTCCACTGCGTACTATGCTTCTATTGAAACCATTGATCTAACTTGATCAATTTAATCCGCACGCACTGGACTAGTCCGATTTCTCGCTATTTAATCAAGTTGCTAAGTGTTGCAGGTTCCGACTAAAATTCAAAAAAGGCCTATTCACCCCCCCTCTAGGGCACATTCAATTGGTATCGGAGCATGACTCTTCGCAAGAGACTAATCGCTCGAAGAGAACATGTCGGACATGAAGGATGTGCACAAGAGTGTCAACCAAGAGAAGGTTGAAGATGAAAAAAGCTCAAAAATTGGAGAAGCTCCTCGACGCCATTCATGACTTCGAGGATGACGATCAGGAGACGCTCGAACTCAAGGTGCTCCTAAGGTAGAAAGCCCTCTCCAAAGGGAAAGTGAAGATCGAGGACAAGAAGAAGGGGAGTAGTCACGCCGACTACTCCTGATATCCTTTTAACTACGATCGTTTAAATTCTAACAATAGCCATTATTTGTCTATTCCTCTAGGAAAAGCCCCACACTTTGATGGCAACTATTACTCAATGTGGAGGTAAAATATGAAAATGCACTTAATCTCACTCAATCCTAGCTTGTGGCATATTGTGTGTATAGGAATAGATATCTCGGACGACGATGAAGAACTTACACCAAGCCAAGAGCAAGCAATTCATCGGAATGCTCAAACTGCAGTAGTCATCACATCTTCACTAAGTCAGGACGAGTTCACCAAGATGGATGGACTCAAGATTGCAAAGGAAATCTTGGACACATTACAAACTGTGCATGAAGGCGATCGTCATGTGCGAGAGGTGAAGATCAAAATGATTGAAGGCGAATTGGGAAGATTCACCATAAAAGAAGATGAGTCACCACAAGACATTTATAATCGGTTAAAGACTCTCATCAACAAGGTTCAAGCATAAGGAAGTAAGAAGTGGAATGATCACGAGGTAGTGAAGCTCATCCTTAGAGCTTTCATGCCTCTCAATGTTACCCTATGCTCGATGATTAGAGAAAGCCCCGTGTATAAGAAAATGACCCCGAACTAACTACTTGGCAAGATCATCAACTTTGAGATGATGGAGAAGCAAGCTAAACATGTAAAGTATATTTTCGACCTTACCTCGGCAAAGAAGAAAGGGGTCACCCTGAAATCCACTTGCAAGCCCTTGTCAAAAGAAGCTCGAGAAGCTCAACAAGAAGAGGACAGCAATGACGAGAGCAGCAATATTGACGAAGAGGACATGATCCCCTTTATGAAGAGATTCAAGAAAATGATGAAGAGAAGAAAAGGGGGCAAATCAAGTGAAGGAAAACACAAAGAAAAATCGTGACCGAAGTTGAGGCAGGTGTGCTATAACTGTGGTGAATATGACCACTTCATAGTTGATTGCCCGTATGAAGAAAACGAGAAGGAGATCAAGAAAACAAATCCTCGACTTATTAAATTCTTCAAGAAGAAGAAGCAAGTTGGACAAGCGCACCTAGGAAATGAGTGGGACTCAAACGATGATTCCTCCTCCGAAGATGGCTAGCATCACCATCGAGAAAACAAATAAGAAGTCCACTCTCTTCCCAACTCTCGGCGCATGGAAGGGCAAGGACACTTGCATCATGGCGAAGGAAGGTAAGAGAAAGGTAACAAAAAAATCAACCTCTTCGCGTTGCTTTGATAGTGATAGTGACAAATATAGTGATGATGAGGATATGCTAGTTGGCTTAGACAAGAAAATGTTGCCAAAATGCAATTCTTGATGGATAAGCTTGTTGATAGGGAGGGGCTGATTGATCGTCAAGAAGATATGATCATCCTCCAAAAGGAGTAGTATCTCAAGATAAATGAGCTCCTTGAACTTGAAAAGGAGCAAAGCAAATCACATTAACTTGAGTTAGCTTCAAGCAAGGAAGCTTGTTTGAAGCTAAGCGACTCAAATGCAATCATTAAGGAAGAACTTGTTAACTTAACCAAAGTTAACAACGTCCTTGAAGTGCAAGTTGAGTCACTCAAACAAAGTGACCCTTCATCCTCTCCAAGCTCGACCTCTCAACCCCTCAAAACTGAAACTACTTCTACTTGTACATGTGGTAAAATTGACACTAGCATGAAAGACAAGTCAACCTCTACCAAGGAAAAACATCCTTCCCAAAGTGGCATATTTGACAAGGAGAAGGTCAAATATGCACGTAGTGCATACTTGGCCACAAGACCTCCTAATGTCAAATATGGCATTGGGTATTCCTACGATGAAAAGCAAAATGCTAGAAACCATAAGAATAACAAGGAGTGAATTGCCTTTGTGAGGGGAAACTCCTCTCAAGCTAGAAAGACTAATGATGTTAATAAATCCAAGATAGTTAACACAACATGGGAACAAGTCCGGTCCTTGTACGGACAAGTCCGGTTTCCCAGACTAGTTCTATTCATTAACAACAACTACTATTGTTTAGAACTTTCGATGCAACGTATGTTCTTATGAAAAGTTTTGGTAAAGTTTATGCTCATTATGTTGGGCCACGCCATAGGAACACCAAGTCCCATGTGTGGGTGCCAAAATCTCTTGTAACTAACCTCAAAGGACCCAAGCAAGCTTGGGTACCTAAAACCAAGGCATGATTTGGTTTTGCAGGCCTATTCCTCTGGTGGATCGAAATGGGTGCTAGACAGTGGATGCACCAACCATATGACTGGAGAAAGAATGATGTTCATTGATTATAAACAAAATGAGGATCAAAACGAGGGCATTTATTTTGGAGACAATAGTCATTGAAGGGTGCTCGATACTGGTAAAATTGCAATATCATTTCAACATACTCTTTCTCAAGTTTTACATGTCGATTGCTTAGATTATAACCTGTTGTGCATATCTCAATTATGTGACAAAGGTTATAATTGTTTGTTTACTAATGAGGGTGTGACCGTCACTAGAAGGAGTGATGACTTGATTGCATTCAAGGGTGTGTTGAAGGGAAAGCTTTATCTTGATGACTTCAACAAAGTTAAAGCCGAACTTGACACATGCTTGATTGCAAAGACCAACATCGGTTGGCTGTGGATAGACGGCTAGCACATGTTGGTATGAGGAATCTTCAAAAACTCCTTAAGAACGATCACATCCTAGGTTTAAAGGATGTCGTTTTTTAGAAAGACAGGCCATGTAGCGCGTGCCAAGCCAGGAAACAAGTAGGAGTACCTCATACGGTGAAGAACGTCATGACTACAACAAGACTGCTCGAGCTACTTCACATGGATTAATTCGGTCCAATTGCTTACATAAGCATCGGTGGTAACAAATATTGCTTCTTAATTGTTGATGACTTTTCGCGCTTCACTTGGGTTTTCTTTTTGTGTGATAAGATAGAAACTAAAGCAAACCTCAAGAAGTTCTTCAAGTGTGCCCAAAATGAGTTCTCATTGAAGATAAAGAACATACGAAGCGACAATGGCACGGAGTTCAAGAACACTCAAGTTGTGGAGTACCTAGACGAAGAAGGGATAAAGCATGAGTTTTCAGCACCTTATTCCCCTCAACAAAATGGGGTTGCCGAAATGAAGAATCGAACACTCATAGAGATGGCGATATCAATGCTCGATGAATACAAGACCTCGGATTGGTTTTGGGCGGAAGCGGTTAACACCACCTGCCACGCCATAAACCAGTTCTATCTTCATTGACTACTCAAGAAGACATCATATGAACTACTCACCGAGAAAAAGCTCCATGTCAAGCATTGAGAAGAATGGCGTTGGGCGATGTTCGACCACAACCGCCATCTCCAAATACAAATGAAGAAGATGAACCACGTGTGGGGGTAAACGATCAAGGGGGAGCTTCCACACAAGATCAACATCAAGACGACGAAGATGATCGACAAGTCAATGAGGACGACCATCTAGGGGGAGAAGAAGATGACCATGAAGATTCAACACCTCATGTACCACATCCAAGAGTACACCAATTCGTCTAGAAGGATCACCCAATCGACAACATAATCGGTGAAATCCAAAAGGGAGTAACAACTAGATCTCGCATAGCTAATTTCTGTGAACATTACTCCTTTGTATCCTCTTTGGAACGGCACAGGATTGAGGATGCATTGTAGGATCCGGATTGAGTGGTGGCGATGCAAGAAGAACATAACAACTTCAAACAGAACGAAGTGTGGGAACTAGTCGAAAGACCCAAGTTCAATGTCGTCGGCACCAAATGGGTCTTCCGCTACAAACAAGATAAACATGGGGTGGTGACAAGGAACAAGGCGCGACTTGTGGCCAAAATGTATTCACAAGTCGAAGGTTTGGATTTCGATGAGACCTTTGCTCCTGTAGATAGGCTTGAATATATTAGAATATTACTTGCATATGCTACTCACCATGATTTCAAGCTCTATCAAATGGATGTGAAAAGTGCCTTCCTCAACGAACCAATCAAAGAGGAGGTGTACGTGGAGCAACCCCCCATATTTGAAGATCAAGAGTTCCCCAACCACGTGTTTAAACTGCGTAAGGCTCTCTGTGGCCTCAAACAAGCTCCTAGAGCTTGGTATGAGTGCCTTAGAGATTTATTGATTGAAAATGGTTTTAAAATTAGCAAAGATGATTACACATTATTCACGAAGCATTTTGACAATGATCTCTTTGTTTGTCAAATATATGTCGATGATATCATTTTTGGTTCAACTAACAAATCTTTTTGTGAAGAATTTAGTAAGATTATGATAGATATGTTTGAAATGTCTATGATGGGAGAGCTGAAATACTTCTTGGGACTCCAAGTAAGGCAACACAAAGAGGGGATGTTCATAAGCCAAACCAAGTACACTCAAGACATACTCAACAAGTTTGGAATGGACAAGGCGAAGCCTATAAAGACTCCCATGGCAACAAATGGTCACTTGGATCTCAATGAAGATGGACCAAATGTCGATCAAAAGGTATATTGCTCCATGATTGGATCCCTACTTTACTTATGTGCATCTAGGCCAAACATTATGTCGAGTGTATGATTTTGTGCAAGGTTTCAAGCCAACCCAAAAGAGTGTCATTTGACAGCCGTAAAGAGAATCTTGCGTTATTTAGTTCATACGCCCAACCTAGGCCTTTGGTATAAAGGTTCCAATTTCAATCTCATTGGATACTCCGATGCAGATTATGTCGGATGCAAAGTAGATAGAAAAAGCACCTCCGGAACATGCCAATTTCTAGATAGATCCCTATATTCTTGGTGCTCCAAGAAACAAAACTCCATTGCCTTATCCACGGCCGAAGCGGAGTATGTTGCAGCCGGGAGTTGTTGTGCACTACTCCTTTGTATGCGACCAACTCTAAGGGATTACAGTTACAATATGAGCCGTATTCCACTCCTTTGGGATAATGAGAGTGCTATTAAGATTGCCCATAATCCCATTGAGCACTCTAAGACCAAACACATAGACATACAACACAACTTTTTGAGAGACCACTCAATGAAAGGAGACATAGCCATTTCCCATGTCAACACAAAAAATCAACTAGCTGACATATTCACCAAGCCACTTGATGAAAAATGCTTTTGCAAGCTCCGAAATAAACTAAATATCCTTGATGCTCGAAATGTGGCTTGAAAACTTGCGTACCTATATTGCTTCTTCATGATATGTTGATTGTGTTGCGAAAATCATCTCTCTCAATTTTCTCCAAAAAATAATTTCAACTACTTGATCTTGATGGATTATGGTCATTGCTTGATTGTTGTATGCTTATTGATCATAGTCATCAAGATTACTTGATTGTTTTGGACCCCATTTCCTCTTTAAGAACCTTTGAATATATACGAATGGGGTAATTATATCTGTTCTGGTGACCACGGGCTAGTTTGTGGTTATCCGGACTAATCCGCACACTGTAGACTAGTCCGCATAGGTCCGGTAGACCACGGACTAGTCCGATTTTTTGACTCCATAACCCTAGCCACCGCCATAACCTGATATCCTTCATCCTCACAACTCAGCTTACACTCTCTCTCCTCGCCCGTGTATAGGGATTGAAGACCACGGACTTGTGTGCACCTTCAACCCCTCCATCTCTAAGAATCAAGGAATTTCAGTAAAATTTTCTCCCAAACCGTAGAAATCGTGATTTTTTTGTTGTTGACCAGATAGCTTAGTTCCTTCCCGTTAATACATGCCTCCATGCTGTATTACATTTACCTTGAACCAGTTTTGCATTGGGAATCACCATTTGTCGTCTAGATAGGGTTTGAGGTCATGAACAACGGACTAGTCCGGTCCATGTACGAACAAGTCCGGTCCCCAAGACTAGTCCAGACCTGTACAATGGACAAGTCCGATTTTTAACTAAACTCAACCCTAATTTCTCATTCCTCAATGCACTTAGTTGCCATAAATTCTCATCCATACATTGTGTAATCCATTCTCAGGACAATGTCGAGCTCCCATGACGAAATCTCTAATTATGAGGCCGAGTTGGACCAAGACTCATTTATTCGGTCCTCGACGGGCCAAGGGAAGAAGTAGCAAGAGCGTCCCTCAGAGCCCGTACCTTCTACACCTCAAGTGCAACGCAAAGTGCTAGCCATGAAGCCCGCGTCCAAGGTCAAGGATGCAGTTGGCTCTCTCGCCAAGCTAAGGGCAAAGGGAAAGGGATAGCCTCGGGCCCAATTGGACCCCTCGAGATGAATGATCCGAGGAATGGGAACATAGATCCCTATGAGGAGAAGTTCAACGGCAAGGGAAGCGATACGACTTCCAAGCTCAGATTTGTGGATTGCTACAGCTGACCCAAGAAGGCAGCTGATGCCAGGTTTTGGAGCAATTTTCATGCAGATTTCTACAGCTCGGTGTACCTCACCATGAAGACCCCAGTAGTCCGCAACCAGTGGATTGACTGGGATCATTTTGAAAGAAAGAGCTGTGGTGCATTTGATCAGGTGGTGGATGATGCAACTAGGCATGGACTGAAAGACCTGTTTGCCTTCGGATTTAACTAGAACGATGAGATCCATGCTCAGTTATATGCCACATGCTTCTTTGCTAGTGATGAGGAGGAGAGAGTGACTTGGATGACACATGGATCCAAGTACACTATCACTTATGATGATTTTGCAAGACTCCTTCAGCTACAAGACCGACAACAATGAGTTGACTATCCACAACATCGGTGTCTTGGGAAAAGATAAGATGGACTTCCTCTATGACACCAGCCTGAAGTACAACACCCCCTCGACCAAGAACATAAAGCCCTTCTTCATGGTTCTCAACGGGGTGTTGAGGAAGACAATAGAACCAAAAGGTGGGGATGCAGGAAGTGTCCAAGGTTACTAGAGGACCTTGATGAAGGTAATAAGCCAGAACAGAAAGTTTGATATCTTTGACTATATCTGGAATGATATGGTCAACATCTCCTGCACGCCGAACAGATCCTGTGGCTATGCCCCCTACTCGATGTTCATGATTGAGAAGGTCACAGCGATCGAGTTCAAAAAGGATGTGAAGCACACTCCTTTGAGGCCCCAGGAGCCTCCCCAAGCCACCGTCCAAGCTGCTTCATCTCTAGTGTCTAGTGAAGAGGCACCAAGAAGAGCTCGTGGAGATGAGAGGACAGCTCCCACCACTAGGAACCCTCCCCAAAAAGGGTCTCATAGTGGAATCTTGAAGTACTTGGCAGCCATCTATGGCTCATGCATGAAGGATGAAGTGAATATTCACAAGCTGAAAAAGGGGAGGAAGGCAGATATGATATATGTCAAAGAAAATGTCAAGCTTATTTGCCAGAAGCTGGAGATCGAGCCCAATGGATTCCCTATCATCTCTGAAGATTTGGCCTCTAATTTCACTAAGCTTGGACCTTTGACTCCTTCTGAGCTTGCTTACTTTGTCATTGGGGGCACTTCGAGTGGATCTGCTCCTCCTCCTCCTCCTACCCATCATGAAGATGAAGATGAAGACGAGGAAAGGACTGACAACGAGGAATGAGCCACTAGATCCCTCCTCTCCTTCTTTTTGGTGTCTTGATGCCAAAGGGGGAGAGATTGAGGGGAAGTCACTAGATCCTAGCTATAGGTTGAGAGATGAGAGCTTCATTTATGTATCTCTTTATGTCTCTTTTGGGCTGTAAAACTTTAATTCCGTTATCTCTACTTTTAGAATTGTGGTGTGATGGAATGACTATGTTTATGCTCCTATTATGAAATTTGTGGTGATGGTTTAAGATAATCTGTGATCTTGCTTTGAATTGACATATATGATTGATATTAGTATTTCCATGTCAATAATTTCATTCTCATCACGATTATTGCTCACGCTCACTTAGTTTTACACCCCACCATAACGAGTGCACATATGACCTATGTTTTCATTGTTTAACTTATACCAAACTCATACGTTCACACTTTACGAAAATTTTGTATTTTTATCATATTTTGTGAAATCTCAATTGGTTGTCATCAATCACTAAAAAGGCGAAGATTGAAAGTGCATATAGGCATCCCTTGTGGGTTTTGGTTGATTTATGACAACAAAATAAGATCCTAACCAAATTGTTGAGATGAGCGTAGTGAAGAAACTATGAAGAAAGCGCAAAAAGAAAGGAAAATGAGGATCTATATGGAAAAGAGCTCAAGATCTGAATAGATTAGATCAGTGTGTATGGAGTGTGTTAGAGAAACACACCCCAAGAGCTCAAGCACAAGAAAACTCATTCACTGCACAAATTTACACAGGTCCGGACTAGTCCGATATACCCCGGACTAGTCCGATAGACCCTCTGTTCAAAATCGGACAAGTCCTCCCACTGCAGAGTGTCTGCACAATCCAGGTTTACACAGACCAGACTAGTCCGATATCACCATGGACTAGTCCGATATCTTTCTGACTAAAATCGGGCTAGTCCTCCCAAGTGCGGACTAGTCCTCAACACTTCAAACCTTTGCACGACATCGGACAAGTCTGATAATATCCGAACTAGTTCGATAACCTCTCTAACTAAAATCGGACAAGTCCTCCAAATGCGGACTTGTCCCCAATTCAATAAGGGGTTCACCACAATCGGACTAGTCCGTTAAAAACCGGAATAGTCCGAACTTTCCAGAGCCTAAATCGGACTAGTCCGCCCTAAGCCGGACAAGTCTGATATTCCTGGGAACTTAGGGTTTACTACGCGCCGCACACTGGACTAGTCTGAACTCAACCACATACTAGTCCGGACTCTCGAAACCCTAATGGTAACTTTTGGAAACACTCTTTAAATAGATGTGCATGGCCCTACTTTCAACCCTGTCGACTCCCAGCGCTGTCACACCCTCCAAGAGCTTAGAAAACACATCTCTCCACACAATCCAATGCAAGAAAGATCAAATACTTGAGGATTCACTTTGGAGCAAAGGAGAGACACGATTACACACATTTGAGCTCTTGGGTTTGATTCTCTAACACACACCTACTGTTTCATTGTTGATCTTAAGAGTGTGTTCTTGGTGGTGTTTGATTTGTAATCTTGGGGAGCCCTCAACTTGTGAGAAGGCCCCTTGAACATGGTGATTTACCCTTGTTATAGTGGAAGAGAATTGGCCTTGGTGGCAATTCGACGAGGTTAGGGTAAGTGAAGACTCGATCCTTATGTGGGCTCATCAACGTGGATGTAGGTTGCCTTTGTGGGAACCAAACAACAGGATAAAATCTTGTGTCAAACTTGTTCTTCAGTTTTTCATATCATATTATGGGGCTTACTTGATCTTTTCCATCTTACGTTAAAACATTGAAATCAAAGTTAGTTTGTGCTACACTTAATTTCATTGACTCAATAATTTCAATTTACATACTATATTCCACTGCGTACTGTGCTTGTATTGAAACCATTGATCTAACTTGATCAATCTAGTCCGCGTGCACCAGACTAGTCCGCACACTACCGGACTAGTCCGATTTCTCAGTATTTGATCATGTTGCTAAGTGTTGTAGGTTTCGACTGAAATTCAAAAAAGGCCTATCCCCCCCCTCTAGGCCACATTCAGTTAACATCTGGGACGTCCATGTATTCAGCTTCTACACTCAATCAACCAAATATTTCAGAGTTTTCAAGGAACAGACAATATCCTGAAGTTTCTGAATAAGCTGTTAAGTCCAAGTTTGGATGAACCTCAAGTTTGTAACTTATGATGGCCCTATTTGGCACAGCTTCTCCTGCAGCTTTTTCATAAAATAAGCTTAGGGTGTGCCAAATAGGAAAATTATGTAACAGCTTATTAGTTCAGTTGCTTCTCAGAATGAACTAAAAGCAGTACATAAGCAGAAGCTGCTTTCCATAAGATTTTCAAATAAACTGCTTTTGTAACAAGTTCCAGCTGTACCAAATAGGGCTGATATAAGTTTCCTTCGATTAAATGATGAATCCTCTTTACAACACACTAGTGAGTACAACAAGGCACATGCATGTGTAAGCAGAAATCTTGAACCACATATGCAATATCTGGCCTTGTGACACCACGTTCTGAAAAACGAACCAAGTGCAGTGTATGTGTGCCCAGATGTTCATCACACATACACATCAACTTCACAGATGATAATCAGAATTTAACCATAGTACGAATAATAAATATACCTTGATTCTATTGCAGTGGAAAATAATCTAGCATAGGCGACTCCAACTCCACAGGCAATCAACGGTGGTACCCACGCCTAGTACTCAATGACAACCTCCAAAATATTTCCTGTAGCTGAATTATCCTAGGATAAGAGTTAGGTTGAAAATATCATAAAATACTTCATAGAATTTATTCTGAATTTTCAACGTCTTTTAAATAATTTTCCTTAATGATTCACTATTTATTTGATCGAACTTGAAATTAATTACAATTAATTCAAAAGAAAAAATAATTATTTCAGAACATTAAGTATGCTAAAAATATTATTAATAACTTACTAGAATCTATTCTAAATTTTCTGGAATTTTTCTGGGTTTAATTTGATACTTTATGAATTAACTAGGCTTAATCTTATTTATTAAATCTGAAAAAAGATTGGATAATACTGAAAATAAAAAGTTTGGTCAAATCTATAATAACATATTGATCTTGTGTGATTTGAGATAATTTGGCGATGATTAATGGACGTATGAATAAATTTAACCCTACACATTGTGTAATTTTAGTATTAGATTAATTCTTGTCATTTAGATCTAAACCGTAAAGCTTACCGTGTGCGTGGCTAGTCTCGACGGTCGTGGAAGGGTCGCGACGTGGTGTGTGTCTCCGAGATCTAGGGTTTTGTTGACGAAGAAAACAATGGCATGACGTAGATGAAGGAGACGGCGATGACGTAGTGATTTCCCACGAAGAACTATGACGATGCCACGGTCACTGACGGAAACCGCAGTGCCTGCTTTTTCTTCTTTTCTTCCTTTTCTTTCCTTGCCGTAGCCTTCCTCTTTTGCTCGTGGCAGTAGGGTTTCTCTCTTTTTTTTTTCTACTGTGGCAGCGACTTGCGTACGTAGGTGTGGCTGCTACTCTCTCTACGTCGGCAGAGGCAAGCAGAACGAGGGTTGGGCGCCTTTATAGGCATAGGCGGACGCTAGGCCTATGGGATAAGTCCCGATAGGACTCGAATCATCTAATGGAGTCCCTGTCCCTTATGGCGCCAGGCACGCGCGCGAGCCCACCACTCGGCCACGAGCGCTAACGGTCGGTCCCGGTGGTTCTGGAAGGTTCCAAAAACTTCCTGAAGGTTCCAAAACTTCTGAAAAATTCCAAAAAACATCAAGAAACTTCCAAAAAGTGCAATTTTTTATTTTTTTATTTTTTGTCTTTCTTTATAGATTATATATATATTGTTTTCTTTACTTTTTTTCTCAACTTGGCATTGGCCAGAGATGCTTGGCCATGTTTCAGTTTTTTTTCGTTTCTATTTTCTATATTCCTGTTCATTCATAATCGTTATGTCAATTTATTTTTAGTATATTTATTTTGTTACTAATTTTTTAGCTTATTTATTTTGGTAATAAATTTTCAATACTTGAGGATGAATGCAAAATGCAAAATGAGATGCATATATTTATTTCTTTATAAAAAATAATTTCTTTCTATTATTTAATTCAAACTTCCTATTCAAATTTTATTTGCCAAAGTTTGAAAATCGGGATGTTACAATTCTACACCCCTTTAACATGGATCTCGCCCACGAGATTCGATTGGACTGGAGAAGATATTTTGAAATAAAACTATAGTTTCTTATTTAAATTTGCATTAGCCTAATTTTGAAAACTGAGGATGTTACAGGCCTCGTGAGAGTGAGATATTTAAGTATGTGTGTGATACTTTTGTAGAACGATGCATCACTTGAAGGAATTTCATCATTGCATGAGACCGTTTGCTTGGTCTCGACATATGTTGACAATGATTTGCATTTGAGCATACTAGCACGGTCAAGAGTGTATTCTGCATACTTAGTTTGTCTGAGAAAGAAACCATCTTTAGAGCGTTGGGCTTGAATACAAAGAAAGTGATGCAACGTTCCAAGGTACTTTATGGTAAACTTTTGATAAAGATGTTGACAAACTTTGTGAAGAAGCGATGTAGAGGAGGCTGTCACCATGATGTCTTCAGCGTAAATGAGAAGATATGCCATGTCAGTATCTTGGTCAAAACAAGCAAGGAAATATCAGAGCTGGTTGATTTGTACCCCATAGATAGAAGCTCAGCAACAATGGTTTGACAACAAGAACACATCACTTGCTTAAGACCGTATAAATACTTTGATAGCAAGCACAAATACTTAGGATGTTCTTTGTTGATGAAGCTTTGCATGTCGAAACAGTATATCCGCTCCGAGAGTTGGCGATATACAACTTTTTTTTTAGTAGATACCATCTTATCTCCACCTGGCAGTGTCATTCCCATCCACCCTACTATGGGTCACAAAAGCTCATATTCATTCGCAGTACTCCTCTACTGCGTCACATATAGCTCCTTCGTGTTCTCATATTGTATGAGATATGACCAAGACAAAGGATTTTCTAAGATGCTCCTTTCTCTACAGTGCATTCGAACTAGCCCCAAATCATATCAGGCTGATATAATTAATTAATTTTTATTGATGTTAGATATTTCAATTGTTGAAAAAGTTATATAAAAGTAGTATTATTTAATCAATAAATTTAATGCAGGCGTTTTATTTTTGAAACATAATTATTCAAATGTTACCATACAATTCATAAAAGATATTATGCTCCTACAGTAGGAAAAATTGTTTATATCCTAACATTTATTTGTATGTATCAAAGTGCAGTAGATAAATTTAGAAACAAGTAAAATGAATAAGTATTGCATGTCCCTGTCTAGGTGTGTCATCTTGGTACATGAATTTTTGTATTGTATTTCTAGGTTCATTAACCTGTTCATTTATATCACTTGGGTTCATGAATTTTTTCTTTACTGTAATAGCCATGGGACCATCGTAGTCCTGATAAATGCAACATCGCACATGTCACCATTCTCTCTCCTCCTCTCTCTCTGTCACTCACCCTCTCTTTGGAGCAACGTTACTGAGAGAAAATCATTGGCGTTGTTAAAATGTTCATGCACCTATAACTGTAGAGGAAAAAATAATTACCCAGTTGATGTTCATGGATCTAGAAATGCAAAAAAAAAAATTCTAGCCATGGAAGATATAGTTGGACAGGTTCATGTACCCCTGGTGCATTTTCCTCTTTAGAAATGTATCCAGTCATTCAATAATCATGCATTGAGACAATATCTATCAGATGGTAAATCAATGAAAAAATACATAGATTTAGTTACTATCTATAAATATCCATCAATATAGTCCTCCAAGAAAATCATCTAATGCTCCCCTCAATAGTCCATGAAGAAAATCATCCAATGCTGTCCTCAAAAGTCCTCGTAGAGAATCATCCAAAGCTTTTGATCACATTAGGGATGAATCCTTCAGATAGGTCTCCCAGCAAGGATATCCAGTATGGAACAACCGACCCATATATGTTCCCTGTACACAAAGCATTGGTGGGCACAACAGCGATGCCACCACAGCGTAGCGGCATGGAAGCTCCACCGCCACAACTTGAACGAGATCATACTCCTACAGTATCGGATAGCACATTTACGTCACAAGGACTATGCAAGGCCCTCCTATTACTCCATTGTTGGATGCCGATCCGATCTTTGAGCACCCAACCTTCAAAGTTTCCAAGGTTGTTTCTGTCCCTTGACACCTTTATATTACTAAACATAAAAAGTTGAATTTCTGACATAAAATTACTTGCAGGGAGATGAATCTGGGTCAGAATCCAATATTGATCCATTGTCAAAATACTACATGCAGAACCCACATGTTGTTTGGGTCAGAATACAATGCCTTTGTATCTACAAACGGGACATCCCGAGCTTATTGGTGTTCTTGCGGGTACATCTGTTGATGTTGCCAAACCTGCTATGAGCCCCATAGCTGAAGTTCCACCAGTCCACTGTAAGGTGTTTCCATGCCACATTTGTTCGTCAATATTTTACTCGCACCAAGCATTGGGTGGTCACATGAGCTCCCATAGCAAATAAAACAAGAAGAAAAATAATTAGATATCCAGTTTTGGCATTCGGTCCCTTTATTAACTCAATGGTTGCCTTGTGAGATGTATAACGACTAATAGTTACCATACTAGCTAATGTTTCTGTTATATTCTTAAGAAACTGTTCAAATCATAATCTTATTTGAATTGTTATTTTATTCTTTTATTGAGTGAAGAATGGATATATCAAAACCAGTAGATTAGAGTATAAGATTCATATACGCTTTCCATCCTGGCATCATTGTAAGATTTAGTAGTGATGAGTAGAATTTTTCTTAAATTTTGGTTTCATGCCTCCTACGGGCGCGAAAAACATACTCCCTCTAGATCCATCTATAATCTCAGGCACAACTCACATTTTAATATGTACATTCTATACCCGAAGTATGAGAAAACTTCATTACAAAACAATGTTATTCTTTGTAATCATTGTTTGTTTAGAAAATATTTATCTCCAAGTGGGATAAGACCTGGGTTGCTTGTTCATTGATTATAATGTGGTGTTAATTTTGCACATATTTGTGGTATAAGTGTCAACGGTAAGAGCATAATCTCATATCCTAGGACTTTACTAACATAGTCTTCATATTTTGACACATGCAAGGATTAAGAGAAATCATGTCTTCATATTGTATTCATATATTTTTTTTTTGGAAAAAAAGTACAATGTTTATGTGGTTTCTTTTTTGTTGATTACAAACAAAATTAGGTAATATATACCATTTCTTTACACCTCCGATATGCATAAAGCTTATCTAGTGTGGTCTTCCATTCCAATATAACATTGCCCTGCACAGGATACACATTTAATGAGAAATATATCATTCACATCTGTCGAAGCGTATGAACGAAACTTCCCTCGGTACTACTAAATTGTAGCCCACGGAGGTTATTGTATCGGTTTGGGTGCGCAAAGATCTTAGACAAGATGATGACACAGATGATTTACGTGGTTCGGACCGCCTGAGCGTAATACCCTGCTCCACGGAGTGTGTGTTGTTGTATTGGAGATTTACTGGTGCTTGCATGCATATGAGCTTGGTTCTTTTGTACCGTGCCGCACATCCCTTTTATAGACCAAGAGATGGCTGTTACATGGGTTGTCTGGCCCGACATGTGGCCCCGGCGGTTATTCTTGCCTAATACACAATTAAGTGTGTTTAAGCATCTTAATAACGTGATAACATGCCTTAATGGTGGCGTTACAAGTATTAAGGGTCTTCTGATCATGCACCATTAATAGTGCATTAATGGCACATAATCAGGCCGTGTAACTATAGCAATAAGAGTCCTTTGAATGCTTATGCCGTTGGAGATCCGTCTGTATTCCTATTGGTGGCGTAGGTCCAGAGGCTTGACACATGGCAGCTCTGAAGCTTTCCTTGCGGGGAGGTAGGTCCGAAGCTGCTATACACGTGGAGGCACTGGAGTTTCCTTCTACTGGGGGTTAGGTCCGGGGTCACTGTACATGTGTCAAGTACAGAGCTCCCCTATGTAGGGAGTTTGGCTCCAGTCTTATATTACACGTGGTAGTTCTGGAACTACCCATGTGAAGGAGGTGGGTCCAGCGCCGTGTGACACGTGGGGCCTACGAAAGTCTTCAACTTTGACAGGTAGAACACCCTTGAACTTCTTGCGGTATCATGGGGTACCCGGTACACAGGGAACCGATAGTGGCCCTCGGGGCCACCTCTGAGAGAAATCCTTTTGGGTTAAGTTATTCTACCGGAGGTGGGGCCATCCTTGATTCCTGCACTGCAACGGCAAATGTCTTCTGATGTACTGTTGGGAAGATGGTTCGGGGTTAAACCATCGCCGTGTGGCTTATTTTGAATGCGTCAGACGAGATCTTTGAGTGCGGATCTCACGTAATTGAAGGTCGCCTATTACCAATACAAAAACCATATTTGTTCCGAGCGCCTTGTCAGGCTGCCGCACTTGGGCTTCCTGCCGCCCATCATGACAATGGTTCTCCTGGGGTAATATCCTCGACATCTTCAACGGGGTGTCCCCGTGCCCATTTGTAATTGATGGGGTAGATTCTTTGTAATGTGGACTTGCTCTTGTTGCGATTTCCATCCAAGCGTCGTGGAGTCTTACATAAGAAGGAAATTCCGCACGGTTTGAGGACTCTTTAGACTTTCAATCAAACTCGCGCTCAGAGCCTCCCAAACTTTGCCTAGCTTTCTCCTCATTCGCTCCACTTTGCCTCGATGGAGTTAGGTCTTCCCAAAACCGCATCGAGAGCTAGGAAAATCCGGTGAAGGTCCAGACCTTCATGGGATGGTCCAACGACTCCTTCAACCACTTGGTTCGTGCCCGCAAGCTCCCCTTCATGAAGGAGCCCCGCAGCAAGATGGTGTATTTCTCGGCGTATGCCATGGTGGGACTGATCCCACCTTTTTCAAGTTTCATCCTGGTGCTGCTGGACTTCTACGGCCTTAACCTGCATCATCTCGGCCCTCACTTCCTCCTATTGGTGGTGACTTTCGTCCACTTCTGCGAGATGTGGGTGGGCGTGCTTCCCTGCATCGAGCTGTTTCCAACCTTCTTCACGTCCATACCACCGGCAAAGGGACTGAGCTGCTTGGCTTCTACTACTTCGTGAAGCACAAGAATTGCCCCTTCAAGTACTTGAAGTCGTCCCCCTCCAGCAAATGGGGTGACTGGAAGAAGGATTGGGTCATCATTGCAGTGGAGGAGCACGATAGGCTGGAGCTGCCCCAGGGACTACCCAACATCGACACTAATGCCTGGAATGTGGTTTCGAAGCTATCGGATGCGTTCAAGCCTGTCCTAGCCAGAATCAAAGAATGTGTGGAGGGTTGATTGACCCCCAGATGGTCTTCGGATATTTTTGGTGAACAGGTGGGCTCTGTTGAGGAGAAGGGAGAAGCTTGCCTGGGCCATCAATAGTGTGATGGATGATGACCGAATTGAAACCGGTTACAAATCCAAATTGGATGATGAAGCTTTGAGACTCCATCTCAAGAATCTTGAGCACGGGTCCATCGACGATGATGCCTTGGCTCCGCCGGCTGCTTTCCTGCCTTTTAACGTGAGCCTAGAGTTCAACAAAGAGCTCCGGAGGAGGATGACGACACTTGATGACCTAGGTGAAGTGGAGAAGCACAGGGTCTCCAGGGTTGTGATTCCCGGAGCTTTCTAGGAGGTGGTCGCCCCTACCGTGAGCCAAAAAGTTGATGACATTGGCAGGGGCAAGTGCAAGGAGCCAGCCGAATCTTCCTGCCGGAAGAGGAAGCTGAAGCACAATGATGGGAGCTCTATCAGGTCTGCTCCATCTCTGACTGCCCATTCTCCCTGCGGAGTGAAATCTTCGATGGTGCACCTCCTCCAGTGCATGCATCCTCGAGAGCCGCCAGTTCCGTACAGTCGACTCCATTCCTGGCGCCAGCTATGAGCTCTAGGTCCAGAAGTCCTTCTCAGCCACAGAAGGCCTCAACTGAGGCAACACCGATGACGGCGGCACGCTCAGGGTGTCCTTCCAGAGCTTCCACTATGCCAACCATGACAAGTTTTGACTCTAAGCCTCCGGTGAAAAAGTTCCGCGCCGATTGGAGTGGTAGCTTCCCAAGGTAAGCTTTGCTTTTTCACCTTGATTTGCTATTCTCATTTTTGTCATATTTTGAATCTTCCAATCTTTCGACGGTGGGGCATCAAAGATGGGGTCTAAAGCTCTGGCCTCTATTGTAGTGGCCGAAACAGTGCGGGTAGAAACTCCATCTCCAACCCCGCGCGTGCTAAGGTCACGACAGCTCCGGCGCCAGCTGTCGTAGATCTAGATCCATAGTCAACGCTAGAGACCCCCGTGGTAGCGCCGGACAACGCGGGAGACATGCATGAAGACGCTCCAGTAGTGGCAGCACCAGCAACTAAAGATCCGGCACAGGACACGGAGATGGTGGAGGCTCCGGCTTGGGGGCCGGAGGTGACTGAGGCTCCGGTCGCTGTGCCAGAGGTTTTTGGTGAGCCGACAGGTGAGTCGGTGGTACTAGAAGCTCTGGCCACAGAGCTGGAGGTCGTTGAGTCCTCGTCAACCGAGTCATTGGGACTTGAAGTTCTGGCCCTCGAGCCGGAAGTTGTTGAAGCTCTGACTGCCAAGCCGGAGATGGTTGATGTACCGGCGCTGGAGCCGGTGGTGGAAGTGGCTTTGGGTGAAGCTCCAACGAACGCCCTGGAAGTAACTGCTCTGGAGGTGCCCATGCCCGAGGCATAACACCATGAAGAGGCGAAGGCAGGCTCTCCACCCGCGAAGCCAGCAATTGAAGTTCTTGCGGCAGGGCCTTCGGCGTCGGCCCCAGAGGTAGAAGTTCCCCAGTGAGTTGTTCCTAAGCTGCTGCCGAAGAGCTCTCGAAGGGTGGCCCCAACACCAAAGAGGCTCAGGGAACCACGCTTCGACCGTGGGTGTAACGCCCCAGGTCTAAACCCCCTTGGCGCTACTACTAACATCTAAACTTTACACTAAGTATAAAAATTACTGAAAATTTTGGCAAAGTCTCCCTTGTAAACATAACCAGCCGCTGGCAAGACAATGCAAATATAATCATAATAATACCCACAGGCAATAATAAGCAGCATTCAACCATTATAACTGATGTAAACGTTCGAACAATCAAGCAGCCTCACGACAGTTATTAAAAACACAATAGCTCAGTAAATTAATTAATAAAGTTCACAATCTAAGTTTAATATTTGATTGGTGTGCTCAAGTGCAGGTGCTACCCTCTTTCCATGCATGATTTGATCAACGGGTACCTAAAAACCAAATAAAAATAAGAGTGAGTAAAAACACTCAGCAAGTACACTTAGAGCTTGAAGAACAATAGAATCAAATCGAATGAAATATAGCAATACATGAACTTGAATGGAAGAACAATGAAATAGTAGTTTCCATCTAAAACAGATGACACTTGAATTCTCCTTAGCATTTACCGGTAAAGCCGAGCAAGCGTGATCAACACTTACTCATAGGAACTTGAATATAAGAACAACTTCGGACTTAACCGGTACTTGAATGATAATTAACGAATAACTTGAATCTTGAGGTTCGAATAAATAGAACAATGTAGCAAATGAATCTTGAAAAAATTAACGAATCAACAATACAAGGAAGCTTAGTCACAAGCAATTCACAAACATTAGAACAAACTCGTCATGCACTTGCCTTAACCTCGGCGAAAGCCTGAAGACGCTCTTTCGACACCGGAATCCTCCAAGCCTAGAGAACATAAGCTACTCTTAGTACGTACTTAACACACAACAAAATTCATTGTACTCGTAAAACTTTTTTTTCTTAACTGATAAATGTGACTAAATATATTATGGATATCAACAAATATTAGCTGAGCTATTTGAAATCACTAGAGCACTAATATGAACTGATTTATTCTAATTTTGATCGGCAGTCCAAATAAATAATTGAAGCGCATTCCAGTAGCAGCCAGCAGTAAAACACTAATTCCTACAACCGGCGACAATCAACTCAGACTTGGAGCAGCAGTTAAAACAATGCAGCTGCAAGAGGACCTGCATAACAGCAAGCAAGAGCACACAGAGCAAGAAGCACCGGCAGCACAGCGAGCAAGCGCACAACTAAAAACTCAGACAGCTCTAGTAAGCAATCGCAGGCAGCAAGCAAACGTACCTGTAAGCAAAATTATTCTGGCAAGCAGCGGCACTGCACAAAAATTAGACAAGGGACCAAGGTCTGGAAATCTAATGAAACTCAACATCCATGGATAGCTCACGGCAGAGCAGCAGCAAGGAGCAGAACGGCATGACCAGCAGCAGTGAAAACCAAGAAGTGGCAGCGGCATAAACCAAATCAACTAGTAAAGCAGCAGCTAGGAGCAGAGAGCAGCAATTCTCAAAGGGCGGCGGCAGCAGCAGAAGAGCATCCCAAGTCAACCGCCAGCAGCAGCACAAGTAGAATGACAAGAGGAAAACTTAGGGTAAAGCAGGGAGCCAACAAGCGGAGGAATCAATTCAATAGTAAGACACTTGTTCCCTTTGCTCCCCAGCAGGCAGCTGGAGCAGGATGGCGTGCGGCAGCAGAAGGTGGATCGTGCACTAAAATCCCTACGGCGGCTAGGTCTGGAGGAAGAAGGAAATCAGAAGGATTTTTTTATATCATTTGTTTAACCTAATCCTATATCTAATGGTCTAGAATAAACCAGCTCCCAACTGACCCATCTGATCTCCAAATCAAGCATATGAGTAGTGAAACAGAATCGTCTCGATGAGCTCTATGAATCTACGATCTCTTATCATCCATCAGATCAAAGATTCAAGAAGTCAAACTTCGTCAACCCTCTAGTATTTCTTGCAATGAAGTTAATTTTTCTTAAATCATTTTGAAAAACTCAATGCATCTACGATCTCTGATCGTTCATCGGAGAAATCGTTCAATGAGTCGAAGTTTGATCAACCGTTTATTGGTTCTGGTGTGATGTTTTTTTTTCTTAAATATTTAGGATATTATAGTGGGACCCTATTTTTGTTCTTGAAGACCCTCTGGAGCCGGCGGAGATGACCCCGGCAGGTCCATAGCCTATTCCACTAGCGTTGTCTATTGAAAATGCCTGCTCAAACCTCTGACAAGTCCAGCTCGCCTTTGACCACAACAGCAAGGTTCTCGAAGAAGATCGTCATACCTTAAGGTGCTGGCGCAACAGACTTCACTTCGAGACCAAGTTGGCACAGACAAGGCATGCGGACGAAAAGGAGTGGGTCGAGAAGGAAATGGTCTAGCTGGAATATTGGGGCAAATTGCTGGAGGAGAAGGAAGCCGCCATCAGGGCTCTCGACGCTAATTCTCGAGAGGTTCTCAAGCATGCTAAGGAAAGGAGTGATGCTACTGAAAAGCATCACGACAACCTCAGTGAATTAAATGAGGTTCTCCTGAAGCGTCAAGCAGACCTTGACGCAAGAGAAGAGAACACTAGTACAATAAGCCTCATCACAGGCGGCTCCAAACCTATTATCACAAACGGCTTTTAAAACCGCCTGAAACGAAGAGTCTGTGATAATCCGCAATTTCACAGGCGGAGAAGTGATACCGCCTGTGAAGACACATTATCATATGCGGTTCTTTACTTAGGCTAGCCGCCTGTGAAGACACATTATCATAGATGGTTCTTTACTAAGGCTAGCCGCCTGTGAAGATACTTTACCACAGGCGGGTCGTGCAGCATATATAACCGCCTATGATAAATGTCTTATCACAGACGGGTATTGAAGCATAACTAACCGCCTATGATAATGTTTCTTCACAGACGGGTATTGAAGCATAACTAACCGCCTATTATAATGTGTCTTCACAGGCGGGTATTGAAGCTTAACTAATCGTCTATGATAGTGGTGTTATCAAAGACAGACGTTTACCTACATCAGTCGTCTATGAAGACCCTTTAACGCAGACGATTTCTACCATAACAGTCACCGCCTGTGAAAATTAGGTTACCACAGATGTTTTTTTACTTGTATCTAGCCGCCTGTGATAATTGTTTTTCACAGTCATACCTAGCCGTTGGTTAATAACCGCCTGTGATAAGGTATAACCTATGCAGTACTATTGCTGTTATTTCTAATTTCCAGGTCAATTCAATATAATCATAGAACAAAAAACAACAATATCATCACAGAACAAAAGTCAACAATATTATCATCACAGAAGTCAATTTCACTAAAACAATATACATATGTACAAGTTACAGATACAATTCATCTCAAAGTTTACAAGTTTTCACTAAAAACAATTTCTATTGGCATAGTCGCAAAGTTCTGGCACATCAGCTGCTGCACCATTCTTATCAAAGAAATTCCTTTTTTTGTGCAAAATTTCGCGACAAATGAATTGACAGAGTTCAGAAGCAATCCTGTCGGCTCCTCCATCAAGAATACTTCTACAAACCGGCCATTCTTTGTTCACATTCTTCGTGTGCTGCAATATAACACATAACAAGGTTTAGAATGTGTTGGTTTGAACAATCTCAAAGCATAGATCAAAGTGAGAGTACACATGAATTTATTTGGTATTTTTGGAGCAGTTGTACTATGAGCAGTTGTTTTGAAGTTGGAATCAAAATATGAAAATAATGTTTCTTGTAATATTGAACAGCAGAGAATATAAGCATTAAACTATGCTAGTTACAATGAAAATGAAACACAAAAGTAAGAAAATAAGGTATCGACATTAAGGATAACTTACATCCTCACGATTCACTCTATATACGCCGGCGGTCCGAAGATGCTCGCATACATAATACCCGCATAAGACACTCCCAGCACGCTGCTTCGGACAAGCATAATACGTTTTAATGTTCAATGCATTCGTATTAGGAGGTCTCTGACTGCCAAGCTGTTCCGCGTAAAACCGCCAAGCGCTGTAATACAAGAAATGTCATATAAAACTTGTCAACACATTCTAAATGTGCGTAAATTAAAATTATTAAATAAACGTACAGTTTCAAAATGGAAAGGAAATCTTTGTAACGATCTGGTGAGAAATCGGCCGAGTCCAAGACTGTTGCCATTCACTGCGTTGGCTTGATGAAGATCATTATGTAGTGATAACTGCAAACATACAAACACACGTGTTAACAATTACCAGTAATTGCTATTTCAATGCCATGTGTCGAACTTAGTCAAAGTGGTACATAGCCTTTACGAAGTCCTTGTCGTCTCTGACAAAGTTAAACATCGCATGTCCTATGTAAGCTGCAACTTCTGTCTTTCTATCCTTCTTATGGTTTGCAATTGATTTTTCAAAATATCTTTTGTTCATGTGTTTGTATTGTCCTGAGTCTCGATTCGCCTGGACGTCGAATAGCGACTTTGCAATCCTAGTAGGGTCAAGGATACCTGTCTTGTGCTCCAACTTTTCATTATCCATGTATTGCATCCTATTGATGAAGTCCAGAATTGTTATAATCTCATGAAATGCGTATGCGTGTAGTAGGAAAAGCAAATAAAAAATATTAGAGCACTTACAAGCACCAGACGAGCAGCAGGTTGATTTCGAGCATGCCCCAATGGAAAAGGGAATGCAGCTCTTCAAATAAAATGACTCGTTTATCTACTCCAGTGCTCCAGAATGCTGCTTTTGGAATACGAAATGTGACGCAATTAAGACCATATTTTGTGTTGGCAGTGATGTACCACTCATGCATTCTTCTGAGCTGGACGGGTTGTTTGCTAAGTTGTACGGATGTCATGAACGACTTTCCATTCGCAAATTTAGGAGGAACATCCTCAAGCTTGTATATTGGAACTCCTGGTTTAACTAAAGCCGTCCGCCGATTATACATGACACCATCTTCTTCCCACTCCTCGATATCTTCTAATGCTGGCTCATGAGAAGAATGAGATGCACTCGATTTTCTAACATTTTCCTTCATAGCTTCCAAATACTTTGACACTTCTGATGAAGGTTTATTAATTTCGTATGAGCTAACTTTGATAGGCACTGATGATCGAGGAGTAGTCGTCGGAAGTTGGACACTGGCTTGTTGTTGAACCTGTTGTTCAACTGATTGCTCTTTACTCCCAGCAGTTGGCTCTAGTACTACTTCAAGATGTTGCTCAACTGGTTGCTCTTTACTAGCAATAGCTTGCTCTAGTACTGCTTGAAGCTGTTGTCCAACTTGTTGCTCTTGGATATCATCCTTACTGAGACATAGGTGGAGTGGATCTTCATGCACTTTCGCCTTAGAAGATGGGGTTGCAGTATTTGGAGATGCGACGGGGCTAGAAATTGGCTCATCGTCCAACACGATATCGCGTCGGTGCCAAAGGATTAATTGGTTGATAGCCTGCCCCAGAGTCGCGATCCCCTCAGGTGTGACGTGGTCTATTTCATAATCTTCATAATCATTATCAATGATCTGAAGAACTTGCACCACAGCATAATACAACGGAAGTGGATTCCCGTTGAAGTCACGATCAGGCTTGCCATAGCAGTGTCAACCTGTTTGGTTTTGTTCTCTACTCTGCCTATCGGGACAAGAAGAAGACAAGATTTGTCGTTAGCAATATCAGCGACAGGGAACTTATGGGTTGGCCCTGAGCCTAGCACGGAACCAATGCTGCTAGGGTAGGCAGTCGGAGATACTAATTGCTCCTTTTGCACCGGAACCATCACTGTACTCGGTGCCACTAATTATCCTAATTGTCTAAGTTGTTCCATTATTTCTTGCATATTTTCTTTGACCTTTTATGCAATCGTTTCATCAAGTGTTTTCTTAAACTTCTCACGTCTTCTATATATGTCTTTATCTTTAGGGAAACCATCTAGCCAAGACATTTGAGAAGAGACCGCTCGAACCCATCCGCTGTGTTCAGGGTTTCCTAAGATAGCATTAAGTTGGTCATTCTCCCTCTTCGGATTGAAGAGACCCTTCTGTTGCTTTTCAATTACTTCTTTCATTTTATCCTCTACTTCATTCAGAGAGTCGAGCTTTTCAAGTTTGCCCTTGCTGGTCAAACCTCACTGAGCAAAGACCCAACGTTGGGTTCGCTCATCGCACCCTTCTAATGGATGAGGATTGCCCTTACTGGTAATTTCTTCTAATATCTTATTCCATTTCTGGACTTTGGGGGCATATCCGGCAGACCCCAAGCGATGATGGTATTTGTTCTTTTTTGCAAGCTCTGACCTAGTTGCACTTAGAGCTTTAGCATCAGGTGTGCTCTTTTGACGAAAAAACTCTTGCCACTGAGCTTGTGTGATTTTTCCCATCTTCCTCGGGCTAGGGACCTTATCGGCCTTAACATAAGCATTCATTTCACTCTTCCAGCATCGAAACTTCTTGCCGCAAGAGACCAATGTTGCTTTCTTTATAGCTTCTTCTGTGCCTTTCGGGAACTTGAATTATTTCTTTATCTTTTCCCACAACTCATTCTTGGTTTGCTCGGGTAATTTCCTCCAGTTCTCGGTTGTGATCGGCACAACCTCCCTAACAAGAAAACCGCATGCATTACGGTACTTGATAACTGAATCCATTTATTCTTGGGGAAGCCCACCTGGACCGACCCTTGTTATGTACATGATGCGGTCTAATGGACCCTTATTGGGACCTCGTTGCCCTCATTTCCGCTTGAGTGAAGCTGAGGATTCATCCATTGGAGAACCTTCTGCGGTTTTAGGAGCCGATGTCACCTCATTGTCTTCACAATTAATCTAGGTAGAAAAAAATTATAAGACTTTGTATACTTGACAACCAACATTATCTTGAACTGCTGAAGTTAAGATTCGTGATCCATACCTCGTCGGCAGGATCATATTCCGGGTTTAGATCTACTGATGTCTTTTTAATTTTTATATTCGGAAAAGGATCCGATGGACTATGATAGGAGCCTGAACTGCTGGAGTCAGTAAACTCCATATTGTCTTATTCGTTGTTACTACCAGGACCAGTCTTCTTAGGGCTTTCCATGCTAGATCTAATAAGACAAAAAATCTAATAAATGGCATATTAACTCTACATGAAGTGTTGCATGAAGAAAAAGATGGAAGCATTCTAGGATTTGATAAGGCATTCTAGGGTTTAAGGCGACTGACCAAAAGGTTCCTATACATTGCGAGGGTGACAAGCATGTTAAAGTTGATCACCAGCAATGGCAATTTTATCTTTTTTATCTAAATAGGCTAGCTTCGTTCAGAGTAGCTGCAGGCGAGAATAGACACTCTTTTTCATCGATCATCTCTACAACCGTGGGATTTGCACGGTAAAAAAAAAGATAAAAGACCCACATTCTCAAACGAATCAGGAATCCGGAGACATTCACCAAAATCTAATCCCGGCGTGCCCGTCCGCACCAAATGGGCTCATCATGGCAGCAGGTTTAGCCATCATGAAAGGCATTACATACCCCACATATGATGGCACCAAGGATTTCTTGATGGTCAATTGTCCTGGCTGTTTAGAAAATAGGACAGGGAAGTCGGCGCCTCCTATAGTGATAAACTTGGTGAGTTCTAGAGGTTCACGAGGTTTAGGTGACTTGATCAAGTTTGGGCATATGAAACCTTTGGTGGAATATTTATGATAGTATGGGATTAACCAGGTCGAGGGGTTGGGGGCTTATTTTTGAAATCCCCCTTCATGTGACTCCAAATCCTATATGGATTGTAACTCAATTCGTACTAGGACTAGGACTGGTTCCTAAACTGAATCTGACTCCTAACTCTATTCAGAGTAGGACTCTACTAATATCGTTAAGGACGAAATCTACTTTATTTAGAACAATCATATACCCCTAGACTGGTGTTTCCACAACTTTGTCCAAAGTCCAAGTTTGACTCCTCTACTGGGTGCACCAGATACCCAGATCATCCAACAAAAATGAAGTCCCAATATATCTAGTTTGATACAAATGGTGCTAACAAATCATAAATGGGTACATAAACTTTTTTCCTGTGAAATGCCTTAATATTAAGCAGAGTTCAATAATGGGATACATAATTGTTTTAACGCATGTAATCCTTCTGTAATTCTTCACATCATCATGATTGAATAAGCTATTCAATAAACAAACTCATAGTCATATAACAGCTACACTATCAGCAAGAATTATTCAACATAGTAATGTATCATTCTCCAAAGGATAAGATACATATATGTTTATTGTACGTGTTGCTAGAACTGCTGATGCATAGAATTGATGGAAGTACATTGACAACCCAAGGATGCCTACCCACCGGACCCTAACCAAAGATGCCACCGAACTTGACAGTTTTTCGAATTCCACCGAACCCTAACCAAAGATGCCTACCATTTTCCGATTCCCAAACCCTAACCAAGGATATGCAAGGCAGCGGCGAGGGCGGGGAGGGAGGCGGCACGGTGAAGGAGGATGGAAGGTCGAATGGTTTAGGGTTTACCTTGAAGCTCGGTGGCGACGACAATGGCTTCGCTTTGCGTACCAGGAAGTGGTGAGGGCGAAGCTCGGCGGCGACGGCGAAGCTCGGTGGCGTACCTGGAACTGACGAGGGCGAACTCTTGGTGGTAAACGAAATTTTGGCAGCCTAACGGCGTCTAAGTGTTTCATCCGGGTTAGGTTTTTTCCAATGCTGCCGAGGGGTATATATAGACTCCCATTTTCTCAGGTGGATTTTAAGTACCGACCGCCTGAGAAGATTGTTACCTCAGGCGGGTTTTACTTACCAACCGCCTGAGAATATACAATTATCTCAGACGGTTGGTTAGTAACACCCGCCTGAGATAAACATGGGCCTGCGAAGATATTTATTTCTTCTTAATTAATATTTGTTCATAATTTGATGAACCCCTACATAAAGACCCCTCACCAATTGCCTATGAAGACGTGTCGACGATCATGCTCGACATTTCTTTTCACGGAGACGCGACCTTTCAATGCGCAGTAAACCAACTGCTCCATCTTCCACTCCGCGCAGCCTTAAAGATGCGCTATCTAGTTCTCCACAAACGCATCGCTCACTTTGAATCCTCTTGTTTTCTTCGTTTTCCTCCGCTCCGACGACACAACACCACTATGGCCGACCTTGCGCCGCCAAGCCCTCCGAGGGAGCCACCTTGCAAGAAACTATGTTGCAGCTCCCCCGAGAAGATCAACACCGAGCAGTGCCTCCTCATGGAGCGAGAGGCGTACAACAATACGTCTCGCGCCGTGAGTGCCTTGGGGCTGGGTACCCTTCCAGAGTATCCTGGAGTGGGTACCATGGGCCACTACCTCTACGCCCTCACGGGGGTGGCTGATCGTCTCAACATTCTGTTCGCGACGATGGCCCAGGTTCTTGGCCCCGAGGGCCGTAGAACGCTGGTGGAGGCAACACCTAGCAACCTCGGGGTTGCACCGCTGGTCCAGCCAGTGCAGCCGGTGCAGCCGGCCCTGCCTCCTGTTGAACCGGTGCCGGAGTCGCCGCCGGAAGACGAGGAGGAGGAGGAGGAGGAGGAGGAGGAGGAAGAGGAGTAGGAGTAGGATTTAATTAGTTTTTCTCTTTGTTGTTTTTAGTTGCTTCTATTTTGTAAATATTGTTAATGAATGAAATCTATCTTTGTTCATCTATGTGACTGAATATTACTCCCTCCGTCTCGAAAAGCTTGTCGCTTTGTAGTTCAAAAATGAACTACAAAGCGACAAACTTTTCGGGACGGAGGGAGTACTTGTGTATCTTGTGTGTTCTTGTGTGTTCTTGTGTAAAAGTTGTGCATCTTGTGGGTTCTTTTGTGAGATGTGTGATTGAATATTGTTAATGAATGAGTATCTTGTGTGTTCTTCAACTGTGTGAATGAATGAATGTGTAGTGTGTTCATCGTTAATTAAAACACGTCTCAGAAGAAGATTATCTCAGGCGGTTGGTAAGTAATACCCGCCTGAGATAAATATCTTCTCAGACGGTTGGTAAGTACCAATCGCCTGTGAAGATATTTACTTCTTCTTAATTAATATTCTTGATTAAATGTGGTCCTTTAAAAAGGCAAAAATCCATTTTTCTTGTAATATTATTGATAAGTAAAGGTTACCATTAAATTTCACTTCATAAATCCTTTGAAATTGGTCAGAACATAAAAAACATACAATAAATGCTATTTTTCATTTTTCTATCTTGATGAATATAATGCTTTTTTCATTTATTTTTTCAGTGGGCATTTTTACTCATCATACCAACCTCTATGAATTTTTTCAGATTTTTTTAAATTTTTTTGAATCAATGTGTGTTCATAATTTGATGAATGCCTCATATGTATATGAGCATTTAGTTAGAATGGTGGATAATTTGATGTTTGACATGTTGGGATGCTTTTAAAAAAATTAAAAAAATTCATACATGTATAAATTATACATATATGTCCATACCAACAATTTTGATTGAAGGAACTTTTTTTTATGAGATACACAAATGTGAATAATATGTGAGTAGAAATTAATTTGATATTTACCAAAACATTACAATGTCAGCTATACAAGTTTTAAAAATATTTTGTTCAGGTGGTAGATGTTAATTTTATACAAATGTAGAAGAAAGAATCATCGAATTTGGACACAATTTGCAGAATCTAAACATGTTTGAGTGTTTATATTGGAATCTAAATAAAAAATAAGCAAGGGATAAGGAAACTGAAGAACAGTATCGGGAATTATCTCGGGCGGTTGGTAAGCAATACCCGAAGATAAACATCTTCTCAGACGGTTGGTAAGTACCAACCGCCTGTGAAGATATTTAATTCTTAATTAATATTCTTGATTAAATGTGGTCCTTTAAAAAGGCAAAAATCCACTTTCTTGTAATATTATTGATAAGTAAAGGTTACCATTAAATTTCACTTCATAAATCCTTTGAAATTGGTCAGAACATAAAAAACATACAACAAATGCTATTTTTCATTTTTCTATCTTGATGAATATAATGCTTTTTTCATTTATTTTTTCAGTGGACATTTTTACTCATCATACCAACCTCTATGAATTTTTTCAGTCTTTTTTAAATTTTTTTGAATCAATTTGTGTTCATAATTTGATGAATGCCTCATATGTATATGAGCATTTAGTCAGGATGGTGGATAATTTGAAGTTTGACATGTTGGAATGCTTTTAAAAAAAATTAAAAAATTCATACATGTATAAATTATACATATATGTCCATACCAACAATTTTGATTGAAGGAACTTTTTTATGAGATACACAAATGTGAATAATATGTGAGTAGAAATTAATTTGATATTTACCAAAACATTACAATGTCAGCTATACAAGTTTTAAAAATATTTTGTTTAGGTGGTAGATGTTAATTTTATACAAATGCAGAAGAAAGAATCATCGAATTTGGACACAATTTGCAGAATCTAAACATGTTTGAGTATTTATATTGGAATCTAAATAAAAAAGAAGCAAGGGATAAGGAAACTGAAGAACAGTATCGGGCATTATCTTAGACGGTTGGTAAGTAATACCCGTCTGAGATAAACATTTTTGAAACTACAAGATGTTAATTAACGGCCTGAGAAGATGTTAATTAACTGATGTGCCGCACGAGGTCTGCGGAGAAGTTAAGAAGTCGTGGTGCAGGGACCCGTGTGCGACGTTCCACATGGATACTAGAGAGACGGAAGGATCTCTAAAAATCGTCTCCCACGGTGGTTTAATTGTGCGCCGCACGAGGTCTGCAAAGAGTTCAATGCGCAGGAAACGAACCGCTCTCTCGTCTACTCCGCACATACCATATATAAGGTGCATCTTCGGTTATGTACAAGCACAGAACTTTTGCACTCCTTTCTTCTTCTTCCATCGTTCCATCCAGCCGGCCCACCGTGCTGACGCCTCTGCAAGGTAAATGTAGTTTCCTTACTTTTTCTTTGTATATTTTCATTAGCTGATAAGCTGTTAGTTTTGTGTGTTCTCGTATATGGATTTTGTCCTTTTGCATGTGTAAGCACTGTATGGATTGTGTTCTGGTATATTGATATATGGACTATATGGATTGTTTCCTTTTTGTACCTATTATGTGACATGAATATGATGTTTAATTAACAGATGCTATTGTAATATATATAAGATGCATGATGTTTACCCAAACTTGTAATTGTAGTTTTATGTGTTTTCCTTTTCAATATGCTACTTGTGTGTGCATACCTCCTGCTTGCATATATTTCAAAGGAGTGATTAGGGTTAGCTTTCTAAGGAGATGGTTTTATAACTCACCCATTTAGTTACCATCGTTGGATGGGATCCGACGTCAAGATATAACGGACCGGATCCCACCCAGACCTAGCCCATGCTGCTGGGCCTGTTTCCCCCTTTGATTCCGTCCGCCTCAAGACGTCCCCCGTCACCTACATTAGTCGCCCTAATCATACTTGTTATGTCTGTGTAAATTCATTTTATAGAAGACCTTTAGAGAATATTTGTGGCCAAATTTTGTAAATCTGACAAAAATTCTATTATTGAAGCATGGACCGTCGAGCGTGGATGTATAACATGGCAAGACCCGATCCTATGTACATTCATAATGTTGCAAATTTTATTGAAGCATCCAAGAGACATGCAAAGTTGCAAAAGATAGATGACATATTATGTCCATATATCGACTGTGAAAATAAGATTGCTTGGACGGATACTATAGTAATCCAATCTCATTTGGTGAAAAGAGGTTTCAAAAATAACTACACAATATGGACAGAGCATGGTGAGTTAGATACACATGATGTGGATAAAGATGATGAGAGAGGCTCAGATGATGATAATGTTCATGTCGATGATGGTAGTGACAATCAAGCTGGTGATGATGATGATGAGTTCGATTGTGAGGAGATGTTGCGTCACATTGAACCATATGTACTGACTTCTATGGGAGCAAGCAAAGGTTTAAGTAAAATGGAGACATTGCAGAATGCGGTGATAGAGCTTCTATATGATGAATCAAACGGTTGTGATAAAGAGTTTACTACATTGCGTGCAGTCTTAGAACTACTAAAGTTGAAAGCTACGCACGGATGGTCCGATTGTAGTTTCTCTGATATTTTGAATCTTCTGGCAGAAGTTCTTCCAAATCCAGATAAACTGCCCAGAAGCACTAATAAAGCGAAGAAACTTCTTTGCCCGATGGCACTAGGTGTGATAAAAATACACGCTTGTGTGAACCATTGTATTCTGTATCGCAAAGAGCATGAGCTCGCAACTATATGCCCCATTTGTGGTGTTAGTAGATATAAGAAGGACTATAGTCACCAGTATGTTACCAACATGAAAAAGACTCAGAAGAATAAGAAGTTTATTATTGGTCCGTAAGGTGATGATGACGATACTTCTGGCAATGCAGACGGGAAGAATAAGAGAAAAATTCCTGCCTTGGTGATGTGGTACCTTCCGGTAATTGATCGCTTGAAGCATTTGTTCTCAAACTCTAGGGAGGTTGAACTTATGCGTTGGCATTCCGAGCAACGCAAGAAGAATGAAAAACATATACGACACCCTGGTGATGCAACACAGTGGAAAATTTTTGATATTTAGTATCCAGAATTTGCGAAGGAAATCAGAAATGTGAGGTTTGCCTTGGGTACAGATGGAATAAATCCGTTTGGTGAAAAAAGGAGCATACACAGCACATGGCCCATGGTCTTAACGATGTACAAGCTACCGACGTGGTTGTGTCACAAAAGGAAATTGTAAGACCTATGTGTGCTGAATACATTGGCTTGTAGTGAATACACTTGGCTTTGATGATAAAAGTTTTAAATATCACCAAAACACCTTTTTATCTAGGTCCGGCTCTAGCTCCGAGCTATAGCAAGGTCCGACCATAGGTCCGACTTGTTTTGGGTAGCTCCGGCTATGTTCGAAGCTAGGTCCGACTTCTTGGTATTGTCCGACTAGCTTTGGTTAGCTCCGATGACCATTATCTTTAGCTCCGGCATGTTTTTGTTAGCTCCGACATGTCTTTGATAGTTCCGGCATATATTTGATAGCTCCGGAATGCTTTTGTTAGCTCCGACGTATTTTGTCTAGCTCCGGTTTTGGGTTGACTAGTTTTTGACTAGTTTTTGGTAAGCTCTGGTGCTAGGATCTACTAGTTTTGGTAAGCTCCGGCATGTGCTTCATTGTAATAGTTTTGGTAAGCTCCGGCGCTAGTTTCTACTAGCTTTTGATAGCTCCGGCTCAAGGTCCGGGTTGCTCTGGCAAGGTCCGGAACTTGACCGCAATACTTCTACTTTTCATTTGAAATGTTTCGTACTTGCTTTACATTGTCGGAAAGATTGCTTAGTATTCATTTGCTAATTTTTTGGTGCGTTTTGGTTGATATGGATGATATTGTGTTACTGTGGCTTTGCAACATGCTTATGTGAGGTTCTCACGTAAGGTGTTGTGTTCGGAACTAACTTGAGTGAAGTCGAGGACTTGGGCTCGTATGGAATGGTTGTTTATTCATGTGCAGGTGTTGCTTGAGTTCAAGACATGGCTGGTGACGGGATCCATTGGACTAGTCTCAGGGAGGAGATGAGGTTCAAACAACCAAATTCAGGAGGAATTGTGGTTGAGCTGATCGGGAGGTTGCGCAACATGATTGAATCAAGAACAATGCATATGAAGGTATCATGGACATCATTGGAAGATGTTTGCAAGTGTGCAAGGAGTTCATGGACGTGGCTACATGGTTCCGAGACGTGATGAAGAGATGTGTACGTAAAAAGTTGGTCGGAAAGGTCCAACCGACTAGGTTATGGACTCAGGCTGCGGCTGAGTCGGGTTTGACTCAAATATGGAAAGATTTGAGTTGGTTATGATAGGATTTCGTGTGGGTCACGAATTTGAGTTGTTTAGGAATGTGGGATACGTTTCTAAGGTGTTTGGAAGTCTTAAGATTGCTTCTATTTGCGTATAGAAGAATCTTGAGCAGTTATGGAAAGTTACGATTCGTGATCTGAGTGGGATTGTAGTCCTAGTTGATATTAGGTTGGCTTAAGGGCTGGTTATATAAGCAAGGGAGCCCAGAGCTCGTGGTAGACGACTTTGGGGCTGTTCCTCTTGTGTTCTATTGAATAAAATTCATAGTTTGAAGGAACTTTTGTGCCTTGTTCGTCCGACTTGTTCCAGATAAGTTTTACTCTGCGAGTTTCTGGACAGCACTACCTTTCGTCGGTGGTTTTATCATAACTCTAGTTTTACAGATCCAATTGACGTGATTCTTTTTGGGTCAAAATTTCACGGTCATTGGATTTGTGGTCTATGATGTACACGAGTTTCTTTGAAGCGTTCCAGAACTGTTTTTTCTCGGGTAGAACAGATTGACCATTGTTTGATCTTTTGATCATAACTTGAGTTTTTCTCGTTGGATTTGAGTGATTCTTTTTTTGTTGTCTTCGTGACTTGATTCTCTCTGATATCTATAACTTTTGTCATGGTGAAACACGTTTAGATTAGTCACATACACGATTTCTTTAACAGATCGTTTTTCTGCCGAAAGGGTTTGGGGTTTAATTGTTTCCGCTGCGTAAGATTTTTAAATCTACCATTCACCCCCCTCTGGTAGATTTTCACGTGCTCTTCGATCCTACAATTGGTATCAGAGACACGGTGCTATAATCTTTGAGATTTGCACGTGTTTTTGACTAATCATCATGGAGAAGTACTGCGTCAAACCTTGTGTGTTTGCTGGTATTGATTTCCAGGTTTGGAAGGCACGCATGGAGGCTTTCATCCAGGCACAAGGCTTTGCAATATAGGAGAAGATGTATAAGCCTTATGAAGTACCACCCAATGATCAAGTCACGGCCACAAACCTACGGTACATCGACAACAACAACAAAGCCCGAAACTTGATCATCCAAGGACTCACTCAAAGCGACTTTGATCGTGTTGCGCACCTCCAATCAGCATCTGATGTTTGAAGAGCTCTCTGTGGTTATCATGAAGGCTCCAACACAATTAAGGAGGTAAAACAAGATATGTTCAAAAAGGAATATACGCGTTTTGAGATGCAACCAGGTGAGTCTATCTATGACCTTTTTGCTCGTTTCAATAAAATCCTCAGCAACTTACGTAGTGTCAATGTTAATTTTTCTGATGCTGAGAATGCTAGGCAACTTCTTAGTGCATTAGACATGTCAATTTGGGAGATGAAAGTAACATCTATTCGTGAATCAACTATCATGAGTTCTCTTACATTAGATGTACTCTATTCTAAACTAAAAACTCATGAAATTGTCATCCTAGCACGTAAGAACCCCAATAAGTCTATTGCATTTGTTTCACAATGTGATATGTCTAGCTCCGACCAATCATCATCTTGCAATACTCTTGCTTTGTTGTCCTCACTAACCCTGGAGCAGATTGAAGAATTTCCAGAAGAGGAGTTGGCACTCATCTCTACTAGATTCTCAAAAGCATTGCAAAATGTGAGAACTTGAAGGAGAGGAAGCTCCGGACCTCAACGCTGTTTTGAATGTGGTAAAACAGGACACTTTCGTACAGAATGCCCTAACCTTTCAGGTCCGACCACCCGGGAAGAAAAACAAAGCAATGTCCGGACCTCCTCTGGAAATTCAAACAAGAAGAAGAAAGGCACCATAGGACGCAAGATGATCAATAGTTTCATCACCGCGCTTCAAGAGTTCAGTTCAAGCGACGTAGACACTGGAAGTGATGAAGATGAAGACGATTTGGCAAACTTGTGCTTCATGGCGGGCAAGTCAAGATCAAGTATGGAGGAGGCAGAACACCACAACGACAATGAAGAGGTTACACGTTTGAGGAAGGAGAACATTTGAATTGTGGATTCAGGTTGCTCACGCCACATGACCGGTAACAAAGATTCGTTCTCCTCCCTCTCTTTTGTGTCACATGCAGAGAATGTTACTTTTGCCGATAATTCTTCAACTCCTATAATTGCTAAGGGTTCGGTTAGAGTAAATGATCACTACACTTTGAAGGATGTGGCACTTGTCAAAAATTTGAAATACAACTTGCTTTCTGTTTCACAATTGCTAGATGAAAATCTAGAAATTATGTTCAATAAAAACTGCTGCAAAGTTGTAGGTTCAAATAGTGAGCTTATTTTTAACATGTCTCGGTTTGGAAGAGTTTTTAAAGCTGATTTTGATATGTCTTCCTCTGAGCATAGGTGTCTAGTTGCTAATGATTCAAAGGACTTATATTTTTGGCATCGTAGACTTGGTCACGTAGGCTTTAATCACCTAACACGTGTTAGTGCTCTTGATCGCATACGTGTGCTGTCTAAGCTTAAAGGGGACAAAGAAATTGTGTGCTCTTCTTGTAGACATGCTAAGATGGTTGCAGGTTCACATACACCTCTCACAATGATTATGACAACTGAACCATGTCAACTTTTGCATCTTGACACCGTAGGACCTTCACATGTTCAATCCTTCGGAGGTAAATGGTATGTTCTTGTTATTGTTGATGATTATTCTAGAAACTCTTGGGTTTACTTTATGGCGTCCAGGAATGAAGCTTTTAGTCACTTTAGGACTTTATTTCTTAGATTATCAATTGATCACCCAGGATCTTTAAAGGCAATTAGAAGTGATAACGGAACAGAATTTAAAAATCAATCTTTTGATCACTTTTGTGCTGAAAATAGAATAGATCATCAATTCTCCTCACCATATGTACCTCAACAAAACGGTGTTGTAGAAAGAAAGAACTGAACCTTAGTTGAGATGGCTAGGACTATGCTTGATGAATATCAAACTCCTAGGAAATTTTGGGATGATGTGTTAGCAACCGCTTGTTATGTCTCAAATCGTGTTTTCTTGCGTACTAAGCTAGGTAAAACACCATATGAGCTTCGGTTTGGACATAGGCCTAGTGTTACACACTTTCGGGTCTTTGGTTGCAAATGCTTTGTTAAGAAACATGGTAATCTTGATAAATTTGAACCTCAATCCATTGATGGCATGTTTCTTGGTAATCCATCTCATACTAGAGGCTACCGTGTGCTTTTACTTGACACTAACAAAATTGTGAAGACTTGTGAAGTGTCTTTTGATGAAGCTAGCCCAGGTACTAGCTCTGGTGTTGCAGGACCAGATCCGTATCATCAGGGGGAGGGTATTTTCGAAGATGAAGAAGAGTCGGTGATACTGCCTGGTAGTTCCGAAGCTGACACGTGTCCAGCTCCGGACATTGAACAAGCTCCGGCTATTACCTCTGCTGGTCTTGATTGTCCACAAGTCACAAGCTCATCAATCTACAATGAACCTAATTAAGAAGAAGCTTGTGATACATCTATTCCCCTACGTTTTTACAACGATCATCCCCCACAACAGATGATTGGAAGCTTGCACGAACGAGTCACACGATCCAGGTTTTGCGATCCAAACTCTCATGCTCATTCTGCTTTTGTTGCTTCTTTTGAACCCAAAGATATATCACACGCACTCACTAATGAATCTTGTATTATTGCCATGCAAGAAGAGTTAGAAAATTTTGAAAGAAATAATGTTTGGAAACTTGTACCTCCACCTCAAGGTCACACTTTAATTCGAACTAAATGGGTATTTAAAAATAAACAAAGTGCGGATGGGGTTGTGGTTAGGAATAAGGCGAGGTTGGTTGCTCGAGGTTTCACTCAAGTTGAAGGTCTAGATTTTGATGAAACTTTTGCTCCTGTCGCTAGATTAGAAGCCATAAGAATTTTGTTAGCTTTTGCAGCATCTAAAGGTTTTAAGCTATATCAAATGGATGTTAAAAGTGCTTTTCTTAATGGCTACATAGATGAGGAGGTTTATGTCAAACAACCACCGGGTTTTGAAAATCCAGATTTTCCTAATCATGTTTACAAACTGTCCAAAGCCTTATACGGTCTCAAACAAGCCCCTAGAGCATGGTATGATAAGTTAAAAACATTCTTACTTGAAAAGGGGTTTACCATGGGCAAGGTTGATAAAACTCTTTTTGTGCTTAAGCATGGCAATGACTCATTATTCGTTCAAGTGTATGTGGATGATATTATCTTTTGTTGTGTTTCTCATGATCTTGTGTCCAAGTTTTCAGCAATGATGAGTTCCGAATTTGAAATGAGTATGATGGGTGAACTCACTTACTTTTTGGGGCTGCAAATCAAGCAAACCAAGGAGGGTACCTTTGTGCATCAAACGAAGTATACCAAAGACCTCCTAAGGCGCTTCAACATGGACAAAAGCAAGCCTCTTCGGACACCAATGGGAACATCAACAACACTTGAACTTGATGAAGATGGTGAACCCGTGGATCAAAAAGAATATAGAAGAATGATCGGATCACTTTTGTACCTCACGGCATCAAGACCGGACATACAATTCAGCATATGTCTTTGTGCACGGTTTCAAGCCTCCCCACGTGTTTCACATCGTCGAGCAGTCAAAAGGATTCTCAAGTACTTACATGGAACTCAAGAATTTTGCATTTTTCTTCCTTCTTCCTCAACCTTTACTTTGAAAGCTTTTTCGGATGCTGATTTTGGGGGTTGTAGGATTGATAGGAAAAGTACTTCCGGTGCTTGTCATTTTCTTGGTAATTCTCTTGTTGTTTGGTCCTCTAGAAAACAAAATTCAGTTGCACAATCCACAGCCGAATCTGAATATGTAGCTGCTGCTAGTACTTGCTCACAAATTCTTTGGATTGTTCAAACACTTAAAGACTATGGGGTTGATCTATATAGTGTTCCACTGTTTTGTAATAACACTAGTGCTATTTGCATTGCCAAAAACCCCGTGCAACATTCTAGAACTAAGCACAATTATATTGGGTATCACTTTCTCCGAGATAACGTTGAAAAAGGAATCAATGTTCTTCACCATGTAGATACCTTACAACAATTGGCTGACATTTTTACAAAACCTTTGGATTTCACTCGTTTTTGTTACATTCGTAGTGAAATAGGGGTTATGCATCCTCATGGCTTAAATTGAGGGGGAGTTTTTGAAACATGGGAAGTCTATGTGTGAATCTGAAATAAAAATAATATGAGCATAGTATTTCATACATATATGACTCTGTGATTCCTTTTACATGCTGAAAGTTCTTACTACATTACTCGTGTTATACATTTTGTAGTTTTTGCCATGTCTAGTAATTGGAATAATTACCTACACTGAATCTGGTCATGGTCGAACTTTCTTGCTGTTTTGAACTTGTTCCATGCGCACAAATGCTTTTAATCATTAAGAATTCATCAAGTAATCAACTCACATGTTGATTTTTTATGAACAAATATAAATTGAGAAAAGATCAAGAGAATATGCATGCATCGCACTTCTTCTTTTGAGATGGCTTATCATTGCACTTAGATATGAACTTGGAAGAAGTTGTGTATGACTAAAACCATGTCCTTAAGCTTCTGATTGTCAAATGACATAGGCTTGGCTTGGTTGGTTAGAATAAGGCAGATGCGCATATAATCTCTTGCAAATATCATATGATCTAAATTTATGTTTTGAAAAATAATAAAATGCAGCAACTAGTGTCATGCTTTCAGGTTTTGAAATAGTTAAGTTTGTGAGATCATGACTTGCTTAAATTGAAAATTACATTTGATCTCTAGCATGGCTTACACTACTTTCTGTATTTCATTGATGTGATAATGTAAGGTACTTGATAGTATGACTTGGATGAGCTTTGTTTTATATGTATATGTTATAATATGCTCATAACAACTAAAGAGGGAGAGATAATTTGTTTATATGCTCATGACTTGCTGAATACATTGTCAAAGGGGGAGAGATAAGCATGAAGAGAAAGAGAATATGTGTATAAGGAGAGATAATAAAGGGGGAGAGATAATATGGGATAATTTTTCTTCTCATTTTACTTTTGATTTACAAAAGGGGAGAAATTGCCTTCAAAACTTTTAATGAGAATAAGCCAATGTTTGGATTTTAAATGGTGTTGCCAATGCATTCATCAAGGGAAAGATTGTAAGACCTATGTGTGCTGAATACATTGGCTTGTAGTGAATACACTTGGCTTTGATGATAAAAGTTTTAAATATCACAAAAAAACCTTTTTATCAAGGTCCGACACTAGCTCCGAGCTATAGCAAGGTCCGACCATAGGTCCGTCTTGTTTTGGGTAGGTCCGGCTATGTTCGAAGCTAGGTCCGACTTCTTGGTAAGGTCCGACTAGCTTTGGTTAGCTCCGGTGACCTTTATCTTTAGCTCCGGCATGTTTTTGTTAGCTCCGACATGTCTTTGATAGTTCCGGCATATATTGGATAGCTCTGGAATGCTTTTGCTAAGCTCCGACGTATTTTGTCTAGCTCCGGTTTTGGGTTGACTAGTTTTGACTAGTTTTTGGTAAGCTCCGGTGCTAGGATCTACTAGTTTTGGTATGCTCCGGCAGGTGCTTCATTGTACTAGTTTTGGTAAGCTCCGGTGCTAGGTTCTACTAGCTTTTGATAGCTCCGGCTCAAGGTCCGGGTTGCTCTGGCAAGGTCCGGAACTTGACCGCAATACTTCTGCTTTTCATTTGCAATGTTTCGTACTTGCTTTACATTGTTAGAAAGATTGCTTAGTATTCATTTGCTATGTTTTTTGTGCGTTTTGGTTGATATGGATGATATCGTGTTACTGTGGCTTTGCAACATGCTTATGTGAGGTTCTCACGTAAGGTGTTGTGTTCGAAACTAACTTGAGTCAAGTCGAGGACTTGGGCTCGTATGGAATGGTTGTTTATTCATGTGCAGGTGTTGCTTGAGTTCAAGACATGGCTGGTGACGGGATCCATTGGACTAGTCTTAGGTAGGAGATGAGGTTCCAACAACCAAATTCAGGAGGAATTGTGGTTGCGCAGCATGATTGAATCAAGAACAATGCATATGAAGGTATCGTGGATGTCATTGGAAGATGTTTGCACGTGTGAAAGGAGTGCATGGACGTGGCTACATGGTTCCGAGACGTGATGAAGAGATGTGGACGTAAAAAGTTGGTCGGAAAGGTCCAACCGACTAGGTTATGGACTCAGGCTGCGGCTGAGTCGGGTTTGACTCAAATATGGAAAGATTTGAGTTGATTATGATAGGATTTCGTGTGGTTCACGAATTTGAGTTGTTTAGGAATGTGAGATACGTTCCTAAGGTGTTTGGAAGTATTAAGATTGCTTCTATCTGCGTATAGAAGAATCTTGAGCAGTTATGGAAAGTTACGATTCGTGATCTGAGTAGGATTGGAGTCCTAGTTGATATTGGGTTGGCTTAAGGGCTGGTTATATAAGCAAGGGAGCCCAAAGCTCGTGGTAGACGACTTTGGGGCTGTTCCTCTTGTGTTCTATTGAATAAAATTCATAGTTTGAAGGAACTTTTGTGCCTTGTTCGTCCTACTTGTTCCAGACAAGTTTTACTCTGCGAGTTTCTGGACAGCATTACCTTTCGTTGGTGGTTTTATCATAACTCGAGTTTTACAGATCCAATTGACGTGATTATTTTTGAGTTGTCTTCACAACTTGATTATCTATCATATTTAAAAATTTCACGGTCATTGGATTTGTTTTCTATGATCTACACGAGTTTCTTTGCAGCGTTCCAGAACTGTTTTTTCTCGGGTAGAACAGATTGACCATTGTTTGATCTTTCGATCATAACTTGAGTTTTTCTCGTTGGATTTGAGTCATTCTTTTTGTGTTGTCTTCGTGACTTGATTCTCTCTGATATCTATCACTTTTGTCACGGTGAAACACGTTTAGATTAGTCTCACACACGATTTCTTTAACAGATCGTTTTTCTGCCGAAAGGGTTTGGGGTTTAATTGTTTCCGCTGCGTAAGATTTTTAAATCTACCATTCACCCCCTCTGGTAGATTTTCACGTGCTCTTCGATCCTACAGAAATATATATCTTATTATCTGTTCTTATCCAAGGTCCAAAACAACCCGACATCGAAATTGATGTGTTCTTGGAACCTTTAATGGAAGATATGGCGAAATTGTGGAATGAAGGGGTACGTACATGGGATGAGTACAAGCGGGAGTATTTCACACTAAGAGCAATGATATTTGTTACCGTGCATGATTATCCCGGACTGCTTACATTATCGGGACAAATGAAAGGGAAGAAAGGTTGCATTAGGTGCGTGGATAGAACTGGATTTCTATACCTCACTTCATCCAGAAAGACGGTGTACATGAGACATCGACGGTTCTTGACAGATACACACAAGTATAGGAAGATGAAAGAACAATTTGATAACGAAATCGAAGAATATACTGCATTGAAACCTTACAGTGGAAAACTTGTGTTTGAAATGGTCAAGAACATTCATATTGCTTTCGGTAAGGGAAAAAATAGTAAAGGAATTAAGAGAAAGAAAAGTACATCTTCGGATGATACAACTGACATGGCTTTCAAGAAACAATCAATTTTTTTCATGTATCTTCCGTATTGGAAGAATCTGGAATTTTGCCATAGTATTGATTTGATGCAAGTTACAAAGAATGTATTTGACAGCATCATTGGGACCTTGCTGGACATGCCGAGGAAAACAAAGGACGGATTAAATTCACGTATGGACCTAGTAAATCTTGATTTGAGACCAGAGCTTCATCCAGTAGAAAAGGCGAACGGGAAGCATTACCTTCCCCCAACCAGCTACAACTTGATGCTAGAAGAGAAAAAAGCAATTTGCGAATGCTTGCGTGGGACCAAAGTGCCCACGAGTTTCTCATACAATATCTGCAAACTAGTCTCGACAAAAGACTTGTCTTTATTCGGTTATAATTCTCACGACTGTCATATGATGATGACAGTTTTCCTGGCCATTGCAATAAGAGTAATCAAACCTGAGCATATAAAAGTTGTCATCACACGTTTGTGTTACTTCTTCAATGCAGTATCGCAAAAGGTGATAGCACGTGAAGATTTAGACTATCTGAAAACATACATCGTCGAGACAATGTGCAAGCTTGAGATGTGTATCCCACCATCCGGTTTTGATATGCAAGTACACCTAATCATACATCTTGTTGATCAGATAAAAGCGGCCACTATATTTACATCATATGTTTTCGTTGGAGAGATATTTAGGAGTATTAAAAGGTTATGTGCGAACCGTGCTCACCCAAAGGGTTCAATTATGGAAGGATACACCACTGAAGAAGTGATTGAGGGTTGCGCTGATTACATCAAAGATGGATAATCGATTGGTGTGCCTATACCGGTACATGAGGGTAGACTACGTGGGAGAGGCAAAGTGGGTAAGAAAACTTTTATTGTTCAAGATTACAAGAATGTACACCGTGCACATTTTGGTGTACTACAACAGCTCGCAATAGCTGAGCCGTACATTAAGGAACACCAAATTGAGCTTCGTGATAAAAACCAAGACCGCACAGAGGACTAGATCATGAAAGAGCACAGAAGATGTTTCACTGAATGCTTAATGGACAAAAATATATCATACGGAAACACTATAGAAGAGGAAACAATGAAGAAGTTAGCTTCTGGCCCATCTTCTTTGGTAACATCATGGCAAGCATATGACATCAATGGTTACACATTTTACACTAAAGAAAAAGACGGTAAGAGTGTTGCACAAAATAGTGGTGTTCGTATTGAGGCTTATGATTCATAAGGATAGAAGACCACATACTTCGGGTTCATAGAGGAAATATGGGAACTCGATTATGGAGAAAGAATGGTAATGCCCGTATTTAAGTGCCAATGGGTCAAACATCCTGATGGTTTGAAAGTGGACAATTACGGGCTGACATTGGTAGACTTGAATAAAGTGGGTTACAAAGATGACCTGTGGGTTCTCGTCGATAATGTTGCACAAGTTTTTTATGTTCAAGATCCAAAAACTGAGAAGTTGCACGTAGTTGTTTCTGGAAAGCAAAATATTGTTGGGGTTGAGAATGTGGGAGATAATGAAGAGGAATATAAATAGTATGAAGAGATGTACCTTTTCACCGAACTAGAAAACATCAAGCGCATAGAGAGAAGCATTAAAAAGAATTTGAAACCCTATATGCGCGAAGATGTCAATGCTGGAAAAAATGTATATAGCAATGCGAGATGATATATATTGTATATATTTGTATCTTCTGAAATCAACTTAGAAAAATGTTGGTATATGGATTGTGTCCTTTTGCATTTGTGTACATATGCGTTTGGACTCAATAATTTGGAAGTTTGGAAGTTTGGTCTTTCAGATAATGATGTCTCGGGCGTGTAGCCGATTGAAGGAGGAGCGCTTGGCGTGGCGCAAGAACCATCCCCATTTATGTACATATGGCACACCGGTCGCATGGTTGTATATACATATGTATCTATAATGGACTGATGAACTTAACTGTAGTTTGTTTTTCCATCTTGTTTGTTTTTGGTATTTTAAATTTCTCCGCGTAGGGTTTCTCTGCGAAGCCTGAATCGGGAGATTTATTGAAGTGGCAGTGCATCGTCCCCGGTAAAGAAGGGGTAAGTCATGAAGAACAAGCATAATATGAGTTTAACCATCATCCTCCTATTAATAAATTTCTTTTGCAGACTGAATGGGAAGATGGTTACTACCCCCTGACAATCTCCTTCTCTAAGGACTATCCCTTGGTGCCTCCAAGATGCGCCTTTCCAATTGGGTTCTTCCACCCAAATGTCCATCGTTCGGGAGCACTCTGCATCGGGATTCTTGATCAAGAGACTATAAGATAGACCTATTTTGTTCATGTAATTATTACTTATAATTGTTGTCGAACTTATTTGAACTGGTTTCTTATATTTCTTAAATTACATTTCGTAGGGGTGGTGCAGTGCTTTTACAATCAAAAATATACTACTTGAAGTTCAGCGTTTGCTGCATCAGCCAAATGTGCCTGATGTTGAAAATGATTGCTATAATCTACTTATCAAGGTCACACATTGACTTAGTGACCAATTTAGGTTATTCATTCCTCCTTCGACATTTGTTAATTTAAATAATGTCAATATTTTCAGGATCCAGCGGAATATAAGAGACGTGTTCGGGAGCAAGCAGGACGGTACAATTTAGATTGATCGATGGGAGCTTCATCGTCAATCTACAGTGAATGTAGCATGATTTTTGTTCTCAGTGTGTAAAGAAATTATCTTTGAACAATTGTAAAGCCTCTAATGGTGTATTATCATAATTAAGCCAGCCTCACTGGTGATCGAGCATTTCCTATAATGCATTACTGTACTAGTATCCGCTCATCTGTATTTTTTTCGAGGTACCATACGGTTGTGATAATTGCAACGACTACATCCTTGTAATTTCAATGAAAACCGCTTGTGATAATTGAACAACTACATACGGTTCTTAAACAATGACCGCCACTGAAAATACATGATCTTCTCAGGCCGTTGTTAATTAAGAACCGTCTGTGAAGTTCTTTAAATTACAGGCGGTTACTAATTAAGAGCCGTCTATGAAGATCATGTATTTACCCAGGCGGTTGTTTCTTAAAATCCGTCTATGAAGTTCATTGCATTAGAGGCGGTTCATAATTAAGAACCGATTGTGAAGATCATGTACTTACCCAGACGGTTGTTCTTTAAAATACGCCTGTGTTGTTCTTTCATCACAGGCGGTTATTATATCATTCGTCATCACAGTCGCATATTTTTAAGGACCGCCTGTGTTTGAAAAATAGAGGCGCCTGTAAAAATGCTTTTTGTAGTAGTGGAAGCTCCTGGAACAGCAGGAGGATGTTTTGAAAAGGGAGGAATAGCTCGGTCAGAAGCTGACTCTGGCTGAGCAAAATTTGGCAGATCGCTCTAAGAAGTTTGATCTGTGGAGTAAGGAGGAGGAGGAAAAGTACTGGAATCTGGGGCAGGTGCTCTCGAAAAGAGAAGGTGATGTTGCCATCAGAGAAGGGAAAGTAAGAGGCAGGAAGAATGACCTGGCCGAACCGCGAAACCGCATCCACCCATGGTAGACGGAGCTAGCCGACTGCGAAAAGCAAGTAGCTAAGAGTATGCAGCAACATGATAAAGCGGTTGAGCGCCTCGCAAGGGTAAGTTCAGAACTAGCAGCCGCCTGGAGGTCATTGGAAGAGTTCCGGAGCTCGAGGGCAACAGAATCTCTGTTGGTATGGGATTTCTTGGGCGTGCAGACAGAGCTCTGGTGCCTCTTGGTTTTATTCCTTTATGTCTGGAGATCCCAGAGCAGGAGCTGGACCAGACGCTGGTGGCACTTGGCTCTGCTGGCAGTAAACTCGATGCAATGGGTGATGTCATCGCCGACCAGTTGAAGATAGAGGAAAATCTCTTGCCAAGAATGTCGCCAATTATGTCTTGGCGCGTTACAAAAGCCGAGACCCCCAATCTTCTCTTGATCCGGTCTTCCAAGGAATCGTTGCCGAAGAGGAGGATGCTACCAAGGCTAGCGTCCAAGAAGCTGCTCACAAGGTTGCCTCGTTTTTCGCAGGACTTAGATCCTTGAGTAGTTAGGCCCTTTTCCTTTTGCCTTTTGCTTCTAACCATGATTTAGTAATCCAGTACTTTGAATGAATGAAATCCACTGTTTCTTCAATGAATTCCATATTGTTGTCCTTGTCTTCAATACACTGTCCTTTATCTTGCCCCCCGGTAGATGTGCACAATTTGATTGCGAACATGTACCGAAAGGATTTGACGATGTGTTGATGACTTGGACACTTCGAACTTGTAGCATTTAGGTTCGATGTTTATTTTTGATTTCTCTAGCGATCTTTTGTAGCGTCGATGTCGAGACCCCTGTGGTTGTCAGAGCTTGGTAGGTCCAACGGCACCCAATGTCAATGCATAAAACGTCGATGGCGGGCCCCATGTCGTTGTCGGAGCTTGGTAGGTCCGACGACACCTACTTTCAACACGTAGAACGTCGATGGCAGGCCCCCTTGGGTGTTGTCGGAGCTTTTAGCGCTGGCAGTGCTCACTTTCAACGTTCGAACACCTTGACGGCAGGCCCCCTTAGGGAATGTTGGAGCTTAGTAGCTCCGGCATTATCCACCATCGCCATGAATTTTCCATCTTTCCTGCACACTAAAGTTAAAAAAATAGTAAAATTCATCTTTTTATCAATAAATTGTTTGTGACTTATTGTTTTTTTTTTAGTTTTAGGTTCGAAGAAATTCAATATGTTAACAAGCATATTGATGTAATCTTTCTGGATCCGCATGCTTTTTCAGTTCTCACCCTACTAAGGCCTGCCTGGATGTAGGTAGAGTGGCGTACTTAGGGTGCAGGACCAGGCTAAGTCAATAGCACACTCCAGACCTATGTTGGCTTGGCATTTAGGCAAGTAGACTATGCAACAATGTTAAGATCCAAAGAGACCAACAATATAATTTCTAACACATGAATAACTTGGACTAAAACTTCAAAAGAATTGCACAATTTCATTATAGTCAAGAAGGATAAAAATAATAATTCAAAAACCGAGGCTTGTACAAAAATAAATACATGTGGAGTCTATTTTCACCCAACAAGTACAGGCTAAGTGTGCTATATTTCTTATACTAGCCTTGGGCAGGTAGCTACACTTTTTGTGCCGTGACTGTGTCAAGTGTTGCTTAAACTTACCAGACCCTCCCGGATGGGTCTGCATGTTTTCCCAGTGGACCTACCCGTCTCTGTATATTGACTCTATAACATACATTGTGTGTAATTACAAACTCACCTCCTTGATTATAAGCATAAAACTTACGGAGGTGCTTGATGTTCCAAGGATTAGGAAGCAGAGTCCCATCCTCAGTTGCCAAGCGAACGAATCCAGGATGGGATACATTGATCACTCGCAAGGGACCTTCCCAGCTGGGGGAAAGTTTGTTCATCCCTTCGCGAGTTAGTATTTTTTGCAGCACCAGATCGCCTTCTTTGAGCCGTCAGTTACGCACATGCCTTTGATGATAGCGCCGGAGCGCTTGGCGATATCGTGCATTTCGAACAGCTGCTTGGCACCTTCCCTCATTGACGAGGTCTAGGTCTTTATGCTGGAGCTGATCCTGCGCGGCTTCATCGAAGGTCCGGACCCGGACTGACCCCATGGTGATCTTCGGAGGTAGGTCTGCTTCACCTCCATACACCAAGAAGAAGAGTGTCTCTCAAGTTGACCGGTTCTGTGTAGTCCTGCTTGCCCACAGTGCGGACAAATGCTCTTCAATCCAGTTGGCTCCATACTTTTTCAAGCGCTCATATGTGCCCATCTTGAGTCCTTTTAATATTTCTACATTTCTCTCTCGGCCTGGCCATTGCTTGCTGGGTGAACTACTGATGTGTAGCTGACTTAAATGCCAATGTCTTCGCAATATTATTGGAATGCAACACTTGTAAATTGGGTTCCATTGTTAGTTATGACTTTGTTTGGAATGCCAGATCTGCAAATTATGGAATTGAAGAACTTGATTGTTGATCGCATGTTGATAGTCACAACTGTTGTAGCTTCTGGCCACTTGGTGAACTTTTCGATGGCGACATACAGGAACCTGTAACCTTCGATGACTTTTGGGAATGGTCCCAAGATATCCATACCCCACTTAGCGAATGGCCATGTAGGAGGAATCATTTGCAGTGACTGAGCCGGTGTGTGAATTTGTTTTGCGTGGAACTGGCATGCCTCACATTTTTTCACCAACTCCACTGCGTCCTGGAGTGTTGTAGGCCAGTAGAAGCCGTGCCGAAAGGCTTTGTCGACCAACGTGCGGGAAGACGCGTGGTTCCCACACTCGCCTCCATGGATCTCCGCGAGGAGCTCACGTTCTTCTTGCTTTGCAATGCACTGCATTAGGACTTCGTTGGCACCGCGCCAGTAGAGATTCCCTTCTACCAACGTGTATCTTTTAGCCAATCTGAAGATTTGGTCAGCGGATACATTGTCTTCTAGAAGGATGTTATCCTTCAAGTAACTCCGGATCTCCGAGATCCATGCATCGGAGCTAACTTGAGCTTCTGAGTCTTGCGTGATGGGTTGCTCTGAGCTTCCAGCAGCACCTACGACCCTTGGTTGACACCATGGTAACAGGGCCACCGAGACTGCCAGCTTCAAGGTGCCGGTCTTGCCCCCTTCACATAGCTTAGCAGACTGAGCTGTTGGTCTTGACAACCTCCGGGCGAAGATTCCGTTGGGAGCTGAAGCTCCGGTTGAAGCCTTCGTCGAAAGTTCATTGGCTTTCGCGTTATGGTGACGCTGAACATGGTGGAGATCCAGGACTTCAAAGTCCTTCTAGAGCCTCCGGACTTCAAGGAGATATGCAACTAGTTGGGGGTTGTTGCAGCAGCATTCACCTCTGACTTGCTTTATGATTAGTTGTGAAACACCCTTCACCAACAGTTGTTTAACACTATAGGATAGTGCCACCTTTAGCCCGTAGATGATATCTTCATACTCTGCCATATTGTTGGTCGCCTTGAAGTCAAGGTGAACCATATATTTGACCTTCTACCCGGTCGGAGCGAGGAGAAGTATTCCAGCTTTGGCCCCCTGCTTCTGCACGTAGCCGTCGAAGTATAGAGTCTAGTGAGGTTCCGTGAAGACCGGGACCTTGGGTTCTTGCTTCTGCTCACTGGGGCCCCCATGATTTCATGTAGAAGGAGTCCACTCCGCCACGAAGTCAGCCAAAGCCTAACTCTTGATTGCTTGTCACGACACCAATTTGGGATCGAACTGGGCCAGCTCCGCTGCCCACTTCCCAATGTTCCGAGTAGAATTAGGGTTATACAATATAACACACAGTGGATAGGAAGTTACCACTGATATCTTGTGGGCTTGGAAATAATGGCGAAGCTTCCTTGAGGAAATAACAACTGCGTAAAGCAGCTTATGCACCTCGATGTATCTGGTCTTGGCATCATGGAGTACTTCGCTGATGAAGTACACTGACCGCTGGACAGTCCAGACCCTCTCGATGCGGCCTGTAGCTCCCTCTCCATCGACCTGGACCCTTTTGGAGGGGTTCGGACCTTCTTCATGTTCAATTCGGACACTCCCTAAGTGGGTCAGATCTTCTTGAATAGCCGTGAGAACTCCCTCACATGAGAGTGGTTATTCTTCTAACACACTGCCATGAAGATCCGTGTCTGGAGGCTGGGACCCAAACTCGCCTTCAGGTAGCTCTGGACCCTCCCGGAGGGGTCTAGGCTCTTGAACTTGATATTACTCTTGTCTTTCCGCAACCTGGACCATGGTAACTGCTTCTGAAGTTGCAGAAATGTAAAGGAGTAGAGGCTCACTAGGGTTCGGAGCAACCAAGATTGGTAGGGTGGTGAGAAGCTGCTTGAGCTCTTGGAACGCCTTTTCTGCTTCTTCGGACCAATGGAATGGTCCGGTCTTCCTCAAAATCTTGAATAAGGGAAGTGCTTGCTCTGCCAGCCTTGAGATGAACCGGCTGAGCGCAGCTAGACATCCAGTTAGCTTCTGGACATCCTTGATGCGGGCTGGAGGCCGCATTTTTTCTGTAGCCTTAATCTTTGTCAGGTTTGCCTCAATGCCTCGGTGGGTTACCGAGAAACTAAGGAGCTTCCTGGAGCTAACCCCAAAGACGCATTTGTCTGGGTTCAGCTTGGTGCGCGTGATGCGCAGCTTGTTCAAGACAGTTTACAAGTTGTCAAGGAGTGACTCCTTGTTCTTGATCTTCACAACAATGTCATTAACATACACTTCCACCAAGTCCCTAATGAATTCTCCAAAATTTTTGTACATAGCTCGCACAAAGGTTGAAACATCATTTTTGAGACCAAAGGGCATGGCAGTATAACAATACAATCTATCTACAATTATGAAGGTAGTATGCTCTTCATCTTTCCTAGACATTTGGATTTGATGATATCCGGAGTATGCATCTAGGAAACACGGTAGCTAACACCCGTAGGTGGAGTCCACTATCTGATCTATCCAAGGTAGTGGAAATGGATCTTTTGGACATGCCTTATTTATTGTGGTGTAGTCGATACACATCCAAAGCTTCCCGTAGACCTTGGGTACAATGACTGGGTTTGCCAGCCATTTTGGATGATAAACTTCCCGGATGAAACAAGCTTCAAAAAGCTTTTTGATCTCGTGTCGGATGAAGTTTTGCCGCTCAATTGATTGCTTCCGGGGCTTCTGATGTACTGGCCATGCGTCGGGATAAATCTTCAGATTGTGCTCAATCACCTCCCTAGGGATCCCAGGCATTTGTGACAGTTGCCAGGCAAACATGTCAACATTAGCCCGAAGGAAAGTGATGAGTGCGAGTTTTTATTTGTTGTTTAGACCTCCTGATATACGGGTGGTCCGAGCAGGATCAGAACTGATTTGGACGACTTTGACAGGAACGTCGGTGTCGCCTGCACAGGTGGTGCAAAGGTTGAGCCTTGATGACGAGTGCTTGGGGGTTGAGCAATGAGCTCTTTGCCAGAGGTTCCTTCCAGCACCGTGGCAAGTGCATAGAGTTCCTCTAGCACGGTGACTCCTGCAGTGCGGTCTCCACGAACCCGGAGAATGCCTCAAGGTGTCGGCATCTTCAACACCAAATAGCCGTAGTGAGCTGCGGCCATGAATCTGTACAAGGCAGGCCTGCCTACGATGAAGTTGAAGGGCAGACTGATGTGAGCGACATCGAAGACCTGCTTCTCAGACTTGTATTTCTCCCGAGTTCCGATGGTCACCGGGAGAGTGATGGATCCGAGGGGGCTGATGGCCTCCAAACCTACCCCAGAGAAAGGTCTTGAGGGGCGAAGGTCCGAGAGATGCAGCTAGATCTTTATGAATGCTTCAAAGCTCAAGAGATTGAGTGTTGCGCCTCCATCTACCAGAACGTGGTAGAGCTGAGCGTTGTTGATGGTCGGAGATACCATCAGTGATAGTAGGCCAGCTCTAAGCATGTTCTTGGGGGCAGTCCGTTGCATCAAAAGTGAAGGGTGTATCCATCCACTTCCGATGTGGTTCCGCTCTGGCAGCAGGAGCTACGACAACCATTTTCGGTCGCATTGTCTTGAAGACGCGGTGAGAGGTGATGTCCCAGGACCCTACATATATGTTATTAAGGGTCTTCCGATGATCATTGTCAGAGACGTCAGAGTCAACATCGATTGTGTTGTACACAACCTTTAGGACCTTCTTGGGGTCTTGGAAGCCTAGCTTCGTCTCAGTCGGAGCTTTGCTAACTTTTTGCTTTCCTTCCCACTCACAGAAAGGAGCTTCTTCTCGGCACTTGTTGTAGCGCTCAATAAGATTTTGGACCTCTCGGCATTCCTCCAGACTGTGCTTGTCCATCTTATGGATTGGACACCACATCTTGGAACTACCGCTGTCTTCTAACGAAGGTCGAGGTCGTTTTTCGGGGTGCTGCCCCCGGCCCCCCGGAGCTGCAGCAGCCACAGCAGTAGGTGCGCCGGCCGACGGCTTCTTCTTCTTTTTGCCACTACCAGAGGTAGTGGCTTCAACTTTGGAGGACTTTTTATTAGCCTCCAAAACTGGCTTTGAGTGCATTTCCGGGCCCTCTGCAGCCAGGGCACACTTGTCAGCCAGGCTGAACAACTCTGTGACGCTGGTGACTTCTTTCGTCGCCAGCTTCTCCAGTATTTTCTTGTCTCAGATGCCCTTTTTGAATGCGACAATAACAGAAGCGTTTGAGATAGAGGGGATGGTATTGCATACCAGAGAAAACCGCTGGATAAAGGATGGTAGCTATTCCCCTGTTGTTTGCTTCACAGCAAACAGGTCCAGTTCAGTGCCTGGTCATGTGTAAGAGCTCCCAAAGTTGGCAGTGAACTGTTGACATAGTTCTGCCCAACTGTTGATACAGTCGGGCGGAAGACTCATGAATCAGGACCTAGCGGTCCCAGTAAGAGCAACACGGAAGTAGTTGGCCATCACGACCTCGTTTCCTCCTGCTGCAAGTATAACAGTGGAGTAGATTTGAAGGAATTCGGCGGGGTTGACAGTCCTGTCGAATTTCTCCGGCAAATATGGCCGGAACTTCTATGGGGGGCGGACCATGCGTAGGTGCATGGCCAAGGCAGAACAACCTCCTCCTACTCCCACTGGAGCAGGGTTGTCTTGTGCCTCCCGCCTCTCACGAGCACGCTCAATATGGACACGACCATCCTGCTGTCGGTAGCGGCGATCGAGCTCTAACCGCAAGTCATGCGTCGAAAGCCTCGACACAGTATGGTTGTGTCGCGCCCCAGAAGGCAGCGACGTCACCTATTGAGATACAGCACGCCTCCGGTGCTGTGATACGTGCGGACCAAGTCTTCCAGACAAGGTCCTACGTTGAGTTGGTTTCTGCCCCAAAGAGGGAGGACCTTGGTTGCTGATAGCATCAGCTGCCGCTGCAACTAGATGTTCCACATCAGCACGCCACTACTGCATTGCACCCGGAGGTGCTCTGAGCACTGGTGGGTGCTCCAGCAGAGTACGCGTAGCAATCATGGCATTCTCAGGGTTGTTGTTCGCCGATGTTGTGACCGACGTGAGTACCCCATCCTGTTTTCCATCATTGTTTGCCAGAGCAGATGGTGGTGGTGGTGGTGCGACACTTGCCGGAATAACGACAACTATTGGTTGTTGAATGTTGTGGGGATTCTCTCCAGCATGCTGTGCAACGTTGTTGCCGTTAGATGATTCTGCAGCATAGTTCACCATCTTGTGATCTCAGGCGCCCCTACCTGGCGTGCCAAATGTCAAAGTGTACGAATGACACTTCCCCTGGTACTACTGAATTGTAGCCCGCGTAGGTTATTGTATTGGTTTGGGCGCACAAAGATCTTAGACAAGATGATGACACAGATGATTTACGTGGTTCGGGCCACATGAGCATAATACCCTACTTGTTGGAGCTTTGCTAGTGCTTGCGTGCATATGAGCTTGGTTCTTTTGTACCGTGAAGCACATCCCTTTTATATACCAAGGGATGGTTATTACATGGGTTGCCTTGCCCGACATCTAGCTCGGGCAGTTATTCTTACCAAATACACAATTAAGTGTGTTTAAGCACCCTAATAATGTGATAACGCGCCTTAATGGCGGTGTTACCAGTATTAAGAGTCTTTTGATTGTGCGCCATTAATAGTGCATTAATGGCACATAATCAGGCCTTGTAACTGAAGCAATAAGAGTCCTTTGAATGCTTATGCCGTTGGAGATCCGTCTTTATTCCCGTTGGTGGCGTAGGTCCGGAGGCTTGACACATGGCGCCTCTAGAGCTTTCCCTTGCGGGGAGGTAGGTCCGAAGCTACTATACACGTGGAGGCACCAAAGTTTCCTTCTACTGGGGGTTAGGTCCGGGATCACTATACACGTGTCAAGTACGGAGCTCCCATATGTAGGGAGTTTGGCTCCGGTCTTATATTACACGTGGTAGTGCTGGAGCTACCCATATGAAGGAGGTGGGTCCAGCGCCTTGTGACACGTGGAGCCTACGGATGTCTTCAACTTTGACAGGTGGAACTCACTTGCACTTCTTGCAGTATCATGGGGTACTCGGTACACAGGGTACCGACAACATCGATATCAATAGTAAAATAAATCTGAACAGTAAGGCGTGCACAATAGATGGGCCTCAATATTTACATTCGCATATGCTAAAGTATAAGGTGGAGCAATCCAAAACTGTACAATAGGATAGGTCTCAACAACCTATAATAGACTATCTATATGAAAACACTGGCTTTAGTAGTTTACGCAAAGTATCAGTTGTTGCAACTACAATGTCATGGAAAAAGCTATGAAAGACAAATTAATAGTACAAAAGCTCTCATGGCAACAAAAAATGATAATATATTTGAGGCCAAAATGCTAACAACAGGATATCGGAGCCAATCCTTGCTCGATGTGAGCTAGAAAAAGAAAAATAGGAGTAAGCAACAGGACATTGGTAAAAGAAAATAATCATAAGAAGAGTAAAAAGAGGCATTGAAATCAAGAGTTTATTAGGATCCAAATCTAATAATGACAACTGACATCTACAGCAGAGAGAAATTGGCTGAAAAGGTCTTGGCTGTACAAAAAAAATTAGTATGTTGCGAAAAAAATAAAAAAACAGTGTTGTTCCCTAGAGGCATGCAGTATTCTTCCCCGGCATGGATCAAACTTGACCTCGTACCACTGTAAGAAGCTCAGGATCCATTCAAAATGTCAGATTATAAAAACAAGTCTATATCAAGATTTATGATAACAGAGTGATCTGCACTTTTGAAAAGAACCAACTGGAGACATACGGTATTAGAAAACAAGGTTTGCCAATAAAATACACAAGAAAAGATCAGGGGAGGTCCGGGGTTGCTAGTTACTACCGAACGCTGCTCCCTCCACTTCAAGTTCTACCAATCCTAGGATCACTACCCCTGCCGGTGGGAAAATCAATAGCCACCAACGATCGGCCAACGGTTGCTTCCAAGCTTCCTAGCGACCGATGAATTTGCTAAATGCAAATCCTACATGTCTAAATGTAAATATTGATACTAATGATAAATAAACCCCTATTTTCCTCTAAAAAACAGCAGAGACGCTAATATGATGAATAAACCCCAAACTTTAAATAGCGATGTCATAATTCCCTTCATCATTATGTGGGCTAACTGTAAATGTGTTGGAATGTCCAGAACAATGACTGCATGTAGCGTAACCTTCTCTCTAACAAACGAATGTCAAGTTCAAAATGCTTTTGTGCAGCAATGGTGAACTCGGCTCCGAAGGAGGTAAACCGTGGAGACATTTTTCAAAGGACTGTTAGCCTAGCTTGTATATTGGAACGTGAGGGAGGTAAATCAACAACATTTGGTGGAAGCATTAGAAACAGCTGTGCATTTAGCTTCGGCACTCAACTGTGACACCGTTGTTTAATTTTATATGACCAGGATATGGTAGAATCTCCAAGAACACACAATATCTTGAAATGGATAATTGAGTATCGGCCACCCAGCCCAATCAGCGTCTGAACAAGCTGTCGAGGCCAAGTTGGATGAATGTTGGAGTCTGTAACCCACGATTTAAGGTTCCTTTGATGTATGAAGCATCATTTTCAAAAGAGACTTATGAGTACGGCAAGGCGTATGCATGTGTAACCACACCGGCTGAACCGCATATGCAGTAGTAGGCCTAGTGACGATGAGATATTAAAGCTCGCCTATGATACTTTTGTAGAAATAAGCATCATTTGAAGGAATTACATCATTGCAAGCGACCATTGGCTTGGTGCCGATAGGTGTCGACAATGGTTTATAGTTGAGCATACCAGCACTGTAAAGAATATCATCCGCATATTTAGCTTGCCTAAGAAAGTGTAAAAGCCCACATTTGAGCAGAAAAAATGCAAAAATGTGAACTTAGAATTTCTTAAGTTGAATTGGGAATTCAATCTTATGTGAATTATGTGAGTTAATAAATGATATTTAAAACATGAACTCGTTAAGACTTTAAAACATAGTTGGCGAAAAGAACAATATATGTGTCAATTTAAGTAAATAAGTACAAAAGTAATGAAGTTCCAAATTTAATTAAAAAATTCAAAGTCAAGTTTTAAATTTAACTTGATTCAAAAGGCAAAACTAATAGCGTCTAAATCAATTGTTATCAAATTAAAAGCTTTACTTAACCAAAAATGTTAATTTTATTTAATAAGGTATCTCTAAAAATTTTGGTAAGTTCCGTTGGTAATATTAATATTTTATAGGAGTGAAATTTAAATTTAAATTTAATTCAAGGTGAACTTTCTCCAAACCCAAAATTTAGTCCATTACTGTGTCCTTCGTGTTTGAAATAGTCAACCTACAATGTTTACAATTTCAGGAGTTGAATTGCTATATGAATTGAATCAACACATAAAGGAAATTTGCATTTCAAAGTTAAATTTGAAACTTAAAATATTTAAATGAAAGCTTTGAGTTCATCATCATCTTCTTCACATATTCTTTGGTCTAACTGCCATCTTTTATAATTTTTAGAAATTGATAACTATTGAAAGTGAGAGAGGATAAGGAGGGGAAATAGTTGGCCCCACATGGCAGCATAGCTCATCAGAGAGTTTTTCTACTCTCCCTCACCATGTAGCACGATGTTGCTTGGTTGCCAGCGCTTGCTTGCCAGTGGAAGCCAGCTGCTCTTCTACTCACCTTTATCTTCCCTCTAGATCCTTAAATCACTAGACTCCATTGCTACCTCTCCCTTATACTACATCAACCTTGTGCAAGTTCTATGTTAGCCCTGCTTCTTTCTTCTCCCCCCACACAAGCAAAATGGATACCTTGCTCTGTTATTTCTCCCCCCAGCGCAGAAAGATGCCCTCCTCAACATTAACCTCTACCTCTGCGCTAGAGAAATCAGCATCTGCACTACAGGAATCCCGACGATTGCGATGGCCAGGGTCATCGCAAATACAGGAAAAATCATTGCAAATAAGCTATTTGCGACGGCTTTGCTTATGTGCGGTGGTTTTTGGCCATCGCAAACAATTCGTCGCAATTAAGTTTATTTGTGACGGCTAACTTTAGCCGTCACAAGTTATTGCCAGGGGACATGGTAGGCCCCACACATCTATCTGCCACATCCAGGCCGTCGCAATTAAGTCCTTATTTGTGACGGCCGGGCCGTCGCAAATAAGATCACCCATGTGTCCTCAGGCGGGACCCAATCAGCCACTTGCAATGGCCCGACCGTCGCAAATAGAGCCTAAATTGCGACAGCCTAGCCGTCGCAAATAATAGAGGCTTGTTTGCGACGGCCTTGGTCCCTATTTGCGACGGTACTGTATAAAAAGCCATCGCAAATAAGGTTATTTATTTTTTAAAAAAAATGAAAATACTACCCTGCTTGATGGCCAGAATCACAAAACAGACAAGATAATATATCACAATAACAAACAACATCACGATCACAAACAACATCACAATATTGTCGATACATCGCACATCACCATCAACAAAGCAAACAAGGGAGCACTCGCCCGTCTGACCTCTGAAGCCACCTCCAAAGCCACCTCTAATGTCGAAGTCGTCGTCGTGCCTCATTCCAGGTGGTGGTAACGACGGCGACGGAGTTTGAGAAGCCGTCACAAATCCCTGCAATTAATGAAACTTAGAGTTAGAATATAAATGCATCAACATCTCTCTCTCCCTCTCCATCTATCTCCATCTAGATCCCCTCTCTTCCTCTCTCTTTTCATTCCTCTATATATCTCTATCTATCTCTCTCTCACTCTATCTCTCTATTGCTATCATTTTTCCCTCTATCTTCCTCCATCTATCTCCATCTACATCTCCCTCTCTTCCTCTCCTTCTATCTCCATCTACATCTCCCTCTCTCTTCATTCCTCTCCCACACTATCTAACTATCTCTCACTCTTTCTTCTATCTCTCTCTTTCTTCTATCTTAATCCTTTTGTTCTATATAACTAGCTCCGTCTGTCTTCTATCTCAATCCTTTTTTCTCTATCTTCCCCCCTCTTCCAACTCCATCTCTCACTCTATCTAACTATCTTTCGTCGTAACTCCATTTCCTCACTTTATTTTGGTTGAGTTAAACTAGAATTATTAAGTTGACATAGAAAATTACGTGACCCACTGAAGAAGGATCGCCTGGAAGGACCGGTAGTGGCGGTAGCTAGATCCCCAGACCTTGCGCGCGAGCAATGGCCTGTCATTGCAAACATTAAATGTTACCTATTAGTAAGTCATTTATGCTGAATTAATGAGAACTTTAGTTTTCATTTTGTTACCTCCATTGTTTCCTGCATTTGCGCCATCCAGGCTACCTGGGAAGAGATTGTGGCCTCCATCGCGATCCTTTGGTATTCCGCCTCCTCTTGTCGCCTGAGGTTCTCTTCTACAGTTTGTCGGAGGGACTGCATCTCAATGTCCCTCTGCGAGACGCAGCGACCTGACGTGCCCACCAACGAAACCTTCATGGAGCTGCCTCTCGCAGGCTCGCCACCCTCGAGTCGACAACTCCGTCGAATATGGCGAGCCTAAGAAAAAAAGAGTCAGTAATATGAAATTAAAATATCTTGAATACATTGAATTGAAAATGATAAAATGACTTATAAACTCACCTTCCGTGTGCTTTTCTACGTCCGCTTGCATACGCGGCTTGAGGATCAGTTGGTTCACGTTGCCAATCGAAATATTCGTCGTGTATCTTCCTAGCCTCCTCCTCGTACTTAGCCTGCAAAACAAGAAAACTGTGTATGTTCAACAATCCATATAGTTATATTTAATATGAATGATTTCTAAACATACCAATCGCTCTGCTGCAGCCTGACTGCACCCCTAAGGCTGAGAAGGGTCCCTGTGGCCTCTCTTCCAGATCTCTGCAAGGGTCGGCGGCACCACTGTCTCGCGCTCCTGTCAATACGCGTTAGTACGAATAGTATATTATGAATACATAAACATAAGTTACATATAGTTACCATGCGTTTAGCTAAATGCAAGTGGTTATCTTGGTCGTGCCTGCTCTTCCCCTCGACCCCTCTGCACTCTCGACACTTCCTGGACTTAGCCTTAAACTCATCGCTGGCCGGGTAGCGACAAAGGGCCCGAAATGCATCGGACCGACACTGCAACCAGCTCACGTGGCCCTGCACATAGTTGTAAGTCGTTAAAAATACCATCAAGGAAATTATCAGAAAAAATACTTACTACACCCCACGTACCAGCGCATACTCCTTCGGCAGGTGCCTCTCACTCTCTTGTCGGAAGTGTAGCACGTGGTGCTGGTTTGCCTTCAAGTGCTCATTAGTAATTTGAACACGAGCATTTGACAAAGCTTGTCAAAGCGTCCTCTAAATTATACCTTGCATGTGATAAAGAATATATTGAAGAGATATTCATTAAAAGTTAGAAACTATTTTTAACATACTTACCATAAAATCGGCCCATAAGGCTTCCTGAAGGTTGCCATGCTCCTGGTGATGGACGCGTGCGTAGTCCTCCCACGAAAGAGCACGCACCTCGATGACCCCGAGATAGTGCAAACACACTAAGGACGCGAGGACACCGTTCACCGGTCTTTGGTGTCTCTCACCGATGAAAGACGTGTCGTCCCAAACCCTGCAAGATATTTATTGATTCATTAAATAAGTAACCAAAAGAAACTAGAATTGAACACTATAATTTTTATTACATGTCTCCGACTGGACGAATCACAAACCTCTGTGAAGGGACCGTAGGAGGACTGACATAGTGAGTCCTCCTCGTCCATCGCGTCTGCGGGAGCGCCACATCAGGTGACCCAAACGGCTCGTCACCAGCCGAGTCAAAGGGCTGAGGAACATAGGGCTCGCCAGCCGAGGGCTGGCTCATCGAAGGGTAGCCAATGTCAACTGGCGCCGTAGCCTGTAAGTCAGCTGGTGAGGACTACATCATTCAAATGATTCATAAGTAAGTTTAATGATAAATTGAATTTAAAGAATTCGTCAAAAACGAGTGAAATATACATGTGAAGAAGCTATAGATCTACTCAAAACGTGCCCCAACAGCTTAGAGCGTCTGCTCCCAGTCGACGCAGCACCAGCGAAAGCATCCTCAGGTCTAGAGGGGTAGAACCCCCTCGTCGACGGCCTTCTTACCCTTCTTTGACGACATTATGTTTTAATAGATAATCAGTAAGTATGCAAATAAGATATACAAAATTCATGTTACCATCTTCAAGAAAAACATTACTTGTAATCACTTTCAAAATTTATCAACATCATTATTAAGTGCCCTACTCCTTAAACCAGCCCAACGATCTTCCATCGTGGCCTATTCTAATTTCTTTTTTCACATATCATCTAGCTCTACATCTTCAACATCTCCAACTAATTGATCGAGTCCTGCACCAAGCTTGACGATAAAACTGTCTGGCAACTCTTCTTCTTGGTACACTTCTTCAACGTCTTCGCTATCATGGTAACCATCATCCCCAGGAGTATATAACCGCTCACGGGGATTCACCTTATATACCACCCACCAAGCACTGAGCTTCGTGCATGGATAAGGTAGATAATACACTTGTTCCACTTGATGTGCAAGAACAAATGTATCGTAACCTCGTAGTCGGTCCTTATGTTTTACTTCCACCATTCCAAATTGGTTTTCTCGAGTTCCATGAGTGCGATCAAACCAGTCATAGTCAAAGAAGACAATTCGAAGGGTCTTATTTGTAAAATCCCACTTAATTCTAAATATGAAAGTCAGTTGTCAGTTAAATTCAAATTTAATTGGGTTCAAGATATGGTCATGCACATAAACTTGAACCTATTCAATCCTTTCTTCTTCTCATGTTTAAAATTTTATTAACATGAGAAACATACTTCACCCATAATCTTAGAATAATTCAAATATCATCTCTGCAAAATTTTGGAATATTTAAATGGGGTTTGCTTGGGCAAATCAATTTATCGTACCTCATATACTCAAATAATCAAAATAGAATATAGCTACTGTATACACATGCCCTATCAATAATATTCAAATCTAAGGCTTTAAATTTTTCTATAGTGCTCTAAAATTACAAATAATCTCCTTGAAATGTTTGATGAATTTTTGAAATCCATTTGCTATTTTATTTGAGACGCTCAGCGAATTTGAGTCAAGTTTAACTTCAAATTCAAAATCTGGTCCAAATATACTTGAACATAAAGATCTGAACACACCATTATGTTCAGAACATTTTTCTTGAGATATACATGAAGTTGCATGATTTTTGGAGTTCATTTACTATTTTAAATGAATTACTAAGTGGGCAGTGGCTGTAAGGCTGACTGGTGGGGCCCACCAGTCAGCAGCCCACGTGCAGCCGCAATCCGGGGCGCGCTGCGCACGCCACCGTGACGGAATGCACCAGCATGATGGCGTTAGCTGTCCCTCCTCCAGATCCCTACAAATATCACTGCCTGCTCCTCCTTATCACTTCCCCGGTTGATTTTTCTTCCTTCCTCACGCTGAGCCGACGCTCTGCTCCATTTCGCTGCCATGCGCCGTTTCTGACCCCCAGCGCCGCGTGTCCGTTGCCGGCCAACCGGAGGCCTCTCGCGCCAAGCTCTCAACGGCAACGTGATGCGCCACCCTCTCCTCTATAAACCGGTGAAACTTCGGTGATGTTTCCTAAACCATCGACGGTGATTTTGCAGTTCCGCCGGTGGACCTCGGGAAGGACTCATCATCGCCTCTCTGTTCCACCGTCGCGCCCCAGACACGGGCCACCTCAGCTCTCGACCACAACAGCAAAGTGGTGCGCCTGGACACGCTCTGCACGACGGTGAAAGCCGTTCCTCATTTATGTGAGTATCGAGCAACTTATCCAATTTTTAATCTCGGCTGAAGCATATGAGCTCATTAGGTTTCCATTTCAATTCGGTATGCACACATAATTATTCTTCACAATTGCTTGATAATTGTTTCTTCATTTCCTTGCGCACCCTCTCGAGCTGGAATCATCAAAAATGATCAGCCCTAGCTCTAGAATCGTGAGTTTTTCCTTCCGCTATTGAGAAACCCCCCCTGTCGCCGTTGACGGTTGTTTGCCGACCGTTACACGACGATTTCACCTCCCTATCACTTCCCTCATGGTTCCACGAGACTTTCCAAACCATTTCCGAAGGTTTTAAGCCACGGGGCGACGGTTCCGACATGGCCGGAATCCTAGCTGCCACAGCCGCCGATGCGCCGCTGTTTCCGGCCGTCGGCAAGCTTCACCGACACCACCATCGTGCTCGGTGCATGATTTTAGGGTTGGGCGCCCAAGACTAGGCGCTGCGGTGGCCGGGAACTTGGTTCTGGCGAGGCTCACTGGAGCGCGCCACCGCTGTAGCCCCGGGCGCCACCCGCGTCGGGAGATTGACGATGACACTGCGGGCCCCGCGTGTCAGCGTTTGTTAGTCCCCCGTTGGATCAGGTGTGCCCACGGGATTTTTTGTGGCTACGCGGTTTTTCTCTGTGGTCCCCGTGTGGTTTGAATGCCACTGGTCCATTTTAAAACTGTGGGGCCCACTGTTTCATTCAAAATTTCCCCTTGGAATTTATTCCAGATTTGGCTGCAACTTAGAAAATCAATAACTCTTTGTAGATTGCTCCAAAAATATTCAAACAAATTTTGTTTGAAAGCCCTTGATCTCCAGTTTCTGTTAGTGCCATATGGGATCTATGAAAACCAGTTTTCAATTCTGTAGAATGCAATATTTCCAAATACAAATAGATTTTTCCCTGCTGAACCATTCGCTTGAAAAATCCCCAAAATTCACATAAAATAATTTGTCTTGTTCTTGGTCACCAGAAAAAGTGTGGGAGCCGTTGAGGCTGTATAACCTAATAAAATTGCAAACCCCTTTCTGCTGTTCAGTTATAAAATAGAACTGTAACCAGGAATTTAATCAAACTTCTAAATTCAATTTCTCTTAGTATCCTTGCTCTAAAAATCTCAAGTAAAATCCTGTATAACCCTTATGATATTAAATTTCAGTTTGTATAGTTATTTTGGTATGAAAAACTGTATGACTTTCTGTATAATTCAATGGCCTTTTTTGTTAATTGAATTATTACAGATGTTCAGTTGCTTTGTTATGTCACAAATTTCATCTGAACATTTCTTTAGTTATATCTATCTCCTATAATAATTTCAGCTTTATTATACCTAATATCCTGGCCCAAATTCAATTCCCAATCTGAATGTTAATTGAGAAACTAAATTCAGTTATAAAATAATCCCAGAAATTCCTAGCAACTTAAGAATTCAATATCTCTTTCACAGAAACTTAGAAAATTGTAAAACCAATTTTACTATAACCAGTGAGACCCCTATACATGATACCACCACTGGTAGCCATGATACATCTCCAAAATTTCAATCAAAATTTAGAGAAAGTTATTACTTAACATAATTTTTAGGAACAACAAACTTCTTTGATCATCCCTGTTCTTTGCAAGAGTATCTCTTGTAGTCCCTAACATCTACCATAAAAATCCCAAAGCCAAAGAAGATCATTGACTCACTAAAACCATAGTTAGAAGCTTATGAACTATATATACATTATAATTTACTAGCATTCATATATGCATGTCGTGTAGTGATCGATATTGACGAGAAGTGTCGCTTGGAGGAGAAGGCCAGGGTGTCCACTTGAAGCCCTTGGCGGAGACTTCAGAGAAGGACCACTAACAATCAATATTTGATCGAGTCGCAAACTAAGGCAAGCCCCAGTTTGCATTTAAGAGCTTTTCATAGTTTTTCAGTTTTATCCATTTACGTCTTCAGTTGATATTGCACATTAAGTATATTGTGTTTGATATTCCACTTGCATATCCACAAATCCTATGGGAGGGTTGGAAAGGTTTACAACTTGACGTGTAGAACTGCCAATGATAATGTTGTAGATATACCGGTAGAAGTCGAGTAGTTGGAATCTACTCGCGAGATAGGAATAACAGTTCATAGGAGTGTGAAAGATGAAAGAATGGCTTATGAACTGAATACGAGACCGGGCAGGGGAAATAGTAGTCGACGAGATGGAGTCTCGGCCGCATAGCCCTGCCTGTGTCGCTCGAGGACCGTGCTGTATGGGGAACCGTTGGGCAAGCTTGAACTGTACCGGTTGCATAATGGGATATGGGCCCAATAGACTGATGTAACTCCAGACTGTAGTGTGGAGACTCCTCGGTTGTCCTGGAATGGAGATGCGAAGGCAGAAAGGTGTAAATATCCTAGCGGAATGTTTTGACGTGTCCGTGTAGGGGACCTTTTGCTTGGGATGAACAGGTTTGTCGACATTGGGGTCTTGGGTGAAAGGTGGGCACGTATAACGCGGGGAGGAGAGCACGTATATGTCTTCCACGCAGGTGTGCATGTCGTGCAGTCTGGTTGTGTCCTGATTGCAATCACCGTCCCTCGCGGTTATTTGAGTACCACTTGTCCGTCGCTATCATGACGTAGTAAATACTAAAGAAGCCAAAAGAATATGATGTATTGAATTATAATTGCTTTTCAACCTTGTGTGGCTTAGAGATAGCACAATTAAAAGTTTACAGTTTCCCCATACTTTAGCTGTAATAGCATTATGTGCTTTGGGCATGTCATATCATCGGCAAAGCATTTCTTGTTTGATTGTGGAGTCGATGATGTGCCGTGCCTGAAGATTGTCACTTCCTACTTAAAACATGATTATAAGAATCCACTTGTAGGCGGGTCTATTTATGCTATTCCTTACCTATGTTTAGTCTTTACCTTGCATATGTCTTGTGAGACAGGTCAGTCTGGCTGAGCCTTATGCTCATGTTTGCAATTAACGAGTTTTTGCAGGTTATACCGTTGATGAAGGGCCTAACGACGACGCCTTATACCCTTTAGGGTTCACGGCTGAGTAAGAGCCCTGCACGCCACCGAAATCTGTGAGTGTTGATAGTGTAAAGCGTCTGAGGGCATGGACAGCTTTACTCATGCATAGCTAGTGTTGAGAGCGTAGTATGATGTATATACTTCTTTCCTACATTACATATTGTAAAACCTCCACTGTGTTTATAAATCAAAGACTTAGAATTGTATTTTATTCTCGTTCTTTTCTTGTATACTGTTGGGTGTTGCATCGCACGACACCACCCAATGAGATCCTTGGATGTCGGGATTCCGGTCCCCACAGGCATGGTATCAGAGCATTGTTGGGAACAGAGTAATTGAAAAGAGCATATTTTCAAAAATTAGGATTTGAGTGAGGAATTAGTTATATGCCCTTATAAGGAATATTATTAGTATAAGATATAAAGGTGGTAAACTAACTTATATGCTATTAATTCTGTAACGATGCTCCGACGTTAGGTAAGAGGTATGGTACGCCACCGTAAGCGGATCAATTGCGGTAAGCTCACCATGCAAGAGGTAGCATGGAAGTATTTCCGTGGCTTGACACGGAAATGTGAATAGGAGTCTCTGTAGCTTTCTATGTTTCTGAGAACCTATGACACGCGGTACCCCAGTGTGCTTCAAAGTTAGTGGGAGCCCCCACCGGGTGGTGTATAAACCGATAGTATGCCTCTCTAGAATCATTCATATTCTATTGGAGCATGCGAAACACGTATGCCCGAGTGTGTATAAGCCGGTTCGTACAGGAGTCTTTGCTGTACAGATGTATAACATCCATGTACCTCGAGACATGACATCGCTCGAGGGCGACTCACACCAGAGTCGTATGCATTTACTTTCGTATATATTATTGTGACTACCTGTCGTGTTTCTCCATGCCGGCCTTGAGGTGTGAAGGTGTGAAAGGGGATTGTTTGTCTTTTGCAGCATTGACTATGGTAGCGACCCGTGTAGCACACGTTTGTGAGTGAATGATACTACAACCACCTATAAACGTATCCGAATATACTGGTTAGAATTTTCTTTTGTGAGGCACGTAGTACCGTCAGTATCGACTTTGAAACTTGACCATACCCAACATCAGAATGGTTGGATTACATTTTTGGAAAGTCCTACTACCAGTTGCTTGTAAGTTTTGGACATTGCAAGGTGAATATCACTCATAACTCATGAAGAATCAAGGTTCTTTATTTCTGGCAGAAGTTTGCTCAACTTTGCCAGGTCGTAATCTTGGTTAGTTGAAAAATAACATAAGGATATGCTATATGGATAGAAAGATCATCAAGTCCACTACAAAGTTTCTTTTGGTCTTTAGGACAGAAAATGATCCTACCTTAGTGTAAACTGAACTCCACCAAAACTACTACAAATGTCTTACCCAATTACACAGTCTCTGTATTTTCACCATAACTTCTTGTAGGAAGAAAATCTTCTGCTGTATTTTGATACATATCTGGAGAGGGCAGAAGCATCACTACAACTTTGTAAATTGAAGTGTTTTCTAATTCGACACTGAACCAATCCAAATCCCAGGTTGAAACTGGTACACTGCAGATCTGCTGGCAGAAAACCAGTCAACTCATCTGTCAACTTTAGACAGTCATATCTCCTAATATTAAAACTTGACATAGTCATATATATACATTCCTGGAAAGCTTAGGAAGTCCTCTATCAACTTTATATTCAACTCATGGTCTGAATCTTTAATTATCAGAGCCCAATTCCAATTGTCACAAACGCTGTTCTGGCAGTCCAGGACCAGAAATCATTTGTGCATAGTTGGAATTTGCAAGCTTTGACCTGTATAACGACTTCGTAAGCCTGAACCAAATCTATTTCTGGAATATTAACATTATTTTGTACCATGTTTATTTTGTCATTACCTCAAGATATTGTTTTTATATACCTGTATAAACCATGGACAAAAACCCACATATACAGGGGAGGTTCTGTCAAAATTTCCAGAAAATTTTAGTCAACTTAAGACCTGTATAAGTTTTAATCCAGAGCTCACCTAGAGGTGTTCAAGTACAATATGGAAATATTATGAAGTGATATAAAACTTTTGTATTCAACTCAAATCCTATTTCTGCCATTTACTCGGAGTAAATTTCGAATCTACAGGATGGTCCACTGGAACAGAACTGAAGTTCATATTCCAGATTTGAACTGTCTTGTAACCATTAATCAAGCTTCTATATCTTCCATTCCAAAATTGCTATGGGGTCAAAGTAATACATTCTGGAAATGTTTTTGAGTTTACTATAAATTTGTAGTTGAACTCCAGACCAAATTCTGCATTTAACTGTGAGAAATAATTACATTTCTACAGACTGGTCTGATGGACCAGAAACTGGATGGCATACCAGTATGCGATATTATCAACTCAAATCGTTTTAGTTTCACCTTCTTATGTCACTCATCAGGTCTAGAGGTGATTACTCCACATGATTGATTAACATAAAGTTGAAACACCATGTCAAGTTATTGGTGGGCAGTATCACTTATTTGGGTCTAGTTCAATGTTCTAATCTTTATTTACACCTTGCCTACTGCATTGTAAAGTGATGCATATTACGGTCTTTATCATGATTCCAGTTGGTATTGCAACTTTGGATCTTAACCGCAATGCTCACTCTTGCAGCATGGATCACACTCATTTTGAGGGTGAACCGGGTAATTCTGCTCATGGTGGAGATGACTCAACTCTACCACCAGTGCCATCATCAACCCGATTGGCAGAAGTCTTAGCAAGGATGGCTGAGTCTCTGCAGACGTTGGTACAGCGGAGTGTACAACCTAAGGCTCGACCACTTGATCAACCTCAAGTCACATATCTGGATTTCTTGGCAACTCAACCACCAGTTTTCACAAAAGCCTGGGAACCATTGGAGTCAGAACATTGGCTCCGTGTGATTGAAGCCAAGTTTGAGTTACTCCAGTGTGATGAGTATCAAAGGCTTTATTTGCCGCTCAACAACTTCACGGATCTACAGGAGCTTGGTGGTCTGAATATCTCACCACTCTCCCTGACGGTCATCGTGTGACCTGGCCGGTGTTCCGTGATGCTTTTCATGCATGGCACATTTCTATAGGGATGATTAAAACCAAGTTGGAGGAGTTTGTGGAGTTGAAGCAAGGAGAAATGAGTGCTTATGAATACTCCAAGGCGTTCAATCATTTGGCTCAATATGCGCCTGAGTATGTGAATACCGAGGCGTTGAAGTGTGATTGTTTCTTTCGAGGACTGAACGTTAAGCTTCAAGCTCGACTGGTGTTATGCAATAACGGCAACTACAATGACTTGGTTGGTGCCGCTATTTTTTAGGAGGATGCAACTCTTCGCTATCAGACAGAGAAGAGGAAGAGGAAGACATCACTGAAGATTATCAGTTATGTTCCTCAGCAGGATCGAGCGGTATATTGCTTACCGTCCGGTCGAGAGCTTTGGTCGAGTGAGCAACTACAAACGGTTCGGTATCACTCCTATCCAGTGGAGACCTTACTTGCACCTCAGCAAAGCGTGCAAGTGTGTCCTGGTTCTCCATCGCAGCAGTATGATCTCACTCTTGCAGCCCAATCTCTGCAAGATGTGGATGTTGTCAGTCCACCCCAATTCAGTGGAAAGCACACAATGCATTTAGCACGGGAACGTCGCAAGAAGGAACGTGACCGTGTCCAATTGTCCCTTTCCAAGAATTCTGATCAGCACCACAAACTTAAAAAGAAGACCTCATCAATGTCTACCAGTGCTAATTATGCTGCGATTGAGGACATTCCAGAAGGAGAACCTGTTTTAGCAGGCATGTTTACATTACATGATCAACCAGTAGTCGTTCTGTTTGACTCTGGAGCTACTCATAACTTTGTGAGCAAGTCTTTTGTGCTGAAACATCAAGTGCCAATTGTGGCTGTCTCACATCCTTTTTGTGTCAGTTCACCTGGAGGCAATATTTCAGCTAATGAGGTTGTTTCTCGAGCACCTTTGTGCATGGGTGAAAGTATCTATCCGGTGAACCTCATCATTTTGGAAGGTCAGCAGATTGACCTCATCTTGGGGATGTCATGGTTGACACATCATGGAGCTTTGTTTGATATTAGCTCGCGGACTGTCCAACTGAATTCTCAATTCCATGGTAGCAACACTTTAAATCTTATGGATACCGCACCAAGAGTCTCAGCGGTGCATCACACAAGTGCCAAGAAGCTTGAGGATGTCCCCGTAGTGTGTGAATATCCAGACGTGTTTCTTGACGATCTTCCGAGCATGCCACCAGAACGTGACATCGAGTTCAAGATTGAACTTACACCAGGAACCATGCCAATCTCAAGGAAGCCATATAGGATGGCACCGAAGGAACTTGCGGAATTAAAGGAGCAGCTGAATGACTTATTGAGCAAGGGTTTTATTCACCTAAGTTGTTCCGCGTTGTTTTTGAAGAAGAAGGATGAGACTTTGAGGTTGTGTGTGGACTGTTGTCCACTGAATGCGGTCACCATCAAGAAGAAGTATCCACTACCACGCATTGATATCTTATTCGATCAACTAGTGGATGCTAAGGTATTCTCAAAGATGGACCTTCGTTCAGGTTATCATCAGATTAAGATTCGACCTGAGGATATTCCAAAAACCGCATTCTCTACGCGGCATGGGCTGTATGAGTACCTTGTCATGTCCTTTGGGTTTGTCCAATACACCAACTCACTTCATGTATCTCATGAAATCGTTGTTTATGCCGGAGTTGGACAAGTTTGTCGTGGTATTCATTGATGACATCTTGGTGTATTCTAAATCTGAAGAAGAACATGATAAACACTTGCATATTGTGTTGCAATGGTTAAGGGATCACAAACTGTATGCAAAGTTCAGTAAGTGTGAGTTTTTGATCCGACAAGTGCCATTTCTAGGGCACATCATCTCAGGTGATGGTATTGCCGTTGATCCAAGAAAAATTGTACAAGTCCGGAAGTGGAAATCTCCCAAGTTCGTACATGAAGTTCGTAGTTTCCTTGGCTTGGCTAGCTATTATCGGAGGTTCATTCTGAGTTTCTCAAACATAGCTAAACCAATGACGGAACAACTGAAGAAGAGAACGAGATACGTATGTACTAAAGAATGTGAAGAAGCATTTCAAGCTTTGGTGAAACACCTCACAACAGCACCGGTATTGGCTCAGCCGGACACAACCAAACCATTTGATGTCTACTGTGATGCATCTGGCATTGGTCTTGGTTTTGTACTCATGCAAGATAGAAGAGTGATCGCGTATGGATCGCGGAAGCTTCGGAATCATGAACAACATTATCCGACTCGTGATCTTGATCTCGCTGCCGTGGTGCTCGCATTGAAGATGTGGAGGAACTATCTATTAGGCAATCTAGTGCATCTCTACACAGATCACAAGAGTTTGAAGTACATTTTCAACCATAAATACTTGAATATGCGACAGCAAAGATGGTTGGAATTGATCAAGGACTATGAGATTGAGATCCACTACCATCCTGGCAAAGCAAATGTGGTTGTAGATGCGCTGTGCCGCAAGTCTCATGTCAATCATCTGTCGATCATTTCAATGGAAGAGGATGAGCCGAGTTTATACTTGGTTCCATATGGAGCACTCTACAATCTAGCCCTCATCCCTACCATCAGGGAAGATATTGTAGAGGCTCAGAAGGAATACAAGGGAATGTCACACATTCGACGAAGAATGAATAAGGGGGAGATGAAATGCTTTTGATGTGATGATCACGATACTATTTGGTTTAAAGACTGTATAGTTGTACCCCATGGCATGGAGCTCTGAAAGAAGGTCTTGGATGAAGCACACTTATCCAAGTACTCTATTCATTCGGGTAGCACCAAGATGTACTAGGATCTAAAGAAAAAATTTTGGTGATCCCGGATGAGGCGAGAGACAGCGAAGTATGTTTCCGAATGTGATACATGTCGGTGAGTGAAATCCGACCATTTGAGGCAAGCCGGACAGTTACAACCCTTGAACATACCAGCATGGAAGTGGGAAGACATCAGCATGGATTTCATCGTAGGGTTACCCCTCACTTTCCGTAAGCATGATTCGATTTGGGTGATAGTTGATCGTTTGACCAAGTGGCTCATTTTTCCGTGTCAACACCAACTATCGTGCTCCCAAGTATGCAGAGATGTATATCACAAGGGTCATGTGCCTACATGGAGTACCCCGCACTATCATTTCAGATCGTGGAGCCTTATTTGTTGCTCGATTTTGGGAACAACTCCATGCATCATTGGGTACCAAGTTGATTCGAAGCTCTGCTTATCATCCGCTGACTGATGGTCAGACGGAGCGAGTAAATCAAGTCCTTGAGGACATGCTACGAACTTGTGCCATCCACCATGGTAAAAATTGGGATGATCATCTACCATTGGCGGAGTTTTCATATAACAATGGCTATCAAGCTAGTATCCAGATGGCGCCATATGAAGCTCTCTATGGCAGGAAGTGCTGCACACCACTGAATTGGTGTGAGTCTGGTGAAAGAGTGACATATGGCATTGATCTGGTCAACGAAGCGGAAGAACGAGTGCGAGTAATCCAAGCCAATCTCAAGGCTGCTCAATCTCGACAGAAGAGTTATGTAGATAAACGATGTTGACCTCTTCACTTCGACATTGGGGATCACGTTTACCTTCGTGTATCTCCAATGAAAGGGATTCATCATTTGGGAGGGAAGGGAAAGCTGGCTCCACGATTCATCGGGCCGTTCGCTATCACTGAGAAATGCGGACTTGTGGCCTAACATCTGGAGTTACCGGCATCTCTCTCTTTAATTCATAATGTATTCCACATCTCTCGGTTGCGGAAGTGTCTCAAATCCCTAGTTGAGGTCCGCTTGGAAGATCTTGACGCTCTACGACCTGATCTCACTTATTCTGAGCATCCGGTCAAGATCATCGATGAGAAGACTCGCACCACAATAAACCACACATTGCACTTTTACAAAGTCTTGTGGAACAACCATACCGCTGATGAAGCGACTTGAGAAAGCGAGGATTTTCATAGATTGAACTATCCGGACTTGTTAACGTCATATGTTTATTAGATCTTTTTCTTTTATCCTTCCTATTATAATCTCGGGACGAGATTCTTTTAAGGGGGGAGAAATGTAAAATCCCACTTAATTCTAAAAATGAAATTCAGTTGTCAGTTAAATTCAAATTTAATTGGGTTCAAGATATGGTATGTACATAAACTTGAACCTATTCAATTCTTTCTTCTTCTCATGTTTAAAATTTTATTAAAATGAGAAGCATACTTCACCCAAAATCTTAGAATAATTCAAATATCATCTCTGCAAAATTTTGGAATATTTGAATGGGGTTTGCTTGGGCAAATCAATTTATAGTACCTCATATACTCAAATAATCAAAATAGAATATAGCTACTGTATACACATGCCCTGTCAAAAATATTCAAATATAAGGCTATAAATTTTTCTATAGTATTCTAAAATTACAAATAAGCTCCTTGAAAAGTTTCATGAATTTTGAAATCCATTTGCTATTTTATTTGAGACGCTCAGCGAATTTGAGTCAATTTAAATTCAAATTCAAAATCTGGTCCAAATATACTTGAACATAAATATCTGAACACACCATTATGTTCAGCACGTTTTTCTTGAGATATACATGAAGTTTCATGATTTTTGGAGTTCATTTACTATTTTAAAATGAATTACTAAGTGGGCAGTAGCTGTAAGGCTGACTGGTGGGGCCCACCAGTCAGCAGCCCACGTGCAGCCGCAATCCAGCGCGCGCTGCGCGCGCCACCGCGACGGCATGCACCAGTGCAACGGCGTTAGCTGTCCCTCCTCCAGATCCCTACAAATATCACTCCGTGCTCCTCCTTATCACTTCCCCGGTTGATTTTTCTTCCTTCCTCACGCTGAGCCGACGCTCTGCTCCATTTAGCTACCGTGCGCCATTTCCGACCTCCGGCGCCGCGCGTCCATTGCCGGCCAACCGGAGGCCTCCCGCGCCAAGCTCCCAACGGCAACGTGATGCGCCACCCTCTCGGTCGAAGCATATGAGCTCATTAGGTTTCCATTTCAATTCGGTGTGCACACATAATTATTCTTCACAATTGCTTGATAACAGTTTCTTCATTTCCTTGCGCACCCTCTCGAGCTGGAATCATAAAAAATGATCAACCCTAGATCAAGAATCGTGAGTTTTCCTTCCGCCATTGAGAAACCGCCCCTGTCGCCGTCGACGGTTGTTTGCCGGCCGTTACACGACAATTTCACCTCCCTATCACTTCCCCCATGGTTCCAGAAGACTTTCCCAACCTTTTCCTAAGGTTTTAAGCCACAGGGCGACGGTTCCGACATGGTCGGAACCCTAGCTGCCGCAGCCGCCGATGCGCCGCCGTTTCCGGCCGTCGGCAAGCTTCACTGACCCCACCATCGTGCTCGGCGCATGATTTTAGGGTTGGGCACCCAAGACTAGGCGCTGCGGTGGCCGGGAACTTGGTTCCGGCGAGGCTCGCCGGAGCGCGCCGCCGCTGTAGCCCCGGGCGCCGCCCGCGTCAGGAGGTTGACGATGACACCGCGGGCCCCGAGTGTCAGCGTCTGTTAGTCCCCCGTCGGATCAGGTGTGGCCACGAGATTTGTTGTGGCTACGCGGTTTTTTTCTGTGGTCCCCGTGTGGTTTGAATACCACTGGTCCATTTTAAAACTGTGGGGCCCACTGTTTAATTCAAAATTTCCCCTTCGAATTTAATTCCAGTTTGACTCCAATTAACAAACCATAACTCATTGTAGATTGCTCCAAAAATATTCAAACAAATTTCTTTGAATGCCCTTGATCGCTAGTTTCTGTTAGTACTATATGGGATCTATGAAAACCTGTTTTCAATTCTGTAGAATGCAATCTTTCCAAAAACAAATAGATTTTTCCCAGCTGAACCTTTCGCTAGAAAAATCCTCAAAATTCACATAAAATACTTTTTCTTGTTCTTGGATTTCAGAAAAAGTTTCGAGCCATTCAACCTGTATAACCGAATCAAATTTCAAATCTCTTTCTGCTGTTCAGTTATAAAATAGAACTGTAACCAGGAATTTAATCAAACTTCTAAATTCAATTTCTCTTAGTATCCTTGCTCTCAAAATCTCAAGTAAAATACTGTATAACCCCTATGATCTTAAATTTCAAGTTGTACAGTTAGTTTGGTATGAAAACCTGTATGACTTTCTATATAATTCGATTGCCTTTTACCTTCATTCAATTATTATAGATGTTCAGTTGCTTTGTTATGTCCCAAATTTGATCTGAACCTTTCTTTAGTTTTATTAGACCTAATATCCTGGCCCAAATTCAATTCCCAATCTGAATGTTAATTGAGAAACTAAATTCAGCTATAAAATAATTCCAGAAATTCCTAGCAAATTAAGAATTCAATATCTCTTTCACAGAAACTTAGAAAATTGTAAAACCAATTTTCCTATAACCAGTGAGACCCCCTCTACATGATACCACCACTGGTAGCCATGATACATCTCCAATATTTCAATCAAAATTTAGAGAAGGTTATTACTTACCATAATTTTTAGGAACAACAAACTTCTTTGATCATCTCCTATTCTTTGCAAGAGTATCCCTTGTAGTCCCTAACATCTACCACAAAAATCCCAAAGCCAAAGAAGATCATTCACTCACTAAAACCATAGTTAGAAGCTTATGAACTATATATACATTATAATTTACTAGCATTCATATATGCATGTCGTGTAGTGATCGATATTGACGACCAATGTCGCTTGGAGGAGAAGGCCAGGGTGTCCACTTGAAATCCTTGGTGGATTCTTCAGAGAAGGACCACTAACAATTGACATTTAGTCGAGTCGCAAACTAAGGCAAGCCCCGGTTTGCATTTAAGAGCTTTTCAATGTTTTTCAGTTTTATTCATTTACGTCTTCAGTTGATATTGTGCATTACGTATAAGTTGTTTGATACTCCACTTGCATATCCACAAATCCTATTGGAGGGTTGGAAAGGTTTACAGCTTGACTTGTAGAACTGCCAATGCTAATGTTGCTGATATACCGGTAGAAGTCGAGTAGTTAGAATCTACTCGCGAGATAGGAATAACAGTTCATATGACGGTGAAAGATGAAAGAATGGCTTATGCAATGAATACGGGACCGGGCAGGGGAAATAGGAGTCGACGAGATGGAGTCTCGGGCACATAGCCCTGCCTGTGTCGCTTGAGGACCGTGCCGTATGCGGCACCGTTGGGCAAGCTTGAACTGTACTGGTTGCATAATGGGATATGGGCCCAGTAAACTGATGTAACTCCAGCCTAATGTGTGGAGACTCCTCGGTTGTCCTTGAATGGAGATGCGAAGGCAGAAAGGTGTAAATCTCCTAGCGGAACATTTTTACATGTCCGTGTACGGGACCTTTTGCTCGGGATGAAGAGGTTTGTCGACATTGGGGTCTTGGGTGAAAGGTGGCCACGTATAACGCGGGGACGAGAGCACGTATGTGTCTCCCACGCGGGTGTGTGTGCTGTGCAGTCCGGGTGTGTCTTGATTGCAATCACTGTCCCTCGCGGTTATTTGAGTACCACTTGTCTGTCATTGTCGTGACGTAGTAAATACTAAAGAAGCCAGAAGAATAGGATGTATTGAATTATAATTGCTTTGTAACCTTGGGTGGCTTAGATATAGCACAATTAAAAGATTACAGTTTCCCCATACTTTAGCTGTAATATTTATGTGCTTTGGGCATGTCATATCATCGGCAAAGCGTTTCTTGTTTGAGTGTGGAGTCTATGATGTGCCATGCCTGAAGAATGTCATTTTCTACATAAAACATGATTATAAGGATCCACTTGTAGGTGGGTCTACTTATGCTATTCCTTACCTATGTTTAGTTATTACCACGCATATGTCTAGGGAGACGGGTCAGTCTTGCTAAGCCTTATGCTCACATTTGCAGTTCACGAGTTTTTGCAGATTATACCGTTGATGAAGGGCCTAACGACGATGCCTTATACCCTTTAGGGTTCACGGCTGAGTAAGAGCCTGGCACGCCGACGAAATCTGTGAGTGTTGCTAGTGTAAAGTGTCAGAGGGTATGGACAACTTTACTCATGCATAGCTAGTGCTGAGAGCGTAGTATGATGTATATACTTCTTTCCTACATTACATATTGTAAAACTTCCGCTGTGTTTATAAATCAAAGACTTGGAATTGCATTTTATTCTTATTCTTTTCTTGTATACTGTTGGGTGTCGCATCGCACGGCACCACCCATGAGATCCTTGGATGTCGGGATTCCGGTCCCCACATTATTTCCGGTAAAAGTAAATTCGAGGATTTTGTTAATGATCCCAGAATAATCGGTTAAATTGCCTTGAGTGTCAATTGCTCTCGTCACAACACTGGAATTTGATGTTGTCATGAGAGGGAGAAGAGCATCAAAATGAGTTGTATGGAATCGAAAGCCATTTACGTCATATCGACCATAGCTTCTAACATTCACCAATCCATAAGATAGCTGCCGCAAATCTTCATGGACATTGTGAGTCCGACACTGTCAAAAATGATTGTAAGTCAAAATAATACTTCTTTAATAATTGTAACTTATAATACATAGAAGACAAGAGAGTATTACATAATCTCGAAACCAGGATAGGAAACACGGCCCTCCATTTATTCCTTCTCTTCACATCCCTTCTACTTGTTTGGCCGTAGGTTGACGCCTATGTGGCCAACATTGTTTGTGGAACTCGCTGAACGTGAAAAAAACATCTTTTAGAATACACGTGTAGCAAATTATGTCGATTAGCATAAATGCAGGACAAACACTTACTCGAAGTATTCCTGCATGAATTCTATATTTGTGTACTTGTAGAGTGAAGCAACAGTCCTATAATGTTTGGATAGAACGTAGGTCGTGTAGCTACCAACGGTGGTGCCTCTCGTTTGAAAAATGGAAAGGTCGCTTAGAGGGGGTGTTTCGTCCAAATTGTACCACATCGCCGAAGTATTTATATTGTTTTCTTCCACAAGGTAGACACTTGAAAAGTATCCTACTACCTTAAGAGCATATGCTTCAGCGATGCACCCTTCCACCCTTGCCCTGTTGTCAACCATTGGTTTTAGATATCGTAGCACTCTTTCAATGTGATACATCCACATGTATTACACAGGACTGCCTACTTTAGCTTCGAATGGAAGATGGATAAGCAGATGTTGCATTGGATTGAAGAAACCCGGTGGAAAAAAAATTCCATCTTGCATAAAAGTATGGGTATCTCCTTCTCTAACTTATCAATCATCCCTATCTTGATTTCTTTAGCACAAAGCTATCTATAGAAATAGCTTAGCTAGGTGAAAACATTCCACACCGCATCATCTAGATAGCCTCAAAACACAGCAGGTAAGAGTCTTTCCATTATAATGTGATAATCATGACTCTTCAACCCAGTGAGGTTTCTTGTGTTCACATTTACGGCTCATTTCAGGCTAGCTGCGTAACCATCTGGGAATTTCAAAGTTTTCATCCATTTCATAACTTCTTTCTTTTCTTTCGATCGAAGACAGAAAGAAGCATGTGGTTTCCCACCACATTCAGAGATTTCAAGAGTTGGACAGTGACAAATGTTTGCCAAATCTAGTCTAGCTTTGTAATTGTCTTTTGTTTTGCCAGGCATATCCATTCAAGTGCTTATGATACTTTCGCTCATGTTACGCTCCTGATGCATTACATCAATGTTGTGCATTAGAATCAACAACTTCACATACGGTAGCTCCCAAAGACCACATATGTGAGTACAATTGGTTCCTCTCCATAACCTATGAAATATCCAGGACGACCTTCATTAGGCACTAGTTCGTCCAACATATCATAAATTTCTGACCCTTTGAGACGCTTCGGTGGTCCTTCAGTGACAACAGTGTTCTTTGGAAAGACATGCCTCTGTTGCCTTAATATGTGATTCGAGGGTACCCAGGGTCTGTGACCATCGAAGTAAGATATTATGCCTCCATGAGTTAGTCGAAAGCAATTCGTTTCAGAAGCACATATCGGACACGTCAGACGACCGTGAGTGCTCCATTCGGAAAACATGTCGTATGCTGGCAAATCTTGGATGGACCACAAATAAGCAGCTCGAAGGTTGAATTTCCTCTTCTTGTAACTATTGTACGCATTGACTCCTGTCCACAAGACTTTGAATTGTTTGAGCAGCGGTTTCAACATCACGTTGAGACGTGACCCGGGATGATCAGGTTCCAGGTACAATGAGGCTAAGAAACATGAACTTGTTCTTCGTCTGTCGCTGATCAAAGAATCACGAGAGCATGTGGCAGGTTGTACGGAATGACAAAGACGGGCCAACAGGAGTATGGTGTGGCGTTCGTACTGAATGGTGAGAATTCGTATGTCGCTAATCCGATTCGAACATTCCTTGCATCACGAGAAAAGTCTGGATCGAAATGGTCGAGCACCTTCCATGCATCACCGTCAGGCGGATGCGTCAAGAATTCTTTGTTCTCACGTTTACCTTCTTTGTGCCATCGCATGTGTCTTGCGGTTCTTTTAGAAAGAAACAACCGCTTCAACCGAGGTGTCATAGGCAAGTAACAAAGCTGCTTATGTATGACATCTGTCATCACATTATCGCCATCGTCATTAACAACTTCGACATACCTCGATTTACTATATTTCAAGCACATCTTCTCATTGGCGTGCTCTTTCAAGAATAGAATGTAGTTGTCTGGGCACACATCAATTTTATCATACTTCATACCGAGACCAGATATCTTGATCTTTGACTGATACATATCTAGTGGCGCTTTGTGAGGCTGTGGAAGGATATCGCAGATCAATTTCATGAGATCATTTTAGCAATTGATGGAAAAAAGTACATGGACTTAATTTCCATAAATCTGGTCAAGAAAGTAAGTACGGTCACAACCGTGTGTTCATGCAATGGCTCTTGTGATTTCTTCAGCTCCTCGAAGAACTCCTCTGCCTCATTTGTAAGAGGATCCTCCGCTTCCAGATCTTCTAGCATCTCATCCATCCTATCAATCTCTGTTATATCATCATACTCATCCACTTCTGCTATGACTCGAGAATTAGTCTCGCCGTGAAAGGTCCACACGTCATAATGTGGAGTGAAACCATTTTGATATAAGTGAAACGAAAGCTCCCATCTTATCAAAAACTTGGTGTTCCGGCATTTTGTACACGGGCACCGCACCATATCTTCCGTTGACAACGAAAATGCTCGATCCAAAAATTTATCTAACTTGATGTTCCACACATCCATGTGACCACCGTTCTGCTCTTTTAGCTAGTATACATCCAATTGCGATCTTCACCCATGTTTGGCTCTGCAGTTTAACACAAAAGAAATTGTCATTAATGTATATAGGATAGGTCCTGAAATTTTGGCAGCATGATGAGACGCGTCAGAGTATACATTTAAAGCAGACAAATCATTATTAGTTTCATTGTTATGTTTTGTCACGGCCCTACAACCTAGGCAGATAGATCCTAAACCCACCTAAGAGTGACCAAGTGAAGCGTGCTCATGACGAGACGCGTGATCCGGATTCGAACGAAATTTCGGCAGCATAACCCCGCTGTTCTACACTGCACGCCCAAAAATGGTGCAGCAGAGAACAATAGAGTTATGCCATCGAAATCTCATCCAAATCCGGACCCGCATCTCATCACAAGCCACGCCCCCTCAGCCACTCCCAGGCTGTCCAAAAAGGGACAATTTCCAAACCTGCATGTCTCACATGCCAATGGCATGTGAGACGTGCCGATCCGAAACGGGTAATACATTGCTATAGATTGCATTGATCATTTTCATTTTGAAGTCATTTAAGATAGAGGAAAGAACTAGAGAAAGAGAGAGAGGAAAGTTGGTCTTATATGACAATTCCACATCCATTTCCACCGTCCATGCAATCGCATGTTATTGACGTCCTTACCAACCCGTTCGCTTCTGTGTCGCCTTTAGGCATACGGTACCACTACAATGTTCTACACAACACGATCACACTTATTGCGTGTCGTGCCCTTCCAGGTTTATCCGAGCCTGCCCAAAACCCCTTTATTTACATATATTAAGTAGTTACTCAAATCATTAAATATCAATAAACAATAAGCACCAATAAAAAATAAATATCAAACAACAGACAATATTTTATATGAGCACGTGTATGATCATTGGTAAGTTCACTACATAACTAAACTAAGCTAGGAAATCTAAAGCTTATAGGGTCTAGACATTCCTTAAGCACCAGCCCCCAACTGAATTTATAATCAAAACAAATAATTACAACACTCTAAGATTAACAATTATAGATGACGGCGCACAATTTACAACATTGCATCATCTAAACATAACTAGCAATGAAGTAGGAATGGAGAAGAAATTTACATCCATCATGCATTCCCAACAAACATTACAACATTGCATCATCTAAAAATTGCATCATTCAAACTTCCATCATGCATTCCCAACCAAAACTTGATAATTTACAACATAACTACCATACCTAGTCGGGGGAGGCCGGTGGGGAGGCATCGGAGGAGACCGACGGCGTTGGAGCAGGGTGGCGGTGCTGTCCAGGGCGACCGACAGCGTCAGAGGGATGGCGGGGGCATTGGAGGAGGTCGACGGCGCTGTCCACGTCGGCGGGGTCGGGGGCGCGCAGGGCCGGGGGCGAGGGGCGCGGCGGGCCGGCAGTGGGAGAGGGGGCTGCAGGTCAGGGGCCAGCGCGGCAGTGGGGGCATGGTAGGGCGGTGGCAGGCGCGGCGGCGGGTGTATTTGGGGGCGGTGGAAGAGAATGAGGTATCGAGGTCCGATGGGGCCGATATTAGCCCTTATTTGCGACGACATTCTTAATTGTGATGGCCATAACTTTCGGTCGTCGTAATTAATGTTATTTGCGACAGCTACTTTATTTGCGGTGGGTTGGCCGTCGCAAATAAACACTTGTTTGCAATGGCTGTGGACGAAGCCCTTGCAAATTAGTGTTTATTTGCGACGGCCTCGTTCCTTTCGATGGCCCGAGATAGGTCGTCGCAATTTAAGTTATTTGTGATGGCAGGCCGTCGCAAATAAACCTAGCCGTCGCAAATGACCGTGTTTCCTATAGTGCAGGTGATAAGTGTTGGCTCCCTTTTCCTCGTGTTTTATTGCTCACAGCGATTTTATGCAGTAATAGGCCTAGTGACGGTGAGATATTGAACCTCGCCTGTGATACTTTTGCACGTATGGTCATCATTTGAAGGGATTACATCCTTGCAAGAGGCCATTGGCTAGGTGTTTCTAGGTGTTGACAATGGTATAAAGTTGAGCATACCATCAAGGTCAAGAAGGTCTTCCGCATATTCAGTTTACCTAAGAAAGGAACCATCTCAGAGCGTTGGACATGAATACCGATCAAGTGGTGAAATGAGCTAAGGTCCTTGAGGTAAAACTTTTGATGAAGAAGTTGAATGACTTGTGAAGAAGCAATGAAGAGGATGCTGTAAGCATGATGTCTTTGTTGACAGTACTTGAGTGCCATATTTAGACCATCATTTCACCTCATAAGGTGCGCAAAAGAGAAACACAACGTAGTGGTAGGGTTAAAAATTATCAATTTCCACAAGTGTTGGTGTTTATTTCTATGCAGGTGAATTTAGACCCAAAATACCAAGACATGCAGGGAGTAATCCGTAAAATTGGATTTCGACGAATCAGGCGACGCCATGTGTCATCACATGGATCAAATGAGTCACAAACAGAAGTATCTAAGGCCATCCAACTATGTAGTACCCATGTAAGGGGATAGGACCCACCTAACAGAGACCTGGAGGAAGCACAGATCCAACAGGGTTGAGACCAGGTCGGCCGACGAGGGAGTGGCGCCAAACCCGATCAAATACCACGTGTTGACTCCTTCTACCTCGAAGAAGTCATGGGTGACTATATCGTGTGCAATTAGTGGCGGGAACCGACCCTTCTCCCCCCTATAAATAGAACCCCACACCTCACTTCACACACATACCAAAAGTTGAGAGTAGAATACAACTCCTAAGGTTTAGAGTAGTCCTAGAGGTTGCCAAGTAGGAGAGTGTGGTGAGAGTTTTGGAGAAGGAGGCTTGGGCTTGTCAAGTCCCTCTTCTACACTTGTATCCCTACAAAGGTATACTCAAATCAAGTAAGCCCTTTGCAAATTCATTTCAAGTTTGATTCTCAATTCATAGTATTTTGCACAAGTAGTTAATTGTGGGTTCGTTGCTTTAATTTATTATAGGCTCTAGTTGTAGCTTTGTGTTCGAAACAACTAGAGTTATGATTTAGAACGTGAGCGTTGTGCTTAGGTGAGAAATCACCAGTGAATACCTCGTAGACCTATAGATTGAAGAGTTGGGCAGTATGGTGTGATAGCCCTATCTGTCCTTTGTAATCCCCCACGTTCTGCTAAGCCATAGGCTCTTGGCGGTGTCGTCCTAGTATTGCTAGGGGTAAACCCGTGCCTGAAGCAAGTAGCTACTGCAAATTCTTTTGAATTAGAATCAATACTTTGATTCCTCTCTCTTTATTGCATATCAAACAACTGTGTGTCCTTGGGTGGATTATTTTGTAATATTAGCACATACATTCCTTGGATTAGATACCCTTGGGAATGCTCTCTTAAGGGGACGTGCTACACGACAGTTTTCGTGTGCTTGCGGATTTATATGTGTAACGTAAGAAACATAAACAAGCATTTCTGGCGCCGTTGCCTAAAAAAATCCCATCGACATGTCTCCTTTCCAACTTGTCTATGGGAATACTTGTCATCTTCTTGTAGAGTTGGAACATAGAGCCTATTGGGCCATCAAGTGGTGGCACATGGAGCTTAACGAAGCGGGAAACACCGATTGAAGCAACATTCCAAGTTGAAAGAGTGGAGAGATAAGGCGTACCATAGTGCCAAAATCTACAAGGAAAGAACCAAAAGATGACACGATAAAGGATTACGCCTAAAGAGTTCAAACCTGGAGATAATGTTCTACTCTTCAACTCTACGGTTAAACTGTTTGGACATGGGAAGCTAAGAAGTAAATGGGAAGGACCCTACTGTAGTAGAAACCTCATCCCATGGAGCAATCACACTCCAAGGTGATGATGATAAGCTATTTAAGGTGAATGGGCACTGACCCAATCTATTTCTTGAATCCTAGGAGGAGGAGGATGAAAAAGAAATTGACGTGATAAATCCTATTGATTTTCACTCCTTTTCTTTAAATTCTGTCTAAATTCTCCGCATCCAATTAATGGGCCCATCCAATTATTCATTCTTGGGGACCATTTAGCCAACCCATGAAACTTAGCCCAAATGAAGCCAAGAAGGGTTCGGCCGAACCCTAGGGTCGGCCGACCTCCCCCTTGTGTTGTCAGCTTTGTGTTTTTTTGTGCGGACTCTCCCATTGTATCAAAACAAGACTCTCTGTGCTATCGTACTTTCTCCGCTTATATACTGACGAGAGTAGAGAGGAGAAACTTGCACCATCCAGAAAAAAGCATCTCTTGTTCCTCCATCCAAGTCATGGACGACAAGAAAATTGTGCCTCATGCCTCCTCTAGCTCAACCTTCAACCTGAGCGGAGACATTGCACCGGCCAATGACAGTCCACTGTCAATTTGGAGTCCATCATGGCATTGGATGCCGTAACTCTCGCTATGATCCCACCGCCACCGACGACTCCGCGTGGGTGTAGCACCACTCCTCGTGGTCCTGCACGGTCACTCTCCCCTCGGAGGATGCCCATGAAGTCGACGACACCTGCACATCGTCTGACTACGGCTGGCCTTAAGTTAGTCAAGACCCCTCTTTTCATGAGAAATACAAGTCTTTCCCAAAGCTGCAGCATGGCGAGGAGTTCATGCACATTTTGAAAACCAAGGACGGTGACGTAGTGAGCCACCACTACAAGTCACCTACGCATACCTCGCCTGAGCGTGTAGGAGACCATCTCATTATCCACTGTGTGCGCAAGTCTGAAGGAGGCTATGCAAAAGTATTTTTCAAGCAAATGGATAATGTGGCGATGGAGGAATCGACGGCCTCGTCACCCTTCAAGATTAGGCATCACCTATCGCCACCTGCCATCATAGGGCCACCTGGCCGATTTGAGGACAGCGATGGGATATCTCCTCATGCTTCTAAAGTGGCACAACTTTCTAAGGACTTAGCTTCTATCCGTTTGGAGAACAAGAAGCTATCGGACTTAGTGGCTGAAGGGCGGATTGAGAGGGCAGAACTGAAGGATGAACTCATATCCCACAAGGAGGAGATTGATGGTGCTCGCCGTGGCATGGTCGCCAAGCTGCGGCGCACATGCAATGCCGTTGGGAAGCCTGACATCTACAATGCTCCATAGTTTAGATGTCTCGACCGCATAGGATGCTTACTAGCTTAGACTGGTTTCATTCCATGTTTTTATTTCATTAAATTTAGAAAGAATAATGTATGCATCCCCATATTTTGTGTTCAATAAGGCGAACTTACCCGTTCATCTAACCCGGTAACGTTCTCCCTTTAGTTTATTTGTGTTGAGTAAAGAATTCATGGAACAAGTATGGGGGAGACGACCCAAAATTCGCAAAATCCCGACGTGCAAGCGTTGCATCTCGAAACACGTTGCAACCGAATATACGACTCGACATGTCGAAACAGAGCAACAAAGAGGCCAGAAGGGGGTCGGCCAAACCCCCTGGTCGGCGGGCCTGATGTGGGCCCCACACGGCTCCGTTTCGCTCCACAAATTCAGTTTGGATCTTCTACCCCTATATATGTATGTTAAGTTACTGTTTGAGTTTATTTAATATTCAATACTAAATATATGAAAGCAATTCAACTCAACAAATTAAAATGTAAAACTTGGTAGTACAAATTTGCTTGTAACGCTTTGTAGCTTCGACGACGCACAATGTCAATGCTTGGAACGTCAACGGCGGGCCCCCTGGGTGTTGTCGGAGCTAGTGCTCCGGCAGCATCCACCATCACCGAGAAAATTGCCATCGAATATTCATTTTCCTGTGCAGAAAAAATAAGAAAAGCCTATTTGCGGCTTATTATCCTTCTTTGAATTTTAGATCCTAAGGATTTTAACATGATGACATAAATGTATTGATTAAATCTTTTTAGGTCCGAATGCCTTTCGGACCCGCCCTACTAGGACCTGCCATGATATAGGTAGAGTGGCTTATTTAGGGTGTTTGACCAGTCTAAGACAATAACACACCCTAGACCTGTCATTGGCTTTGGTTTTTAGGCGAGTAGACCATACAACAATGCTAAAGCCATAAAGAAGATTACCAATACGACTTATATACCACATAAATACCCCAGACTAGATTTCAAGGGGATTGCACAACATTGTTATGGACAAGAAGGTAAAAATGTAATGAGCTTTTACAAATGAATGCACGTAGAGTCTGTTCGTATAAAATGTTTTCTCAATAAGGTCCGAATTACAGGGGAAGACAAGGAGACACTTAAAGTACAATGACCAAGTTAAGTGTGCTATTCATCTTGATCTAACCCAGGGAGGGTAAGCACACACCTAAAGTACAGGACCAAGTTAAGTGTGCTAGGACCCTTCCCGAATCTGTCCATGGACCATTAGAGATACAATTTATACAAACAAACTCACCTCCGTGTGGCAAAGCATAAAACTTACAAAGGTGCTCGATGTTCCCCGGATTGGCAAGCAAAGTCCCATCCTCTGTCGTCGAGTGAACGCATCTGGGGCGGGAAACATTGATAACCCAGAAGGCACCTTCCCAGCCTGGGGAGAGTTTGTTCATACCTTCTCGATTCAGTATTCTCCACAACACCAGATCTCCTTCTTCTAGCTGCCGGTTCCACACAAACCTTTGATGATAGCGTTGGAGCGCCTGGCGGTATCGTGCTTTACGAACGGCTGCTTGGCACCTTGCCTCGTCAACGAGGTCTAGGTCTTCACGCCAGAGCTTGTCTTTCATGGCTTCGTCGAAGGTCCAGACACAACGAGAACCAAAGGTGATCTCCGGAGGAAGGACTGCTTCAACTCTGTACAGCAAGAAGAAAGGTGTCTCTCCAGTTGCCTGGCTAGGTGTTTTCGTGCTTGCCCACAATACAGACGGAAGCTTCTCTATCCATTTGGCACCATGTTTTTTCAGGCGCTCATATGTGCCCGTCTTGAGTCCCTTTGTATTTTTGCATTAGCTCTCTCAGCATGTCCGTTACTTGTTGTGTGAGATACTAATACATAGCTGACTTGTATGCCATGATCTTCGCAGTACTCTTGGAATGCTGCACTTGTGAATTGGATTCCGTTTTCAGTAATGACTCTATTCGAAAGTCCAAACCTGTAGACTATGGACTTATAGAACCTGATAATTGATTGCTTGTTGATTGTCAGAACTGGGGTAGCTTCCGGCCACCTTGTGAACTTGTTGATGGCAACATATAGGAACCTGTAACCTCCGACGGCTTTTGGGAAAGGTCCCAAAATGTCCATCCCCCACACAGCAAATAGCCACGTGGGAGGTATTATTTGCAGTGGCTGAGCCAATGTGAGTATATGCTTTGCATGGAACTGGCATGCTTCACACTCCTTGAACAACTCAACTGTATTATGGAGTGTTGTATGCCAATAAAAACCATGGAGAAAGGCCTCACCGACCAACTTGCGGGTTGATGCGTGATTCCCACACCCACCACCATGGATATCCACGAGTAGCTCGTGGACTTCTTCCCGACAAATGCACCACATTAGAACGCCGTTGGATCCACATCAGTAGAGATCCCCTTCTACCAACGTGTATGTTCTAGCCAATATGACAATTCGATCAATGGAAACACCATCTTCAGGAAGGATATTGACATTCAAGTAGCTCCGAATCTCAGAGATCCATGCATCAGAGCTAACTTGAGCTTCTGGATCTTGCGCGCTGGGTTGCTTGGAGCTTCCTATAGCGATTACGATCCTTGGTGGGCGCCAGGGTAACAGGGCCACCAGGACCGCAAGCTTCGAGGTGTTGGTCTCGCCTCCATACCAAAGTTCGGCGAGCTGAGCAGCAGATCCTCACAATCTTCTGACAAAAGCTCTGTCTGGAGCTTGAGCTCGTGATGAAGCTTTTGTCAAGAGATCGTCAAGTTCAGCGTTGTTGAGACGATGGACATGACAGAGATCCAGGATGTGGAAGTCCTTCCGCGGCTTTTGGATTTCAAGTAAATAAGCAGCGAGTTGGGAACTGTTTCAACTGCTTTCACCTTTGACTTGCTTGATGATGAGTTGAGAGTCACCCTTCACCAGTAGCTTCCTGATGCCATGTGATAGCGCCACATTGAGTCTATAGATTAGAGCTTCATAGTCCACGTTGTTGGTTGCCTTAAAGTCAAGGTGTAACAAGTACTTGACCTTCTCCCTGGTCTAGGATCCTGAGCTGAAGATGGCTCTGGTCTCTCCGTGATTAGGACCATGCTGACAACCTCCGTAGTTGCTGAAATGTAAAGGAAAAGAGGCTCACTAGGCTCCAAAGCTACCAGAACTGGCAGTGTGGTGAGGAGCTGCTTGAGCTCTTAGAACACCTTCTCTGCTTCTTCGGACCAATTAAATGGCACGAACATTCTCAATAGTTTGAAGAAGGGAAGCGCCCACTCTGCCAGTCTTGAAATGAACCAACTAAGCGCAGCTAGACACCCAGTTAGCTTTGAGACGTCTTTGACGCGGGTTGGGGGCCGCATCTCTTCAATGGCCTCAATTTTAGCCGTATTTGCCTCAATTCCTCGGTGAGTCACCAAGAAACCAAGGAGCCTTCCGGGGTTGACCCCGATGACACACTTGTCCGGGTTGAGCTTCGTATGCGTCAAGAGAAGCTTGCCGAAGACAGCTTGCAGATTGTCAAGTAGTGATTCCTTGTTCTTCACCTTGATGACGATGTCATTGACATATACCTCCACCTAGTCCCTGATGAGATCTCCAAAGATTTTCTACATGGCTCGCACAAAAGTTGAAGCAGCATTTTTGAGACCAAAAGGTATGGCAGTGTATCAATATAACCCATATACTGTAATGAAGGCAGTATGATCTTCATCTTCCCTAGACATTTGAGTCTGATGATATCCAGAATATGCGTCTAGGAAACACAGTAACTCACACACAAAGGTAGAATCCACTATCTGATCTATTCTAGAAAGTGGAAATGGGTCTTTTGGGCATGCCTTATTCAAAGTGGTGTAATCGATGCACATCCAATGCTTCCCGCCGACCTTTGATACAATGACTGGGTTTGCCGGCCATCATGGATTGTGAACCTCCCGGATGAAACCAGCGTCGAGCAGCTTCTTGATTTCTTGTCTGATGAAGTTTTGCCACTTGACATATTGCTTCTGGGGCTCTTGATGTACTGGCCATGCATTGGGGTATATCTTCAGGCTGTGCTCGATCATCTCCCTAGGGATCCCATGCATCTGTGACTGTTTCCATGTAAACACGTCTACATTCGCCCAAAGGATAGTGACAAGCGCGAGTTCCTATTTGTCATCCAGACCTCTCGATATACGAGTGGTCTGGGTAGCATCAGAACCAATTTGGATGACATTGACGGGGATGTCGTTGTCGCCACTTAGTTGCAACCAAGGTGCAGAAGTTGAGCCACACTAATGTGAGATCGAAGGTTGTTGAGTTGGTCGCTCCTTGCTAGATTATTCTTCTTGCGCTGTTGCGAGCGCCTGAAGTTCTTCCAACGCAGTGACCCCAACAGTGCGATCCCAACAAAGCCGAATGACCCCTGAAGGAGTCCGCATCCTCAACACCGCATAACCCTAATGAGCTACGGCCATAAACCTATATAGTGTTGGCCTGCCTAGGATGGAGTTGAAGGGAAGGATGATGTGTGCTACATCAAAGACCAGCTTCTCAGACCTATAGTTTTCCCTAGTCCCCAAGGTCACGGGGAGTGTAATTGATTCGAGAGTGATGGCTCCGGGACCAACTCTGGGGAAAGGACATGAGGGCCTAAGGTCTGAGAGGCTGAGCTGGAGCTTTGCAAAAGCCGCGAAGCTCGCACCTCCGTCCACCAGTACATGATAGAGCTGGATGTTATTGATGGTAGGAGAGACCGTTAAGGTCAACTGAACAGCTCCGATCATGTTCTTCGGGCAATCCGAATCATTGAAGGTGATGGCGGTATCCATATACATCCGAATAAGTTCTGCTATGGCGTTGGGCACTGCGGCAGCCATCTTCCGATGCATTGTCTTGAGGATACGTCGAGAGAGAATATCCCATGACCCCCCATATATCATATTGAGAGTCTTCTGATGCTCGTTGTCGGAGACATCAGAATCATCGTCGACAGTGTTGTAAACGGCCTTCAGATATTTCTTGTCATCCTAGAAGCCTAGCTCCTGATCAGACGGAGCTTCACCGACTTTCTGCTTCCGTTCCCGTTGGCGGAAAGGGGCTTCTTTTTGGCGCTTGTTGTTGCAATCAACAAGCCGTTGGACCTTGTGACATTCTTCAAGATTATGGGTGTTCGATTTATGAATCAGGCACCACATCTTCTCTCAATCACCGTCCTCAATCGATGGTTGGTGTCATTTTTCAGGGCGTGGCCCCCGACCACCTGGAGCAGCAGCAGCAGCAGCAATAGCAGTAGGTGTGTCAACAAGGGAGGAAACAAAAGAGGATAAAGATCTACATCAAGTTTTTGTTCTTCATCAACAATCCACAATCAAGTTCTTTCATTAACCCTAGATCGTCAAGATCCAAGTGTTGCCTCCAAAACCCGTGATTCAAAAGAGTTCTAAACACCTGGTATACCTTCTACTCTTTATTTCTCACTTGAATTCAACCCCGTTTCTCCAAATTTAAGTTGACCAATAAAACCCTAGTTCATTATTCCTGTGAAGGGCGGACTAGTCTGGTCCCAAGCAGACTAGTCCGATTTTGCGATCTGTTTCCAGTTGAATTAATTCTAAATCGATTAGAATCAACTGCAAACCTTTGTAGACTTTTTAATAACCCTTTCAATTGATTAGTAAACATTATTAACAATTTATTAACATGTTTTATTTCACAATTGCATTAATCATGCATGTCATGACATAATGAGTAGTATATGTGCACTTATTGATTGAAAATTTTGTCTTGTTTGTTCGTTGTGCGGTTTAGACGAATTTGCGCTAGAGAGCGCTGCGGAGGACCTCCAGCACCAGGAGTTTGAAGTCTTGGATCCTAATCAAGCCCAAGAGCAAGGCAAGTGTCCTTAAACATATTGAACCCATTTCTAAAATAAATGTTTTGTTTGCAAAACTGCATGCTTGTGTCAATTTGATGCAAACCCTATGATATAAAGTTTACTAGCTTTGTTTGACCACCCTTGTCACCTGGAATTCATGGTAGAGAGTCGGGAAGGGCTATTTACATCTTGCTTTGCTTAACTAATTGGGATGGGAAAAAAACTCTACCATTTAATTGTGCATTAATGAAGTTATGGTTGTATGAACTAGTTAATATGATATGGTAATGTGTGATCTAAGCAAGCCAATTATGTGGATGGGTTGGATGTTATGGTGGTTAATTGCTTTATATCTAAGGATCGATTCACGTGAGAATATGCCAGGACAATAGTGCCACCAAGAGGCCAAGTATGGGTGCGGCATAGCTGATTAATTAGGGTATTCCTAGTATTACATGGATCATTTGGCGCACCAGGGAAGGGGAGTCGGATTGGGTTTGGATATGGTTGGCGGGACTCCCTGGGATCCGAATGGCAAAGAGGGGGGCCTTGGTTGAAGATGTGCTCAGTTGGAGATATCGCCACCGGTGAAACCTCAGTGGGTTTGTACATGCTAGTAGCCCCTTTGTAAAGGCTATTTTGTGATCTCTAGGCCATACACCAAAGTAAGTGTAATTGGCATAAGGGAGGTTCTTTAGTCGCTGACGGGTGATGAAATCACAAACACATGGGTAAAGTGGTACAAACTCTGCAGAGTATTGAAACTATCATGATAAGCTGTCCTTCCGGTTAAGAGCACCTGGATGACCTACATGATTACGAGGAAACTTGGGATTTGGGATAGTTTGGTAATGGTTATGGTTGGTAATATGGTTATGGCTGGATATGGATTGAATTATGGCATTGGATATGGTTAATGGTAGTTGTGATTGATATGGAATATTGACTAATACTATGGTAATTATTGTGGTTTATGATGGGCTTACTTCACATACATATAATATATATTGCTTTTCGAATGTTTTGATGTACTTTTCAACACTTAGCATTTATTATATTCATACTTTGAATCAGCTACATGTCATACTTTCCACACTTGTTGAGTACGACATGTACTCACCCTTGTAATTCTCCCTCCAATAGTTGGAGGTCTGGATTGGGAGTACAAAGATGATAATGCGGAGTTCTAGGCCATGTCTGCCGTCAGCTTTGCCTGTGGTATTGCTTGGAGCCGTGCTACCCTATTTGCTTAGCTGCATAGTTGCTTTATTTAGTTTATTTCCACTGCATTAGTTCAAACTTGACATTAATGTTCATTAGAGCTTGTATTCGAGGATATTCTGAATTTGTGTAATAAAAGTGGTTAATTAATCTTCTTCCGTGGTAATTTTCTGTATATCCTTTTGTGAATGCATTCGTGTATGTGTGTTGAACATCCTGGGCACACATGTGCATTTACTTGGTTCATTTTCGGAACCGGGTGTCACAAATGGAAAAAAGAAATCAAAATGGAAATTTAAAAAACAAATCAATTCAAACTTCACTGGAGGGAATTCAAATTTCAAAGCATGCTCCTGATCAAACTTTGCCAAAATAAAAATTGGAGTTCACCATTAAACTCGAAATATTCTAAATAGCCTCTCTGCAAAGTTTCAAAATTTTTGAAGCACAATTGATATATAATTCAGTGGAGATATTGAATTCTTCCAAATTCAAATTCAAATTTGAAATTTCATTCGAACTTGATGAATTCGAAGTTTTGATTCCAGAATCAAATCCTATACATTTAGTTGAGCCTATCTGAAAATGTTCATGAATTTTGGACATCAGTTGGTAGGATATTTCCTTAATCAGAGGAAGATAGAGATGAAAGGGGATGTGGGACCCACAGTGAAGCTATTACGTGAGCAGCCTCTGTTTCTCACCAAGGCGACACCGCACGGCATGCATGCCACAGAGCTACTTGCTTGGTTGCTTCATAGCGTGTCCCATACTCCTCTCCCTTGCTATCTCTACTCCTTTGGCCAGAGTGGAACCCATCGTGCTCCTCTCTCTCTCTCTCTCTCTCTCTCTCTCTTTCTCTCTCTGTTTTCTTTCTTTCGCCAAGAACAGAACTCGTCGCCTCCGCTCCTGCTCACCCAAGCCATACGGCCCCTGATCAATCAAGCTTCGTGAAGCAAAGTGAGGCGCATAATGATTCTGCATCTTCTCCTTCAATTCCTTTGTCAACTCCTTGCCTAAATTTGTGGTATTGTGAAGGTCTTTTCGGCCACAAAGGAGTGCCGCCATTGGATCTTCTCTGTGTCACCGTGGAGCAGACGTTCTAGGCCGTCTCACCCTTAACCATCAACTTCAAAAAGGTGCACCGGGTCTAGGTCATCCGCTCACATATTTCCAATTTTTCCCTTCGGCAAAATAGAGCATCGGGTCTAGGTCATCCGCTTAATTCATTTTCTATGTCCAAGCTTTCTCCAATCCAATTAGGTATTACGTTCACCTCCTCCTAATGCACACCTTGACCAAAAATCAGGGGAATCCAGCGAGTGACGGTCGAGTTATTCGAGTTTTCCCCCGTCGTCTTGGGAAATTCCGTCGGTCCACCGTCAGGGTTGATGTTTCTGCCTATTCCACCCATGTTACTTCCCATATTCATCTTCCCAAGGATGCTAGGAATGTTCCCGATCAATTTCCACCGAGTTTGAGCCACGTAGCGGCGATTCCAACATCGTTGGAACCGTAGCCGCCGCCGCCGCCGTCGCGCACTGGATTCCGACCATCGTCGGCGTTCGCTGACATGACCATCGTGCTCAGCATGGGGGATTATAGTTAGGAGTTGAGGGGCGCAAGGTTTGGTGCAGGGGAACAGTGGGACGTCGAGCTCAGTGGCGTGCACAGCCGTGCGCCGCCAGGCGTTGCCCGCTCGGGTTCAGCCCGATGAAGGAGATGACCCCGTGGGCCCGACTGTCAGCCTGTTAAGCGTGGGACATAGGGATCAAGTGTGGCCTCCGGATCCGGTATGGCCATGCGCTTTAAATCCCGTGGTCCCAGTGTGGCTCCATTCTAATTGGCTAAATTCAAAGCAATGGGCCCGCCTGGGATTAATTCAAATTTTCTAGTTAATAAATAATTCAGATTTCAATGGAATTTCTAAATTCATTTACTCCTAGTATACTTGCTAAAAAATTTCAAAATAATTTCTGGTAAACTCATGTTGATCCCAATATTGCTGTAGTGCAATTTGTTGTACATGAAAGTCCCTGAATTTTCATAATTAATTCTTTTGATCTAACTGCTTGGGAAATAAATTACCCCGGTTCTACTAATTGGGAAGTTCTCAATTCTGGTTAGAACACTATTAAAAATGACCTGGATCTCCAAAAAATTTCAAGTTCATTGGACTTCATTTACTGGGTGAATCAGTGTTCCAAATGTCTAAGTAGTTTGAAAATTGAGAAATGTACAGAAACATTTCCAGAATTTTCCCAAATTTGTAAAATCAGTTCCTCCCTGTAGGAAGCTCAGAAAAATACGAAACAAAATTTACTAGAACCTTAAAAACCTCGCCTATCAAGATCGTCTAGTGTTAGCTAGGTTAAAGCTACAGATTTAGTACCAAAATTCAGAGAATCCTTTTATTGTTGGAATTTTAGAGAAACCAAGCTTCGTTTAACATCTTCAATTATTGGTCCAGTTCTTCCCCATAAAACCTAGTATCCACTCTAAAAATACCAAATCCAAATAAAATCATTTTCTTACCTAATCAGTGTTTATAAGATCTTTTATATAGTTTCACTATCACTATGTACTTTATATATTGCATATCATATAGTGACCGAGATCGAGGAGGAGCTAACTTTGATACTGACATGCAGCCAGGCAAGCCCCGGTTTGCATTTAAGTGCTATTTCAAAGTTTCTATTTGTATCACTTATGTCTAGGATGAGTTTTGTGCATTAGGGCTAAGGTGCTTGTTACTCCACTTGCATGACCCACAAATCCCATGGAGTATTGGGTGGGTATACAGCTAGGCGAGTAGAAAATGCCATGCTAATGTTTTGAGGAATCCGGTAGAAGTCCTGTAGTTGGAATCTACTCACGAGATAGGATTTTATCACACGGAATAAATTTTATCAAAGAATAGTTTATGAATACGAAATTGACATCGAGCAGCGGTATAGGATGCGGCGAGATGCGGTCTCCCATGCGTAGCCCTGCTTGTGTCGATTGAGGACCGATCCATGTGCGGCCCTACTGGACAAGTTTGAACTGTACCGGATGCATACTGGCTATGTGGAAACCAGGAAACTGATGTAATTGGTTAACCTTGGTGTCGAGGCTTACCCTACCATTTTATAGGAGTGGGTCGAGGGCATGAAGGTGTAAATTTGTCGTGGGCATAGGCACGCTCCGAGCGGGGACCTCCTGTCCGTTACAGAAGGACCAGTTCAGCATTTGGGTTTCCTTTGAAAGGTTGTTGCATACAACATAGTATTGAAGTGTGATTCGCTCCACTTCCGAAATGGGTGTATGTGACGTGTTATCCGGCTGACTAATGATTGCAATCACCGTCCCTTGCGATTGTTTGAGTACCGCTTGTTCACTGCACTGTGACGTAGTAAATACTGAAGAAGCCAGGAGAATATGATATATTGAATTATAATTGCTTTGCAACTACGATTTCTATAGAATATGCTCACTAAAGTTACTTTTATCGAACTTTTAAGCTGCTGTTAATAACTTGAAAATTAAGTATCAACATGTAGACGAGTCATTTACTGCTATATCTATTTATATGTGTAAGTATCCCTGCATGTAGAGTTCCATGTTTAGGTGAGACGTTTAAGTCTTTCTGAGCCTTTTGCTCACGGTTGCTATATTAAGTTGTTTGCTGGTGAGACGTATGAGGAAGGGCCCGAAGATGAGGCGATGCCCCCGTCAGGGTATACCGCGGGAGTGGGAGCCCTGCACACCGCCATGATCTTTTGTGTGCTGCTAGTGTGTAGCGTCCCTGGGATGGACGGCTGCTCTTTTGCTTAGCTAGGCTAAGAGTTTAGCTATGAGTAATACTTCTTTTGTTCTCTTGGGTGCCAAATTGCATGGCGCCACCCTTTGCGATTCTTGGAATGTGTGGACTCGGTCCTCAAACTTTACACTGCCTGAGGTAGTAGCTTCAACATTAGAGTAGGGTTTATCAGCCTCCATAGCTGGTTTGGAGTGCATCTCTCGGCCTTCTGCAGCCATAGCACATTTGTCGGCTAGGCTGAAGAGCTCCATGACGCTGCTGACATCTTTGGTTGCTAGCTTCTCCAACATCTTCTTGTCTCTAACTCCATGTCAGAATGCAACAATGAAAGAGCGTTGGAGATAGAAGGAATCATATTTCATACCTGAGAAAACCGTTGGATGGACGATTGAAGTGATTCTCCCGCCTTCTGTTGTACGGCGAACAGATCCAGCTCTGTGCGAGGTCGAGTGTAGGAGCTCGCAACGTTGGTAGTGAACTGGCGACAAAGTTCCCCCCAACTGTAGATGGAGTCGGGAGGGAGACTCATGAACTAGGACCTTGCTGTCCCAATTAGAGCAGCAGGGAAGTAGTTGGCCATCACGACCTCATTGCCGCCGGCCGTGAGGATGGCGGTGGAGTAGATTTGAAGAAATTCGACGGGATTGACTGTCCCATCGTGCTTCTCTAGCAGATGAGGTCGCAACTTGGGTGGCCATTCAACCATGCAAAGATGCACGACCAAGGCTAAACAACTGCCTCCCACTCCTAGAGAAGAAGGGTTTTCTCGAGCTTCTCAACTCTCGTGAGCGTGCTCGATATGGACGCGGCCATCCTGCCTCATGTATCAGCGGTCGAGATCCGACCAGAGGTCCTGCATCGGGTGTTTCGATGTCATATGAGTGTGTCGTGCCTCGGAGCACAGTGACTTCAATTGCTGGGAGGGTGCACGTCTCCTGTGCTGGAACGCCTGAGGACCAAGTCTACCAGACAAGGTCCTGTTCCGAGTTGGTGCCTGCCCAACGTGGGGTGGACCTTTGTTGCTGATGGCATTGGCTGCAGCTATAACCAAATGGTGCACATCAGCACGCCATTGCTCCGGCGTGGCAGTAGGAGCTCCCTACGCCGGTGTACGTTGAAGCTGAGTCCATGCTACGTTCAACACATTCTTATGATTGTTCGTCGATGCAGTGACCGATGCAAGTACACCATCTTGATGAGATGATAAAGGTGGTGGTGGAATGACACCTATCGAAAAGACAGCATTGGCTAGCTGCTGCACGTTGGAGGATTTTCTTCCAGCAGGCTGCTCAGCCAAACTGTCAGACGAAGCTGCGGCAGACTTCACCATCTAGAGATCTTAAGCAACCCACCCCCTAGTTGGCATGCCAAATGTCAAAGTGTAGCAACAACACTTCCCCTGGTACTACTAAAGCATAGTCCGTGGATGTTTGTATTCGGATGGGGCATGTAAGATCATAAACAAGATGATGACACGAGATTTTTTACATGGTTCAGACCGCCTGAGCGCAAGAACCTACTCCACAGGGTGGTTGTTGATTGTATGAGTCGGTGTCGAGTGTTAGGGGTTGTTTGTATGCGTATGAGCTTAGTCGTCTTCTACCAAGTGATGTAGCCCTTTTATATGTTGAGGACTAGCTGTTACAGTATATGCCTGGCCCGACAGGTGGCCCCTGCTATAATTAACCACCTATACACGATCTACATGTATGATCCATGATTAATAGTGTGATAACACGCCTTAATGGTGGTGTTACCTTTATTGATAGTCCTCTTATCGTGTGTCATTAACACTGATTAATGACACTTTAATCAGGTCTTGTAATGGCTGTTTAATAGACTCTTTAATGTCCACGCGTTTGGATATTGTTTAGTCTTCCCGTTGCAGACTTTAGTCCAGATGTCTAACACGTGGCATATCCAAAGCTTCCTTTTGTGGGGAGGCATGTCAGGAGCCACCTAACACGTGGCGGCATATGAGCTTCTCTCTATAGGGGGTTAGGTCTGGGGCTGGTGGACATGTGTCGGTACCAGAGCTTCCATGTAAAGGAAGGTAGGACCAGCCCCGCAGGACACGTTGTAGGACCGGAGCTACCCAAATGAGGGATGTGGGCCCAGTGTTGTTTGACGTGTGCATCTCTTGGCCTTCTGCAGCCATAGCACATTTGTTGGCTAGGCTGAAGAGCTCCATGACACTGCTGACATCTTTGGTTGCTAGCTTCTCCAACATCTTCTTGTCTCTAACTCCATGTAAGAATGCACTAATGAAAGAGGAGATGGAGATAGAAGGAATCATATTTCATACATGAGAAAACAGTTGGATGGACGATCGCAGTGATTCTCCCGCCTTCTGTTGTACGGCGAACAGATCCAGCTCTGTGCGAGGTCGGGTGTAGGAGCTCACAAAGTTGGTAGTGAACTGGCGACAAAGTTCCCCCCAACTGTAGATGGAGTCGGGAGGGAGACTCATGAACTAGGACCTTGCTGTCCCGATTAGAGCAGCAGGGAAGTAGTTGGCCATCACGACCTCATTGCCGTCGGCCGTGAGGATGGCGGTGGAGTAGATTTGGAGAAATTCGACGGGATTGACTGTCCCATCGTGCTTCTCTATCAGATGAGGTCGGAACTTGGGTGGCCATTCAACCATGCAAAGATGCACGACCAAGGCTAAACAACTGCCTCCCACTCCTAGAGAAGAAGGGTTTTCTCGAGCTTCTCGCCTCTCGTGAGCGTGCTCGATATGGACGCGGCCATCCTGCCTCATGTATCAGCGGTCGAGATCCGACCGGAGGTCCTGCATCGGGTGTTTTGATGTCATATGAGTGTGTCGTGCCTCGGAGCATAGTGACTTCAATCGCTGGGAGGGTGCACGTCTCCTGTGTTGCAACGCCTGAGGACCAAGTCTACCAGACAAGGTCCTGTTCCGAGTTGGTGCCTGCCCAACGTGGGGTGGACCTTGGTTGCTGATGGCATTGGTTGCAGCTAACCAAATGGTCCACATCAGCACGCCATTGCTCCAGCGCGGCGGTAGGAGCTCCCTACGCCGGTGTACGTTGAAGCTGAGTCCACGCTACGTTCAACACATTCTTATGATTGTTCGTCGATGCAGTGACCGATGCAAGTACACCATCTTGATGAGATTATAAAGGTGGTGGTGGAATGACACCTATCGAAAAGACAGCATTGGCTAGTGCTGCACGTTGGAGGATTTTCCTCCAGCAGGCTGCTCAGCCAAACTGTCGGACGAAGCTGCGGCAGACTTCACCATCTAGAGATCTTAAGCAACCCACCCCCTAGTTGGCATGCCAAATGTCAAAGTGTAGCAACAACACTTCCCCTGGTACTACTAAAGCATAGTCCGTGGATGTTTGTATTCGGATGGGGCATGTAAGATCATAAACAAGATGATGACATGAGATTTTTTACATGGTTCAGACCGCCTGAGCGCAAGAACCTACTCCACAGGGTGGTTGTTGATTGTATGAGTCGGTGTCGAGTGTTAGGGGTTGTTTGTATGCGTATGAGCTTAGTCGTCTTCTACCAAGTGATGTAGCCCTTATATATGTTGAGGACTAGCTGTTACAGTATATGCCTGGCCCGACAGGTGGCCCCTGCTATAATTAAACACCTATACACGATCTACATGTATGATCCATGATTAATAGTGTGATAACACGCCTTAATGGTGGTGTTACCTTTATTGATAGTCCTCTTATCGTGTGTCATTAACACTGATTAATGACATTTTAATCAGGTCTTGTAACGGCTGTTTAATAGACTCTTTAATGTCCACGCGTTTGGATATCGTTTAGTCTTCCCGTTGCAGACTTTAGTCCAGAGGTCTAACACGTGGCATATCCAAAGCTTCCCTTTGTGGGGAGGCATGTCAGGAGCCACTTAACGCGTGGCGGCATAGGAGCTTCTCTCTACAGGGGGTTAGGTCTGGGTCTGGTGGACATGTGGCGGTACCAGAGCTTCCATGTAAAGGAAGGTAGGTCCAGCCCCGCAGGACACGTTGTAGGACCGGAGCTACCCAAATGAGGGATGTGGGCCCAGTGCTGTTGGACGTGTGTTGCCTTCAGAAGTCTTCAACTCGAACCTTGGAACTCCTTGCTTTTAGGAGCAGTATCAGGAGGTACCTAGTATCGAGGGTACCAACACGTGCCCTCCTCAACCTCTACCTCTGCGCTAGAGAAATCAGCAGGTGGTGATGTGTGTTGGCTACCTTTTCCTTGTGTCTTATTGCTTACAGGGATTTTGTGCAGTAATAGGGCTAGTGAAGGTGAGATATTGGAGCTCGCTTGGGATACTTTTGCACAACTGGGTATCATTTGAAGGGTTTACATCATTGCAAGAGGCCATTGGCTTGGTGTTGACAAGGGTTTATAGTTGAGCATACCATCACGGTCAAGAATGTCTTCCGCAGCGTATTCAGTTTGCCTAAGAAAGAAACCATCTTCAGAGCGTTGGACATGAATACTAACAAAGTGGTGAAACAAGCTGAGGTCCATCATGGTAAACTTTTGATGAAGATGTTGAAAGACTTGTGAAGAATCAATGTAGAGGATGATGTAAGCATGATGTCTTCTACGTAAAGGAGAAGATATGCAATGTCATTGTCTTCATGCAGCGAGATGAAACACTATTCTGATTGTTGTGTAAAAGCCCACGCATGCAAACAAGAAGAATGAAAAATGTGAACTTAAAACTTTTTAAGTTTAACTAGAAGTTCCAACTCATAGGAGCTATGCTAACTGATAAATGAGATTAAACATATCAATCCTAAAAAACTTCAGAGTAACCTTGAGCTTTGAGTCACTTTAAGAAACAAGAGATGGAAATAGAAAATAGAGCTCAGTAAGGGATTTCAAATTTAACTCTAAAGAGAATTTGACAATTAAATTGAATTATTCTATTTAAAATTTTCAAACTCCAAATTTGAAGTCAATAATGTCACTTCAATGTCTCAAACATCATCTCTGTCAAGTTTGATGATTTTTGAAGCTCATTTACAATTCATTTAGTTAAGTAGAGAGAGCATTCAAGTTAGAAGTCAAATTTAAATTCCACCTTTAATTTTTCAAATCTAAATTAGATTTCAGATTCGAACACTACATAGTAGACTTAACCTAGCTGCCAAGTTTCAACATTTTTGGAGCAAGTTTCCAAAATACCTTCATGCAAACTCAAGGAGGGACATTCAAACTATGTTTGAATTTCAAATTCCATTCACATAAGTTCAAGGGCCACGCTGTCAAAATTTAGAATTTTCGAGCTATTTTGCTAGCTGGAATTGAATTTAGAAGAGAAGGGAAAAAGAAGTGTGGTGGACCCCTTGTGTCAGTGCATAATCAAAATTGTCAACTTGTATATCCAAACTTTGGTGTACCATAATCTTCCTCACAATCAGATTAGTACCTCTGTCTAATTTAATGTAATGATGAATAGGTGAAATATCTGAGTAGAGAAATAAGGATAAGGGGAAGGAGTTGTGGGTCCACCTGACATCCCCTCAAACATAAGTGCTCTGTTTCTCCTCCTCACATGTGCACACCGTGACACAGCTCGACACCGCCTCTGCTCGCCCTCATCCAGAGCTGTGCCCAAATCAGAAGCTTCACCGGCACGCATGCTCCATCTCATCTCTCCATGACGACTTCCCTCCCCTGGCTTTGGTCATCAATGCAGTGGCACACCTTTGGTCACCGAGTAGTTGGAATCTACTCGTGAGAGTGGTCATATTTTATTGACCTCAAGTCAAGTAGTTGAATTCTACTTGCGAGAGATGTCGAGTGAGGGAAACATACTCGTGCGATGTCATCACAATCATCATTCTTAATGTTCAGATGTGGACAAGGATTTTTTGTATAATGGAACGCACAAGGTTGATCTCGACGCGAACGGTGGGACAATGCTTGTGAACACATCATGCCGGGGTCGCTAATGGCGAGTCAGATGTGGAGGTTGGATTGTAGCCCTGTCTGTGTCGGTTAAGGACCGTGCCGTCTGCGGCCTTGCTTGTCAAGTTTGCTCTGTAATGGATGCATACTGGTATATATGACCTAGGAAACAGATGTAACTCGTAGACCTTGGTGTGGAAACTTTTCTGCTGTCCTTGAATGGAGATGCAAGGGCATAAAGGTGTAAATTATCTAGCGGGCAACTTCGATGTGTCCGTGTAGAGGACCTTTTGCTCGGGATGGAGAGTTGATTCTATATTAGGGCCTCTTGTGCAATGTGGTTGTGTGCGATGTAGAGAGAAGCGCACCGACGTGGCTTCCTTGCGGGCGTACGTGTCGTGCATTCCGGGTTGTTATTGATTCGAATCACTATCACTCGCGGTTATGGACTGAGCATTACTTGTTCACTGAGTCGTGATGTATCAATAAAGAGTAGTTGGATTATTATGAATCTGCTGCAATGATAATAATAATTGTACTTGTATGGCTTAACAATATCACAATTAAAATTACTATTCCCAAAGATTTAACTTGTATGCAGCTTATGCAACTTTGGGCATGTAACTTCATAGACGAAGCATTTTTTTATTGTGGAATTTGTGATGTTCCATGCCCATGGAGTGCAGATCGGCAACTTAAAATCTGAAAATAATGATTTACTATTAGGAGAGTCATTTATGCAATTCAGCTTTCATATGTTTAGAGTTGCTTCACATAGAGTTTCATGTTTAGGTGAGACGGTTAAGTCTTGATGAGCCTTCATGCTCTCTATTGCTATGTATGTGATTTTGCAGGTAATAGTTTAACTGCTGCTATTGTGGTTGCTCGTGAGACCTCGGACCTTTCGAGGTGTATGGACCACAAGAGACATTGCCACTGCTTTATCTTCTTCATTGTGCTAGTGAGAAGCGTCCGCGGGCATGGATGTCTTCTTTCATTCTTAGATATGTTGAGAGTTCGAGTATATTCTTTCAGCTGCTTATGTACTCCTTATGTACATTTTGTTGTAAACTTGAATATCTAATGAAATGAAAAGTTTGTAGGTTTCACATATTCTTTTCGTGTGTATTGTTGGGTGTCGCATCGCCCAGCACCACCCGTCCTCACATGTTGTGGGTTTAAATATCGGGGAGAATGTTTGGTCGAAGGAAAAAAGGTTTAGGAATTATCAACCTCATAAATCATAACAAAGCCTTACTTACAAAGCATTTGGATAATTTCTAGGATAATCGAGAGACACCTTGGATCAACCTCATCTGGTCTATATATTACTCTAGCGGAGTTGTCACACATGTAGTTGGTAAAAGAGGTTAATTGTGGTGGTGATTTTATAGCTAATAAGAAGATACCTAGGAATTACAACTTGTAAAATGAGAGATGGAAGCACAGTTATGTTTTGGAAAGATACGTGGAATGATCGTCATATCAAAACTAGAAAGCAAATTCAGTGAAGAAGTTCATGAATGAAACATCGATGAAAGAATTATTCCAATTGCCATTATCAGTGCAGGCTTACGAAGGGCTCAAAAGTTTAAAAGACATCTTATGTAATCTGCAAGTGCAAAATAAAGATAGGTGGATTATCAATGGCGACCCGCAAAAAATAATTGACCCGCAAAAAATAATTAAGCAGGTGTGGACTTCAAAGTGCAACAGAAAGTTGGAATCTTCTATTGACTATTTTTTATGGGCAGAATTGATACTAGAAAAATCTTCAAAGGGAAAACTTATTCAAGATAATAGTTATATTTGTGTTCTATGTAAGAAACGAGGAGAGGAAACTACTATACATCTTTTCTTCAAAAGTTCTTTCAGTTCTCAAGTCTAGAGTTGGATTGGGATTCACTAGAACATGCAAATCCATTTATTTGAGATGACTTGGCTGCCAAGAGAAAATTTTGCAGGTAATTTGCTCATGGAAACACTTACAATTGCATGTTGGTCCATATTGCAACAAAGATATAATAATATATTTAGAAATCTGAATCCAAATATACAGAATTGTGTGCATTTTTAAGAATGAAGGTAGACTCCAAGCTTGTAGATTTAAGGAGTCAGATAGGGTAATATGTGGAGGGTGTATTGATAATCATGATTAGAATTCTAGACTAGTCAATTTCCTTGCATATTTTATTGTATAGTTTTTTTAATAAATTTAGCAGTAGGGACTTCCTGCTGTTTTCCTTTAAAAATGAGATGCAGAACTCGAGAGTTTTTTCTCTGTCATGAATTTGTATTATCTTGATGTAACTATCAAGAAAATAAAATTTCCTTATTAGAAATAAATACTTGTGTTTCCAGATATCCTAAGTAGTTAATTTGGTCAATGAGTTGAACTGCTTCGCACAACCATTCCGATAAGCATTTGTGCGGTTAGGGAGCTAAGACACATGATATCATGGTATTTTGGACGGTTTCTTCAGCTTGAGAACATAGATGACAGGTAGCAAAGAGTGGAATGAATTCTCTTAGCCAGGCGATCTGTCGTTCAACGGGGAACATGTCTTCCAGAATAACCTTTATGCCCAAATCTTACTGATCCCAAAAAGAAGCCATTGTACACAGATTTGGAGGTGTAAGAGCTTGTTTACGTAACCTTTCAGACATGCTGATGAGATACCTGTTCTTGCAAGGTAAAACCGTTGACTAACTCCTTACATCTAATAATCCATGGGAGCTTGTGGTTTTAGAGGTCCATAATACTCTGCACCAATTACATTATGGAACATGCACGAGCAATGTGTGTTACACAAGACGATGGTGCATAAGGCGATCAAATTTGGAGCAATTTCTTGTATGGTCCGGCTATCGAGTCATCAACTTTGCATCTATTAAATCCGGGTGTTATGCTAAAACTGAATGAGCAAATGGATCATAAACTTTCATGCACATGTTGTAACACATCTACCTTTATACATTTACAAATAGAATAACAAAATTTTTAGTATTTAGGCTTGCAGTATGATGAAACCGATTTAGTTGTAGTTAAACTTCTAACAAAAGGTACCGCATGAAAACATTGTCCACGACATTCACCTAAATACCAACTTTGCATAGACGTCATCTGGTTGAATCAAAGGGACTGCGAAAACTGGAAATTTAATTCTTCTACTTTTGTGTTATGATGGCTCATGTGACAACCATATGCTTTTCGTGAGATGATTGTAGCAGAACAAAGCTTGCATTTGTACAAATGACAGAGGTGTGGCCAAACTTCAACAGCAGATCCTAAAGTAGGTTAGACAATATCATCAGATGTTCTAGTTGGATCACCAGTAGGTACAGGTACCTCATTTTGTACTATAGATGATATTGGGATCTGATCAGCATTGGAATTTGGAACAATTCCTCCTCCAGCATGTAATTTGATGTACAACTGCTGCTCTTTATGTTGAAGAATATGAAAAAGGAATGTGGAAAATAAACCTTGAAAAAATGCAAGTTTGGGTGCTCAAAGACTGGACCTGGGTCCATTACTCCATTTATGCTAAAGTAAGCATGAAGAATGGCAGTTGGGTCCCCTTGGATCAACAACATGATTGATGGGCTCCATATATAGGTCTTGCTACTGATTGGGTAAGTCTAAGTACTTACCCAACAAGGGTGGTCGGGAACCCAGACTACAACATCAAATTATCTTGCGCTTCGCTAGCAGTATTTTATGTGAATTCCAGTTTTGTAAATGGGTGTAGCTGGTAGTGCAGGAGTAAGATCCGGCTTCTCTTATTCTAGTGGGGCCCCCATGTGTGTTATATAGCTAGAGGTAACTTGTTCCAGTGAGTAATGGTAACTAGTTTCCATGATATTGGGTTTCTATATGGGGTGACCTACATCCATGTGTATTTTGAGATTAATTTCTGATAAAAAAGTATTATCACACTGCATGATTATTATTTTCTTGTTGGGGGTAGATATAATTCATGGGTCTTGTAATATTAATGAACAAATTTACAATATTCGTACTCCAGGAAAAACTTAATGATTCACTTTAACATAGTTCCCTATCTATGTTGTTTGGCATAAACTATGCTGGACTTTGACAGTCTATAAATCTTAGTATATTTAACAAATGGAGGTGTATTGTACATCGTTGGAAAGATATGGCAGTCTCATAAAATTTTGCTGGTAATAGTTTTTGTTATTTTTAGTATTTCGACCATAACTCTCCGTAGAAAAATCACCATTGGACATATGATACATTTTTGGAAACCCATGTGAGATATGTTACAACTTCTTAATTCTTGATCTGTTCAAATTTTGACTATAATTTTCTGGAGTTGTGGGTTCGAATCAGCCACTATAAAAGGAGGTGTTACTGAAATTTTCCAAAAAATCAGTCAAATTTTCAAATACATATCTCTTAAACCAGCTCTGATCTGGGTGCAAATAAATACTTTCTAGAAAAGGTATCGAACACTACAGGAAAATTATAACATTACGTCGGCCAACGTAACTTATGTCGGCCGCGACAGGCCGACATAAGTCAACTAATTTACGTCGGCTACGGGCCCGAAGCCGACGTAAGTACTTGGACCGACGACATTTAGCCCAAAACTTATGTCGTTTCGGGCCTTGTCCTTCTGAGCCTCGTCGACACGTATCACATTCAGATACCTACTTCGCTATTTCCCTCATGATCCGAGTCCACCAAAATTTCTTATTCAAGTCTTGGTACAATATGTTACTCCCCGGATGACTATAATATTTGGACAAATGAGCTTCGTCCAAAATTTTCTTCTGATGTCCCACATTGCATAATACCACGATGCGGTCTTTGAACCAGATGGTACTGTCATCATCACCTCCGAAACACTTCATCTCCCCCTTTTTCATTCTTTGGCGAATATGCAATATGCCCTTGTCCTTCTGAGCCTCCACGATTTCTTCCCTTATGGTAGGAATGAGAGCTAGATTGTAGAGCGCCCCATGCGAAACCAAGTAGAGACTCGGTTCTTCTTCCTCTATCAAGGTGATAGAAATGTTATTGACATGGGACTTGCGACTCAACGCATCCGCGACTACATTTGCCTTTCCAAGATGGTAGGGGATCTCAATTTCATAGTATTTGACTAATTCCAACCATCTTCACTGTCACATATTCAAATCTTTCTGGGTAAAGATGTACTTCAAGCTTTTGTGATCGGTGTAGAGATATACTAGGTTGCCCCATAGATAGTGTCTCCACATCTTTAATGCAAGTACCAGGGCAGCAAGGTCAAGATCATGAGTCGGATAATGTTGCTCATGGTTCCGAAGATGCTGTGATCCATAAGCGATCACCCTTCTGTCTTGCATTAATTCGCAACCCAAACCAATCCCAGATGCATCACAATAAACATCAAAAGACATGGTTGTGTCTGGTTGGGCTAGTACTGGCGCTGTTGTCAGGTGCTTTACTAATGCTTGAAAACCTTCCTCACATTCCTTTGTCCATGCATATTTCTTTCCTTTCTTCAGAAGCTCCATCATTGGTTTAGCTATCTTGGAAAAGCTTGGGATGAACCTCCGCTAATATCCTGCTAGACCCAGGAAACTTTGAACTTCATGCACAAACTTAGGGGACTCCCATTTGAGTACTTGTTTAATCTTATTTGGATCGACTGCAATTCCCTCCGCAGAGATGATGTGCCCTAGAAATGGCACTTGGCTGATCCAGAGCTCACATTTGCTGAACTTGGCGTACAGCTTGTGGTCTCGCAATCGTTGAAGCACGATGTGCAAATGTTGTGCATGTTCTTCTTCGGATTTTGAGTACACAAGGATGTCGTCGATGAAGACCACGACAAACTTGTCCAAATCTGGCATGAACACCGAATTCATGAGATACATGAAATGGGCCGGTGCGTTGGTCAATTCGAAGGACATGACAAGGTACGCATACAATCCATACCTCGTCGAGAATGTTGTCTTAGGTACATCCTCTGGTTGAATCCTGATCTGATGATATCCAGAGCGAAGATCCATCTTTGAAAATACCTGAGCACCCACCAATTGATCGAACAGAATATCAATACGACGTAGTGGATATTTGTTCTTGATCGTGACAGCGTTAAGTGGATGATAGTCCACACATATTCTCAATGTTTTATCCTTCTTTTCCACGAACAATGCAGAACAGCCCCAAGGTGATGAACTTGGACAAATGAAACCCTGTCCAAAAGATCCTTCAGCTGCTCTTTCGGTTCTGCAAGTTCCATAGGTGCCATCTTATACGGCTTTCTCGAGATCGACACTGTTCCCGGTACAAGTTCAATCTTAAACTCGACATTCCTTTCTAGTGGCATGCCAGGAAGATCTTCAGGAAAATGAGCGGATACTCACATACTACTGGAATGTCTCCAAGTTTACAGGCCTCAGTGTTATAAGTAGTTGGAGTCACGTGGATATTACTCTCAAGAGTGAGAGATTGGGGAGAGTGGACCGGAGAATTTAGATATATCCTCTAAGGAAAGATGTCAATAATAGCACAGTTGTATTGCAACCATGCAATTCCTAAGATGACATCTAACTTCTGATGTTCCAATATAATGAGAGAGATATGGTATATGTTCCCACACAGATTAAGAGGTACCCTATGGACCATCTTATCTGCTACTACTTTTTCTCCCGGAGAACAAATCATATATAGGGTTTTTGTGAAAAAGGCAACTGGTATTGATTGACATAAGACTTGCTAATAAAGTTGTGGGAAGCACCGGAGTCAAAAAGGGATGACTACGGGATGACCAATGAGAGAGAACGTACCAGTAGTACGGGTGTGCCTTATGGAACGTCCTTGATGGCGAGGTGCTGGACGTTGCCGGTTCTAGTGGCTGGCTTCTTGGGCTAGTTGCGAGGCTGGTTTGCCCCTGGTACGATGACTGTCCTCTGCTTTGCGGGCAATCCTTGGCGAAGTGCCCCGTACGTCCACACGTATAACACGTGTACGTGGTCTGGCCGGCATAGAATGGAGGACGGAATCCTAGTACACGCGGTGGAGGTAGAGGTGCACGCGGAATCATCCCATGTTACTGCTGTGGGCGAAAGCCAGCGTTGTTCAACTGGCGACCAAGAAACATCGGTGGTCGTGGACCCGCATCTTGTCGCCCTCCTTGACGGGACGAATGTTGAACCAAAGTACGAATTAACTCAGTTTGCTCGTCGCACGAGCCGAGCACTGCGGCGAGAACCTCCGCTAGACTCCTTGGAAGTCAGGAGGTGGTGGTGGAGGAACTTGTTGCTGTGGTGTCGCAGCTTTCTCCTGGGTTTGAGATTCGTCCTCGCGACCACAACTTGATCCTCCCATTTTAGGCGTCGAGCGCATACATACCATTCTGCATCCAAATGACTTAAAATCAGCACATGTCCCATTTTCCTTTATCCATTTCATTATTCAGTAGCGCAACTATTGACGAGGGAATAAGTGCATAACATTCACATATATTGATAAAGTACAAACTTTATATAAGATATATTATCTCATGACCAAGTTTACAGTAGTGTACTCCAAAATGATGGACTCCCACTACGGAAGTGCATCTCTACCATACTTGGTCCCCATGAGATGTCATACACATCTTGACATCTTAGACATAACCACTGCTGTTCTTAATATGATACAAACATGGCCACAAAATAAACACGAGCAACTATTGAACTATACATTGCCCCGTGATGGCAGAAGTGCTGTCACATCCCACTCCAACACGTCCTACTCGACGTACTCGAGTTCCTCGGGATCTTCTTCTGCCTCTTCGTCATTCGAAGGCACTTCTTCACCAATATTTAGTGGTATATCGTGGGCTGGTGGGTACACCACTGGTTGCAATTGTGCTTCGGCCTCAATCACATTATCCTGAAGTTGTTCTGCCTCATACTCCCAATTTTGAGCTTCCTCTATGGCTGTGTCTTGTTCCTCAGTGACTACCAACCGCTGCTCCTGCTGTTTTTGCACCTCTAAATGACTTGCTTGCAGCTCACCATGAGTTTGCTTCAGTTCATTTCGAGTTTTCTGTTGTTCGGCAGGAGCTTTCCATCATCTAGTGCGAGCGTAATGCAGCTGACTCTCGCACTTATTTAGCCGGTGATTTGTTGGAGCTAGGAACGAACGTAGGTTCTCATTGATATAATCAAGAGTATCTCCCCGCTCAGTCGCTTGCCTCAAGGCTTAAACTTGCTCCTTAATAATTGAACCTTGAGTCAGAACCACCATATTGGGGGCAGCCGCATACGTTCCAAGTGTCGTCGAGGTTGTGTCTCCACACGGTGTATAGGCTGCAACCATACGACGCTGCCACTCAAAACCAGCCACACCACGGACCGGAAGAAGAGCAAATTGAGTCCCAGTCATGGCATCTTGATGAAGCTTGCAAAGCTTCATAAGCGCCTCACCCGCTGCGATTGCCCAAGTGTCCTCCAAATGAGCTCCCTCGATAGTAACCAAGAAAGCCCATCCATAATGACGTGGACTAGCCGGGATATCGACCAAGATGGTGCATGACTGAATGCCTCTGTCAATCATTTCTCGGCCCCAGTAGCATGGCATGTCTATGAAGCCAAACTGTTGGAGCACCTAGCATACTCGGGAAACCCAGACGGCTAGCGCAAGTGGAAAATATCTATCCATACGGTAAATAAATCATCGAATCAGCCATCTGTGGAAATGATACTGGAACAATGAGAAGGTTTCCAACTCCCAATAGTTTAAGAAAATTTTAAAACTGGAGTTGTAATCAGTCTGTTGCAGCTGACCTTCCTGTATAAATTGAAAATTTTCATACAGGAAACGTCAGAACCATATGTGGGGTTCAATACAAAAGTTGTAGTAAACTTTACAACCTTTCCAGGTTGTACTCATACATCTCCAGCTGAGCGATCAAATAGAATCTATACAAGTCTAAAGTTGACCCAAATTTTCAGGAAATTTTGACAGAACCGCCCCTGTATATGTGGTGATTGTCCACAATTTATACAGGTATATCATGACACTATATTTAGGTAATGACAAAATAAACATTATATAACATCAATTTAGCAATCCATAGGTAAAATATTTCGGCCATGAAACATTTGTTACATAGGTATAGTGCGCTAATTCGAAACTATGTGCCAACTGTTTCAAGTTCTGATCTGCCAGAACCAAGTTTGCAACCATAGGAATTAAACACAGATACATAAAGATTCTGGCCATGAGTGCAACATAACGTTGATAGAGGACTTGCTAAGATTTCCTGAAATGTATATATATGACCATGTCACTATTCTGGATCAAAAGCTAGAGCTATCTAAACTTGACAGATAAACTGACTGTTGTTCAACAGCAGGCCTGCAGTTCACTGTTTTGAGCTCGAAAGTTGAATTGCCTCAAATTCGAATCAGGAAAAACTTTAAATAACAAAACTGTAGATATCCTTCCACCCTTTTCAGATATGTATCACAATAAGGCAGAAGATTTTTCTACAGTGAGTTATTGCAAAAATACAGAGATTGCTACTATGGTAGGGTCATCTGGAGCAGTTTAAGCATACCCCAAATTTCAACACAGTATCAAGATTTTCTGCCTTTATGGTCAACAGAAAAGTTGTAGAGGTCTTCGAGGTCTTTCCATCCATATAGAATAAACCTATGTTCAATCCTAATAAAACAAGATTACAACCTGGCCAAGTTGAGCAATCTTTAGCCAGAAATCAGGAATCTTGGTGCTAACCCAATATCGAATCGAAACTCATTTTTGCGGAGTCCAAACCTACCAGCACCTGATAGTCAGACTTTCCAAAATATAATGCATCCATTTTTGTCGTTTGGGGATGGTAAAGTATCAAAGTTGATACTGACGGTACGACGTGCCTCACCCAAGAAAATTCTAACTGGTATTTCCGGATACGTTTATAGGTGGCCCTAGTATCGTTCACTCGCAAACGTGTTCTACACGGGTCACTACCGTAGTCAATGCTGCAGAAGACAAACAATCCCCTTTAACACCTTCACACCTCAAGGGCGGCACGGGGAAACATGACAGGCATTCACAATAATATATATATAAGTAAATGCATATGACTCTGGTGTGAGTCACCCTCGAGCGAGGTCATGTCTCGAGGTACATGGCTGTAATACGTTTGTACAGCAATGACTCCCGCATGAACCGGCTTATACACACTCAGGCATACGTGTTTTGCATGCTCCTACAGAACATGAATAGTTCCATAGATGCATACTATCGGGTTATACACCACCCGACGGGGGATCCCACTAACTTTGAAGCACGCTGGAGTACCGCGTGTCATAGGTTCTCAGAAACATAGAAAGCTTCATAGATTCCTATTAACATTTTCGTGTCAAGCCCCGGAAAGATTTCCATGCTACCACTACAGGAAACGCTAACACTTACTTCGGCCAGCTTAATTTACGTCGGCCAGATGACGTAAATAAACTAACTTACGTCGGTCAAAAAAATCGACGCAAGTTAAACTAACTTACGTCAGCGGCCGACGTAAGTCAGCATACCGACAGCAGTAAATGTGAACATACGTCGGTTTAGGCCTTAATTACGTCGGCTTTGGCTGACGTAATTGATCGATATTCCTGTAGTGTACCTCTCGCATGGTGATCTTACCGCAATTAATCCGCATACGATGGCGTACCTTACCTCTTACCTAGCGTCGGAGCATTGTTACAGAATTTATAACATATAAGTTAGTTTACCACCTTTATATCTTATACTAATAATACTCCTTATAAGGGCATATACTAATTCCTCACTCAAATCCTAATTTTTGAAAATATGCTCTTTTCTAGTACAGTGTTCCCAATGATGCTCTAACACCATGTCTGTGTGGACCGGAATCCCGACCTCCAAGGATCTCATTGGGTGGTGTCATGCGATGTGACACCCAACAATATTCAAGAAAAGAGCGAGAACAATTTACAATACCATGTCTTTATTCAAACGCACAGCGAAAGTTTTACAATACCAGCATAAGGAAAGAAAACTATACGTCATAGCTACGCTCTCGACACTAGCTATGCAAAAGCAAAGTCATCCATGCCCTGGATACTTTACACTAGCAACACACAACTTACGGCGGCGTGCAGGGTTTCCACTAGGCTGTAAACCCTGGAGGGGGTGTAGCCTCGTCATTGAACCCGTCATCAGTCGTATAATCTGCAAAAACTTGTAAAATGCAAACGTGAGCTTAAGGCTCGGCAAGACTAACCCGTCTCACTAGACATATGCAGAGGTGAACACTAAGCATTGGTAAGGAATAGCATAAAGGACTCGCCTACAGGTGGATCCTTATATTCATATTTCAAGTAGCACATGACATTCTTCAGGCACCGCACATCATAGATGCCACAATCAAACAAGAAACATTTTGCCAATGATATGACATGCACAAAGCACATAATGCTATTACAGGTAATGTATGGGGAAACTGTAAACTTTTAATTGTACTATCTCTAAGCCAAACAAGGTTGTAAATCAATTGTAATTCAATACATCGTATTCTCATGACTTCTTCAGTATTTACTACATCAAAGCGCAGTGAACAAGTGGTACTCTATTACTGCGAGGGACGGTGATTGCAATCAGGACATACCCGGAATAACACGACACATACGCACTTTTAGAAATGTCAGTGAGTACTTACAGCAGTATCTACGCACCTCAATACTAGTCGTACATGGCCACCTTTCACTAGACACTCGAATGTCGAACCGGTCGATCCATCACGAGCAGGAGGTCACTGCGTGGGGTGTACTCTGACGCCCACCAGGTGATTTACACCTTGCTGCCCTCAACCCACGCCTATAAAACAAACAGAATGCCTCGACAAACTAGTATCAAGCTACGTCAGTTTATTGGAGCCTATTTGTAACACCCTCATTTTCATGCATCATGCCCTACATGCACTCATATACATGTTTAACATTAGCCCACAACAAGAGGAACGAGTTTAAAATCGATTCGGAGCATTTAAAATTGATTTGGAGCAAAACCGCACTTAAAACGCAGGAAAGTGCGGACTAGTCCGATTTTACTGAGGACTAGTCCGATTTCTCTCTGACTAAAAACGGACTTGTCCGTTTTTGCTGCGGACTAGTCCGATTTTGGCTCTGGAAACTTTCGGACTTGTCCGATTTTGTGCGGACTAGTCCGATATTCCATGAATCCTTGAAAATTTTCTAAGTCCCTAGACTTTTCCGGACTAGTCCGGTGTTCCAGCGGACTTGTCCGTTTTCCTTTCTGACTAAGATCGGACTTGTCCGATTTTTGGCCAGACTTGTCCGATTTTCTCTCTGGACGACTTCGGACTAGTCCGGTCCTGTCCGGACTTGTCCGATATTTCGTGACTCCGAGATTGACCTTTTGTTTTACGACTTGTTTCTTGGGTTTCACGTCAAGTGGGCCTAGGGACGTCGTGCCCAACTCTTTTAGGGCCCATGTGGGACTCTAAACCGGCCTCTACTCATCCCAAAACTCGAGATCCATCTAACCCTAGCCTCCACCTCTATATAAACAACCCCACCCCTTGGTTTGACATCTATTTGCCACTTTTCCACCCACCCAAACCCTAGTTCGTGGGGAGCCACCATCAAGGAGGGAGGAGAAGATCCCAAACGAGAAGAAGAAGAGGAGGAAACGAAGGAGGATCAAGATCTCCACCAAGTTTCGTCCTTCACCACCAATTCATCCCCAAGTTCATCACCAACCCTAGATCATCAAGATCCAAGTGTTACCTCCAAGTTTCTTGGTTCATTGGAGTTCTAAACACCTGGTATACCTTCTATTCTCTTTTCCTTACGAGAATTCAACCCCTAATCTCCAAATTTACGTCGATCTAGAAAACCCTAATCTGCTGATCTCGTCAAGTGCGGACTTGTCCGGTCCCAAGCGGACTAGTCCGATCTTTCTGATTAAATTGTGTTGAATTAATTCTAAAATTTGATCTAATCGAATCCAAACCTGTATAAACTTGTTAAAATCTATTAGAACTAGTTAGTGATCATTAAAAGCAATCTAGTAACAAGTTCTACCTTGCATTGCATCAATCATGCATGTCATGTCATGTTGAGTAATATTTGTGCACTCTTTGATTTTGTTTTTTTGTTTTGTATGTTTATTGTGTGGATTAGACGGATTTGCGCTAGAGAGTGCCACGGAGGATCTACAGCATCAAGAGTTTGAAGGCTTTGACCCTAATCAACAGCAAGAGCAAGGCAAGTGTCCTTGAAGCATATTGATCCTGTTTTAAAATAAATGTTTTGTTTGCAAAACTGCATGCTTGTGTCAAATTGATGGGAATCCTATGGTAGGAAGTTTACTAGTTTTGTTTGACCACCCTTGTCACCTGGAAGTTATGGTAGAGAGAGTCGGGAAGGCTTTTTACCTTTTTGCTTCGCTTAATCAACAGGGATGGGAAACAACTATATCACTCAATTTAACTATGCATGGATGAGATTATGGTTAACATGAACTGGTTAAACATGGTATGGTAATGGATGATCTAAGCAAGCCTGGTACGTGGATGGGTTGGATGTTATGGTGGTTTGCTTGCTTTAGATCTAAGGACCGGTTCATGCGAGAATAAGCCAGGACTACAGTGCCACCACGAGGCCAAGTTATGGGTGCGGCGTAGCTGATTAATTAGGGCTTTGCTAGTGCTGTTTGGACCATTGTGGATGCTCGGGGAAGGGGTAGTCGGATTGGGTTTGTTGGTGATTGGTGGGACTACCCTGGGATCCGAATGGCTCAAGAGGGGGCCCTTGGTTGAAGATGTGCTCTGCGGGAGACATCGCCACCGGTGAAACCTCAGTGGGGTCTAAATAGGCTAGTAATCCCTTTGTAAAGGATATTTTGTGATCTCTTGGCCACACACCAACGGAAGTGTGTAATATGACTGACGGGTCATGGGCATAAGGGAGGTTCTTAGTCGCCGAAGGGTGATGAAATCACAAACACGTGGGTAAAGAGGTACAAACTCTGCAGAGTTAATTAAAACTATCATGATAGCCGTGCTCCCGGTTATGAGCACCTGGACAACTTCCATGATTAGAGGGAAATTGGAATTTGGGATGGTCATGGTTTGATAATGGTTATGGATGGTTATGGATTAATCTCTGGTAATGAATATGGTTATTGGCAATGGTGAAATCTGGAATTTTTTTTGATGATGGTAATGAATTCAGATTTGGTATTATGATATCATTTATGATTATGATGGGTTTACTTCACATACATAAGATATATTGCTTTTCAAATGTTTTACCGTACTTTTCAGCACTTTACCATTATTATTGTCGTCATTTGAATCAGCCACATGTCATACTTTCCACACTTGCTGAGTACGACATGTACTCACTCTTGCAATTCCCCACCCCAACAGTTGCAGGTCAGGACTGGGATTTTAATGGCGATAATGCGGAGTTCTAGGCCGTGTCTACCGTCAGCTTTGCCTGTGGTGTTGATTGGAGCTGCGCATATACATACCCTGTCGCTTATGCTGCATAGTTGCTTAGTTTGCTTAGTTGTTTAATTAGTTTATTTCCGCTGCATTAGTTGAACTTGTCATTAATATTCATTAGAGCTTGTATTCGAGGATTTAATGAATTGTGTAATAAGAATACTTATTTAATAATTTGAGCTGTGGTAATTTTCTGTATATCCTTTTGTGATTTCACTCGTGTATGTGTGGTGAACATCCTGGGCACACATATGCGTTAGCTTGGTTCATTTTCGGAACCGGGCGTCACAGATTGGTATCAGAGCCACAGGTTGACCGTAGGATGCAGCCTAGATAGAATGGACACTTTAGAGCACATAGGAGCACTCAGGAATCGATGTATTTTTGCTTGGAGTGCTGTTTGCTATATATATTGCTTGCTTGTGTGCTTAATAGAGGATTTTGGGATGCTTTAGCATTGCCATGTCCACCTAGGCTAGTGTAGCCAGTTGTTTAGTTTCATATCCCTTGATGCATATAGTTGGGGCGTTTTCTAATTCTTACCTACTGCTTTTCTTCAGAGGGTGAGGACTCGCAACCAGAGGGATGGCAATGATGAAGAGGAGAACAATGGAGTGCCTCAAAACGACAATGGACAAGGACCGGCTCAGGGAGCTATCAACATCGAGCAGCTATTGGCCATGCAAAACCAGCTCATGCAGACCATGATACAGACTATGGGACAGCTGCAGGCTGGCAATATCAACAATCAGCCCCACATGCCTCCACCGCCACCCCCACCTCCTCATAACCGATTGGGAGAGTTATTGAGGACTAGGCCGCCAACCTTTGCTCAAGCTGCTGACCCTATGGACGCTGATGATTGGCTCAAGTCCGTGGAGAAGAAGCTAGCCATTGTCCAATGCAGTGACCGGGAGAAGGTGCTATTTGCTTCTCATCAACTCGTTGGAGCAGCTGCAGATTGGTGGGATTCTTATTGCGGTGCTCATGAGAACCAAGAGAGAATTACCTGGGCGGAATTCAAGGAGAGTTTCCGTTCTCATTATGTGCCGGAAGGTGTTATGCTCTTGAAGAGGCAAGAATTTGAGAACTTGAGACAAGGAAAATCAAGCGTGAGTGAATATCTCAATAAGTTCACTCAACTCTCAAGATATGCGCCTGAGGATGTTAGCCGGGACAGCCGGAAGCAATACCTGTTCATGAGGGGATTGAACAATACGATCCAAGTGCAATTGCTCAACTGTGATTATGTCAATTTTCAGAAGCTTGTGGACAAGGCAATTGTGGTTGAGAACAAGATCCGTGAGATGGAGCAAGAAATCAAGAGGAAGGCGCCATATCAAGGACAACAACAAGGAAGTAATGTGCGCCCTCGCTTTGCGCCACCCAATGCGCCTAATTACAGCTCCTCTATTCCTGCTCAGCGCCCTGGATATGCACCGCGCCCAACTCAGTTTGTGCAGCAGCGCCCTGTCATGCAAGCACCTAGGCCTCCGACGCCTTATGCACCTCGTGCTGATTTTCCTGGAGCCAATGCTCAAAACCAAGCTCGTCCCAATAATTCTGGTGGAATTAAGAAGTGCTATACTTGTGGAGAAGCTGGACACTTTGCGAATCAATGTCCTAAGTCGGGCCTTGGTCAAGGAAGCAATGCATCGAAGCAAAACCCAAGACCTAATGGAGGACAGCCACAAGGAAGCCGGGGACAGCAAAATTTTGCTCGTGGCAATGTGAACCATGTCTCTACGGAGGATGCTCAACAAGCGGATGACGTGGTCATTGGTATGTTTCTCGCCAACTCCAACCCCGCGACTATGTTATTTGATTCTGGAGCATCGCATTCATTCATTGCATCGAAGTATGTTGCCAAGTATAGTTTGCCTATATCTCATATGAAGTTTACTCTGTTGGTTAAGTCTCCTGGAGGAGAGATGAGGACAAATATAGTATGTCCAAAAGTAAGCCTTAGAATAAGGGGGGTAGACTTCTCCGCCAACCTCATTGTTTTAGATTCTCAAGGGTTGGATATTATACTTGGTATGGACTGGTTGAGGAAGCACAATGGGGTTATTGAATGTGCCACAAAGACAGTGAAGTTGACCAATGAGGAAGGGATAACTGTAGAATTTGAAGCATCTCAAACCGCACCGAAGCAATTGGAATTGAATCATATAGACGGTGCCGCAATTGAGGAGATTCCGGTTGTATGTGAATTTTTGGATGTGTTTCCGGATGAGTTGCCAGGTATGCCACCTGATCGAGACATTGAGTTTGTTATTGATTTAATACCTGGAACTGCACCTATAGCTAAGAGGCCGTATAGGATGCCTCCTATGGAATTAGCGGAGCTCAAGAAACAAATTCAAGAGCAATTAGAGAAGGGTTTTATTCGCCCTAGCTCTTCACCCTGGGGAGCGCCCGTTTTATTTGTGGACAAGAAGGACGGATCCCAAAGGATGTGCGTGGATTACCGAGCTCTCAACGAGGTAACAATCAAGAACAAGTACACCTTGCCACGCATAGAAGACTTGTTTGATCAGATGAAGGGTGCTTGTGTCTTCTCTAAGATTGACTTGAGGTCGGGATACTTTCAAATGAAGATTAGACCATCGGACATACCCAAGACAGCTTTTAGGACACGGTATGGATCTTATGAGTACACCGTGATGTCTTTTGGATTGACAAATGCACCTGCCTACTTTATGTACCTCATGAATAAAGTCTTCATGGAGTACTTAGATAAGTTCGTTGTGGTGTTTATTGACGATATTATGATCTACTCGAAGGATGAGAAGGAACATGAGGAACACTTGAGGCTTACGCTGCAGAAATTGAGGGAGCATCAATTGTATGCCAAGTTCAACAAGTGCCAGTTTTGGTTGAAAGAGGTGCCATTTTTGGGTCATATAATCTCAGGAGGAGGAGTATCGGTTGACCCCGGAAAAGTGAGAGACGTGTTGAAGTGGGAACCACCGCAAAACGTCAAGGAAATAAGGAGTTTTCTTGGGATGGCTGGATATTACCGTCGGTTTATCAAGGATTTTTCTAAGATAGCCAAGCCTATGACGGAGTTGCTAACGAAGGGAAAGGCATTCCAATGGACTCAAGCTTGTCAAGAGAGTTTTGAGGAGTTGAAGAAGCGGTTGACAACAGCCCCAGTTTTGGTATTGCCGGATGTAAGCAAGAGTTTTGACATTTATTGCGATGCATCAAGACAAGGGCTTGGATGTGTATTGATGCAAGGAGGTCAAGTGGTCGCCTATGCGTCAAGACAATTGAAGAAACATGAGCAGAATTACCCCACGCATGATTTAGAACTTGCAGCCGTGGTACATGCATTGAAGGTTTGGAGACACTATATTCTTGGACATAGGTGTGAAATTTATACGGATCATAAGAGTTTGAAGTATATTTTCACACAAACGGATCTGAACTTGAGGCAACGAAGATGGTTAGAGCTCATCAAAGATTATGATTTGGGGATCAACTATCATCCGGGAAAAGCCAACGTAGTGGCCGATGCTTTGAGTAGGAAAGGAGTAAGTCATCAACTTACCGTTCGAGAGTTACCGTTCGAGTTATGTAAGGAGTTTGAAAGGTTGAACCTCGGGTTTGTAAATGAGATGGAGATGATGGAGTTAAATCCAACCTTAGAGCAAGAAATTCGAGAAGCACAAACCACGGATGAGGATATCAAGGAAATCAAGGAAAGGATCGAAGAAGGGAGAGAATTCAGATTTGACGAGGATGAACATGGTACCTTATGGCTTGGAAAGAGAATCGTTGTGCCTAATGTAAAGCATATTCGGGAGACAATATTAAAGGAGGCACATGACTCGCCATACTCAATTCACCCTGGTTGTACGAAGATGTACAAGGATTTGAAGACTTGTTATTGGTGGGATAGCATGAAAAAGGACATAGCTGAATATGTAGCATTATGTGATGTGTGCCAACGAGTCAAGGCGGAACATCAAAGGCCAGCCGGATTATTGCAACCGTTGAAGGTTCCGGAATGGAAGTGGGAAGAAATTGGTATGGACTTCATAGTTGGGTTACCACGTACTCAATCCGGGTATGACTCAATTTGGGTAATTGTGGATCGCTTAACCAAGTCAGCTCATTTTGTCCCTGTGAAGACCAAGTATACAGCTGCACGATTGGCCGAAATATACATGGAGCATATTGTGTGTCGACATGGAGTCCCTAAGAAGATAGTCTCGGATAGAGGTTCTCAATTTACCTCCAGATTTTGGCAAAAATTGCATGAAGCTTTGGGAACGAGGTTGAATTTTAGTTCAGCATATCATCCTCAAACGGATGGACAAACCGAGAGGACCAATCAGATTTTGGAGGACATGTTAAGAGCTTGTGCTTTAAAGCATGGGAAAAGTTGGGACAAAAGCTTGCCCTACGCGGAATTTTCATACAACAATAGTTACCAAGCAAGCTTGAAAATGTCGCCATATGAAGCGCTTTATGGGAGGAAGTGTAGGACACCTTTATTCTGGAATGAGGCAGGAGAAACTCAAGTATTTGGTCCGGATGTGTTGCAAGAAGCCGAAAAGCAAGTCCAAATAATTCGTGGAAACTTGAGGGCTGCCCAATCAAGGCAAAAAGGCTATGCGGACAATAGGAGAAGGAAATTAGCCTTTGAAATTGGAGATTTTGTTTACCTCAAGGTGTCGCCTATGAGAGGTCATAAGAGGTTTAACATAAGAGGCAAGCTCGCACCTCGTTATATTGGACCGTTCAAGATTTTGGACAAAAGAGGAGAAGTAGCGTATAGGTTGGAGATGCCAGCTCATCTTTCAGACGTACATGATGTGTTTCATGTTTCCCAGCTCAAGAAGTGTTTGAGAGTACCGGAAGAACAAGTGCCAATGGAAGAATTGGAACTAGAGGAAGATTTGACGTATGCTGAGCAACCGGTCAAGATCTTGGAAACCAAGGAGAGAGTCACAAGGAACAAGGTGATTCGATGGTGTAAAGTCCAATGGAAGCACCATACAGAAAAAGAAGCAACTTGGGAGCTAGAAGACGATCTCAAGAAGGAATTTCCCCATCTCTTCTCTTCCGCGTCGAATCTCGAGGGCGAGATTCATTTTAAGGGGGGTAGGTTTGTAACACCCTCATTTTCATGCATCATGCCCTACATGCACTCATATACATGTTTAACATTAGCCCACAACAAGAGGAACGAGTTTAAAATCGATTCGGAGCATTTAAAATTGATTTGGAGCAAAACCGCACTTAAAACGCAGGAAAGTGCGGACTAGTCCGATTTTACTGAGGACTAGTCCGATTTCTCTCTGACTAAAAACGGACTTGTCCGTTTTTGCTGCGGACTAGTCCGATTTTGGCTCTGGAAACTTTCGGACTTGTCCGATTTTGTGCGGACTAGTCCGATATTCCATGAATCCTTGAAAATTTTCTAAGTCCCTGGACTTTTCCGGACTAGTCCGGTGTTCCAGCGGACTTGTCCGTTTTCCTTTCTGACTAAGATCGGACTTGTCCGATTTTTGGCCAGACTTGTCCGATTTTCTCTCTGGACGACTTCGGACTAGTCCGGTCCTGTCCGGACTTGTCCGATATTTCGTGACTCCGAGATTGACCTTTTGTTTTACGACTTGTTTCTTGGGTTTCACGTCAAGTGGGCCTAGGGACGTCGTGCCCAACTCTTTTAGGGCCCATGTGGGACTCTAAACCGGCCTCTACTCATCCCAAAACTCGAGATCCATCTAACCCTAGCCTCCACCTCTATATAAACAACCCCACCCCTTGGTTTGACATCTATTTGCCACTTTTCCACCCACCCAAACCCTAGTTCGTGGGGAGCCACCATCAAGGAGGGAGGAGAAGATCCCAAACGAGAAGAAGAAGAGGAGGAAACGAAGGAGGATCAAGATCTCCACCAAGTTTCGTCCTTCACCACCAATTCATCCCCAAGTTCATCACCAACCCTAGATCATCAAGATCCAAGTGTTACCTCCAAGTTTCTTGGTTCATTGGAGTTCTAAACACCTGGTATACCTTCTATTCTCTTTTCCTTACGAGAATTCAACCCCTAATCTCCAAATTTACGTCGATCTAGAAAACCCTAATCTGCTGATCTCGTCAAGTGCGGACTTGTCCGGTCCCAAGCGGACTAGTCCGATCTTTCTGATTAAATTGTGTTGAATTAATTCTAAAATTTGATCTAATCGAATCCAAACCTGTATAAACTTGTTAAAATCTATTAGAACTAGTTAGTGATCATTAAAAGCAATCTAGTAACAAGTTCTACCTTGCATTGCATCAATCATGCATGTCATGTCATGTTGAGTAATATTTGTGCACTCTTTGATTTTGTTTTTTTGTTTTGTATGTTTATTGTGTGGATTAGACGGATTTGCGCTAGAGAGTGCCACGGAGGATCTACAGCATCAAGAGTTTGAAGGCTTTGACCCTAATCAACAGCAAGAGCAAGGCAAGTGTCCTTGAAGCATATTGATCCTGTTTTAAAATAAATGTTTTGTTTGCAAAACTGCATGCTTGTGTCAAATTGATGGGAATCCTATGGTAGGAAGTTTACTAGTTTTGTTTGACCACCCTTGTCACCTGGAAGTTATGGTAGAGAGAGTCGGGAAGGCTTTTTACCTTTTTGCTTCGCTTAATCAACAGGGATGGGAAACAACTATATCACTCAATTTAACTATGCATGGATGAGATTATGGTTAACATGAACTGGTTAAACATGGTATGGTAATGGATGATCTAAGCAAGCCTGGTACGTGGATGGGTTGGATGTTATGGTGGTTTGCTTGCTTTAGATCTAAGGACCGGTTCATGCGAGAATAAGCCAGGACTACAGTGCCACCACGAGGCCAAGTTATGGGTGCGGCGTAGCTGATTAATTAGGGCTTTGCTAGTGCTGTTTGGACCATTGTGGATGCTCGGGGAAGGGGTAGTCGGATTGGGTTTGTTGGTGATTGGTGGGACTACCCTGGGATCCGAATGGCTCAAGAGGGGGCCCTTGGTTGAAGATGTGCTCTGCGGGAGACATCGCCACCGGTGAAACCTCAGTGGGGTCTAAATAGGCTAGTAATCCCTTTGTAAAGGCTATTTTGTGATCTCTTGGCCACACACCAACGGAAGTGTGTAATATGACTGACGGGTCATGGGCATAAGGGAGGTTCTTATTCGCCGAAGGGTGATGAAATCACAAACACGTGGGTAAAGAGGTACAAACTCTGCAGAGTTAATTAAAACTATCATGATAGCCGTGCTCCCGGTTATGAGCACCTGGACAACTTCCATGATTAGAGGGAAATTGGAATTTGGGATGGTCATGGTTTGATAATGGTTATGGATGGTTATGGATTAATCTCTGGTAATGAATATGGTTATTGGCAATGGTGAAATCTGGAATTTTTTTTGATGATGGTAATGAATTCAGATTTGGTATTATGATATCATTTATGATTATGATGGGTTTACTTCACATACATAAGATATATTGCTTTTCAAATGTTTTACCGTACTTTTCAGCACTTTACCATTATTATTGTCGTCATTTGAATCAGCCACATGTCATACTTTCCACACTTGCTGAGTACGACATGTACTCACTCTTGCAATTCCCCACCCCAACAGTTGCAGGTCAGGACTGGGATTTTAATGGCGATAATGCGGAGTTCTAGGCCGTGTCTACCGTCAGCTTTGCCTGTGGTGTTGATTGGAGCTGCGCATATACATACCCTGTCGCTTATGCTGCATAGTTGCTTAGTTTGCTTAGTTGTTTAATTAGTTTATTTCCGCTGCATTAGTTGAACTTGTCATTAATATTCATTAGAGCTTGTATTCGAGGATTTAATGAATTGTGTAATAAGAATACTTATTTAATAATTTGAGCTGTGGTAATTTTCTGTATATCCTTTTGTGATTTCACTCGTGTATGTGTGGTGAACATCCTGGGCACACATATGCGTTAGCTTGGTTCATTTTCGGAACCGGGCGTCACACTATTTCTCCAGTATGTCGCCGGTACATTTCAAGCTTGTCCAGCAGGGCCGCACACGAAACGGTCCTCAATCAACACAAGCAGGGCTACGCACGTGAGACCATGTCTCGCTGCATCCTACCCACTGCTCGGTCTCATTTTCATATTCATAAACCATTTCTGATCGCAGATCCTCCCGTGTCATAAAATTCCTATCTCGCGAGTAGATTCCAACTACTCGACTTCTACCGAATTCCTATGAGCATAAGCATAGCAGTATCTACTCAACGGGCTATACACCTACCCAAGACTCCATAGGATTTGTGGCCATGCAAGTGGATGTCAAACACCTTAAACTAATCCACAATCATCTAAAACATAAGGTGAAATAAAAACTGCAAAAACACTGTAAGGAACTTAAATGCAAACCGGGGCTTGCCTGAATACGAGTCTGAGCCTATGTTAGTTTCTGGCAGCTGGACTTCCAAAGCTTCTAGCTGCTCCTCGTTTTCAGGTGCTAAACGATATGCATATACTAGGTATGAATGACTTTGAAAATAATTAATATTCTTGACGTTAGGAGAATATCCTAGGAAAAAAATAAAATAATTATCTTAATTGGCTTTGGGACTGTTATGGTAGATACTAGTGACTATAGTAGATACTCTTGCAAAGAACAGGAGATGATTAAGAAAGTTTTGTTCTTAAAAATTACGGTAAGCCATAACCTTTTCTAGATTTTGGTTGAAATTTTTGCAAACCTATATGGCTACCAGGGGTTGAATCATGTAGAGGGGGCCTCACTGCTTCTAGGAAAATTTGTTTCACTATTTTCTAAGCTTCCTACAGGGAGAAACTGATTTAACAAGTTTGGGGAAATTTCTGAAAATTGATTTTCCATTTTTCTCAATTTATAACTACATATAGATTTTGAATATTGATCAACCCAGTAATTGTAGTCCAATGAACCTGAAATTTTTACTGGAGATCAATCGTATTAATAATATGGTTCAGACCAAAATTGGAAATTTTCCAATTAGCAGAACTGTAGGAATGAATTCTTTAAGCATTTTGCTTATCTAAAATATGGAGAAATTTCTATGGCTTTTCATACAAATCCAAGTGCACTGCTGGAATGGATTCTTCATGCTGATTCTAACAAAAATTTATTTGGGAATTTTTTGGATAGTTCCACTGGAAGTTATGGATTTTCCAGGTTGAGTTAAATCCTGGAATTATTTTCCAATGGGAAACATTCAAATAAATCGGCCGGGCCCACCGGTTTTTCCAGGTTGAGTTAAATCCTGGAATTATTTTCCAATGGGAAACATTCAAATAAATCGGCCGGGCCCACTGGTTTAAAACCAACCAATCGCAGCAGGGCCGCACCGGGGGCTACGGGGTTAAAACGCGCAGTCACACCAGATCCCTGGCCACACCCGGATCCTGCAGCGACTGACTTGTGGGGCCACGGTCGTCTTCAACCTTGGGCTGGGGCTTGCGCGCGGCGGCGCCCACAGCGGTAGCTCGCTGGTGATCTCGCCACCGGCCAAACAGCTACGCCAAACTCGCCAAGACTTGCCACCTGGGGGTTTTCGGGTCCACTGAGCACGACGGTGAGGTCGGCATCGACTGAAATGGACCGGAAACAACCGCGCAACGACAGCGGCGGCGGTGAGGGCTCGGGCCTGCTTGAACTCACTCAACTTAAGCTCAAACAACTCGGGAACTACTCCAAAAGCTTCCTGGGATCTCAAGGATCAAGAATCTGGACTAGGGAAGAGAGGAAACGACCGCGAGATATGAGCTCGACGGTGAATTGCGGTTTTTCAACCGGTGGCCATGAAATCTTGAAATCTTGAAATCTCGAGAAAGAGAGGGGGAAGAAGAGGGAAAGTGCGACACAAAGAGTGGGAGCAGAAGAAAGTCAGAGAAAGTGATGGATGAACATAGTGAGAGAATGAGAGAAAGAGAGGGAGAGGAATAGAAAAAGTGTGACAAAACAGAGTGAGAGAAAGTGAGGGAGAGGAAGAGAGTGAGAGAATGAGAGAAAGAGAGAGAGGGAGAGGAAGAGAGTGTGAGAGAAAGAGATAAAGACAGAGAGAGAGGGAGAGAGAAAGGGAGAGGAAGAGAGTGAGAGAAAGAGAGAGGGGGAGGAAGAGACTGACAACTCTAATGTTCTTTTGCAGGGTTCGGCGACGGCAATGCAAACTCCTTCGACACATCTACCGGCACTCGGAGCGAAGCCCGAAGATGTGCTTTTTGCCTCCGGAGGTAGTCGAGGGTTAGTATGTAGCCCTTTCAGTATTTCTGATGTGGTTGATGTGTTTGATATATATTTATGACTATTTATTGCTGTTGTCACTATATATATGTTGTGTATGTTTGTTCGGTGAACTCGCCATCGTGCGAGGTAAGCAGTTTCTATTTTTTTAAAAACAATCAAAAACATAACTTACATCGGCTATGGCAAGGCCGACGTAAGTTAGCGCAGGTTAACTTACGTCGGCCCGACCATACTGACGTAAGTTATCCCATGGTACTTACGTCAGTCTTGCCATAGCCGACGTAAGTTAGCCCATGTAATTTACGTTGGCTACCGATGGTCGACATAAGTTACCTGGCCCAGCCCGCAGCCCGGCCCAACACCAACGTAAGTTAGCTTAAAAAAGGAAAGTGGTATGTAAACCTTGAAAAAATGCAAGTTTGGGTGCTCAAAGACTGGACATGGGTCCATTACTCCATTGGTTCTGACGTATGCATGAAGAATGTCAGTTGGGTCCCCTTGGATCAACAACACGGTTGATGGGCTCCATATATAGGTCTTGCTACCGATTGGGTAAGTCTAAGTACTTACCTAATAAGGGTAGTCGGGATCCCAGGCTACAACATCATATTATCTTGCGCTTTGCTAGCAGGATTTGATGTAACTTCCAGTTTTGTAAACGGGTGTAGCTGGTGGTGCGGAAGTAAGATCCGGCTTACCTTATTCTAGTGGAGCCCCCATGTGTATTATATAGGGAGAGGTAACTTGTTTTAGTGAGGAATGGTAACTAGATTCCATGATAATGGGTTTCTATAGGGGGTGACCTAAATCCATGTGTATTTTGAGATTAAATTTCGATAGAAAAAAGTATTGTCACACTGCATGGTTATTTATTTCTTGTTGGGGGTAGATACAATTAACGGGTCTTGTAATATTAATGAACAATCTTACAAAATTTGTACTCCATGAATAATTAAATGCTTCACTTTAACATTGTTCCCTATCTATGTTGTTTGGCATAAACTATGCTGGACTTCGACAGTCCATAAGTCTTAGTATATTTAACAAATGTAGGTGTATTGTACATCGTTGGAAAGATATGGCAGTCTCATAAAATTATGCTGGAAATAGTTTTTGTTGTCTTCAGTATTTCGACCATAACTCTCCGTAGAAAAAAATACTAATGGACATATGATACCTTTTGGAAAGCCATGTGAGATATGTTACAACATTTAATTCATGATTTGTTCAAATTTTGACTATAAGTTTCTGGAATTGTGGGTTCGAATCAGCCGCTATCAAAGGAGATGTTATTGAAATTTTCCAAAAAATATGTCAAATTTCTAAATACATATCTCTTAAGCCAGCTCTGATCTCGGTGCAAATAAATACTTTATAAAAAAGGTATCAAACACTACAGGAAAATTGGAACATTACGTCGGCCAACGTAACTTATGTCGGCCGCGACAGTCTGACCTAAGTCAACTTACTTACATTGGTTCAGGGCCAGGCAAACGTAAATAACTAGGCCGGTGAAATTTACCTCACGACTTAAGTTGGCTCATCCCCAGGCTGACGTAAGTCCTGTGCCGACATGGGTTATGGACTTAACCCTGCCCCGTGCGGGCTGCATTGGCCCATTCCACGCATGTGTCAACTCTTAGTCACTCATTTCGCAGCCACGCCCACCTCTCGGAGCTGCCACCGCCGCCGTGCCCGTGCGCCGCCTCTCCACCTCGGATCGTGCCAGTGTGTCGCCGCCTCCTCGAGCGTCGCCACCTCCCCGAGCTTGCAGTGTCGTCACCTCCCCGAGGTCCACGGGCTGCCGCCTCTCCGAGCAACCGGGGGTCGCTTGTCCTCCTCCCCGACGCCGCGCCTCCTCCCCAAGCGCAGCCACCCCCTAGCCCAAGCCCGGTCGGCTGCCTCCACCGAGGTGAGCACGCCCTTTTTTGCTAATTTTTTTGCAATTATTTGTCAATTGCTAGGTAGCACACCTAAGGTTAAATTAGAATTAAGTCCGCTTGCTTGCTAAATTGTGCACCGAGTTCAGTTAGGGTCAAATTTGAATAAGTCTGTTTGCTTGCTAAATCGAATAGAATTAGCAAATAGAATAAGTGGTTGCGTTCATAGGGGGCCCAACCCAAAATATGAGGTAGTAAATCAGTTCGACGATGTTGTTGTTTTTGCGTTGTCTTTTGAGATGATTCTTTGCCTAGCTCGGGGAGCCTCGTGGAGAGCTGCACCATCTCTGCCTTCTCCTCCTCATCAGCTTTGTAGGTACCACTTGGTAGGAAGCAACCAAGTTATTGATCGTGGTCCCATTTCTGCGCCCAGCTTGGTCTGACAATGCTCCCCCAACATGATGGTTCCATTGACCTTTCCACCGGCAGGTTATTGATCGTGCTTACTCCACACTTGATGATTCTTGCCTTGCACCACTTTCGAGTCCTCATCTCATCTCCTCGTAAATTGTTAATGGTGTTGTGGTTAACTGGGATTCTCATATGGTAACTGCATTGTATGGTAAGGGTGGCAGATCGAGCCAACTTTAATCAGTTGCAGGCATTGTGAAGAATTATCAAGTATTGCAACTGAAGAAAGTAAGTTTAATTCTGATTTTCATCTTAAGTGGCCAGATATTTTTCTGTTCTCTTTGGCACCTTTTTAGAGGAGCAGTACGCGGCGGTAAGTTATTATTGTTAAATATTTACAACACCTGCGTATGTTAGCTGCATTGATAAATATTAAATATTTGCAGGTTTGTATTTCATCGCTAAGTCCATAAAGGAAAGATAGTGTCGCCAGGGGTCAGAGGCTACTACTTCGGCGATGGCTACTTGGGTTTGGCTAAATGCATGGTAAGTACATTTTAAGTTCATTTATGTTTTCATAATATACTTGTCTCACTAACATGGCTAAACAACAGCGAGAGACCAATAAGGAGCTGACCCCGACCCAAGTTTGGAAGAATGGTTACAAGGGAAGTGTCCCTTCGCAGCCTGGGCGGTGCAGTCTGGACGCTGTTGATCGACTGGTAAGTTTTCAAATTTCATCAATTTCATTATAACTAATACTATTATTTACACGCTTCAGAGTTTCTTTGTTTTCTAGGAAAAGTACATGCAGGAGGTCACGAAGATACACAGCAAAGATTACGATTGGGAAAACGGGCCGATCGACCCCCGAGTCGTGTACGCGAGCAGATGCTGGAAGGCCCATGGACGGTGAGTTGGTCATTTGTTTCATTTCTTTTGAAATATACCTTAATTTTTAATTAGTATTTTTCATTCTTTTGCAGATTTGCCATTTTTGATGGAGTTGTCAACTCGAGGTCGGCGCGACCTTCAAGAGGCGCTTCATCAATGCAGGCCTCGTCTGTTGGGCCATCAAGTGGTCATCTCTTGCAGACCCTATTGGAGCTCAATGCCATGAAGGAGACGCTAATGCAGACCCATGTGGAGCTGGACAGGTCGAGGACGGAGAAGGAGACGTCGAGGGCCTTCTAGGAGGTCACGACCATGTACATGGTCAAATGTAAGCAATGGTGGCAGTAAATAATTTAAACTACCATAGTTTAATTTCATAGAATTTCAGTAACATATATCTTCTAATATTTTGCAATGGTAGGCTCTTGCTTGACAGACCGATCAGTAGATCGAGATTCCTCCGTTTTAGCTGCCGCAGGTGACACCGGCACAAACACCCCCAGCACAGCTGCCCCAGCCGCAAGTAATAAACTCTTTCTTTTCAGTATTTCACATAGTGAGATAAGGATGTAGAACATAGGGTGAGATAGTGACATAGAGGTTGAGCAAGGACATAAATAGGGAGAGATAGAGTGCGAGAGACAGGGTAAAGTGTGTGAGAGAGAGAAAGTATGCTATAGAGTGAGGCGAAGAGCTAGAGAATGAGAGAAAGAGAGGGAGAAGAAGAGGGAAAGTGCGACACAAAGAGTGGGAGCAGAAGAGAGTCAGAGAAAGTGATGGAGGAACAGAGTGAGAGAATGAGAGAAAGAGAGGGAGAGGAATAGAAAAAGTGTGACAAAAACAGAGGGAGAGAAAGTGAGGGGCAGGAAGAGAGTGAGAGAATGAGAGAAAGAGATAGAGGGAGAGGAAGAGAGTGTGAGAGAAAGAGATAAAGACAGAGAGAGAGGGAGAGAGAGATAGGGAGAGGAAGAGAGTGAGAGAAAGAGAGAGGGGGAGGAAGAGACTGACAACTCTAATGTTATTTCGCAGTGTTCGGCGACGGCAATGCAAACTCCTTCGACACATCTACCGGCACTCGGAGGGAATCGCGAAGATGAGCTTTTTGCCTCTGGAGGTAGTCGAGCGGTATTGTGTAGCCCTTTCAGTATTTCTGATGTGGTTGATGTGTTTGCTATATATTTATGACTATTTATTGCTGCTGTCACTATATATATATTGTGTATGTTTGTTCTGTGAGCTCGCCATCGTGCGAGGTAAGCAGTTTCTATTTTTTAAACAATTAAAAACATAACATACGTCGGCTATGGCAAGGCTGACGTAAGTTTGCACAGGTTAACTTACGTCGGCCCGACCATACCGATGTAAGTTATCCCATGGTACTTACGTTGGTCTCGCCATAGCTGACGTAAGTTAGCCCATGTAATTTACGTTGGCTACTGACGGTCGACATAAGTTACCTGTCCCAGCCCGCAGCCCGGCCCAACACCAACGTAGGTTAGCTTAAAAAAAAGTGGTAAATAAACCTTGTAAAAATGCAAGTTTGGCTGCTCAAAGAATGGACATGGGTCCATTACTCCATTGGTGCTAAAGTAAGCATAAAGAATGTCAGTTGGGTCCCCTTGGATAAACAACACGGTTGATGGGATCCATATATAGGTCTTGCTACCGATTGGGTAAGTCTAAGTACTTACCTAATAAGGGTAGTCGGGATCCCAGGCTACAACATCAAATTATCTTGCGCTTTGCTAGCGGGATTTGATGTGAGCTCCAGTTTTGTAAACGGGTGTAGCTGTTAGTGCAGAAGTAAGATCCGGCTTATCTTATTCTAGTGGAGCCCCCATGTGTATTATATAGGGAGAGGCAACTTGTTTTAGTGAGGAATGGTAACTAGATTCCATGATATTGGGTTTCTTTAGGGGGTGACCTACATCCATGTGTATTTTGAGATTAAATTTCGATAGAAAAAAGTATTGTCACACTGCATGATTATTTATTTCTTGTTGGGGGTAGATACAATTCATGGGTCTTGTAATATTAATGAACAATCTTACAAAATTTGTACTCCAGGAATAATTAAATGCTTCACTTTAACATAGTCCCTATCTATGTTGTTTGGCATAAACTATGCTGGACTTTGACAGTCCATAAATCTTAGTATATTTAACAAATGTAGGTGTATTGTACATCGTTGGAAAGATATGGCAGTCTCATAAAATAATGCTGGAAATAGTTTTTGTTCTCTTCAGTATTTCAACCATAATCCTCCGTAGAAAAAAAATACTAATGGACATATGATAAATTTTTTGAAAGCCATGTGAGATATGTTACAACATTTAATTCATGATTTGTTCAAATTTTGACTATAAGTTTCTGGAATTGTGGGTTCGAATCAGCCGCTATCAAAGGAGGTGTCATTGAAATTTTCCTAAAAATATGTCAAATTTTCAAATACATAGCTCTTAAGCCACCTATGATCTCGGTGCAAATAAATACTTTCTAAAAAAGGTATCAAACACTACAGGAAAACTGGAACATTACGTTGGCCAACGTAACTTATGTCAGCTGCGACAGTCCGACCTAAGTCAGCTAACTTACGTCGGTTCAGGGCCAGGCAAACATAAATAACTGGGCCGGTGAAATTTACCTCACGACTTAAGTCGGCTCATCCCTAGGCTGACGTAAGTCCTGTGCCGACATGGGTTAGGTACTTAACCCTACCCCGTGCGGGCTGCACTGGCCCATTCCACGCATGTGTCAACACTTAGTCACTCATTTCACAGCCGCGCCCACCTCGCGGAGCTGCCGCCGCCGCCGCGCCCATACGCCGCCTCTTTACTTCGGCTCGTGCCAGTGTGTCACCGCCTCCCCGAGCGTCGCCACCTCCCCGAGCTTCCTGGGAGACCGCCTCCCCGGGCTTGCGGTGTTGTCGCCTCCCCGAGGTCCACGGGCTGCCGCCTCTCCGAGCAACCGGGGGCTGCTCGTCCTCCTCCCCGACGCCGCGCCTCCTTCCCAAGCGCAGCCACCCCTGAGCCCGAGCCCGGTCGGCTGCCTCCACCGAGGTGAGCACGCCCTTTTTGCTAATTTTTTTGCAATTATTTGTCAATTGCTAGGTAGCACACCTAAGGTTAAATACGAATTAAGTTTGCTTGCTTGCTAAATTGTGCACCGAGTTCAGTTAGGGTTAAATTTGAATAAGTCTTTTTGCTTGCTAAATCGAATAGAATAAGCAAATAGAATAAGTGGTTGCGTTCATAGGGGGCCCAACCCAAAATCTGAGGTAGTAAACCAGTTCGACGATGTTGTTGTTTTTGCGTTGTCTTTTGAGATGATTCTTTGCCTAGCTCGGGGAGCCTCGTGGAGAGCTGCACCATCTCTGCCTTCTCCTCCTCATCAGCTTTGTAGGTACCACTTGGTAGGAAGCAACCAACTTATTGATCGTGGTCCCATTTCTGCGCCCAGCTTGGTCTGACAATGCTCCCCCAACTTGGTGGTTCAATTGACCTATCCACCAGCAGGTTATTGATTGTGCTTACTCCACACTTAATGATTCTTGCCTTGCACCACTTTTGAGTCCTCATCTTATCTTGTAAATTGTTAATGGTGTTGTGGTTAATTGGGATTCTCATATGGTAACTGCATTGTATGGTAAGGGTGGCAGATCGAGCCAACTTTAATCAGTTGCAGGCATTGTGCAGAATTATCAAGTATTGCAACTGAAGAAAGTAAGTTTAGTTCTGATTCTCATCTTAAGTGGCCAGATATTTGTCTGTTCTCTTTGTCACCTTTTAGAGGAGCAGTACACGGAGGTAAGTTGTTATTGTTAAATATTTACAATACCTGCGTATGTTAGCAGCATTGATAAATATTAAATATTTGCAGGTTAGCATTTCATCGCTAAGTCCATAAAGGCAAGATAGTGCCGCCGAGGGTCCGAGGGCAAGCACTACTACTTCGGCAATGGCTACTAGGGTTTGGCTAAATGCATGGTAAGTACATTTTAAGTTCATTTATGTGTTCATAATATACTTGTCTCACTAACATGGCTAAACAACAGCGAGAGACCAATCAAGAGCCGACCCCGACCAAAGTTTGGAAGAGAGGTTACAAGGGAAGTGACCCTTTGCAACCTGGGCGGTGCAGTCAGGCCGCTGCTGATCGACTGGTAAGTTTTCGAAATTCATCAATTTCATTATAACTAATACCATTATTTAGACGCTTCAGAGTTTCTTTGTTTTCTAGGAAGAGTACGTGCAGGAGGTCACGAAGATACATGGCGAAGATTACGATTGGGAAAACGGGCCGATCGACCTCCAAGTCATGTATGCGAGCAGAGGCCGGAAGGCCCATGGACGGTGAGTTGGTCATTTGTTTCATTTCTTTTGAAATATACCTTAATTTTTAATTAGTATTTTCATTCTTTTGCAGGTTTGCCGTTTTTGATGGAGTTGACAACTCGAGGTCGGCGCGACCTTCAAGAGGCGCTTCGTCAATGCAGGCCTCGTCTATTGTGCCATCAAGTGGTCATCTCTCACAGAACCTGTTGGAGCTCAATGCCGTGAAGGAGACGCTAATGCAGACCCATGCGGAGCAGGACAGGTCGAGGACGGAGTAGGAGATGTCGAGGGCCTTTTAGGAGGTCACGACCATGTACATGGCCAAATGTAAGCAACGGTGGCGGTAAAAAATTTAAACTACCGTAGTTTAATTTCATAGCATTTCAGTAACATATATCTTCTAATATTTTGCAATGGTAGGCTCTTGCTCGACAGACCGATCAGTAGATCGAGATTCCTCCGTTTCCGCTGCCGCAGGTGACACCGGCACAAACGCCCCCAGCACAGCTGCCCCAGCCGCAGGTAATAAACTCTTTCTTTAATATTTTCATATTCATTTCAGTATTTCAAATAGTGAGAAAAGGATGTAGAACATAGGGTGAGATAGTGAGATAGACGTTGAGCAAGAGAGATAGACACAGGTTTAGAAAGAGGTGAGATAGAGGTGGAGCAAGAGGGACATAAATAGGGAGAGATGGAGTGCAAGAGAGAGGGTAAAGTGAGAGAGAGAGGAAGTATCCTATAGAGTCCGCGGAAGAGCTAGAGAATGAGAGAAAGAGATTGAGATGAAGAGGTAAAGTGCGACACAAAGAGTGGGAGCAGAAGAGAGTAAGAGAAAGTGATGAAGAGGAACAGAGTGAGAGAATGAGAGAAAGAGAGGGAGAGGAATAGTAAAAGTGTGACAAAACAGATGGAGAGAAAGTGAGGGAGAGGAAGAGAGTGAGAGAATGAGAGAAACAGAGAGAGGGAGAGGAAGAGAGTGTGAGAGTAAGAGATGAAGACAGAGAGGGAGGGAGAGAGAGAGGGAGAGAGAGAGAGGGAGAGGAAGAGAGTGAGAGAAAGAGAGAGGGGGAGGAAGAGACTGACAACTCTAACGTTCTTTTGCAGGGTTCGGCGATGGCAATGCAAACTCCTTCGACACATCTACTGGCACTCGGAGGGAAGCGCGAAGATGAGCTTTTTGCCTCCGGAGGTAGTCGAGGGGTAGTGTGTAGCCCTTTCAGTATTTTTGATGTGGTTGATGTGTTTGCTATATATTTATGACTATTTATTGCTGTTGTAACTATAATATATATATATATATATATATATATATATATATATATATATATATATATATATATATATATATATATATAGTGTATGTTTGTTCTGTGAGCTCGCCATCGTGCGAGGTAAGCAGTTTCTATTTTTTAAAAACAATTAAAAACATAACTTACGTCGGCTATGGCAAGGCCAACGTAAGTTAGGGTAGGTTAACTTACATCGGTCTCGCCATAGCCGACGTAAGTTAGCCCATATAATTTACGTCGGCCACCGACGATCGACAAAAGTTACCTGGCCCAGCCCGCAGCCCGGCCCAACACCGACGTAAGTTAGCTTAAAAAAGGAAAGTGGTAAATAAACCTTGAAAAAATGTAAGTTTTGGTGCTCAAAGACTAGACATTTGTCCATTACTCCATTGGTGCTAACGTAAGCATGAAGAATGTCAGTTGGGTCCCCTTGGATCAACAACACGGTTGATGGGCTCCATATTTAGGTCTTGCTACCGATTGGGTAAGTCTAAGTACTTACCTAATAAGGGTAGACGGAAACCCAGGCTACAACATCAAATTATCTTGCGCTTTGCTAGCGGGATTTGATGTTGTCGGTACCCTGCGTACTGTATACCCCTTGGGATTACAAAAGACCGAAGGAACTTCACCTGTCTGAGTTGAAGATCTACGAAGACCCCACGTGTCATATAGGACCGAACTTTTTTCTCATCTATGGTTAGTCCTGGTGCTGCCACGTGTATACAGCAACCGGACCTACATCCCACACATGGGATAGCTCCGGACTGAACACTTGAGCAGCACCTCCGGACCTAACCTTCGACCGAGGGAAGCTCCAGTTCTGACACGTGTACATCTACATTGGACCTACCTGTCCCAAGACGGATAGCTCCGATGCTGCGACGTGTCCAAACGTCGGACCTTCAGCCTTAACAATCAGACTGGTGGACCCCCAACGGCTTGGACCTTTAAGGGGCAATCAAAGACTTCAAGACCCGATTAAGTGTCATTAATATCATATTAATGACACAAGATCGGAAGGACCTTAACACTGGTAACGGCATTGTCAAACCCGTTACCTTGCTATTAAGGGTAATTAATCTCTTTAATTGTGTATTAAGCATTAGTAACCGCCAGGGCCACATGTCGGGCCAGGCTAATGGTGTAATGACCGATCCTTGTACTATAAAAGGACTGGTCGACGAGACACAAGGGACGACTCTCTTGAACCCTCCCATAGATAGCTTTGATACCCAATACAACAACTACACACCCCGTGGAGTAGGGTATTATGCTCAGACGGCCCAAACCACGGAAATCCTTGTGTCCATTTGCCATACTCATCAAAATCTCTGCGCACCCAATACCGAACTACAAACTACGTGAGCTACCAATGGTAGTATCGGGAGAATTGTCGGAAAAACATTCCAACAGCTGGCGCGCCAGGTAGGGGCAGTGCCCGAGATTTCAAGAATGGTGAACTCAACTAATGGATTGTCCAGCGGCAACCCCGCTGCGCAACCTGCTGGAGGCAATCCTTCCAACATGCAACAACCAGCAGGTGCCTCGGCTCCAGCAGGTGCCGTGGCTCCAGCAGGTGCCATGGCTCCAGCAGGAGTCATGCCTCCGCCACCACCGTCTACACCAGCAAATCAAGCTGGACAACGCGACGGGTCATCTACGTCGATCACAGCATCGGCGAATAACAACAATCCTAAACACGCGCTCCACACTGCACGTGCTCTTCTCCAACGCCCACCACCTCTGGGTGCATCCCATCTTGCAATAGAGCAGTGGAGGGCTGATGTGGAACATTTTGTTGCAGTAGCAGCCGATCGCATCAGCAACCAAGGTCCTCCCCCCTTGGGGCGGGCCCCATCACAGAATCAGACTTTGTCGGGCAGACTTGGTCTGCACGCTTCCCAAAATAGGAGGCGTGCTGCATCTCAACAAGTGACTTCACTGCCTTCAGGTTCGCGATGCACCCATACAGTAACCAGGCTTTCAACTCATGACCTATGGGCGGAGCTTGATCGCCGTTACCATCAATAGGACGACTGCGTCCATATTGAGCATGCTCGCGAAAGGCGAGAGGCTTGAGACAGTCCTGCTCCCTAGGGAATAGGATGATTCTATTCTGCCCTGGCCATGCACCTACGTATGGTCAGATGGCCACAAAAGTTCTGGCCTCACCTGCCGGAGAAATTTTACGAGACTGTCAATCCCAATGAGTTTCTCTAGATTTACTCCACTGCAATCCTTGCAGCTGGAGGTAACGAGGCTATAATGGCCAACTACTTCCCAGTGGCATTAACAGGGACCGCAAGGTCCTGGTTCATCAATAGTTGGGCGGAACTATGCCAACAGTTCACCACCAATTTTGGGAGTTCATACACCCGACCAGGCACCGAACTGGACCTTTTTGCTGTCACGTAGAAGGGGGGGAGAATCCTTGCGTTGTTTCATCCAGAGGTTCTCCCAGATACGAAACACTATTCCTTCTATCTCCAGTGCTTCAGTTATTGTGGCATTTAGACAGGGCGTACGAGACAAGAAGATGCTCGAAAAGGTGGGGATCAAGGAGATCACCAGCGTCACGGAGCTCTTCAGCTTGGTAGACAAGTGTGCCAATGCTGTGGAGGGCCGTGAAATGCACTCCAAACCACCTCTGGAGGATAATAAAAAATCCTCCAAGGGCGAAGCCACTACCTCCGGGAGTGGCAAAAAGAAGAAAAAGTCCAACGGCAAGAAAAAGCTGTTGGCCGGCACACCTACTGCTGCAGCTGCCGTAGCTCCAGGTGGCCGGGGGCCACACTCCGAGAAACGACCTCGGCCGTTATCAGAAGACGGTGGCAACTCCAAAGTATGGTGTCCTATTCATAAGTCGAACAACCACAACTTGGAAGACTGTCGAGAAGTCCAGAACCTTGCCGAGTGCTACAACAAGCGCCGAGAAGAAGTTCCTTTCCGACAAAGGGAAGGAAAACAGAAAGTCGAAGAAGCTCCAGCTGAGGAGGAGTTAGGCTTTTAGGACCCTAAAAAGGTCTTGAAGGCTGTTTACACCTCCGTTGAAGACGACTCCGACGTCTCTGACAATGAACGTCAGAAAACCATGAACCATTTTTGGTGGTTCGTGGGACATCACCTCCCACCGTGTCCTCAAGACCATGCGGTGGGACATGGCTTCGGTGGCTCCCACCGCCAGGGCGGAACCGCACCAGAAGTGGATGGATATAGCCATCACTTTCGACGCATTAGACTGCCGTCGGAATATGATCGTAGGTGGTCAACTCCCATTGATGGTATCTGCGACCATCAACAACATCCAACTCCACCATGTAATGGTACATGGAGGTTCGGGGCTGAACCTCATAAGCTTCAAAGCTTTCGTCAAGCTTCAGCTCCGATCTTCGGATGTTCGCCCCTCCCGACCTTTCTTCGGAGTAGGTCCGGAGGCCATAACCCCACTTAGTGCCATTACTCTCCCCGTAACCTTTGTCGGGAGAACTATCGCACTGAGAAGTTGGTCTTTGACGTTGATCAGATTAACTTACCCTTGAAAGCCATTCTGGGCAGGCCAGCCTTATACAAGTTCATGGCTGCTGCTCATTATGGCTACTTGGTGTTGAAAATGCCAACACGAGCTTGTGTTCTCCGGATCTGTGGAGATCGCACTGCCGGAGTGACACCTCTGGAAGAACTTCACGCACTTGCCACAGCGCAAGAAGAAGAATCTGGAAAGGAGCAAGCTCCGAAACCACCGAGCATTCGTCATCGAAGCTCAACCTCCGCACCTCGCGTGCAACCAAGCGGCGACACCGACATTCCCGTCAAAGTCGTCCAAATCGGTTCGGACGCCGCTCAGACCACCCTCATATCGGGAGGACTGAATGACAAATAGGAACTTGCGCTCATCACTTTCCTCCGGGCTAATGTCGACGTGTTTGCCTGGCAACCGTCACAAATGCCTGGGATCCTTAGGGAAGTGATCGAGCATATTCTGTCGATCTACCCTGACGCTCGGCCTATGCATCAGAAGCCTCCGAAGCAATCAGTAGAGTGAAGAAGTAGCTTGAAGATGGAATCATCTAAGAAGTCTTGCACCCAAAATGGCTGGCAAACCCAATCGTTGTACCCAAGGCCGGCGGGAATCTTCAGATGTGTATCAACTACACAACACTGAGTAAGGCATGTACAAAAGATCCTTTCCCACTATCTAGAATTGATCAGATAGTGGATTCCACCCCCGGGTGTGAATTACTGTGTTCCCTAGATGCATATTCTGTGTACCATCAAATTAGAATGTCTAGGGAAGATGAAGAGCATACTTCTTTCATCACAGTAGATGGATTGTATTGTTATACTGCAATGCCATTTGGTCTCAAGAATGCAGCTTCAACATTTGTACGAGCTATGTACAAAACCTTTGGAGAGCTCATCAGAGACGTAGTGGAAGTGTATGTTGATGACATCGTTGTCAAGATTAAGGACAAGGTGTCACTTCTTGACACCTTGCAAGCTATCTTCCACAAGTTGCGAGTCACTCGCACAAAGCTGAACCCGGACAAATGTGTCTTCGGGGTTAGCTCCGGAAAACTTCTTGGTTTCCTGGTAAACTACTGACGCATAGAGGCAAATCCGGCGAAGATTAAAGCCACTGAAGATATGCGGCCACCAGCCCGCATCAAGGACGTCCAGAAGCTGACTGGATGTCTAGCCGCACTCAGTCGGTTCATCTCAAGATTGGCAGAACGGGCACTACCCTTCTCCAAGCTATTGAGGAAGTCCGGTCCATTCCAATAGACTGAAGAAGCAGAAAAGGCGTTCCAGGAGCTGAAGCAGCTCCTCACCACTCTACCAACATTTGTAGCTCAGAACCCTGGTGAGCCTATACTGCTTTACATTTCGGCAACTGACGAAGTTGTCGGCATGGTCCTAGTTGTGGAGAGACCAGAACCATTACAAGTTCAGGAATCCAGACCCCTTTGGGAGAGTCAGGAGGTTCCTGAAGGCGAGTCTGGGTCCCAGCCCCCAGACTTGAGTCAACAAGGAGTTACTCTTGTTGAGCAAGAAGAGCCAGACCCTCCTGGGAGGGTCCAGGTTTTTTCTGAAGAAGCTCCGGGTTCTTCCAACAAGGACCCGACGATCCCCGAAGAAGGTCCAGACCCCTCCGGGAGGGTCCGGGTGGATGAAGAGGAAGCTTCGGGCCTCTCTGGGATGGTCCGGACAGTCCAATGCCTAGTGTACTTTATCAGTGAAGTACTCCACAATGCCAAAACTCGGTACCTGGAAGAACATAAACTGCTATACGCAGTTTTTATTGCTTCCAGGAAGCTCCGACACTATTTCTAAGCTCACAAGATCTCAATGGTGACTTCATATCCACTGCGAGCGATTTTGCATAATCCCAACTCCACTGGAAACATTGCAAAGTGGGCAGCGGAATTGACCGGGTTTAACCTTGAATTCGTCCCAAGACAAGCAATCAAAAGTCAAGCATTGGCGGACTTTGTGGCAGAATGGACCCCCTCTCCATCAAACCCTGGGGGCCCTAGTGAGGAAAAGCCAGAACTCAAGGCTTCGGTCTTCACCGAGCCTCACCGGACTCTCTACTTCGAAGGCTCCATGCAGAAGTAGGGGGCCGGAGCTGGAATCCTTCTCCTCGCTCCGACTGGGGAGAAGGTTCAATATATGGTACACCTTGACTTCAAGGTGACCAACAACATGGCAAAGTATGAAGCATTCATTTACGGACTAAAGGTGACACTATCATATGGTGTCAAGCAGCTGTTGGTCGAGGGAGATTCGCAGCTCATCATTAAACAGGTGAAGGGTGAATGCTCCTGCAACCATCCTCAACTAGCTGCCTATCTCCTTGAAGTCCAGAGGCTTCAGAAGGACTTCAAAGTCCAGGACCTCCACCATGTACAACATCTGCATAACGCTGAAGCTGACAAACTCTCGACGAAAGCGTCAACCGGAGCTCTAGCTCCCTACAGAACCTTTGTTCGGAGGTTGTCTAAACCGACAGCTCAGCCTGCCGAACTGAGCGAAGGGGGCAAGACCATCACCTCAAAGCTGGCAATCCCGATGGCCCTATTACCATGGCAGCCATCAAGGGTCATAGATGTTGCCGGAAGCTCCGAGCAACCCAGCATGCAAAACTCGAATGCTCAATCTAGCTCCGATGCATGGATCTCGGAGATCCGGAGCTACTTGAAAGACAACTTCGTTCCTGAAGATAATGTATCCGCTGCCAGATAGTCATATTGGCTACAAGATACACGCTGGTAGAAGGGGATCTCTACCGGCGCGGTGCTAACGGCGTCCTAATGCGGTGCATTACAAAGGAAGAAGGCTACGAGCTCCTCACAGAAATCCACAAAGGCGAGTGTGGGAACCACGCGTCTTCCCGCACGCTGGTCGGTAAAGCCTTTCGGCATGGCTTTTATTGGCCTACAGCGCTCCAGGATGCAACTGAGCGGTGAAGAAATGTGAAGCATGCCAGTTTCATGCAAAACAAATTCACACACTGGCTCAGCCTCTACAAATGATACCTCCTACATGGCCTTTCGCTGTGTGGGGGATGGATATCTTGGGCTTTTCCCAAGAGCCGTCGAAGGTTACAAGTTCCTGTACGTCGCCATTGACAAATTCACCAAATGGCCTGGAGCAACTCCAGTTGTGACAATAAACAAGCAATCAGCCATCAACTTCTTACAGTCCATCGTATGCAGATTTGGAGACCCAAACAAAATCATAACCGATAATGGGACCCAATTCACAAGCTCTGCATTCCAAGGATATTGCGAAGATCTCAACATTCAAGTCAGCTACGCTTCCATAGCTCACTCGGCAAGCAATGGCCAAGCCGAGAGAGCAAATGCAGAAATCCTAAAAGGACTCAAGACACGCACATATGAGCGTCTAAAACAACACGGAGCCAACTGGATCGAAGAGCTTCCGCCCACTCTATGGGCCAACAGGACAACTCCAAACCGGTCAACTGGAGAGACACCCTTTTTCCTGGTGTATGGAGCTGAAGTAGTCCTTCCTCCAGAAATCACCTTGGGGTCGCTCCGGGTCCGGACCTTCGATGATGCCGTGCAGGACCAGCTCCCACGCGAAGACCTTAACCTCCTTGAAGAGGGAAGGTGTCGAGCAACTGTTCGGAATGCCCGATACCGCCAAGCTCTCCGGCGTTATCACCAAAGGCATGTTCACAGCCGACATCTCGAGGAAGGCGATCTGGTGCTACAGAGAATACAATCAAGAGAAGGGTTAAACAAACTCTCCCCCAGTTGGGAAGGACCCTTCCGAGTGATTAAAGTAGCCCGTCCTAGATGCATTCGCTTGGCAACCGAGGATGGGACACCTCTCCCTAATCCTTGGAACATTGAGCACCTTCGTAAGTTCTACGCTTAATATCACGGAGGTGAGTCTGTTGTTACACGTGGTGTATGTTATAGAGTCATTGTACAGAGTTGGGTAGTTCCTCCTGGAGAACAGCCGGACCTTCTCTGAAAGGTCCGCAAAGTTCAGGCAACACTTGTCACAGTCTCAAAACTAAAAGTGTAGCTGGCTACCTTGGGTCAAACAAGAAACAAAACACACTTAGCCTGGTTCCGTATCCCAAGGGTGTACTTGTTTCCCCTGTACCCCGGACCTATAATGAAAGACATCTTTGTGTGGAAACAGACTCCACGTGCATTTACTTTGTACAAGCTCATTATTTTTTATTTTTTCTTTCTTGTCTATAAAAAAGTTGTGCGATTCTCAAGAATTTCCTAGATCGACTAATTCATGTACAACTTGAGTCGCATTGTTAATTCCTTCGAGTTCTCATGTTGTTGAATGGTTCACTTGCCTGAATGCCGCCAGCCAATCTAGGTCCGAAGTGTGCTATCGACTTAGCCTGGTCCTGCACCCTAAGTACGCCACTCTACCTACACCCCGACAGGCCAAAGTAAGGCGGGTCCTGAAAACAACTGAACTTGGAGAAAACAACTCAGTGCACTTGAATGTATGAAGAATTGCGCTCGACCCAAAAATTTATTACGAGAATAGTAAGTCGCAACTAAGTTATAGATAGGAAACGAATTTTACTATTTTTCTTGACTTTAGTGTGCAGGAAAAATAAAGATCTCATGATGATGGTGAATTAAGACGGAGCTATTAAAGCTCCGACATCCCCTAGATGGCTTGTAATCGATGTTTTAAACATTGATAACAAGCATCGTTGGAACAGCTCAGCTCCGGTAAAGCCATGGGGCTAGCCGTCAAAGTGAACAAAAAATGGTAGGAAGACTCCAGAGGACTAACTGTCGATGCTCTACACATTGATGGAAACCACTGCTGGAGCTACCAAGCACCGATGATGTTCAAGGTCGGAGCCCTTAAGCTCTGATAACCTCAGGGGGCCTTCACTACCAAAGACTTTGGACCTACGCTCTATAAGTCTGAAGCACGCGAGTCTTCAACAACTATTACAACCTCTTGGTACATGTTCACAATCAAATTGCGTACATCTACCATGGGGCCATGTGGGACAAAGGTGTTGAAGACAAAAAATGAAATTCATAAAAATCTTGGATTTCATTCATCTGGAGACAAGAGATTACAAAATTGGAGAAAAAAGAAGAGAGGATACAAGTGGGAGCTATAAGGAGATGGTCCTAGACCCTATGGAAGAACGAGGCGACCTTCTGGGCAACCTCAGAAACCCTAGCCTGGGCAGCTTCTCCCTCTCTGTCGATAGGGCCTTCGAGCACCGGGTCCTTGGGGAATTGGGGGTCCCGACTTGTGTAGCATGACAGAACAAATTTTGTGACACTCTTGGCCAGGGATTGTCCCTCGGTTTCCAGCTGGTCCGCGATGACATCACCCATCTTGGTGAGCTTGTTGCCTGCCGAACTCAGCGCCTGCAATGCCTGGTCCAGCTCCGGTTCCGGATCATCCGGACGCACGGGGCTAAAACCCATTGGCGTCAGTGAGTCATTGGATTTGCCCAAGAAGTTCCAAACTTGTTGGGACTCCGCAACCTGCAACTCCGCATCTCCTCCAAGGATCATCTGGCCGCCGCAAGCTTCGAGTTCTCCCGATCAAGACGCCCAACCTCTTTGGCGTTCTGCTGAATCTTTTCAGCAACTTGCCTTTCGAGTTTACTGAGCTCTTCCTCCCATAGGTGGATCTCGTTCCGGCGGTTGACCAGGTCCTTCTCTCGGCCCCACACCTTCTTCTCCCTAGTAGCAACATCAGTTTCCCTCCTGTGGAGTTCCTGTCCTCATTGCCAGGCCTTCTTCTCCGCTTTCTCGTAGCGCTTGTCCAATTTCTTGGTGCGCTCCTCGAGACTCTTGTCACCCAGAGTTAGCCTCTAAGTAAGCTCTTCTTCCCTCTTCACGATGTCGTCCCGCAGCTCCAGAAGTTATTGCTCTTCATCCTCGAGCTTTCTCTCCCGCTCCTCAGGAGCCTCCCGTCGCTTGACGAGACTGGCGTGGATGGTGTCGAGCCTCTCTTGGCGATCATCCGCTGTGCTATTAGAAGCTTTGACCTGTTTGTAGATGGCTCGGGACTGGTTGTCAGGGGATCGCGTCATGATTTCCCTCTCATCCAGCAACTTACCCCAGTACTCCAGGCGAATCTTCTCCTTCCTCACTCACTCCTTGTCGTCAGCCAGCCTTGACTGCGCCAGCTTGGTCTCGAATTGGAGCCGGTTGCACCTCCTCCTAAGAGTTTGATGCTCCTCCTCGAGAGGCTTGCTGTCGAGGTAAAAAGCCAGTTGAACCTGGCGAAGACTGGAGCAGGCGTTGTCAATAGACAACGACAGAGGGATAGGGTCCGGACCTGCCAGTGTCATCTCCGCCGTTTCCAGCAGGTTCTCCGTGACAAAAATTGGGTCCCACTCTACAAGAGCGGTTCCCTGAGCTTCCGTGGCACTAGGGCCGCCCTCCAGAATAGCCTCGGCCACCGTCGAGGAAGGTCCTGCTACAGAAGTTTCAACCTCTAGAGTTGGCTCCGAAGGTCCCGCCGCCAGGTCATCAACAACTGGTCCCTCAAGCGGGGGACCAGCAACTTCATCGCGACACCCTGGCTCAGGCGCTGGCACCTCCGGGACCACCACATTTGAGGCAGGCATTGAAGGTTCGATCGAAGCTGAAGCTATCTCCGACTCCGACACTGACGCCTCCTCCACTGTCGGCCCAGGCGCTGACGCTTCGACCATCATGGGCTCAGGCACCGACACCTCTGCAGCGATTGGCTCAGGCGCCAGAACTTCTGCAGCAACCGGCTCTACCGCTGAAACTTCTTCGATAACCAGCTCAGGCACCGGAGCTTCATCAGCCACCGGAGATTCATCAACCACCATCTCTACCGCCAGGGCATCATCAAACACCGGCTCCACCACCGGGGCTTCAACAACATCCGGCTCTAGGACCAGAATCGTAGATATCCCCAGTTCTAAGGCCGGAGCATCCACCATTTCAGCATCCAAACCCGGAGCTTCAACCTCCGGGGCAGGTGCCGCTGGTACATCTTCATTCCCATGGTCCGGCGCTACAATGGGAGCTTTTGGGGATGAGTCAAGGTCCAAGACCACGACAGCCGGCGCCGGAGCTATCGCAGCCTCAGCCACTCCTTGGGGCGGCGCTCGGATTGGAGCCGGAGCCTCCAACTGCACAGCTTCAAATGTTGTAGCCAGAACAGGAGATTTAGCCCCTCTCTTTGGTACCCTGTGGATGAAGGATGAAGACAATCAAAACAAAGTTACAACACAAAACAACCAATTGAGGTAAAAAAAATTTACCTTGGAAGGCTTCCGCACAAGTTAGCACGGAACCTCTTCTCCGGACGCTTAGGATTGGACCCTGTCGCCACTAGCATGTCAGTTCTGGAAGGTTCCCCAGAGCTCGCCGCAACCATTGGCGCTACTTTAGTCGAGGCCCCCCTCGATCAGGAAGAACTTCCGGACCCAAAGCCTTCAGCTGGTCCTGGTACTGTATCCATACGGTCGGAACTAGCACCCCGAGGAGATGCCGATGCTGGAGTGGATGCCGCTGTTGAAGACCTCCCCCTCCGTGGAGAAGGAGCCGCTATAGAAGGAGCGGGCCAGATGGACTTCCCATAAGAGTGCTTCAACTTCCCTTTTTGGCTCGAGGGCTCAGCCAACTCTTTGCCCTTGCCCGCGAAATCAACTCTCTGTTCTGGGAGGGAAGAGGGACCACCCTCGGAAGCTCCGGAGATCGCCAACCCGGTGGTCGGATGCCGCTCAACGACACCAAGGTCATCAAGCACCGTCATCTTCCGTCGGAGCTCCCTGCTGAACTCTGCCTCCATGTTCAGAGGGAGGAAAGCTATCGGCGGAGACAAGTAGTCACCCTCGACGTCAATGCCGTGCTGGAACTTCTTGAGGTGAAGCTCCAAGGTTGCACCTTCCAGTTTGGACTTCAAACTGGTTTCGATCTGGTCATCGTCCATCACGCTATTGAGGGCCCAAGCAAGCTTCTCCCTCCTCTTCAGCGGAGCCCACCTGTTGGCCAGATAGTTGTAAAATACCGCCTGAGGAGTCACCCCTCCTTCAACGCATTGGCAGATCCTGGTCAGAGTAGGGTTGAAAGCCTCCGATAACACTAGAACTTCGTTCCAAGCTTCAGTGTCAATGTTGGGGAGGCCTACGGGCAACTCCAGCCTCTCGTGCTCCTCTATCCTGATGACAATCCAATCCTTCTTCCAGTCGTCCCACTTACCAGAAGGGAACAACCACAAGTACTTGTACGGACACTTCTTGCGCTTCACAAAGTAATAGAAGCCAAGGTACTCGTCACTCTTACCGGTGGTGTGGATGGTGAAGAAGGTGCGGAAGAGCTCGACGTAGGGAGGAATACCCACCCACATCTCGCAGAAGTGAACAAAGATCGACACCAAAAGAATGGAGTGGGGGCCAAGGTGGTACAGCTGCAGACTATAGAAGTCTAGCAACATTAAGAGAAAAGAAGAAAAGGGTGGGATCAGTCCCACCATGGCGTACGCGGAGAAGTACACCATGTCGCTGGCATGCTCCTTCTCGAATGGAAGCTTGCCAGCGCAGACCTGGTGGTTGAAGAAGTCATTGGACCACCCCACGAGTGCCCGGACCTTCTTCAAGTTGCCGTTGGTCTTAAGTCGTCTCTCTCAAAGACCCAACTCCATCGCAGCACAAGCGGGGATAGGGACGAAAAGCAAGCGAAAGTTTGGAGGATTTGAGCGCAAGATCGAATGAAGGCGTAAAGAACCCCCAAACGGTGCACGCTTTCCTTCTTAAGTAAGCCCCCGCAACGCTTGGATGGAAACCGCAGAGGAGCCGACGATACAAGTCAAAAACATCACCCTGCCAATGATGAGAGGGCTCAGGGCCACCACGACGATCAAGTCGAGGTCCTTACCCCAGGCGAACGGTTGTCATCATGAAAGGCGGGAAACCCAAAGGCGGCGGCCTAACAAGGCGCGCGGAACCGATACAATTTTCGTATCGGGAACCGGCGACCTTCAATTGCGTGAGATCTGCATGCTAATATCTCCCTCCCGCATCCAGGATATGCCACGAGGTGTTGGTTTAACAACGAAGTTACGCCAACGGCACATCTGAAGATCTTTGAAGACGCGGTGCAAAAACCGAAGGATGGAGCCACCTCCAGCAGAACAACTTCATTTAAAAGGTCTCTCCCAGAGGTGGGCCCAGGGGGCCACTATCGGTACCCTGCGTATAGTATACCCCATGGGATTACAAAAAGACCAAAGGAACTTTACCTGTCTTAGTTGAAGATCTGCAAAGACCCCACGTGTCATACAGGACTGGACCTGCCTCCCATCTATGGTTACTCCTGGTGTTGCCACGTGTATACTACATCCAGACCTACATCCCACACATGGGAAAGCTCCGGGTTGAACACTTGAGCGGCACCTCCAGACCTAACCTTTGACAGAGGAAAGCTCCAGTACTGACACGTGTACATCTACACCGGACCTACCCGTCCCAAGACGGATAGCTTCGATGCTTCAAAGTGTCCAAACGCCGGACCTTCAGCCTTAACAAATAGACTGGTGGACCCCCAACGGCTTGGACCTTTAAGGGGCAACCAAAGACTTCAAGAACCGATTATGTGTCATTAATACCATATTAATGACACACGATCAGAAGTCCCTTAATATCGGTAACGGCATTGTTAAACCCGTTACCATGCTATTAAGGGTAATTAATCTCTTAATTGTGTATTAAGCATCACTAACTGCCAGGGCCACATGTCGGGCCAGGCTAACAGTGTAACAACTGGTCCTTGTATATAAAAGGACTGGTCAACGATACACAAGGGACGACTCTCTTGAACCCTCCCATAGACAGCTTTGATACCCAATACAACAACTACACACCCCGTGGAGTAGGGTATTATGCTCAGGCGGCCCGAACCACGTAAATCCTTGTGTCCATTTTCCATACTCTTCGAAATCTCTACGCACCCAATACCGAACTACAAACTCCGCAGCTACCAAAAGTAGTATCGGGAGAATTGCTGGAAAAACACTCCGACAGATGTGAGTTCCAGTTTTGTAAACGGGTGTAGCTGGTAGTGCAGAAGTAAGATCCGGCTTATCTTATTCTAGTGGAGCCCCCATGTTTATTATATAGGGAGAGGTAATTTGTTGTAGTGAGGAATGGTAACTAGATTCCATGATATTGGGTTTCTATAGGGGGTGACCTACATCCATGTGTATTTTGAGATTAAATTTCGATAGAAAATAGTATTGTCACACTGCATGATTATTTATTTCTTGTCGGGGGTAGATACAATTCACGGGTCTTGTAATATTAATGAACAATCTTACAAAATTTGTACTCCAGGAATAATTAAATGCTTCACTTTAACATAGTTCCCTATCTATGTTGTTTGGCATAAACTATGCTGGACTTTGACAGTCCATAAATCTTAGTATATTTAACAAATGTAGGTGTATTGTACATCGTTGGAAAGTTATGGCAGTCTCATAAAATTATGCTGGAAATAGTTTTTGTTCTCTTCAGTATTACGATCATAACTCCCCGTAGAAAAAAATACTAATGGACATATGATACATTTTTGGAAAGCCATGTGAAATATGTTACAACTTTTAATTCACGATTTGTTAAAATTTTGACTATAAGTTTCTGGAATTGTGGGTTCGAATCAGCCGCTATCAAAGGAGGTGTTATTGAGCCAGCTCTGATCTCGTTGCAAATAAATACTTTCTAAAAAAGGTATCAAGCACTACAGGAAAATTCAAACATTACGTCGTCCAATGTAACTTATGTCTGCCGCGACAGTCAGACCTAAGTCAACTAACTTACGTCGGCTCAGGGCCGGGCAAACGTAAATAATTGGGCCGGTGAAAAGTACCTCACAACTTAAGTTGGCTCATCCCTAGGCTGACGTAAGTCCTGCGCCGACATGGGTTACGGACTTAACCCTACCCCGTGCGGGCCGCACTGGCCCATTCCACGCATGTGTCAACACTTAGTCACTCATTTCGCAGCCGCGCCCACCTCGCGCAGCTGCCACCGCCGCCGAACCCGTGCGCCGCCTCTCCACCTCGGCTCGTGCCAGTGCATCGCCGCCTACCCGAGCGGCGCCACCTCCGCGAGCTTCCTGGGAGGCCGCCTCCCTGAGCTTGCGGTGTCGCCGCCTCCCCGAGGTCCACGGGCTGCCGCCTCTCTGAGCAACGGGGGGCCACTTGTCCTCCTCCCCGACACTGCGCCTCCTCCCCAAGCGCAGCCACCCCAGAGCCCGAGACCGGTCGGCTCCTCCACCAAGGTGAGCACGCCCTTTTTGCTATTTTTTTGCAATTATTTGTCAATTGCTAGGTAGCACACCTAAGGTTAAATTAGAAATAAGTCTGCTTGCTTGCTAAATTGTGCACCGAGTTCAGCTAGGGTTAAATTTGAATAAGTTTGTTTGCTTGCTAAATCGAATAGAATTAGCAAATAGAATAAGTGGTTGCGTTCATAGGGGGCCCAACCCAAAATCTGAGGTAGTAAATCAGTTCGACGATGTTGTTGTTTTTGCATTGTCTTTTGAGATTATTCTTTGCCTAGCTCGGGGAGCCACGTGGAGAGCTGCACCATCTCTGTCTTCTCCTCCTCATCAGCTTTGTAGGTACCAATTGGTAGGAAGCAACCAAGTTATTGATCGTGGTCCCATTTCTGCGCCCAGCTTGGTCTGACAATGCTCCCCCAACTTGGTGGTTCCATTGACCTTTCCACCGGCAGGTTATTGATTGTGCTTACTCCACGCTTGATGATTCTTGCCTTGCACCACTTTCGAGTTCTCATCTCATCCTCTCGTAAAATGTTAATGGTGTTGTTGTTAACTAGGATTCTCATATGGTTACTGCATTGTATGGTAAGGGTGGCACATCGAGCCAACTTTAATCAGTTGCAGGCATTGTGCAGAATTATCAAGTATTGCAACTGAAGAAAGTCAGTTTAATTCTGATTTTCATCTTAAGTGGCCAGATATTTTTCTGTTCTCTTTGGCACCTTTTTAGAGGAGCAGTACGCGGAGGTAAGTTGTTATTGTTAAATATTTACAATACCTGCGTATGTTTGCTGCATTGATAAATATTAAATATCCGCAGGTTAGTATTTCATCGCTAAGTCCATAAAGGTAAGATAGTGCCGCCGGGGGTCCGAGGGCAAGCACTACTACTTTGGCGATGGCTACATGGGTTTGGCTAAATGCATGGTAAGTACATTTTAAGTTCATTTATGTGTTCATAATATACTTGTCTCACTAACATGGCTAAACAACAGCGAGAGACCAATCAGGAGCCGACCCCGACCCAAGTTTGGAAGAGATGTTACAAGGGAAGAGACCCTTCGCAGCCTGGGCGGTGCAGTCAGGCTGCTGCTGATCGACTGGTAAGTTTTCAAAATTCATCAATTTCATTGTAACTAATACTATTATTTACACGCTTCAGAGTTTCTTTATTTTCTAGGAAAAGTACGTGCAGGAGGTCACGAAGATACACGGCGAAGATTACGATTGGGAAAATAGGCCGATCGACCCCCAAGTTGTGTACGTGAGCAGAGGCCAGAAGGCCCATGGACGGTGAGTTGGTCATTTGTTTCATTTCATTTGAAATATACCCTAATTTTTAATTAGTATTTTTCATTCTTTTGCTGGTTTGCCATTTTTGATGGAGTTGTCAACTCGAGGTCGTCGCGACCTTCGAGAGGTGCTTCGTCAATGCAGGCCTCGTCTGTTGGGCCATCAAGTGGTCATCTTGCGCAGACCCTGTCGGAGCTCAATGCCGTGAAGGAGACGCTAATGCAGACCCATGTGGAGTTGTACAGGTCGAGGACGGAGTAGGAGACGTCGAGGGCCCTCTAGGAGGTCACGAGCATGTACATGGCCAAATGTAAGCAACGGTGGCGGTAAATAATTTAAACTACCATAGTTTAATTTCATAGCATTTCAGTAACAAATATCTTCTAATATTTTGCAATGGCAGGCTCTTGCTTGACAAACTGATTAGTAGATCGAGATTCCTCCGTTTCCGCTGCCGCAGGTGACACCGGCACAAACGCCCCCAGCATAGCTGCCCCAGCCGCAGGTAATAAACTCTTTCTTTAATATTGTCATTATTCATTTCAGTATTTTACATAGTGAGAAAAGGATGTAGAATATATGGTGAGATAGTGAGATAGAGGTTGAGCAAGAGAGACAGACACATGTTTAGAAAGAGGTGAGATAGAGGTGGAGTAAGAGCGACATAAATAAGGAGAGATGGAGTGCGAGAGAGAGGGTAAAGTGAGAGAGAGAGAGGAAGTATGCTATAGAGTAAGGGGAAGAGCTAGAGAATGGGAGAAAGAGAGGGAGAGGAAGAGGAAAAGTGCAACACAAAGAGTGGGAGCAGAATAGAGTCAGATAAAGTGATGAAGAGGAACAGAGTGAGAGAATGAGAGAAAGAGAGGGGGAGGAATAGTAAAAGTGTGACAAAAACAGAGGGAGAGAAAGTGAGGGAGAGGAAGAGAGTGAGAGAATGAGAGAAAGAGAGAGAGGGAGAGGAAGAGAGTGTGAGAGTAAGAGATGAAGACAGAGAGAGAGGGAAACAGAGGGAGAGGAAGAGAGTGTGAGAGTAAGAGATGAAGACAGAGAGACAGGGAGAGAGTGAGGGAGAGGAAGAGAGTGAGAGAAAGAGAGAGGGGGAGGAAGAGACTGACAACTCTAATGTTCTTTTGCAGGGTTCAGCAATGGCAATGCAAACTTCTTCGACACATCTACCGGCACCCGGAGGGAAGCACGAAGATGAGCTTTTTGGCTCCAAAGGTACTCGAGTAGTAGTGTGTAGCCCTTTCAGTATTTCTGATGTGGTTGATGTGTTTGCTATATATTAATGACTATTTATTGCTTTGTCTGTGAATAGATATGTTGTGAATGTTTGTTCTGTGAGCTCGACATTGTGCGAGGTAAGTAGTTTCTATTTTTTTAAAACAATTAAAAACATAACTTACGTCTGCTATGGCAGGGCTGATGTAAGTTAGCGCAGGTTAACTTACGTCGGCCCAACCATACCGATGTAAGTTATTCCATGGTACTTACATCGGTCTCGCCATAGCCGACCTAAGTTAGCCCATGTAATTTACGTCGGCTACCGACGGTTGACATAGGTTACCTAGCCCAGCCCACAGCCCGGCCCAACACCGACGTAAGCTAGCTTAAAAAAGGAAAGTGGTAAGTAAACCTTGAAAAAATGCATGTTTGGGTGCTCAAAGACTGGACCTGGGTCCATTACTCCATTGGTGCTAACGTAAGCATGAAGAATGTCAGTTGGGTCCCGTTGGATCAACAACAATGTTGATGGGCTCCATATATAGGTCTTGCTACCGATTGGGTAAGTCTAAGTACTTACCTAATAAGGGTAGTCGGGAACCCATGCTACAACATCAAATTATCTTGCGCTTTGCTAGCGGGATTTGATGTGAGTTCCAGTTTTGTAAACGGGTGTAGCTGGTAGTGCAGAAGTAAGATCCGGCTTATCTTATTCTAGTGGAGCCCCCATGTGCATTATATAGGGAGAGGTAACATGTTTTAGTGAGGAATGGTAACTAGATTCCATGATATTGGGTTTCAATAGGTGGTGACCTACATCCATTTGTATTTTGAGGTTAAATTTTGATACAAAAAAGTATTGTCACACTGCATGATTATTTATTTCTTGTTGGGGGTAGATACTATTCACGGGTCTTGTACTATTAATGAACATTCTTACAATATTTGTACTCCAGGAATAATTAAATGCTTCACTTTAACATAGTTCCCTATCTATGTTGTTTGGCATAAACTATGCTGGACTTTGACAGTCCATAAATCTTAGTATATTTAACAAATGTAGGTGTATTGTACATCGTCGGAAAGATATGGCAGTCTCATAAAATTTTGCTGGAAATAGTTTTTGTTCTTTTCAGTATTTCGACCATAACTCCCCGTAGAAAATATACTAATGGACAAATGATACATTTTTGGAAACCCATGTGAGATATGTTACAACATTTTAATTCATGATTTGTTCAAATTTTGACTATATGTTTCTTGAATTGTGGGTTCGAATCAGACGCTATCAAAGGAGGTGTTATTGAAATTTTCGAAAAATTATGTCAAATTTTCAAATACATATCTCTTAAGACAGCTCTGATCTGGGTGCAAATAAATACTTTCTAAAAAATGTATCAAACACTACGGGAAAATTGGAACATTACGTCGGCCAACGTAACTTATGTCGGCTGCGACAGTTCGACCTCAGTCAACTAACTTACGTCGGTTCATGCCCAGGCAAATGTAAATAATTGGGCCGGTGAAATTTACCTCACGACTTACGTCGGCTCATCTCTAGGCTGACGTAAGTCATGCGCCGACATGGGTTAGGGACTTAACCCTACCCCGTGCGGGCCAAACTGTTCCATTCCACGCATCTGTCAACACTTAGTCACTCATTTCGCAGCCGCGCCCACCCCGCGGAGGTGCCGCCGCCGCCGCGCCCGTGCGCCGCCTCTCCACCTCTGCTCGTGCCAGTGCGTGACCGCCTACCCGAGCGTCACCACCTCCCGGAGCTTCATGGGAGGCCGCCTCCCCGAGCTTGCTGTGTCGCCGCCTCCCCGAGCTCCACGGGCTGCCGCCTCTCCGAGCAACCGGGGGCCGCTGGTCCTCCTCCCTGACGCTGCACCTCCTCCACAAGCACAGCCACCTCCGAGGCCGGTCGGCTGCCTCCACCGAGGTGAGCACGCCCTTTTTGCCATTTTTTTTTGCAATTATTTGTCAATTGCTAGGTAGCACACCTAGGGTTAAATTAAAATTAAGTCTGCTTGCTTGCTAAATTGTGCACCGAGTCCAGTTAGGATTAAATTGGAATAAGTCTCTTTGCTTGCTAAATCGAATAGAATTAGCAAATAGAATAAGTGGCTGCGTTCAAAGGGGGCCCAACCCAAAATCTGAGGTAGTAAATCAGTTCGACGATGTTGTTGTTTTTGCATTGTATTTTGAGATGATTCTTTGCCTAGTTCGGGTAGCCACGTGGAGAGCTGCACCATCTCTGCCTTCTCCTCCTCATCAGCTTTGTAGGTACCACTTCGTAGGAACCAACCAAGTTATTGATCGTGGTTCCATTTCTGCGCCCAGCTTGGTCTGACAATGCTCCCCCAACTTGGTGGTTCCATTGACCTTTCCACCGGCCGGCAGGTTATTGATCGTGCCTACTCCACGCGTGATGATTCTTCCGTTGCACCACTTTCAAGTCCTTATCTCATCTCCTCGTAAATTGTTAATGGTGTTGTGGTTAACTGGGATTCTCATATGGTAGCTGCATTGTATGGTAAGGGTGGCAGATCGAGTCAACTTTAATCAGTTGCAGGCATTGTGCAGAATTATCAAGTATTGCTACTGAAGAAAATCAGTTGAATTCTAATTTTGATCTTATGTGGCCAGATATTATTTTGTTCTCTTTGGCACCTTTTTAGAGGAGCAGTACGCGGAGGAATGTTTTTATTGTTAAATATTTACAATACCCTCATATGTTAACTGCATTGATAAATATTAAATATTTGCAGGTTAGTATTTCCTGATTACAGGGTCGACCCCAGGAGTACCGAGCTCTATGTTGGCACTGGGCTAGCGATGCTTTCATCACTAAGTCCATAAAAGCAAGATAGTGCCGCCGGGCGTCCGAGCGCAAGCACAACTACTTCGGCGATGGCTACTGGGGTTTGGCTAAATGCATGGTAAGTACATTTTATGTTCATTTATGTGTTCATAATATACTTGTCTCACTAACATGGCTAAACAACAGCGAGAGACCAATCAGGAGCCGACCCCGACCCATGTTTGGAAGAGAGGTCACAAGGGAAGTGACCCTTCGCAGCCTGGGCGGTGCAGTCAGGCCGCTGCTGATCGACTGGTAAGTTTTTGAAATTCATCAATTTCATTATAACTAATACTATTATTTACACGACTCAGAGTTTCTTTGTTTTCTAGGAGAAGTACGTGCAGGAGGTCACGAAGATACACGGCAAAGATTACAATTGGGAAAACGGACCGATTGACCCCCAAGTCGTGTATGCAGCAGAGGCGGGATTTCCCATGGATGGTGAGTCAATCATTTGTTTCATTTCTTTTTAAATATATCTTCTTTTTACTTATTATTTTTTATTGTTTTGAAGGTTTGCAATTTTTTATGGAGTTGTTGACTCGAGGTCGGCACCACCTTCGAGAGGCGCTTCATCAATGCTGGCCTTGTCTGTTGGGCCGTCAAGTGGTCATCTCTTGGAGACCCTGTTGGAGCTCAATGTCGTGAAGGAGATGCTAATGCAGACCCTGGCGGAGCTGGACAGGTCGAGGGCAGAGTAGGAGAGGTCGAGGGCTTTATAGGAGGTCATGACCATGTACACGGGCCACATGTAAGAAAGAGTGGTGGTAAATAATTCAATCTACCGTAGTTTAATTTCCTAGCTTTTTAGTAACATATATCCTCTAATATTTCGCAATGGCAGTCTCTTGCTCGACAGACCGATCAGCGGATCAAGATTCCTCCATTTCTGCTGCCGCAGGCGACACCGGCCCAAACGGCCCCAGCACAGCTTCCCCCGGCACAGGTAAGAAAATCTTTCTTTAATATTTTCGTATTCATTTCAGTATTTTACATACAGAGAGAAGTATGTAGAACATATGGTGAGATAGTGAGACAGAGGTGGAGTATCAGAGACAGACACATGTTTGGAGAGAGGTGAGATAGAGGTGGGGTAAGGAGATAGATAGGGAGAGATGGAGTGCGAGAGAGATGGTAAAGTAAGAGAGAGAGAGGGTGCTGGAGAGTGAGAGGAAGAGAGAGAGAATGAGGGAAAGAGAGGGAGAGGAAGAAGGAAATTTTGACACAAAAGGTGTGAGAAGGAGAGAGCGAGAGAAAGTGATGGAGAGGAAGAGAGTGAGAGAATGATAGAAAGAGAGGGAGAGGAAGAGAGAAAGTGCGACAAAAAGAGAGGGAGAAATAGTGAGGGAGAGGAAGAGAGTGAGAGAATGAGTGAAAGAGAAAGAGGGAGAGAAAGAGAGTGCGTGAGAAAGAGAGAAAGAGAGAGAGGGAGAGGGAGAGCGAGAGCGAGAGGCGAAGGAGGAGATTGAGAGAAAGAGAGACGGGGGAAGAGAGTGACAACTCTAATATAATTTTGCAGGGTTCGGCGACGGTAGCGCAAACTCCTTCAATAAAGCTACTGGCACCCGGAGAGGAAGAGAGAAAGTGTGACAAAAAGAGAGGGAGAAAAAGTGAGGGAGAGGAAGAGAGTGAGAGAATGAGTGAAAGAGAAAGAGGGAGAGAAAGAGAGTGCGTGAGAAAGAGAGAAAGAGAGAGAGGGAGAGGGAGAGGGAGAGGGAGAGCGAGAGGCAAAGGAGGAGATTGAGAGAAAGAGAGAGGGGGGAAGAGAGTGACAACTCTAATATTCTTTTGCAGGGTTCGGCGACGGTAGCGCGAACTCCTTCAATAAAGCTACTGGCACCCGGAGGGAAGCGCGAAGACGAGCTTTTTGGCTCCAGAGGTAGTCGAGGGGGTAGTGTGTAGCCCTTACAGTGTTTTTGATGTGGTTGATGTGTTTGATATATATTTATGTCTGTTTATTGCTTTTGTGACTATATATATGCTGTGTATGTTTGTTCTGTGACCTCACCATCGTGCGAGGTAAGGAGTTTCTATTTTTTTTTAAATAAAAACATAACTTACGTCGGCTATGGCAAGGCCGACGTAAGTTATCCCAGGTTAACTTAGGTCGGCCCGACCATACCAACGTAAGTTATCCCATGGTACTTATGTCGGTCTCTTCATAGCCGACATAAGATAGACCATGTAACTTATATCGGCTACCGACGACCGACATAAGTTACTTGGCACAGCCCACAGCCCGGCCCAACACCGACGTAAGTTAGCTTTAAAAAGGAAAGTGGAAAATAAACCTTGAAAAAATGCAAGTTTGGGTGCTCAAAGACTGGACCAGTGTCCATTACTACATTGGTGCTAACGTAAGTATGAAGAATGTCAGTTGGGTCCCCTTGGATCAACAACACGGTTGATGGGCTCTGTCGACTGTTGGAGTCGGCAGATCCCCTGACACTACTAAAGTGTTGAAGGAGTTTGTAGTTCGGTTTGGGCGCGCGGAGACTCAAGAAGGTGAATCACGATTGGACACCGAGAGACACAGTGGTTTACGTGGTTCGGGCCGCCTGAGCGTAATACCCTACTCCACGGGTGTGTATGTGTGTTGTATTAACTTGTGAGCTTGAGAGCGTTCGAGAGTTCTCTCTCTTCGTGTATCGTCGGTTTGTCCTTTTATAGTACAAGGACAAACCGTTACAAGTCAGCCTGGCCCGACATGTGGCCCTGGCAGTTACTAGTATTGATACACGAGATTAATTGTTGTTAATAACCTGTAACGGCTCCGACAGTGCCGTTACAGGTGTTAAGATCGTCCGATTAAGTGTCATTAACGTGGAATTAATGACAATTAATCGGGTCTTGAAGTCCACGGCTGTCCTTTGAAGATCTGGAGCCGTTACAATGTCTCCCGGAGGTTTGAAGCGGCCAGCTCCGACGTATGGACACGTGGCAGCTCTGGAGCTTGCTTGTGGGAAGCGGGAAGCTCTGGGGTGGCCTGGCACGTGTCAGGTCCGGAGCTTCTCTCGGTCAGGGGTTAAGTCCGGAGGTGCCATTTCAGTACCTAGCCCGGAGCTTCTCCCTTGCGGGTAGTAGCTCCGGTCTGACAGTACACGTGGCAACCTATGGGTTAACCATGTTGGAGAAGCAGGTCCGGTTATGTCTGACAAGTGGGCCTCCTAGGGTCTTCAATTTGAGTAGACGTCCTTCCCTTGAGATCTTTGTAACCTCAGGGGGTGTATGGTTTTTAGGGTACCGACAGTGGCCCCCTGGACCTACCTCCGGGGAAAGTCACCGGGGTGAAGTCATTCCGTCGGAGGTGGGTCCACACTCGCGACTCTTGAGCTGGGTCTTCAAGGGTCTTTGGAGGTGCCGTTGGCAGGGCTTTACAGTTAAGTCCCGACGCGTGGCGCACCTCAGGCGGCAGATAGGATCTTTGATGTGCGGATCTCTCGCAATTGAAGGTCGCCGGTTCCCGATACGAAAACCGTATCGGTTCCGCGTGCCTTGTCAGTTCGCCGCCTTTGGGTTTCCCGCCTCGTGATGACAACTGTTCGCCTGGGTAAGAGCCTCGACTTGATCGTCAGGGTGATCCCGGGCCGCCTAGTCATCGGCAGGGTTGAATTCTTGAGTAGTATCCTTGACTCCCCTGCAGTTTCCATCCAAGCGTTGCGAGGGCTTACTTAAGAAGGAAAGCGCACCGTCGGGAGTTCTTTACGCTTCCCATCTGTTCTTGCGCTCAAACTCCCAACTTGTGCTTTGCTCCTCTTCTCTTGCCTAGCTTTGCTGCGATGGAGTTGGGTCTGCGTGAGAGTCGCTTGAAGACAGACGGCGATCTGAAGAAGGTCCGGGCCCTCATGGGGTGGTCTTCGGACTTCTTCAACCGTTCGGTCCGCGCCGGCGGAGAGCTTCCCTTTAAAAAGGAGCACTCTGGCGAGATGGTGTACTTTTCCTCGTACGCCATGGTGGGGCTGATCCCACTGTTCTTCTTTCTTCTTGATGCTGCTGGACATCTATGGTCTGCAGCTGTACCACCTTGGCCCTCACTCCATTCTCCTTGTGTCCATCTTTGTTCACTTCTGCGAGATGTGGGTGGGCATCCCTCCCTGCATCGAGCTCTTCCGAACCTTCTTCACCGTCCAAACCACCGGCCGAAGCGATGAGTATCTTGGCTTCTACTACTTCGTGAAGCGCAAGAAGTGCCCATTCAAGTACCTCCGGTCATTCCCTTCCGGGAAGTGGGATGACTGGAAGAAAGATTGGGTAGTCGTCCGGGTGGAAGAGCATGAGCGGTTGGAGCTGCCGGATGGTCTGCCCGGCATTGACACGTCGGTATGGAGCGAAGTTCAGGTGCTGGCGGGAGCTTTCGACCCTGTCTTGACCAGAATCCACCAATGTGTGGAGGGAGGATTGACTCCCCAGGCGGTGTTCTGCAACTTCCTGTCCAACAGGTGGGCGCCGCTGAAGAGGAGGGAGAAGCTCGCCTGGGCCCTCAACAGCGTGATGGACGAGGACCGGGTTGAGACCGGGTTGAAGTCCAACATGGTGGTGAAGTCCTTGGAGTTTCACCTCAAGAAATTCCAACACGGCATCGACGTTGACGGAGATTACTTGACTCCGCCGCCAGCTTTCCTCCCTCTGAACGTGGAAGTTGAGTTCAGCAGGGAGCTCCGGCGAAAGATGCCCGCGCTTGACGACCTTGGTGTCGTCGAGAGAAGATCAACCACCCGGTTGGCGATCCCCGGGTTGTCTGAAGGCGGCTCCGCCCCTGCCCCACAGCCAAGAGCTGAGGTCGTAGGCAAGGGCAAAGAGTTGGCGTAGGAGCCGGAGAGCCAGAAGAGGAAGCTGCGACATGCTGACGGAAGGTCCGTCGGGCCTGCCACTTCCCCCCCAGTTCCCCGTCCTCAGGAAGGAAGATCCTCCGCCTCCGTGGCGGCTGTCCCCGTGGTGGGGTCTTTCCGGAGTGCTACTGTTCCGGCGGTGGGATCCTCCCGGAGTGCGACTGTTCCCGTGGTGGATCCCTCCGGAGGTGCCAGCTCCGGGCACGCGACTCCGGCACGAGAAGCGGTGAGGGCCTCCAGGTCCAGGAGTTCCTCCCGATCAAGGAGAGCTCTGACCCGGGAAACGCCCGCGGCTACGGCAAGTCCTGGGAGTCCTCCCGGAGCTCCTACGCCGACCGTGGCGAGCCCGGATCGTCCGAGAAAGAGGTTCCGCGCAAGCTGGTGCGTGAGCCTCCCAAGGTAATTTTTCTTTCTTACCTCGATTAACTTTTAATTGTAGCATCTGTTTGATCAATGTCTTCGTTCTTTATCTGCAGCGTTCCCAAGAAGGGGAGTGAAGCTCCGCCCTCGACCACAGTGTCTGAGGCTGCGAGGGCTTCTGCTCCAGCTCCGGTGTCGCCCCAAGCGGAGGCTGCGACAGTTCCGGCGCCGGCTGTCGTGGTCATGGACCTCGACTCGTCTCCAGAAGTTCCCGTGGTAGCGCCGGACCACGGGATTGAAGATGCGCCAGCGGCACCCGTTCCGGAGGTGGAAGCTCCGGGTCCTGGTGCTGCAGAAGTAGAAGCTCCGGCTGTTGAGTCGGAGGAAGTAGCAGTCCCGGCTTCGGAGTCGGACAGTGCTGAAGCCCCGGCGATTGGGCCGGAGGTGGCTGAAGCCCCAGCATGCGGGCCGGAAGTTGAAGTAGTTCCGGCAGTTGAGCCGGTTACTTCTGAAGCTCCGGCCGCAGAGCCGGTGATTGTTGGAGCGCCGGCCGCAGAGCCGGTGATTGTTGGAGCACCGGCCGCAGATCCGGTGGCTGAAGAGGCGAGGGAGCTTGAGCCTCCCTCAGAAGAAGTGTCCCGGCCGGAGCCAGTGGAGGCGACGACGTCGATGGTACCCGTGGCAGAGCCAGAGTGCCTGAACGAAGTCGCCGGCCCCCAGCCTGAGGGGGCAAATGAAGACTTGGTGGTGGGACCTCCTTTGGTGGCGACTGAGGCCATCCCGGAGGAGGGCCCTAGCGCTTTGGAAGCTCGGGGTTCCACTCTCGTAGAGTGGGATCCAATTTTTGTAAGTGAAGACCCGCTGGAACCAGCGGAAGAGACCCCAGCAGGTCCGGAGCCCATCTCTCTGTCGATGTCCATCGACAACGCCTGCTCTAGTCTATGTTAGGTCCAACTGGCCTGCTTCCACGACAGCAAGGCTCTTGAAGAGGAGCGCCAAACCCTTAGGCGGTGGCGTAATCGGCTCCAATTCGAGACTAAGCTGGCGCAGTCGAGGCTTGCGGATGACAAGGAATGGATTAGGCGGGACAAGATCCGCCTGGAGCTCTGGGGTGAGCTGCTGGACGAGAGGGAGAGCATGACTCACGCCCTCGACGCTCAATCCCGGGAGTTCCACGACCAAGCTAAGGATGCTAACGACGCGGCCAATGCTCGGTTTGATCAGCTCGAGGCCATCAGCACCGCACTCACCAAGCGCCGAGAGGCACTTGAAGGAAGGGAAAGACGGCTCGAGGATGAGGAGCAAAAACTCCTGGAGCTACGGGATGACGTCTTGCGACGGGAAGAAGAGCTCGCCGAGAAAACAGCTCTGGCGGACAAGGGCCTCGAGGAGCGTGCTAAGAAATTGGAAGAGCGCTGCCTCGAGGAGGAGGAGAAGACCTGGGTGCGGGGGCAGGAACTCTACGAATACGAGTGTGCCCTTGTCGCCCGGGAGAAGAAAGTAGAGGCTAGGGAGAAGGACCTGGTCGACCGTCGGAACAAGATCCACCTCCGGGAGGAGGAGCTCGGAAGGCTTGAGAAGCGGGTTGCTGCGAAGATCCAGCAGAACGCCAAAGAAGTTGAGCGCCTCTCCCGCGAGAATTCGGAGCTGACGGCGGCCCGGAGATCCCTGGAAGAGATGAAGAACCTGAGGAAGGCGGACTCCCTGCAAATTTGGGAGTTCCTGAGCAAGGCCGACGATGCGCTGGCGCCGATGGGTTTCAGCCCCGTGCTCCCGGATGATCCGGAGCCGGAGTCGGACCTTGCGTTGCAAGCGTTGAGCGCCGCGGGCAGCAAGCTCTCCAAGGTGGGCGATGTCATCGCAGACCAACTGGAGGTCGAGGGGCAATCCCTGGCTAGGAACGTCACAGAGTATGTGTTGACGTGCTACACCAGCCGGAACCCTCGATTTCCTCTGGACCCGGTGCTTGAAGGCCCCGTCGAAGGAGAAGGCGAAGCTACCCGAGCCAGCGTGTCGGAGGTCGCCCAGAAGGTCGCCGAGTTCTTCCATAGGGTCTAGGACCGTCTCTCTCTCTTAGCCTTTACTTGTATCTTCTCTTCTTCCTCAATTTTGTAATCCCTTGTATCCAGATGTAATCTCCGGTCTTCATATGAAATGAAATCCCCAATTTTTTGCGAATTTCATTTTTTTGTCTTCAACATCTTTATCTTCACTTGGCCCCCTGGTAGATGTGCACAATTTGATTGTGGACAAGTACCAAAAGGATGTTGAGTTTTGTTGAAGACGAATTTGCTTCGAACTTGTGGAATTTAGGTCCGAAGTTTTTGATAGTGAAGGTCCCCTGAAGTTGTCGGAGCTTAGAAGCTCCGGCACTGTCCATCGCTGGAGCTTAGTAGCTCCGGAAATAGCCTCTATCAACACGTTGAGCGTCGATAGTTAATACTCCAAGGTGTCGGAGCTTAGCAGCTCCGGCAATGACCTTTGCCACACTTGGTTTGTTGGCAACAGACTCCAGTGACTGGGTCTTCTCACCATCTTTTAGTCTACGCCGACGGTTGACGCCCTGGTGGGAGTCGGAGCTTGGTTAGCTCCGGTTTTTCCCATCAACGTAAGGTTCATTTTTCCTGCACACTTAAGCCAAGGAAAATAGTAAAATTCGTTCCTTGTCTATAACTCCGTCGTGGCTTACGGTTCTTAAGAAAATTTTAAGTTGAACACGATTTTTAATACGACTGGATGAATTGTCTTTTCTTTTAGATCCAATTATCCATGTACCCACCTTATTTCGGCCTGCCGGGGTGTAGGTAGAGTGGCGTACTTAGGGTGCTTGACCAGGCTAAGTCGATAGCGCACTCCGGCCCTAGAATGGCTTGGCGGCTTTCAGGCGAGTTGGCCACAGACGATATTTAAATCCAAAAAATCCGACAATTCAACTCGAATCGTACGTAAACCGGTCAAACTAGAACTTCTTAAGAATTGCACGTTTCTGTTATAGACAAGAAAGAAAAATAAAAATGTCGAGCCTATGCAAAAATGAATGCACGTGGAGTCTATTTCACATGAAGATGTCTTTCATTATAGGTCAGGGGTACAGGGGAAACAAGTACACTCTTAGGGTACGGAACCAGGCTAAGTGTGTTTGGTTTCTCGTTTAACCCAGGGTAGTTAGCCACACTTCTAGTCTAGAGACTGTATCAAGTGTTGCATGAGCTTTTCAAACCTTTCGGGAAAGGTCCGGCTGCTCTCCCGGAGGAACTACCCGACTCTGTACAATGACTCTATAACATACATTTCAAGTTACTTAAGACTCACCTCCGTGGAATTAAGTGTAGAACTTACGGAGGTGCTCGATGTTCCAAGGATTTGGGAGTGGTGTCCCATCCTCGGTAGCCAAGCGAACGCTTCCGGGACGGGATACTTTGATCACTCGGAAGGGCCCTTCCCAGCCGGGGGAGAGTTTGTTTTGCCCTTCTCTGTATAGTATTCTCCGTAGCACCAGATCGCCTTCCTCGAGCTGTCGGCTGTGTACATGCCGCTGGTGATAGCGCCGTAGAGCTTGGCGGTATCGGGCATTCCGAACAGCTGCTTGGCACCTTCCCTCCTCGAGGAGGTCTAGGTCTTCGCGCCGGAGCTGGTCCTGCGCGGCTTCGTCGAAGGTCCGGACCCAGAGGGAACCCAAGGTGATTTCCGGAGGAAGGATCGCTTCTGCTCCGTACACCAGGAAGAAGGGTGTTTCTCCGGTTGCCCGACTTGGAGAAGTCCTATTGGCCCATAGAGTGGGCGGAAGCTCTTCGATCCTATTTGCTCCGTGCTTTTTCAAGCTCTCATAAGTGCATGTTTTGAGTCCTTTAAGGATCTCTGCATTTGCTCTCTCGGCTTGTCCATTGCTGGCAGGATGAGCTACGGAAGCGTAGCAAACTTGTATGACGAGGTCTTCGCAATATCCTTGAAATGCGGAGCTTGTGAATTGAGTCCCATTATCAGTGATGATCTTATTTGGGACTCCGAATCTGCTCACGATGGATTGTAGAAAATTGATTGCAGATTGTTTGTTGATCATCAAAACAGGAGTAGCTTCCGGCCACTTGGTGAACTTGTCGATGGCGACGTACAGGAACTTGTAACCTCCGACGGCTCTTGGGAAGGGTCCCAAGATGTCCATCCCCCACACAGCGAAAGGCCATGTGGGAGGTATCATTTGTAAGGACTGAGCAGGTGTATGAATTTGCTTTGCATGGAATTGGCATGCTTTGCATTTCTTCACCAGCTCAGTGGCATCCTGGAGTGCTGTAGGCCAGTAGAAGCCGTGCCGAAAGGCTTTTCCGACCAGCGTGCGGGAAGATGCGTGGTTCCCACACTCGCCTCCATGGATTTCTGCGAGGAGCTCGCAGCCTTCTTGCCTTGTGATGCATCGCATTAGGATGTCGTTGGCACCGCGCCGGTAGAGATCCCCTTCTACCAACGTGTATCTTTTAGCCAATCTGACTACCCGGTCAGCGGATACATCATCGTCAGGAAGGATGTTGTCTTTCAAGTAGCTCCAGATCTCCGAGATCCATGCATCAGAACTGACTTGAGCATTTGAGTCTTGCGTGCTGGGTTGCTCGGAGCTTCCGGCAGCACCTACGACCCTTGATGGCTGCCATGGTAACAGGGCCATCGGGACTGTCAGCTTCGGGATGCTGATCTCGCCCCCTTCGTTCAGTTCGGCAGGCTGAACTGTGGGTTTTGACAACCTCCGGACAAAGGTTCCGTCAGGAGCCGGAGCTCCGGTTGACGCCTTGGTCGAGAGTTCGTCAGCTTCAGCGTTGTGAGCACGCTGAACATGGTGAAGGTCTAGGACTTTGAAGTCCTTCTGAAGCCTCTGGACTTCAAGGAGATAAGCAGCCAGCTGGAGATTATTGCAGGAGCATTCACCCTTCACCTGCTTGATGACAAGTTGTGAATCTCCTTTGACTAGCAGTTGCTTGACACCGTATGATAGTGCCACCTTTAATCCATAGATGAGTGCTTCGTACTCTGCCATGTTGTTGGTTGCCTTGAAGTCAAGGTGTACCATGTATTTCACCTTCTCCCCGGTTGGTGCGAGGAGAAGGATTCCAGCTCCGGCTCCCTGCTTCTGCATGGAGCCGTCGAAGTAAAGGGTCCAATGAGGCTTAGTGAAGGTTGGAACTTGAGGTTCCGTCTTCTGCTCGCTGGGGCCCCCAGGGTTTAATCGAGAGGGAGTCCATTCTGCCACGAAATTTGCCAACGCTTGACTCTTGATTGCTTGTCTCGGAATGAATTCAAGATCGAATTCAGCCAATTCCGCTGCCCACTTTGCAATATTCCCAGTTGAATTGGGATTATGCAGGATCGCTCGAAGTGGATATGAGGTCACCACTGAGACTTTGTGAGCTTGGAAATAGTGTCGAAGCTTCCTTGAGGCAATAAGAACTGCATAAAGCAGTTTATGCACCTCTAGGTATCGAGTCTTGGCATCATGTAACACTTCACTGATGAAGTATACCGGGCGATGAATGGTCCGGACCCTCCCGGAGGGGTCCGGAGCTTCCTCTTCATTGATCCGGACCCTCTCGGAGGGGTCCAGACTCTCTTCGGGGACCTCCGGGTTCTGGGTGGAGGAACCCGGAGCTTCTTCAGGAATGACCTGGATCCTCTCGGAGGGATCCGGGTCCTCTGAAGCGGCTTCTTGTGGGTTCAAGTCTGGGAGCTGGGACCCAGACCCGCTTTCAGGAACCTCCGGACCCTCCCGAAGGGGTCTGGATTCCTGAGTATTGGGTAGTTCCGGTCTCTCTGCAACCAGAACCATACTGACGACTTCGTCAGTAGCTGAAATGTAAAGCAATAAAGGCTCACCAGGGTTCGGAGCTACCAGGACTGGTAGGGTGGTGAGGAACTGTTTCAGCTCCTGGAATGCCTTCTCTGCTTCTTCAGACCATTGGAATGGTCCGGACTTCCTCAGTAACTTGAAGAAGGGAAGTGCCCTTTCCGCCAGTCTTGAAATGAACCGGCTGAGGGCTGCTAGACATCCAGTTAACTTTTGGACGTCTTTGATGCGGGTTGGTGGCCGCATGTCTTCAATGGCTTTTATCTTCGTCGGATTAGCCTCTATGCCCCGGTGACTTACCAGGAAACCAAGAAGCTTTCCGGAACTAACCCCGAATACGCACTTGTCTGGGTTTAGCTTCGTGCGGGTGGCCCGCAGCTTGTCGAAGACAGCCTGCAAGGTGTCCAAGAGGGACTCCTTGTTCTTGACTTTGACCACGATGTCATCGACGTACACTTCCACTATGTCTCTGATGAGTTCTTCGAAAGTTTTGTACATAGCTCGTACAAAAGTTGAAGCTGCATTCTTGAGACCAAAAGGCATGGTTGTGTAACAATATAATCCATCTACTGTGATGAATGAAGTATGCTCTTCATCCTCCCTAGACATCCTGATTTTATGATATCCAGAATATGCGTCTAGAAAACACAGTAACTCGCACCCGGAGGTGGAATCCACTATCTGATCTATTCTAGGTAGTGGAAATGGATCTTTTGGACATGCCTTATTCAGTGTGGTGTAGTCGATGCACATCCGAAGTTTCCCGCCGGCCTTGGGCACAACGACTGGATTTGCCAGCCATTTTGGATGGAAGACTTCTCGGATGAATCCGGCTTCGAGCAACTTCTTCACTTCTTGTCGGATGAAGTTCTGTCGCTCCACAGATTGCTTCCGAGGTTTCTGATGCACAGGCCGAGCGTCGGGGTAAATCTTCAGATTGTGCTCAATCACTTCCCTGGGGATCCCAGGCATTTGTGACGGTTGCCAAGCAAACACGTCAACGTTAGCCCGGAGGAAAGTGATGAGCGCGAGTTCCTATTTGTCGTTCAACCCTCCTGATATACGGGTGGTTTGAGCGGCATCAGAACCAATTTGGACGACTTTGACGGGAATGTCGGTGTCGTCGCTTGGCTGCACACGGGGTGCAGAGGTCGAGCCTCGTTGACGAATGCTCGGGGGTTTTGGAGCTTGCTCCTGTCTGGAGTCCTCCTCTTGCGCCGTGGTGAGTGCGTGGAGTTCCTCCAGAGCAGTTACTCCGGCAGTGCGATCTCCACGGATCCGGAGAACGCCTACTGGTGTTGGCATCTTCAACACCAGGTATCCATAATGAGCAGCTGCCATGAATTTGTACAGGGCAGGTCTACCCAAGATGGCGTTGAATGGTAAGTTGATCTGAGCGACGTCGAAGACCAACTTCTCGGTGTGATACTTCTCCCGGGTCCCGAAGGTAACGGGGAGAGTAATAGCTCCGAGTGGGGTAATGGCCCCCGGACCTACTCCGGAGAAAGGTCGAGAGGGCTGGAGGTCCGAAGGTCGGAGCTGAAGCTTAGTGAAAGCTTCGAAGCTGATGAGGTTAAGCCCCGAACCTCCGTCTACCATGACATGATGGAGCTGGATGTTGTTGATGGTGGGAGATACCATCAAGGGTAATTGGCCAGCTCCGACCATGCTTTGTGGACAGTCCGAAGCATCAAAAGTGATGGGTGTATCCATCCACTTTCGATGTGGCTCCGGTCTAGCTGTAGGAGCTACAGCAGCCATATCCCGTCGCATAGTCTTGATGACACGACGAGAAGTGATGTCCCATGATCCACCAAAGATGGTGTTCATGGTTTTCCAGCGCTCGTTGTCGGAGACGTTGGAGTCATCGTCGACGGAGGTGTAGACGGCTTTCAGGACCTTTTTGGGGTCCTGAAACCCTAACTCCTCTTCAGCCGGAGCTTCATCGACCTTTTGTTTTCCCTCCCTCTGTCGGAAGGGAGACCCTTCCCGGCGCTTGTGGAAGCGCTCGACAAGGTTTTGGACCTCCCGGCAGTCTTCCAGCCTATGGCTGCCCGTTTTGTGAATGGGGCACCACATTTTGGATTTGCCACCGTCTTCGGAAGACGGTCGAGGTTGCTTCTCGGGGCGTGGCCCCCGGCCACCAGGGGTTGCAGTGGCTGCAACGTTGGATGTGCCGGCCGACGGCTTCTTCTTGCCGTTGGTCTTCTTTTTCTTCTTGCCACTCCCGGAGGTAGCGGCTTCTTCTTTGGAGGATTTTTTATGATCCTCCAAGACTGGTTTGGAGTGCATTTCACGGCCCTCCGCAGCTCTGGCACATTTGTCAGCCAAGCTGAAGAGCTCCGTGACGCTGGTGATCTCTTTGATCGCCAGCTTCTCCAACATCTTCTTGTCTCGCACACCCTGTCTGAATGCCACAATGACAGAAGCGCTTGAGATAGAAGGGATTGTGTTACGTACCTGAGAGAACCTCTGGATGAATGTCCGCAAAGATTCTCCTCCTTTTTGCACGACCGCAAAAATGTCCAGTTCAGTGCCCGGTCGGGTGTATGAACTCCCGAAGTTGGCAGTGAACTGACCGCACAGCTCCTCCCAACTGTCAATAGAGTTGGGTGGAAGGCTCATAAACCAGGACCTGGCGGTCCCAGTTAAGGCCACTGGAAAGTAGTTGGCCATTACGGCCTCGTTTCCTCCAGCTGCTAGGATTGCAGTGGAGTATATCTGCAGAAATTCTACGGGGTTAACAGTCCCGTCGAATTTTTCCGGCAAATGTGGCCGGAACTTCTGTGGCCATCTAACCATGCGCAGGTGCATGGCTAGGGTGGAACAGCCTCCTCCTACTCCTTCCAGAGTAGAAAGGTCTTGAGCATCCCGTCTTTCTCGAGCTCGCTCGATATGGACACGGCCATCCTGTTGGCGGTATCGGCGATCAAGCTCCGCTCGGAGGTCATGTGTCGAAAGCCGAGATGCAGTATGGGTGCGTCGTGCCCCAGAGGGCAACGACGTCACTTGCTGTGACACAGCTCGTCTTCGGTTGTTGGAGACATGCGGACCAAGTCTTCCAGACAACGTCCGTCGCTGCGACGGGGCCCGCCCTGAAGGAGGTGGACCCTGGTTGTTGAGGCGTTCGGCCGCTGCTGCGACCAAATGCTCAACATCAGCCCTCCATTGCTCCATGGCACCTTGAGATGCATCCGGAGGTGGTGGTCGCTGGAGAAGAGCACGCGCTGCATGGAGCGCGTGTTCTGGGTTGTCACGACTTGCCGGCGCAGTATGTGACGCCGGCGCACCATCATGTTGCTCGGCACGTCTTGCCGGAGAAGATGGTGGTGGTGGAAGTGTGACTCCTGCTGGTGCTGAGGCTCCTGCCGGTGGCTGCATGTTGGAGGGATTGCCTCCGACAGCCTGAGCAGCAGGTTGCCCGTTGGATGATCCAGCCGCAGAATTCACCATTCTTGAAGATCTCAGGTCCCCCTACCTGGCGCGCCAACTGTCGACTGTTGGAGTCGGCAGATCCCCTGACACTACTAAAGTGTTGAAGGAGTTTGTATTTCGGTTTGGGCGCGCGGAGACTCAAGAAGGTGAATCACGATTGGACACGAGAGACACAGTGGTTTACGTGGTTCCGGCCGCCTGAGCGTAATACCCTACTCCACGGGTGTGTATGTGTGTTGTATTAACTTGTGAGCTTGAGAGCGTTCGAGAGTTCTCTCTCTTCGTGTATCGTCAGTTTGTCCTTTTATAGTACAAGGACAAACCGTTACAAGTCAGCCTGGCCCGACATGTGGCCCTGGTGGTTACTAGTATTGATACACGAGATTAATTGTTTTTAATAACCTGTAACGGCTCCGACGGTGCCGTTACAGGTGTTAAGATCTTCCGATTAAGTGTCATTAACGTGGAATTAATGACAATTAATCAGGTCTTGAAGTCCACGGCTGTCCTTTGAAGATCCGGAGCCGTTACAATGTCTCCCGGAGGTTTGAAGCGGCCAGCTCCGACGTATGGACACGTGGCAGCTCCGGAGCTTGCTTGTGGGAAGCGGGAAGCTCTGGGATGGCCTGGCACGTGTCAGGTCCGGAGCTTCTCTCGGTCAGGGGTTAAGTCCGGAGGTGCCGTTTCAGTACCTAGCCCGGAGCTCCACCCTTGCGGGTAGTAGCTCCGGTCTGACAGTACACGTGGCAACCAATGGGTTAACCATGTTGGAGAAGCAGGTCCGGTTATGTCTGACAAGTGGGCCTCCGAGGGTCTTCAATTTGAGTAGACGTCCTTCCCTTGAGATCTTTGTAACCTCAGGGGGTGTATGGCTTTTAGGGTACCGACAGGCTCCATATATAGGTCTTGCTACCGATTGGGTAAGTCTAAGTACTTACACAACAAGGGTGGTCGGGAACCCAGGCTACAACATCAAATTATCTTGCGCTTTGCTAGAGGGATTTGATGTGAGTTCCAGTTTTGTAAACGGGTGTAGTTGGTAGTGCAGAAGTAAGATGCGGCTTTTGTTATTCTAGTGGAGCCCCCATGTGTATTATATAGGGAGAGATAACTTGTTTTAGTGAGGAATGGTAACTAGTTTTCATGATATTGGGTTTCTATAGGGGGTGACCTACATCCATGTGTATTTTGAGATTAATTTTCGATAAAAAAGTATTGTGACACTGCATGATTATTATTTTCTTGTTGGGGGTAGATACAATTCACGGTCTTGTAATATTAATGAAGAATCTTAGAATATTTGTACTCCAGGAATAATTAAATGCTTCACTTTAACATAGTTCCCTATTATGTTGTTTGGCATAAACTATGCTGGACTTTGACAGTCCATAAATCTTAGTATATTTAACAAATGGAGGTGTATTGTACATCGTTGGAAAGATATGGCAGTCTTATAAAATTTTGCTGGAAATAGTTTTTGTTCTTTTCAGTATTTCGACCATAACTCTCCATACAAAAATCACTAATAGACATATGATACATTTTTGGAAACCCATGTGAGATATGTTACAATTTTTTAATTCATGATTTTTTTCAAATTTGGACTATAAGTTTCTGGAATTGTGTGTTCGAATCAGCCACTATCAACGGAGGTGTTATTGAAATTTTCCTAAAAATCTGTCAAATTTTCAAATACATATCTCTTAAACCAGGTCTGATCTTGGTGCAAATAAATACATTCTAAAAAATGTATCAAACACTACAGGAAAATCAGAACATTACGTCGGCCAACATAACTTATGTCGGCCACGACAGTCTGATGTAAGTCAACTAAATTACGTCGGCTACAGGCCCGTAGCCGATGTAAGTACTTTGACTGACAGCATTTAGCCCAAAACTTAAGTCTGTTCAGGTCCAGGCCAATGTAAATAACTGGGCCGGTGGAATAAAACTCACAATTTATGCCAGCTCATCCCTAGGATAACGTAAGTCCAGAGCCGACATGGGTTAGGGACTTAACCCTACCCCGCGTGGGCTGTGCTGGCCCATTCGATGCATACGTCGACACATAGTCACTCATTCCGCAGCCTCGCCCACCTCGCAGAGCTGCCGCCACCGTTGCGCCCTTGAGCCGCCTCTCCACCTCGGCTCGTGCCAGTGCGTTGCCGCCTCCCCGAGCGTTGCCGCCTCCCCAAGCTTGCAAGGTCGCCGCCTCCCCGAGCTCCGCGGGCCGCCGCCTCTCCGATCAACCGGGGGCCGCTCGTCCTCCTCCCCGACACTGCGCCTCCTGCCCAAGCGCAGCCACCCCCGAGCCCGATTGGTTTCCTCCACTGAGGTGAGCAAGCCCTTTTTGCCAATTTTTTGCAATTATCTGTCAATTGCTAGGTAGAACACTTAGGGTTAAATTAGAAATAAGTCTGGTTGCTTGCTAAATTTGCACCGAGTTCAGTTAGGGTTAAATTAGAATAAGTCTTTTTGCTTGCTAAATCGAATTGAAATAGCAAATAGAAAAAGTGGTTGAGTTCAAATGGGGCCCAACCCAAAATCTGACCACGTGGTAGTAAATCTGTTCGACGATGTTGCTGTTTTTGCATTGTCTTTTGAGATGATTTTGTTTTTGGGTCGGGGAGCCATGTGGAGAGCTGCACCATCTCTGCCTTGTCCCCCTCATCAGCTTGGTAGGAAGCATCCAAGTTATTGATCATGGTCCCATTTCTGCGCCCAGCGAGGTCCGACAATGCTTCCCATCTTGGTGGTTCCATTGACCTGTCCACTGGCAGGTTATTGACCGTGCTTACTCCCTGCTTGATAATTCTTGCGTTGCACCACTTTCGAGTCCTCATCTTATGTCTTCGTAAATTGTGAATGGTGTTGTGGTTAACTGGGATACTCATATGGTAACTGCATTGTATGGTAAGGGTGGCAGATCAGCCAACTTTAATCAGTTGCAGGCACTGTGGAGAATTCTCAAGTATTGCAACTGAATAAAGTCAGTTTAATTCTGATTTTCATCTTAAGTGGCCAGATATTTTTCTGTTCTCTTTGGCACCTTTTTAGAGGAGCAGTACGCGGGGGTAAGTTGTTATTGTTAAATATTTACAATACCTACGTATGTTAGCTGCATTTTATGGACTTAGCTGCATTTGATAAATATGAAATATTTGCAGTTTAGTATTTCCAGGATACAGGGTCGACCCCAGGAGTACCGAGCTCTATGTCGGCATTGGGCTAGCAATGCTTTCATCGCTAAGTCCATAAAGGCAAGATAGTGCCGCCGGGGGTCCGAGGGCAAGCACTACTACTTCGGCGATGGCTACTTGGGTTTGGCTAAATGCATGGTAAGTACATTTTAAGTTCATTTATGTGTTCATAATATACTTGTCTCACTAACACGGCTATACAACAGCGAGTGACCAATCAGGAGCCGACCCCGACCTAGGTTTGGAAGAGAGGACACAAGGGTAGTGACCCTTTGCAGCCTGGGCAGTGCAGTCAGGCGACGGCTGATCGACTGGTAAGTTTTCAAAATTCATCAATTTTATTATAACTAATACTATTATTTACACGCTTTAGTATATCTTTGTTTTCTATCAAAAATTACATGCATGAGGTTGCGAAGATACACGGCAAAGATTACGATTGGGTAAACGAGCCGATCAACACCCAAGTCATGTACCCGAGCAGAGGCCGGAAGGCCCATGGACGGTGAGTTGGTCATTTGTTTCTTTTCTTTTGAAATATACCTTAATTTTTAATTAGTATTTTACATTCTTTTGCAGGTTTGCCGTTTTTGATGGAGTTGTCGACTCGAGGTCGGCGCGACCTTTGAGAGGTGCTTCGTCAATGCAGGTCTCGTCTGCTGGGCCATCAAGTGGTCAACTCTCGCAGACACTGTTGGAGCTCAATGCCATGAAGGAGACGCTAATGCAGACCCATGCGGAGCTGGACATGTCGAGGACGGAGTAGGAGATGTCGAGGGCCTTCTTGGAGGTCACGACCATGTACATGGCCAAGTGTAAGCAACGGTGGCGGTAAAATAATTTAAAATACCATATTTTAATTTCATAGCATTTCAGTAACATATATCTTCTAATATTTTGCAATGGCAGGATCTTGCTCGACAGACTGATTAGTAGATCGAGATTCCTCCGTTTCCGCTGCTGCAGGTGACACCGGCACAAACGCCCCCAGCACAGCTGCCCCAGCCGCAGGCAATAAACTCTTTCTTCAATATTGTCATGTTCATTTCAGTATTTCACACAGTGAGAAAACGATGTAGAACACAGTGTGAGATAGTGAGATGGAGGTTGAGTAAGAGAGACAAACACATGTTTAGAAAGAGGTGAGATAGAGGTCGAGTAAGAGGGACATAAATAGGGAGAGATGGAGTGCGAGAGAGAGGGTAAAGTGAGAGAGAGAGGAAGTATGCTATAGAGTGAGAGGAAGAGCTAGAGAAATAGAGAGAGAGAGGGAGAGGAAGAGGGAAAGTGCGACACAAAGAGTGGGAGCAGAAGAGAATCAGAGAAAGTGATGGAGAGGAACAGACACTACTACAATAAGCCTCATCACAGGCGGCTCCAAACCTATTATCACAGACGGCTTTTAAAACCGCCTGAAACGAAGAGTCTGTGATAATCCGCAATTTCACAGGCGGAGAAGTGAAACCGCCTGTGAAGACTAATTATCATAGGCGGTTCTTCACTAAGGTTAGCCGCCTGTGAAGACCGATTATCATAGGCGGTTCTTTACTTAGGCTAGCCGTCTGTGAAAATACTTTATCACAGACGGGTCGTGCAGCATATATAACCGTCTGTGATAAACGTCTCATCACAGACGGTTATTGAAGAATAACTAACCGCCAATGATAATTTGTCTTCACAGGCGGATTTTGAAGCATAACTAACCGCCTATGATAATGAGTCTTCACAGGCGGATTTTGAAGCATAACTAATCGCCTATGATAATGAGTCTTCATAGTCGGGTATTGAAGCATAACTAACCGCCTATGATAATATGTATTCACAGGCGGATTTTGAAGCATAACTAACCGCCTATGATAATATGTCTTCACAGGCGGGTTTTGAAGCATAACTAACCGTCAATGATAATGTGTCTTTACAGACGGTTATTGAAGCATAACTAACCCGTCTATGATAATGAAGTTATCACAGACGGAGTTTACCTATATCAGCCGTCTGTGAAGACCCTTTAACGCAGCCGGTTTCTACCATAACAGACACCGCCTGTGAAAATTAGGTTATCACAGATGTTTCTTTACTTGTATCTAGCCGCCTGTGATAATTGTTTTTCACAGTCATGCAGTACTACTGTTGTTATTTCTAATTTCCAGGTCAATTCAATATAATCACAGAACAAAAAACAACAATCATCACAGAACAAAAGACAACAATATTATCATCACAGAAGTCAATTTCACTAAAACAATATACATATGTACAAGTTACAGATACAATTTCATCTCAAAGTTTACAAGTTTTCACTAAAAACTGTTTAGATTGGTATAGTCGCAAAGTTCTGGCACATCAGCTGCTGAACCTCTCTTATCAAAGAACTTCCCCGTTTTGTGCAAAATTTCGCGACGAATGAACTGACAGAGTTCAGAAGCAATCCTGTCGGCTCCTCCATCAGGAATACTTCTACAAACCGGCCATTCTTCGTTCAGATTCTTCTTGTGCTGCAATATAACACATAACAAGGTTTAGAATGTGTTGGTTTGAACAATCTCAAAGTATAGATCAAAGTGAGAGTATACAAGAATTTAGTAGGTATTTTTGGAGCAGTTGTACTATGAGCAATTGAATTTTGAAGTTGGAATCAAAATATGAAAATAATGTTTCTGGTAATATTGAACAGCAGAGAATATAAGCATTAAACTATGCTAGTTACAATGAAAATGAAACACAAAAGTAAGAAAATAAGGTATCGACATTAAGGATAACTTACATCCTCATGATTGACTCTATATACGGCGGCGGTCCGAAGATGCTCGCATACATAATACCCGCATAAGACACTCCCAGCAGGCTGCTTCGGACAAGCGTAATACGTTTTAATGTCCAATGCATTCGTATTAGGAGGTCTCTGACCGCCAAGCTGTTCCGCGTAAAACCGCCAAGCGCTGTAATACAAGAAATGTCATATAAAACTTGTCAACACATTCTAAATGTGCGTAAATTAAAATTATTGAATAAACGTACTTTTTCAAAATGGAAAGGAAATCTTTGTAACGATTTGGTGGGTAATCGGCCGAGTCCAAGACTGTTGCCATTCCCTGCGTTGGCTTGATGAAGATCATTATGTAGTGATTATTGCAAACATACAAACACACGTGTTAACAATTACCAATAATTGCTATTTCAATGCCATGTGTCGAACTTACTCGAAGTGGTACGGAGCCTTTACGAGGTCCTGGCCGTCTCTGACAAAGTTAAACATCGCATGTCCTATGTAAGCTGCAACTTCTGCCTTTCTATCCTTCTTAAGTTTTGCAATTGCTCTTTCAAAATCTTTTTTTTTCATGTGTTTGTACTGGCTTGATTCTCGATTCGCCTGGACGTCGAATAGCGACTTTGCAATCCTAGTAGGGTCAAGGATACCTGTCTTGTGCGCCAACTTTTCATTATCCATGTATTGCATCCTATTGAAGAAGTCCAGAATTGTTATAATCTCATGAAATGCGTATGCGTGTAGTAAGAAAAGCAAATACAAAATATTAGAGCACTTACAAGCACCAGACGAGCAGCAGGTTGATTTCGAGCATGCCCCGATGGAAAAGGGAAAGCAGCTCGTCAAATAAAATGACTCGTTTATCTACTCCAGTGCTCCAGAATGCTTCTTTTGGAATATGAAATGTGACGCAATTAAGACCATATTTTGTGCTGGCAGTGATGTACCACTCATGCATTCTTCTGAGCGCGACGGGTTGTTTGCTAAGTTGTACGGATGTCATGAACGGCTTCCCATTCTCAAATTTAGGAGGAACATCCTCAAGCTTGTATATTGGAACTCCTGGTTTAACTAAAGCCGTCCGCCGATTATACATGACACCGTCTTCTTCCCACTCCTCGATATCTTCTAATGCTGGCTCATGAGAAGAACGAGATGCACTCGATTTTCTAATATTTTCCTTCATAGCTTCCAAATACTTTGTCACTTCTGATGAAGGTTTCTTATTTTCGTATGAGCTAACTTTGACAGGCACTGATGATCGAGGAGTAGTCGTCGGAAGTTGGACACTGGCTTGTTGTTGAACCTGTTGTTCAACTGATTGCTCTTTACTCCCAGCAGCTGGCTCTAGTACTACTTCAAGCTGTTGCTCAACTAGTTGCTCTTTACTAGCAACAGCTTGCTCTGGTACTGCTTGAAGTTGTTGTCCAACTTGTTGCTCTTGGATATCATCATCCTTGCTCAGACATAGGGGGAGTGGATCTTCCCGGACTGGGAGTGGATCTTCATGCACTTTCGCCTTAGAAGATGGGGTTGCAGTATTTGGAGATGCGACGGGGCTAGAAATTGGCTCATCGTCCAACACGATATCGCGTCGGTGCCAAAGGATTAATTGGTTGACAGTCTGCCCCAGAGTCGCGATCCCCTCAGGTGTGACGTGGTCTATTTCATAATCTTCATAATCATTATCAATGATCTGAAGAACTTGCACCACAGAATAATACAACGGAAGTGGACTCCCATTGAAGTCACGATCAGGCTTTGCCATAGCAGTGGCAACCTGTTTGGTTTTGTTCCCTGCTCTGCCTATCGGGACAAGAAGACGACAAGATTTGTCATTAGCAATATCATCGACAGGGAACTTATGGGCTGACCCTGAGCCTGGCACGGAAGCAACGCTGCTAGGGTAGGCAGTTGGAGATACTAATTGCTCCTTTTGCACCGGAACCATCATTGTACTCGGTGCCACTAATTGTCCTGATTGTCTAAGTTGTTCCATTATTTCTTGCATATTTTCTTTGACCGTTTGAGAAATTGTTTCATCAAGTGTTTTCTTAAACTTCTCACGTCTTCTATATGTGTCTTTATCTTTAGGGAAACCATCTAGCCAAGACATTTGAGAAGAGACCGCTCGAACCCGTCCGCTGTGTTCAGGGTTTCCCAAGATAGCGGTAAGTTGGTCATTCTCCCTCTTCGGCTTGAAGAGACCCTTCTGTTGCTTTTCAATTACTTCTTTCATTTTATCCTCTACTTCATTCAGAATGTCGGGCTTTTCAAGTTTGCCCTCGCTGGTCAAACCTGACCGAGCAAAGACCCAGCGTTGAGTTCGCTCATCGCACCCTTCTAATGGGTGAGGATTGCCCTTACTAAGAATTTCGTCTAATATCTTATTCCATTTCTGGACTTTGGGTCCATATCCGGCAGACCCCAAGCGATGATGGTATTTGTTCTTTTTTGCAAGCTCTGACCTAGTTGCACTTAGAGCTTTAGCATCAGGTGTGCTCTTTTGACGAACAAACTCTTGCCACTGAGCTTGTGTGATTTTTCCCATCTTCCTCGGGCTAGGGACCTTATTGGCCTTAACATAAGCATTCATTTCACTCTTCCAGCATCGAAACTTCTTGCCGCAAGAGACCAATGTTGCTTTCTTTACAGCTTCTTCTGTGCCTTTCGGGAACTTGAATTGTTTCTTTATCTTTTCCCACAACTCATTCTTGGTCTGCTCGGGTAATTTCCTCCAATTCTCGGTTGTGATCGGCACAACCTCCCTAACAAGAAAACCGCATGCATTACGGTACTTGGTAACTGAATCCAGTGGTTCTTGGGGAAGCCCACTTGGACCGACCCTTGTTATGTACATGATGCGGTCCAATAGACCCTTATTGGGACCTCGTTGCCCTCGTTTCCGCTTGAGTGAAGCTGAGGATTCATCCATTGGTGAACCTTCTGCGGTTTTAGGAGCCGATGTCACCTCATTGTCTTCGAGATTAATCTAGGTAGAAAAAAATTATAAGACTTCGTATACTTGACAACCAACATTAACTTGAACTGCTGAAGTTAAGATTCGTGATCCATACCTCGTCGGCAGGATCATATTCCGGGTCTAGATCCACTGAAGTCTTTTTAATTTTTATATTCGGAAAAGGATCCGAAGGACTGTGATAGGAGCCTGAACTGCTGGAGTCAGTAAACTCCATATTGTCTTCTTTGTTGTTACAATCAGGACCAGTCTTCTTAGGGCTTTCCATGCAGATCTAATAAGACAAAAAATCTAATAAATGGCATAACTAAATTTGGTCATATTTAAAACAAATTTTCTCAATTTTGGCTCAATTAAGTAAATTTAGCCAAAACACATTTTTGAAGTTATATAGGTCTAACTAAATTCTTGTATCATAGAGATCGGCATCATATGCTCAGACTCCATCGCCACACCTAGTGTTACCTAGATATGGGCGTGAGGATGCTCCTGGCATCACAAATGAGTTGGCCAGCAACTTTTGTTTGGCTTCAGAGCTAAATATAGCATAACTTTGGTAGCTCAGATTAGGTACAATTGCTCAAATGAAGCTGATGGAGCCACAAGTGCAGACATCTTTGGTAGCACAGATTAGCTACAATTGCTCAAATGAAACTTAGAGAAATAAAAGCAAACTTAGCCAAACTTAGTCTAGCATAGCTAACTCTAAGCAAAAGTAGCCAAATATAGCTAAATATAGCATAACTTAGTCAAAATTAGTCAAGTATAACTATATCTAATGTAACTTAGCCAAAATTAGCCAAATTTGGTCAACTTAACCAAATATAGCTAAATCTTGCCCCTAATAGAGAATTATGTGGCATATGCAAGGCCGATGACAGAAATAGGGAATATACTGCTGTTACTAGAGTCTAGAATCATGTTTACCACTAATGTGTCAGAACAGTTCCAGACACACAGAACCAACTACCAATTTATCGTGATATAACCATCCACATAAATCTTGCCCCACCGAACCCTAACCAAAGATGCCACCGAACTTGACAGTTTTTCGAATTCCACCGAACCCTAACCAAGGATGCCTACCATTATCTAATTCCCGAACCCTAACCAAGGATATGCAAGGCGGCAGCGAGGGCGGGGAGGGAGGCGGCACGGCGAAGGAGGATGGAAGGTCGAAGGGTTTAGGGTTTACCTTGAAGCTCGGCGGCGACGGAAATGGCTTCGCTCGGCGTACCTGGAAGTGAGGAGGGCGAAGCTCGGCGGCGACGGCGAAGCTCGGCGACGACGGCGAAGCTCGGCGACGTACCTGGAAGTGACGAGGGGGAACACTTGGCGGCAAACGAAATTTTGGCAGCCTAACGGCGTCTAAGTGTTTTGCCCGGGTTAGGTTTTTCCAATGCTGCCGAGGGGTATATATAGACTCACATTTTCTCAGGCGGATTTTAAGTACCGACCGTCAGGGAAGACTGTTATCTCAGTCGGATTTTACTTACCAACCGCCTGAGAAGATACAATTATCTCAGGCGGTTGGTTAGTAACACCCGTCTGAGAAGATACAATTATCTCAGGCGGTTGGTTAGTAACACCCGCCTGAGTTAAACATGGGCCTGTGAAGATATTTACTTCTTCTTAATTTGATGAACGCCTACATAAAGGCCCCTCACCAACCGGGATGAGGATCCCCTGACTTAATCAGCGGTCACTGACATGTGGACCCGGTCCCACACGTCAGTGACCATGTCACGCGTGCGCGACCTTTCTTTTCCCCGAGGTGCGACCTTTCTTTTCCACTCCGCGCGGCCTTAAAGACCCTTGTTTTCTTCGTCACAAGCGCATCGCTCACTTTGAATCCTCTTGTTTTCTTCGTCTTCCTCCGCTCCGACGACCCAACACCACTATGGCCGACCTTCCGCCGCCAAGCCCTCCGAGGGAGCCACCTTGCAAGAAACAATGTTGCAGCTCCCCCGAGAAGATCAACGCCGAGCAGCGCCTCCTCATGGCGCGAGAGGCGTACAACAATACGTCTCGCGCCATGAGTGCCTTGGGGCTGGGTACCCTTCCAGAGTATACTGGAATGGGTACCTTGGGCCACTACCTCTACGCCCTCGTGGGGGTGGCTGATCGTCTCGACATTCTGTTCGCGACGATGGCCCAGGTTCTTGGCCCCGAGGGCCGTAGAACGCTGGTGGAGGCCACGGCTAGCAACCTCGGGGTTGCACCGCCGGTGCAGCCGGTGCAGCCGGTGCAGCCGGCCCTGTCTCCTGTTGCACCGGTGCCGGAGTCGCCGCCGGAGGACGAGGAGGAGGAGATGGAAGAGGAGTAGGAGTAGGATTTAATTAGTTTTTCTTTTTGTTGTTTTTAGTTGCTTCTGTTTTGTAAATATTGTTAATGAATGAAATCTATCTTTTTTCATCTATGTGATTGAATATTACTTGTGTATCTTTTGTGTTCTTGTGTGTTCTTGTGTAAATATTGTGCATCTTGTGTGTTCTTTTGTGAGATGTGCATATTGTTAATGAATGAGTATCTTGTGTGTTCTTCAACTGTGTGAATGATTGAATATTGTTAATGAATGTAGTGTGTTCATCGTTAATTAAAATTTCACGTCTGAGAAGAAATTAATTTGATATTTACCAAAACATTACAATGTCAGCTATACAAGTTTTAAAAATATTTTGTTCAGGTGGTAGATGTTAATTTTATACAAATGTAGAAGAAAGAATCATCGAATTGGGACACAATTTGCAGAATCTAAACATGTTTGAGTATTTATATTGGAATCTAAATAAAAAAGAAGCAAGGGATAAGGAAACTGAAGAACAGTATCGGGCATTATCTCAGGCGGTTGTTAAGCAATAACCGCCTGTGAAGATATTTACTTCTTCTTATTTAATATTCTTGATTAAATGTGGTCCTTTAAAAAGGCAAAAATCCACTTTCTTGTAATATTATTGATAAGTAAAGGTTACCATTAAATTTCACTTCATAAATCCTTTTAAATTTGTCAGAACATAAAAAACATACAACAAATGCTATTTTTCATTTTTCTATCTTGATGAATATAATGCTTTTTTCATTTATTTTTTCAGTGGACATTTTTAATCATCATACCAACATCTACGAATTTTTTCATATTTTTTTAAATTTTTTGGAATCAATGTGTGTTCATAATTTGATGAATGCCTCATATGAATATGAGCATTTAGTTAGAATGGTGGATAATTTGAAGTTTGACATGTTGGAATGCTTTTAAAAAAATTAAAAAAATTCATACATGTATAAATTATACAAATATGTTCATACCAACAATTTTGAGTGAAGGAACCTTTTTTTTATGAGATACACAAATGTGAATAATATGTGAGTAGAAATTAATTTGATATTTACCAAAACATTACAATGTCAGCTATACAAGTTTTAAAAATATTTTGTTCAGGTGGTAGATGTTAATTTTATACAAATGTAGAAGAAAGAATCATCGAATTTGGACACAATTTGCAGAATCTAAACATGTTTGAGTATTTATATTGGAATCTAAATAAAAAAGAAGCAAGGGATAAGGAAACTGAAGAACAGTATCGGGCATTATCTCAGGCGGTTGTTAAGCAATAACCGCCTGTGAAGATATTTACTTCTTCTTATTTAATATTCTTGATTAAATGTGGTCCTTTAAAAAGGCAAAAATCCACTTTCTTGTAATATTATTGATAAGTAAAGGTTACCATTAAATTTCACTTCATAAATCCTTTTAAATTTGTCAGAACATAAAAAACATACAACAAATGCTATTTTTCATTTTTCTATCTTGATGAATATAATGCTTTTTTCATTTATTTTTTCAGTGGACATTTTTAATCATCATACCAACATCTACGAATTTTTTCATATTTTTTTAAATTTTTTGGAATCAATGTGTGTTCATAATTTGATGAATGCCTCATATGAATATGAGCATTTAGTTAGAATGGTGGATAATTTGAAGTTTGACATGTTGGAATGCTTTTAAAAAAATTAAAAAAATTCATACATGTATAAATTATACAAATATGTTCATACCAACAATTTTGAGTGAAGGAAACTTTTTTTTATGAGATACACAAATGTGAATAATATGTGAGTAGAAATTAATTTGATATTTACCAAAACATTACAATGTCAGCTATACAAGTTTTAAAAATATTTTGTTCAGGTGGTAGATGTTAATTTTATACAAATGTAGAAGAAAGAATCATCGAATTTGGACACAATTTGCAGAATCTAAACATGTTTGAGTATTTATATTGGAATCTAAATAAAAAAGAAGCAAGGGATAAGGAAACTGAAGAACAGTATCGGGCATTATCTCAGGCGGTTGTTAAGCAATAACCGCCTGTGAAGATATTTACTTCTTCTTATTTAATATTCTTGATTAAATGTGGTCCTTTAAAAAGGCAAAAATCCACTTTCTTGTAATATTATTGATAAGTAAAGGTTACCATTAAATTTCACTTCATAAATCCTTTTAAATTTGTCAGAACATAAAAAACATACAACAAATGCTATTTTTCATTTTTCTATCTTGATGAATATAATGCTTTTTTCATTTATTTTTTCAGTGGACATTTTTAATCATCATACCAACATCTACGAATTTTTCATATTTTTTTAAATTTTTTGGAATCAATGTGTGTTCATAATTTGATGAATGCCTCATATGAATATGAGCATTTAGTTAGAATGGTGGATAATTTGAAGTTTGACATGTTGGAATGCTTTTAAAAAAATTAAAAAAATTCATACATGTATAAATTATACAAATATGTTCATACCAACAATTTTGAGTGAAGGAACCTTTTTTTTATGAGATACACAAATGTGAATAATATGTGAGTAGAAATTAATTTGATATTTACCAAAACATTACAATGTCAGCTATACAAGTTTTAAAAATATTTTGTTCAGGTGGTAGATGTTAATTTTATACAAATGTAGAAGAAAGAATCATCGAATTTGGACACAATTTGCAGAATCTAAACATGTTTGAGTATTTATATTGGAATCTAAATAAAAAAGAAGCAAGGGATAAGGAAACTGAAGAACAGTATCGGGCATTATCTCAGGCGGTTGTTAAGCAATAACCGCCTGTGAAGATATTTACTTCTTCTTATTTAATATTCTTGATTAAATGTGGTCCTTTAAAAAGGCAAAATTCCACTTTCTTGTAATATTATTGATAAGTAAAGGTTACCATTAAATTTCACTTCATAAATCCTTTTAAATTTGTCAGAACATAAAAAACATACAACAAATGCTATTTTTCATTTTTCTATCTTGATGAATATAATGCTTTTTTCATTTATTTTTTAGTGGACATTTTTAATCATCATACCAACATCTACGAATTTTTTCATATTTTTTTAAATTTTTTGGAATCAATGTGTGTTCATAATTTGATGAATGCCTCATATGAATATGAGCATTTAGTTAGAATGGTGGATAATTTGAAGTTTGACATGTTGGAATGCTTTTAAAAAAATTAAAAAAATTCATACATGTATAAATTATACAAATATGTTCATACCAACAATTTTGAGTGAAGGAACCTTTTTTTTATGAGATACACAAATGTGAATAATATGTGAGTAGAAATTAATTTGATATTTACCAAAACATTACAATGTCAGCTATACAAGTTTTAAAAATATTTTGTTCAGGTGGTAGATGTTAATTTTATACAAATGTAGAAGAAAGAATCATCGAATTTGGACACAATTTGCAGAATCTAAACATGTTTGAGTATTTATATTGGAATCTAAATAAAAAAGAAGCATGGGATAAGGAAACTGAAGAACAGTATCGGGCATTATCTCAGGCGGTTGTTAAGCAATAACCGCCTGTGAAGATATTTACTTCTTCTTATTTAATATTCTTGATTAAATGTGGTCCTTTAAAAAGGCAAAATTCCACTTTCTTGTAATATTATTGATAAGTAAAGGTTACCATTAAATTTCACTTCATAAATCCTTTTAAATTTGTCAGAACATAAAAAACATACAACAAATGCTATTTTTCATTTTTCTATCTTGATGAATATAATGCTTTTTTCATTTATTTTTTCAGTGGACATTTTTAATCATCATACCAACATCTACGAATTTTTTCATATTTTTTTAAATTTTTTGGAATCAATGTGTGTTCATAATTTGATGAATGCCTCATATGAATATGAGCATTTAGTTAGAATGGTGGATAATTTGAAGTTTGACATGTTGGAATTCTTTTAAAAAAATTAAAAAAATTCATACATGTATAAATTATACAAATATGTTCATACCAACAATTTTGAGTGAAGGAACCTTTTTTTTATGAGATACACAAATGTGAATAATATGTGAGTAGAAATTAATTTGATATTTACCAAAACATTACAATGTCAGCTATACAAGTTTTAAAAATATTTTGTTCAGGTGGTAGATGTTAATTTTATACAAATGTAGAAGAAAGAATCATCGAATTTGGACACAATTTGCAGAATCTAAACATGTTTGAGTATTTATATTGGAATCTAAATAAAAAAGAAGCAAGGGATAAGGAAACTGAAGAACAGTATCGGGCATTATCTCAGGCGGTTGTTAAGCAATAACCGCCTGTGAAGATATTTACTTCTTCTTATTTAATATTCTTGATTAAATGTGGTCCTTTAAAAAGGCAAAAATCCACTTTCTTGTAATATTATTGATAAGTAAAGGTTACCATTAAATTTCACTTCATAAATCCTTTTAAATTTGTCAGAACATAAAAAACATACAACAAATGCTATTTTTCATTTTTCTATCTTGATGAATATAATGCTTTTTTCATTTATTTTTTCAGTGGACATTTTTAATCATCATACCAACATCTACGAATTTTTTCATATTTTTTTAAATTTTTTGGAATCAATGTGTGTTCATAATTTGATGAATGCCTCATATGAATATGAGCATTTAGTTAGAATGGTGGATAATTTGAAGTTTGACATGTTGGAATGCTTTTAAAAAAATTAAAAAAATTCATACATGTATAAATTATACAAATATGTTCATACCAACAATTTTGAGTGAAGGAACCTTTTTTTTATGAGATACACAAATGTGAATAATATGTGAGTAGAAATTAATTTGATATTTACCAAAACATTACAATGTCAGCTATACAAGTTTTAAAAATATTTTGTTCAGGTGGTAGATGTTAATTTTATACAAATGTAGAAGAAAGAATCATCGAATTTGGACACAATTTGCAGAATCTAAACATGTTTGAGTATTTATATTGGAATCTAAATAAAAAAGAAGCAAGGGATAAGGAAACTGAAGAACAGTATCGGGCATTATCTCAGGCGGTTGTTAAGCAATAACCGCCTGTGAAGATATTTACTTCTTCTTATTTAATATTCTTGATTAAATGTGGTCCTTTAAAAAGGCAAAAATCCACTTTCTTGTAATATTATTGATAAGTAAAGGTTACCATTAAATTTCACTTCATAAATCCTTTTAAATTTGTCAGAACATAAAAAACATACAACAAATGCTATTTTTCATTTTTCTATCTTGATGAATATAATTAACTGACGCGCCGCACGAGGTCTGCGGAGAAGTTGAGAAGCCGTGGTGCAGGGACGCGTGCAAGGATCTCTCAAGATCGTCTTCCACAGTGGTTTAATTGTGCGCCGCACGAGGTCTGCAAAGAGTTCAATGCGCAATGAACTAAATATTTTGTTCAGTTGGTAGATGTTAATTTAATACAAATGTAGAAGAAAGAATCATCGAATTTGAACACAATTTGCAGAATGTAAACATGTTTGAGTATTTATATTGGAATCTAAATAAAAAAGAAGCAAGGGATAAGGAAACTGCAGAAGAGTATCGGGCATTATCCCAGGCGGTTGTTAAGTTATACCCGCCTTAGATAAACATATTTGCAGACGGTTGTTAAGTACCAACCGTCTGTGAAGATTTTTACTTCTTTTTTCTCAGGCGGTTTATAAGTAATAACCGCCTGAGATAATCATTTTTGAAACTACAATATGTTATTTAACGGCCTGAGAAGTGTTAATTAACTGACGCGCCGCACGAGGTCTGCGGAGAAGTTGAGAAGCCGTGGTGCAGGGACGCGTGCAAGGATCTCTCAAGATCGTCTTCCACAGTGTTTTAATTGTGCGCCGCACGAGGTCTGCAAAGAGTTCAATGCGCGGGAAATGAACCGCTCCCTCGTCTACTCCGCACAGACCTATATAAGGCGCGTCGTCGGTTATGGACAAGCACAAAACTTTTCTCCACTCCTTTCTTCTTCTCCTAGCCCGCCGCCGATTAACCACCACAGCCATGGCCAACCTTCCGCCACCTAGCCCGCCGAGGCAGCCACCCTGCAAGCGGATACGCTGCAGCTCCCCCGAGAGGGTGAATGACGACCAGCGCGTTCCACCGCCGGTGCAGCCGGAGCCACCGGTACAGCCGGAGCAATCGGCTCAGCCGGAGAAGCCGACCCTCTCTCCTGCTGCATCGTCGCCGGAGGAGGAGGAGGAGGAGGAGGACGAATTCGACGACGACGACGATGATGACGATGATGACGACGAGTCGTCCTCCGACGACGGCGACGACGAGTCGTCCTCCGACGACGGCGACGACGAGTCGTCCACTGACGACGGCGACGACGACGACGGCGACCACCACCATGGTGTCGACTACGACGACGATGACGACGAGTCGGAGGAGGACCGCTTGGCTTGGTTTGAGAAGCTGGCGGAGAGGATGGAGGAGGCGGGGCCGTAGTGTAGTTTTAGGATTTCAATCAAGTGTTCTTGTACATTTTTCTTGTGTTTTGTACATATTTCAATCAAGTGTCAATGAATACTGGTGGATAATTTGAAGTTTGACATGTTGGAGTGCTTTTAAAAAAATTAAAAAAATTCATACATGTATAAATTATGCAAATATGTTCGTACCAACAATTTTGAGTGAAAGATCTTTTCTTATGAGATACACAAATGTGAATAATATGTGAGTAGAAATTAATTTGATATTTACCAAAACATTTCAACGTCAGCTATACAAGTTTTAAAAATATTTTGTTCAGTTGGCATTATCTCAGGCGGTTGTTAAGTAATACCCGCCTGAGATAAAAATCTTCCCTGGCGGTTATTAAGTACCAACAGCCTGTGAAGATATTTACTTCTTAATTAATAAACATCATCTCTGGCGGTTGGTAAGTAAAACCCGCCTGCGATAAAGTTAAAAACCGCCTGTGAAAAACCTACGTCTATATAAGGACCCCTCACCGCAGTCAAAACGCAACCCTGGAGAATTTATATCGACGCCGCCAGGCTGTTGAAATTTCCCCTGCGCTGCGCCGCCGCTCCGCCGCCCAGCCCATACTGCCGCGCCGCCGCTCAATCCCGCACCGCCACTTCTCCACCCAGCCGGCCCACCGTGCTGACGCCTCTGCAAGGTAAATGTAGTTTCCTTACTTTTTCTTTGTATATTTTCATTAGCTGATAAGCTGTTAGTTTTGTGTGTTCTGGTATATGGATTCTGTCCTTTTGCATGTGTAAGGACTGTATGGATTGTGTTCTGGTATATTGATGTATGGACTATATGGATTGTTTCCTTTTTGTACCTATTATGTGACATGAATATGATGTTTAATTAACAGATGCTATTGTAATATATATAAGATGCATCTGGGCCTTGTTTCCCGATATAACGGACTGGATCCCACCCAGACCTAGCCCATGCTGCTGGGCCTGTTTCCCCCTTTGACTCCGTCCGCCTCAAGACGTCGCCCGTCTCCTACATTAGTCGCCCTAATCATACTTGTTATGTCTCTGTAAATTCATTTTATAGAAGACCTTTAGAGAATATTTGTGGCCAAATTTTGTAAATCTGACAAAAAATTCCATTATTGAAGCATGGACCGTCGAGCGTGGATGTATAACATGCCAAGACCCGATCCTATGTACATTCGTAATGTTGCAAATTTTATTGAAGCATCCAAGAGACATGCGAAGTTGCAAAAGATAGATGACATATTATGTCCATGTATCGACTGCGAAAATAAGATTGCTTGGACGGATACTATAGTAATCCAATCTCATTTGGTGAAAAGAGGTTTCAAAAATAACTACATAATATGGACAGAGCATGGTGAGTTAGATACACATGATGTGGATAAAGATGATGAGAGAGGCTCAGATGATGAAAATGTTCATATCGATGATGGTAGTGACAATCAAGCTGGTGATGATGATGATGAGTTCGATTGTGAGGAGATGTTGCGTCACATTGAACCATATGTACTGACTTCTATGGGAGCAAGCAAAGGTTTAAGTAAAATGGAGACATTGCAGAATGCGGCCATAGAGCTTTTATATGATGAATCAAACGGTTGTGATAAAGAGTTTACTACATTGCGTGCAGTCTTAGAACTACTAAAGTTGAAAGCTACGCACGGATGGTCCGATTGTAGTTTCTCTGATCTTTTGAATCTTCTGGCAGAAATTTTTCCAAATCCAAATAAACTGCCTAGAAGCACTTATAAAGCGAAGAAACTTCTTTGCCCGATGGCACTAGGTGTGACAAAAATACACGCTTGTGTGAACCATTGTATTCTGTATCGCAAAGAGCATGAGCTCGCAACTAGATGCCCCATTTGTGGTGTCAGTAGATATAAGAAGGACTACAATAACCAGTATGTTACCAACATGAAAAAGACTCAGAAGAATAAGAAGTTTATTATTGGTCCTGAAGGTGACGATGACGATACTTCTGGCGATGCAGACGGGAAGAATAAGAGAAAAATTCCTGCATTGGTGATGTGGTACCTTCCGGTAATTGATCGCTTGAAGCGTTTGTTCTCAAACCCTAGGGAGGCTGAACTTATGCGTTGGCATTCCGAGGAACGCAAGAAGAATGAAAAACATATACGACACCCTGGTGATGCAACGCAGTGGAAAAATTTTGATATTCAGTATCCAGAATTTGCGAAGGAAATCAGAAATGTGAGGTTTGCCTTGGGTACAGATGGAATGAATCCGTTTGGTGAAAAAAGGAGCATACACATCACATGGCCCGTGGTCTTAACTATGTACAACCTACCGACGTGGGTGTGTCACAAAAGGAAATATATCTTATTATCTGTTCTTATCCAAGGTCCGAAACAATCCGGCATCGAAATTGATGTGTTCTTGGAACCTTTAATGGAAGATATGGCGAAATTGTGGAATGAAGGGGTACGTACATGGGATGAGTACAAGCGGGAGTATTTCACACTAAGAGCAATGATATTCGTTACCGTGCATGATTATCCCAGACTGTTTACATTATCGGGACAAATGAAAGGGAAGAAAGGTTGCGTTAGGTGCATGGATAGAACTGGATATCTATACCTCACTTCATCCAGAAAGACGGTGTACATGAGACATCGACGGTTCTTGACAGATACACACAAGTATAGGAAGATGAAAGAACAATTTGATAACAAAATCGAAAAAGATACTGCACCGAAACCTTACAGTGGAAAACTTGTGTTTGAAATGGTCAAGAACATTCATATTGCTTTCGGTAAGGGAAAAAAGAGTAAAGGAATTAAGAGAAAGAAAAGTACATCTTCGGATGATACAACTGACATGGCTTTCAAGAAACAATCAATTTTTTTCAAGTATCTTCCGTATTGGAAGAATCTGGAATTTTGCCATAGTATTGATTTGATGCACGTTACAAAGAATGTATTTGACAGCATCATTGGGACCTTGCTGGACATGCCGAGGAAGACAAAGGATGGATTAAATTCACGTATGGACCTAGTAAATCTTGATTTGAGACCAGAGCTTCATCCAGTAGAAAAGGCAAACGGGAAGCATTACCTTCCCCCAGCCAGCTACAACTTGACGCTAGAAGAGAAAAAAGCAATTTGCGAATGCTTGCGTGGGATCAAAGTGCCCACAAGTTTCTCATCCAATATCCGCAAACTAGTCTCGATGAAAGACTTGTCTTTATTCGGTTATAATTCTCACGACTGTCACATGATGATGACAGTTTTCCTTGCCATTGCAATAAGAGTAATCAAACCTGAGCATATAAAAGTTGTCATCACACGTTTGTGTTACTTCTTCAATGCAGTATCGCAAGAGGTGATAGCACGTGAAGATTTAGACTATCTGAAAACATACATCGTCGAGACAATGTGCAAGCTTGAGATGTGTTTCCCACCATCCTTTTTTGATATGCAAGTACACCTAATCATACATCTTGTTGATCAGATAAAAGCATTGGGGCCACTATATTTACATCATATGTTTTCGTTGGAGAGATATTTAGGAGTATTAAAAGGTTATGTGCGGAACCGTGCTCACCCAGAGGGTTCAATTATGGAAGGATACACCACTGAAGAAGTGATTGAGGGATGCGCTGATTACATCAAAGATGGAAAATCGATAGGTGTGCCTATACCGGTACATGAGGGTAGACTACGTGGGAGAGGCAAAGTGGGTAAGAAAACTTTTATTGTTCAAGATTACAAGAATGTACACCGTGCACATTTTGGTGTACTACAACAGCTCGCAATAGCTGAGCCGTACATCGAGGAACACCAAATTGAGCTTCGTGATAAAAACCAAGACCGCAAAGAGGACTGGATCATGAAAGAGCACAGAAGATGTTTCACTGAATGGTTAATGGACAAAAATATATCATACGGAAACACTATAGAAGAGGCAACAATGAAAAAGTTAGCTTGTGGCCCATCTGCTTTGGTAACATCATGGCAAGCATATGACATCAATGGTTACACATTTTACACTAAAGAAAAAGACGGTAAGAGTGTTGCACAAAATAGTGGTGTTCGTATTGAGGCTTATGATTCACAAGGGCAGAAGACCACATACTTCGGGTTCATAGAGGAAATATGGGAACTCGATTATGGCGAAAGAATGGTAATGCCCGTATTTAAGTGCCAATGGGTCAAACATCCTGATGGTTTGAAAGTGGACAATTACGGACTGACACTGGTAGACTTGAATAAAGTGGGTTACAAAGATGACCTGTGGGTTCTCGCCGATAATGTTGCACAAGTTTTTTATGTTCAAGATCCAGAAACTGAGAAGTTGCACGTAGTTGTTTCTGGAAAGCAAAATATTGTTGGGGTTGACAATGTGGGAGATAATGAAGAGGAATAAAATCAGTATGAAGAGATGTACCTTTTCACCGAACCAGAAAACATCAAGCGCGTAGAGAGAAGCATTAAAAAGAATTTGAAACCCTATATGCGAGAAGATGTCAATGCTGGAAAAAATGTATATAGCAATGCGAGATGATATATATTGTATATATTTGTATCTTCTGAAATCAACTTAGAACAATGTTGGTATATGGATTGTGTCCTTTTGCATTTGTGTACATATGCGTTTGGACTCAATGATTTGGAAGTTTGGAAGTTTGGTCTTTCTTCAGATAATGATGTCTCGGGCGTGTAGCCGATTGAAGGAGGAGCGCTTGGCGTGGCGCAAGAACCATCCCCATGTATGTACATATGGCACACCGGTCACATGGTTGTATATACATATGTATCTGTAATGGACTGATGAACTTAACTGTAGTTTGTTTTTTCGTGTTGTTTGTTTTTGGTATTTTCAATTTCTCCGCGTTGGGTTTCTCTGCGAAGCCTGAATCGGGAGATTTATTGAAGTGGCAGTGCATCGTCCCCGGTAAAGAAGGGGTAAGTCATGAAGAACAAGCACAATATGAGTTTAACTATCGTCCTCCTATTAATAAATTTCTTTTGCAGACTGAATGGGAAGATGGTTACTACCCCCTGACAATCTCTTTCTCTGAGGACTATCCCTTGGTGCCTCCAAGATGCTCCTTTCCAATTGGGTTCTTCCACCCAAATGTCCATCGTTCGGGAGCACTCTGCATCGGGATTCTTGATCAAGAGACTGTAAGATAGACCTATTTTGTTCATGTAATTATTACTTATAATTTTTGTCGAACTTATTTGAACTGGTTTCTTATATTGCTTAAATTATATTTCGTAGGGGTGGTGCAGTGCTTTTACAATCAAAACTATACTACTTGAAGTTCAGCGTTTGCTGCATCAGCCAAATGTGCCTGATGTTGAAAATGATTGCTATAATCTACTTATCAAGGTTAGATGACACTTTGACTTAGTGACCAATGTAGGTTATTCATTCCTCCTTCGACATTTGTTAATTTAAATAATGTCAATATTTTCAGGATCCAGCGGAATATAAGAGACGTGTTCGGGAGCAAGCAGGACGGTACAATTTAGATTGATCGATGGGAGCTTCATCGTCGATCTACAATGAATGTAGCATGATTTTTGTTCAGTGTGTAAAGAAATTATCTTTGAACAATTGTAAAACCTCTAATGGTGTATTATCACAATTAAGCCAGCCTCACTGGTGATCGAGCATTTCCTATAATGCATTACTGTACTAGTATCCTCTAGCTCATCTGTGTTTTTTTCCTGATACAATTTTGCCTGCACAACTACATGCGGCTGTGATATATAATTGCAACTACATCCCTGTAATTTCAATGAAAACCGCTTATGATAATTAAACAATGACCGCCACTGAAAATACATGATCTTCTTAGGCCGTTGTTAATCAAGAACCGGCTATGAAGTTCATTGCATTACAGACGGTTATTAATTAAGAACCGCCAACGAAGATCATGTATTTACTCAGACGGTTGTTCCTTAAAATCCATCTGTGAAGTTCATTGCATTACAGACGGTTATTAATCAAGAACCGCCAACGAAGATCATGTATTTACCCAGACGGTTGTTTCTTAAAATCTGTCTGTGAAGTTCATGGCATTGCAGGCGGTTAATAATTAATAACCGTCTGTGAAGATCATGTATTTACCCAGACGGTTGTTTCTTAAAATCCGTCTGTGAAGTTCGTTGCATTACAGGCGGTTCTTAATTAAGAACCGATTCTGAAGATCATGTATTTACCCAGACGGTTGTTCTTTAAAATCCGCCTGTGTTGTTCTTTCATCACAGACGGTTATTATATCATTCGTCATCACAGTCGCATATTTTTAAGGACCGCCTGTGTTTGAAAAATTGAGGCGCCTGTAAAAATGCTTTTTGTAGTAGTGAGAGTGAGAGAATGAGAGAAAGAGATGGTGAGGAATAGAAAAAGTGTGACAAAAATAGAGGGAGAGAAAGTGAGGGAGAGGAAGAGAGGGAGAGAATGACAGAAAGAGAGAGAGAGAGAGGGAGAGGAAGAGTGTGTGAGAGAAAGTGATAAAGACAGAGAGAGAGGGAGAGAGGGAGAGGAAGAGAGTGAGAGAAAGAGAGAGGGGTAGGAAGAGACTGACAACTCTATTGTTCTTTTGTAGGGTTCAGCAACACGACAATGCAAACTCCTTCGACACATCTACCGGCACTCGGAGGGAAGCGCAAAGATGAGATTTTTGGCTCCGGAGGTAGTCGAGGGGTAGTGTGTAGCCCTTTCAGTATTTCTGATGTGGTTGATGTGTTTGATATATATTTATGACTATTTATTGCTGTTGTGACTATACATATGTTGTGTATATTTGTTCTGTGAGCTCGCCATCGTGCGAGGTAAGCAGTTTTTATCTTTTTAAAAATATTAAAAACATAACTTATAACGGCTATGGCAAGGCCGATATAAGTTTATGCGGGTTAACTTACGTCAGCTCGACCATTCCGACGTAAGTTATCCCATGGTACTTACGTCAGTCTCGCCATAGCCAATGTAAGTTAGCCCATGCAATTTACGTCGGCTATCGACGATCGACATAAGTTACCTGGCCCAGCCCGCAGCCTGGCCAAACACCGATGTAAGTTAGCTTAAAAAAGGAAAGTGGTAAATAAACCTTGAAAAAATGCAAGTTTGGCTGCTCAAAGACTGGACCTGGGTCCATTACTCCATTGGTGCTAACGTAAGCATGAAGAATGTCAGTTGGGTCCCCTTGGATCAACAACACGGTTGATGGGCTCCATATATAGGTCTTGCTACCGATTGGGTAAGTCTAAGTACTTACCTAATAAGGGTAGTCGGGAACCCAGGCTACAACATCAAATTATTTTGCGCTTTGCTAGCGGGATTTGATGTGAGTTTCAGTTTTGTAAACGGGTGTAGCTGGTAGTGCAGAAGTAAGATCCGGCTTATCTTATTCTAGTGGAGCCCCTATGTGTATTATATAGGGAGAGGTAACTTGTTTTAGTGAGGAATGGTAACTAGATTCCATGATATTGGGTTTCTATAGGGGGTGACGTACATCCATGTGTATTTTGAGATTAAATTTTGATAGAAAAAAGTATTGTCACACTGCATGATTATTTATTTCTTGTTGAGGGTAGATACAATTCACAGGTCTTGTAATATTAATGAACAATCTTACAATATTTGTACTCCAGGAATAATTAAATGCTTCACTTTAACATAGTTCCCTATCTATGTTGTTTGACATAAACTATGCTGGACTTTGACAGCCCATAAATCTTAATATATTTAACAAATGTAGGTGTATTGTACATCGTTGGAAAGATATGGCAGTCTCATAAATTTTTTCTGGAAATAGTTTTTGTTCTTTTCAGCATTTCGACCATAATTCTCCATAGAAAAAAATACTAATGGACATATGATACATTTTTGGAAACCCATGTGAGATATGTTACAACTTATTAATTCATGATTTGTTCAAATTTTGACTATAATTTTCTGGAATTGTGGGTTCAAATCAGCCGCTATCAAAGGTGTGTTATTGCAATTTTCCAAAAAATATGTCAAATTTTCAAATACATATCTCTTAAGCCAGCTATGATCTGGGTGCAAATAAATACTTTATAAAAAAGGTATCAAACACTACAGGAAAATTGGAACATTATGTAGGCCAACGTAACTTATGTCGGCCGCGACAGTCCGACCTAAGTCAACTAACTTACGTCGGTTCAGGCCCAGGCGAACGTAAATAACTGTGCCAGTGAAATTTACCTCACGACTTACGTCGGCTCATCCCTAGGCTGACGTAAGTCCTGCGCTGACATGGGTTAGGGACTTAACCCTACCCCGTGCGGGCTTCACTGGCCCATTCCACGCATGTGTCAGCACTTAGCCACTCATTTCGCAGCCGCGGCCACCTCGCGGAGCTGCCATCGCCGCCGCACCCGTGCGCCGCCTCTCCACCTCGGCTCGTGCCAGTGTGTCGCCTCCACCCCGAGCGTCGCCACCTCCCCGAGCTTCCTGGGAGGCCGCCTCTCTGAGCTTGCGTTGTCGCCGCCTCCCCGAGCTCCACGGGCTGCCGCCTCTCTGAGCAACCGCGGGCCACTCGTCCTCCTCCCCGATGCCACACCTCCTCCACAAGCGCAGCCACCCCCGAGCCCGAGCCCGATCGGCTGCCTCCACCGAGGTGAGCACGCCCTTTTTTCCAATTTTTTGGCAATTATTTGTCAATTGCTAGGTACCACACCTAGGGTTAAATTAGAATTAAGTCTGCTTGCTTGCTAAATTGTGCACCGAGTTCAGATAGGGTTAAATTGGAATAAGTCTGTTTGCTTGCTAAATTGAATAGAATTAGCAAATAGAATAAGTGGTTGCGTTCAAAGGGGGCCCAACCCAAAATCTGACCACGTGGTTAGTAAATCAGTTCGACGATGTTGTTGCTTTTGCGATGTCTTTTGAGATGATTTTGTGCCTGGTTCGGGGAGCCATGTGGAGAGCTGCACCATCTCTGCCTTGTCCTCAACATCAGCTTGGTAGGTAGCACTTGGTAGGAAGCAACCTAGTTATTGGTCGTGGTCCCATTTCTGCGCCCAGCGAGGTCCGACAATGCTCCCCCAACTTGGTGGTTCCATTGACCTCTGGAGAATACGTGGTCTATGACAGCTTGTGCGACCATCACTCGATTTTGCAAGGTGCATTATAAAGAGATGGCAAGGACACCTTTAACTCTATTTCCGATCATCGGTTTGGCTCCCCTCACATGGCAGCAACGAATGGTCAAATTCTATCAACCATTTATCGATACGACTACTTATACTCTTGGCTCGTATGCCTCTTCATCTCACATGGTGATTGATGTGCACGGCGGCATACGGCAGGGCAGTACACTCGGCAATATAATATTGTAAGATTACCACATGTGGAATTCTTGTACAACTGGGTAGTTCAGTTAGGAACAAAATTTTGTACATTCGTGATAGTTTAGGTTTTCAAATCCAGCTGTGCTCCCATCGATCTTCTGCCTTCCCTTTGCAGGAATGTGAGAAATTTGATGCAAGTAAGCATGCTGAATTTGACTATAAACTTCATATTTATGTGTAGACAAACATAGAGAAAAATCACAAAGATCTACGAGAGGTGTGCTGACATGGGTCGCAAGAAAGTAGAATTAATTTGAGAGAATGGACTTGGTTTGGGTGCATTTACACAAGGAACAATTTCTCGAGCAAGACAAGTACAAATTGCCATCATTAGCTGATGGACCTTTCAAAGTACATCAAAAGATCAATGATAATGCAGGGACAGATCTTCCAATTTTGTAGTTATTGATTAATCTCTCGTAACTATAGAGTGCACCTCTTGCCTTGGTGAAACGGGAGATAGTTATTACATGTAAAAGAAGTACAAACGGTTCACCTCCTCTCCTTCTCTCCCTCATAAATAGCAAACTTTCACTACAGGAATCCCGATCAATTACATTGTCCACGGCCGACGTAATTAAAGCCTATACCAACGTAAGTTACTTACTTACTTCGATTATTCCTTAATTACGTCGGTTACTGGCCAACGAAGCAGTTTGGACGTAATTAAGGTAACTTAGATCGGTATCATGTAACCAACGTAAATAAGTTACCGGGATGGGCCACGGGCTGGGCCAGAGCACTTATGTCGGCAGCAGCTGGGCCAACGAAAGTTACTTGCCTAACTTACATTGGTAACGCCGGACCGACGTAAGTTAACCTCATATAACTTACGTCGGCTATGACCATACTGACAAAAGTTGAACGTTAAATTACGCTGGCCTAGCAACACCGACGAAAGTTAACCTGGGCTAACTTTCATCGGTTGGGCTATAGCCGACGTAAGTTAAGTTTTTGATTTTCTTTAAAAAAAACAGAAACTGACTACCTCGCACGATGGCGAGAACACAAAACAAATAAAGAAACAGATTCATTATACAAATACACAGACACAGCAAAACAGTTTCAAAACATTATCCAAAACATCGACAGTAACACAAATTAAGATCCACCGGGCTACACGTTAGCCCTCCGCTACCTCCGGAGCCGAGAAGTTCTTCTCAGCGCGTCCCTCCGTGTGCTGCCATTTCCGAACCATTCAAAAAGAACATTAGAGTTAAATTGTTTACTAAAGAGGTGATATATAGAAGATTCGTGATACATGTTTCTATTTTAAGGTTGTTAAAATATAAAATTCTGGAAACTATATTAGCAACTTAAAATTCTGGAAACTTAAAATTCTATTTTAACATTATATATATATATATGTATATATATATTTATAGCCTAGGATTAGTAGTTCTTGCATAGAAAGAAAAACTGGATTAAAAGTGGGTCTAGCAATTCCCTTCCATATATGAAACAGGAATCAAATGTAGCATCAGAGTTAATGAGTAGCCCAAAAAATGATCAGACACCATAGTACTGCATAGAAATAAAGTCAACCAGAATTAGCTAATGTGTCCAGTTGTTAAACTGTATTAAACAATAAATAAATTGTTTACTAAAGAGGTGAAGTTTGGCTGGGAGTTGTTGGGCATAATCAACTTGCCTATATATGTGTGTTCAGCTAGACGCAAATCAGTTAAGAGCTATGTTTAGTTAAGGCAGTCATTTCCATAGTTCGAGTGCTTTAAAGACTTAAATACTCTAATATGTACAGTATCACCAATTATGTTGTGAATTAGTCTGCAGGACTGCATCAAAACGGCTGCTACTTTCTCAATTCAGAATCACATGCACGCTGGTACAACTTTAATATATCGGCCACTGAAAGCTTCAACCACAATTCTATTTAAAAGGTTGATCTGTTTAAAGAAGAAAGCAGTTGCGTGGCACCAGAGGTGTGGATATCATTTAAAAATTTTGTGGGTCCAGCAAAGCAAGAATGCAAACACACTGGTCCAGCCGTCACAAACCATGTAGAATACTGAAATGGATACGACAATATTAAAGAAAGAGTTTATCACCTACTCTGGGGTCCCTTGCGGCGGAAGCGTAGGAATCTCGGTATCGTGACCGCTATTTCAAGCAAGAGTCCGCCATTGCAAAATATTAGAAGATATATTTTATTGAAATGCTATAAAATTTAGCTACGGTACTTTAAATTACTTACTGCCACCGCTGCTTGCATCTGGGCCATCATTAATGCCGTCCTCAGCTACTCCTCCCTTGCCTCCACCCTCGACCTATCCAGCTCTGCTTGGGTCTGCGCCAGCATCTCCTTCAAGGCGAGGAGCTCCAACTGGGTCTGTGAGAGACGACCACTTGAGGACCCAATGGACGAAGCCAGCGTCGATGAAGCGCCTCTCAAAGGTCGCGCCGACCTCGAGTCGACAACTTCATCAAGAATGGCAAACCTGCAAAAGAATGAAAACACTAAGTAGAAGAAGATAAATTGAAAAATAAATGAAACAAATGACCAACTCACCGTCCATGGGCCTTCCCGCCTCCGCTCGCGTACGCGGCTTGGTGGTCGGTCGACGCGTTTTCCCAATCGTAATCCGCACTGTGTATCTTCGTGACCTCCTGCGCGTACTTTGCTTACGAAACAAAGAAATCTTGTAAGCATGTTGATAATAGTATTAGTTATAATAACATTTATGAATTTCGAAAACTTACCAGTCGGTCGGCTGCGACCTGACTACACTGCCTTGGCTGAGAAGGGTCACTTCCCTTGTGACCTCTCTTCCGAGCCTGGGTCGGGATCGGATCCTGACCCATCCCTCGATCCTGTATAGCCGTGTTAGTGAGATAAATATATTAGGAAAACATAAATAAATTGAAAAAGTACTTACCATTCATTTAGCCAAACGCATGTAGCCATCGTCACCAAAGTTGTGCTTGCCCTCGGACCCCATGTGGCATTGTCTAGCCTTTGTGCACTTATCGATGAAAGCTTTGCTAGCCTAGTACCGACCGAAGGTAAGTACGCCTCGTTGTTACCTTATAACTAGGAAATACGTACTAACCTGCACATATTTCATTTTTCATCTATGATGTTAACATACATAGATATTGTAAAAAATTTACAATATTAAAAACATACCTCCGCGTACTGCTCCTCTGTCAAGTACGCATTGTAGTCCTTCCTAAATGGACCCCTTTGCTGCTCCTACTCCTGCTCCCGGAGGTGCCGCTTGTAGTACGCGTTGACGGCCTGAATCCGGTCGTTCGACAACACCACCGTCGTGAGCTTCTGAGCGTTGTAATGGAACATGCATATCGCATGGTCCTCCAGTCCCGGTTCCTCTACTTGGCACCTCAGCTTTAATAAAACAAACATTTAAGTGACATGCATTAACAATTCAAACGAGTTGAAAAAATGAAACAGTTAAACTTACCATAAAATCATGTTACACGGCTCCCTGAACCGTGCCGTGGATCGGGTGAGAGACACGAGCGCAGTCATCCCACCACAGGGTAGGGAAACTGTTAATGACATCGGGGTACTGCAACTTCACGATAGCACCAAGGACACTGTTAACCAGTCTGTGGTGTTTCTCGGCCCCCGTGAACGATAAGTCATACCAACATCTCCAAAATATATTAAATCATTAGGTATTGGAAAACAACATCTAATATTTAATATACTATATATAGTTTTTTACCTATCTCTGACAGGATGGATCGTGATCTGCTGAGAAGTAGCCGGAGGAGGAGCCACAAAGTGGGTCCTCCTCGTCTGTCGCTTCTGCTGCGATGCCACCATGTCCTGTGACCCTGAAGGCTTTGCGGAACCACCGGAGTCCAAAGGAAGGCTAGCACCGGCTGCAGAGGGAGGCTAGCGCTAGCCGACTTCGAAGGGAGGCTAGTGCTAGTGGGCTCCTATAGCGGACTGAATGTAGGCCTAGAGGGGGGGGGGTGAATAGGCCTTCTTGAATTTTCTCGGTTCCTGTAGCACTTCAACAACAAGGTCAAAACCAGATTTACCGGACTAGTCCGGTAAAGTGCGGACTAGTCCGGATTTCACGGACTAGGTTGATCAAGTTATGTCAATTTGATTGTTTCGTTGACGTTTGCAGCGGAAATATAAACTTCAATAATAGTTCAATGATTGTATGTCAAGTTCTATTGCAAGTATGATTCTTGTTCAACTATTTAACTTAAATTCAACAAGATGAATCAAACCCTAGATAATGTTGATCAACTAGAATGATGAACACAAACGAACAAGACACAAGATACATCCCGTGGTTCGGTTACCACGAAGGCAACCTACGTCCACGTTGAGGAGCCCACAAAAGGACCGGGTCTTCACCAACCCTTCCCTCGTCGGATCGCCACGAAGGCCAATCCTCTTCCACTAAACACACAGGGGTAAATCACCAAGTTGAAGGGGCGATCTCACAAGTTGAGAGCTCCCTTGATTACAAGTTTCAAGACCACCAATAACACACTTCGAAATATACAAATTGAGATGCAAGAGTGTGTTAGAGATTCAAACCAAGAGCTCAATCGTGTGCCAAGTGCCTCTCCAATGATCTACAAGTGATCTTCAATGGATTGATTGATTTTGCACTTAATTTCGTGGAGAGAGATGGTTTTTGAGTCTCTTGGGAGGAGTGACGGCGCTAGGGTTCGAGAGGTTGTGAAAGTGGGCCGTGCACCTCTATTTATATGGGGTTTCTAGAAGTTACCGTTAGGGTTCAGAAAGATCTGACTAGTCCGTGGTGGTGACCGGACTAGTCCGGTGTGCTGTGTGAAGCAAACCCTAAGTGTCCAGGAATCTCGGACTAGTCCGGTTCAAAACGGACTTGTCCGATTTAGCTACTAGAAAGCTTCGGACTAGTCCGATTGTCATCGGACTTGTCCGGACACATGAAACCCTAAGTGTTTAGGATGACAAGTCTGCACTTGGAGGACTTGTCCGATTTAGATCAGGGTGTATATCGGACTAGTCCGTGTAAACACCGGACTTGTCCGAAGTGGATCAGAAAGTATATCGGACTAGTCCGGGTCACAACGGACTTGTCCGATTTTGTGAGACTTGTGCATTGTTTTGAGGACTAGTCCACACTGGGGAGGACTAGTCCGAAGTGGAACAGAAAGATATCGGACTAGTCCGGTGACGATCGGACTTGTCCGATCTGGTGCAGAATGGTATATCGGACTAGTCCGGCTGATATCGGACTAGTCCGGTGCTGTATAGCTTTGTGCATTGTGTGTGTGTGATTAAATGAGATTGAGCTCTTGGGTGTGTTTCCTTAACACACTCCATGCATACTAAACTACTAATTTCTTCTCCTTGAGCTCAAATTCATTTTCCTTCTCAATTTCCCTCTTTTTGGTACTTTGCTCATTTTTAATCATTTTCCTGCATTCATCTCAACAAAAGGATTAGGATCCCAATTGCTTGTCATAAATCATCCAAAACCCACAAGGGAGTCCTAGATGCACTTTCAATCTCCCCCTTTTTGGTGATTGATGACAACCAATTGAGATTTCACAAAATGAGGTATAAAATGAGATTCTCATAAAGTATGCACATATGACTCAAAAATTTATCAAGCAACAAGATAATTATTCATATGTGCATTCTTTATGGTGGGATGCATACTAACAGCATGAATGCATTAAGAATGACAGAATTTGCATTGATCAACTAATATCAAGTGAATATGGCATTTCAGGGACAAAAATTCAGATTTCATCACACACTTGCAAATTATTTGAGCAATTCATAACAGGACCACACATGATATGAAAATAGAGTTAAGCAAATGCAATTACAATTAAAAAAAAGAGAGCTCTCTCCTCGCATCCTATGCAGCTAAAGCTAAGACTAGAGACTCCCCCTCAATCTCTCCCCCTTTGGCATCAAGTCACCAAAAAGAGAGAGAGGAAGGTCCTAGGGCTTCACTCTTCGCTGTCAGTCCTCTCGTCGTCTTCATCGTCTTCTTCGCTTTCCGCTTGACGAGGTTGAGAGGTAGGAGGAGGAGCGGAGCTGCTCGAGCCCCCAATGCCAAAATAGGCAAGCTCGGAGGGAGTCAAGGGGCTGAGCTCGGTGATGTCCGGATTAGAATCTTCAGAGAGTACTGGAGATCCAATTGGGTTGATCTCCAGCTTCTCACTCAGCTGCTTCACATTGGCTTTTATGTATCTCATGTTCTCCTTCCTCTTCTGATTTAGCTTGTGAAGCTTCACTTCAGTTTTCTTGCATGAGGAGAAAATTGCAGCCAAGTACTTGAGGATCCCACTGGCGGATCCTTTCTTAGGGGCTTCCCTGGAGGGGGGAGTAGCCCTAGCAGCTTCTTCTTGCCTTGCCGGTGCCTCGGGGCTTGAGGCCGGCGATGGAGCAGCCTGGACACTCACTGACTGAGGCTTCTGAGGCCTCAGTGGAGTGTGCTCCACATCCTTCACAAACTCGATTCCTGTGACTTTCTCAATCATGAACATCAAGTAAGGGGCATAGCCACAGGATCGGTTGGGGGTACTTGAGATATTGACCATATCATTCCAAATATAGTCTGCAACATCGAATTGCCTTTTCTTGCTAATGACCCTCATCAGGGTCCGGAGGTAGCCTTGCACACTACCTGCATCCCCATCCTTGGGGGCAATCGTCTTCCTGAGGACTCTGTTGAGGACCACAAAGAAAGACTTCATATTCTTCGTGGAGGGAGGGACATACTTGGAGGTGGGCTCATACATGAACTTCATTCCATCCCTCTCAATGACCCCAATGTTGTGGATAATGAGTTGGTCATGTCCTTCAGAGTCAAGGTGCAGCAGGCGGGCAAACTCTTCCTGAGTAATAGAATACTTGGATCCATGAGTCATCCAAGTCACACTTTCTTCGTCTTCACTTGAGAAGTGGCACGTTGCATAGAATTGTGCAATCACTTCATCATTCCAATTATATCTGAAGGCAAACAGATCCTTCAGCCCATGTCTCTCTGCAGCTGCTATCACTTCATCAAAAGCTGCACATTTCCTCTTCTCAAGGTGGGCCCAGTCAATCCATTGACTGCGTACCACCCGGGTCTTCATTGGCAAATAGACCAGCTTGTAGAAATCAGCATGGAAATTTGACCAAAACCTGCCATCAGCTGCTTGCTTGGGCCTTGCATAGCAATCAACACTTCTCAACTTCATAGCCACATCGCTGCCCTTGCCATTGAATCTTTCCTCATTGGGGTCCCGGACCCCTTCTCTGGGAGTATGCAGCTTTAGGGGCCCAACAGGCCCTGTGGCAACCCCCTTGCCCTTCCCTTTAGCTTGGCGAAGGCCACTTGAAGGAGTAGCAGTCTTCGAGGCGGGTTTCTTGACACACACCTTCCTCCGAACCTGGGGAGGTGAGGGAGCAGGCTCGGAGGGTCTCTCTTGGCGTTTCTTGCCAAGAACGGCGAGGTCCGAGGTGCCACCTCGTGGTCCAACTCGGCCTCGAAATCGGAGATTTCGTTGTCGGAGCTCGACATGATCTGAGAATGAGTGATTAAGAGAAAGGACAAGTTATACAAGGTATTGGTGAGGTAAGATGGCAATGGAATGCATTAGGGAATTAAAGAATTAGGTTTTGGTTCAGAAACAACGGACTTGTTCGGTGCACCGGCTCGGACTAGTCCGGGGGACCGGACTTGTCCGTACATGGACCAGACTAGTCCGGTGTTCATCCGCAAAAACCTAACAGGCTGGACAAAAATTGATCTCTAAGGTAAAACTAGTCTAGCATACACATAGTACATCAACTAGACATGTAACTAGTGAAGAATGCTAGGCCAAACGATAAGCAATAGAGAAATTTGTGATTTCTTAGGGTTTTGAAGAGTATTTACCAAGAAATCAAAGGAAGTTTGAGATTTTGGGGGTTGGAGGCCGGACTTGTCCGCTAACTTCAATCCCCGAGTCTTCAAGCTTGATCTCCGCCCAAGATTGAGGCTTTTCGACGGAGGAATCAAGGATTCACCTTGGGAGCTCGAGCGCAAGAGAGAGAAAGCTTGGGGGCGAGTGTGGGGTGAAGGGATTAGGGTTTAGTGGCGGCTAGGGTTATGGACACGAAAAATCGGACAAGTCCGGACATGACCGGACTAGTCCGAAGTCCTCCAGAGACCTAAGTCGGACTAGTCCGTGGTGTGTCGGACTAGTCCGGCCTAACCGGCACACTACGGACTAGTCTGCAATGGCGGACTAGTCCGGGTAACCACGGACTTGTCCGTGGTCACCAGGAGAGAATTGCATAGCCCATTCATATATATTTGAAGGTCCAATAATTGAGAGTAGAGAGGCAAAACAATTCAAATAATCTTGATGAATTTGACCAGGAAGCAAACAACAATCATACTATGATCAAAAATTCATCAAGATCTAATAATTGACATAGTTTTTCGAGAGAAAAATGGGGAGGGTTAATTTTCACAATTCAATCAATATTTTGAAGCAATCATACAGGTATGCAACTTTTCAAGCCACACTCCGAGAATCAAGAATGTTTAGCTCATTTCGGAGTTCGCAAAAACGTTTTTCATCAAGTGGCTTGGTGAATATGTCGGCCAATTGTTTTTGGGTGTTGACATGAGAGATGGATATGTCTCCTTTCATGGAATGGTCTCTCAAGAAATGGTGTCTTATGTCAATGTGTTTAGTTCTAGAGTGCTCAACTGGATTGTGGGCTATTTTAATGGCACTCTCATTATCACAAAGAAGAGGAATACGGTTCATATTGTAACCGTAATCCCTTAGAGTTTGTCGCATCCAAAGGAGTTGTGCACAACAACTCCCGGCTGCAACATACTCCACTTCGGCTGTGGATAATGCAATGGAATTCTGTTTCTTGGATGACCAAGAAACTAAGGATCTTCCTAGGAATTGGCAAGTGCCGGAAGTGCTTTTTCTATCAACTTTGCACCCGGCATAATCTGCATCGGAATACCCAATGAGATTGAATTTTGAGCCTTTTGGGTACCAAAGACCAAGATTGGGTGTATGAACTAAATATCTTAGGATTCTCTTTACGGCTGTCAAATGACATTCCTTAGGGTTGGCTTGAAATCTTGCACACAAACATACACTCAACATAATATCTGGCCTAGATGCACATAAGTAAAGTAAAGATCCAATCATGGAGCGATATACCTTTTGGTCGACGCTCGGTCCATCTTCATTGAGATCCAAGTGACCATTCGTTGCCATGGGAGTCTTTATGGGCTTTGCCTTGTCCATGCCAAACTTCTTGAGGATGTCCTGTGTGTACTTGGTTTGGCTTATGAATGTTCCTTCCCTTTGTTGCCGCACTTGGAATCCCAAGAAGTACTTCAATTCTCCCATCATTGACATTTCAAATCTGTCTGTCATAATTTTACTAAACTCTTCACAGAAAGATTGGTTAGTTGATCCAAAAATTATATCATAAACATAGATTTGGCAAATAAAAAGATCATTATCCAGATTTTTCGTGAATAGTGTATAATCTACTTTGCCAATTTGAAAGCCATTATCAATTAAAAAATCTCTAAGACACTCATACCAAGCTCTAGGAGCTTGTTTGAGGCCATAGAGAGCCTTACGCAGTTTATACACGTGGTCGGGGAACTCTTCGTCTTCAAATCCGGGTGGTTGCTCCACGTACACCTCTTCCTTGATCGGTCCGTTGAGGAAGGCGCTTTTCACGTCCATTTGATACAGCTTGAAATCATGGTGAGTAGCATATGCAAGTAATATTCTAATTGATTCAAGCCTAGCTACTGGAGCAAAGGTTTCATCGAAATCCAAACCTTCGACTTGTGAGTAACCTTTGGCCACAAGTCGTGCCTTGTTTCTTGTCACCACTCCGTGTTCGTCTTGCTTGTTGCGGAAGACCCACTTGGTGCCCACAATATTTGCATTGGGTCTTTCCACAAGTTCCCAAACCTCATTTCTCTTGAAATTGTTCAACTCTTCTTGCATTGCCACCACCCAGTCCGGATCCTTCAATGCATCCTCAGTCCTGCGGGGTTCCAAAAAGGAGACAAACGAGTAATGTTCACAAAAATTTGCTATACGAGATCTAGTGGTTACTCCCTTTTGGATGTCGCCGATGATGTTGTCGATTGGATGATCCCTTTGAATGCATTGGTGTACTCTTGGGTGTGGCACTTGGGGGGGTCGTATTTTGGTGATCATCTTCTTCTCCCCCTGAGTCGTTGTCCTCGTTGATTTGTTGATCATGTTCATATTCCTGTGATTTGTCTTGTATCGAGGCTCCCCCTGAATTGTTGATCTCCTCTTGTGGTTCACTTTCATCTTGTATTTGTGACGATGACTCTTGTGGTCGTACTTCGCCTAGAGCCATCCTCTTCAATGCTTGATAGGGAGCTTCCTCTTTTCCTAATTCACATTGATCAACTTGCTCCTTTTGGGAGCCATTAGTTTCATCAAACACTACGTCACGTGCCACTTCAACAAGTCCAGAGGTCTTGTTGAAAACACGATAGGCGTAAGTGTTCGAATCATAACCAAGCAAGAAACCTTCATCGGACTTCGAAGCGAACTTTGAAGTCCTGGGCTTCTTGTTCAAAATATAGCAAGGAGAACCGAAAACTCGAAAATATGAAATGTTCGGTTTGTTACCGGTGAGTGGCTCATAGGGAGTCTTCTTTAGTAGTCGATGAAGGTAGAGTCGATTTCTGGCATGGCAAGCGGTTTTGATTGCTTCTTCCCAAAATCGATCCGAAGTCTTGTATTCATCGAGCATTGTTCTTGCCATCTCTATGAGCGTTCGATTCTTCCTTTCGGCAACTCCGTTTTGTTGTGGAGAGTATGGTGCTGAGAATTCATGCTTGATTCCTTCCTCATCAAGGTATTCCTCCACTTGTATGTTCTTGAACTTCGTGCCGTTGTCGCTCCGAATACTCTTGATTGATAGTGAGAACTCGTTTTGCGCTCGCTTGAAGAATTTCTTGAGTGTTCCTTGTGTTTCTGACTTGTCATGCAAAAAGAACACCCATGTGAACCGGGAAAAATCATCAATAATAACTAAACCGTATTTGTTACCGCCGATTCTTATGTAAGCAATTGGACCAAACAAGTCCATATGAAGTAGTTCGAGCGGTCTTGTCGTGGTCATGATGTTCTTCGCAGGATGTTGTGCTCCAACTTGCTTTCCTGCTTGGCACGCGCTACAAGGCCTGTCTTTCTCAAACACAACATCTTTCAAACCTCGGATGTGATCGCCCTTGAGGAGTTTTTGAAGGTTCCTCATACCAACATGTGCTATCCGTCTATGCCACAGCCAACCCATGTTGGTTTTTGCAATCAAGCATGTGTCGAGTTCGGCTTTATCCTTGTTGAAGTCAACAAGGTAAAGCTTTCCCTTTAACATACCCTTGAATGCAACGGAACCATCACTTCTCCTTGAGACGGTGACACCCTCGTTAGTAAACAGGCAATTATAACCTTTGTCACATAACTGAGATATGGACAGCAAGTTATAATCTAAAGATTCAACGTGTAAAACATGCGAAAGAGTATGTTCAGAGGATATTGCTATTTTACCGGTACCGAGGACCCTTCCTTGACTGTTATCCCCAAAGTAGATGCCTTCGTTTGGGTCCTGGTTCACTTCATACTCCACAAACATCCTCCTTTCTCCGGTCATGTGGTTGGTGCATCCACTGTCTAGCACCCATTTGGATCCACCGGAGGAGTAGGCCTGCAAAAACAAATTACGCCTTGGTTTTAGGTACCCAAGCTTGCTTGGGTCCTTGGAGGTTAGTAACAATACATTTGGGCACCCACACATGGGATTTTGTGTTCCCATGGCGTGGCCCAGCATAATAAGAATACACTTTACCAACATTATTTTCCATTAATACATAAGAAGCATCGATGGTTTTAAACAAGAGTTGCTGTTGATTATGGGTCGGACTAGTCTGTGTGACCGGACTTGTCCGGATGACCTGACTTGTCCGGACCACAACCGGACTAGTCCGGTTTTCATGGGAGTTCAGATTTTTAGTTTTCGAGTTACCAGGTTGTGAGGGTCCTCCCTTCACAAAGGTAATCCTTCCCTTGTTATTTTTATGATTTCCAGCTCTTTTCTTTCCATCATGAGAGTAACCAATGCCGTACTTGACATTTGGAGGTCTTTGGACCAAATATGCACTACGTGCATAGTTGATCCTCTCCTTGTCAAATATTACACATTGGGTAGGATTTTTGTCCTTTGTGGAGGTAGGATTTTCCTTCAACCTGGTGTTAATTTTATCACATTTGCAAATATGAGCGATATTAGTTGAAGTGGGTTGAGAAGGTAGGGTTGAAGAGGAGGAAGGTTCACTAAGCTTGAGTGACTCAACCTGCACTTCAAGGATCTTGTTGACCTTGATTAAGTCATCAAGTTGATCCTTGATTGCAACGTTTGTGTTGGTTAACTCCAAGCAAGTTTTCTTGCTTGAAGCTAGCTTAAGCTCTAGTGAGTGGTTTCTCTCCTTTTCAAGAGCTAGTAGATTGTCAAGTTCGACATGCTTCTCCTTTTGGGAGATAATCATGTCTTCTTGACGATCAATTAGCTCTTCCTTCTCAACAAGTTGGTTAAGTAAGAATTTCATTTTAGCAGCAGTTTTTCTGTCTAAACCAATTAGCATATCTTCATTATCACTATCTAGATCATCATCACTCGAGTAAGAATGCAAGGAAGGAGTTTTGATGTTTACCTTGCGTTTACCTTCCTTAGCCATGGGGCAAGTTCCACTTGCTTTCTTTGCAACGAGCGTGGGGAAGAGTGTGGGTTTCTTGGACATGCTTTCAATGGCTATGCTAGCCATTTCTTCTTCATCGGACGATGAGGCCTCATCGTTTGAGTCCCACTCCTTTCCGATGTGTGCTTGTTCAGCTTGTTTCTTCTTCTTGAAGAATTTCTTCGGTTGAGGCTTGGACTCTTTACTCTTCTTCTTGTTGTCCTCATATGGGCAATCAACTATAAAGTGATTGTACTCACCACAATTATAGCATGCCCGCCTCATCTTCGGCTTTGTCTTCTCCTTGTATTTTCCTTCACTCGATTTTGTTCCTTGTCTTTTCTTCATAATTCTTTTGAACTTTTTCATGAACAAAATCATATCTTCTTCGTCCAGCTCGCTGCTTTCATCATCGCTGTCCTCCTCAAGCTATGCTTCTTTTGCTTCTTTGGATAGAGGCTTGAGTGAGGACTTTAAGGCAACTCCCTTCTTCTTGGCCGATGTGAGGTCGGCTATTTCTTTGACGTGCTTGGCTTGCTTCTCCATCATCTCAAAGTTGATGATTTTGCCAAGCAGTTCATCCGGAGTCATTTTCTTGTACCCGGGACTTTCTCGGATCATAGAGCAAAGTGTGACGTTGCGAGGCATAAAGGCTCTAAGAATGAGCTTTACAACCTCGTGGTCATTCCACTTTTTGCTACCATATGATCGAACCTTGTTCACAAGAGTCTTCAGTCTGTTGTACATGTCCTGGGGAGACTCATCTTCCTCAATCGCAAACCTTCCCAGTTCGCCTTCAATCATCTCAATCTTTGCCTCCCGCACATGCATGTCACCTTCATGTGCTGTTTGTCGTGTGTCCCAGATTTCTTTGGCAATCTCCAATCCGTCCACCTTTGTGAATTCATCTCTACTTAGAGATGAGGTGATAACGGCTGCGGCTTGGGCATTCCTGTGGATGGCTTGCTCTTGACTTGGTGTGAGTTCTTCATCGTCATCAGGGATGTTTATTCCTGTGCACACAATATGCCATAAACTTGGGTTAAGGGAAATCAAGTGCATCTTCATATTTTTCCTCCACATGGAGTAATCACTCCCATCGAAGTGTGGGGCTTTTCCGAGAGGAATAGATAGATAATGACTGCTGTTAGAATTTAAACGGTCATAATTAAAAGGATATCGGGAGTAATCGGTGTGACTACTCCCCTTCTTCTTTTCTTCAACTTTAGCTTTCCCTTTGGAAAGTGCTTTCTTTCGGAGCAGTGCTTTCAGCTCCAATGTCTCCTCATCATCATCATCAAAGTCTTGAATGGCTTCGAGATACTTTTCAAGCTTTTGGTGCTTGTCATTGTTCATTTCTTCCTGGTTGTTGATTTTCTGGACTTCCTTCATGTCCGACATGATCTCTTCGAGTGGTTGCACTCTTTCCTGAAGAACCTGCTCTGATACCAATTGAATGTAGGCCTAGAGGGGGGGTGAATAGGCTTCTTGAATTTTCTCGGTTCCTGTAGCACTTCAACAACAAGGTCAAAACCAGATATATCGTACTAGTCCGGTAAAGTGCGGACTAGTCCGGATTTCACGGACTAGGTTGATCAAGTTATGTCAATTTGATTGTTTCGTTGACGTTTGCAGCGGAAATATAAACTTCAATAACAGTTCAATGATTGTATGTCAAGTTCTATTGCAAGTATGATTCTTGTTCAACTATTTAACTTAAATTCAACAAGATGAATCAAACCCTAGATAATGTTGATCAACTAGAATGATGAACACAAACGAACAAGACACAAGATTTATCCCGTGGTTCGGTTACCATGAAGGCAACCTACGTCCACGTTGAGGAGCCCACAAAAGGACCGGGTCTTCACCAACCCTTCCCTCGTCGGATCGCCACGAAGGCCAATCCTCTTCCACTAAACACACAGGGGTAAATCACCAAGTTGAAGGGGCGATCTCACAAGTTGAGAGCTCCCTTGATTACAAGTTTCAAGACCACCAATAACACAATTCGAAATATACAAATTGAGATGCAAGAGTGTGTTAGAGATTCAAACCAAGAGCTCAATCGTGTGCCAAGTGCCTCTCCAATGATCTACAAGTGATCTTCAATGGATTGATTGATTTTGCACTTAATTTCGTGGAGAGAGATGGTTTTTGAGTCTCTTGGGAGGAGTGACGGCGCTAGGGTTCGAGAGGTTGTGAAAGTGGGCCGTGCACCTCTATTTATATGGGGTTTCTAGAAGTTACCGTTAGGGTTCAGAAAGATCGGACTAGTCCGTGGTGGTGACCGGACTAGTCCGGTGTGCTGTGTGAAGCAAACCCTAAGTGTCCAGGAATCTCGGACTAGTCCGGTTCAAAATGGACTTGTCCGATTTAGCTACTGGAAAGCTTCGGACTAGTACGATTGTCATCGGACTTGTCCGGACACATGAAACCCTAAGTGTTTAGGATGACAAGTCCGCACTTGGAGGACTTTTCCGATTTAGATCAGGGTGTATATCGGACTAGTCCGTGTAAACACCGGACTTGTCCGAAGTGGATCAGAAAGTATATCGGACTAGTCCGGGTCACAACGGACTTGTCCGATTTTGTGAGACTTGTGCATTGTTTTGAGGACTAGTCCGCACTGGGGAGGACTAGTACGAAGTGGAACAGAAAGATATCGGACTAGTCCGGTGACGATCGGACTTGTCCGATCTGGTGCAGAATGGTATATCGGACTAGTCCGGCTGATATCGGACTAGTCCGGTCCTGTATAGCTTTGTGCATTGTGTGTGTGTGATTAAATGAGATTGATCTCTTGGGTGTGTTTCCTTAACACACTCCATGCATACTAAACTACTAATTTCTTCTCCTTGAGCTCAAATTCATTTTCCTTCTCAATTTCCCTCTTTTTGGTACTTTGCTCATTTTTCATCATTTTCCTGCATTCATCTCAACAAAAGGATTAGGATCCCAATTGCTTGTCATAAATCATCCAAAACCCACAAGGGAGTCCTAGATGCACTTTCACGGACCCCTAGTCTCTAACTCGAGCTCCTGTAGCGGCCCCCTAGCCTCTGATTCGGACTCAGAAGACTCTGAGTCAGACTGCACAAACGAAAAAGATTGACATTAAATAATTACTAACAAGTGCAATTTATAAAATAACTTTATTGTAAACTAAAATTTACCTCTGTTCCCTGAAAGCACACGTGCGCTGAAGGGGGAGCGTGCGCCAAAAAGAGGGAACGTCGGCTCGAAGGTAACGAGGTTCCTGAGCAAGGGTCTCGTGGCGGCTCAAACCCTCTAACTGGCTTCCCCTTCCCCTTCGACGACATCCTGTTGCAAGGAATAAATGATTATTATGCTAAGATAATAAACAAAATTAATGTTGAGTTAATGAATAAAATGTTACTTCATAAATTTCGGAACTCATCAACATAACGGTCATGCACCCTACTCTTTAAACCAGCCCATCGATCTTCTTCTTATGCATATCGTTTTCGTTTCCGCATGTCAGCAGATTCCGCCAATCGATTTCTTTAGTTTCCGATTATGATTCTGTTTCCCTTTTGTGCGAGTATCGATATCTTGAGCGTCTCCAACTAAGTCATCCAGTCCTACACCGGGCTCGACTGAGAAGGAGTGTGGCAACTTATCCTCTTGGTAGACCTCATCATCCTCAGCTTCCTCATGGTAATCATCATCTCTTGGATCGTATAACCGCTCACGAGGATTCACCTTATGTACCACCCACGAAGCTTTGAATTTATTGCATGGATAAGGTAGATAGTACACTTGCTCTATTTGGTGTGCAAGAACTAATGAATCGAATCCTTTCAATCGTTCCTTGTGTTTTATTTCGACCATGCCAAATTTGTTTACTCGAATTCCACGAGTGGAATCAAACCATTGGCAGTCAAAGAATACTGCTCGAATTGTCTTGTTTCTGACAAGAGTGAATTGAAGTATTTTTTTAGTAATACCGTAGTAATGAGTTTCACGTTCTTGCGAATCGACTGCCCTCATCACAACTCTGATATTACATGCTGCCGTGAGAGGACGAATAGATTCAAATTGTGTTGTACGGAATCAAAAGCCGTTGACGTCATATCGACCATAGCTTCTAACGTTAACAACTCCATAGGATAGTTCGTCACAAATCTTCATGGATGTTGGCATCTTTTTTGCACTGTCCAAGATATGAAGTTATTAGAAAACATAAGCATTCTTAAGTTATAAGAAAAAATTGTTAATACTGATAAGTTAACGAGAAAACGTTACATGATCTCGAAACCAAAAAAAATAGATCCCCCGTTTATTCCTTCCCGTCGAATCTGTTCTTTTTATTTGCTCGTGGGTTGATGTCTATGTCTCCAATTTTGCTTGTCAAACATACTGCACCAAAAAAGAACCTTTTAGAATAGATGTGTTGCAAAATATGTTGAAAAGCATATGTGTAGGAGAAACACTTACTTGAAATATTCATCCATTTCATACATATTAGCGTACATGTAGAAGAAAGCATGTGACACCCGGTTCCGAAAATGAACCAAGTGAAGGCATATGTGTGCCCAGGACGTTCCACACACATACACGAGTGCAATCACAAAAGGATATACAGAAAATTACCACAGAACAAGATTAATTAACCAAATTTTATTACACAATTCATAATATCCTCGAATACAAGCTCTAATGAAAATTAATTACAAGTTTCAACTAATGCTGTGGAAATAAATAATTAAGCAGCTAAACAATAGGGTATAGCACAGCTCCAATCAACACCACAGGCAAAGCTGACGGTAGACACGGTCTAGAACTCCTCATTATCATCATTAAACTCCCAATCCTGACCTGCAACTGTTGGGGGAAAATCGCAAGGGTGAGTACATGTCGTACTCAGCAAGTGTGGAAAGTATCACATGTAGCTGATTCAAATGATGAATATAATAATGGCTAAATGCTGAAAAGTACATTAAAACATTTGGAAAGCAATATATTATAAGTATGTGACCTAAACCCATCATAAACCATATAGTTATCATAATACCAGCCCATATTTAAAAATCCATCATCCATATACAAGATTTCACAATTACCATTAACCATAATCAATACCAGAATTTAATCCATATCTAGTCATAACCATTACGAAACCATAACCATACCATAAACCATAACCATTACCAAACCATCCCAATACCAAGTTCCCTTCTAATCATGTGAGGGTCCAGGTTCCTCATGATCGGGAGCACGGCTATCACGATAATTTTATTAGACTCTGCAGAGTTTGTACCACTTCACCCACGTGTTTGTGATTTCATCACCATTCGATGACAATAGAATCTCAATTATGTCGTCTCACACTTCTGTTGGTGTGTGGCCAAGAGATCACAAAATAGCCTTTACAAAAGGGATTATTATCCTATTTAGACCCCACCGAGGTTTCACCAGTGGCGATGCCTCCAACTGAGCACATCTTAAACCAAGGGCCCCCTCTTGAGCCATTCGGATCCCAGGGCACTCCCATCAATCAACAACAAACCCAATCCAACTACCCCTTCCCCGAGCATCCAAAATGGTCCAAATAGCACTAGCAAAGCCCTAATTAATCAGCTACATCGCACCCATACTTGGCCTCGTTGTGGCACTATACATCCTGGATGGCCGCTCCACGAACCGGTCCTTAGATCTAAAGCAAGTGGAACCACCATACATCCAACCCATCCACATACCATGCTTGCTTAGATCACTCATTATCATATCATATTAACTAGTTCAAGTTAATCATAATCTCATAAATGCATAATTAAGTTATGTGGTATAGTTGTTTTCCCATCCCAATGAAGCGAAGCAAAAAGGTAAAAAGCCCTTCTCGACTCTCTACCATGAATTCTAGGTGCCAAGGGTGGTCAACAAAACTAGTAAACTTCCAGTCATAGTGTTCCCATCAAATTGACCCAAGCATGCAATTTTGTAAACAAAACAATTACTTTAAAACTGGATCAATATTCTTCAAGGACACTTGCCTTGCTCTTGGGATTGGTTCGGGTCAAAGCCTTCAAAATCTTGGTGCTGGAGATCCTCCGCGACCCTCTCTAGCGCAAATCCGTCTAATCCGCGAAATATCATACAAGACAAGAAACACAATCAATGAGTGCACAAATATTACTCAATATGACATGATATGCAAGAATGATGCAAATGCAAGGTGGAAGTTGTTAATGAGTTGCTTTTAATGATCACTAACTAGTTCTAATAGATTTTAACAAGTTTATACAGGTTTGGATTGGATTTGATCTAATTTAGAATTAATTTAACAGAAATTAACCAGGAAAATCGGACTAGTCCGCTAGGGACCGGACAAGTCCGCACTGCGCAGGAACAACAAATTGGGGTTTTTAAGATCGATGTGAATTTGGAGAAACAGGGTTGAATTCTCATGTTCGACTTTAGTCAGAGGGCAAAACGGACATGTCCGCTGGAATACCGGACTAGTCCGAACAAATCCATGGACTTAGCAAAATTTTCAAAGAATTGGAACATCGGACTAGTCCGTACTGGACTGGACAAGTCCAAAAGTGTCCAGAGGGAAAAACAGACTAGTCCGCAGAAAAACGGACAAGTCTGTTTGAAGTCAGAGAGAAATCAGACTAGTCCGCACCAAGACCGGACTAGTTCGCACTTCCCGGAATTCTTACATGCGGTTTTGTTTCTAATTCATTTTAAACATGTTCATTTTTATGTGGATTAATGTTAAACATATTTAATGATGGATGCAGGGCATGATGCATGAAAATGAGGGTGTTACAAACCTACCCCCCTTAAAATGAATCTCGCACTTGAGATTCAACGCGGAAAAGAAGAGATAGGGAAATTCCTCCTTGAGATCATCTTCCAGCTCTCATGTTGCTTCCGCTTCTGTGTGATGCTTCCATTGAACTTTACACCATCTAATAACCTTATTTCTTGTGACTCTCTCCTTGGTTTCCAAGATTTTGACCGGTTGCTCGGCATAAGTCAAATTTGTCTCTAATTCCAATTCATCCATTGGCACTTGTTCTTCCGGTACCCTTAAACACTTCTTGAGCTGGGAAATATGAAACACATCTTGGACATTTGAAAGATGAGTTGGCATCTCCTACTTATATGTTACTTCTCCCCTTTTGTCCAAAATATTGAATGGTCCAATGTAGCAAGTCGCTAGCTTGCCTCTCATGTTAAACCTCTTATGACCTCTCATTGGTGACACCTTGAGGTATACGGAGTCTCCCACTTAGAGGCTAGTTTCCTTCTCCTATTGTCTGCATAGCCTTTTTGCCTTGATTGAGCGGCCCTCAAGTTCTCGCGTATAACTTGAAATTGTTTTTCAGCTTCTTGAAACACATTGGGTCCAAATACTTGAGTTTCTCCTGTCTCATTCCAAAACAAAGGTGTCCTACACTTCCTCCCATATAGTGCTTCACAAGGTGACATTTTCAAGCTTGCTTGGTAAGTATTGTTGTATGAAACTTCCTCATATGGCAAGCTCTTGTCCCAACTGTTCCCATGCATCAAAGCACAAGTTCTTAACATGTCCTCTAAAATTTGGTTGGTCCTATTGGTTTGTCCATCCGTTTGAGGGTGATATGTTGAGCTAAAATTCAGCCTGGTTCCCAACGCTTCATGTAATTTTTGCCAAAACATGGAGGTGAATTGAGAACCTCTATCCAACACTATCTTCTTTGGAACTCCATGCAATTATACTATCCTTACCATATATAGTTCAGCCAATTTCTCTCCATTAAAGGTTGTCTTGACAAGAATAAAGTTAGCTGACTTGGTTAACCGATCCACAATTACACATATGGAGTCATAACCGGACTGGGTATGCGGTAAACAAACTATGAAGTCCATATCGATGTCTTCCCACTTCCATTCAAGAATCTTTAATGGCCGTAATAATCCGGCTAGCCTTTGATGCTCCAGCTTGACTCATTTGCACACGTCACATAAGGCTACGTATTCAACCATGTCCTCTTTCATGCTAGCCCACCAATAAAAAGTCTTCAAGTCCTTGTGCATCTTGCTACAACAATGGTGAATTGATTATGGTGAGTCATTTGCCTCCTTTAGTATTGTCTCCCGAATATGCTTCACATTAGCCATGACAACCCTCTTACCAAGCCATAGAGTGCCACATTCGTCCTCATCAAACCTGAATTCCCTTCCTTCCTGGGTCCTCGCTTTGATCTCCTGAATTTCCTAATCCTTAGTCTTACCTTCTCGAATTTCTTACTCCAAGGTCAGATTTAACTCCATTATTCCCATCTCATTCACAAACCCAACATTCAAATGTTCAAACTCCTTGCATAACTCAGAAGGTAATTCTTGAACCGTGAGTTGGTGACCAACTCCTTTTCTACTCAAGGCATCAGCCAATACGTTGGCTTTTCTCGGATGATAATTGATTCCCAAATCATAACCATTGATGAGCTCAACCATCTTCGTTGCCTAAAATTCAGGTCCATTTTGTGAAAATATACTTCAAACTCTTATGATCCGTATAAAATTCACACCTATGTCCAAGGATATAATGTCTCCAAATTTTTGATGCGTGTACCACAGCTGCAAGTTCCAAATCATGCGTTGGGTAATTCTGCTCATGTTTCTTCAATTGTCTCGATGCATATGCAACCACTTGACCTTCTTGCATGAGCACACATCCAAGTCCTTGTCTTGATGTGTCGTAATAAATGTCAAAACTCTTGCTCATGTGCGGCAATAAAAAAACTGGGGCCATAGTCAACCTTTTCTTGAACTCCTCAAAACTTTCTTGACAAGCTTGGGTCCATTGAAACGCTTTCCCCTTCATTAGTAACTCCGTCATTGGCTTGGCAATCTTGGAAAAGTCCTTGATGATCCGACGGTAATATCCTGCCATCCGAAGGAAACTCCTTATTTCCTTTACATTTTGCGGCGGCTCCCATTTCAACACACCCCGCACTTTTCCGGGATTGACCGATACTCCTCCTATCGAGATGATATGACCCAAAAACGACACCTCTTTCAACCAAAACTGGCACTTGCTGAATTTGGCGTACAATTGATGCTCCCTCGATTTCTACAATGTAAGCCTCAAGTGTTCCTCATGTTCCTTCTGACCTTCGAGTAGATCATATTGTCATCAATGAACACCACTACAAACTTATCAATGTACTCCATGAAGACCTTATTCATGAGGTACATAAAATACGTAGGTCCATTATTCAATCCAAAGGACATCACAGTTTACTCATAAGATCCATACCGTGTCCTGAAAGCGGTGTTGGGTATGTCCGATGGTCTAATCTTCATTTGAAAGTATCCCAACCTCAAATCAATTTTGGAGAAGGCACAAGCACCCTTCATCTGATCAAACAAGTATTCTATGCATGGCAAGGTGTACATGTTCTTGATGGTCACCTCATTGAGAGCTCGGTAATCCACACACATCCTTTGCAACCAATCCCTCTTGTCCACAAATAGAGCGTGCGCTCCCCAAGGTGAAGATCTTGGGCGAATAAAACCCTTCTCTAGTTGCTCTTGAATCTGCTTCTTGAGCTCCGCTAATTCCTTAGGAGGCATCCTATATGGCCTCTTAGTTATAGGTGCAGCTACAGGTCTTAAATCAATAACAAACTCAATGTCTCAGTCAGGGGGCACACCTGACAACTCGTTCGGAAAAACTTCCAAAAATTCACACACCACCGAAATCTCCTCAATTGTGACCTCGTCCATATGGTTCAGCTCCAATTGCTTCGGTGCGTGTTGAGATGCTTCAAATTCTACGGTGATCCCTTCCTCATTGGTCAACTTCACTGTCTTCGTGGCACACTCAATGACTCCATTGTGCTTCCTCAACCAGTCCGTACCAAGTATAATGTCCAATCCTTGAGAATCCAAAACAATGAGGTTGGCGGAGAAGACTACAACCCTTATTCTAAGGCTTACTTTTGGACATACTATATTTGTCCTCATCTCTCCTCCAGGAGATTTTACCAATAGAGTAAACTTCATATGAGAGATAGGCAAACTATACTTGGCAACATATTTCGATGCAACAAATGTATGCGACACTCTCCAAAATCGAATAACATAGTCGTCGGTTTGGAGTTTGTGAGAAACATACCAGTCACCATGTCATCCGCTTGTTGAGCATCCTCCGTAGAGACATGGTTCACGTTGCCGCGAGCGAAATTTTGCTGTCCAAGATTCCCTTGCGGCTGTCCTCCATTGGGTCTTGGGTTTTGTCTTTGAGCATTGCTTCCTTGACCAAGGCCTGACTTAGGACACTTAGGACATTGATGTGCAAAGTGTCCAGCTTCTCCACAATTATAGCACTTCTTAACTCCACCAAAATTATTTTGGTGAGCTTGGTTCTACGCATTGGCACCAGGAAAGTTAGCGTGAGGTGCAAAAGGCATTGGAGGCCTAGGCGATTGCATAACAGGGCGCTGCTGCACAAACTGAGTTGGGTGTGGTGCATATCCAGGGCGCTGTACAGGAGCAGAGGAGTTGTAATATGGCGCATTTGGTGGCGCAAAGCGAGGGTGCACATTACTTCCTTGTTGCTGTCCTTGATATGGCGCCATCCTCTTGTTGTCTTGCTCCATCTCACGGACCTTGTTTTCCACAACATTTGCCTTGTCCACGAGCTTCTGGAAGTTGGCATAGTCACAATTCAGCAATTGTACTTTGTTCTCATTGTTGACGCCCCTCATGAACAAGTATTGCTTCCGGCTGTCCCGACTAACATCTTGAAAGTTCAGTGTACTTATTGAGATATTCACTCACGCTCAATCTTCCATGCCTCAAGTTCTTAAATTCTTGCCTCTTCAAGATCATTACACCTTCCGGCACATAATGAGAATGGAAGCTCTCCTTCAATTCGGCCAAGTAATCCTCTCCTGGTTCTCATGAGCATTGCATATGGAATCCTACCAATCGGCAGCTGCTCCAACAAGTTGATGAGATGCAAAGAGCACCTTTTCTCGGTCACTGCATTGGACAATAGCTAGCTCCTTCTTCACGGACTTTAGCCAATCATCAGCATCCATAGGGTTAGCGGCTTGAGCAAAGGTCGGTGGCCTAGTCCTCATGAACTCTCCCAAACGGTTTTGAGGTGGTGGGGGTGGCGGTGGAGGCATGTGGGGCTGATTGTTGACGTTAGCAACCTGTAGCTGTCCCATAGTCTATATCATGGTCTGCATGAGCTGGTTTTGCATAGCCAATAACTGCTCAATATTGATAGCTCCTTGAGCAGGTCCTTGCCCATTGTTGTTCTGAGGTGCTCCATTGTTCTCCTCCTCATCATTCCCATCCCTCTAGTTGCGAGTCCTCACCATCTGAAGAAAAGCAGGAGATAAGAATTTTAAAATATCCCCGACTATATACATCAAGGGATATGAAACTAAGCAACTAGCTATGCTAGCCTAGATGGACATGGCAATGCTAAAGAATCCCAAAATCCTCTATTGAGCACACAAGCAAACAATATATAGCAAACTACACACCAAGCAAAAACACATCAATTCTTGAGTGCTCCTATGTGCTCTAAAGTGTCCATTCTATCTAGGTTGTGTCCTAAAGTCAACATGTGGCTCTAATACCAATTTGTGACACCCAGTTCCAAAAATGAATCAAGTGAACACATATGTGTGCCCAGGACGTTCCACACACATACACGAGTGCAATCACAAAAGGATATACATAAAATTACCACAGTACAAGATTAATTAACCAAATTTTACTACACAATTCATAATATCCTCGAACACAAGCTCTAATGAAAATTAATGACAAGTTTCAACTAATGCAGTAGAAATAACTAATTAAGCAACTAAGCAGCTAAGCAATAGGGTATAGCGCAGCTCCAATCAACACCACAGGCAAAGCTGATGGTAGACACGGCCTAGAACTCCGCATTATCATCGTTAAACTCCCAATTATGACCTGCATTTGTTGGGGGGGGGGGGGGGAATTGCAAGGGTGAGTACATGTAGTACTCAACAAGTGTGGAAAGTATGACATGTAGCTAGTTCAAATGATGAATATAATAATGGCTAAGTGCTGAAAAGTACATTAAAACATTTGGAAAGCAATATATTATATGTATGTGACCTAATGTAAAATCCTACATTTTCCTTCATATGAGGTTCAGTTGTAAGTTGGTTGTTAACCCTAATGGAGACCAATTATAGCCATGCTTATAAACTTGATCTCATCAAATCTCTTCTTCTAGTCATGCTTCAATTATTAACATGATAAACATAGATTAATTCTTTTGACCTCTCTTCAAAGTTTGGAATTAATTGAATAAAGATTGCTAGGTCACATTAATATGCAGTACCAAATAGATATTCAAATTAATATAAATTGAATATATACTACTGTATATTTGGCCCTGTCAAAATTATTCAATTCAGAGGCCATAAATTTTTCTATGGTTTTCAAATTTTCCAAATAGACTTCCTGCAAAGTTTCATAAATTTTGAACTCCATTTACTATTTTAATTGAGACGCTTAGCAAATTCAAACCATGTTTTGAATTCAAATTTTGAATTTTGTTCAACTTGATTTAACATCAGGATTTGAACACACTCTCATGGTCAGCATAACTTGCTTGACTTATCCTCATAGGTTTACAATTTTTGGAACTCAATTGCTATTTAAATCAGTGACATCATTGAATTTCATCCAAATTCAAATTTGAATTTGAAATTCAATTTAAACTTGCTCCAATTCAAAATACAATTGCAGAATCAAATTCTAGATATTTATTTGAGCCTCCCGACAAAAATCTAGAATTTTTTGATCAAGTTTGGTAGGAGAATTGTAGTTATAGAGAAGGGAAGTGGATAAGAGGAGGTGGGGCCCACTGTCAGCCTAAGCACTCGAGTGAAACCCATAGGGGGGTGCTCTGAATCCAGCTCGCCCCGCCGATCAACGCCGGCAGCGTTCGACACCGCCACGCGGCATGCATCCACCGAGTTGCCTGCTTGCTTGCACCGTGGCGCGCTCCCCTCACCCCTCAGCCCTTATAAATACCGCCTTGGCCATCGTCGTTGAGCTCCATCTCGGTTCACGCCATTTTCACCGCCTCTGTTCAATCGATCTTTCGCCGAAGATTGACACCATTTCTCCAGGAGCTGTAAGTAGATAAAAGGCTTGTCACAAACTCCTCTATGTATTCTATTTGGTCGTTGATCGTGCCATAGCTTCTGCTTGGCATATTTTGAAGTTTTCCAGTCGCTGTCGAGGAAGCCGCCGAGAACCTTCCCTGTCTCGCCGTTGAACTCCAGTTCTAGGCCATCTCTAGCCTCGATCCTTTAAGCAAAAAGGTTCGCAATCCTCTCTAGTTCATGCTCACAGAATCTAAGCTTATGACCTGAAGTGTAACTTGAGTTCTTGTTCGAGAACCGAACGATTTCTGAATAGAACAGCAAAGCTTCGCGCTTAAATTCATTTCATTCTTGCAATCATTCTTTAATATGGTTAGCAGATAGCTTCTCTGTGTCCTAAGGAATCTCCATGCCCAAAAACCCTGAAAGTTATCAACCGAGCATCTTAGATTTCAGGTTTTTGCGGTCGCCAGTTGAAAAACCGCACTTCGCCATCGAACTCAGCCTTGCTGGCGATTTCACCGCAATCTAAACCCCAAATCATCATCCTGATGCTCTCAGTAACCTTCCCGACCTTTTCCCGAGCCTATTGAGCCATTTCCGAGCATTTTCGACGAAGGCTGAAACCCTAGCTCCGCTGTGACTGTCGCGCAGCCGTCTCCGGCCATCTCCGACGTGATTGGACACCACCATCGACTTGTGCGGTCAATTTTAGGGTTCAACAGTCACGGCGAGGCCAAAAGAGGTTGACGCACCTAAGTCCGGTGAAGCACCGCCGCGGTTCCGGCGAGAAGCGCCGCCGCGTCAAGAGGTAGACGAAGGTGCGGGTGCCACCTGTCATCGACACCCTCTCGCGTGGGATCAGCTGTGGACACGGATCTGGTGTGGCTGCATGGGTTAATCTTGTGGCTCTCGGTGTGGCTCCATTCTGATTGGCCCGATTCAAATGAAGTGGGTCCGACCCCTTTTATTTGAAATTTCCAATAGGAAAATAAACCCAGAATCAATCCCAACTTAGAAAATCCATAACTTCCAGAAGAATTATCCAAAAATTCCCAAGTAAATTTTGTTAGAACCAGCATGATGAATACTTTCCAGTGTGCACTTGGATTTTTGTGAAAAGCCATAAAAATTTCTCCATAATTCAGATAAACAAAATGCTTAAAGATTTCCTTTTCCACATTTTTGTTATGTGGAAATTTCCAATTTTGGCCAGAAAACTATTATCAATACCCTTGATCTCCTGTAAAAGTTTGAAGCCCTTTGGACTTAAAATATTGTGTTGATGAATATTCCAAATCTCTATGTAGTTATAAATTGAGAAAAATGGAAAAATCAATTTCCAGCAATTTACCCAAAATTGAAAAATCAGTTTCTCCCCGGAGGAAGCTTAGAAAATAGTGAAACAAATTTTCCTAGAACCAGTGAGACCCCGTACACATGATACAACCCTTGGTATCCATGGTACGTCTCCAAAAATTTCAACAAAAAATTAGAGAAAATTATTGCTTACCGTTATTTTTAAGAACAACAAACTTCCTTGATCATCTCCCGTTCTTTGCAAGAGTCTTCTCTATAGTTTCTAGTATCCACCCTGAAAATCGCAAAGCCAATTAAGATAATTATCTTATGTTATCCTAATATACTCACCCCAGCTTAAGCATCTTAATTATTCACAAAATCATGTATACCTAGTATATGCATATCATGTAGTAGCTGAAATCGAGGAGCAGCTGGAAGCTTTGGAGGTCCAGCTGCCAAAAACTAACATAGGCTCAGACTCGCATTCAGGCAAGCCCTTATTTGCATTTAAGTTCCTTAAAGTGTTTTTACAGTTTTTCATTCACCTTACGTCTTCAGATGATTGTTCACGTTTAAGGTGCTTGACATCCACTTGCATGACCAATAAATCCTATGGAGTCTTGGGCAGGTCCATGGCCCGTAAGTAGACACTGCTATGCTTATATCCATAGGAATTCGGTAGAAGTCGAGTAGTTGGAATCTACTCGCGAGATAGGAATTTTATCACACGGGAGGACATGGAATCAGAAAATGGTTAATGAATATAAAATTGAGACCGGGCAGAGGATAGGATGCCGCGACACGTGGTCTCCCGTGCGTAGCCCTGCTTGTGTCGATTGAGGACCATTTCGTGTGCAGCCCTGCTGGACAAGCTCACATTGTACCGGCGACATATTGGAGAAATGGGCTCCAATAAACTGACGTAGTTCGATACTGGATTGTCGAGGCATTCTGTTCCGTTTTATAGGCGTGGGTTGAGGGCAGCAAGGTGTAAATCAGCTGGTGGGCAGGTCAGAGTACGCCCCACACAGTGACCTCCTGCTCGTGACGGATCAACCGGTTTGACATTCGAGTGTCTAGTGAATGATGGCCATATACGACTAGTACTGAGATGTTATGTAGGTACTGTTGTAAGTACTCGCTGACATTTCCGAAAGTGCGTATGTGTCGTGTTTGTCCCGATGAATCCTGCTTGCAATCACCGTCCCTCGCGGTAATAGAGTATCACTTGTTACTGCGATGTGATGTAGAAAATACTAAAGAAGCCAGAAGAATATGATGTATTGCATTATAATTGCTTAGCAACCTTGCTTGGCATAGAGATAGTACAATTAAAAGTTCACAGTTTCCCCATACTTTACATGTAATAGCATTATGTGCTTTGTGCACATCATATCATCGGCAAAGCATTTCTTGTTTGATTGTGGAGTCTATGATTTGCCATGCCTGAAGAATGTCATATGCTACTTAAAAATATGAATATAAGGATCCACTTGTAGGCGAGTCCTTTATGCTATTCCTTACCTATGCTTAGTATTCATCCTTGCATATGTCTAGTGAGACGGGTTAGTCTTGCTGAGCCTTATGCTCATGTTTGCAGTTAACGAGTTTTTGCAAATTATACAACTGATGATGGGTTTGAAGACGAGGCTGCACCCCCTACAGGGTTTACAGCCGAGGGGGAACCCTACACGCCGTCGTGAATTGTGTGTTGCTAGTGCAAAGTATCCAGAGCATGGATGACTTTGCTTTTGCATAGCTAGTGCTGAGAGCGTAGCTATGATGTATAGTTTTATTTCCTTCCATTAGTACTTTTAAACTTCTGTTGTGCTCTTCAATAAAGACTTGGTATTGTAAATTGTTCTCGTCCTTTTCTTGTATACTATTGGGTGTCACATCGCACGACACCACCCAATGAGATCCTTGGCGGTCGGGATTCCGGTCCCGCAGAAATGGTATCAGAGCATCATTGGGAACAGTGTACTTGAAAAGAGCATATTTTCAAAAAAATTAGGATTTGAGTGAGGAATTAGCTATATGCCCTTATAAGGAGTATTATTAGTATACGATATAAAGGAGGTAAACTAGCTTATACGTTATTAATTATGTAACGATGCTCCGACGTCAGGTAAGAGGTAAGGTACACCACCGTAAGCGGATCAATTGCGGTAAGCTCACCATGCGAGAGGTAGCATGGAAGTTTTTATGTGGCTTGGCACAGAAATGTTAATATGAGTCTCTGAAGCTTTCTATGTTTCTGAGAACCTATGACACGCGGTACCCCAGCGTGCTTCAAAGTTAGTGGGAGCCCCCATCGGGTGGTGTATAAACAGCTAGTATGCATCTCTAGAACTATTCATGTTCTACAGGAGCATGCGAAACACGTATGCCCGAGCGTGTATAAGCCAGTTCGTACGGGAGTCCTTGCTGTACAGACGTATTTACGGCCATGTACTTCGAGACATGACATCGCTCGAGGGTGACTCACACCAGAGTCGTATGCATTTACTTTCATATATATTATTGTAACTGCCTGTCGTGTTTCCCCGTACCGCCCTTGAGGTGTGAAAGTGTAAAAGGCGATTGTTTGTCTTCTGCAGCATTAACTACGGTAGCAAACCATGTAGAAAACGTTTGCAAGTGAATGATACTAGAGACACCTATAAACATATCCGGAAATACCGGTTAGAATATTCTTTGGTGAGGCACGTAGTACCATCAGTATCAACCTTGATACTTGACCATCCCCAAATGACAAAAATGGATGCATTGTATTTTGAAAAGTCCGACTATCAGGTGCTGGTAGGTTTGGACTCCGCAAAATAAAAATTCAATTCAACATTGGGTTAGCACTAAGATTCTTGATTTCTGGCCAAAGTTTGCTCAACTTCACCAGGTTGTAATCTTGTTTAGTTAAAAATAAACATAGGGGTATGCTATATGGATGGAAAGCTCTCGAATGCCTCTAGAACTTTTTTGTTGACCATCAAGGCAGAAAAGCTTGATAATCTATTGAAATTTGGGGTATGCCTTTACTGCTCCAGATAACCCTACCGTTGTAACAGTCTCTGTATTTTTGCAATAACTCACTGTAGAACAACCTCCTGCCTTATTATGATATATATCCAAAAAGGGGAGAAGCAGATCTACACTTTTGTATTCAAAGTTTCGCTTGATTCAAATTTGAGGCAATTCAAATTTCGAGTTCTAAACAGTGAACTGCAGGGCTGCTGTTGAACAACAGTCAGTTCATCGATCGAGTTTAGATAGCGCTAGATTTTGATCCAGAATGATGACATGGTCATATATATACATTTATTGAAATCTTAGCAAGTCTTCTATCCACTTTATTTTGCGCTCATGGCCTGAATCTTGGTGTATCTGTGTTTAATTTCTATGTTTGCAAACTTGGTTCTGGCGGATCAGAACTTGGAAGAGTTGGCACATAGTTTTGAATTAACGCAATATACCTATGTAACAAATGTTTCATGGCCGAAATCTTTTACCTCTATATTTTTAACATGATGTTATACAATGTTTATTTTGTCATTAACTCAATATATTGTAATGGTATACCTGTATAACATGTGGAAATGACCACATATACAGGAGAGGTTCTGTCAAAATTTCCAGAAAATATGGGACAACTTAAAACCTGTATAGATTTTATTTCCATGCTCACCAGGAGCTGTATGAGTACAGTATGGAAAGTTTGGAAAGTGTACTACAACTTTTGTATTCAACCCAACACCTGGTTCTGAAGTTTCCTGTATGAAAATTTTGAATTTATACTGGAAGGTCAGCTGGAACAGACTGTGATTACAACTCCAGTGTTAAATTTTCTTAAACTATTGGGAGTTGGAAACCTTCTCATTATTCCAGTATTCTTTTCTATATATGACGGATGTGATGATGTTATTACCGGACGGATGGATATTTTCCACTTGCGCTAGCCATCCGGGTTTCCCAAGTATGTTGCGGGAAGTACTCCAACAATTTGGTTTCATCGAGATGCCATGCTATTGGGGTAGAGAAACAGTTGACAGAGGTGTTCGGTCATGCACCATTTTGGTAGACATCCCAGCTAGTCCAGGTCGTTATGGATGGGCTCCTTTCTCGGTTACTATCGAGGGGGCTCATTTAGAGGACACTTGGGCAATCGCTGCAGGTGAAGCGCTTATGAAGCTTTGTGAGCTTCATCAAGCAGTTTCTATTTTTTTAAACAATTAAAAACATAACTTACGTCGGCTATGGCACGGCCGACGTAAGTTAGCGCAGGTTAACTTACGTCGGCCCGACCATACCAATGTAAGTTATCCCATAGTACTTACATTGGTCTCGCCATAGCCGACCTAAATTAGCCCATGTAATTTACGTCAGCTACTGACGGTCGACATAAGTTACCTGGCCCTGCCCACAGCCCAGCCCAACACCGACGTAAGTTACCTTAAAAAAGGAAAGTGGTAAATAAACCTTGAAAAATGCATGTTTGGGTGCTCAAAGACTGGACCTGGGTCCATTACTCCATTGGTGCTAACGTAAGCATGAATAATGTCAGTTGGGTCCCGTTGGATCAACAACACGGTTGATGGGCTCCATATATAGGTCTTGCTAACGATTGGGTAAGTCTAAGTACTTACCTAATAAGGGTAGTCGGGAACCCAGGCTACAACATCAAATTATCTTGCGCTTTGCTAGCGGGATTCGATGTGAGTTCTAGTTTTGTAAACGGGTGTAGCTGGTAGTGCTGGAGTAAGATCCGGCTTATCTTATTCTAGTGGAGCCCCCATGTGTATTATATAGGCAAAGGTAACTTGTTTTAGTGAGGAATGGTAACTAGATTCCATGATATTGGGTTTCTATAGGGGGTGACCTACATCCATGTGTATTTTGAGATTAAATTTCGATAGAAAGAAGTATTGTCACACTGCATGATTATTAATTTCTTGTTGGGGGTAGATACAATTCACGGGTCTTGTAATATTAATGAACAATCTTACAATATTTGTACTCCAGGAATAATTAAATGCTTCACTTTAACATAGTTCCCTATCTATGTTGTTTGGCATAAACTATGCTGGACTTTGACAGTCCATAAATCTTAGTATATTTAACAAATGTAGGTGTATTATACATCTTTGGAAAGATATGGCAGTCTCATAAAATTTTGCTGAAATAGTTTTTGTTCTCTTCAGTATTTCGACCATTACTCTCCGTAGAAAAGAAATACTAATGGACATATGATACATTCTTGGAAAGCCATGTGAGATATGTTACAACTTTTAAATCATGATTTGTTCAAATTTTGACTATAAGTTTTTGGAATTGTGGGTTCGAATCAGCCTCTATCAAAGGAGGTGTTATTGAAATTTTCCAAAAAATATGTCAAATTTCCAAATACATATCTCTTAAGCCAGCTCTGATCTGGTGCAAATAAATACTTTCTAAAAAAGGTATCAACAACTACAGGAAAATTTGAACATTACGTCGGCCAAACGTAACTTATGACGGCCGCGACAGTCCGACCTAAGTCAACTAACTTACGTCGGTTCAGGCCCAGGCAAACATAAATAACTGGGCCGGTGAAATTTACCTCACGACTTACGTCGGCTCATCCCTAGGCTGACGTATGTCCAGCGCCGACATGGGTTAGGGACTTAACGCTACCCCCTGCGCGCCGCACTGGCCCATTCCACGCATGTGTCAACACTTACTCACTCATATCGCAGCTGTGGCCACCTCGCGGAGCTGCCGCCGCCACCGCGCCCATGCACTGCCTCTCCACCTTAGCTCGTGCCAGTGCGTCGCCGCCTCCCCGAGCGTCGCCACCTCCCCGAGCTTCCTGTGGGAGACCGCCTCCCCGAGCTTGCGGTGTCTCCGCCTCCACGAGCTCCACGGGCTGCCGCCTCTCCGAGCAACCAGGGACCGCTCGTCCTCCTCCCCGACACCAAGTGCAGCCACCCCCGAGCCCGAGCCCAGTCGGCTGCCTCCACCGAGGTGAGCACGCCCTTTTTGCCAATTTTTTTGCAATTATTTGTCAATTGCTAGGTAGCACACCTAGGGTTAAATTAGAATTAAGTCTGCTTGATTGCTAAATTGTGCACCGAGTTCAGTTAGGGTTAAATTGGAATAAGTCTGTTTGCTTTCTAAATCGAATAGAATTAGCAAATAGAATAAGTGGTTGCGTTCAATGGGGGCCCAACCCAAAATCTGAGGTAGTAAATCAGTTCGACGATGTTGTTGTTTTTGCATTGTCTTTTGAGATGATTCTTTGCCTAGTCCGGGGAGCCACGTGGAGAGCTGCACCATCTCCGCCTTCTCCTCCTCATCAGCTTTGTAGGTACCACTTGGTAGCAAGCGACCAATTTATTGATTGTGGTCCCATTTCTTTGCCCAGCTTGGTCTGACAATGCTCCCCCAACTTGGTGGTTCCATTGACCATTCCACCGGAAGGTTATTGATCGTGCTTACTCCACACTTGATGATTCTTGTGTTGCACCACCTTCGAGTCCTCATCTCGTCTCCTCGTAAATTGTTAATGGTGTTGTGGTTAACTGGGATTCTCATATGGTAACTGCATTGTATGGTAAGGGTGGCAGATCAAGCCAACTTTAATCAGTTGGAGGCATTGTGCAGAATTATCAAGTATTGCTACTGAAAAAAGTCAGTTGAATTCTGATATTCATCTTACATGGCTAGATATTATTTTGTTCTCTTTGGCACCTTTTTAGAGGAGCAGTATGCGGAGGAAAGTTGTTAACCCTCAAATTCATTTTCCTTCTCAATTTCCCTCTTTTTGGTACTTTGCTCATTTTTCATCATTTTCCTGCATTCATCTCAACAAAAGGATTAGGATCCCAATTGCTTGTCATAAATCATCCAAAACCCACAAGGGAGTCCTAGATGCACTTTCACGGACCCCTAGTCTCTAACTCGAGCTCCTGTAGCGGCCCCCTAGCCTCTGATTCGGACTCAGAAGACTCTGAGTCAGACTGCACAAACAAAAAAGATTGACATTAAATAATTACTAACAAGTGCAATTTATAAAATAACTTTATTGTAAACTAAAATTTACCTCTGTTCCCTGAAAGCACACGTGCGCTGAAGGGGGAGCGTGCGCCAAAAAGAGGGAATGTCGGCTCGAAGGTAACGAGGTTCCTGAGCAAGGGTCTCGTGGCGGCTCAAACCCTCTAACTGGCTTCCCCTTCCCCTTCGACGACATCCTGTTGCAAGGAATAAATGATTATTATGCTAAGATAATAAACAAAATTAATGTTGAGTTAATGAATAAAATGTTACTTCATAAATTTCGAAACTCATCAACATAACGGTCATGCACCCTACTCTTTAAACCAGCCCATCGATCTTCTTCTTATGCATATCGTTTTCGTTTCCGCATGTCAGCAGATTCCGCCAATCGATTTCTTTAGTTTCCGATTATGATTCTGTTTCCGCTTTTGTGCCAGTATCGATATCTTGAGCGTCTCCAACTAAGTCATCCAGTCCTACACCGGGCTCGACTGAGAAGGAGTGTGGCAACTTATCCTCTTGGTAGTCCTCATCATCCTCAGCTTCCTCATGGTAATCATCATCTCTTGGATCGTATAACCGCTCACGAGGATTCACCTTATGTACCACCCACGAAGCTTTGAATTTATTGCATGGATAAGGTAGATAGTACACTTGCTCTATTTGGTGTGCAAGAACTAATGAATCGAATCCTTTCAATCGTTCCTTGTGTTTTATTTCGACCATGCCAAATTTGTTTACTCGAATTCCACGAGTGGAATCAAACCATTGGCAGTCAAAGAATACTGCTCGAATTGTCTTGTTTCTGACAAGAGTGAATTGAAGGATTTTTTTTAGTAATCCCGTAGTAATGAGTTTCACGTTCTTGCGAATCGACTGCCCTCATCACAACTCTGATATTACATGCTGCCGTGAGAGGACGAATAGATTCAAATTGTGTTGTACGGAATCAAAAGCCGTTGACGTCATATCGACCATAGCTTCTAACGTTAACAACTCCATAGGATAGTTCGTCACAAATCTTCATGGATGTTGGCATCTTTTTTGCACTGTCCAAGATATGAAGTTATTAGAAAACATAAGCATTCTTAAGTTATAAGAAAAAATTGTTAATACTGATAAGTTAACGAGAAAACGTTACATGATCTCGAAACCAAAAAAATAGATCCCCCGTTTATTCCTTCCCGTCGAATCTATTCTTTTTGTTTGCTCGTGGGTTGATGTCTATGTCTCCAATTTTGCTTGTCAAACATACTGCACCAAAAAAGAACCTTTTAGAATAGATGTGTTGCAAAATATGTTGAAAAGCATACGTGTAGGAGAAACACTTACTTGAAATATTCATCCATTTCATACATATTAGCGTAAATGTAGAAGAAAGCATGTGACACCCGGTTCCGAAAATGAACCAAGTGAAGGCATATGTGTGCCCAGGACGTTCCACACACATACACGAGTGCAATCACAAAAGGATATACAGAAAATTACCACAGAACAAGATTAATTAACCAAATTTTATTACACAATTCATAATATCCTCGAATACAAGCTCTAATGAAAATTAATGACAAGTTTCAACTAATGCTGTGGAAATAAATAATTAAGCAACTAAGCAGCTAAACAATAGGGTATAGCACAGCTCCAATCAACACCACATTCAAAGCTGACGGTAGACACGGTCTAGAACTCCTCATTATCATCATTAAACTCCCAATCCTGACCTGCAACTGTTGGGGGAAAATCGCAAGGGTGAGTACATGTCGTACTCAGCAAGTGTGGAAAGTATCACATGTAGCTGATTCAAATGATGAATATAATAATGGCTAAATGCTGAAAAGTACATTAAAACATTTGGAAAGCAATATATTATAAGTATGTGACCTAAACCCATCATAAACCATATAGTTATCATAATACCAGCCCATATTTAAAAATCCATCATCCATATACAAGATTTCACAATTACCATTAACCATAATCAATACCAGAATTTAATACATATCTAGTCATAACCATTACGAAACCATAACCATACCATAAACCATAACCATTACCAAACCATCCCAATACCAAGTTCCCTTCTAATCATGTGAGGGTCCAGGTTCCTCATGATCGGGAGCACGGCTATCACGATAATTTTATTAGACTCTGCAGAGTTTGTACCACTTCACCCACGTGTTTGTGATTTCATCACCATTCGATGACAATAGAATCTCAATTATGTCGTCTCACACTTCTGTTGGTGTGTGGCCAAGAGATCACAAAATAGCCTTTACAAAAGGGATTATTATCCTATTTAGACCCCACCGAGGTTTCACCAGTGGCGATGCCTCCAACTGAGCACATCTTAAACCAAGGGCCCCCTCTTGAGCCATCCGGATCCCAGGGCACTCCCATCAATCAACAACAAACCCAATCCAACTACCCCTTCCCCGAGCATCCAAAATGGTCCAAATAGCACTAGCAAAGCCCTAATTAATCAGCTACATCGCACCCATACTTGGCCTCGTTGTGGCACTATACATCCTGGATGGCCGCTCCACGAACTGGTCCTTAGATCTAAAGCAAGTGGAACCACCATACATCCAACCCATCCACATACCATGCTTGCTTAGATCACTCATTATCATATCATATTAACTAGTTCAAGTTAATCATAATCTCATAAATGCATAATTAAGTTATGTGGTATAGTTGTTTTCCCATCCCAATGAAGCGAAGCAAAAAGGTAAAAAGCCCTTCTCGACTCTCTACCATGAATTCTAGGTGCCAAGGGTGGTCAACAAAACTAGTAAACTTCCTGTCATAGTGTTCCCATCAAATTGACCCAAGCATGCAATTTTGTAAACAAAACAATTACTTTAAAACTGGATCAATATTCTTCAAGGATACTTGCCTTGCTCTTGGGATTGGTTCGAGTCAAAGCCTTCAAAATCATGGTGCTGGAGATCCTCCGCGACCCTCTCTAGCGCAAATCCGTCTAATCCGCAAAATATCATACAAGATAAGAAACACAATCAATGAGTGCACAAATATTACTCAATATGACATGATATGCAAGAATGATGCAAATGCAAGGTGGAAGTTGTTAATGAGTTGCTTTTAATGATCACTAACTAGTTCTAATAGATTTTAACAAGTTTATACAGGTTTGGATTGGATTTGATCTAATTTAGAATTAATTTAACAGAAATTAACCAGGAAAATCGGACTAGTCCGCTAGGGACCGGACAAGTCCGCACTGCGCAGGAACAACAAATTGGGGTTTTTAAGATCGATGTGAATTTGGAGAAACGGGGTTGAATTCTCATGTTCGACTTTAGTCAGAGGGCAAAACGGACATGTCCACTGGAATACCGGACTAGTCCGGACAAATCCATGGACTTAGCAAAATTTTCAAAGAATTGGAACATCGGACTAGTCCGTACTGGACTGGACAAGTACAAAAGTGTCCAGAGGGAAAAACAGACTAGTCCGCAGAAAAACGGACAAGTCTGTTTGAAGTCAGAGAGAAATCAGACTAGTCCGCACCAAGACCGGACTAGTTCGCACTTCCCGGAATTCTTACATGCGGTTTTGTTTCTAATTCATTTTAAACATGTTCATTTTTATGTGGATTAATGTTAAACATATTTAATGATGGATGCAGGGCATGATGCATGAAAATGAGGGTGTTACAAACCTACCCCCCTTAAAATGAATCTCGCACTTGAGATTCAACGCGGAAAAGAAGAGATAGGGAAATTCCTCCTTGAGATCATCTTCCAGCTCTCATGTTGCTTCCGCTTCTGTGTGATGCTTCCATTGAACTTTACACCATCTAATAACCTTATTTCTTGTGACTCTCTCCTTGGTTTCCAAGATTTTGACCGGTTGCTCGGCATAAGTCAAATTTGCCTCTAATTCCAATTCATCCATTGGCACTTGTTCTTCCGGTACCCTTAAACACTTCTTGAGCTGGGAAATATGAAACACATCTTGGACATTTGAAAGATGAGTTGGCATCTCCTACTTATATGTTACTTCTCCCCTTTTGTCCAAAATATTGAATGGTCCAATGTAGCGAGTCGCTAGCTTGCCTCTCATGTTAAACCTCTTATGACCTCTCATTGGTGACACCTTGAGGTATACGGAGTCTCCCACTTAGAGGCTAGTTTCCTTCTCCTATTGTCTGCATAGCCTTTTTGCCTTGATTGAGCGGCCCTCAAGTTCTCGCGTATAACTTGAAATTGTTTTTCAGCTTCTTGAAACACATTGGGTCCAAATACTTGAGTTTCTCCTGTCTCATTCAAAAACAAAGGTGTCCTACACTTCCTCCCATATAGTGCTTCACAAGGTGACATTTTCAAGCTTGCTTGGTAAGTATTGTTGTATGAAACTTCCTCATATGGCAAGCTCTTGTCCCAACTGTTCCCATGCATCAAAGCACAAGTTCTTAACATGTCCTCTAAAATTTGGTTGGTCCTATTGGTTTGTCCATCCGTTTGAGGGTGATATGTTGAGCTAAAATTCAGCCTGGTTCCCAACGCTTCATGTAATTTTTGCCAAAACATGGAGGTGAATTGAGAACCTCTATCCAACACTATCTTCTTTGGAACTCCATGCAATTATACTATCCTTACCATATATAGTTCAGCCAATTTCTCTCCATTAAAGGTTGTCTTGACAAGAATAAAGTTAGCTGACTTGGTTAACCGATCCACAATTACACATATGGAGTCATAACCGGACTGGGTATGCGGTAAACAAACTATGAAGTCCATATCGATGTCTTCCCACTTCCATTCAAGAATCTTTAATGGCCGTAATAATCCGGCTAGCCTTTGATGCTCCAGCTTGACTCATTTGCACACGTCACATAAGGCTACGTATTCAACCATGTCCTCTTTCATGCTAGCCCACAAATAAAAAGTCTTCAAGTCCTTGTACATCTTGCTACAACAATGGTGAATTGATTATGGTGAGTCATTTGCCTCCTTTAGTATTGTCTCCCGAATATGCTTCACATTAGGCATGACAACCCTCTTACCAAGCCATAGAGTGCCACATTCGTCCTCATCAAACCTGAATTCCCTTCCTTCCTGGGTCCTCGCTTTGATCTCCTGAATTTCCTAATCCTTAGTCTTACCTTCTCGAATTTCTTACTCCAAGGTCAGATTTAACTCCATTATTCCCATCTCATTCACAAACCCAACATTCAAATGTTCAAACTCCTTGCATAACTCAGAAGGTAATTCTTGAACCGTGAGTTGGTGACCAACTCCTTTTCTACTCAAGGCATCAGCCAATACGTTGGCTTTTCTCGGATGATAATTGATTCCCAAATCATAACCATTGATGAGCTCAACCATCTTTGTTGCCTAAAATTCAGGTCCGTTTTGTGAAAATATACTTCAAACTCTTATGATCCGTATAAACTTCACACCTATGTCCAAGGATATAATGTCTCCAAATTTTTGATGCGTGTACCACAGCTGCAAGTTCCAAATCATGCGTTGGGTAATTCTGCTCATGTTTCTTCAATTGTCTCGATGCATATGCAACCACTTGACCTTCTTGCATGAGCACACATCCAAGTCCTTGTCTTGATGTGTCGTAATAAATGTCAAAACTCTTGCTCACGTCCGGCAATAAAAAAACTGGGGCCATAGTCAACCTTTTCTTGAACTCCTCAAAACTTTCTTGACAAGCTTGGGTCCATTGAAACGCTTTCCCCTTCATTAGTAACTCCGTCATTGGCTTGGCAATCTTGGAAAAGTCCTTGATGATCCGACGGTAATATCCTGCCATCCGAAGGAAACTCCTTATTTCCTTTACATTTTGCGGCGGCTCCCATTTCAACACACCCCTCACTTTTCCGGGATTGACCGATACTCCTCCTATCGAGATGATATGACCCAAAAACGACACCTCTTTCAACCAAAACTGGCACTTGCTGAATTTGGCGTACAATTGATGCTCCCTCGATTTCTACAATGTAAGCCTCAAGTGTTCCTCATGTTCCTTCTGACCTTCGAGTAGATCATACTGTCGTCAATGAACACCACTACAAACTTATCAATGTACTCCATGAAGACCTTATTCATGAGGTACATAAAATATGTAGGTCCATTATTCAATCCAAAGGACATCACAGTTTACTCATAAGATCCATACCGTGTCCTGAAAGCGGTGTTGGGTATGTCCGATGGTCTAATCTTCATTTGAAAGTATCCCAACCTCAAATCAATTTTGGAGAAGGCACAAGCACCCTTCATCTGATCAAACAAGTATTCTATGCATGGCAAGGTGTATATGTTCTTGATGGTCACCTCGTTGAGAGCTCGGTAATCCACACACATCCTTTGCAACCAATCCCTCTTGTCCACAAATAGAGCGTGCGCTCCCCAAGGTGAAGATCTTGGGCGAATAAAACCCTTCTCTAGTTGCTCTTGAATCTGCTTCTTGAGCTCCGCTAATTCCTTAGGAGGCATCCTATATGGCCTCTTAATTATAGGTGCAGTTACATGTCTTAAATCAATAACAAACTCAATGTCTCAGTCAGGGGGCACACCTGACAACTCGTTCGGAAAAACTTCCAAAAATTCACACACCACCGAAATCTCCTCAATTGTGACCTCGTCCATATGGTTCAGCTCCAATTGCTTCGGTGCGTGTTGAGATGCTTCAAATTCTACGGTGATCCCTTCCTCATTGGTCAACTTCACTGTCTTCGTGGCACACTCAATGACTCCATTGTGCTTCCTCAACCAGTCCGTACCAAGTATAATGTCCAATCCTTGAGAATCCAAAACAATGAGGTTGGCGGAGAAGACTACAACCCTTATTCTAAGTCTTACTTTTGGACATACTATATTTGTCCACATCTCTCCTCCAGGAGATTTTACCAATAGAGTAAACTTCATATGAGAGATAGGCAAACTATACTTGGCAACATATTTCGATGCAACAAATGTATGCGACACTCTCCAAAATCGAATAACATAGTCGTCGGTTTGGAGTTTGTGAGAAACATACCAGTCACCATGTCATCCGCTTGTTGAGCATCCTCCGTAGAGACATGGTTCACGTTGCCGCGAGCGAAATTTTGCTGTCCAAGATTCCCTTGCGGTTGTCCTCCATTGGGTCTTGGGTTTTGTCTTTGAGCATTGCTTCCTTGACCAAGGCCTGACTTAGGACACTTAGGACATTGATGTGCAAAGTTTCCAGCTTCTCCACAATTATATCACTTCTTAACTCCACCAAAATTATTTTGGTGAGCTTGGTTCTGCGCATTGGCTCCAGGAAAGTTAGCGTGAGGTGCAAAAGGCATTGGAGGCCTAGGCGATTGCATAACAGGGCACTGCTGCACAAACTGAGTTGGGTGTGGTGCATATCCAGGGCGCTGTACAGGTGCAGAGGAGTTGTAATATGGCGCATTTGGTGGCGCAAAGCGAGGGTGCACATTACTTCCTTGTTGCTGTCCTTGATATGGCACCATCCTCTTGTTGTCTTGCTCCATCTCACGGACCTTGTTTTCCACAACATTTGCCTTGTCCACGAGCTTCTGGAAGTTGGCATAGTCACAATTCAGCAATTGTACTTTGTTCTCATTGTTGAAGCCCCTCATGAACAAGTATTGCTTCCGGCTGTCCCGACTAACATCTTGAAAGTTCAGTGTACTTATTGAGATATTCACTCACGCTCAATCTTCCATGCCTCAAGTTCTTAAATTCTTGCCTCTTCAAGATCATTACACCTTCCGGCACATAATGAGAATGGAAGCTCTCCTTCAATTCGGCCAAGTAATCCTCTCCTGGTTCTCATGAGCATTGCATATGGAATCCTACCAATCGGCAGCTGCTCCAACAAGTTGATGAGATGCAAAGAGCACCTTTTCTCGGTCACTGCATTGGACAATAGCTAGCTCCTTCTTCACGGACTTTAGCCAATCATCAGCATCCATAGGGTTAGCGGCTTGAGCAAAGGTCGGTGGCCTAGTCCTCATGAACTCTCCCAAACGGTTTTGAGGTGGTGGGGGTGGCGGTGGAGGCATGTGGGGCTGATTGTTGACGTTAGCAACCTGCAGCTGTCCCATAGTCTATATCATGGTCTGCATGAGCTGGTTTTGCATAGCCAATAACTGCTCAATATTGATAGCTCCTTGAGCAGGTCCTTGCCCATTGTTGTTCTGAGGTGCTCCATTGTTCTCCTCCTCATCATTACCATCCCTCTAGTTGCGAGTCCTCACCATCTGAAGAAAAGCAAGAGATAAGAATTTTAAAATATCCCCGACTATATACATCAAGGGATATGAAACTAAGCAACTAGCTATGCTAGCCTAGATGGACATGGCAATGCTAAAGAATCCCAAAATCCTCTATTGAGCACACAAGCAAACAATATATAGCAAACTACACACCAAGCAAAAACACATCAATTCGTGAGTGCTCCTATGTGCTCTAAAGTGTCCATTCTATCTAGGTTGTGTCCTAAAGTCAACATGTGGCTCTAATACCAATTTGTGACACCCAGTTCCAAAAATGAATCAAGTGAACACATATGTGTGCCCAGGACGTTCCACACACATACACGAGTGCAATCACAAAAGGATATACATAAAATTACCACAGTACAAGATTAATTAACCAAATTTTACTACACAATTCATAATATCCTCGAACACAAGCTCCAATGAAAATTAATGACAAGTTTCAACTAATGCAGTAGAAATAACTAATTAAGCAACTAAGCAGCTAAGCAATAGGGTATAGCGCAGCTCCAATCAACACCACAGGCAAAGCTGATGGTAGACACGGCCTAGAACTCCGCATTATCATCGTTAAACTCCCAATTATGACCTGCATTGGTTGGGGGGGGGGAATTGCAAGGGTGAGTACATGTAGTACTCAACAAGTGTGGAAAGTATGACATGTAGCTAGTTCAAATGACGAATATAATAATGGCTAAGTGCTGAAAAGTACATTAAAACATTTGGAAAGCAATATATTATATGTATGTGACCTAATGTAAAATCCTACATTTTCCTTCATATGAGGTTCAGTTGTAAGTTGGTTGTTAACCCTAATGGAGACCAATTATAGCCATGCTTATAAACTTGATCTCATCAAATCTCTTCTTCTAGTCATGCTTCAATTATTAACATGATAAACATAGATTAATTCTTTTGACCTCTCTTCAAAGTTTGGAATTAATTGAATAAAGATTGCTAGGTCACATTAATATGCAGTACCAAATAGATATTCAAATTAATATAAATTGAATATATACTACTGTATATTTGGCCCTGTCAAAATTATTCAATTCAGAGGCCATAAATTTTTCTATGGTTTTCAAATTTTCCAAATAGACTTCCTGCAAAGTTTCATAAATTTTGAACTCCATTTACTATTTTAATTGAGACGCTTAGCAAATTCAAACCATGTTTTGAATTCAAATTTTGAATTTTGTTCAACTTGATTTAACATCAGGATTTGAACACACTCTCATGGTCAGCATAACTTGCTTGACTTATCCTCATAGGTTTACAATTTTTGGAACTCAATTGCTATTTAAATCAGTGACATCATTGAATTTCATCCAAATTCAAATTTGAATTTGAAATTCAATTTAAACTTGCTCCAATTCATAATATAATTGCAGAATCGAATTCTAGATGTTTATTTGAGCCTCCTGACAAAAATCTAGAATTTTTTGATCAAGTTTGGTAGGAGAATTGTAGTTATAGAGAAGGGAAGTGGATAAGAGGAGGTGGGGCCCACTGTCAGCCTAAGCACTCGAGTGAAACCCATAGGGGGGTGCTCTGAATCCAGCTCGCCCCGCCGATCAACGCCGGCAGCGTTCGACACCGCCACGCGGCATGCATCCACCGAGTTGCCTGCTTGCTTGCACCGTGGCGCGCTCCCCTCACCCCTCAGCCCTTATAAATACCGCCTTGGCCATCGTCGTTGAGCTCCATCTCGGTTCACGCCATTTTCACCGCCTCTGTTCAATCGATCTTTCGCCGACGGTTGACACCATTTCTCCAGGAGCTGTAAGTAGATAAAAGGCTTGTCACAAACTCCTCTATGTATTCTATTTGGTCGTTGATCGTGCCATAGCTTCTGCTTGGCATATTTTGAAGTTTCCCAGTCGCTGTCGAGGAAGCCGCCGAGAACCTTCCCTGTCTTGCTGTTGAACTCCAGTTCTAGGCCATCTCTAGCCTCGATCCTTTAAGCAAAAAGGTTCGCAATCCTCTCTAGTTCATGCTCACAGAATCTAAGCTTATGACCTGAAGTGTAACTTGAGTTCTTGTTCGAGAACCGAACGATTTCTGAATAGAACAGCAAAGCTTCGCGCTTAAATTCATTTCATTCTTGCAATCATCCTTTAATATGGTTAGCAGATAGCTTCTCTGTGTCCTAAGGAATCTCCATGCCCAAAAATCCTGAAAGTTATCAACCGAGCATCTTAGATTTCAGGTTTTTGCGGTCGCCAGTTGAAAAACCGCACTTCGCCATCGAACTCAGACTTGCTGGCGATTTCACCGCAATCTAAACCCCAAATCATCATCCTGATGCTCTCAGTAACCTTCCCGACCTTTTCCCAAGCCTATTGAGCCATTTCCGAGCATTTTCGACGAAGGTTGAAACCCTAGCTCCGCTGTGACTGTCGCGCAGCCGTCTCCGGCCATCTCCGACGTGATTGGACACCACCATCGACTTGTGCGGTCAATTTTAGGGTTCAACAGTCACGGCGAGGCCAAAAGAGGTTGACGCACCTAAGTCCGGCGAAGCAACGCCGCGGTTCCGGCGAGAAGCGCCGCCGCGTCAAGAGGTAGACGAAGGTGCGGGTGCCACCTGTCATCGACACCCTCTCGCGTGGGATCAGCTGTGGACACGGATCTGGTGTGGCTGCGTGGGTTAATCCTGTGGCTCTCGGTGTGGCTCCATTCTGATTGGCCCGATTCAAATGAAGTGGGTCCGACCCCTTTTATTTGAAATTTCCAATAGGAAAATAAACCCAGAATCAATCCCAACTTAGAAAATCCATAACTTCCAGAAGAATTATCCAAAAATTCCCAAGTAAATTTTGTTAGAACCAGCATGATGAATACTTTCCAGTGTGCACTTGGATTTGTATGAAAAGCCATAAAAATTTCTCCATAATTCAGATAATCAAAATGCTTAAAGATTTCCTTTTCCACATTTTTGTTATGTGGAAATTTCCAATTTTGGTCAGAAAACTATTATCAATACCCTTGATCTCCTGTAAAAGTTTCAAGCCCTTTGGACTTAAAATACTGGGTTGATGAATATTCCAAATCTCTATGTAGTTATAAATTGAGAAAAATGGAAAAATCAATTTCCAGCAATTTACCCAAAATTGAAAAATCAGTTTCTCCCCGGGGGAAGCTTAGAAAATAGTGAAACAAATTTTCCTAGAACCAGTGAGACCCCGTACACATGATACAACCCTTGGTATCCATGGTACGTCTCCAAAAATTTCAACAAAAAATTAGAGAAAATTATTGCTTACCGTTATTTTTAAGAACAACAAACTTCCTTGATCATCTCCTGTTCTTTGCAAGAGTCTTCTCTATAGTTTCTAGTATCCACCCTGAAAATCGCAAAGCCAATTAAGATAATTATCTTATGTTATCCTAATATACTCACCCCAGCTTAAGCATCTTAATTATTCACAAAATCATGTATACCTAGTATATGCATATCATGTAGTAGCTGAAATCGAGGAGCAGCTGGAAGCTTTGGAGGTCCAGCTGCCAAAAACTAACATAGGCTCAGACTCGCATTCAGGCAAGCCCTGATTTGCATTTAAGTTCCTTAAAGTGTTTTTACAGTTTTTCATTCACCTTACGTCTTCAGATGATTGTGCACGTTTAAGGTGCTTGACATCCACTTGCATGACCAATAAATCCTATGGAGTCTTGGGCAGGTCCATGGCCCGTAAGTAGACACTGCTATGCTTATATCCATAGGAATTTGGTAGAAGTCGAGTAGTTGGAATCTACTCGCGAGACAGGAATTTTATCACACGGGGGGACATGGAATCAGAAAATGGTTAATGAATATAAAATTGAGACCGAGCAGAGGATAGGATGCCGCGACACGTGGTCTCCCGTGCGTAGCCCTGCTTGTGTCGATTGAGGACCATTTCGTGTGCAGCCCTGCTGGACAAGCTCACATTGTACCGGCGACATATTGGAGAAATGGGCTCCAATAAACTGACGTAGTTCGATACTGGATTGTCGAGGCATTCTGTTCCGTTTTATAGGCGTGGGTTGAGGGCAGCAAGGTGTAAATCAGCTGGTGGGCAGGTCAGAGTACGCCCCACACAGTGACCTCCTGCTCGTGACGGATCAACCGGTTCGACATTCGAGTGTCTAGTGAATGATGGCCATATACGACTAGTACTGAGATGTTATGTAGGTACTGTTGTAAGTACTCGCTGACATTTCCGAAAGTGCGTATGTGTCGTGTTTGTCCCGATGAATCCTGCTTGCAATCACCGTCCCTCGCGGTAATAGAGTATCACTTGTTACTGCGATGTGATGTAGTAAATACTAAAGAAGCCAGGAGAATATGATGTATTGCATTATAATTGCTTAGCAACCTTGCTTGGCATAGAGATAGTACAATTAAAAGTTCACAGTTTCCCCATACTTTACATGTAATAGCATTATGTGCTTTGTGCACGTCATATCATCGGCAAAGCATTTCTTGTTTGATTGTGGAGTCTATGATTTGCCATGCCTGAAGAATGTCATATGCTACTTAAAAATATGAATATAAGGATCCACTTGTAGGCGAGTCCTTTATGCTATTCCTTACCTGTGCTTAGTATTCATCCTTGCATATGTCTAGTGAGACGGGTTAGTCTTGCTGAGCCTTATGCTCATGTTTGCAGTTAACGAGTTTTTGCAAATTATACAACTGATGATGGGTTTGAAGACGAGGCTGCACCCCCTACAGGGTTTACAGCCGAGGGGGAACCCTGCACGGCGTCGTGAATTGTGTGTTGCTAGTGCAAAGTATCCAGAGCATGGATGACTTTGCTTTTGCATAGCTAGTGCTGAGAGCGTAGCTATGATGTATAGTTTTATTTCCTTCCATTAGTACTTTTAAACTTCTGTTGTGCTCTTCAATAAAAACTTGGTATTGTAAATTGTTCTCGTCCTTTTCTTGTATACTATTGGGTGTCACATCGCACGACACCACCCAATGAGATCCTTGGCGGTCGGGATTCCGGTCCCGCAGAAATGGTATCAGAGCATCATTGGGAACAGTGTACTTGAAAAGAGCATATTTTCAAAAAAAATTAGGATTTGAGTGAGGAATTAGCTATATGCCCTTATAAGGAGTATTATTAGTATACGATATAAAGGAGGTAAACTAGCTTATACGTTATTAATTATGTAACGATGCTCCGACGTCAGGTAAGAGGTAAGGTACACCACTGTAAGCGGATCAATTGCGGTAAGCTCACCATGCGAGAGGTAGCATGGAAGTTTTTATGTGGCTTGGCACGGAAATGTTAATATGAGTCTCTGAAGCTTTCTATGTTTCTGAGAACCTATGACACGCGGTACCCCAGCGTGCTTCAAAGTTAGTGGGAGCCCCCATCGGGTGGTGTATAAACCGCTAGTATGCATCTCTAGAACTATTCATGTTCTACAGGAGCATGCGAAACACGTATGCCCGAGCGTGTATAAGCCAGTTCGTACGGGAGTCTTTGCTGTACAGACGTATTTACGGCCATGTACTTCGAGACATGACATCGCTCGAGGGTGACTCACACCAGAGTCGTATGCATTTACTTTCATATATATTATTGTAACTGCCTGTCGTGTTTCCCCGTACCGCCCTTGAGGTGTGAAAGTGTAAAAGGCGATTTTTTGTCTTCTGCAGCATTAACTACGGTAGCAAACCATGTAGAAAACGTTTGCAAGTGAATGATACTAGAGCCACCTATAAACATATCCGGAAATACCGGTTAGAATATTCTTTGGTGAGGCACGTAGTACCATCAGTATCAACCTTGATACTTGACCATCCCCAAATGACAAAAATGGATGCATTGTATTTTGAAAAGTCCGACTATCAGGTGCTGGTAGGTTTGGACTCCGCAAAATAAAAATTCAATTAAACATTGGGTTAGCACTAAGATTCTTGATTTCTGGCCAAAGTTTGCTCAACTTCACCAGGTTGTAATCTTGTTTAGTTAAAAATAAACATAGGGGTATGCTATATGGGTGGAAAGCTCTCGAATGCCTCTAGAACTTTTTTGTTGACCATCAAGGCAGAAAAGCTTGATAATCTATTGAAATTTGGGGTATGCCTTTACTGCTCCAGATAACCCTACCGTTGTAACAGTCTCTGTATTTTTGCAATAACTCACTGTAGAACAACCTCCTGCCTTATTATGATATATATCCAAAAAGGGGAGAAGCAGATCTACACTTTTGTATTCAATGTTTCGCTTGGTTCAAATTTGAGGCAATTCAAATTTCGAGTTCTAAACAGTGAACTGCAGGGCTGCTGTTGAACAACAGTCAGTTCATCGATCGAGTTTAGATAGCGCTAGATTTTGATCCAGAATGATGACATGGTCATATATATACATTTATTGAAATCTTAGCAAGTCTTCTATCCACTTTATTTTGCGCTCATGGCCTGAATCTCGGTGTATCTGTGTTTAATTTCTATGTTTGCAAACTTGGTTCTGGCGGATCAGAACTTGGAAGAGTTGGCACATAGTTTTGAATTAACGCAATATACCTATGTAACAAATGTTTCATGGCCGAAATCTTTTACCTCTATATTTTTAACATGATGTTATACAATGTTTATTTTGTCATTACCTCAATATATTGTAATGGTATACCTGTATAACATGTGGAAATGACCACATATACAGGAGAGGTTCTGTCAAAATTTCCAGAAAATATGGGACAACTTAAAACCTGTATAGATTTTATTTCCATGCTCACCAGGAGCTGTATGAGTACAGTATGGAAAGTTTGGAAAGTGTACTACAACTTTTGTATTCAACCCAACACCTGGTTCTGAAGTTTCCTGTATGAAAATTTTGAATTTATACTGGAAGGTCAGCTGGAACAGACTGTGATTACAACTCCAGTGTTAAATTTTCTTAAACTATTGGGAGTTGGAAACCTTCTCATTATTCCAGTATTCTTTTCTATATATGACGGATGTGATGATGTTATTACCGGACGGATGGATATTTTCCACTTGCGCTAGCCATCCGGGTTTCCCAAGTATGTTGCGGGAAGTACTCCAACAATTTGGTTTCATCGAGATGCCATGCTATTGGGGTAGAGAAACAGTTGACAGAGGTGTTCGGTCATGCACCATTTTGGTAGACATCCCAGCAAGTCCAGGTCGTTATGGATGGGCTCCTTTCTCGGTTACTATCGAGGGGGCTCATTTAGAGGACACTTGGGCAATCGCTGCAGGCGAAGCGCTTATGAAGCTTTGTGAGCTTCATCAAGCAGTTTCTATTTTTTTAAACAATTAAAAACATAACTTACGTCGGCTATGGCACGGCCGACGTAAGTTAGCGCAGGTTAACTTACGTCGGCCCGACCATACCAATGTAAGTTATCCCATAGTACTTACATCGGTCTCGCCATAGCCGACCTAAATTAGCCCATGTAATTTACGTCAGCTACTGACGGTCGACATAAGTTACCTGGCCCTGCCAACAGCCCAGCCCAACACCGACGTAAGTTACCTTAAAAAAGGAAAGTGGTAAATAAACCTTGAAAAAATGCATGTTTGGGTGCTCAAAGACTGGACCTGGGTCCATTACTCCATTGGTGCTAACGTAAGCATGAATAATGTCGGTTGGGTCCCGTTGGATCAACAACACGTTTGATGGGCTCCATATATAGGTCTTGCTACCGATTGGGTAAGTCTAAGTACTTACCTAATAAGGGTAGTCGGGAACCCAGGCTACAACATCAAATTATCTTGCACTTTGCTAGCGGGATTTGATGTGAGTTCCAGTTTTGTAAACGGGTGTAGCTGGTAGTGCAGAAGTAAGATCCGGCTTATCTTATTCTAGTGGAGCCCCCATGTGTATTATATACGAAGAAGTAACTTGTTTTAGTGAGGAATTGTAACAAGATTCCATGATATTGGGTTTCTATAGGGAGTGACCTACATCCATGTGTATTTTGAGATTAAATTTCGATAGAAAAAAGTATTGTCACACTGCATGATTATTTATTACTTGTTGGGGGTAGATACAATTCACGGGTCTTGTAATATTAATGAACAATCTTAAAAAATTTGTACCCCAGGAATAATTAAATGCCTCACTTTAACATAGTTCCCTATCGATGTTGTTTGGCATAAACTATGCTGGACTTTGACAGTCCATAAATCTTAGTATATTTAACAAATGTAGGTGTATTGTACATCGTTGGAAAGATATGGCAGTCTCATAAAATTATGCCGGAAATAGTTTTTGTTCTCTTCAGTATTTCGACCATAACTCTCCGTAGAAAAAATACTAATGGTCATATGATACATTTTCGGAAAGCCATGTGAGATATGTTACAACTTTTAATTCATGATTTGTTCAAATTTTTACTATAAGTTTCCGAATTGTTTGTTCGAATCAGCCGCTATCAAAGGAGGTGTTATTGAAATTTTCTAAAAGATATGTCAAATTTTCAAATACATATCTCTTAAGCCAGCTCTGATCTCGGTGCGAATAAATACTTTCTAAAAAAGGTATCAAACACTACAGGAAAATTGGAACATTACGTCGGCCAACGTAACTTATGTCGGCCGCGACAGTCCGACCTAAGTCAACTAATTGAGACGCTTAGCAAATTCAAACCATGTTTTGAATTCAAATTTTGAATTTTGTTCAACTTGATTTAACATCAGGATTTGAACACACTCTCATGGTCAGCATAACTTGCTTGACTTATCCTCATAGGTTTACAATTTTTGGAACTCAATTGCTATTTAAAACAGTGACATCATTGAATTTCATCCAAGTTCAAATTTGAATTTGAAATTCAATTGAAACTTCCTCCAATTCAAAATACAATTGCAGAATCGAATTCTAGATATTTATTTAAGCCTCCCCACAAAAATCTAGAATTTTTGGATCAAGTTTGGTAGGAGAATTGTAGTTATAGAGAAGGGAAGTGGATAAGAGGAGGTGGGGCCCACTGTCAGCCTAAGCACTCGAGTGAAACCCACAGGGGGGTGCTCTGAATCCAGCTCGCCCCGCCGATCGACGCTGGCAGCGTGCGACACCGCGATGCGGCATGCATCCACCGAGTTGCCTGCTTGCTTGCACCATGACGCGCTCCCCTCAGCCCTTATAAATACCCCCTTGGCCATCGTCGTTGAGCTCCATCTCGGTTCACGCCATTTTCACCGCCTCTGTTCAATCGATCTTTCGTGACGATTGACACCGTTTGTCCCGGAGCTGTAAGTGGATAAAAGGCTTGTCACAAACTCCTCTATATATTCTATTTGGTCGTTGATCATGACATAGCTTCTGCTTGGCATATTTTGAAGTTTCCCAGTCACCGTCGAGGAAGCCGCCGAGAACCTTCCCTGTCTCGCCGTTGAACTCCAGTTCTAGGCCATCTCTAGCCTCGATCCTTTAAGCAAAAAGGTTCGCAATCCTCTCTAGTTCATGCTCACAGAATCTAAGCTTATGACCTGAAGTGTAACTTGAGTTCTTGTTCGAGAACCGAACGATTTCTCAATTGAACAGCAAAGCTTCGCGCTTAAATTCATTTCATTCTTGCAATCATCCTTTAATCTGGTTAGCAGATAGCTTCTCTGTGTCCTAAGGAATCTCCATGCCCAAAAATCCTGAAAGTTATCAACCGAGCATCTTAGATTTCAGGTTTTTGCGGCCGCCGGTTGAAAAACCGCACTTCGCCATGGAACTCAGCCTTGCTGGCGATATCACCCCAATCTAAACCCCAAATCATCATCCTGATGCTCTCAGTAACCTTCCCGACCTTTTCCCGAGCCTATTGAGCCATTTCCGAGCATTTTTTACGAAGGCCGAAACCCTAGCTCCGCTGTGACCGTCGCGCAGCCGTCTCCGGCCATCTCCGACGTGATTGGACACCACCATCGACTTGTGCGGTCGATTTTAGGGTTCAGCAGTCACGGCGAGGACAAAAGAGGTCGATGCACCTAAGTCCGGTGAAGCACCGCCGCGGTTCCGGCGAGAAGCGCCGCCGCGTCAAGAGGTAGACGAAGGTGCGGGTCCCACCTGTCATCGACACCCTCTCGTGTGGGATCAGCTGTGGACACGGATCTGGTGTGGCTGCGTGGGTTAATCCTGTGGCTCCTGGTGTGGCTCCATTCTGATTGGCCCGATTCAAATGAAGTGGGTCCGACCCCTTTTATTTGAAATTTCCAATAGGAAAATAAACCCAGAATCAATCCCAACTTAGAAAATCCATAACTTCCAGAAGAATTATCCAAAAATTCCCAAGTAAATTTTGTTAGAACCAGCATGATGAATACTTTCCAGTGTGCACTTGGATTTGTATGAAAAGCCATAAACATTTCTCCATAATTCAGATAAAAAAAATGCTTAAAGATTTCCTTTCCACATTTTTGTTATGTGGAAAATTTCCAATTTTGGTCAGAAAACTATTATTAATACCCTTGATCTCCTGTAAAAGTTTCCAGCCCTTTGGACTTAAAATACTGGGTTGATGAATATTCCAAATCTCTATGTAGTTATAAATTGAGAAAAATGGAAAAATCAATTTCCAGCAATTTACCCAAACTTGAAAAATCAGTTTCTCCCTGGAGGAAGCTTAGAAAATAGTGAAACAAATTTTCCTAGAACCAGTGAGACCCCGTACACATGATACAACCCTTGGTATCCATGGTATGTCTCCAAAAATTTCAACAAAAAATTAGAGAAAATTATTGCTTACCGCAATTTTTAAGAACAACAAACTTCCTTGATCATCTCCTGTTCTTTGCAAGAGTCTTCTCTATAGTTTCTAGTGTCCACCCTGAAAATCGCAAAGCCAATTAAGATAATTATCTTATGTTATCCAAATATACTCACCCCAGCTTTAGCATCTTAATTATTCACAAAATCATGTATACCTAGTATATGCATATCATGTAGTAGCTGAAATCGAGGAGCAGCTGGAAGCTTTGGAGGTCCAACTGCCAAAAACTAACATAGGCTCAGACTCGCATTCAGGCAAGCCCTGATTTGCATTTAAGTTCCTTAAAGTGTTTTTATAGTTTTTCATTCACCTTACGTCTTCAGATGATTGTGCATTACGTTTAAGGTGCTTGACATCCACTTGCATGACCAATAAAATCCTATGGAGTCTTGGGCAGGTCTACGGCCCGTAAGTAGACACTGCTATGCTTATATCCATAGGAATTCGGTAGAAGTCGAGTAGTTGGAATCTACTCGCGAGATAGGAATTTTATCACACAGGAGGACATGGAATCAGAAAATGGTTAATGAATATAAAATTGAGACCGAGCAGAGGATAGGATGCCGCGACACGTGGTCTCCCGTGCGTAGCCCTGCTTGTGTCGATTGAGGACCGTTTCTTGTGCGGCCCTGCTGGACAAGCTCACATTGTACCGGTGACATATTGGAGAAATGGGCTCCAATAAACTGATGTAGTTCGATACTAGATTGTCGAGGCATTCCGTTCCGTTTTATAGGTGTGGGTTGAGGGCAGCAAGGTGTAAATCAGCTGGTGGGCAGGTCAGACTACGCCCCACGCAGTGACCTCCTGCTCGTGACGGATCAATCGGTTCGACATTCGAGTGTCTAGTGAATGGTGGCCATATACGACTAGTACTGAGATGTTATGTAGGTACTGTTGTAAGTACTCGTTGACATTTCCGAAAGTGCGTATGTGTCGTGTTTGTCCCGGTGAATCCTGATTGCAATCACCGTCCCTCGCGGTAATAGAGTATCACTTGTTACTGCGATGTGATGTAGTAAATACTAAAGAAGCCAGAAGAATATGATGTATTGCATTATAATTGCTTAGCAACCTTGTTTGGCATAGAGATAGTACAATTAAAAGTTCATAGTTTCCCCATACTTTACCTGTAATAGCATTATGTGCTTTGTGCACGTCATATCATCGGCAAAGCATTTCTTGTTTGATTGTGGAGTCTATGATTTGTCGTGCCTAAAGAATGTCATATGCTACTTAAAAATATGAATATAAGGATCCACTTGTAGGCGAGTCCTTTATGCTATTCCTTACCTATGCTTAGTATTCATCCATGCATATGTCTAGTGAGACGGGTTAGTCTTGCTGAGCCTTATGCTCATGTTTGCAGTTAATGAGTTTTTACAAATTATACAACTGATGATGGGTTTGAAGACGAGGCTGCACCCCCTACAGGGTTTACAGCCGAGTGGGAACCCTGCATGCCGCCATGAATTGTGTGTTGCTAGTACAAAGTATCCAGAGCATGGATGACTTTGCTTTTGCATAGCTAGTGCTGAGAGCGTAGCTATGATGTATAGTTCTCTTTCCTTCCATTAGTACTTTTAAACTTCCGTTGTGCTCTTCAATAAAGACTTGGTATTGTAAATTGTTCTCGTCCTTTTCTTGTATACTATTGGGTGTCGCATCGCACGACACCACCCAATGAGATCCTTGGCGAACGGGATTCCGGTCCCGCAGACATGGTATCAGAGCATCATTGGGAACAGTGTACTTGAAAAGAGCATATTTTCAAAAAAAATTAGGATTTGAGTGAGGAATTAGCTATATGCCCTTATAAGGAGTATTATTAGTATAAGATATAAAGGAGGTAAACTAACTTATACGTTATTAATTATGTAACAATCCTCCGACGTCAGGTAAGAGGTAAGGTACACCACCGTAAGCGGATCAATTGCGGTAAGCTCACCATGCGAGAGGTAGCATGGAAGTTTTTATGTGGCTTGGCACAGAAATGTTAATATGAGTCTCTGAAGCTTTCTATGTTTCTGAGAACCTATGACACGCGGTACCCCAGCGTGCTTCAAAGTTGGTGGGAGCCCCCGTCGGGTGGTGTATAAACCGATAGTATGCATCTCTAGAACTATTCATGTTCTATAGGAGCATGCGAAACACGTATGCCCGAGCGTGTATAAGCCAGTTCGTACGGGAGTCTTTGCTGTACAGACGTATTTACGGCCATGTACTTCGAGACATGACATCGCTCGAGGGTGACTCACACCAGAGTCGTATGCATTTACTTTCATATATTATATTGTAACTGCCTGTCGTGTTTCCCCGTACCGCCCTTGAGGTGTGAAAGTGTGAAAGGCGATTGTTTGTCTTCTGCAGCATTAACTACGGTAGCAAACCATGTAGAAAACGTTTGCAAGTGAACGATACTAGAGCCACCTATAAACATATCCGGAAATACCGGTTAGAATATTCTTTGGTGAGGCACGTAGTACCGTCAGTATCAACCTTGATACTTGACCATCCCCAAACGACAAAAATGGATGCATTGTATTTTGAAAAGTCCGACTATCAGGTGCTGGTAGGTTTGGACTCCGCAAAATAAAAATTCGATTCAACATTGGGTTAGCACTAAGATTCTTGATTTCTGGCCAAAGTTTGCTCAACTTCACCAGGTTGTAATCTTGTTTAGTTAAAAATAAACATAGGGGTATGCTATATGGATGGAAAGCTCTCGAATGCCTCTAGAACTTTTTTGTTGACCATCAAGGCAGAAAAGCTTGATAATCTATTGAAATTTGGGGTATGCCTTTACTGCTCCAGATAACCCTACCGTTGTAACAGTCTCTGTATTTTTGCAATAACTCACTGTAGAACAACCTCCTGCCTTATTATGATATATATCCAAAAAGGGGAGAAGCAGATCTACAGCTTTTTATTCAAAGTTTTGCTTGATTCAAATTTGATGCAATTCAAATTTCGAGTTCTAAACAGTGAACTGCAGGGCTGCTGTTGAACAACAGTCAGTTCATCGATCGAGTTTAGATAGCGCTAGATTTTGATCCAGAATGATGACATGGTCATATATATACATTTATTGAAATCTTAGCAAGTCTTCTATCCACTTTATTTTGCGCTCATGGCCTGAATCTCGGTGTATCTGTGTTTAATTTCTATGTTTGCAAACTTGTTTGCGCTAGATTTTAATTTCTGTGTTTAATTAACGCAATATACCTATGTAACAAATGTTTCATGGCCGAAATCTTTTACCTCTAGATTTTCAACATGATGTTATACAATGTTTATTTTGTCATTACCTCAATATATTGTAATGGTATACCTGTATAACATGTGGAAATCACCACATATACAGGAGAGGTTCTGTCAAAATTTCCAGAAAATATGGGACAACTTAAAACCTGTATAGATTTTATTTTCATGCTCACCAGCAGCTGTATGAGTACAGTATGGAAAGTTTGGAAAGTGTACTACAACTTTTGTATTCAACCCAACACCTGGTTCTGACGTTTCCTGTATGAAAATTTTGAATTTATACTGGAAGGTCAGCTGGAACAGACTGTGATTACAACTCCAGTGTTAAATTTTCTTAAACTATTGGGAGTTGGAAACCTTCTCATTATTCCAGTATTCTTTTCCATATATGACGGATGTGATGATGTTATTACCGGACGGATGGATATTTTCCACTTGCGCTAGCCATCCGGGTTTCCCAAGTATGTTGCGGGAAGTACTCCAACAATTTGGTTTCATCGAGATGCCATGCTATTGGGGTAGAGAAACAGTTGACAGAGGTGTTCGGTCATGCACAATTTTGGTAGACATCCCAGCTAGTCCAGGTCGTTATTGATGGGCTCCTTTCTCGGTTACTATCGAGGGGGCTCATTTAGAGGACACTTGGGCAATCGCTGCAGGCGAAGCGCTTATGAAGCTTTGTGAGCTTCATCAAGCAGTTTATATTTTTTAAAACAAATAAAAACATAACTTACGTCGGCTATGGCACGGCCGACGTAAGTTAGCGCAGGTTAACTTACGTCGGTCCGACCATACCAACATAAGTTATCCCATGGTACTTACATCGGTCTCGCCATAGCCGACCTAAATTAGCCCATGTAATTTACGTCGGCTACTGACAGTCGACATAAGTTACCTGGCCCTGCCCACAGCCCGGCCCAACACCAACGTAAGTTACCTTAAAAAAGGAAAGTGGTAAATAAAACTTGAAAAATGCATGTTTGGGTGCTCAAAGACTGGACCTGGGTCCATTACTCCATTGGTGCTAACGTAAGCATGAATAATGTTAGTTGGGTCCCGTTGGATCAACAACACGGTTGATGGGCTCCATATATAGGTCTTGCTACCGATTGGGTAAGTCTAAGTACTTACCTAATAAGGGTAGTTGGGAACCCAGGCTACAACATCAAATTATCTTGCGCTTTGCTAGCGGGATTTGATGTGAGTTCCAGTTTTGTAAACGGGTGTAGCTGGTAGTGCAGAAGTAAGATCCGGCTTATCTTATTCTAGTGGAGCCCCCATGTGTATTATATAGGAAGAAGTAACTTGTTTTAGTGAGGAATGGTAACAAGATTCCATGATATTGGGTTTCTATAGGGAGTGACCTACATCCATGTGTATTTTGAGATAAAATTTCGATAGAAAAAAGTATTGTCACACTGCATGATTATTTATTACTTGTTGGGGGTAGATACAATTCACGGGTCTTGTAATATTAATGAACAATCTTAAAAAATTTGTACTCCAAGAATAATTAAATGCCTCACTTTAACATAGTTCCCTATCTATGTTGTTTGGCATAAACTATGCTGGACTTTGACAGTCCATAAATCTTAGTGTATTTAACAAATGTAGGTGTATTGTACATCGTTGAAAAGATATGGCAGTCTCATAAAATTATGCTGGAAATAGTTTTTGTTCTCTTCAGTATTTCGACCATAACTCTCCGTAGAAAAAATACTAATGGACATATGATACATTTTGTGAAAGCCATGTGAGATATGTTACAACTTTTAATTCATGATTTGTTCAAATTTTGACTATAAGTTTCTGGAATTGTTTGTTCGAATCAGCCGCTATCAAAGGAGGTGTTATTGGAATTTTCTAAAAAATATGTCAGATTTTCAAATACATATCTCTTAAGCCAGCTCTGATCTCGGTGCAAATAAATACTTTCTAAAAAAGGTATCAAACACTACAGGAAAATTGGAACATTACGTCGGCCAACGTAACTTATGTCGGCCGCGACAGTCCGACCTAAGTCAACTAACTTACATCGGTTCAGGGCCAGGCAAACGTAAATAACTGGGCCATTGAAATTTACCTCACGACTTAAGTCGGCTCATCCCTAGGCTGATTTATGTCCTGCGCCGACATGGGTTAGGGATTTAACCCTACCCCGTGCGGGCTGCAATGGCCCATTCCACGCATGTGTTAACACTTAGTCACTCATTTCGCAACCGCGCCCACCTCACGGAGCTGCCGCCGCCAACGTGCCCGTGCACCGCCTCTCCACCTCGGCTCGTGCCAGTGCGTCGCCGCCTCCCTGAGCGTCGCCACCTCCCCGAGCTTCCTGGCAGGCCGCCTCCCCGAGCTTGCGGTGTAGCCGCCACCCCGAGGTCCATGGGCTGCCACCTCTCCGAGCAACCGGGGGCCGCTCGTCCTCCTCCCCGATGTCGCGCCTCCTCCCCAAGCGCAGCCACCCACAAGCCCGTGCCCAGTCGGCTGCCTCCATCGAGGTGAGCACGCCCTTTTTGCTATTTTTTGCGATTATTTGTCAATTGCTAGGTAGCACACCTAAGGTTAAATTAGAATTAAGTCTGCTTGCTTGCTAAATTGTGCACCGAGTTCAGTTAGGGTTATATTGGAATAAGTCTGTTTGCTTGCTAAATCGAATAGAATTAGCAAATAGAATAAGTGGTTGCATTCAAAGGGGGCCCAAAATAGAATAATATTAAATATTTGAAGGTTAGTATAAATATTAAGTTGGCAATACTTTCTGGAATTATTTATATTTCAATTTTTGGCTTTTAAATAAATAGTCAGTTTGTAACTGGATTAGGCCTATGATATTAGGTCAATTAAATCCAATATTTTTACAGGAATTAGTGTATGACAAGGGGAAGACTCAGTCCAAATTTGGGATAAAATAAAGCAACTGAACAGCTGCGAAAATTCAATAACTGAAAAAGGTAATTGAACTATACAGAGAGTTGAAAAGGTGCAATGGCTCCCAAACTTTTGCTGGTAGTCAAGAATAGGACGAGGAGTTGTATGTGAATTTTGGGGATTTTTCCAGTGTCTACCCTGTCTGGAAAAATTGTATGTGCCTTTGGAAAGATTATATTTTACAAAATTTAACTGTGAGATTCACAGAACCTAACTGGTACTGACAGAAACTAGATCTCAAGCGTTTCAAACAAAATTTGTTTGATGATTTTTGGAGCATCCTACAGAAAGTTATGGATTTTCTAAGTTGGAGCCAAATCTGGAATTAATTTCTAATTTGAATTAAACCCTGGGCCCCATCGATTTAAAATGGACCAATGGCATTTAAACCATACGGGGGTCCACAAATATACACCGCGTAGTCACAACCGATCCCGTGGCCACACCCGATCCGCCTGGGTTGACAGACGCTGACACGTGGGACCCATCGTGTCGTCTTCCACCTCCCGACGCAGGCGGCGCGCGGGCTCCCGCGGCGGCGCACTCCGGCGACCCTCGCCGAATTTGAGTTCCTGGCCACCGCAGCTCCTACCTTTGGGCTCCCAACCGTAAAATTACGCGCTGAGCACGACGGTGGGGTCGGGGAGGTCTGCCGACGGTCGGAAACAACGGTGCATCGGCGGCGGCGGCCGCTAAGGTTCCGGCATGTCGGAACTGCCGCTCCGTGGCTAAAACCCTTATAAAAAGGCTAGGGAAGTCCCCTGGAACCACGAGGAACGTGATGGCGGGTGATATCGTCGTGTAACGGTCGGCAAAGCGGTCGTCGACGGCGACAGAGGCACTTCTTAACGGCGGAGGGGAGGACTCGCGATTCTTGAGCTACGGTCGATCATTTTCGGTGATTCCAGTTCGAGAGGGTGCGCAAAGAAGTGTAGAAACTATTTTCTAGCAATCGTGGAGAGTTACTAAGTGTGTAACTCGAATTGCATGAAAAACCGAGCGCGTTCATAAGCTTTGGCCAAGAGAAAAACATAGCTAACTTGCTCGATACTTATGTAAACAAGCAACGGCTTTCACCGTTGCATAGAGCATGTCCCGGCACACCAGTTTGCTATGGGGGTCGAAGCACAAAACCGCATGCAGTGGCCTGACAACATGGAGCAGGGACGGCGCGCGGTGAACACGATGGCGACCTTCGGTGTGGCCCCAAAATATCGGCCAAACCATCAACTATGCAATGAAAGAATTGATCCAGAGGACAGAGGAGGAAGAGAGGAACAACCTAGCTGTTGGAGGCTTGGCGCGGGAGGCCTCCGGTTGGCCAGCAACGGGCGCGCGGCGCCGGCGGTCGGAAGCTCACGCACGGAACGAAAACGGTGCAATCCGTCGGCTCAGCGAGAGGGAAGGCGATAAGGGCGACTGGGAAGTGATAAGGGAGAGCCAGGGCGCCATTTATAGAGCTCAACCGGCGGTGGAGTGCTGCTGTCGCACTGGGCATGCACGCCGTCGCGGTGGAGCGCGCAGCGCGCGATGAAATGCGGCTGCACGTGGGCTGCTGACTGGTGGGCCCCGTCAGTCAGCCCCACAGCTACTGTTATTTTAGTAATTCACTTAAAAATAGTAAATGAACTCCAAAAATCATGAAACTTCAGGGCTAAGTCAATAAAATTGTGATGAACACAATGGTGTGTTTAGATCCTTATGTTCAAGTATATTTTGACCTGCTTTTGAATATGAATTTAAACTTGATTCAAATTCGCTGAGCGTCTCAAATAAAATAACAAATGAGTTCCTAAAATCTTGAAATTTTGCAGGCAAGCTATTGAGAATATTAGAATGCAAAGGAAAAATTTAGAGCCTCTAATTTGAATGTTTTTGGCAGGGCCCATTTAGTACTGCACTTGGAATTGCCTTACTAAACTTCAGCCAATAATTCTAATGTTTGAAAAGGGGTGAATAGAATCATTCTAGACTTAGTGGTGAAGTCCAATACTCATGTTAATAAAATTTAGCCATGAGTGCAAGTAAGGTTTGGAGGGTATTAAGTTCATGTGTACCACTATATTGGATCTTTAATATAGTTGATCACAAAACTCATAACTGGATTCACATGCCATAAAAGTGGGGTTTTACAGGTAACTTACGTCGGCTATGGCATGGCCGACGTAAGTTATTGCAGGTTAACTTAGGTCGGCCCGACCATACTAACGTAAGTTATCCCATGGTACTTATGTCGGCCTCTTCATAGCCGACGTAAGTTAGCCCATGTAACTTATATCGGCTACCGACGGCCGACATAAGTTACCTGGCCCAGCCCACAGCTCGGCCCAACACTGACATAAGTTAGCTTTAAAAAGGAAAGTGGAAAATAGACCTTGAAAAAATGCAAGTTTGGGTGCTCAAAGACTGGACCAGGGTCCATTACTCCATTGGTGCTAACGTAAGCATGAAGAATGTCAGTTGGGTCCCCTTGGATCAACAACACAGTTGATGGGCTCCATATATAGGTCTTGCTACCGATTGGGTAAGTCTAAGTACTTACCCAACAAGGGTGGTCGGGAACCCAGGCTACAACATCAAATTATCTTGCACTTTGCTAGAGGGATTTGATGTGAGTTCCAGTTTTGTAAACGGGTGTAGTTGGTAGTGCAGAAGTAAGATGCAGCTTATGTTATTCTAGTGGAACCCCCATGTGTATTATATAGGGAGAGATAACTTGTTTTAGTGAGGAATGGTAACTAGTTTCGATGATATTGGGTTTCTATAGGGGGTGACCTACATCCATCTGTATTTTGAGATTAATTTTTGATAAAGAAGTATTGTCACACTGCATGATTATTATTTTCTTGTTGGGGGTAGATACAATTCACGGGTCTTGTAATATTAATGAAGAATCTTAAAATATTTGTACTCCTGGAATAATTAAATGCTTCACTTTAACATAGTTCCCTATCTATGTTGTTTGGCGTAAACTATGCTGGACTTTGACAGTCCATAAGTCTTAGTACATTTAAAAAATGGAGGTGTATTGTACATCGTTGGAAAGATATGGAAGTCTTATAAAATTTTTCTGGAAATAGTTTTTGTTCTTTTCAGTATTTTGACCATAACTCTCCATACGAAAATCACTAATAGACATATGATACATTTTTGGAAACCCATGTGAGATATGTTACAACTTTTTAATTCATGATTTGTTCAAATTTGGACTATAAGTTTCTCGAATTGTGTGTTCGAATCAGCCACTATCAACAGAGGTGTTATTGAAATTTTCCTAAAAATCTGTCAAATTTTCAAATACTTTTCTCTTAAACCAGATCTGATCTTGGAGCAAATAAATACATTCTAAAAAAGGTATCAAACACTACAGGAAAATCAGAACATTACATCGGCCGACATAACTTATGTCGGCTGCGACAGTCTGACGTAAGTCAACTAATACGTCGGCTACGGGCCCGTAGCCGACGTAAGTACTTTGACCAACAGCATTTAGCCCAAAACATAAGTCCGTTCAGGCCCAGGCCAATGAAAATAACAGGGCTGATGGAGTAAAACTCAAAACTTATGCCAGCTCATCCCTAGGCTAACATAAGTCTAGAGCCGACATGGGTTAGGGTCTTAACCCTACCCCGCGTGGGCCGTACTGGCTGATTTCATGCATACGTCTACACTTAGTCACTCATTCCGCAACCTCGCCCACCTCGCGGAGCTGCCACCACCGTTGCGCCCTTGCGCTGCCTCTCCACCTTGGCTCGTGCCAGTGCGTCGCCGCCTCCCCGAGCGTCACCGCCTCCCCAAGCTTGCAAGGTCGCCGCCTCCCCGAGCTCCGCGGACTGCCGCCTCTCCGAGCAACTGGGAGCCGCTCGTCCTCCTCCCCGACACTGCGCCTCCTCCCCAAGCGCAGCCACCCCCGAGCCCGATTGGTTGCCTCCACTGAGGTGAGCAAGCCTTTTTTGCCAATTTTTTGTAATTATTTGTCAATTGCTTGGTAGAACACTTAGGGTTAAATTAGAATTAAGTCTGGTTGCTTGCTAAATTGTGCACCGAGTTCAGTTAGGGTTAAATTAGAATAAGTCTATTTGCTTGCTAAATCGAATAGAGATAGCAAATAGAATAAGTGGTTGAGTTCAAACGGGGCCCAACCCAAAATCTGACCACGTGGGTAGTAAATCAGTTCGACGATGTTGTTGTTTTTGTGTTGTCTTTTGAGATGATTTTGTGTTTGGTTCGGGGAGCCATGTGGAGAGCTGCACCATCTCTGCCTTGTCCTCCTCGTCAGCTTAGTAGGAAGCATCCAAGTTATTGATCATGGTCCCATTTCTGCGCCCAGCGAGGTCCGACAATGCTCCCCAACTTGGTGGTTCCATTGACCTGTCCACTGGCAGGTTATTGAGCGTGCTTACTCCCTGCTTCATGATTCTTGCGTTGCACCACTTTTGAGTCCTCATCTCATGTCTTCGTAAATTGTGAATGGTGTCATGGTTAACTGGGATTCTCATATGGTAACTGCATTGTATGGTAAGGGTGGCAGATCTAGCCAACTTTAATCAGTTGCAGGCATTGTGCAGAATTCTCAAGTATTGCCACTGAAGAAAGTCAGTTTAATTCTGATTTTCATCTTAAGTGGCCAGATATTTTTCTGTTCTCTTTGGCACCTTTTTAGAGGAGCAGTACGCGGAGGTAAGTTTTTATTGTTAAATATTTACAATACCTGCGTATGTTAGCTGCATTGATAAATATGAAATATTTGCAGTTTAGTATTTCCTGGTTACAGGGTCGACCCCAGGAGTATCGAGCTCTATGTTGGCATTGGGCTAGCGATGCTTTCATCGCTAAGTCCATAAAGGCAAAATAGTGCCGCCGGGGGTCCGAGGGCAAGCACTACTACTTCGGCGGTGGCTACCTGGGTTTGGCTAAATGCATGATAAGTACATTTTAAGTTCATTTATGTGTTCATAATATACTTGTCTCACTATCACGACTATACAATAGCGAGTGACCAGTCAGGAGCCGACCCCGACCTAGGTTTGGACGAGAGGTCACAAGGGAAGTGACCCTTTGCAGTCTGGGCAGTGCAGTCAGGCGGCGGCTGATCGACTGGTAAGTTTTCAAAATTCATCAATTTCATTATAACTAATACTATTATTTACATGCTTCAGGATATATTTGTTATCTATCAAAAGGTACATGCATGAGGTTGCGAAGATACACGACAAAGATTACGATTGGGAAAACGGGTCGATCGACACCCAAGTCGTGTATGTGAGTAGATGCCGGAAGGCCCATGGACGGTGACTTGGTCATTTGTTTCATCTCTTTTAAAATATACCTTAATTTTTAATTAGTATTTTACATTATTATGCAGGTTTGCCGTTTTTTGATGGAGTTGTCGACTCGAGGTCGGCGCGACCTTCAAGAGGCGCTTCGTCAATGCAGGCCTCGTCTGTTGGGCCATCAAGTGGTCATCTCTCGCAGACCCTGTTGGAACTCAATGTCGTGAAGGAGACGCTAATGCAGACCCATGCAGAGCTGGACAGGTCAAGGACGGAGTAGGAGACGTCGAGGGCCTTCTAGGAGGTCACGACCATGTACATGGCATGGTAAAAAATTTAAACTACAATATTTTAATTTCATAGCATTTCAGTAACATATATCTTCTAATATTTTGCAATGGCAGGCTCTTGGTTGACAGACTGATCAGTAGATCGAAATTCCTCCATTTCTGCTGCCGCAGGTGACACCTGCACAAACGCCCCCAGCACAGCTGCCCCAGCCGCAGGTAATAAACTCTTTCTTTAATATTGTCATGTTCATTTCAGTATTTCACATAGTGAGAAAACGATGTAGAACATAGGGTGAGACAGTGAGATAGAGGTTGAGTAAGAGAGACAGACACATGTTTAGAAAGAGGTGAGATAGAGGTGGAGTAAGAGGGACATAAATAGGGAGATATGGAGTGCGAGAGAGAGGGTAAAGTGAGAGAGAGAGAGAGGAAGTATGCTATAGAGTGAGAGGAAGAGCTAGAGAAATAGAGAGAGAGAGGTAGAGGAAGAGGGAAAGTGCGACACAAAGAGTGGGAGCAGAAGAGAGTCAGAGAAAGTGATGGAGAGGAACAGAGTGAGAGAATGTGAGAAAGAGAGGGAGAGGAATAGAAAAAGTGTGACAAAAATAGAGGGAGAGAAAGTGAGGGAGAGGAAGAGAGTGAGAGAATGAGAGAAAGAGAGGGAGGGGAAGAGTGTCTGAGAGAAAGAGATAAAGACAGAGAGAGGGAGAGAGGGAGAGGAAGAGAGTGAGAGAAAGAGAGAGGGAGAGGAAGAGAGTGACAACTCTAATGTTCTTTTGCAGGGTTCAGTGACACGACAATGCAAACTCCTTCGACACATCTACCGGCATTCAGAGGGAAGCGCGAAGATGAGCTTTTTGGCTCCGGAGGTAGTCGAGGGTTAGTGTGTAGCCCTTTCAGTATTTCTGATGTGGTTGATGTGTTTGCTATATATTTATGACTATTTGCTGTTGTGACTATATATATGTTGTGTATGTTTGTTCTATGAGCTCGCCATCGTGCGAGGCAAGCAGTTTCTATTATTTTAAAACAATTAAAAACATAACTTACGTCGGCTATGGCAAGGCCGATGTAAGTTAGCGCATGTTAACTTACATCAGCCCAACCATACCGACGTAAGTTATCCCATGGTACTTACGTCAGTCTCGCCATAGCCGACGTAAGTTAGCCCATGCAATTTACGTCGGCTATCGACGATCGACATAAGTTACCTGGCCCATCCTGCAGCCCGGCCAAACACCGACGTAAGTTAGCGTAAAAAAAAGGAAAGTGGTAAATAAACCTTGAAAAAAATGCAAGTTTGGCTGCTCAAAGACTGGACCTGGGTCCATTACTCCATTGGTGCCAACGTAAGCATGGAGAATGTCAGTTGGGTCTCCATGGATCAACAACACGGTTGATGGGCTCCATATATAGGTCTTGCTAACGATTGGGTAAGTCTAAGTACTTACCTAATAAGGGTAGTCGGGAACCCAGGCTACAACATCAAATTATCTTGCGCTTTGCTAGCGGGATTCGATGTGAGTTCTAGTTTTGTAAACGGGTGTAGCTGGTAGTGCAGGAGTAAGATCCGGCTTATCTTATTCTAGTGGAGCCCCCATGTGTATTATATAGGCAAAGGTAACTTGTTTTAGTGAGGAATGGTAACTAGATTCCATGATATTGGGTTTCTATAGGGGGTGACCTACATCCATGGGTATTTTGAGATTAAATTTCGATAGAAAGAAGTATTGTCACACTGCATGATTATTAATTTCTTGTTGGGGGTAGATACAATTCACGGGTCTTGTAATATTAATGAACAATCTTACAATATTTGTACTCCAGGAATAATTAAATGCTTCACTTTAACATAGTTCCCTATCTATGTTGTTTGGCATAAACTATGCTGGACTTTGACAGTCCATAAATCTTAATATATTTAACAAATGTAGGTGTATTATACATCTTTGGAAAGATATGGCAGTCTCATAAAATTTTGCTGAAATAGTTTTTGTTCTCTTCAGTATTTCGACCATTACTCTCCGTAGAAAAAAAATACTAATGGACATATGATACATTCTTGGAAAGCCATGTGAGATATGTTACAACTTTTAAATCATGATTTGTTCAAATTTTGACTATAAGTTTTTGGAATTGTGGGTTCGAATCAGCCTCTATCAAAGGAGGTGTTATTGAAATTTTCCAAAAAATATGTCAAATTTCCAAATACATATCTCTTAAGCCAGCTCTGATCTGGTGCAAATAAATACTTTCTAAAAAAGGTATCAACAACTACAGGAAAATTTGAACATTACGTCGGCCAACGTAACTTATGACGGCCGCGACAGTCCGACCTAAGTCAACTAACTTACGTCGGTTCAGGCCCAGGCAAACATAAATAACTGGGCCGGTGAAATTTACCTCACGACTTACGTCGGCTCATCCCTAGGCTGACGTATGTCCAGCGCCGACATGGGTTAGGGACTTAACGCTACCCCCTGCGCGCCGCACTGGCCCATTCCACGCATGTGTCAACACTTACTCACTCATATCGCAGCCGTGGCCACCTCGCGGAGCTGCCGCCGCCGCCGCGCCCATGCACTGCCTCTCCACCTTAGCTCGTGCCAGTGCGTCGCCGCCTCCCCGAGCGTCGCCACCTCCCCGAGCTTCCTGTGGGAGACCGCCTCCCCAAGCTTGCGGTGTCTCCGCCTCCACGAGCTCCACGGGCTGCCGCCTCTCCGAGCAACCAGGGACCGCTCTTCCTCCTCCCCGACACCAAGTGCAGCCACCCCCTTGAGCCCGAGCCCAGTCGGCTGCCTCCACCGAGGTGAGCACGCCCTTTTTGCCAATTTTTTTGCAATTATTTGTCAATTGCTAGGTAGCACACCTAGGGTTAAATTAGAATTAAGTCTGCTTGATTGCTAAATTGTGCACCGAGTTCAGTTATGGTTAAATTGGAATAAGTCTGTTTGCTTTCTAAATCGAATAGAATTAGCAAATAGAATAAGTGGTTGCGTTCAAAGGGGGCCCAACCCAAAATCTGAGGTAGTAAATCAGTTCGACGATGTTGTTGTTTTTGCGTTGTCTTTTGAGATGATTATTTGCCTAGTCCGGGGAGCCACGTGGAGAGCTGCACCATCTCCGCCTTCTCCTCCTCATCCTCTTTGTAGGTACCACTTGGTAGCAAGCGACCAAGTTATTGATTGTGGTCCCATTTCTTTGCCCAGCTTGGTCTGACAATGCTCCCCCAACTTGGTGGTTCCATTGACCATTCAACCGGAAGGTTATTGATCGTGCTTACTCCACACTTGATGATTCTTGTGTTGCACCACCTTCGAGTCCTCATCTCGTCTCCTCGTAAATTGTTAATGGTGTTGTGGTTAACTGGGATTCTCATATGGTAACTGCATTGTATGGTAAGGGTGGCAGATCAAGCCAACTTTAATCAGTTGGAGGCAATGTGCAGAATTATCAAGTATTGCTACTGAAAAAAGTCAGTTGAATTCTGATATTCATCTTACGTGGCTAGATATTATTTTGTTCTCTTTGGCACCTTTTTAGAGGAGCAGTATGCGGAGGAAAGTTGTTATTGTTAAATATTTACAATACCCTCGTATGTTAACTACATTGATAAATATTAAATATTTGTAGGTTAGTATTTCTTGGTTACAAGGTCGGCCCCAAGAGTACCGAGCTCTATGTTGCCACTGGGCTAGCGATGCTTTCATCACTAAGTCCATAAAAGGAAGATAGTGCCGCCGGGTGTCCTAGGGCAAGCACAACTACTTCAGCAATGGCTACTTGGGTTTGGCTAAATGCATGATAAGTACATTTAAAGTTCATTTATGTGTTCATAATATACTTGTCTCACTAACATGGCTAAACAACAGCGAGAGACCAATCAGGAGCCGACTCCCACCCAAGTTTGGAAGAGAGGTCACAAGGGAAGTGACCCTTTGCAGCCTGGGCAGTGCAGTCAGGCCGCTGCTGATTGACTGGTAAGTTTTCCAAATTCATCAATTTCGTTATAACTAATACTATTATTTACACACTTCAGAGTTTCTTTGTTTTCTAGGAAAAGTACGTGCAGGAGGTCACAAAGATACACGGCAAAGATTACGATTGGGAAAACAGCCCAATTGAACCCCAGGTCGTGTACGCGAGCAGAGGCGGGATTTCCCATGGATGGTGAGTTGGTCATTTGTTTCATTTCTTTTTAAATATATCTTCTTTTTACTTAGTATTTTTTATTGTTTTGCAGGTTTGCCATTTTTTATGGAGTTGTCGACTCGAGGTCGGCACGACCTTCGAGAGGCGCTTCATCAATGCAGGCCTCGTCTGTTGTGCCATCAAGTGGTTATCTCTCGCAGACCCTGTTGGAGCTCAATACCGCGAAGGAGATGCTAATGCGGACCCTGGCGGAGCTGGACAAGTTGAGGGCGGAGTAGGAGAGGTCGAGGGCCTTCTAGGAGGTCACGACCATGTACATGGGCCACATGTAAGAAAGAGTGGCGGTAAATAATTTAATCTACCGTAGTTTAATTTCCTAGTTTTCGGTAACATATATCCTCTAATATTTTGCAACGGCAGGCTCTTGCTCGACACACCAGTTGGCAGATCAAGATTCCCCCGTTTCCGCTGCCGCAGGTGACACAGGCACAAACGCCCCCAGCACAGCTGCCCCCGGCGCAGGTAAGAAAATCTTTCTTTAATATTTTTGCATTCATTTCAGTATTTCACATAGGGAGAGAAGTATGTAGAACATAGGGTGAGATAGTGAGATACAGGTGGAGTATCAGAGATAGACACATGTTTAGAGAGAGGTGAGATAGAGGTGGAGTAAGAAGGACATAGATAGGGAGAGATGGAGTGCCAGAGAGACGGTAAAGTAAGAGAGAGAGAGGATGCTGGAGAGTTGAGGAAGAGAGAGAGAATGAGAGAAAGAGAGGGAGAGGAAGAGGGAAAGTTTGACACAAAGAGTGGGAGAAGAACAAAGTGAGAGAAAGTGACGGAGAGTAAGAGAGTGAGAGAACGAGAGAAAGAGAGGGAGAGGAAGAGAGAAAGTGTGACAAAAAGAGAGGGAGGAAAATTGAGGGAGAGGAAGAGAGCGAGAGAATGAGTGAAAGAGAAAGAGGGAGAGAAAGAGAGTGTGAGAGAAAGAGAGAAAGAGAGAGAGGGAGAGGGAGAGGGAGAGGGAGAGGGAGAAGGAGAGGAGGAGATTGAGAGAAAGAGAGCGGGGGAGGAAGAGAGTGACAACTCTAATATTCTTTTGCAGGGTTCGGCGACGGCAATGCAAACTCCTTCGATAAAGCTACCGGCACCTGGAGGGAAGCGCGAAGACAAGCTTTTTGGCTCCGGAGGTAGTCGAGGGGGTAGTGTGTAGCCCTTTCAGTGTTTCTGATGTGGTTGATGCGTTTGCTATATATTTATGACTGTTTATTGCTTTTGTGACTATATATATGTTGTGTATGTTTGTTCTGTGAGCACGCCATCGTGCGAGGTAAGCAGTTTCTATTTTTTTTTAAAAAAAATTAAATACATAACTTACGTCGGCTATGGCAAGGCCGACGTAAGTTATCCCACGTTAAGTTAGGTCGGCCCAACCATACCAATGTAAGTTATCCCATGGTACTTACGTCGGTCTCGCCATAGCCGATGTAAGTTAGCTCTTACATCGGCTACCGACAGCTGACATAAGTTACCTGGTCCAGCCCACAGCCCGGCCCAACACTGACGTAAGTTAGCTTTAAAAAGGAAAGTGGAAAATAAACCTTGAACTAATGCATGTTTGGGTGCTCAAAGACTGGACCAGGGTCCATTACTCCATTGGTGCTAATGTAAGCATGAAGAATGTCAGTTGGGTCCCTTTGGATCAAAAACACGGTTGATGGGCTCCATATATAGGTCTTGCTACCGATTGTGTAAGTCTAAGTATGTACTTACCCAACAAGGGTGGTCGGGAACCCAGGCTACAACATCAAATTATCTTGCACTTTGCTAGAGGGATTTGATGTTAGTTCCAGTTTTGTAAACGGGTGTTGTTGGTAGTGCAGAACTAAGATCCGGCTTATGTTATTCTAGTGGAGCCCCCATGTGTATTATATAGGGAGAGATAACTTGTTTTAGTGAGTAATGTTAACTAGTTTCCATGATATCGGGTTTCTATAGGGGGTGACCTACATCCATGTGTATTTTGAGATTAATTTTCGATGAAAAAGTATTGTCACACTGCATGATTATTATTTTCTTGTTGGGGGTAGATACAATTCATGGGTCTTGTAATGTTAATGAAGAATCTTACAATATTTGTACTCTGGTAATAATTAAATGCTTCACTTTAACATAGTTCCCTATCTATGTTGTTTGGCATAAACTATGCTGGACTTTGACAATCCATAAATCATAGTATATTTAACAAATGGAGGTGTATTGTACATCATTGAAAAGATATGGCAGTCTTATAAAATTTTGCTGGCAATAGTTTTTTTCTTTTCAGTATTTTGACCATAACTCTCCATACAAAAATCACTAATATACATATGATACAATTTCGGAAACCCATGTGAGATATGTTACAACCTTTTAATTCATAATTTGTTAAAATTTGGACCATAAGTTTCTGGAATTGTGTGTTCGAATCAGCCACTATCAACGGAGGTGTTATTGAAATTTTCCAAAAAATATGTCAAATTTTCAAATACATATCTCTTAAACCAGCTCTGATCTTGGAGCAAATAAATACTTTCTAAAAAAGGTATCAAGCACTATAGGAAAATTGGAACATTACGTCGGCCATCATAACTTATGTCGGCCGCGACAGTCTGACGTAAGTCAACTAACTTACGTTGGCTACAGGCCTGTAGCCGACGTAAGTACTTTGACCGACAGCATTTAGCCCAAAACTTACGTCCGTTCAGGCCCAGGCCAATGTAAATAACTGGTCCGGTGGAATTTAACTCACAACTTACGCCACCTCACCCCTAGGCTAACGTAAGTCCAGAGCCGCGTGGGTTAGGGACTTAACCATACCCCGCGCGGGCCGCGCTGGCCCATTCCATGCATACGTCGACACTTAGTCACAAATTCCGCAGCCTCGCCCACCTCGCGGAGCTGCCGCCGCCGTTGCACCCTTGCACCGCCTCTCCACCTCGGCTCGTGCCAGTGCGTCGCTGCCTCCCCGAGCATCGCCGCCTCCCCAAGCTTGCCAGGTCGCCGCCTCCCCGAGCTCCATGGGCCGCCGCCTCTCCAAGCAACCGGGGGCCACTCGTCCTCCTCCCCAACACTGCGCCTCCTCGCGAAGCGCAGCCACCCCCGAGCTCGATTGGTTGCCTCCACCGATGTGAGCATGCCCTTTTTGCCAATTTTTTGCAATTATTAGTCAATTGCTAGGTAGCACACTTAGGGTTAAATTAGAATTAAGTCTGGTTGCTTGGTAAATTGTGCACCAAGTTCAGTTAGGGTTAAAATAGAATAAGTCTGTTTGCTTGCTAAATCGAATAGAAATAGCAAATAGAATAAGTGGTTGAGTTCAAACGGGGCCCAACCCAAGATCTGACCACGTGGGTAGTAAATCAGTTCGACAATGTTGTTGTTTTGCGTTGTTTTTTGAGATGATTTTGTGTTTGGTTCGGGGAGCCATGTGGACAGCTGCACCATCTCTGCCTTGTCCTCCTCATCAGCTTGGTAGGAAGCAACAAAGTTATTGATCGTGGTCCCATTTCTGTCCCCAGCGAGGTCCGACAATGCTCCCCAACATGGTGGTTCCATTGACCTGTCCACTGGCAGGTTATTGATGATGCTTACTCCCTGCTTGATGATTCTTGTGTTGCACCACTTTCGAGTCCTCATCTCATGTCTTCGTAAATTGTGAATGGTGTTGTGGTAAACTTGGATTCTCATATGGTAACTGCATTGTATGGTAAGGGTGGCAAATCGAGCCAACTTTAATCAGTTGCAGGCATTGTGCAGAATTAGCAAGTATTGCAACTGAAGAAAGTCAGTTTAATTCTGATTTTCATCTTAAGTGGCCAGATATTTTTCTGTTCTCTTTGGCACCTTTTTAGAGGAGCAGAACACGGAGGTAAGTTGTTATTGTTAAATATTTACAATACCTGCGTATGTTAGCTGCATTGATAAATGATATGCCCAGGCTGGCCACACCATCAAGTATACTGACTACATCAAGCAAGATGGAACAATCATCAAGTCAAGCTGCACCAGCTCATGTTTTCGATGGACCAATTACTCGTAGCCGAGCTAAACAGCTACAACAAGAGGTGCACACGCTACTTTGTGAAATTCCATTATTAATGAGAATTATATACTTCCTAAATCGTACATGTTTCTATTACTCAGGTTCACCAAGGAGGATGACAAGGACACACCAAGACTGAACCAGAGAGGAGAACTACGTCGAACCAGTTCAGCCTGGCAGAACTTTCATAAAGAAACAGTCATATCTCTTGATTCATAGAAGCTGTGAAGGTCCATGAGTACTTGTTGGAAAGGTGTTGAAATCAACTTTTAATGCCACTAAGTGCCGAGTGCTTTAGAGCTCCCAGCTTGGCAGCCGAGTGCTTTTGGTGCTAACTGTTCAGAAGATCAACAGTCAGCCCGATATCCAAGTTTCCGTGAGAAACTGTATCACTCTACAATATTTCATGAAGCATGCTACACATTGTGTGAAGGGTTATCAAATTATCTTTCCAACGCATCTGGTCCCAAGTCTTTTGGATGTCCCTAGGTGGAGTTATGATCAAAACACTGAAGACCACTCAAAAGGCCAGAAGACATGCGGGAAATTGATGACCATTGCATGGATGATCAAGCCAGTTGGCCTTCCACCTTCCCACGTGGCTTTTTTAGTTCACATCTATTTTTAGACTAGTTGTTGGTATAAATACCCCTCTTTTGTATGCCAAGAAGGACTTTTTGATGAATTAAGATTATTCCAGTGATATTTGCAGCCGAGCTGCTTGAGTGTCTTACTCAACCCTTGTTCTTCCTTGTTCTTCTTGAACTTGTGGAGAGATCTCTCTGAGTTCTGCTAATTCGTGCTCTGCGGGTTCTAGTACGGCTGCCCCGTCTTGAGTGGATTAGCTCCGGTTGTGGTTCTGCGGTCGTTCGAAGATCGAGTCGAAGTCTTTGCGGTTTCGGTGTCTCTCTCCCCGTCGCTTGGTCGCATCCAACCTTGGTCGGGTATAAAGCTAGTTATCCGTGCTGTTTCTACAGCAAGTTATCTTGTTCATGAACCTTCTGTCGTGAAGATCGGGCCACCCTTCGCCGAACCAATTTTGATGTATATCATGTGTTAATCAGAGCTATCGTAGTCACGGTAGGTTCATTTTTTTATCACCCACCCTCCCACCCTTTTTTCAATCTGTTACAGTTTTCACCATCCACATATTCATCCCTGTGTTTATCTTTTACATATATTTTTTTGTCCTATAGTCCAAATCCTAAAAAAAAAATACCTATAGCCCTTTTGATGGTACTGTTATCTTGTGTTTGTGTTCTTCCAGTTGCTCGTCACCACCGTTTACCTATATCTTTTGTAATCAGCACCCCTATTAGTGTTATAAAAAAAAAAGAAGCAAGAAAGAATACAGTAAAAAAAAGAGAGCACAAGTGAAAAGATTCTGAAGAATTTTGTGTTATGGTTGGGTGTTGAAATTTTCAGTTTTCATATCCAAGTTGGTGGTAATCTTGATAGCAGCAAAAAAAATTTTATCTTTTGAGCACATCTTTTTTCACTTGATTGGCAGTACCGTAGCCCTCCTTGTTGAGCCACCTATAGCTCCACCAAAAACCTGAACCGGGACTTTCGATTTGTACTCCTTACGGCCTCTTTACAACCTCTGTTGAAGCTGTCACACTAGCACCATCACAGTTCTTGAGATCAGGCAAGAACTTGGGTAAGTAAGAGGTGAGATCGAGTGTGTCCACATATATATTTCTTTTTTTTCTTGCTGCTCCTAAGATGGCAGACTCAGATTCAAGTGTTCATGGTGGACACCATGGTGATAGGGAACCCCCTGTCTCATGGGATGAGATGCGTCGCATGGCTGATTCACTCATGGAGGCCATGGGCAGGCTCCTCGATGAGTGTCTTCCCGCGGCTGGAGGACGTCGAGCATGCCGTGATCAAGAGGACCGTCATCGAGAGGAGTACGGCAATGAGAATTCTGGTTTCAGCCATGGATTCAGTCGCTTCAGACATGGCCCTGACGGATCTGGTGGTGGTCGCCATACTGATTTTAATAATTACCATGGTGGGCATTGTGCACATAGGCGCAATGCTGATGGTCGCCGCGTACATTTTGAAGACGAAGAGTTTGAAGATCAAGATCATGAAGAAGGATCTCATGATGATGAAAATCCTTTCGGTCAAGAAGGCAGGTTTGATCGGCGTCATCATCGCCGGCCTGATGATTTTGAAGAAAGGGAATACCATCGTGGTCGACGTCCTCATGACAACCCAGATAACATCTCTTGTCTCAAATTGAGTATTCCAAAGTTTACTGGAAAGGAGAATCCTGATGAATTTCTTGAATGGGCTGAGCAGTGTGATCAAATATTCCGAGTACATAATCTTTCGGCTCAGCGCCGTATGAATCTTGCTTCGGTGGAATTCTCTGGATACGCTCTCACTTGGTGGAACCAAGTGCAGGAGAATCAATGTGATTTGGGACATGGATATATCAATACAAGGGAGGAGATGAAGCAAGTGATGAGAAGGCGATTCGTGCCATCTAGCTATCAGCATGATCTCAGGAACCGGTTGCAAATGTTAAAGCAAGGGAAGAGATCATTTGATGAGTATTTCAAGGAGATGGAGCTGCTGTTGGTGCGGGCGGGAATAAGAGAAGATGCAGAGTCAACAATGGCAAGATTTCAAGGAGGTCTTAATGAAGACATTTATGGTTTTGTGGAGATGTTTCCATATCGTACATTGCAGGATCTTGTTGATCAAGCTATGCGAACAGAGAAAAAGATTCAGCAAGAGTCACATGGAAAATCTTATGGCAGTTATTCTATTGCTGCCCCGTGGCGCAAACAGCAGTCAAGTACTTCCTATGGTGGTGGACGATCTCAAGGGGCTGCAGCCAAGTCTTCTCAATCATTTGTTCCATCGAAGATGGCAGCCTCCACCGCGTCATCACCAACAACTCAGCAGCGACCCGCTGCAAGTTGAGCAGTCCACATCAATGTCTCGGGAGCTACATCTTCTTCCTGAAGCAGAGAAATTGTATGCCATAAATGCCACGGCCGTGGGCACATTGCTGCCCAATGCCCAAGCAAGAGTACCATGTTGTTGAATGAGAAAGGTGAATGGGAATCCGAGAGTGATATGGAAGATGCTGGACAGATATGTGATGATGAAATTGAGGAGGAAGGGAATGAGATCCAGCCTAAAGAAGGAGAACATAATTGCTTTATTTCTCTACAAGTGCTTAGTGTAACAGCAGAAAAGGAAGACAACGGGCAGCGACATAATTTATTCCATACCCGTGGACTAATCAAAGATAAGGTGTGTCGCATCATCGTTGATAATGGCAGCTGCAACAATATTGCTAGCCAATAATTGGTGGACAGATTGGGACTGAAACCACGGCGTCATCCAAGTCCATACAAGATAGAATGGATTAATGATTGTGGTGCGCTACGTGTCAGTCATACTGTGACTGTACCATTCTCTGTTGGTAAATAAAATGATCATGTGGAGTGCGACGTGGTCCCTATACAAGCATGCCAGCTTCTGCTCGGTTGACCATGGTTATATGATCGTGATGTCCAGATTTTTGGAAGGACCAACAAGATGCCTTTTGTGTACAAAGGAGAGAGAATTTATTTGCTTCCTTTGACACCGGAAGAAATTTTGAAGGATGATATAAGGAAGAAACAGCGTGCGAGCGAGCACCACTTGCGAGTGAGCCACAAAAAAAAAAGTAAGGAAGAGTGTCCACAGCCAAATCAAACCCCACAGCTGCAAGGAACCCAGAAACCGGGAAAAAAGGGTTTAGTAATGATGGCTAGGAAGGGGGATACCAAAGCATTGAGTGAACCCGATGCCATGTTCTTTGTACTTTTGTACAAGGACACCTTTCTTTCTACTAATGCCTTACCCTCTACCCTGTCGAGTACTCTTTTGAATGTCTTGCAGGAATATGAAGATGTCTTTCTGGATGAAGTACCACCAGGACTGCCACCTAAGAGAGGGATCGAGCATCGAATTGACTTGGTTCCTGGTGCGTCACTTCCGAACAGGGCTGCATACCGCACCAACCCAGAGGAGACAAAAGAAATTCAGCGACAAGTGGAGGAATTGATGAAAAAAGGGTATGTACAGGAAAGTCTTTCCCCTTGTGTTGTCCCTGTTCTTTTAGTACCTAAGAAAGATGGGTCATGGAGACTATGTGTGGATTGCCGCGCAATTAACAACATCACAGTAAGATATAGGCATCCCATTCCTCGCTTAGATGATATGTTTGATGAACTTAGTGGTGCTAATTTTTTCACTAAAATTGATTTAAGAAGTGGCTATCATCAGATTCGTATGAAAGAAGGAGATGAATGGAAAACAGCCTTTAAAACAAAATTTGGATTGTATGAATGGTTAGTGATGCCCTTCGGTTTAACCAATGCACCTAGTACATTTATGGGATTAATGAATCATGTGCTTAGAACTTTCATTGGTAAATTTTTTGTGGTTTATTTTGATGACATCCTAATCTAAAACAAGACTCTTGAAGAACATGTTGCACATATCCAGAGCGTACTTGTTGTCCTCCGTAAACAAAAATTGTACGCTAACCTTGAGAAGTGCACCTTCTTCACCGACAAGGTAGTTTTCCTTGGTTTTGTTGTTTCAGGACAAGGCTTGGATGTGGATGTTGAGAATGTCAAGGCTGTACACGAATGGAGGTCCCCATAGAACGTGAGCCAAGTGAGAAGCTTCCTTGGACTTGTTGGTTTCTACCGGTGCATTGTGAAAGATTTCAGCACGATCGCTGCTCCAATCAATGAGCTGACCAAGAAAGACGTACCTTTCAAATGGGGAGAAGCACAACAAAAGGCTTTTGAAGAATTAAAGAGGAAGCTCACAACATCCCCAGTCCTTGCACTTCCAGATTTCAAGAAGACATTTCAAATTGAATGTGATGCAAGTGGAGTTGGGATTGGAGGCGTGCTTTTGCAAGAAAAGAGACCAATTGCATTCTTCAGTGAAAAGCTATGTGGTCCGACTTTGAATTATTCAGTTTATGATAAAGAATTATATGCTCTCGTTCGGAGTTTGGAAACTTGGCAACACTACCTTTATCCTAAAGAATTTGTAATACATTCAGACCATTAATCATTGAAACATATTAAGGGACAACTAAAACTGAATAAACGACATGCTAAGTGGAGTGAATTTATTGAGTCCTTTCCTTATATTGTCAAATATAAGAAAGGTCAAGACAATATTGTAGCTGATGCTTTATCTCGACGTCATGCTTTGCTCACACAACTTGATGCTAAAATTCTCGGATTGGAAAGTATAAAGGAATTATATGCCACTGATTCATACTTTGCTGAACCATATGCCAAGTGCCGTAATGGCAAAGGATGGGAAAAGTAGCATGTGCACGATGGATTTTTATTTCGCACTAACAAACTTTGTATTCCAGATTGCTCTGTTCAACTTTTACTCGTGCAGGAAGCTCATGCAGGTGGACTTATGGGCCATATTGGAGCCAAGAAGATGGAGCAAGTGCTGGCTGACCATTTCTTTTGGCCAAAAATGCGACGAGATGTAGAGAGACATGTTCTTCGCTGCGAAAATTGCCACAAAGCTATGTCTCGTCTGAACCCACATGGTTTATATACTCCCCTTCCTATTCCTAATGCACCATGGGAGGATATTTCAATGGATTTTGTTCTTGGGTTACCACAGACCAAAGGGGGAAAGGATTCAATTTTTGTCGTGGTTGATCGTTTCAGCAAAATGGCACATTTTATTCCTTGCCACGAGAGCGACGATGCTTCCCGTATTGCTGAATTATTTTTCAGGGAAATCGTGCGACTACATGGAATGCCACGTACCATTGTGTCGGATCTTGACACCAAGTTCTTGAGCTACTTTTGGAAGACATTGTGGGGCAAACTTGGGACAAGACTATTGTTCTCCACGACATGTCATCCGCAAACGGACGGCCAAACTGAAGTTGTGAATCGAACACTATCAATGTTGCTCCGAGCTGTCCTTAAGAAGAACCTGAAACTATGGGAATAAAGCTTGCCGCAAGTTGAGTTTGCATACAATAGGGCAGTACACTCAACCACTAGATTTTGTCCATTTGAAATTGTATATGGATTCACACCCACTGCTCCCATAGATCTTTTGTCTTTACCCATGCAGGAACGTGTGAACTTCGATGCATGCAAGCGAGCAGAATTTTTCAATAAAATTCATGATAGGGCTCGGGCCAATATTGAAAAGATGACCAAGAAGTATGAGAAGCACACTAACAAGGGTCGCAAGAAGGTGTTGTTCGAACAAGGGGACTTGGTTTGGGTGCACCTTCGAAAGGATCATTTTCCAGAGCTGCGCAAGAACAAGTTGCAACCCCGGGCTGACGGACCATTCAAAGTTTTGCGCAAGATCAACGACAACGCTTATGAAATTGATTTGCCAAGTACTTATGGTGTAAGTACCAGTTTCAATGTGTCCGACCTCTCTCCATTCTTTGGATTGGAAGAGTCGAGGACGACTCTTTTTCAAGGGGGGGAGGATGATATGCCCAGGCCGACCACACCATCAAGTATACCAACTACATCAAGCAAGATGGAACAATCATCAAGTCAAGCTGCACCAGCTCATGTTTTTGATGGACCAATTACACGTAGCCGAGCTAAACAGCTACAACAAGAGGTGCACGCGCTACTTTGTGAAATTCCATTTATTAATGAGAATTATATACTTCCTAAATTGTACATGTTTCTATTACTCAAGTTCACCAAGGAGGATGACAAGGACATGCCAAGACTGAACGAGAGAGGGGAACTACGTCGAACCAGTTCAGCCTGGCAGAACTGTCATGAAGAAACAGTCATATCTCTTGATTCATAGACGCTGGGAAGGTCCATGAGTACTTGTTGGAAAGGTGTTGAAGTCAACTTTTAATGCCACTAAGTGTCGAGTTCTTTAGAGCTTCCATCTTGGCAGCTGAGTGCTTTTGGTGCAGACTGTTCGGAAGATCAACAGTCAACCCGATATCCAAGTTTCCATGAAAAACTATATCACTCTACAATATTTCGTGAAGCATACTACACATTATGTGAAAGGTTATCAAATTATCTTTCCAACGCATCTGGTCCGATGTCTTTTGGTTGTCCCTAGGTGGAGTTATGATTTAAACACTAAAGACCACTCAAAAGGCTAGAAGACATGAGGGAAATTGATGACCATGCATAAATGATCAAGCCAGTTGGCCTTCCACCTTCCCATGTGGCTTTTTCAGTTCACATCTATTTTTAGACTAGTTGTTGGTATAAATACCCCTCTTTTGTAAGCCAAGAAGGACTTTTTGATGAATTATGATTATTCCAGTGATATTTGCAGCCGAGCTGCTTGAGTGTCTTACTCAACCACTACTACAAAAAGCATTTTCACAGGCACTATGAATTCTTTTTTATAGACGGTCTATAAAAAAATCCGCCTGTACTGTGAAATACTTTAAAAACCGCCTATAATAATCATATATCACAGGCGGTTCATAACTAAAAGCCGCCTGTGAAAAATGTATATCATCACAGGCGGTCAGTAGTACAAATAGTCTGTGATAATGGACCGTATCACAGGCGGTTGTTTAATAACTCGCGCTAGTAAAAATACATTCTCGGAGACCGCACTGCACCAATCAGATTTCTTCACATGATCCACCTTTCCCCATCTTCCTATTAAATAATGGACACCCACCCACCCCGTCCGTCTCTTTGTTCAGGCTCAAGCGCGGCTGCATCTATTTCCTCATCCCTTCAGCCACCCTGCCGACCAGCGCCAACAACCGAAGGAGTAGCAAGTCCAAGAAGAGCAGCAGCAGTAGCAAGCGGTCGAGCGACCACCGCGCCAAGAGCGCCGGTGTCGTGGAGCGCGCGTAGCGCCCTGGCAGTCTGCAGCGCGAGGCGGAGATGATGCGGCCACCCGAGCGGGAGAGGGCTGGAGTGGAGCAGGTCGTAGAGCGTGCCGTTGGGCATGTACTCGATGACGAGGAGGCGCGCGGTGGCAGCGGGGCCAGGGTCGGAGAAGCCGAGGAGGTTGACGAGGAACGGGCCGCGCACGGAGGAGAGGATGCGGATCTCGTTGTCCACCTCGGCACGGCGCGGGGAGCGGCGCTTGACGGCGACAGCGCGGCCCGAGGGGAGCACAGTCTTGTAGACGGCCCCGTGGCTGCCGCGGCCCAGCAGTGTCGCGTTGGCGAAGTGGGAGGTGGCCGCCTCTAGCTCCGCGTAGGAGAACCGCTCGATGGGCGGCAGCGCGGGGGGCCTGCACCGGGAGCCGGAGCCGGAGCCCGAGCGGCGCGAGATGAGGAGCGGCGAGATGGCCGTGATGGAGCGGCACGTCGCCACGGACGAGTCCGCCCGGCAGGAGAGGTACCCCATCCGGCGGGGCATCCTGCTGGCGGCATCCTCTTCTATTCTGGTTCTGGCCAACGTCTCAAACTTTTTTCTTGTTTGTTTGTTCTTTTTCCCTCTTTTTTCCTTTTGATTTTAGCTACCGGATGTGCAACACAGATCATGTAAAAATTCCACTTTGTATGCTTGGACAAACAGTGGACATCAAGCAATGATGAACAAAAAAAATATAATTACTTGATTTTTCCATGTTAGAAAAATAGTCTGTATGTAAATCGGTTGTTGACATCATTTCATCTTGTTGTGTCTCACGGAGCATTTTTCACAGTCGGTTAGTAATAAAAAAACAGTGTGATAATGTATTTTCACAAGCGGTGGGCAGTAAAAAACCGTCTGTGAAAATGCATTTTCACAGGCGGTTGGCAATAAAAAACCGCCTGTAATAATATATTTTTACAGGTGGATTTTGCTTCCGCCTGTGATAATCGACAATTTTCACAGGCTCTTTGTTACAGGCGGTTTTCAAAACCTCCTGCAATAATAGGTTTAGAGCCGTCTGTAAAAACACTTTTTGTAGTAGTGAACCCTTGTTCTTCCTTGTTTTTCTTGAACTAATTCGTGCTCTGCGGGTTCCAGTACGGCTGCCCCGTCTTGTGTGGATTAGCTCCGGTTGTGGTTCTGCGGTCGTTCGGAGATCGAGTCGAAGTCTTCGCGGTTTTGGTGTCTCTCTCCCCGTTGCTTGGTCGCATCCAACCTTGGTCAGGTATAAAGCTAGTTATCCATGTTGTTTCTACAGCAAGTTATCTTGTTCGTGAACCTCCTATCGTGAAGATCGGGCCACCCTTCGCCGAACCAATTTTGATGTATATCAATAAATATGAAATATTTGCAGTTTAGTATTTCCTAGTTACAGGGTCGACCCCAGGAGTACCGAGCTCTATGTAAGCATTGGGCTAGCAATGCTTTCATCGCTATGTCCATAAAGGCAAGATAGTGCCGCCAGGGGTCCGAGGGCAAGCACTACTACTTCGGCGATAACTACTTGGGTTTGGCTAAATGCATGGTAAGTACATTTTATGTTCATTTATTTGTTCATAATATACTTGTCTCGCTAACACGGCTATACAACAGTGAGTGACCAGTCAAGAGCCGACCCCGACTTAGGTTTGGAAGAGAGCTCACGAGGGAAGTGACCCTTTGCAGCCTGGGTAGTGCAGTCAGGCAGCGGCTGATCGACTGGTAAGTTTTCAAAATTCATCAATTTCATTGTAACTAATACTATTATGTACACGTTTCAGTATATCTTTGTTTTCTAGGAAAAGTGCATGCATGAGGTCGCGAAGATACACGGCAAATATTACGATTGGGAAAATGGGCCGATCGACCCCTGAGTCGTGGACGCGAGCAGAGTCCGGAAGGTCCATGGACGGTGAGTTGGTCATTTGTTTCATTTCTTTTGAAATATTCCTTAATTTTTAATTAGTATTTTTCATTCTTTTGCAGGTTTGCCGTTTCTGATGGAGTTGTCGACTCGAGGTCGGCGGGACCTTCGAGAGGCGCTTCGTCAATGCAGGCCTCGTCTGTTGGGCCACCAAGTGCTCATCTCTCGTAGACCTTGTTGAAGCTCAGTGCCATGAAGGAGACACTAATGCAGACCCATGCGGAGCTGGACACGTCGAGGACGGAGTAGGAGACGTCGAGGGCCCTCTAGGAGGTCACGACCATGTACATGGCCAAATGTAAGCAACAGTGGCGGTAAATAATTTAAAATACTGTATTTTAATTTCATAGCATTTCACTAACATATATTTTCCAATATTTTACAATGGCAGGCTCTTGCTCGACAAACCGATCAGTAGATCGAGATTCCTCTGTTTCCGCTGCTGCAGGTGACACCGGCACAAACGCCCCTAGCACAGCAGCCCCAGCCGCAGGTAATAAACTCTTTCCTTAATATTGTCGTATTCATTTCAGTATTTCACATAGTGAGAAAAGGATTTAGAACATAGGCTGAGATAGTGAGATAGAGGTTGAGTAATAAAGACAGACATGAGTTTAGAAAGAGGTGAGATAGAGGTGGAGTAAGAGGGACATAAATAGGGAAAGATGGAGTGCGAGAGAAAGGGTAACGTGAGAGAGAGAGAGAGAGGAAGTATGCTGTATAGTGAGAGGAAGAGCTAGAGAATGAGAGAGAGGGAGAGGAAGAGGGAAAGTGCGACACAAAGAGTGGGAGCAGAAGAGAGTCAGAGAAAGTGATGTAGAGGAATAGAGTGAGAGAATGAGAGAAAGAGAGGGAGAGGAATAGAAAAAGTGTGACAAAAACAGAGGGAGAGAAAGTGAGGGAGAGGAAGAGAGTGAGAGAATGAGAGAAAGAGAGAGAGGGAGAGGAAGAGATTGTGTGAGAAAGAGATAAAGACAGAGAGAGAGGGAGAGAGAGAGGGAGAGGAAGAGAGTGAGAGAAAGAGAGAGGGGGAGGAAGAGACTGACAACTCTAATGTTCTTTTGCAGGGTTCCGCAACGGCAATGCAAACTCCTTCGACACGTATACCGGCACCCGGAGGGAAGCGCGAAGATGAGATTTTTGGATCCGGAGGTAGTCGAGGGGTAGTGTGTAGCGCTTTTAGTATTTCTGATGTGGTTGATGTGTTTGCTATATATTTAAGACTATTTATTGCTGTCGTGACTATATATATGTTGTGTATGTTTGTTCAGTGAGCTCGCCATCGTGCGAGTTAAGCAGTTTCTATATTTTTAAAAACAATTAAAAACATAACTTATGTCGGCTATGGCAAGGCTGACGTAAGCTAGCGAAGGTTAAATGTAAAACCCCACTTTTGTGGCATGTGAATTCAGTTATAAGTTTGGTGTTCAACTATATTAAAAATCCAATATAGGGGTACACATGAACTTAATGCCATCCAAACCTTTCTTGCACTCATGGCTAAATTTTATTAACATGAGTATTGGACTTCACCATTAATTCTAGAATGATTAAATTCACCCCCTTTTCAAACATTAGAATTATTTGGGTGGAGTTTATTAGGGCAATTCAAAGTACAGTACTAAATGGTCCCTGCCAAAAACATTCAAATTTGAGGCTCTAAAATTTTCCTTTGCATTCTAATATTCTCAATAGCTTACCTACACAATATCAAGATTTTAGGAACTCATTTGTTATTTAATTTGAGACGCTCAACGAATTTGAATAAAGTTTAAATTCAAATTCAAAGTCTGGTAAAAATAGATTTGAACATGAAGATCTAAACCCACCATTGTGTTCATCACAATTTTCTTGACTTAGCCCTGAAGTTTCATGATTTTTGGAGTTCATTTACTATTTTTAAGTGAATTACTAAAGGTGCAGTGGCTGTGGGGCTGACTGGCGGGACCCACCAGTCTGCAGCCCACGTGCAGCCGCATTTCAGCGCGCGCTGCGTCCGCCACCACGACGGTGTGCATGCACAGCGCGACACAAGCCCGCCGCCGCCGTTGAGCCCTATAAATAGCGCCCCGGACTCTCCCTTATCAACTCCCAGATGCCTTATCACCTCCCACCTCACTGAGTCGATGGATTTCACCATTTCCATCCCGCGCGCGAGCTTCCGACCGCCAGTGCCACGCGCCCGTTGCTGGCCAACCGGAGAACTCTCGTGCCAAGCCTCCAACAGCTAGGTGATTCCTCTCTTCCTCCCCTGTCCTCCGGATCGATCTTTTCATTGCATAGTTGACGGTTTGGCCGATGATTTTGAGGCTATACCGAGGGTCGCCGTCGTGTTCACCGCGCGCCGTCCCTGCTCCATGTTGCCAGGCCGCTGCATGCCGTTTCGTGCTTCGACTCCCATAGCAAATTGGTGCGCCGCGACACGCTCTACGCAACGGTGAAAGCCATTCCTTGTTTACGCAAGTATCGAGCAAGTTAGCTAGGTTTTACTCTTGGTCGAAGCTTATGAACGCACTCGGTATTTCATGCAATTAGAGTTCCACGCTTAATCACTCTTCCCAATTGCTAGAAAATAGTTTCTACGCTTTCTTGTGCACCCTCTAGAACTGGAATCACCGGAAATGGTCGACCGTAGCTCAAGAATCGCGAGTTCTCTCCTCCGCCGTTAAATAGTGCCCCTGTCGCCGTCGACGACTGCTTTGCCGATCGTTACACGGCGGTATCACCGGCCCAACATGTTCCTCGTGGTTCCAGGATACTTCCCAAACCTTTTTAGTTGGGTTTTAGCCATAGAGTGGCAGTTCCGACATAGCCGGAGCCCTAGCGCCCGCCGCCGCCAATGCACCATGGTTTCCGACCGTCGACAGACCTCCCCGACCCCACCATCGTGCTCAGCGCGTGATTTTACGGTTGGGTGCCCAAAGGTAGGAGCTGCGGTGGCCGGGAACTAAAAATCGGCGAGGCTCGCCGGAGAGCGCCGCCGCGGGAGCCCCGCGCGCCGCCCGCGTCGGGAGGTGGAAGACGACGCGGTAGGTCCCGCGTGTCAGCGTCTGTAAACCCCGTCGGCTCAGGTGTGGCCACGGGATCTGTTGTGGCTACGCGGTGGATATCTGTGGCCCCTGTGTGGTTTAAATGCCATTGGTCCATTTTAAAACAGTGGGGCCCACGAGTTAATTCAAATTAGGAATTTATCCCAGATTTGGCTCCAATTAGAAAATCCATAACTTTCTGTAGGATCCTCCAAAAGTCGTCAAACAAATTTTGTTTGAAAGCTATTGAGCTCTAGTTTCTGTCAGAACCAATTAGGTTCTGTGAAACGCACAGTTAAACTCTGTAGAAATTAATCTTTCCAATTGCAAATAAAATTTTCCCAGAAAAGATAGCCACTGGAAAAATCCCCAAAATTCACAAAAAATTAAGTGACGTATTCTTGACTACCAGGAAAATTTTGGGAGCCATTGCACCTGTTTAACTTTTTGTATTGTTCCATTTCCTTTTTTAGTTATTGAATTTTTACAGATGTTCAGTTGTTTTGTTATGCCCCAGATTTGGGCTGAGTCTTCCCTTAGTCATACACTAGTTCTTGTAAAAATCTTGGATTTAATTGACCTAATATCATAGTCCTAAATCAGTTGCAAACTGACTATTTATTTAAAAGCTGAAAATTCAAATAGAAATAATTCCAGAAATTATTGCTAATTAGAATTTCAATAACTCCTTCACCTAAGCTTCGAAAATTATGAAACAAATTTTGCTAGAACCAGAACAACTTCCTCTATCATGATTATCAACTGGCAGCTATGTTCAAGCTACAGTTTCTTCTTTAAAATTCTTGGAAATTTAATACTTGCCATAATTTTAGAGACAACACTATACTTTATCATCTCCTGTTCTTTGCAAGAGCCTTTATCATATTCCCTAGTATCTACCATAGAAGTTCCAAAGCCAATTAAAGTCCCTATCATCTAATGATCACCATGGATTAAATTTTTGTCTCGATAATGATTATTTTTCAAAGTCATTTATATACATAATATATGATATCGTATAGTGACCGAAGTCGAGGAAGAGCCAGAAGTCTTGGAAGAGCACCTTCCAAATATTAACTCAGACTCTGACCTGCAACAAGGCAAGCCTCGGTTTGCATTTAAAAGCCTTACAGAGTTTTTACAGTCTTTATCACCTTACGCCATAAGTTTGATGTGTGCATTACGTATAGGGTGATTGATACTCCACTTGCATGACCAAAAATCCCAGGGATTTGCTGGAACGAGTTACAGTTTGACCTATAGTAATTGCTTTGCTAATGCATTGGAAATCCAGTAGAAGTCGAGTAGTTGGAATATACTCGCGAGAGATGTAGGACATATCTCACAGGATTGGTTAGATAGAAAAGGGCATACTATAATAAAATGGAGAGCGGGCAGGGAATGGATAGGAAGCGGCGAGGATTGAGTCTCGGTCGCATAGCCCTGCCTGTGTCGATTAAGGCCCGTCTGTATGCGGCCCCTTCGGACAAGCTTGAATTGTACCGGCAATATAATGGACATATGGAATCCAATAAACTGATGTAACTTGATAACTGGGGTGTCGAGGCCCATTAACTCACCATCGATAGGGGTGGGCTAAGGACAGTAAGGTGTATATCGGTCGGCAGACACATGAGGTGTTCTGTTCAGAGACCTTCTATTCGCGGAGGTGAGACGGGCTCGGTGTTCGAGTTTCTTGTGAAAGGTGGCCATATACGCCTAGTACTGAAGTGTTATGTAGGTACGGGTGTGCTCGCTGTCACTTCCGAACGACGTATGTGTCGTGTTGTCCGGGTGTGTCCTGATTGCAATCACTGTGCCTCGCAGTAATAGAGTACCACTTGTTCACTGCGCCGTGACGTAGTAAATACTAAAGAAGCCAGAAAATCATATTGTATTGGATTATAATTAGTTTGCAACCTTGTATGATTTAGAGATAGTACAATTAAAAGTTTACAATTTCCCCATACTTTAGCTGTAATAGTATTATGTGCTCTGAGCATGTCATATCATCGGTAAAGCGTTTCTTGTTTGATTGTGGAGCCCATGCTGTGCCTTGCTTGGAGAATGTCATTTGCTACTTAAAACTTGATTATAAGTATCCACTTGTAGGCGAGTCATTTATGCTTCACCTTACCTATGTTTAGAGTCCCCTTTGCATATGTCTAGTGAGACGGGTTAGTCTTGCTGAGCCTTATGCTCACATTTGCAGTTAACGAGTTTTTGCAGGTTATACTATTGACGAAGGGTTTGATGATGAGGCTGCACCCCCTCCAGGGTGTACAGCCGAGTGGGACCCCTCCACGCCGCCCTAAATATCCCAGGCATGGATAACTTTGCTTTTGCATAGCTAGTGCGGAGAGCGTAGATATGATATGTATATATTTCTTTACTTCCGTTACTATTGTAAAAACTTCCGCTATATGAAAAATAAAAGACTCCGTCTTGTACTTATTCACATTCTATTCTTGTATAGCTGTTGGGTGTCGCATCGCACGACACCACCCAATGAGATCCTCGGATGTCGGGATTTCAGGTCCCCACAGTCAAGGTATCAGAGCATCGTTGGGAACAGTGTACCTGAAAAGAACATATTTTCAAAAATTAGGACTTAAGTGAGGAATTAGTTATATGCCTTTATAAGGAGTATTATTAGTATAATGTATAAAGGTGGTAAACTAACTATGTGTTATTATATTCTGTAACAACGCCCCAACGTCCGGTAAGAGGTAAGGTACGCCACCGAGAGCGGATCAATCTCGGTAAGCTCAGCATACGAGGAGTGGTATGTGAAATTTCCGTGGCTTGGCACGGGAAGTTAATAGGAGTCTCTGAAGCTTTTAATGTTTCTGAGAACCTATGACACGCGGTACCCCAGCGTGCTTCAAAGTTAGTGGCAGCCCCCGTCGGGTGGTGTATAACCCGATAGTATGCCTCTCTAGAACTATTCATGTTCTATGGGAGCATGCGAAACACGTATGCCCGAGCGTGTATAAGCCGTATCGTACGGGGGTCTTTGCTGTACAGACGTATTTACAGCCATGTACCTCGAGACATGGCCTCGCTCGAGGACGACTCACACCAGAGTCGTATGCATTTATTTTCATATATATTATTGTGACTGTCTGTCGTGTTTCCCCGTGCCGCCCTTGAGGTGTGAAGGTGTGAAAGGCGATTGTTTGTCGTTTGCAGCATTAACTACGGTAGAAGACTGTGTAGATGCCGTTTGCGAGAGAACGATATAGGAACCACCTACAGACGTAACCATGAATACCGGATAGAATTTTCTTTGGTGAGATACGTAGTACCGTCAGTATCAAACATGATACTAGACCATCCCCACCGACAGATGGGTTTCATAATGCTTTGGAAAGTCCAAATATCAGATGCTGTTAGGTTTGGACTCCGCAAAAAGGGTTCCGACTTGATAGAATGAATAGAATCAAGATTCTTGTTTTCAGGCAGAAGTTGGCTCGACTTCGCCGGGTTGTAATCTTGGTTATTTACTAGAGAGTATAGAGGTATCATATATGGATGGAAATCTCGTGAAGATCTCTACAACTTTTCTGTTGACCACAAAGACAGGAAAACTTGATAATCTGTTGAAATCTGGGGTGTATTGTAACTGGTCCAGATGACCTTACCATTACACCAGTCTTTGTATTTTTGCCATAACTTTCTGTAGAAAAATCCCCTGCCTTATTGTGATACATGTTTGGAAAGGGTAGGAGGAGTTTTACAAGTTTGTTATGGGAGGTTTTTCCTGATTTGGGTTGGAGTTACACCAAATTGGGGAGTCAATACAGTGAACTGCAGGACGGCTGGTGCAAACCAGTCAGCTCAACTGTTAAGTTTGGATAGTTATAGCTCTTAATTCAGAATAGTGACATGGTCACATATATACATTTCTGGAAATCATAGGAAGTCCTCTATCAATTTTATTTGTCACTCCTGACCTGAATATGGGTGTAGCTATGCCTAATTCCAATTGTTGCAAACTTGGTTCTTGCAGTCCAGAACTTGGAACAGTTTGCACAGGGTTGTGAAATTGTGCGTGATACCTGTATAACAAAATTTTTAGGATAGAACTATTTTATTTATAGATTGTTAACGCGATTTTATACAATGTTTATTTTGTCATTACCTTGTTATCTTATCATGATAAACCTGTATAGGATGTGGAAGTAAGCCCATATACAGGAGAGGTTCTGTCAAAATTTCCAGAAAACTTGAGTCAAATTAAAACCTGTATAGGTTCCTCATATTAGTTCTCCTAGAGGTGTATGAGTACAATATGGAATGGTTTTGAAGTGTAATACAACTTTTGTATTCAACTTAACTTTTAATTCTGACATTTCCTGTATGAAACTTTTGGGTTAATACAGGAATGTCAGTTGAACCAGAACTGTGATCATTTCCAGTTTGCAGATTTGCTTGAATCAATTGATTATGGATAATTTCTTTTGTCAAACATTATCATTGATTGAGTTGAATACTTATACGGTGTATTGACATCCGGGTATGTTTATCCACAGATGGCAGCACCAAGAATTCAGTTGCCTAATGGATGGGTGTTCTGCACATGCACCGGTTAAGCCGGTTTCCCGGACGTGTTTGTTAGGTTGCTTCGCCAGTTTGGCTATCTTGTGTTGCCTAGCTATTGGGGCAAGAAGTTCCAGGAGGGCGGTATGTGAAGTTGCACCATCTACGTCGATGTGCCTGCTGGTCCACCGCACCTCAGATGGGCTCCATACTCCATCAAAATCAAATGGTTGATATTAGAGGAAACATGGAGCTACGCCACAAGTGTTGCCATAGGGAGGTTTTGCAAACTCCATTACTACAATCTGGTGGGTACTCCGTATGAGTTATTTCCAGTTAATGGCAGGGCTTCTGAAGCCTGGGCACCCGCTTGCTTGCGGAGGTGGACGAGCACGGTGAAACATCCGCAACAGCCTCAGTGGTGTATGCAGCCGCATCACATCGCGAGAAGGGTAATCAAAGGGCATGCATAAAAGAATTGACGAATAATCTGAAGCAAGCCATGATTCGAGCAAAGCACTTTGAGAGGGCAAATGACGGACTCAACCATCGTTTGAACATCAGGGAGAATCAATGGCATGACGCTGCTTTGGATTTAGCCGCATCTCGTCAGGAGACTCTAGAGATGGAAATTGACTTGGAGGCGAGCCTACGGTATGGACACCAGCGGGACACCCAGTTGGACGCGGTGACTGCAGATCGGGATCAGTCCAGAGTGGAGGCTCAGAGCTGGAAGATCAGCTGTGAGCAGGCTCAGCACGAGCATGAGGCCTGGGGAATGTTTATGGTGCAGACGGATTGGCAAACTATGATGGCCAAAAAGACGTCACTTTTGAACGAGGCATCATCTTCTGCTCCAGCACCCATACCAGTGGTGCCTAATCCTGAGGGTGATGAGGAAGAAGAAGATCCTCAGGAGGTCGAGTTTTATGAGTAAAGGGCAGTGATGATGTACTTATCACTTTAGGCCGAGTGTAATGATGTGTAGTAAACACCACACGTATTTTGCGACTTTATGAGTCTTATTGTAAATAGTAGCGAGGTGGATGTACAATGATATAGACATGACGACTTGTGGTGACCAAGCATAGATGAGATGACTTCTTTAAATGAAGTCTGTCTATTTTTGGAGTTCTATTGTAAACTTGGGCCCAAGATAATATAGATTGTATAAAGTTTGTGCTTTATCAATATATGTGAATGTTATGCATCATCTATTGTTATCTACCGCATTACTATTTTTATGGAAGGATGAACTTGAGGCCAACGTAATTAAAGCCTATACCAACGTAAGTTACTTACTTACTTCGATTATTCCTTAATTACATCAGTTACTGGCCAACGAAGCAGTTTGGACGTAATTAAGGTAACTTACGTCGGTATCCTGTAACCGACGTAAATAAGTTACCGGGATGGGCCACGGGCTGGGCCAGAGCACTTATGTCGGCAGCAGCTGGGCCGAGAAAAGTTACTTGCCTAACTTACGTTGGTAACGCTGGACCGACGTAAGTTAACCTGATATAACTTACATCGGCTATGACCATACTGACAACCTCGCACGATGGTGAGAACACAGAACAGATACAGAAATAGATTTATTTTACAAATACACAGACACAGCAAAACAGTTTCAAAACATTATCCAAAACATCGACAGCAACACAAATTAAGATCCACCGGGCTACACGCTAGCCCTCCGCTACCTCCGGAGCCGAGAAGTTCTTCTCGGCGCGTCCCTCCGTGTGCCGCCGTTTCCGAACCCTGCAAAAAGAACATTAGAATTAAATTGTTTACTAAAGAGGTGATATATAGAATATTCGTCATACATGTTTCTATTTTAAGGTTGTTAAAACATAAAATTCTGGAAACTGTATTAGCAACTTAAAATTCTGGAAACTTAAAATTCTATTTTAACATTATATATATATATATATATATCCTCGGATTAGTAGTTCTTGCATAGAAAGAAAAACTGGATTAAAAGTGGGTCTAGCAATTCCCTTCCATATATGAAACACGAATCAAATGTAGCATCAGAGTTAATGAGTAGCCCCAAAAATGATCAGACACCATAGTACTGCATAGAAATAAAGTCAACAAGAATTAGCTAATGTGTCCAGTTGTTAAACTGTATTAAACAATAAATAAATTGTTTACTAAAGAGGTGATGTTTGACTGGGAGTTGTTGGGTATAATCAACTTGCCTATATATGTGTGTTCAGCTAGAGGCAAATCAGTTAAGAGCTATGTTCAGTTAAGGCAGTCAGTTCCATAGTTCGAGTGCTTTAAAGACATAAATACTCTAATATGTACAGTATCACCAATTATGTTGTGAATTAGTCTGCAGGACTGCATCAAAACGGCTGCTACTTTCTCAATTCAGAATGACATGCATGCTGGTACAACTTTAATGTATCAGCCACTGAAAGCTTCAACCACAATTCTATTTAAAAGCTTGATCTGTTTAAAGAAGAAAGCAGTTGCGTGGCACCAGAGGTGTGGATATCATTTAAAAAATTTGTGGGTCCAGCAAAGCAAGAATGCAGACACACTGGTCCAGCCGTCACAAACCATGTAAAATACTGAAATGGATACGACAATATTAAAGAAAGAGTTTATCACCTGATCTGGGTTCTCCTGCGGCGGAAGCGTAGGAATCTCGGTATCGTGACCGCTATTTCGAGCAAGAGTCCGCCATTGCAAAATATTAGAAGATATATGTTATTGAAATGCTATAAAATTTAGCTACGGTACTTTAAATTACTTACCGCCACCGCTGCTTGCATCTGGGCCATCATTAAGGCAGTCCTCAGCTGCTCCTCCCTTGCCTCCACCCTCGACCTATCCAGCTCTGCTTGGATCTGCGTCAGCGTCTCCTTCAAGGCGAGGAGCTCCAACTGGGTCTGCGAGAGACGACCACTTGAGGACCCAACGGACGAAGCCTGCGTCGATGAAGCGCCTTTCAAAGGTCGCGCTGACCTCGAGTCGACAATTTTATCAAGAATGGCAAACCTGCAAAAGAATGAAAACACTAAGTAGAAGAAGATAAATTGAAAAAGAAATTAAACAAATGACCAACTCACCGTCCAGGGGCCTTCCCGCCTCCGCTCGCGTATGCGGCTTGGTGGTCGATCGGCGCGTTTTACCAATCATAATCCGCTCTGTGTATCTTCATGACCTCCTGCGCGTACTTTGCTTACGAAACAAAGAAATCTTGTAAGTATGTTGATAATAGTATTAGTTATAATAACATTTATGAATTTTAAAACTTACCAGTGAGTCGGCTGCAACCTGACTACACTGCCCTGGCTGAGAAGGGTCACTTCCCTTGTGACCTCTCTTCCATGCCTGGTCGGGATCGGATCCTGACCCATCTCTCGCTCCTGTATAGCCGTGTTAGTGAGATAAATATATTAGGAAAAATACTTACCATGCGTTTAGCCAACGCAAGTAGCCGTCACCGCCAAAGTTGTGCTTGCCCTCGGACCCAATATGGCATTGTCTAGCCTTTGTGGACTTACCGATGAAAGCTTCGCTAGCCCATTACCGACCGAAGCTAAGTACGCCTCGTTGTTAACCTGTAACTAGGAAATACGTACTAACCTACACATATTTCATTTTTCATCAATGCAGTTAACAATATTAACAATATTAAAAACTTACCTCTGCGTACTGCTCCTCTGTCAAGTACGCGTCGTAGTCCTTCCTAAATGGACCCCTTTGCTGCTCCTACTCCTTCTCCTGGGGGTGCCGCTTGTAGTACGCGTTGACGGCCTGAATCCGGGCGTTCGACAACACTGCCGTCGTGAGCTTCCGAGCGTTGTAATGGAACATGCATCTCGCATGGTCCTCCATGCCCGATTCCTCTACTTGGTACCTCAGCTTTAATAAAACAAACATTTAAGTGATATACATTAACAATTCAACCAAGTTGAAAAAATGAAACAGTTAAACTTACCATAAAATCGTGCTACACGGCTCCCTGAACCGTGCCATGGATCGGGTGAGAGACACGAGCGTAGTCATCCCACCACAGGGCAGGGAAACTGTTAATGACATCGGGGTAGTGCAACTTGACGATAGCACCCAGGACACTGTTAACCAGCCTGTGGTGTTTCTCAGCCCCCGTGAACGATAAGTCGTACCAATATCTCCAAAATATATTAAATCATTAGGTATTGGAAAACAACATCTAATATTTAATATACTATATACAGTTTTTTACCTGTCTCTGACAGGATGGATTGTGATCCGTTGAGAAGTACCCAGAGGAGGAGCCGCAAAGTGGGTCCTCCTTGTCCGTCGCCTCTGCTGCAAAGCCACCATGTCCATTCACCCTGAAGGCTTTGCGAAACCACCGGAGTCCAAAGGAAGGCTAGCACCGGCTGCAGAGGGAGGCTAGCGCTAGCCCACTCCGAAGGGAGGCTAGTGCTAGTGGGCTCCTATAGCGGACCCCTAGCCTCTAACTTGGGCTCCTGTAGCGGCCCCCTAGCCTCTGACTCGGACTCATAAGACTCTGAGTCAGACTGCACAAAAGAAAATGATTGACATTAAATAATTACTAACAAGTGCAATTTATAAAATAACTTTACTGTAGACTAAAATTTACCTCTGTCTGCTGAAAGCACACGTGCGCTGAGGGTGGAGGGTGCGTCAAAAAGAGGGAACGTCAGCTCGAAGGTAACGAGGTCCCTGAGCAAGGGTCTCGTGGCGGCTCAAGCCCTCTCACTGGCTCCCCCTTCCCCTTCTACGTCATCCTATTGCAAGGAATAAATGATTAATATGCTAAGATAATAAACAAAATTAATGTTGAGTTAATGAATAAAACGTTACTTCATAAATTTCAAAATTCATCAACATAACGTTCATGCACCCTACTCTTTAAACCATCCCATCGATCTTTTCTTACGCATATCGTTTTCGTTCCCGCGGATCAGCAGATTCCGCAAATCGATTTCTTCAGTTTCTGATTCTGATTCTGTTTCCGCTTCTGTGCCAGTATAAATATCTTGAGCGTCTCCAACTAAGTCATCCAGTCCTACACCGGGCTCGACTGAGAAGGAGTGTGGCAACTCTTCCTCTTGGTAGACCTCATCAGCCTCAGCTTCCTCATGGTAATCATCATCTCCTGGATCGTATAACCGCTCATGAGGATTCACCTTATGTACCACCCACGAAGCTTTGAATTTATTGCATGGATAAGGTAGATAGTACACTTGCTCTACTTGGTGTGCAAGAACTAATGAATCGAATCCTTTCAACCATTCCTTCTGTTTTACTTCGACCATGCAAAATTTGTTTACTCGAATTCCACGAGTCGAATCAAACCATTGGCAGTCAACGAATACTGCTCGAATTGTCTTGTTTCTGATAAAAGTGAATTGAAGGATTTTTTTAATAATCCCATAGTAATGAGTTTCACGTTCTTGCGAATCGATTGCCCTCATCACAACTCTGATATTACATGTTGCCGTGAGAGGACGAAGAGATTCAAATTGTGTTGTACGGAATCGAAAGCCGTTTACGTCATACCGACCATAGCTTCTAACTTTAACAACTCCATAGGATAGTTTGTCACAAATATTCGTGGATGTTGGCATCTTTTTTGCACTGTCCAAGATATGAAGTTATTAGAAAACATAAGCATTCTTAAGTTACAAGAAAACATTGTTAATATTGATAAGTTAACGAGAAAACATTACATGATCTCAAAACCAGAAAAGAAAATTAGATCCCCCGTTTATTCCTTCCCATCGAATCTGTTCTATTTGTTTGCTCATGGGTTGATGTCTATGTCTCCAATTTTGCTTGTCGAACATACTCCACCAAAAAAGAACCTTTTAGAATAGATGTGTTACAAAATATGTTGAAAATCATATGTGTAGGAGAAACACTTACTTGAAATATTCATCCATTTCATAAATATTAGCGTACATGTAGAAGAAAGCATGTGACACCCGGTTCTGAAAATGAACCAAGTGAACGCATATGTGTGCCCAGGACGTTCCACACACATACACGAGTGCAATCACAAAAGGATATACAAAAAATTACCACAGAACAAGATTAATTAACCAAATTTTATTACACGATTCATAATATCCTCGAATACAAGCTCTAATGAAAATTATGACAAGTTTCAACTAACGCTGTGGAAATAACTAATTAAGCAACTAAGCAGCTAAACAATAGGGTATAGCACAGCTCCAATCAACACCACAGGCAAAGCTAACGGTAGACACGGTCTAGAACTCCGCATTATTATCATTAAACTCCCAATCCTGACCTGCAACTGTTGGGGGAAAATCGCAAGGGTGAGTACATGTCGTACCCAGCAAGTGTGGAAAGTATGACATGTAGCTGATTCAAATGACGAATATAATAATGGCTAAGTGCTGAAAAGTACATTAAAACATTTGGAAAGCAATATATTATATGTATGTGTCCTAAACCCATCATAAACCATATAGTTATCATAATACCAGCCCATATTTAAAAATCCATCATCCATATACCAGATTTCACCATTACCATTAACCATAATCAATACCAAAATTTAATCCATATCCAGTCATAACCATTACGAAACCATAACCATACCATAAACCATAACCATTAACAAACCATCCAAATACCAAGTTCCCTTCTAATAATGTGAGGGTCCAGGTTGCTCATGACCGGGAGCACAGCTATCACGATAGTTTTATTAGACTCTGCAGAGTTTGTACCACTTCACCCACTTTTTTGTGATTTCATCACCTTTCGATGACAATAGAATCTCAATTATGCCGTCTCACTCTTCTGTTGGTGTGTGGCCAAGAGATCACAAAATAGCCTTTACAAAGGGATTACTATCCTATTTAGACCCCACCGAGGTTTCACCGGTGGCGATGCCTCCAACTGAGCACATCTTAAACCAAGGGCCCCCTCTTGAGCCATTCAGATCCCAGGGCGGTCCCATCAATCATCAACAAACCCAATCCAACTACCCTTCCCCGAGCATCCAAAATGGTCCAAATAGCACTAGCAAAGCCCTAATTAATCAGCTACACCGCACCCATACTTGGCCTCGTGGTGGCACTGTACATCCTGGATGGCCGCTCCACGAATCGGTCCTTAGATCTAAAGCAAGCGGAACCACCATAACATCCAACCCATCCACATACCATGCTTGCTTAGATCACTCATTATCATATCATATTAACTAGTTCAAGTTAATCATAATCTCATAAATGCATAATTAAGTTAAGTGGTATAGTTGTTTTCCCATCCCAATTAAGCAAAGCAAAAAGGTAAAAAGCCCTTCCCGACTCTCTACCATGAATTCCAGGTGCCAAGGGTGGTCAACAAAACTAGTAAACTTCCTATCATAGTGTTCCCATCAAATTGACCCAAGCATGCAATTTTGTAAACATAACAATTACTTTAAAACTGGATCGATATGCTTCAAGGACACTTGCCTTGCTCTTGGAATTGGTTCGGGTCAAAGCCTTCAAACTCTTGGTGCTGGAGATCCTCCGCGACACTCTCTAGTGCAAATCTGTCTAATCCACAAAATATCATACAAGACAAGAAACACAATCAATGAGTGCACAAATATTACTCAATATGACATGATATGCAAGAATGATGCAAATGCAAGGTGGAACTTGTTAATGAGTTGCTTTTAATGATCACTAACTAGTTCTAATAGATTTTAACAAGTTTATAGAGGTTTGGATTGGATTCGATCTAATTTAGAATTAATTCAACAGAAATTAACCAGGAAAATCTGACTAGTCCGCTAGGGACCGGACAAGTCCGCACTGCGTAGGAACAACAGATTGGGGTTTTCTAGATCGACGTAAATTTGGAGAAACGGGTTTGAATTCTCATGGGGAAAAGGAAGTACATGGTATACCAGGTGTCTAAGACTCCAAAGAATCAATAGTTTTTGAGAACACTTGGATCTTGAAGATCTAGGGTTGATGAAGAACTTTGTGGTGGATTATTGACGAAGAATGCGAGGTTGATGGAGATCTTGATCCTCTTTCATTTCCTCCTCTTCTTCTTTTTGTTCTATATCTCTTTCTCCCACCTTGATAGCGGCTAATCACGAGCTAGGGTTTGGGTGTGGTTGAAAAGTGGCAAATAGATGTCATGTCAAGGGGTGGGGTTATTTATATAGAGGTGGAGGCTAGGGTTAGATTGATTTCAAGTTTGAGGTGAGTAGGGGTCAGTTCAGAGTCCTACATGGGCTCTAAAAGAGTTAGGCACGACGTCCCTAGGATCAATTAACATAAAACCCAAGAAACATGTCGTGAAAAAAAGATCAACTCAGAGTCACAATTTATTAGACAAGTCTGATAAAGGGAAGGAATAGTCCGAAGTTAGACATAGAGAAATCGGACAAGTCCGTACTGGATATCAGACAAGTCCGAACTTATCCAGACGGGAAAAACAGACAAGTCTAGCCAAAATCAGACAAGTTTGACTTTAGTCAGAGGGGAAAACGGACAAGTCCGCTGGAATACCGGAATAGTCCGGACAAAAACTAGGGACTTAGCAAAATTTTCAAGGAATTGGAACATCAGACTAGTCCGTACTGGACTGGACAAGTCCGAAAGTGTCCAGAAGGAAAAAAAGACTAGTCCGCGGAAAAACGGACAAGTCTGTTTGAAGTCAGGGAGAAATCAGACTAGTCCGCAACAAGACCGGACTAGTTCGCACTTCTCGGAATTCTTACGTGTGGTTTTGTTTCTAATTCATTTTAAACTTGTTCTTTTTTATGTGGATTAATGTTAAACATATTTAATGATGGATGCAGGGCATGATGCATGAAAATGAGGGTTTTACAAACCTACCCCTCTTAAAATGAATCTCGCACTCAAGATTCGACGCGGAAGAGAAGAGATACGGAAATTCCTTCTTGAGATCATCTTCTAGCTCCCATGTTGCTTCCGCTTCTGTGTGATGCTTCCATTGAACTTTACACCATCTAATAACCTTGTTTCTTGTGACTCTCTCCTTGGTTTCCAAGATTTTGACCGGTTGCTTGGCATAAGTCAAATCTGCCTCTAATTCCAATTCTTCCATTGGCACTTGTTCTTCTGGTACCCTTAAACACTTCTTGAGCTGGGAAATATGAAACACATCCTGGACATTTGAATGATGAGTTGGCATCTCCTACTTATATGCTACTTCTCCCCTTTTGTCCAAAATATTGAATGGTCCAATGTAGCGAGGCGCTAGCTTGCCTCGTATGTTAAACCTCTTATGACCTCTCATTGGTGACACCTTGAGGTATACGAATTCTCCCACTTAGAGGCTAGTTTCCTTCTCCTATTGTCCGCATAGCCTTTTTGCCTTGATTGAGTGGCCCTCAAGTTCTCGCGTATAACTTGAAATTGTTTTTCAGCTTCTTGCAACACATCGGGTCCAAATACTTGAGTTTCTCCTGTCTCATTCCAAAACAAAGGTGTCTTACACTTCCTCTCATATAGTGCTTCATAAGGCGACATTTTTAAGCTTGCTTGGTAAGTATTGTTGTGTGAAAATTCCGCATATGGAAAGCTCTTGTCCCAACTCTTCCCATGCATCAAAGCACAAGTTCTTAACATGTCCAGTAAAATCTGGTTGGTCCTCTTGGTTTGTTCATCCGTTTGAGGGTGATATGTTGAGCTAAAATTCAGCCTAGTTCCCAAAGCTTCATGTAATTTTTGCCAAAACATGGAGGTAAATTGAGAACCTCTATCCAACACTATCTTCTTTGGAACTCCATGCAATTATACTATCCTTCCCATATACAGTTCAGCCAATTTCTCTCCATTAAAGGATGTCTTGACAAGAATAAAGTTAGCTGACTTGGTTATCCGATCCACAATTACCCATATGGAGTCATAACCGGACTGGGTACGTGGTAAACCAACTATGAAGTCCATACCGATGTCTTCCCACTTCCATTCAAGAATCTTTAATGGCTACAATAATCCAGCTACCCTTTGATGCTCCACCTTGACTTGTTGGCACACGTCACATAAGGCTACGTATTCAACCATGTCCTATTTCATTCTAGCCCACCAATAACAAGTCTTCACGTCCTTGTACATCTTGTTACAACAAGGGTGAATTGATTATGGTGAGTCATTTGTCTCCTTTAGTATTGTCTCCCGAATATGCTTCACATTAGGCATGACAACCCTCTTACCAAGCCATAGAGTGCCACATTCGTCCTCATCAAACCTGAATTCCCTTCCTTCCTGGGTCCTCTCTTTGATCTCCTGAATTCCCTAATCCTTAGTCTTACCTTCTCGAATTTCTTGCTCCAAGTTCAGATTTAACTCCATTATTCCAATCTCATTCACAAACCCAATAGTCAATTGTTCAAACTCCTTGCATAACTCAGAGGGTAATTCTCGAACCGTGAGTTGGTGACCTACTCCTTTTCTACTCAAGGCATCAGCCAATACATTGACTTCCTTGTTGAGCATCCTCTGTAGAGATGTGGTTCAACCACGAGTGAAATCCTGCTGTCCAAAATTCCCTTGCGGCTGTCCTCCATTGGGTCTTGGGTTTTGTCTTTGAGCATTGCTTCCTTGACCAAGGCTTGACTTAGGACACTTAGGACATTGTTGTGCAAAGTTTCCATCTTCTCCACAAGTATAGAACTTCTTAACTCCACCAAGATTATTGGGGCGAGCTTGGTTCTGCGCATTGGCACCAGGAAAGTTAGCGCGAGGTGCAAAAGGCATTGGAGGCCTAGGTGATTGCATAACAGGGCACTGCTGCACAAACTGAGTTGGGCGCGGTGCATATCCAGAGCGCTGTACAGGAGCAGAGGAGTTGTAATATGGTGCATTTGGTGGCGCAAGGCGAGGGCGCACATTACTTCCTTTTTGCTGTCCTTGATACGGCGCCATCCTCTTGTTGTCTTGCTCCATCTCACGAACCTTGTTTTCCACAACATTTTCCTTGAGCTTCTGGAAGTTGGCATAGTCACAATTCAGCAATTGTACTTGCTTCTCATTGTTGAAGCCCCTCATGAACAACTATTGCTTCCGGCTGTCCCGACTAACATCTTGAAAGTTAAGTGAACTTATTGAGATATTCACCCACGCTCGATCTTCCTTGCCTCAAGTTCTCAAATTCTTGCCTCTTCAAGATCATTACACCTTCCGGCACATAATAAGAAGGGACGCTCACCTTCAATTCGGCCAAGTAATCCTCTCCTGGTTCTCATGAGCATTGCATATGGAATCCCACCAATCGGCAGCTGCTCCAACAAGTTGATGAGATGCAAAGAGCACCTTCCCTCGATCACTGCATTTGACAATAGCTAGCTCCTTCTTCACGGACTTGAGCCAATCATCAGCATCCATAGGGTTAGCAGCTTGAGCAAAGGTTGGTGGCCTAGTCCTCATGAACACTCCCAACCGGTTTTGAGGTGGTGGTGGTGGTGGTGGCAGTGGAGGCATGTGGGGCTGATTGTTGACGTTAGCAACCTGCATCTGTCCCATAGTCTGTATCATGGTCTGCATGAGCTGGTTCTGCATAGCCAATAGCTGCTCAATATTGATAGCTCCTTGAGCAGGTCCTTGTCCATTGTTGTTCTGAGGTGCTCCATTGTTCTCCTCCTCATCATTACTATCCCTCAGGTTGTGAGTCCTCAGCATCTGAAGAAAAGCAGGAGATAAGAATTTTGAAACGTCCCCAACTATATGCATCAAGGGATATGAAACTAAGAAACTAGCTATACTAGCCTAGGTGGACAAGGCAATGCTAAAGCATCCCAAAATCCTCTATTAAGCACACAAGCAATCAATATATAGCAAACAACACACCAAGCAAAAACACATCGATTCCTGAGTGCTCCTATGTGCTCTAAAGTGTCCATTCTATCTAGTCTGCGTCCTATAGTCAATATGTGGCTCTAATACCAATTTGTGACACCCGGTTCCAAAAATGAACCAAGTGAACGCATATGTGTGCCCAGGACGTTCCACACACATACACGAGTGCAATCACAAAAGGATATACATAAAATTACCACAGTACAAAATTAATTAACCAAATTTTACTACACAATTCATAATATCCTCAAATACAAGCTCTAATGAAAATTAATGACAAGTTTCAACTAATGTAGTGGAAATAACTAATTAACCAACTATGAAGCTAAGCAATAGGGTATAGCGCAACTCCAATCAACACCACAGGCAAAACTGATGGTAGACATGGCCTAGAACTCCACATTATCATCTTTAAACTCCCAATTATGACCTGCAACTGTTGGGGGGAATTGCAAGGGTGAGTACATGTAGTACTCAACAAGTGTGAAAAGTATGACATGTAGCTGGGTTAAATGACGAATATAATAATTGCTAAGTGCTGAAAAGTACATTAAAACATTTGGAAAGCAATATATTATATGTATGTGACCTAATGTAAAATCCCACATTTTCCTTCATATGAGGTTCAGTTGTAAGTTGGTTGTTAACCCTAATGGAGAGCAATTATAGCCATGCTTATAAACTTGATCTCATCAAATCTCTTCTTCTACTCATGCTTAAATTATTAACATGACGAATGAACTTCACCAATAAACTTAGATTAATTCTTTTGACCTCTCTTCAAAGTTTGGAATTAATTGAATAAAGATTGCTAGGTCAGATTAATATGCAGTACCAAATAGATATTCAAATTAATATAAATTTAAAATATACTACTGTATATTTGGCCATGTCAAAATTATTCAATTCAGAGGCCATAAATTTATCTATGGTTTTCTGATATTCCAAATAGACTTCCTGCAAAGTTTCATAAATTTTGAACTCTATTTACTATTTTAATTGAGATGCTTAGCAAATTCAAATTATGTTTTGAATTCAAATTTTGAGTTCTGTTCAACTAGATTTAACATCAGGATTTGAACACACTCTCATTGTCAGCATAACTTGCTTGACTTATCCTCATAGGTTTACAATTTTTGGAACTCAATTGCTATTTAAATCAGTGACATCATTGAATTTCATCCAAATTCAAATTTGAATTTCAAATTCAACTGAAACTTGCTCCAATTCAAAATCAAATTGCAGAGTCAAATTCTAGATATTTATTTGAGCCTCCCCACAAAAATCTAGAATATTTGGATCAAGTATGGTAGGAGAATTGAAGTTACAGAGAAGGGAAGTGGATAAGAGGAGGTGGGGCCCACTATCAGCCTAAGCACTCGAGTGAAACCAACGGAGGGGGGGGGGGGTGCTCTGTATCCAGCTCGCCCCGCCTATCAAGGCCAGCAGTGTGCGACACCGCGACGCGACATGCATCAACCGAGCTGCCTGCTTGCTTGCACCGTGGCGCGCTCCCCTCACCCCTTGGCCCCTATAAATAGCCCCTTTGCCGTCGCCGTTGAGCTCCATCTCGGTTCACACCATTTTCACTGCCTCTGTTCAATCGAGCTTTCGCCGACGATTGACATCGTTTCTCCCGGAGCTGTAAGTAGATAAAGGCTTGTCACAAACTCCTCTACGTATTCTATTTGGTCGTTGATCGTGACATAGCTTCTTCTTGGCATATTTTGAAGTTTCCCAGTCGCCGTTGAGGAAGCCGTTGAGAACCTTCACTGTCACGCCATTGAACTCCAGTTCTAGGCACTCCAGCCTCGATCCTTTAAGCAAAAAGGATTGCAATCCTCTCTAGTTCATGCTCACAGAATCTAAGCTTATGACCTGAAGTGTAACTTGAGTTCTTGTTTGAGAACCGAACGATTTTTCAATAGAACTGCAAAGCTTCATGCTTAAATTCATTTCATTCTTGCAATAATCCTTTATTCTGGTTAGCAAATAGCTTCTATATGTCCTAAGGAATCTCCATGCCCAAAAACCCTAAAATTAATCAACCGAGCATCTTGGATTTCAAGTTCTCGCGGTCGCCGGTTGAAAAACTGCACTTCACCGTCGAACTCAGCCTTGCTTGCGATTTCACCCCAATCTAAACCCCAAATCATCATCCTGATGCTCTCAGGAACTTTCCTGACCTTTTCCCGAGCCTATTGAGCCATTTCCGAGCATTTCCGACGAAGGCCAAAACCCTAGCTCCGCCGTGATCGTCGCGCCGCCGTCTCCGGCCATCTCCGACGTGATTGGACACCACCATCGGCTTGCGCGGTCAATTTTAGGGTTGAGCAGTCACGGCAAGGCCGAAAGGAGGTCGACGCACCTAAGTCCGGCGAAGCACCGCCGCGGTTCCGGCGAGAAGCGCCGCCGCGTCGAGAGGTAGACGAAGGTGCGGGTACCACCTGTCATCGACACCCTCTCGCGTGGGATCAGCTGTGGACACGAATCCGGTGTGGCTGCGTGGGTTAACCCTGTGGCTCCCGTTGTGGCTCCATTCTGATTGACCCGATTCAAATGAAGTGGGTCCGACCCCTTTTATTTGAAATTTCCAATAGGAAAATAAATCCAGATTCAATCCCAATTTAGAAAATCTATAACTTCCAGTATAATTATCCAAAAATTCCCAAATAAATTTTGTTAGAACCAGCATGAAGAATACTGTCCAGTGTGCACTTGGATTTGTATGGAAAGCCATAGAAATTTCTCCATAATTCAGATAAACAAAATGCTTAAAGAATTCCTTTCCACGGTTTTGTTATGTGGAAAATTTCCAATTTTGGTCGGAACACTATTATTAATACCCTTGATCTCTCGTAAAAGTTTCAAACCCTTTGGAATTAAAATACTGGGTTGATCAATATTCCAAATCTCTATGTAGTTATAAATTGAGAAAAATGGAAAAATCAATTTCCCGAAATTTACCCAAACTTGAAAAATCAGTTTCTCCCTGGAGGAAGCTTAGAAAATAGTGAAAAAAATATTCCTAGAACCAGTTGGACCCCCTCCACATGATACAACCCTTGGTAGCCATGATACATCTCCAAAATTTCAACAAAAATTTAGAGAAGATTATTGCTTACCATAATTTTTAAGAACAACAAACTTCCTTGATCATCTCCTGTTCTTTGCAAGAGTCTTCTCTATAGTTTCTAGTGTCCACCCTGAAAATCCCAAAGCCAATTAAGATAATTATCTTATGTTATCCTAATATACTCTGTCCACCTTAAGCATCTTAATTATTCACTAAATAATTTATACGTAGTATATGCATACCGTGTAGTAGCTGAAATCGAGGAGCAGCCAGAAGCTTTGGAGGTCCAGCTGCCAGAAACTAACATAGGCTCAGACTCGCATTCAGGCAAGCCCCGGTTTGCATTTAAGTTCCTTACAGTGTTTTTACAGTTCTTCATTCATCTTACGTCTTCAGATGATTGTGCATTACGTTTAAGGTGTTTGACATCCACTTGCATGACCAATAAATCCTATGGAGTCTTGGGTAGGTCTATAGCCCGTAAGTAGACACTGCAATGCTTATATCCATAGGAATTTGTTAGAAGTCGAGTAGTTGGAATCTACTCGCGAGATAGGAATTTTATCACACGGGAGGACATGGAATCAGAAAATGGTTAATGAATATAAAATTGAGACCGAGCAGAGAATAGGATGCCGCGAGATGTGGTCTCCCGTGCGTAGCCCTGCTTGTGTCGATTGAGGACCGTTTCGTGTGCGGCCCTGCTGGACAAGCTCGAATTGTACCAGGGACATACTGGAGAAATGGGCTCCAATAAACTGACGGAGCTCGGTACTGGATTGTCGAGGCATTCCGTTCTGTTTTATAGGCGTGGGTTGAGGGCAGCAAGGTGTAAATCAGCTGGTGGGCACGTCAGAGTACGCCCCACGCAGTGACCTCCTGCTCGTGACGGATCAACCGGTTCAACATTCGAGTGTCTAGTTAAAGGTGGCCATATATGACTAGTATTGAGATGTTGTGTAGGTACTATTGTAAGTACACGCTGACATTTCCAAAAAGTACATATGTGTCGTGTTTGTCTGGGTGAATCCTGATTGCAATCACTGTCCCTCGCGGTAATAGAGTACCACTTGTTCACTGTGCTGTGACGTAGTAAATACTAAAGAAGCCAAAACAATATGATGTATTGAATTATAATTGCTTTGCAACCTTGTTTGGCATAGATATAGTACAATTAAAAGTTTACAGTTTCCCCATACTTTACCTGTAATAGCATTATGTGCTTTGTGCACGTCATATCATCGGCAAAGTGTTTCTTGTTTGATTGTGGAGTCTATGATGTGTCGTGCCTGAAGAATGTCATATGCTACTTAAAAATATGAATATAAGGATCCACTTGTAGGCGAGTCCTTTATGCTATTCCTTACCTATGCTTAGTATTCATCCTTGCATATGTCTAGTGAGACGGGTTTGTCTTGCTGAGCCTTATGCTCACGTTTGCAGTTAACGAGTTTTTGCAGATTGCACAACTGATGACGGGTTTGAAGACGAGGCTGCACCCCCTACAGGGTTTACAGCCGAGTGGGAACCCTGCACGTCGCCGTGAATTGTGTGTTGCTTGTGGAAAGTATCCAGAGCATGGATGACTGTGCTTTTGCATAGCTAGTGCTGAGAGCGTAGCTATGATGTATAGTTCTCTTTTCTTCCGTTAGTACTTTTAAACTTCCATTGTGCTCTTCAATAAAGACTTGGTATTGTAAATTGCTCTCGTCCTTTTCTTGTATACTATTGGGTGTCGCATCGCACGACACCACCCAATGAGATCCTTGGCGGTCGGGATTCCGGTCCCCACAAACAAGGTATCAGAGCATCATTGGGAACAGTGTACTTGAAAAGAGCATATTTTCAAAAAAATTAGCATTTGAGTGAGGAATTAGCTATATGCCCTTATAAGAAGTATTATTAGTATAAGATATAAAGGTGGTAAACTAACTTATATGTTATTAATTCTGTAATGATGCTCCGACGTCAGGTAAGAGGTAAGGTACGCCACCGTAAGTGGATCAATTGCGGTAAGCTCACCATGCGAGAGGTAGCATGGAAGTTTTTCCGTGGCTCTGAAGCTTTCTATGTTGCTGAGAACCTATGACACGCGGTACCCTAGCGTGCTTCAAAGTTAGTGGGATCCCCCGTCGGGTGGTGTATAACCTGATAGTATGCATCTCTAGAACTATTCATGTTCTATGGGAGCATGTGAAACACGTATGTCCGAGCGTGTATAAGCCGGTTCGTACGGGAGTCTTTGCTGTATAGATGTATTTACAGCCATATACTTTGAGACATGACATCGCTCGAGGGCGACTCACACCAGAGTCGTATGCATTTACTTTCATATATATTATTGTAACTGCCTGTCGTGTTTCCCCGTATCGCCCTTGAGGTGTGAAAGGGGATTGTTTGTCTTCTGCAGCATCAACTACGGTAGCGAACCGTGTAGAAAACGTTTGCGAGTGAACGATACTAGAGCCACCTATAAACGTATCAGAAATACCGGTTTGAATATTATTTGGTGAGGCACGTAGTACCGTCAGTATCAACCTTGATACTTGACCATCCCCAAATGAGAAAAATGGATGCATTGTATTTTGAAAAGTCCGACTATCAGGTGCTAGTAGGTTTGGACTGCGCAAAATAAAAGTTCGATTCAACATTGGGTTAGCACTAAGATTCTTGATTTCTGGCCAAAGTTTGCTCAACTTCGCCATGTTGTAATCTTGGTTAGTTAAAAATAAACATAGGGGTATGCTATATGGATGGAAAGCTATCGAATGCCTCTAGAACTTTTCTGTTTACCATCAAGGCAGAAAAGCTTGATAATCTATTGAAATTTGGGGTATGCTTAAACTGCTCCAGATAACCCTACCGTTGTACCAGTCTCTATATTTTTGCAATAACTCACTGTAGAACAACCTTCTGCCTTACTATGATATATATCCAAAAAGGGAAGAAGCAGATCTACAGTTTTGTTATTCAAAGTTTCGCTTGATTCAAATTTGAGGCAATTCAAATTTCGAGCTCTAAACAGTGAACTGCAGGGCTGCTGTTGAACAACAGTCAGTTCATCGATCGAGTTTAGATAGCGCTAGATTTTGATACAGAATGATGACATGGTCATATATATACATTTCTGGAAAGCTTAGCAAGTCCTCTATCCACTTTATTTTGCGCTCATGGCCTGAATCTCGGTGTATCTGTGTTTAATTTCTATGTTTGCAAACATGGTTCTGGCGGATGAGAACTTGGAAGAGTTGGCACATAGTTTTGAATTAACGCAGTATACCTATGTAACAAATGTTTCATGGCCGAAATATTTTACCTCTAGATTGTTAACATGATGGTATACAATGTTTATTTTGTCATTACCTAAATATATTGTAATGGTATATCTGTATAACTTGTGGAAATCACCACATATACAGGAGGGGTTCTGTCAAAATTTCCAAAAAATATGGGTCATCTTAAAACCTATATAGATTTTATTTCCTTGCTCACCTGGAGCTCTATGAGTACAATAAGGAGAGGTAGGAAAGTATACTACAACTTTTGTATTCAACCCAACACCAGGTTCTGACGTTTCCTGTATGAAAATTTTGAATTTATACAGGAAGGTCAGCTGGAACAGACTGTGATTACAACTCCAGTGTTAAATTTTCTTAAACTATTGGGAGTTGGAAACCTTCTCATTATTCGAGTATTCTTTTCTATAGATGACGGATGTGATGATGTTATTACCGGACGGATGGATATTTTCCACTTGCGCTAGCTATCCGGGTTTCCCAAGTATGTTGCGGGAATACTCCAACACTTTGGTTTCATCGAGATGCCATGCTATTGGGGTATAGAAACGATTGACAGAGGTGTTCGGTCATGCACCATTTTTGTAGACATCCCAGCTAGTCCACGTCGTTATGTATGGGCTCCTTTCTCGGTTACTATCGAGGGGGTTCATTTAGAGGACACTTGGGCAATCGCTGCAGGCGAAACGCTTATGAAGCTTTGTGAGCTTCATCAAGATGCCATGGCTGGGACTCAATTTGCCCTTATTCCGGTCCGTGGTATGGCTGGATTTGAGTGGCAGCATCGTATGGTTGCCGCCTATACACCGTATGACGATACAACCTCGACGACACTTGGGACATATGTGGCTGCATCCAATATAGTGGTTTCTACACAAGGCACAATTATTTTGGAGCAAGTCGAAGCCTTGCGGGAAGCGATGGAGCGGAGAGATACCCCTCATTATATCAACGAGAATCTACGTTCACTCCTAGCTCCAGCAAATCATCGGCTAAATAAGTGCGAGAGTCAGCTGCATTACGCTCGCATTAGACTACGGAAAGCTCATGCCGAAGAACGGCACACTCGCAATGAACTGCAGCAAGTTCATGGTCAGTTGCAAGCGAGTCAGTTAGAGGTGCAACAACAGCAGGAGCAGCTGTTAGTAGTCACTGAAGAGCGGGACACCGCCATTGAGACAGCTCATAATTGGGAGTATGAGGCAAAACAACTTCAGGATAATGTGGTTGAAGCCGAAGCACAATTGCAACCAGTGGTGTATCCACCGGCCCATTATATACCACTAATTATGGGTGAACAAGTGCCTTCGGATGACAAAGTGGAAGATGAAGATCGCGAGGAACTCGAGTACGTCGAGTAGGCCGTATAGGAGTGGGATGTGGCAGCACTTCTGCCGTCACGGGGCAACTTATAGTTTAAGAGTTGCTCGTGTTTTCTTTTGTGGCCATGTTTGTATCATATTAAGAGTAGTGTGTATGTCTAAGATGACAAGATGTGTATGCCATCTCATGGGAACCAAGTATGGTAGAGATGTATTTCCATAGCGGGAGTCCATCATTTTGGAGTTTATTACTGTAAACTTGGTCATGAGATAATATATCTTGTATAACGTTGTACTTTATCAATATATGTGAATGTTATGCACTTATTCCCTGGTCAATAGTCGTGCTACTGAAAAATGATATGGATAAAGGAAAAGAAAACATGTGCTGATTTTAAGTCATCTGGATGCAGAATGGTTTGTACGCGCTCGACACCAGAAATGGGAGGATCCAGTCATGGTCGTGAGGAAGAATCTCCAACCCAGGAGACAGCTGCAACGCCGCAGCAACAAGTTCCTCCACCACCACCTCCTGAACTTCCAAGGAGTCTAGCGGTGGTTCTTGCCACAGTGCTTGGCTCGCGCAACGAGCAAATGGAATTACTGCGAACTTTGGTCCAGCATTCATCCCGTCAAGGAGGGCGACCAGATGCGGGTCCACGGCAACCTTCTCCGAGTTCGTACTCGGATTTCATGTAAACGCACCCGCCGGTCTCCATGGAGGCCGATGAACCATTGGAGGCGGACAACTAGCTCTGCTCAATTGAAGGGAAGTTCGGTTTGCTACGAGTGACCGAACATTAGAAGACCCTGTTCGCGGCCCAACAATTACAAGGTTCTGCTGGTGCATGGTGGGCAAATTACCTTGCCGCACGACCAGCCGGCTATGTCGCGAGCTGGGAGGAGTTCCGGGATGCGTTTCGCGCCTATCACATACCTCCCAATGTGATGAGGAGGAAGCTTCAAGAGTTCTTAGAGCCGAGGCAAGGAGGAAGGAGTGCTTACGAGTAATCCAAGATATTCAACCACTTGGCCCAATATGCTCAGGACCAATCGGAAGCGAGAATGCTTCTATCGGGGTTTGAACCGCAAGATGAAGGACACGCTTTCCTTGTTCAACAGCGGCAGCTTCAACAACATGGTCAATGCCGCGATTATGCAGGAGGACGCTACTAGGGAGCTGTTCTCCGACAAGAAGAAAAGGAGTGCTCCGCAGGGCAGTGGAGGGGGTACTCCCCAGAACTACCGCATGGTGTATCGATCACCATCCGGCCAGAGGTGGTAGCCGCCATCGCGACCATCGATGTTTCGTGGTCGCCCATTCAACAACGCTGGCTTCCGCCCACAACAGCAACAGGGGATGATTCCGCGTGCACCTCTACCTCCACTGCGTGCACTGGTATTCCGTCCTCCATTTCGTGCCGGTCAGACCCCGTACACGTGCTATACATGTGGACGTACGGGGCACATCGCCAAGGACTGCCCGTAGAGCGGAGGACAGTCATCGTACCAGGGGGGCAAACCAGCCTTGCAACCAGCCCAAGAAGCCAGCCCCCAGAACCGGCAACGTTCACCACCTCGCCATCGAGGATGTTTCGGAAGGCGCACCCGTACTCATGGGTACGTTCTCTCTCAATGGTCATCCCATAGTCATCCTTTTTGACTCGGGTTCTTCCCATAACTTTATTAACAAGTCTTATGTCAATCAATACTGATTGCCTATCATTTCCACAAAAACCCCATATATGATTTGTTCTTCGAGAGGCAAAGTAGTAGCAGATAAGATGGTCCATAGGGTACCTCTTAACCTGGGTGGGAACATATACCCTATCTCTCTCAATATATTGGAGCATCAGAAATTAGATGTCATCTTAGGAATGGCATGGTTGCAATACAACGATGCTATTATTGATATCATTCCTCGGAGAATATATCTAAATTCCCCAGTCCACTTTCCCCAAATCCTCACTATTGAGAGTAATATCCACGTGACTCCAACTGCTTACCACACTGATGCCTGTACACTCGAAAATATTCCAGTAGTATGTGAGTACCCGGATGTGTTTTCCAAGGATCTTCCTGGCATGCCACCAAAAAGAGATGTCGAGTATAAGATTGAACTTGTACAGGGAACAGTGCCAATCTCGAGAAATCCGTATAAGATGTCACCTAAGGAACTTGCAGAACTGAAGGAGTAGCTGATGGAACTGTTGGACAAGGGTTTCGTTCGTCCAAGTTCATCACCTTGGGGTTGTTCTGCATTGTTCGTGGAAAAGAAGGATAAAACACTGAGACTATGTGTTGACTATCGTCCACTCAATGCTGTGACAATCAAGAACAAGTATCCACTACCCCGTATTGATATTCTGTTCGATCAGTTGGTGGATGCTCGGGTATTTTCAAAGATGGATCTTCACTCTGGTTGTCATCAGATCCGGATTCGACCAAAGGATTATATGAGTACCTTGTCATGTCCTTTGGATTGACCAACGCACTGGCCCATTTCATGTATCTCATGAATTCCGTATTCATGCTGGATTTGGACAAGTTTGTCGTGGTCTTCATCGACGACATCCTTGTATACTCAAAATCCAAAGAAGAACATGCACAAGATTTGCACATCGTGCTTCAGTGATTGCGGGACCACAAGTTGTATGCTAAGTTCAACAAATGTGAGTTCTGGATCAACCAAGTGCCATTTCTAGGGCACATCATCTCTGCCGATGGGATTGCAGTTGATCCAAACAAGATTAAGCAAGTACTCAAAATGGAGTCTCCCAAGTTTGTGCATGAAGTTCGAAGTTTCCTGGGTTTAGCCGGATATTACCGGAGGTTCATCTCAAGCTGTTCCAAGATAGCTAAACCAATGACAGAACTTCTAAAGAAAGGAAAGAAGTATGTATGGACAAAGGAATGCGAGGAAGGTTTTCAAGCACTAGTAAAACACCTAACAACAGCACCAGTATTAGCCCAACGAGACACAACTAGATCATTTGATGTTTATTGTGATGCATCTGGCATTGGTTTGGGTTGCGTATTAATGCAAGACAGAAGGGTGATCTCTTATGGATCACGGTCCCCTCGGAACCATGAGCAGCATTATTCAACTCATGATCTTGAACTCACTGCCGTGGTACTAGCATTAAAGATGTGGAGACACTATCTATGGGGCAACCTAGTACATCTCTACACCGATCACAAAAGCTTGAAGTACATCGTCACCCAGAAGGATTTAAATATGCGACAATGAAGATGGTTGGTATTAATCAAAGACTATGAGATTGAGATCCACTACCATCCCGGAAAGGCAAATGTTGTCGCAAATGCGCTAAGTCGCAAGTCCCATATCAATAACCATTCTATCACCTTGATAGAGGAAGAAGAACCGAGTCTCTACTTGGTTCCGTATGGGGTGCTCTACAACCTAGCCCTCATTCCTACCATAAGGGAGGAAATTATGGAAGCTCAGAAGGAGGACAAGGGCATATCACATATTCATCAACGATTGAAAAAGGGGGAAATGAAGTGTTTCCGATGTGATGAGTACGATACCATCTGGTTCAAAGACCGCATCATAGTACCCCGCAATGTGGAACTTCGGAAGTGCCGCACACCTTTAAACTGGTGTGAATCCGGTGAACGAGTAACATATGATATAGACTTGGTAAAAGAAGCCGAAGATCAAGTACGAATTATTCAAGCCAACCTCAAGGCTGCTCAATCTCGCCAAAAAAGCTATGCGGACAAATGACATCGACCGCTTCACTTTGATATCGTGAATCACGTTTACCTTCGTGTATCCTCGATGAAAGAGATTCATCGTTTCGAAGTAAAAGGGAAGCTAGCTCCGCGTTTCATCGGACCATTCACAATAAGTGAGTAGTGCGGACCTGTAGCCTATTGGCTAGAGCTACCAACATTTCTTTTATGGGTCCACAATGTGTTCCATATTTTAGAATTGAGAAAATGTCTCAAGGCCCCCGCGAAAGTACGTATGGAGGATTTGGAAGCTCTCCAACCAGACCTTACTTACTCTGAACATCCAACCCAGATAATTGATGAGAAGACTCGTACCAGAAGAAACCGCACCTTGCGTTTCTACAAGGTCTTGTGGGGAAACCACACCTCGGATGAAGCAACGTGGGAAAGCGAGAAATATCTTAAAGCCAGTTATCCAGACTTGTTAACATCATATGTTCATTAGATCTTTTCTTTTTTTTTTCCTTCCTTTTGTCATCTCAGGACGAGATTCTTTTAAGGGGGGAGGAATGTAAAATCCCACATTTTCCTTCATATGAGGTTCAGTTGTAAGTTGGTTGTTAACCCGAACAGAGACCAATTATAGCCATGCTTGTAAACTTGATCTCATCAAATCTCTTCTTCTACTCATGCTTAAATTTATTAACATGAGGAATGAATTTCACCAATAAAATTAGATTAATTCTTTTGACCTCTCTTCAAAGCTTGGTATTAATTGAATAAAGTTTGCTAGGTCAGATTAATATGCAGTACCAAATAGATATTCAAATTAATATAAATTGAATATATACTACTGTATATTTGGCTCTGTCAAAATTATTCAATTTAGAGGCCATAAATTTTTTTATGGTTTTCTAATATTCCAAATAGACTTCTTGAAAAGTTTCATAAATTTTGAACTCCATTTACTATTTTAATTGAGACGCTTAGCGAATTTAAACCATGTTTTGAATTCAAAATTTGAATTTTATTCAACTAGATTGAACATCAGGATTTGAACACACTCTCATGGTCAGAATAACTTGCTTGACTTATCCTTATAGTTTTACAATTTTTGGAACTCAATTGTTATTTAAATCAGTGACATCATTGAATTTCATCCAAATTCGAATTTGAATATGAAATTCAATTGAAACTTGCTCCAATTAAAAATACAATTGCAGAATCAAATTCTAGATATTTATTTTAGCAACCCCACAAAAATCTAGAATTTTTGGATCAAGTTTGGTAGGAGAATTGAAGTTACAGAGAAGGGAAGTGGATAAGAGGAGGTGGGGCCCACTGTCAGCCTAAGCACTCGAGTGAAACCCACGGGGTGGGTGCTCTGTATCCAGCTCGCCCCGCCGATCAACGCCGGCAGCACGTGACACCGCGACGCGGCATGCATCCACTGAGCTACCTGCTTGCTTGCACCGTGGCGCGCTCCCCTCACCCCTCGGCCCCAATAAACACCCCCTTGGCCGTCGCCGTTGAGCTCCATCTCGGTTCATGCCATTTTCACCGCCTCTGTTCAATCGAGCTTTCGCCGATGATTGATGCCATTTCTCCCCGAGCTGTAAGTAGATAAAAGGCTTGTCACAAACTCCTCTACCTATTCTATTTGGTCGTTGATCGTGACATAGCTTCTGCTTGGCATATTTTGAAGTTTCCAAGTCGCCGTTGAGGAAGCCGCCGAGAATCTTCACTGTCTCGCTGTTGAACTCTAGTTCTAGGCCATCTCGAGCCTCGATCCTTTAAGCAAAAAGGTTCGCAATCCTCTCTAGTTCATGCTCACAGAATTAAAGCTTATGACCTGAAGTGTAACTTGAGTTCTTGTTTGAGAACCGAACAATTTCTTAATAGAACAGCAAAGCTTCATGCTTAAATTCATTTCATTCTTGCAATCATCCTTTATTCTGGTTAGCAGATAGCTTCTATATGTCCTAAGGAAGCTCCATGCCCAATAACCCTGAAAGTTATCAACCGAGCATCTTAGATTTCAAGTTTTCGCGGCCGCCGATTGAAAAACCGCACTTCACCGTCGAACTCAACCTTGCCGGCAATTTCACCCCAATCTAAACCCCAAATCATCATCCTGATGCTCCCAGGAACCTTCCTGACCTTTTTTCGAGCCTATTGAGCCATTTCTGAGCATTTCCGACGAAGGCAGAAACCCTAGCTCCGCCGTCACCGTCGTGCCGCCGTCTCCGGCCATCGCCGATGTGATTGGACACCACCATCGGCTTGCGTGGTCGATTTTAGGATTGAGCGGTCACGGCGAGGCCGAAAGGAGGTCGACACACCTAAGTCCAGCGAAGCACAGCTGCGGTTCCGGCGAGAAGCGCCGCCGCGTCGAGATGTAGACGAAGGTGCGGGTCCCACCTATCATCAACACACTCTCGCGTGGGATCAGCTGTGGACACGGATCCGGTGTGGCTGTGTGGGTTAACCCCGTGGCTCCGGTGTGGCTCCATTCTGATTGGCCCGATTCAAATGAAGTTGGACCGGCCCCTTTTATTTGAAATTTCTAATATGAAAATAAATCCAGATTCAATCCCAACATTGAAAATCCATAACTTCCAGTAGAATTATCAAAAAATTCCCAAATAAATTTTGTTAGAACCAGCATGAAGAATACTGTTCATTGTGCACTTGGATTTGTATGAAAAGCCATATAAATGTCTCCATAATTCAGATAAAAAAAAGCTTAAAGAATTCCTTTCCACAGTTTTGTGAATTAGAAAATTTCCAATTTTGGTCAGAACACTATTATTAATACCCTTGATCTCCAGTAAAAGTTTCAAGCCCTTTGGACTTAAAATACTGGGTTGATCAATATTCCAAATGTCCACGTAGTTATAAATTGAGAAAAATTGAAAAATCAATTTCCAGAAATTTACCCAAACATGAAAAATCAGTTTCTCCCTGGGGGGAAGCTTAGAAAATAGCGAACAAATTTTCCTAGAACTAGTGAGACCCCCTCCACATGATACAACCATTGGTGGCCATGATACATCTCCAAAAATTTTAACAAAAATTTAGAGAAGATTATTGCTTACCATAATTTTTAAGAACAACAAACTTCCTTGATCATCTCCTGTTCTTTGCAAGAGTCTTCTCTATAGTTTCTACTATCCACCCTGAAAATCCCAAAGCCAATTAAGATAATTATCTTATGTTATCCTAATACTCACCCCACCTTAAGCATCTTAATTATTCACAAAATCATTTATACCTAGTATATGCATATCGTGTAGTAGCTGAAATCAAGGAGCAGCCTGAAGCTTTGTAGGTCCAGCTGCCAGAAACTAACATAGGCTCAGACTCGCATTCAGGCAAGCCCCAGTTTGCATTTATGTTCCTTACAGTGTTTTTACAGTTTTTCATTCACCTTACGTCTTCAAATGATTGTGCATTACATTTAAGGTGCTTGACATCCACTTGCATGGCCAATAAATCCTATGGAGTCTTGGTAGGTTTACGGCCCGTAAGTAGACACTGCTATGCTTATATCCATAGGAATTCGGTAGAAGTCGAGTAGATGGAATCTACTCGCGAGATAGGAATTTTATCACACGGGAGGACATGGAATCAGAAAATGTTTTATGAATATAAAATTGATACCGAGCAAAGGATAGGATGCAGCGAGACGTGGTCTTCCATGCATAGCCCTGCTTGTGTCGATTGAGGACCGTTTCGTGTGCGGCCCCGCTGGACAAGCTCGAATTGTACCGGTGACATACTGGAGAAATGGGCTCCAATAAACTGACGTAGCTCGATACTGGTTTGTCGAGGCATTATGTTCCGTTTTATAGGCATGGGTTGAGGGAAGCAAGGTGTAAATCAGCTGGTGGGCACGTCAAAGTACACCCCACGCAGTGACCTCCTGCTTGTGACAGATCGACCGGTTCGACATTCGAGTGTCTAGTTGAATGTGGCCTAGAGGGGGGGGGGGGGTAATAGACCTTTTGAATTTCTTGCACACTTAATAGAGTCGTCAAAATCATGATTGACCAGACTAGTCCGGTTGAGTGAGCGGACTAGTCTGGTGTGCTGAAATATGTTAATTGATTAAGTGTTGTTTGGGAAACTAGGTTCTTTTAGCAGCGGAAATGAGAACAATAGATTCTTTGATTTAAGATTATTGTATGAGTGCACGTGAAGACTTATAAGCAACTTAAATTGTTGTTTAGCAATCAAGTGATCTAGTGAACAAAAGTAAAGTAAATGAGGCACAAGAGACATGAATTTTTACCGAGGTTCGATCTCACCACGAGATCTACGTCCTCGTTGAGGAATCTCACACAGAGCCGGGTCTCCAACCCTTTCCCTCTTCAAGTCACCACACAGGCCGACTTGATTCCACTAGCACGGGTAATCACAGAGTTTGTGGGGCAACCTCACACGTTGAGGGCTCTCATGAGAATTACAATGAAAGGAGTGATCAAATACACTTGAATGTATTACAATGCAGAGTATGAGTGTAGAAAGATCAAACCCCAAGAGCTCGCAACGAAGGAACGACGATCTCCCAATCCTGAACCCAAGTGTTCAAATGATTTGACTCCTTTTTGCACCTTAGATGTGTGGGGAGATGTGTTGTGGGCTCTTGAGACAAAGTGGCGGCACTAGGGTTTGTGTTTTCAGTAGTATTCGACGTGTGTCTTCTGTGGAAGGCCGTGGATTCTCTATTTATATGGTTTGCAAAAAGTCACCGTTGAAAAACCCAAATACCGGACTAGTTCGGTGCAAGTCCAGACTTGTCCAGTCACAGTGTAGCTCGAAGTCCAAAAAGTCTGGCGAACTAGTCTTGTTGGAAAACGGACTAGTCCGGCCTTTTGTGAAAACAGACTCCAGAAAGTTTATCGGATTAGTCTGCTGGACACAAGGACTAGTCCGGTCTCCATGGATGGGAGATTCCATAAAGTTCATCGGACTAGTTCGGTGGACACACGGACTAGCCCGGTCTCCAGAGATGGGAAACTCCAAAAAGTTCATCGGACTAGTCTGGTGGATACACGGACTAGTCCGGTCTCCAGAGATGGGAGATTCCAAAAAGTTCATCAGACTAGTCTGGTGGACACACGAACTAGTCCGGTCTCCTGGGATGGGACACTCCAGAAAGTCTGGCAGACTAGTCCGGTCCATGATCGGACTAGTCCGGTGCACTGTGCAAGTTAGGTTAATTTTAAAACCCTTACCCCTGCGCAAAGTCGTGAGCTCTTGGAGTGTGTCTTTCATACACTCCCTATACATTTAAAATCTAATTTGTTCTTCCAAGCTCCATCAAAGTGTCCCTCTTTGGACACACTCCATTTTTCACCTTTTTGTGTGCACCGAGCTATTTCACTTTGTTTGTCCTGCAATCATCTCAGCAGTTTCATTAGGATCTCATATGTTTGTCATCAATTAGCCAAAACCCACAAGGGATATCCTAGATGCACTTATAATCTCCCCCTTTTTGGTGATTGATGACAACCCACTTAGGGATATCCCTAGGGATCCCAGGCATTTGTGACGGTTTCCAGGCAAACACGTTGACATTAGCCTGGAGGAAAGTGATGAGCGCGAGTTCCTATTTGTCGTTTAGACCTCCTGATATACGGGTGGTCTGAGCAGCATCGGAACCAATTTGGACGACTTTGACGGGAATGTCGGTGTCGCCGCTTGGTTGCACACGAGGTGCGGAGGTTGATCCTCGATGACGAATGTTGGGGGGGCTTCGGAGCTTGCTCCTTTCTGGATTCTTCCTCCTGCGCTGTAGCAAGAGCGTGGAGTTCTACCTGCCCCGGCAACTGTCGGTGTGTGATTCCGGCAATTCTCTCGGCACTACGGTTAGTAGACCGCAGAGTACCTTAGTTCAGTTAGGGCACGCGGAGATTCAGAGCAAGATGGCAATTTACACGAGGATTTAAGTGGTTCAGGTCGCCTGAGTTTAATGTCCTACTCCACGGGTGTTTTGTTGTTGTTGTATTGAGCGTATGAGCGCTAGAGTGTGTTAGACCAGAGTGTCTGCCAGAGTCTAGAGCCGTCCCCCTTGTATCGCTCGGCCAGTAATTTTATAGTACAAGGGCCGACCGTTACATCATTATCCTGGCCCGACATGTGGTCCTGGCGGTTGCTGATGCATAATACACAGTTAAATGTGCTTAATTCTCCTTAATAGCGTGATAATGCCCTTTAATGGTGGCATTACTGGTATTAAGAGTCATCCGATCGTGTGTCATTAAGATAGCATTATTGACACATAATTAGGTCTTGAGGTCTTTAATGTCCCTTGAAGGTACGAGCCAGTGGAGATCCACCAATCTGCCTATTGAGGTTGAAGGTCCGGCGGTTGGACGCGTGGCAGCTCTGGAGCTTACCATCTTGGACGAGTAGGTCCGGTGCTGTTGTACACGTGTCGGTACCGGAGCTTCCCTCTGTCGGGGGTTAGGTCCGGGGGTGCCACACAGGTATCTAGTCCAGAGCTTTCCCATGTATGGAATGTAGCTCCGGTTTTATGATACACGTGGCGGCACTGGGACTAACCATAGAAGGGAGGCATGTCCGGTTCTGTATGACACGTGGAGCTTTTGGAGGTCTTCAACTCAGATAGGTCGAGTTCCTACACACTCTCGCAGTCCCAAGGGGTATCCGGTATGTAGTGTACCGACAGTACCGACAACATCGTCTCCTCTCGTGGCTCTCGATGAAAGAAAGCTCTGTGCCTCTGCCCCCCGTCGTCTGCTTCTGCTCGACGACATCCTGTTTAAAAGAAAATTTGCTAATGAATGTAATGGAAAGTATAGAAGAAGAAAGAAGAGATGAAGGAAATGTTACTTGTACTTAATTTCAAAATCCATCAACATCAAAATCATGTACTCTACTCCGTAAACCAGACCATCGATATTTTGTCATGGTAGTTGTTCGTTTTTGTTTTCGCATTTAGGAGTATCTACATCTTCTGCATCTTCAACTAAGTCATCGAGTCCTAAACCAGGCTCGACGACAAAAGAGTCCGGCAAATCTCGTTCTTGGTAAACAACATCAACCTCATCATCAAGGTACCCAACATTGTCTGGTGTATATAATCGCTCACAAAGATTCACCTTGTGTACAACCCACCAAGCATTAAGCTTTTTGCATGGATAATGTAGATAATTGTGGCGACCTGAGTCCCGAAGTCCAAGGATCTTATTGGGTGGTGCCGTGAGATGCAGCACCTAACAGCACACACGATAAGAATGCAAAACAAGCAAAGTTTTTATTTCACAACAAGAAGAGTTTACAAAACAGTGTACAACAGAGGTACACACGCAACGGAAAATACATACTCATAATCTCACTTAACCAAGCAGGAGAGAAGACGTCTATGCCCTAGGACGCTTCTCACTAGCAACATGAAGAACATTCAGCAGCGGCATGGTTCACATGAGACTCATCTCGACACCTGGAGGTCTCATGTACAACTTGAACAGTGGAAATAAACCTAATACCTACAAAAATCATTAAAGCGCAAACATGAGAATAAGGCTCAGCAAGACTGACCCGTCTGACTATATATGAGACACTACATGCAAGGGGGCAGTAATATAGGAAAGTTGAATTGCATAAAGGTCTCGCCTAATAGTAAATCCTTATTTTTCAAGTTTTAAATAGCAAATGACATTCCTTAGGCACGACACATCATAAACTCCACAATCGAACAAGAAATGCTTCATCGATTATATGACATGCCCAAAGCACATAAGCCATAGACAGGTTAAGTGTTCAGAAGTTATAAACATTAATTGTGCTACAGCTAATCCATACATGGTTGCAATACAGTAATATATAAATATCAGTAGAGCATTTTCATCATGTTAAAACTACTCTTATTTACTACATCACGACACAGTGAACAAGTGGTACTCTATTACCGCAAGGGACGGTCATTGCAATTAGGACACAGCCGAACTGCACAACGCATACACCCGCACGATGACCCTACGTCCTCTCCACATTGCGTTGTATGCGGCCACCTTTCACAAGAGACCCCAATATCAAAACAAACCTTCATCCCGATCAAGAGGTCCCCTACATGGACACGTCGAAGTTGCCCGCTAGAAGAGACATCACCTTTTGCCTTCTCAACTCCATTCATGGATGGCAGACAAGCTTCGACACCACAGTCGTCAAGTTACATCAGTTTTTTGGGCTCCATTAACCCATTATGCAACCATTACTGTTCAAACTTGCCCAACGGGGCCGCACAAGGATCGGTCCTTAATCAACACAGGCAGGGCTATGCACCCGAGACCATGTCTCGTCGCTCCCTATCCAACCCCTGCCCGGTCTCAAATTCAGTTTCATCTCTTGAGTGTTTTCTATATCATACCCATGTGAAATTGTCCTACATCACTCGCGAGTAGATTCCAACTACTCGACTTCTACTGGATTTCCTATACATTAGCATGGATGTTACTACAACTCAACTATCAACCGTTCCAACCAACCATTGGGATTTGTGGTCATGCAAGTGGAGTGTCAATCACCCTATACGTAATGTACATATCAAACTTAAGACATAAGGTGATAACGATTGTAAAATTGTGTAAATCTTTTAAGTGCAAATTGGGGCTTTCCTTAGTTTGCGACTCTACATCAATGACAGTTGTTATAGCTTTTCTTTCTCTGAAGATTCCGCCGAGGGACTTCAAGATGGACACCCTAACCTTCTCCTCCAAGCGAAGCTTCTCGTCGATCATCTATCATCACATTCCTATCGATATTAAGGTAACTTAATAATAGACTCTAAGAGGTGGTGTAAACTTTAAGAACAGGGAATTTGACTAGGAAGGACAGGTATGCTTCTGTTGGGTGGGTAGTTAGAGGATAAGTCAAGGTGGACATAGTAGTGTCGGTATGAATGTAAAGGTACAATGTAAGGCTACATTGCAACCTAGAAGACAACACTTGAAGCTATGCCACATAAGAGGTATAAGATTTAAGGATGAAAAAGTATCGGACTGAGTGATGTAAGGAGGACTAAGCGATCAAGGTGGAGCATTGAAAGCATAAGGCATGAGTCAACTGTGCAACAAGAGGTCGTGACTCAGATGTCGACCAATGAAGTTACACAAAATCATTAAGGAGTAAACCTAATTAAGTGACAAGTGTGGTCCCAGGGTTCTGAATTAGCATGAATCGACGTGAAACCCTAGCGAAACTTGGAAAAGAAGTGAGATCGGCATTGCTTGGACTCAAAGAGTCCTTACAAGCACTGCTAACCTAACATGAGTACCAAGACAACATTCAAATGACCTTTAGGTAAATCAGTCGCTACGACTATCTTCGCAAGCATCGTCCAAGTTCTTACATCACACTGTTGCAGTGTCGTTTGCAAGATTGTCCAGATGAGCTCGGTGAACTCATGGAACTTGAGGCATTACTATGTCGCGACGACGTACTTTGCCATCTCGGGAAGATGATCTCATCGACGTTCAAATCGACCCGGACTTGTCCATGGTTGTGAGCGGAATCTCGAACACCACCTTATGAGTCTCAAGGTTAGTGTTGTTGACACGATCGTCGGCAGGCGACACGATGAACCTGTCATCGATGAAACGACACTCCTAGTTAAGCAATTCTGTCAACAGTTCGGAAACATCATCGACACGATCAAGAAACTCTTATCCAAGGTTCCCCTTAGTCTAGTTTTCTTTGTCGGTTGCAACATTCTTGTATTACTCAACCACAGGTCATCGATGATCACCAGCATCTGTTGTTTGACCTAGAGGCATTTCATCGAGCATGTTCCATTCAAGGTGGAATGCGACGTAGAGGGAACCAATGATTTTGCAAAACATGAGAACACTGGCCAGCAAGGAAGATAGTGGAGGGAAAGTTGAGGAGCAGAGCACATCTACAGGGATGCTTATGGCGGAGTCATGGCTGGCGCAGGACGTGAGATCGGCGGTGGGGCATGGAACGCAAGCATCAGAGAACACGGCCAAGACGACATGCGCGATGGTGCCATTGTGAGGCGGCGGGAGGCCAGAACGACCGTGAGACAAAAAGGGACGTGATGCAGCCAGAGGGAAGAGATCAACGGCGGCAGTACGATGGGGACAGCCAGTGACTAGGCACTCAACCGGAAAACGCAACGTGCAGTGGCCACAGATGATGAAAGAACGGCGGCGGTGAGACCCACTCGAGCGACGAAGTGCGGCCACAGAGCAGATGCTCAGATGCTCGGAGACCGCGGCCATCGCCGGTGGCGGTACACTCAGAGCCGAGGGACAAGGAAGGAAATGGCGGTGAGGGGCGGGGACTAACCTGGGTCACGGTGAGCCGGAGGAGGCGCGCGACAGCGAGGACGACTCGTGCTGGCGAGCGGTAGAGGCGACTGGACGCCGTAAGCAATAGAGGACCAGCGCGGCGGCGCAGAACTCTGTGGCAGCATCGAACCATGGTGAGGCAAGCTGCGGCGGTGCTGCTCGGGCGGCATGAAGGCGAGCTCGAGCGGCGGAGGAAGCAGGAGCGACGGCCGTGGCTGCTGGTCTCTTGCGTCGGGCGGTGCACTCATGAGCAGTCGGAGCGGCTTGTGGGCAGCGCCGATTGACTGAGCAGGGGCGAGGCGCCGTCGGGCGTCGAAAGTAGCACGCAACAAGGGATCCGTAGGCGGTGAGGAGCTGGCGGCTGGAGAATGGGGCACCGGGGCGAGCGCAAGCGGCGCAGTGTCGCCGGGAGGGGCGCGACAGTCAGCAGCTGGGAGGTGGCCAGGAGGCGTGGCTGGACAGCGTGCACGCTGGGGCGCGCGCGGTGCGACAAGGAGGTGTGGCAGCGGGTGGGGGGAGCCGGCGGCCGGCGTGGGGTGACACTGCGGCGGCTGGGAGGGGCGCAGCCGGTGGCGAGCGGAGAGCAAGCGCAGTGCGGGCCAGCGGGGGCGGGAGCAGAGCGCTCGGCCAGGAGCGTCGTGGATTAGGGCCATGGCTCGGCACTCGTCCGTCGGCTAAGCTCTGGAGCCGGAGAGGGGAAGAGCAGGGATGGGTGTGTTCCACGGAAGTGAGGAAGAAGAAGCAAAATCGATTTTCTACCTTTGAGGATAAGTATGACATGTGGGCCCCACCAATTGATAATATCCACTTTTCCTCTTTCCCAGATTCAAAACAATGATTAATTGGGCTCAACCCAATATAACATGGGGCTGATTATTTGATATGTGGATAATCCAAAATTTTGAACCAAATTTGAGGATTGAATCAATTGAATTTCAAATTGAAATTTGAATTTGAAAACACCCTAGGCTTTTGATTTTATTCTTTTTTATTTTCTTTTATAAAAACCAATAGACATCCTAAATAATTGGCCTTAATCAATTAAGGGTCTTAAGCCCTACATTTTGTAAATTCAAACTTTCAGCTCGAATTTGTTTGGATTTTTATTTCTTACGAACTCAAATTTCTAATAGGTGCCACGTCGAAGTAGAGAGAGAGAGCACTTGGGTACTGCCGGGATAGACGATAAGGACAGCCTCAAAACTAGCTTGTGCGTGAAGCATCGTTGGCACACCCATCGATGTGGTTCCCGATAAGCACGAGCCGAAGAGGAAACCAAACAAGGTTTGATGAGAGCTGGCTGGTGGGCGACCGCTAAGTGGGCCCCACCCATGTTATTATTTTCACCGGTCAAGACAAAAGAGTAGGATGAAAGTTCTCGAAGATACAACATATCATCAATGTAGTTGGGAACTCCATGATGTTGCTCTAGTCGATCTTGGAAATTGAGTTTGAATTAACATTTGAATTTTTGATCTTTTAGGTGGAATAATCCAGTTAAAAACTTTAAGTTTTAACAAGTTACTATTTTTAGTGAACATGTTAACTCACATAGTACATGAGTTTGGATTTCCATGTCCACTTTCAAAAATTTTAAGTTCGCAGTTTTGCGTTTTTTTTGTTCTTCCGAAAAGTGGTCTTTTACAATAATACACTTGCACGCACGAAAATGGTACAGCAGAGAAGATTAATGTTATGCTGTCGAAATCTCGTCCAGATCCAGATTTGCATCTCGTCACAAGCCACGCCTCCTCGGTCACACCCAGGCTGTCCATAAAGGGACAAATCCGAATCTTCACGTCTCACATGCCAATAGCATGTGTGACGTGCCGATCCGAAACGAGTGACGCATTTCTATAGGTTATGTTACTCATTTTTAATTTTAAGTCATTTACGAGAGAGGAAAGAGCGAGAGAAAGAGAGGGAGGAAAGTTGGTCTTAGATGACAATTCCACACCTGGATCCACCGCCCGCGCAATCGCGAGTGATTGACGGTCGCACCATTGCCGTTCGCTTCTGTGTCGTCTCAACGCATACGTGCCATGTCGTGTCATGTCATTCTATCTATACGGCATGAACACTTTTAATGCGTATCGTGCCATGTCGGGTTAGGCCAGGCCAGGCCGGCCGGAAACCCATTTAGTTACATATATTAAGTGATCATGCAAAAACATTAAATATCAATAAACAATAAGTACCAATTAATAAACAACATAATAATCAACTAACTAATATACAATTATATTAACTAGACAACATAATGAACATGACAATATAAAAAATCATTAAACAAGGCCACGTAAGTATTAACATGTAATTCCATAATCACCTATTCAATCAACATGTAATTAACATAATTCACAATTCATAATTAATTAACATAATAATCAACTAACTAATTCATTGCATTGCATATAAACATTAACATAATTCACAATTTATTAACATAGTTCACAATTCATTGCATAATTCACAATTCCCAATTCGCGACCTCGAGTTGGGGAGGGGGGAGGCTTGCGGAGGGGGAGAGGCACGATGCGGGGGGGGGGGGGGGGGGGGGGGAAGGCTCTTGAGGGCGGGGGGAGCGATGGGGCGGGCGGTGGACAGCGGGAGGGGCGATGAACGGTGGGGAGGGCGGTGGACGGCGAGGAGGGGTGGTGGACAGCAGGGAGGGGCGGTGGAGGGTGCTGGATGCCGGTGGAGGGTGATGGAGGGGCGCTGGATGGAGGAAGGGCGTTGGACGGCGGGGAGGGTGGTGGACGGCTGTGGAGGAGTGGAGGGAACAGTCTGGGAGGGGGCAGCGTGCAGGGGGCAGCACCCAGGGGCGTAGGCAGCTGGGAGGGGCGGCGCAACATCGAGAGGGGGATATGGGGAGGGGAGGCGGCATACCTCGATTTGTCGTGTCCTTGGCGGTTGATGGCAGCACCGTGACGGTGGCACGACGCCGGGGCGACAGCGCAGGGCGGAACAGGGTGGTGCGGCGGCGTGGCGCGGGGCTGGGTGGGGCAGCGGCGATTCCTCGAAATGGGGATGAAATGAGCAGAGGCAGCATGGTCGGCAATAATCCCTAATTGCTCTAATTGACGACGGCCAAACAAAACCGTCATCTATTTTGGCCTTATAGACTACTAGGTCAGTCGTCATCAATCAAGGCCAAATTAACAATGGTGGGCTTCAGCCATCGTCTATAACGGCTCGGGTGGGCCCGGTTTTGGCCCATATTGACGACAACCTTAATTGATGACAGTCAACTGTCGTCTTCAAGCTACAGACTATGGTTGTAGGTTAACCGTCGTCAATTACGAGCTAACTTATGACAGCTAGGTTTAACCATTGTTAATTATTTAAAGGATGATGGCCCCGTCGTATGTTATTTTAGCCGTCGTCTATTGTCGCGATTCTTGTACTGGATATAAAGATGAACGATGGATGATCATCTGTTTATCTCTATTATATATAGCTCTTCATGCCAAAGATAATGGAAAATAATGCTTTAGGTAACTTGTCTTGTCTCATAACATTTACCATTCATAATTCCACTTTACAATAGAAACAATCATTCTTACTTGCCAAATTGGTTCAAAAGTATTGTAAGGATCTGTTCTAAACCTCCACGGCCGCATGGCGATTTCAACATGAAGAACCAGTATAGAAAGTTCGTATCAATAATCATTGTTAGCTGAAAACAGTACTGAAACAAGGCACATTTCTACAATAGTTCTAGTGTATGTATGTATATACATATACATATACATATACATACATATATATATATATATATATATATATATATATATATGTGTGTGTGTGTGTGTGTGTGTGTGTGTGTGTGTGTGTGTGTGTGTGTAAAAACTCAGAATTTGTCCTCAACTGGAACTGGTACACACAATAGGCATACTATCCATGGTCTGGTGTTGCTACAAAAGTACATAAAGAAATTATCTGTAATAGTTTCAGTTGTAAACTGGTACATTTATTGGATGGGGATAAATTTTGTCTTATTGGTTCTCGAGGAGATGCAAGCAGGGACATCACTTCAACTTTTCTAGATGTTGATTAATCTTCCATAACTTTAGAAGCCACAAATTTCCTCGGCAAGTTGGAGATACTATTACAAGGACAAGTAGTACAAACCGTTCACCTTCTCTCACCCTCTTTCTCCCAACTTGCAAAACTCCTCTCTTGACAACTCCAACGATTCAAGGGTAATTGTCTTGTTGATCCTACTCAATTCATTCCTCACATCTAGTGCAACATTGAAGATTGTGGGGAGGATAGAGTTTTATGGACATTGGTTCTCTGCCACATGGGAGACAACACATCCGATTGAGGAGTATGTTATAGTAGTAGATGCTCATGGGATCATGATCAACATGTTCATCAACCCTTGATCGATGAACTAAACTTGATACTCAGGTTCGCTTCCCTTACACTACTGGGAAGATTTATATTTTTCCTGGATAGTAGTTTCAAAAAGCTACCCTTCTTCTAGCTGACCCGCTTGAGTTTGCTTGTATGAGAGTTGGGTTTGTGAGATATGACTAATGTATTAACCTATGTGCAAGAAACTTTTCTCGCGTGGGTTGAATTATGGTATAGGCTTCCCGCTAGAGTACATGACATTGGAGAACCCTTAACTTCCTATCAAAAACAACAGAAATGGTAATATGATGAATGAACCACTATCTTCAACTATTAATGTCATCAATTGTGTCATCATTATGTCAGATAACTGTAGACGTGTAACGTGCTGAACCTTGACTTCATGCAGCGTGACCTTCTCTCTAACGAAATAAAAGTAATGTTAATTATGCTTCATGCATTGATGGTGAACTGGGTTCTAAGTGATGTAAATTGTGGAGACATTTTCAAAGTATATGATGGTTAGCCTTGGATATTGGAACATGAAGCTCTTGAAGCAGTTTCATTAACAAACAACATTTGGTGGCAGCATTTCGGACATCCATGTATTCAGCATCTGCTCTCAATCAACCAAGATATGAGGGAATCTCCGGGAAACACACAATCTCTGGAAGTTCTGAATAAGCTATTAAGGCCAAGTTGGATGAACCTCAAGTCTGTAACCTCTGATATAAGTTTCCTTTGATTTAACGATGGATCCTCTTTACAACAGAGCAATGAGTACAAACAAGGCACATGCATGTATAGGCAGAGATTTGGACTGCATATGCAACATCGGGCCTCGCGAGGGTGAGATATTTAAGTGTGTGTGTGATAATTCTGTAGAACGATGCATCACTTGAAGGAATTCCATAATTGTATGAGACCGTTTGCTTGGTCTCGACATATGTTGACAATGATTTGCATTTGAGCATTCTAGCACGGTCAAGAGTGTATTCTGCATATTTAGTTTTTCTAAGAAAGAAACCATCTTTAGAGCGTTGGACATGGATACCAAGAAAGTGATGCAACGATCCAAGGTACTTTATGGCAAACTTTTGACAAAGATATTGAGTAACTTTGTGAAGAAGCGATGTAGAGGAGGCTGTCACCGTGATATCTTCAACGTAAATTAGAAGATATGCCATGTAAGTATCTTGGTCAAAACAAGCAAGGAATCATCAAAGCTGGTTGATTTGTACCCCATCCATAGAAGCTCAACAACAATGGTTTGACAACAAGAACACATCGCTTGCTTATGATCGTATAAATACTTCAATAGCAAGCAAAAGTACTAAGGATTTTCATTGTCAATGAAGCTTTGTATATTGAAAACAGGATACCCGCTCTGAGAGTTGGCCATATAAGCCTTTTTTTTGTAGATACCATCTTATCTCCACCTGGCAGTGTCATTCTCAGGGTCACCGAAGCTCATATTCATTCGCGGTGCTCCTCTACTGTGTCACGTATAGCTCCTTCGTGTTCTCTTATTGTATGAGATATCACTCAGACATAGAATTTGCTGAGATGCTCCTTTATCTACAGTGCATTCGAACTAGCCCCAAATGATATCAGGCTGATATCATTAAATAATTTTTATTGATGTTAGATATTTCAAATGTTGAAAAAAGTTATATAAAAACAGCATTATTTATATAATAAATTTATCATGTGCATTTTTCTTTTGAAAACATAATTATTCAAATGTTATCATACAATTCCTTCAAAAATATTATGCTCCTACAGTAGGAAAAATTGTTTATATCCTAACATTTATTTGTTTGTATCAAAGTGCAGTTGACAAATCTAGAAACATGTAAAATGAATAAGTATTGCGTGTACTTGTCTAGGTGTGTCACCTTGGTACATGAATTGTTGTTGTGTATTTCTAGGTTCATTAACCTGTTCATCTATATCACTTGGGTTCATCAATTCTTTTTCTTTACAGTAATAGCCATCAAACCATCATGGTCCTGACATATGCAGCATCCCACATGTCACCATTATCTCTCCACCTCTCTCTCCCTCACCCTCTCTTGTCGAGCGACGTTACTGAGAGAATATCATTGGGGTTGTTAAAACGTTCAGGCACCTATAACTGTAGAGGAAAAATAATTACCCAGTTGATACAGATAGAAAAGTTCATGGATCTGGAAATCCAAAATAAAAATTTCTAGTCATGGTAGCTGGACAAGTTCATGTACCTCTGGTGCATTTTCCTCTTTAGCAATGTATCCAGTCGTACAAGTAATAAATGATCTTGCATTGTGACAATATCTATCAGATGCAAAATCAATGAAAAAATTTACATAGATTTAGTTACTATCTATAAACATACATCAATATAGTCATCCAAGAAAATCATCTAATGCTTCCATCAATAGTCCTCGAAGAGAATTATCCACAGCTACGATCAATAGTCCTCAAAGAAAATCATCCAAAGCTGCCCTCAAAAGTCATTGTAGAGAATCATCCAAAGCTTTTTATATGACTAGGGGTGAATGTAAAATCCCTAAACTCAAAGTGCAATGTTCAGATAGGAGAATTTAAAATTTGAATGGGAAAAATAAATCAAAACGGCCATTGAAAATCAAGCCAATTCAAACTTCAATGGAGGGAATTCAAATATTCAAAACTTGCTCCTGTTCAAACTTTGACAAAATAAATATCTGAGTTCACCATTAAATTCCAAATATTCCGAGTAGTCTCTCTGCGAAGTTTCAAAATTTTTGAAGCACAATTGATATATAATTCAGTGGAATTATTGAATTCAATGATCATGCATTGTGACAATATATATCAGATGCTAAATCAATGAAAAAATTTACATAGATCTAGTTACTATCAAAAAATATCCATCAATATAGTCATCCGAGAAAATCATCTTATGCTTCCCACAATAGGAATTATCCACAGCCACGATCAATAGTCCTCTAAGAAAATCATCCAAAGCTGCCCTCAAAAGTCCTTGTAGAGAATCATCCAAAGCTTTTGATCAGATAAGGGGTGAATTTAAAAGCCCTAATTTCAAAGCGCAAAGTTCATATATGATAATTTAAAATTTGAATGGGAAAAATAAATCAAAATGGCCATTGAAAATCAAGCCAATTCAAACTTCAGTGGAGGGAATTCAAATATTCAAATCTCGCTCCTGTTCAAACATTTACAAAATAACTATCTGAGTTCACCATTAAATTTCAAATATTCAAAATAGTCTTTCTGCGAAGTTTCAAAATTTTTTAAGCACAATTGATATATAATTTAGTGGAAACATTGAATTCTTTCAAATTCGAATTCAAATTTGAATTTTCATTGAAACTTGATCAATTCAATGTTTTGATTTCAGAATCAAATCCCAGATATTTAGTTGAGCCTATCTAGAAATTTTCATGAATTTTGGACATTAGTTGGTAAGATATTTCCTTAACCAGAGAAGATTGACTTGAAGGGGCAGTGGGATCCACTGGTCAGAGAAGCAAATACATGAGTGCTCTGCTTTGGCTTACCGTGGCGACACCTCCTTACATGCAAGCCACACACCTGTGTGCTTTCTTGCCGATTGCCGTCGTATCAAGCGCCCCTATACACCTAGCAAGCGTCCTCATCACTTCCCATAGCATCCAGTGCAAGCCACTCACCGTTCTTCCTCTGTTCTTGGCCGCCGGTGATGAACCTCTCGTTCAAGCTGAGAATCCAAGCCACCCAGAGGCTTCTGATCCTTTCTCTTCGCGTTTGGAACTTGGTAACTGTCTTGCGCACCTTCCTAAATATTTTTGTGGGCGGCTACCTCACGGTGGGGTGTTATTTTGAAGTTTTCGCGGATGTTATTGTGGGACCGCCGTTGGACCCTCTCTGCATCACCGTGGAGCCGAGGTTCTAGGATTTTTGCGCTTCCCATCAACTACAAAAACGTACGCCAGTACCCATGTTACATGACGGTGAAAACCGTTCGTCGTTTCGTCCTTTATCGACGTCGTATTTCTAGTTTCCCCAACAGCACGAACATAACCTCGAAGCTAGGTTACCACTCTAATTCCATTCTTACAAAAACTATTCTCTAATCAAGTTTGCAAATAGCTTGCCAACCTCCTTGTGAACCCTCTTGAACAAACAGCAAGGAAAATCGTCGACGGTTGGCCGGAATCTTTGAGTTTTCCCCGCCGCCATGGAAAATCCCTCGGTCCACCGTCGAAGTCAAGTTTGCCAACTATTTCACCCCTGTTCCACCTCATATTAGTCTCCCTCATGATCCCATGAGCCTCCCCAACCTTTTCCCGATGCATTTGCGCCATTTCTGAGGAATCCCGACATAGCCGAAACCCTAACCGCCGCCGCCGCCGACGCGCAAGCATTTTCGGCCATCGTCGGTGTGCACTGACCCCACTGATGTGCTCAGCACCATGGAAAATGGGTAGGTAGCGATTTTGAGGGAGAGAGAAGGCCGGGAAAACGAGCCGGCGAGCTCACCGGCGCAGCGCTGCCGCGGCCGCGTCACGCGCCCGAGGAAGAAGATGACCAGCGGGCCCCACATGTCAGCCGCTGTTTAAACGCCCTCGGGATCGGCTGTGTCTGTTTGATCCAGTGCAGCAATGTGGGTTAACCCCGTGGCCCTCGGTGCGGCCCAGCTCTAATTGGCCCATTTAAACTAAGTGGGGCCAGGCTGAATTATTTGAACTTTTCCCTTGGAAATTAATTCCAGAATTTGAGCCAACTTCTAAATTCAATTTCTCCTAGCATACTTGCTCAAATAATTCCCAATAAATTCTGGTAGACTCCTCTTGATCCAAAATTTGCAGTGGTGCAATTTCTTGGACATGAAACTCCAAGAATTTTCATAATTAATTCCCTTGATTTCACTGCTTGGGAAATTAGTTAATCCTGTTCTGTTAATTGGAAAATTCCCAACTTTGGTCAGAACCCTCTCAAATATACACTTGATCTCCAGTAAAAATTTCAAGTTCATTAGACTTCATTTACTGGACCAAACAGTGTTCAAATCACCTATGTCCTTGAAAAATGGAAAATGTACAGAAACATTTTCAACTTTTTTCCAAACTTGTAAAATCAATTTCTCCCTGTAGGATGCTCCGAAAAATGTGAAACAAATTTTACCAGAACCAGTAAAACCTCATCTACCAATATCATCCACTGTTAGCTATTTTAAAGTTACAGATTTAGTACCAAAATTCAGATAAATATTTTACTTGTTGGAATTTTAGAGACCACATGATTCCTTGAACATCTAAAATTTTTGGTCCACATCTTCCACATAGAACCTAGTATCCACTGTAAAAATCCAAAAGCCCATTAGAATCATTTAGTAACAGAAACTGTATTTAGATGTTCATTTGTCTAGTTCTATGTCACTTATATGGTTTCATATTATGCACCTCATTTAGTGACCGAGATCGAGGAGGACCTGAATACCTTGGAGAGTATACTTCTAGAAGCTAACCGTCCCCCTAACTCACAGCCAGGCAAGCCCCGGTTTGCATTTAAGTGCTAATTCAAAATTTTTATTTGTATCACTTATGTCTAGGATGACTTTTGTGCAGTAGGGCTATGGTGCTTGCTACTCCACTTGCATGACCCACAAATACCATGAAGTATTGGGTAGGTCTACAGCTCGACGAGTAGAAAATGCCATGCTTAAGTTTTCAGAGATCCGGTAGAAGTCGAGTAGTTGGAATCTACTTGCGAGATAGAATTTTATCACACGGGAAATATTTGATTAAATAATAGTTTATGAATATTAAATTGAGACCTAGCCGCGGGTAGGATGCAGCAAGACATGGTCTCACGTGCGTAGCCCTGCTTGTGTCGATTGAGGACCAATCCGTGTGCGGCCCTGCTGGACAAGTTTGAACTGTACCGGATGCATACTGGGCATAGAGGCATAGCCCACTGTCGCTAGGGGTGGATTGAGGGCGGGAAGGTGTTAATCGGCCGGTGGGCAAAGACACGCTCCGTGCGGGGACCTTGTGCGCACGAGGGTGGGATCGGTTTGGCGTTTGAGTTTCTAGTGAAAGGTTGCTGCGTATGACGTGGTGAGGAGCATGGCACACTCCTTAGGGACGGGTGCACGTAACGTGTTATTTGGGTGTCTACTGATTGCAATCACCATCCATCGCTGTTATTTGAGTTCCACTTGTTCACTACATTGTGACGTAGTAAATACTAAAGAAGCCAGGGGAATATGATGTATTGAATTATAATTATTTTGAAACTTTGATTGCTGTCAAATATGATGACTAAAGTTACTTTTATTAAACTTGTAAGCTGCTGTTAATGACTTGAAAATTAAGGATCAACATGTAGGCGAGTCATTTACTGCAATATCTATGCCTATGTTAAGTATCCTTGCATGTAGAGTTTCCATGTTTAGGTGAGACGGTAAAGTCTTGCTGAGCCTTCATGCTTACGGTTGCTATATTATGTTGTTTGCAGGTGAGACGTGTGAGGAAGGGCCCGAAGATGAGGCGATGACCTCATGGGGGTATACCGCCGATTGGGAGCCTTGCACGCCACTGTAAATTGTTGTGTGCTGCAAGTGTGTAGCGTCCCCAGGCTGGATGGCTGCACTTTGTATTTTGTCCTATTCTTTTCGTGTGTGCTGTTGGGTGCCACATCGAACGGCACCACCCCGTGCGATTTCTGGAATGTGTGGACCCGGTCCTCATAGTCTGGTATCAGAGCCGCAGTGAGAATAGCACGATCGAATAGAGCCTATTTTGAAAAACTTAAGAGTAGTCGAGTGAAGATTATTTACTATGCCTATATAAGGTCTATTATAGTACTAGTTACTTAAGGTGGCAAGCTAACTTATGTATTATTATATTCTATAACGATGCTCCGACGTCAGATAATAGGTAAGGTACACCACTGCAAGGGGATCAATTGCGGTAAGTTTACCATGTGAGAGGTAGCATGTGATTGTTTCCGTGGCTTGGCACGGAAATGTAAATATGAGCTCTAAAACTTTCCATGTTTCTGAGAACATATGACACGTGGTACCCCGTCGGGTGGGACATAACCCGATGCGCCCCCTACTGGTGCAGCACTATGAAAAGACGTGGGACCCCATCAGGTGGTAGAAAACCCGGTCATGTACCTCGAGACGTGGCTTAGATTTGAGCGGCCCGTATGGAACGATACAGGGTGAATGTTTTTACTTTCATATATATTATTGTGAACTGTTCGCCCGTGCGTACTGTGCCGTACAGCACCATATGTTTCATCTATCATTTGTGTGTAGCCACAGGACACTTACCGCGTTCTAAGTAGCTCAAATAGAAAACGCTTGCGAGTGAACGTCATTACTGCCACCATTGAGACGTATGCCGGAATACCGGCCTAGTATGTTTTTGGTGAGGGCATGGTACCGGCATTGCATTCTAGTTTCATCGGTCACGTCGACGACAATATCCGTGCTAGTGTTGTGACTCGACGACAAGTAAAAATGTCCAGCATAGGACTAACTTTGAATTTGTAATCTCTGTTTTGGAGCGTGTTAGTCAGATTTACAATTAATCATGTGATCGCTGTGATAAGCGGGCATGTTGTTTGGGAACTTGAGGAAGCCCTCCGCAAGTTTCATTTTCAGCTCCAAGTCATATTTCAGGAATTAAAACTTGAAAACTTCACTTGAACTTAAATTGCCCAGTTCCTGGTTCAAACTGTGAACTGGATAGAAAATTGACTAAGTTTGGAACAGCATAACTTCCAGTATATTTCACCCCTGGAGTTCTACTGCACATGGATGGAAATATTAGAGAGTCTTATAAAACTCTTATGTTTAACTCCAGGTCATAACCCCCTGTAAACTAATGAAAAATTCAAATTTCCAAACTCTGTTAAATCGGGACAGGGACTGAACAGTTTCTGTATCTTGTCACTGTCTTGATCATATCTCTTCGTAGATTCGACGAATGACTTCATGTAATGCATTTCTGTAGTCCTGAGGATGTATACAACAATTTTGTAACTTATGATTTTTGCATATTTGATGTTGCGTATCTGGAAAATGTGGACAAAATCAGCCTTAAACAAAGGAGATGCTGTCAAAATTTATCCAGAAAACTGTCAAACTGAAAAAATCATATCTCCTAATACATAAATGATATGAAGGCAAATAAATACTTTATGGAAATTTATTTGAGTGTACTACAACTTTGTAGTTTAACTCAAGTCCTTAATGTGCTTCTAAAATGATGAAAATTTCGAATTTCTCCAGCCTGGTCAGAATGAGCAGAAACTGTGATAGAATTCCAGTGTTATGTTTCATTTGGCATTTGAATTGGAATTCACTTTCATAATTCAATTTCCACATCCATGATCTGTCTATCAACAAAGTTTGTTGAATTTGAGTATTTGACTCATTCAGGTATTTCTTTTATAGATGACGGATATGATGCTATTGCCGGACGGGTGGGTGTTCTCCACGTGCGCCAACCGTCCGGGCTTCCCGATCATGCTGCGGGAGGTGCTCCAACAGTTTGGCTTCATCGAGATGCCATTCTATTGGGGTCAAGTGGCGATTGACATAGACGTAATTTCATGTACCGTCCTGGTCGACATCCCGGCTAGTCCGCGTTTTTATGAATGGGCTCTTTTTTTTGTTACTATCCAGGGAGCTCGTTTGGAGGACACGTTGGCCATTGCAGCGGGTGAGATGCTTATGAAGCTTTCCGAGCTTCATCAAGATGCCATGGCTGGGACACAATTTTCTCTTCTCCCTGTCCATGGTGCTGTGGTTTTGAGTGACAACGTTGTATGGTTGCGGCCTATCAGCCATATGGCGACACAACCTCGACAACACTAGGGTTTTATGTCGTTGCATCCAGCATGGTAGTTCGTACACATGGTGAGATCCTTCGGGGGCAGTCGAAGCCTAGAGGCAAGCGATTGAACGGGGTGACACTCTTCATTATATCAATGAGAACCTACATTCGTTCCTGGCTCTGACAAATCACCGACTGAATCAATGCGAGGACCAGTTGCATCACACTCGCACTAGACTGCAGAAGGCTCATGCTGAACTGCGGCAAACTCGCATGGAACTGCAGCAAGCTCATGGTGAACTGCAGGTGAGTCAGTTGGAGGTGCAGCAACAGAAAGAGCAGCTGTTGGTAGTCACTGAGGCACGAGATGAAGCCCTCGAAGAAGCTCATAATCGGGAGTTCGAGGCAGACAAACTTTGGGTTACTTGATTGAGGCCGAAGAACACTTACCGCTCCCAGTCACGTTTCCACCGGCTCATGACATGCTGCTGAACATGGGTGAGCAGGTGCATTCAAGTCCTGAGGAGGAAGAAGATCCTGAGATACTCGAGTACATCGATGAGGATGCATCGGATTAGGATGGGGCAGCACTACTGCCATCACGGGGCAACGTATAGTTAGTGGTTGCTCGTAATTATTTTGTAGCCATGTTTGTGTCATATTATAGATAGTAGTGGGTGTGTAGGAGATGACAAGGTGTGTATGACGACTCGTGGAGACCAAGTATAGGTGAGATGCACTTCTGTGGTGGGAGTCCATCATTTTGTCGTTCACTGCTGTAAACTTGGTCCTGAGATAATATATCTTGTATAAAGTTTGTACTTTATCAATATATGTAGATGTTATGCAATCATCACATTTTCAATACTCGCACTACTATGGTATAAAATGGATGAAGAAAACAAATATGTTGCTGATTTTTAAATCATGTGGATTTAGAATGGTCCGTATGCGTTCTACGCCCGAGATGGGAGGCTCTAGCCGGGGTCGTGAGGATGAATCTCCAACTCGGGAGCAAACCGCAACACCGCATCAACAAGTCCCTCCACCACCACCACCTGAACCTCCGATGACTCTCGCGGAGATTCTGGCTGCAGTACTCGGCTCGCGCGACGAGCAGACCGATTTACTGCGGATGTTGGTATAAAATTTGTCCCGTCAAGGGGGGGGGGGGGGGGGGGGTGGGGTGGGGCGACAATACAATGGGCAACACCAGCCCCAATAGAGTTCGTACTCGGACTTCTTGGCGACGCATCCATCGGTCTTCATGGAGGCCAAGGAGCCTCTAGAAGTGGACAACTTTATCCGCACCATCGAGGCAAAGTTCGGTTTGCGGCAATGCACCGAACAGCAGAAGGCGCTATTCGCAGAGCGACAGCCTCAGAGATCCGCTGGTGCTTGGTGGCTGAATTACATCGCGTCCTTTCCGGCTGGTCATGCGGTCACTTGGATCGAATTTTGGGAGGCGTTCTGCACCTACCATATACCTCCCTGTATAATGAAGAGGAAGGTTCAGTAGTTCTTGGAGCGGAAGCAAGGCAGGAGGAGTGCCCATGAATACTCTTGCACTTTCAACCATCTAGCACAGTACGTGCTGGATTATGTTGGGACAGAGGACAAGAAGTGAGATATCTTCTTCCGGGGTTTGTACCCCAAGATGAAAGTCCAACTCGCACAATGCAACCGCGGAACTTTCAACGAATCATCAATGCCGCGATTGTACAGGAGGACACTCAGCACGAGCTCGTTTCTGATAAGAGGAATCGGAGCGCGCCGTCAAGCAGCAGCGGTGGTAGTCTGCAGAAGTACCGCGTGGTGTATCGCTCACCATCTGGTCAGTGATGGCAGCCACCGGCGCGACCGCAGCAATTATGCGGTCGTTCCTTCAATGCACCGCGTTTCCAACCGCCATTTACACAGCAGGAGCAGCAGCAGCAAAGGATGGTCCCGCGTGTGTATACACCTCCACCACGTGCACCGGGAATCCGTCCGCAGCTTGGCAGGAACACGACACAATACACGTGCTACACGTGTGGCCGTGTCGGGCATTTTTCGAAGGACTGTCCCGAACAGCAACAAGGTAGCGCGCAAGCACCATATCGGGGTGCATCTCAGCCCCGCAACCAGCCCAAGAAACCAGCACCAAAACCCGGCAATGTCCACCACATAGTCATCGAAGACGTGCTGGAAGGCGAGCCCATCATCGTGGGTAAATTTTCTCCACTCCAAATACCTGTAGTCATACTATTTGACTTCGGTGCCAGCCATAATTCTATTAGCCAACCATAAGTTGTCAAGCACCAATTACCTATCACTCCCACAAAAAGTCCATATTTAATTTGCTCTCCGGGTGGGAAAATAGCAGCGGAAATGAAAGTCCATAAAGCAAAACTTAAGATGGGTTGGAATATCTATCCAACTTCTCTAATTATATTAGAGGGTCAAAAGCTCGATGTCATCTTAGGAATGTCGTGTCTGCACCGTCATGCTGCTGTTCTCGACATTGTTCCATGTGTGGTCCATTTGAACTTTCCACTATATGAACCACACACTCTCATTCTAGACCGCCTTATCCAAGAAATTCCAGCCACATACAACACGGAAGCCACAAAGCTTGAGGACATTCGTGTGGTTCATGAATATCCAGATGTTTTTCCTGACGACCTTCCGTGTATGCCACCGGATAGGGATATCGTGTTCAAGATTGAGCTGATTCCGGTAACCACGCCTATTTCTCAAAGGCTGTACAAGATGGCACCAAATGAGGTGGCAGAATTAAAGGAGCATTTGAAGGACCTGCTGGACAAAGGTCTCATACACCCAAGTTCATCACTTTGGGACTGCTCCCCATTGTTTGTAAAGAAGAAGGACATGACATTCATCTGTGGACTATCGTCCGCTCAACGCTGTGACAATCAAGAACAAGTATCACTACGACGTATCGATATCTTATTCGATCAATTAGTGGGTGCAAAGTATTCTCGAAGATGGATCTTCGGTCCGGATATCATCAAATCAAAATTCGACCGGAGGATATACCGAAGACGGCATTCTCGACGAGATACGAACACTATGAATATCTCGTCATGTCGTTTGGACTTTCCAACGTGTCAGCTCACTTCATGTATTTAATGAATTCAGTGTTTATGCCGAAGTTGGACAATTTTGTCGTGGTCTTCACCGATGACATTCGGGTGTATTCAAAATCCGAGGAAGAACACATGAAACACTTGCATATGTCCTCCAACGATTGTGAGGTCACAAGCTTTATGCAAAATTCAGCATGTGTGAATTTTGGATCAGCCAAGTACCATTTCTTGGTCACATTATTTCAGCGGAGGGCATCGCTGTTGACCCAAGCAAAATTGTGGAAGTGCTGAAATGGAAGTCTCCAACGCCCGTACACGAAGTTCGCAGCTTCCTCGGGTTAGCAGGATATTACCGGAGGTTCATTCCGAGCTTCTCAAAAATTGCTAAACCGATGATGGAGCTGCTGAAAAAGGGGACCAAATATAATTGGAGCAAGGCATGTGAGGATGCATTTTAAACATTAGTGAGGCATCTCACAAAGCCCCAGTGTTAGCTCAGTCGGATACGACAAAACCTTTCGAAGTTTATTGTGATGCATCTGGCATTGGTCTCGGCTGCGTGTTAATGCATGAAGGCTGCGTGATCGCGTATGGATCACGAAAGATCCGAAATCATGAGCAACATTATCCAACTCATGACCTTGAGCTCGCTGTCGTGGTACTTGCTTTGAAAATGTGGAGGCATTGTTTACATTGAAATTAGTGCACCTCTACACCGATCACAAGAGCCTAAAATATATCTTCACCCAGAAGGAGTTAAATATGCAGCAACGAAGATGGTTAGAACTGATCAAAGACTATAAGATTGAAATTCATTACCATCCCGACAAGGCAAATGTAGTTGCCGATGCGCTAAGCCGCAAATCTCACATCAATAATCATTCCATCACTTTGATGGAAGAGGACGAGCCCGAGTTTATACATGGTTCCATATGGAGCATTATATAATCTTGCTCTCATCCCTAATATACGAGAGGAGATTATGGAAGCTCAAATGAAAGACGTTGGTATGTCGCACATTCGGAGGAGAATGAAGAATGGGAAAATGAAGTGCTTCCAAATTGATGAACATGGTACTCTATGGTTCAAAGACCGTATAGTCATACCCCGTGAATTGACACTTCGGAAGAAAGTCTTGGAAGAAGCCAACTTGTCCAAGTATTCTATTCATCTGGGCAGCACCAAAATGTATCAAGATCTGAAAATCAGATTTTGGTGGACACGGATGAAAAGAGAAATTGCAAAGTACGTTTCGGAGTGTGATACGTGTCGGCAGGTGAAAGCCGACAATGTGAGGAAAGCCGGACAGTTGCAGGCACTGAAAATTCTGGCATGGAAATGCAAGGACATTAGTATGGATTTTATTGTCGGATTACCTCTCAAATTCCACAAGCATGATTCGATTTGGGTGATAGTCGATCGACTAACCAAATCAGCTCATTTTATTCTGGTACATACATAGTACATTGCCAAGAAATATGCGGAGTTATATATTGCAAGAATCATGTGCTTGCACGGAGTTCCCATACAATTATTTCAGATCGCGGTGTGCTGTTTATCGCTCGTTTTTGGGAGCAGCGGCACGCATCATTGGGGACAAAACTAATCTAAAGATCCGCATATCACCCACAGACGGATGGTCAAACTAAGCGGGTAAATCAAGTTCTGGAAGATATGCTACGCGCTTGTGCCATCCACCACGGTAAAAATTAGGATGATCATTTACCATTGGCGGAGTTCTCATATAATGATGACTATCACTAGCATCAATATGGCGCTGTATGAATCTCTCTACGGCCGGAAATGTCGCAGACCACTCAACTAGTGTGATTCTGGTGAGCGAGTGATATATGGTATTGATCTTGTGAATGAAGCTGAAGAACGAGTGCGGGTGATTCAAGCCAATCTTAAGGCTGCTCAATCTCGTCAGAAAAGTTATGTGGATAAAAGACGTCGACCTCTCCAATTCGAAATCGGAGACCATGTTTATATCCGTGTCTGTCCGATGAAAGGGATTCATTATTTCGGAGTGAAGGGAAAGCTTGCTCCATGATTCATTGGTCCGTTCACCGTCATTGAAAAATGTGGACCCGTGGCCCATCATTTGGAGTTACCGGCGTCACTTTATGGTATTCATAATGTATTCCACATTTCTCAGCTGCGGAAGTGCCGTAAATCCTCAGATGAAATCCGCAACGAAGACATTGAAGCTCTCCAACTGGATCTCACCTATTCAGAGTATCCGATCCGGATTATCGAGGAAAAGACTAGCACCACCAAGAACCGGACTTTGTACTTCTACAAGTCTTGTGGAGTAACCATACCGCTGCGGAAGCGACATGGGAAAGCGAGTACTATCTCTGATCAAACTATCCGGATTTATTATCATCCCATATCTGGTAATCTTTTTACCTCTGTCTCTTTTATTTGCAATCTTGGGACGAGATTCATTTATGGGAGGAAGAATGTAAAAGCCCTAAATTCAAAGTGCAAAGTTCATATAGGAGAATTTCAAACTTGAATGGGAAAAATAAATCAAAATGGCCATTGAAAATCAAGCCAGTTCAAACTTCACTAGAGGGAATTCAAAGATTCATAACTTGCTTTTGTTCAAACTTTGCCAAAATAAATATCTGAGTTCACCATTAAATTCCAAATATTCCAAATAGTCTCTCCGTGAAGTTTCAAAATTTTTGAAGCACAGTTGATATATAATTCAGCGGAAACATAGAATTCTTTCAAATTCAAATTCAAATTCATATTTGAAATTTCATTGAAACTTGATCAATTCAAAGTTTGATTTCAGAATCAAATCCCAGATATTTAGTTGATCCTATCTAGAAATTTTCATGAATTTTGGACATTAGTTGGTAAAATATTTCCTTAACCGGAGAAGATTGACTTGAAGGGGCAGTGGGACCCACTGGTCAGAGAAGCAAATACGTGAGTGCTCTGCTTTGGCTCACCGTGGCAACACCTCCCGACATGCAAGCCATGCACCTGTGTGCTTGCTTGCCGATTGCCGTCGAATCGAGCGCCCCTATACACCTAGCAAGCCTCCTCATCACTTCCCATAGCGTCCAGTGCAAGCCACTCACCGTTCTTCCTCTGTTCTTGGCCGTCGGCGGCGAACCTCTCGTTCAAGCTGAGAATCCAAGCTACCCAGAGGCTGCTGATCCTTTCTGTTCGCGTTTGGAACTTGGTAACTGTCTTGCGCACCTTCCTTAATCTTTTTGTGGGCAGCTCCCTCACGGTAGTTTCCAAAAAGCTACCCTTCTTCTAGCTGACCCGCTTGAGTTTGGTTGTATGAGAGTCGGGTTTGTGAGATATGACTAATGTATTAACCTATGTGCAAGAAACTTTTCTCGCGTGGGTTGGATTATGGTATAGGGAATCTCCAGGAAACACACAATCTCCCGAAGTTACTGAATAAGCTATTAACGCCATGTTGGATGAACCTCAAGTCTGTAACCTTTGTTATAAGTTGCCTTTAATTTAACGATGGATCCTCTTTACAGCAGACCAATGAGTACAACAAGGCACATGCATGTGTAGGCAGACATTTGGACCGCATATGCAATATCGGGCCTCGTGAGGGTGAGATATTTAAGTGTGTTTGTGATAATTCTGTAGAACGATGCATCACTTCCATCATTGAATGAGACCGTTTGCTTGGTCTCGACATATGTTGACAATGATTTGGATTTGAGCATTCTAGCACAGTCAAGAGTGTATTCTGCATATTTAGTTTGTCTAAGAAAGAAACCATCTTTAGAGCATTGGACATGGATACCAAGAAAGTGATGCAACGATCCAACGTACATTATGGCAAACTTTTGACAAAGATGTTGAGTAACTTTGTGAAGAGGCGATGTAGAGGAGACTGTCACCATGATATCAACGTAAATGAGAAGATATGCCATGTCAGTATCTTGGTCAAAAAGGGCAAGGAATCATCAAATCTGAGTGATTTGTACGTACCCCATCGATAGAAGCTCAGTAGCAATAGTTTGACAACAAAAACACATCGCTTGCTTACGACCGTATAAATACTTCAATAGCAAGCAAAAGTACTTAGGATTTTCTTTTTGGATGAAGCTTTGCATGTTGAAAACAGGATACCCGCTCTGAGAGTTGGCCATATACATCTTTTTTTTTGTAGATACCATCTTATCTCCACCTGGCAGTGTCATTCCCAACCACCCTACTCAAGGTCACAGAAGCTCATATTCATTCGCGGTGCTCCTCTACTATGTCACATATATCTCCTTCGTGTTCTCATATTGTATGAGATATCACCCAGACATAGGATTTGCTGAGATGCTCCGTTCTCTACAGTGCATTCGAACTAGCCCCAAATCATATCAGGCTGATATCATTAATTCATTTTTATTGATGTTAGATATTTCAAATGTTGAAAGAAGTTATATAAAAATAGCATTATTTAATTAATAAATTTATCCTGTGCATTTTATTTTTGAAAACATAATTATTCAAATGTTACCATACAATTCCTTAAAAAATATTATGCTCCTAATGTAGGAAAAATTGTTTATATCCTAACATTTATTTGTTTGTATCAAAGTGCAGTAGACAAATTTAGAAACGAGTAAAATGAATATATTGCATGTACTTGTCTAGGTGTGTCATCTTAGTACATGAATTTTTGTTGTGTATTTCTAGGTTCATTAACCTGTTCATCTATATCACTTGGGTTCATCAAATCTTTTTCATTACAGTAATAGCCATCGAACCATCATAGTCCTGACATATGCAGCATCCCACATGTCACCATTCTCTCTCCACCTCTCTCTCTCTCCCTCATCCTCTCTTGTCGAGCAACGTTACTGAGAGAATATCATTGGGGTTGTTAAAATGTTCATGCACATATAACTGTAGAGGAAAAAATAGTTACCCAGTTGATATAGATAGAAAAGTTCATGGATCTGGAAATCCAAAATAAAAATGTCTAGCCATGGTAGCTGGACAAGTTCATGTACCTCTGGTGCATTTTCATCTTTAGCAATGTATCCAGTCGTACAAGTTATAAATGACCATGCATTGTGACAATATCTATCATATGCTAAATCAATGAAAAAATTTACATAGATTTAGTTACTTATATAAATATCCATCAATATAGTCATCCAAGGAAATCATCTAATGCTTCCCTCAATAGTCCTCAAAGAGAATCATCCACAGCTACGGTCGATAGTCCTCTAAGAAAATCATCCAAAGCTGCCCTCAAAAGTCCTTGTAGAGAATCATCCAAAGCTTTTGATCAGATTATAGGTGAATGTAAAAGCCCTAAATTCAAAGTGCAAAGTTCAGATAGGAGAATTTAAAATTTGAATGGGAAAAATAAATCAAAACGGCCATTGAAAATCAAGCCAATTCAAACTTCAATGGAGGGAATTTTCAAATATTCAAAACTTGCTCCTGTTCAAACTTTTCCAAAATAAATATCTGATTTCACCATTAAATTCCAAATATTCCAAACAGTCTCCCTGCGAAGTTCAGTGGAAACATTGAATTCTTTCAAATTCAAATTCAAATTTTAATTTTCATTAAAACTTGATCAATTCAAAGTTTTGATTTCAGAATCAAATCCCAGATATTTAGATGAGACTATCTAGAAATTTTCATGAATTTTGGACATTAGTTGGTAAGATATTTCCTTGACCACAGAAGATTGACTTGAAGGGGCAGTGGGACCCACTGTTCAGAGAAGCAAATACGTGAGTGCTCTGCTTTGGCTCACCGTGGCCACATCTCCAGACATGCAAGCCATGCACCTGTGTGCTTGCTTGCCGATTGCCGTCGAATACAGCGCCCCTATACACCTAGCAAGCGTCCTCATCACTTCCCACACCGTCCAGTGCAGGCCACTCACCATTCTTCCTTTGTTCTTGGCCACCGGCTATGAATCTCTTGCTCAAGCTGAGAAACCAAGCTACCCAGAGGCTGCTGATCCTTTCTCTTCGCATTTGGTACTTGGTAACTGTCTTGCACACCTTCCTAAGTCTTTTTGTGGGCAGCTGCCTCACAGTGGGGTGTTATTTTGAAGTTTACGCGGACGTCGTCGTGGGACCGCCGTCGGACCCTCTCTGCATCACCGTAGAGCCGAGGTTCTAGGCTGTTTTGTGCTTCCCGTCAACTACAAAAAGTGCGCCAGCACCCATGTCAGATGACTGTGAAAAACATTCGTCGTTTCGTCCTTTATCGACATCGTGTTTCCAGTTTCTCCAACAGCATGAACATAACTTTGAAGCTAGGTTACCACTCTAATACCATTTGTACACGAAACTATTCTCTAATCGAGTTGGCAAATAGCTTTCCAACCTCCTTGTGAACCCTCTCGAACAAACAGCAAGGAAAATCGTCGACGAATGGCCGGAATCTTCGAGTTTTCCCCGCCGCCATGGAAAATCCCGTCGGTCCATCGTCAAACTCAAGTTTGCCGACTATTTCATCCCTGTTCCACCTCATATTAGTCTCCCTCATGATCCCAGGAACCTCCCCATCCTTTTCCCGATGCATTTATGCCATTTTTGACGAATCTCGACATAGCTGCCGCCATTATCGCGCAAGCATTTCCGGCCATCGCCGGCGTGCACTGACCCCACCGACGTGCTCAGCACCATGGAAAATGGGTAGGTAGTGAGTTTGAGGGAGAGAGAAGGCCGGGAAAACCGAGCCGGCGAGCTCGCCGGCGCAACGCCGCAGCGGCCGCGTCGCGCACCCGAGGAAGAAGATGACCAGCGGGCCCCGCATGTCAGCCGGTGTTTAAACGCCCTCGGGATCGGCCGTGGCTGTTTGATCCGGTGCGGCAACGCGGGTTAACCCCGTGGCCCTCAGTGCGGCCCAGCACTGATTGGCCCATTTAAACGAAGTGGGCCTGGCTTGATTATTTGAACTTTTCCCTTGGAAATTAATTCTAGAATTTGAGCCAACTTCTAAATTCAATTTCTCCTACCATACTTGCTCAAATTATTCCCAATAAATTCTGGTAGACTCATCTTGATCCCAACTTTGCAGTGGTGCAAATTTTTGGACATGAAACTCCAAGAATGTTCATAATTAATTCCCTCGAACTAACTTTTTGGGAAATTAATTAATCCTGTTCTGTTAATTGGAAAAATTCCAATTTTTGTCAGGACTCTCTTAAACATACACTTGATCTCCAGTAAAAATTTCAAGTTTATTGGGCTTCATTTACTGGACCAAACAGTGTTCAAATCACCTATGTCAATTGAAAGATATACAAAAACATTTTCAACTTTTTCCCACAACAACAACCAAGCCTTTGTCCCAGACAAGTTGGGATCGGCTAGAAATGAAACCCAACAATTTTCAAGAAAAGTAATAGAAAATAAGATGAAAGTAAAATAGTAGTAAAAATAATAAAAATAATAATAATGATAATAAAATACAAATAAAATAAGATTCTACATTTTATTTATTTTAGAAATGGGTTAATAAGAAAGAAGATAAGCGTAACAAAATACGAATAAACTAAGATTATGGCACATGAATTGCTAATTTCCATGCCGTCCTACCATGAGCCAAATCTCTAAGTATGTCCCACTCCTTTAAGTCTCGTTTCACTGCCTCCTACCATGTCAACCTTTGTCGACCTCTACCCCTCCTAAAATTTTCTCTACTCTTTATAATCCCACTGTTAACTAGATGTAAGACCTATGTGTGCTGAATACATTGGCTTGTAGTGAATACACTTGGCTTTGATGATAAAAGTTTTAAATATCACAAAAACACCTTTTTATCAAGGTCCGACTCTAGCTCCGAGCTATAGCAAGGTCCGACGATAGGTCCGGCTTGCTTTGGGTAGCTCCGGTTACGTTTGATGCTAGGTCCGACTTCTTGGTAAGGTCCGACCAGCTTTGGTTAGCTCCGGTGAGCTTTATCTTTAGCTCTGACATGTCCTTGTTAGCTCCGGCATGTCTTTGATAGCTACGGCATATACTTGATAGCTCCGGCATGTTTTTGCTAAGCTCCGACGTACTTTTTCTAGCTCCGGTTTTGGGTTGACTAGTTCCGACTAGTTTTGATAAGCTCCGGATCCAGGACCTACTAGTTTTGATAAGCTCCGGATCCAGGATCGACTAGTTTTGGTAAGCTCCGGGTCTAGGATCTACTAGTTTTGGTAAGCTCCGGATCCAGGATCTACTAGTTTTGATAAGCTCCGGCGCTAGGTTCTACTAGTTCTTGGTAGCTCCGGCTCAAGCTCCGGGTTGCTCTGGCAAGGTCCGGAACTTGACCGAAGTGCTTCTGCTTTTCATTTGCAATGTTTCGTACTTGCTTTACATGATTGGAAAGATTGCTTAGTATTCATTTGCTAAGTTTTTGGTGCGTTTTGGATGATACGGCTGATATCGTTTCTACTGTGGTTTTGCAACATGCTTATGTGAGGTTCTCACGTAAGGTGTTGTGTTCGGAACTAACGTGAGTCAAGTCGAGGACTTGGGCTCGTATGGATTGTTTGTTTGTTCATGTGCAGGTGTTGCTTGAGTTCAAGTCATGGCTGGTGACAGGATCCATTGGACTAGTCTCAGGAGGAGATGAGGTTCCAACAACCAAGTTCGGGAGGAATTGTGGTTGAGCGGGTCAGGAGGTCGCGCAGGATGATTGAATCAAGGGCAGTGCATATGAAGGTTGAAGGAAGGTGTTCGCACGTATGCATGAGGTGCATGACGTGGCAATATGCTTCTAGAGACGGATTATGGAAGGAAGATCTGATCGGAAGGATCGGATCGTATCGGTTGAAGACTTTGGCTGCGGCAGAGTCGGTTATGGCTCGGTATGGGAAGTATCGAGTTGGTTATGTTAGGATTTCGTGTGTATCACGAAATTGAGTTGTTTAGGAATGTGGGATACGTTCCTAAGGTGTTTGGAAGTCTTAAGATTGCTTCTATCTGCGTATAGAAGAATCTTGAGCAGTTATGGTAAGTTCTGATTGTGATCGGATTAGGATTAGAGTCCTAGTTGTATTGGGATGGCCTAAGGGCTGGTTATATAAGCAAGGGAAGGCCAAAGCTCGTGACAGACGACTTTGGGGCTGTTCCTCTTGTGTTCTATTGAATAAAATTCATAGTTTGAAGGAACTTTTGTGCCTTGTTCGTCCGACTTGTTCCAGACAAGTTTTACTCGTCGAGTTTCTGGACAGCACTACCTTTCGTCGGTGGTTTTATCATAACTCGAGTTTTACTGATCCAATTGACGTGATTCTTTTTGGGTTGTCTTCACAACTTGATTGTCTATCATCTGTCAAAATTTCACGGTCATTGGATTTGTGGTTTTTGATCTACACGAGTTTCTTTGCAGCACTCCAGAAACTGTTTTTCTCGGGTAGGTCAGATTGACCAGTGTTTGATCTTTTGATCATAACTTGAGTTGTTCTCGACGGATTTGAGTAATTCTTTTTGTGTTGTCTTCGTGACTTGATTCTCTCTGATATCTATCACTTTTGTCACGGTGAAACACGTTTAGATTAGTCTTATACACGATTTCTTTAACAGATCGTTTTTCTACCGAAGGGATTAGGGTTTTATTGTTTCCGCTGCGTAAGATTTTTTTAAATCTACCATTCACCCCCCCTCTGGTAGCTTTTCACGTGCTCTTCGATCCTACAATTGGTATCAGAGCCACGGTGCTCTAATCTTTGTGATTTGCACGTGTTTTTGACTAATCATCATGGAGAAGTACTCTGCCAAACCTTGCGTGTTTGCTGGTATTGATTTCCAGGTCTGGAAGGCACGCATGGAGGCCTTCATCCAGGCGCAAGGCTTCGCAATATGGGAAAAGGTATACAAACCTTATGAAGTCCCGCCTAACGATCAAGTTACGGCTACGAACCTCCGGGACGTCGACAACAACAACAAAGCCCGAAACTTGATCATCCAAGGACTCACTCAAAGCGACTTTGATCGTGTCGCGCACCTCCGGTCAGCATACGACGTTTGGAGAGCTCTCTGTGATTATCATGAAGGCTCCAACACAATCAAGGAGGTAAAACAAGATATGTTCAAAAAGGAGTATATGCGTTTTGAGATGCAACCAGGTGAGTCTATCGATGACCTCTTTGCTCGTTTCAATAAAATTCTCAGCAACTTACGTAGTGTCAATGTTAATTTTTCTGATGCTGAGAATGCTAGACAACTTCTTAGTGCATTAGACATGTCAGTTTGGGAGATGAAAGTAACATCCATTCGTGAATCAACTGTCATGAGTTCTCTTACATTAGATGTACTTTATTCTAAACTAAAAACTCATGAAATTGACATCCTAGCACGTAAGAACCCAAACAAGTATATTGCATTTGTCTCACAACGTGATATGTCTAGCTCCGGCCAATCATCATCCTGCAATACTCTTGCTTTGTTGTCCTCACTAACCCTGGAGCAGATCGAAGAAATTCCAGAAGAGGAGTTGGCACTCATCTCTACTAGATTCTCAAAAGCATTGCAAAATGTGAGAACTAGAAGGAGAGGAAGCTCCGGACCTCAACGCTGTTTTGAATGTGGTAAAACAGGACACTTTCGTACAGAATGCCCTAACCTTTCAGGTCCGACCACCCGGGAAGAAAAACAAAGCAAGGTCCGGACCTCCTCTGGAAATTCCAACAAGAAAAAGAAGGGTACAATAGGACGCAAGATGATCAACAGCTTCATCACCGCGCTTCAAGAGCTCAGTTCAAGTGACATTGATTTTGAAAGTGATGAAGAGAATGATGATCTGGCCAACTTATGTTTCATGGCGGGCAAAGCAAGATCAAGATCAAGTCAGGAGGAAGCAGAACACAACAGTGACGATGATGAGGTATGTGCTACCTGTAATGAAATGTGTGATGCTATTTCTCGTGCAACTATTATTGTCAAGAAAAAGGACAAAAAGCTTAGGGATAGTGCTGCTAAAATTGAATCACTAGAATCTGAAATTAATCGTTTAAAAACTTTGATTCCTAGTGATGATGCATGTCCCTCATGTGACTTAATCTATGAACAATTGTCCACATTAAGAAGTGCACATTCCTCCACTCTAGACAGACTTGATGAAGAAATTGAAAAGAACAAAAAGCTTGCTGCACTTAATGATAAAAACTTAAAAGATGCTTCTTGTTCTACAGATGATTTGCATTGTTCTGCATGTGAAAATCTTGATAAGAAACTAAAAGATGCAATGAATGAAATTTCCATTCTGAACAATGCTTTACGATCTCATGAAGTTAAAAATTGTTCCAAATGCAAACTAAAAGGAAAAACTTCATGTGCAAACTGCCTAGAATTGTCTAAGAAACTTGATGACATGAATAGGACACTAGGTCGGTTTTGTAATGGGGATAAGAATCTAAACCTGCTGTTGAATTCTTCTAAGTCTTGCAATGATAAATCTGGTTTAGGTTTTGATTCTCATGCTTATGCTAAGGCACATCCACCTAAAATTGAAAAGTCATTAGGAAGTGGTTTGATTCAAACAGTTCCTAAACAAAAAGAAGTGGTTTTCAAATCTGCAGGAGTGTTGCCTCATTCGGTTTCAAATAAAAATATTGCTTGCTCATCTAGACATGAACACAAAGTTAAATTTCATTGTACCTTCTGTGGTAGAGATGGTCATGTCATTGATTTTTGTTATAGACTAGCTAAACAACAGAAAAAGGAAAGAAAAATTGCTAGATCTTATAACTTTCATGCAATTAGAAAAACACAACCTGCTTTAGTGAGTCAGAAATTTGAAAAGGTAGCTTCCGGACCTTCTGGTAAGAAATCTACAAAGGCAGCTCCGGTAGTTATGATAGCTCCGAGAGTTACCGGATCTTTTGTTGTTCCCTCCGGAGCTTCAGTTTTTGCCCCCGGATCTTCTGCTTTTACCTCCGGAGCTACCGGTTTTCACTCTAAACAAGTAAAAACTTCTAAATCAACTGTTAAGAAAAGAAAACCTCAATCTTTGACTCATAAACCTGCTGTTTTATCTCAGCATTCGCGTGTTTTTCCTGGTGCACGTCGCGTGACTCAGTACTGGATTCCTAAATGCCTTTTGACTAACCCCAGTATTGAGTCATCGACGTATTGTGCTTCTATGTAGGTTACACGCTTGAGGAAGGAGAATATTTGGATTGTGGATTCAGGTTGCTCACGCCACATGACCGGTAACAAAGATTGGTTCTCTTCCCTCACTTTTGTGTCACGTGTAGAGAATGTTACTTTTGCCGATAATTCTTCAACTCCTATAATTGCTAAGGGTTTGGTTAGAGTAAATGATCACTACACTTTGAAGGATGTGGCACTTGTCAAAAATTTGAAATATAACTTGCTTTCTGTTTCACAATTGCTAGATAAAAATCTAGAAATTACTTTCAATAAAAACTGCTGCAAAGTTGTAGATTCAAATAGTGAGCTTATTTTTAACATGTCTCGGTTTGGAAGAGTTTTTAAAGCTGATTTTGTTATGTCTTCTTCTAAGCATAAGTGTCTAGTTGCTAATGATTCAAAGGACTTATATTTTTGGCATCGTAGACTTGGTCACGTAGGCTTTGATCACCTAACGCGTGTTAGTGCTCTTGATCGCATACGTGGGCTGCCTAAGCTTAAAGGGGACAAAGAAATTGTGTGCTCTTCTTGTAGACATGCTAAGATGGTTGCAGGTTCACATACTCCTCTCACAATGATCATGACAACTGAACCATGTCAACTTTTGCATCTTGACACCGTAGGACCTTCACGTGTTCAATCCTTCGGAGGTAAATGGTATGCTCTTGTTATTGTTGATGATTATTCTAGATATTCTTGGGTGTATTTTATGGCGTCTAAGAATGAAGTCTTTAGTCACTTTAGAACTTTATTTCTTAGATTATCAATTGATCACCCAGGATCATTAAAAGCAATTAGAAGTGATAATGGAACTGAATTTAAAAATCAATTCTTTGATCACTTTTGTGCTGAAAATAGAATAGATCATCAATTTTCTTCACCATATGTACCTCAACAAAACGGTGTTGTAGAAAGAAAGAACAGAACCTTAGTTGAGATGGCTAGGACTATGCTTGATGAATATCAAACCCCTAGGAAATTTTGGGCTGATGCATTAGCAACTGCTTGTTATGTCTCAAATCGTGTTTTCTTGCGTACTAAGCTAGGTAAAACACCATATGAGCTCCGGTTTGGACATAGGCCTAGTGTTACACACTTTCGGGTCTTTGGTTGCAAATGCTTTGTTAAGAAACATGGTAATCTTGATAAATTTGAACCTAGATCCAATGATGGCATGTTTCTTGGTTATCCATCTCATACTAGAGGCTACCGTGTGCTTTTATTTGACACTAACAAAATTGTGGAAACTTGTGAAGTGTCTTTTGATGAAGCTAGCCCAGGTACTAGCTCCGGTGTTGCAGGACCAGATCCGTATCCTCAGGGGGAGGGTATTTTCAAAGATGAACAAGAGCCGGTGATACTACCTGGTAGTTCCGAAGTTGACACGTGTCCAGCTCCGGACATTGAACAAGCTCCGGTTATCACCTCTGCTGGTCCTGATCGTCCAGAAGTCACAAGATCATCAATCTACGATGAACCTAATGAAGAAGAAGCTTGTGAGACATCTGTTCCCCTACGTTTTTACAAAGATCATCCCCCACAACAGATGATTGGAAGCTTGCATGAACGAGTCACACGGTCCAGGTTTTGCGATCCAAACTCTCATGCTCATTCTACTTTTGTTGCTTCTTTTGAACCCAAAGATATATCACACGCACTCACTAATGAATCTTGGATTATTGCCATGCAAGAGGAGTTGGAAAATTTTGAAAGAAATAATGTTTGGAAACTTGTACCTCCACCTCAAGGCCACACTTTAATTGGAACTAAATGGGTATATAAAAATAAACAAAGTGAGGATGGGGTTGTGATTAGGAATAAGGCTAGGATGGTTGCTCAAGGTTTCACTCAAGTTGAAGGTCTAGATTTTGATGAAACTTTTGCTCCTGTCGCTAGATTAGAAGCCATAAGAATTTTGTTAGCTTTCGCAACATCTAAAGGTTTTAAGCTATATCAAATGGATGTTAAAAGTGCTTTTCTTAATGGCTACATAGATGAGGAGGTTTATGTCAAACAACCACCAGGTTTTGAAAATCCAGATTTTCCTAATCATGTTTACAAACTGTCCAAAGCCTTATATGGTCTCAAACAAGCCCCTAGAGCATGGTATGATAGGTTAAAAACATTCTTACTTGAAAAGGGGTTTACAATGGGAAAGGTTGATAAAACTCTTTTTGTGCTTAAACATGACAATGACTCATTATTTGTTCAAGTGTATGTGGATGATATTATCTTTGGTTGTGCTTCTCATGATCTTGTGTCCAAGTTTTCAGCAATGATGAGTTCCGAATTTGAAATGAGTATGATGGGTGAACTCACTTACTTTTTGGGGCTGCAAATCAAACAAACCAAGGAGGGTACCTTTGTGCATCAAACGAAGTATACCAAAGACCTCCTAAGGCGCTTCAACATGGACAAAAGCAAGCCTCTTCGGACACCAATGGGAACAGCAACAACACTTGAACTTGATGAAGATGGTGAATCCGTGGATCAAAAAGAATATAGAAGTATGATCGGATCACTTTTGTACCTTACAGCATCAAGACCGGACATACAATTCAGCGTATGTCTTCGTGCACGGTTTCAAGCTTCCCCACGTGTTTCACATCGTCAAGCCGTCAAAAGGATTCTCAGGTACTTACATGGAACCCAAGAATCTGGCATTTTTCTTCCTTCTTCCTCAACCGTTACTTTGAAAGCTTTTTCGGATGCTGATTTTGGGGGTTGTAGGATTGATAGGAAAAGTACTTCCGGTGCTTGTCATTTTCTTGGTAATTCTCTTGTTGCTTGGTCCTCTAGAAAACAAAGTTCAGTTGCACAATCCACAGCCGAATCTGAGTATGTAGCTGCTGCTAGTGCTTGTTCACAAATTCTTTGGATTGTTCAAACACTTAAGGACTATGGGGTTGATCTAGATAGTGTTCCACTGTTCTGTGATAACACTAGTGCTATTTGCATTGCTAAAAACCCCGTGCAACATTCTAGAACTAAGCACATTGACATTAGGTATCACTTTCTCCGTGATAATGTTGAAAAAGGAAACATTGTGCTTCACCATGTAGATACCGAACAACAATTGGCTGACATTTTTACAAAACCTTTGGATTTCACTCGTTTTTGTTACATTCGTAGTGAAATAGGGGTTATGCATCCTCATGGCTTAAATTGAGGGGGAGTTTTTGAAACTTAGGAAGTCTATGTGTGAATCTGAAATTAAAATAATATGAGGATAATATTTCATACATATATGACTTTGTGATTCCTTTTACATGCTGAAAGTTCTTACTACATTACTCGTGTTATACATTTTGTAGTTTTTGCCATGTCTAGTAATTGGAATAATTACTTACACTAAATCTGGTCATGGTCGAACTTTCTTGCTGTTTTGAACTTATTGCATGCTCACAAATGCTTTTAATCATTAAGAATTTATCAAGTCATCAACTCACATGTTGAGTTTTTATGAACAAATATAAATTGAGAAAAGATCAAGAGAATATGCATGCATCGCACTTCTTCTTTTGAGATGGCTTGTCATTGCACTTAGATATGAACTTGGAAGAAGTTGTGTATGACTAAAACCATGTCCTTAAGCTTCTGATTGTCACATGACATAGGCTTGGCTTGGTTGGTTAGAATAAGGCAGATGCGCATATAATCTCTTGCAAATATCATATTATCTAAATTTATGCTTTGAAAAATAATAAAATGCAGCAACAAATGTCATGCTTTCAGGTTTTGAAATAGTTGAGTTTGTGAGATCATGACCTGCTAAAATTGAAAATCACACTTGATCTCTAGCATGGCTTACACTACTTTATGTATCTCATTGATGTGATAGTGTGAGTTACTTGATAGTATGACTTGGGTGAGCTTTGTTTATATGTATATGTTATAACATGCTCATAACAACTAAAGAGGGAGAGATAATTTGCTTATATCTCATAACAATTAAAATTTCTCTTTTACCTTGCTGAATACATTGTCAAAGGGGGAGAGATTAATCACACATTAAAAAAAAGGAGAGATAATAAAGGGGGAGACATTTTCATTTTCAAAAGGGGGAGAGATTTTCATTTACGTTTGTTTTACAAAAGGGGAGAAATAAATTGTTTTCAAAACTTTTATTTGAATAAGCCAATGTTCGGAATTTTAAATGGTGTTGCCAATGCATTCATCAAGGGGGAGATTGTAAGACCTATGTGTGCTGAATACATTGGCTTGTAGTGAATACACTTGGCTTTGATGATAAAAGTTTTAAATATCACAAAAACACCTTTTTATCAAGGTCCGACTCTAGATCCGAGCTACAGCAAGGTCGGACGATAGGTCCGGCTTGCTTTGGGTAGCTCCGGTTACATTTGATGCTAGGTCCGACTTCTTGGTAAGGTCCGACCAGCTTTGGTTAGCTCCGGTGAGCTTTATCTTTAGCTCCGACATGTCCTTGTTAGCTCCGGCATGTCTTTGATAGCTACGGCATATACTTGATAGCTCCGGCATGTTTTTGCTAAGCTCCGACGTACTTTGTCTAGCTCCGGTTTTGGGTTGACTAGTTCCGACTAGTTTTGATAAGCTCCGGATCCAGGACCTACTAGTTTTGATAAGCTCCGGATCCAGGATCGACTAGTTTTGGTAAGCTCCGGGTCTAGGATCTACTAGTTTTGGTAAGCTCCGGATCCAGGATCTACTAGTTTTGATAAGCTCCGGCGCTAGGTTCTACTAGTTCTTGGTAGCTCCGGCTCAAGCTCCGGGTTGCTCTGGCAAGGTACGGAACTTGACCGAAGTGCTTCTACTTTTCATTTGCAATGTTTCGTACTTGCTTTACATGATTGGAAAGATTGCTTAGTATTCATTTGCTATGTTTTTGGTGCGTTTTGGATGATACGGCTGATATCGTTTCTACTGTGGTTTTGCAACATGCTTATGTGAGGTTCTCACGTAAGGTGTTGTGTTCGGAACTAACGTGAGTCAAGTCGAGGACTTGGGCTCGTATGGATTGTTTGTTTGTTCATGTGCAGGTGTTGCTTGAGTTCAAGTCATGGCTGGTGACAGGATCCATTGGACTAGTCTCAGGAGGAGATGAGGTTCCAACAACCAAGTTCGGGAGGAATTGTGGTTGAGCGGGTCAGGAGGTCGCGCAGGATGATTGAATCAAGGGCAGTGCATATGAAGGTCGAAGGAAGGTGTTCGCACGTATGCATGAGGTGCATGACGTGGCAATATGCTTCTAGAGACGGATTATGGAAGGAAGATCTGATCGGAAGGATCGGATCGTATCGGTTGAAGACTTTGGCTGTGGCAGAGTCGGTTATGGCTCGGTATGGGAAGTATCGAGTTGGTTATGTTAGGATTTCGTGTGTATCACGAAATTGAGTTGTTTAGGAATGTGGGATACGTTCCTAAGGTGTTTGGAAGTCTTAAGATTGCTTCTATCTGCGTATAGAAGAATCTTGAGCAGTTATGGTAAGTTCCGATTGTGATCGGATTAGGATTAGAGTCCTAGTTGTATTGGGATGGCCTAAGGGCTGGTTATATAAGCAAGGGAAGGCCAAAGCTCGTGACAGACGACTTTGGGGCTGTTCCTCTTGTGTTCTATTGAATAAAATTCATAGTTTGAAGGAACTTTTGTGCCTTGTTCGTCCGACTTGTTCCAGACAAGTTTTACTCGTCGAGTTTCTGGACAGCACTACCTTTCGTCGGTGGTTTTATCGTAACTCGAGTTTTACTGATCCAATTGACGTGATTCTTTTTGGGTTGTCTTCACAACTTGATTGTATATCATCTGTCTAAATTTCACGGTCATTGGATTTGTGGTTTTTGATCTACACGAGTTTCTTTGCAGCACTCCAGAAACTGTTTTTCTCGGGTAGGTCAGATTGACCAGTGTTTGATCTTTTGATCATAACTTGAGTTGTTCTCGACGGATTTGAGTAATTCTTTTTGTGTTGTCTTCGTGACTTGATTCTCTCTGATATCTATCACTTTTGTCACGGTGAAACACGTTTAGATTAGTCTTATACACGATTTCTTTAACAGATCGTTTTTCTACCGAAGGGATTAGGGTTTTATTGTTTCCGCTGCGTAAGATTTTTTTAAATCTACCATTCACCCCCCCTCTGGTAGCTTTTCACGTGCTCTTCGATCCTACACTAGAGCTTCTGGAGGTCTCCACTGGATATGCCCAAACCACCATAGGCGATGTTGGACTAGCTTCTCCTCAATCGGCGCCACCCCTACCCTATTACATATCACCTCGTTCCTAATTTTATCTCTTTTTGTATTACCGCACATCCATCGTAGCATGTGCATCTCCGCAACACTCATTTGTTGGACATGTTACCTTTTAGTTGGCCAACATTCTGCTCCATACAGCATCGCATGTATGATCACCGTCCTATAGAATTTTCCTTTCAAATTTTGTGGAAGTTTCTTATCACATAAGATTTCAGATACTTGTCGCCACTTCATCCACCCGATCTTGATCCAGCGGCAAACATCTTCGTCAATATCACAATTGCTTTGTAACATTGATCCTAAATATCGAAATGTGTCCCTCCTAGGTACTACATGTCCTTGTTAACTAACATTTCTATCCTCGCACCTGATATCACTAAAGTCGCATCTCATATACCCAGTCTTGGTTATACCATGTATAAACCCCTTAGACTCTAAGGTCTGCCTCTGTAGCTCCAATATCTATCAACACCATCCCTAGTTTCATCTACCAACACTACATCATCAGCAAAGAGCATACACCAAAGGATATCCCCTTGTATATCCTTTGACACCTCATCCATCACTAAGGAAAAGATGTAAGGACTTAAGGATGATTCTTGGTGTAGCCCTATTGTGATAGGAAAAGTGTCGGTCTCACTATCTCTTATGCGCACACTTGTCACCATATTATCGTACACATCCTTGATAAGTTTAATGTACTTTTTTGGGACTTTGTGTTTCTCTAGTGCCCTCCACATGATCGGTCTTGGTATCTTATCGCCTGCCTTCTCCAAGTCAATGAACACCATATGTACATCCTTCTTTTGCTCCCTATACCTCTCCATCAGCTGATGGAGTAAGAAAATCGCCTCCATAGTGGACCTCCCAGGCATAAAACCAAACTGGTTTTTAGTGACATTGGTCACTTTCTTCAGGCAGTGTTCAATCACTCTCTCCCAGAGCTTGATAGTATGACTCATGAGCTCAATTCCTCGTTAATTAGTACAACTTTGAACATCTCCTTTATTTTTGAAGATGGGTGCTAAAATACTTTTCTGCCACTCTTCAGGCATTTTGTTTGACTGAAAAATGCGGTTGAATAGTTTAGTGAGCCATACTATTGCTACATCTCCACAGCTCAATGGGGACATCATCGGGGCTACGGGCCTTTCCTCCTTTCATCCTTTTTAAGGCCTCTCTAACCTCAGACTCTTGTATCCTCTGCATGAATCGTATGTTGGTGTCATCAAATGAGTTATCCAACTCGAACCTAATGCTCTCATTCCTGTCATTGAATAGTCCATTGAAGTTGTCCTGCCATATGTTCCAAATTTCTTCATCCTTCAATAGAATACGATCTGCCTCATCCTTAATGCATTTGACTTGGTTGAGATCTCTCACCTTTCTCTCGCGATGTTTTGCCATCTTGTATATATCCTTTTTGCCTTCTATTGTCCCTAGCCTCTCATATAGCGCATCATAGGCCTGCCCCCTTGCTTTACTCACAACACACCTTGCATTTTTCTTAGCCTCTTTATACTTCGCCATGTTACTTGCGCTTCTCTCATGATGCCAGCTCTTATAAGACTCCTTCTTCTCCTTAATACCTTTTTGTACATCTTCATTCCACCACCAAGTGTCTTTATCTGCAAGTTTCTTACCTTTTGTCCACCCAAGCACCTCCCTAGCTGCCTTCCTAATGTAAGTCGCCATCTTCACCCAAATACTATCCGCATCTTCCTCTTCACTCCAAGGTCCTTCTGCGATCATTCTCGTTTTGAATGATTGTTGTGATTCATCCTTCAACTTCCACCACTTTGTTCTTGCGGTTTTAACACCTTTGTCTCGTGACACACGCACGTGGAAATGAAAGTCGGCTACTGCATGTTTATGTTATGGAACAACACATTCCCCAGGAATCACCTTACAATCTAAATATGCCCCTCTCTCCCTTCTCCTAATGAGGATATAGTCGATTTGACTAGAATGTTGGGCACTAGTAAAGGTCACTAAGTGAGATAGCCTCTTCTTAAAGAGGGTGTTAGCTACCAATAGGTCATATGCTATGACAAAGTCTAGGATATCCTTACCCTCCTGGTTTCTATCGCCACACCCAAAAGCTCCGTGTACCACCTCAAAACCTATGTTAGTTGTACCTACATGACCATTGAGACCTCCTCCTATGAAGAGCTTCTCGGTTACCGGTATACTACTAACCATATCCTCCATGTCCTCCCAAAATTATCTCTTAGTGCTTTTTCCCAAACTTGTAAAATCAATTTGTCCCTGTAGGAAGCTCAAAAAAAATGTGAAACAAATTTTCCTAGAACCAATAAAACCTCTTCCATAAAGAAAATCCACTGTTAGCTATGTTAAAGTTACAGATATAGTACCAAAATTCAGAGAAGCCTTTTACTTGTTGGAATTTTAGAGACAACAAGCTTCATTGAAGATCTCCAATTCTTGTCCAGATCTTCCTCATAGGACCTAGTATCCACTGTAAAAATACCAAAGCCAATTAAAGTCATTTAGTAACAAAAATTGTATTCAGAAGTTGATTTGTATAGTTCTATGTCACTTATATGCTTTCATATTATGCACCTCATTTAGTGACCGAGATCAAGGAGGGCCCGGAGCCCTTGGAGAGTATACTTCCAGAAGCTAACTGTCCCTCTGACTCACAGCCAGGCAAGCCCCAGTTTGCATTTAAGTGCTAATTCAATGTTTCTATTTGTATCACTTATGTCTAGGATGATTTTTGTGCATTAGGGCTAAGGTGCTTGTTACTCCACTTGCATGACCCACAAATCCCACGAAGTATTGGGTAGGTCCACAGCCCAACGAGTAGAAAATGCCATGCTTAAGTTTCTAGAGATCCGGTAGAAGTCGAGTAGTTGGAATCTACTCGCGAGATAGGATTTTATCACATGGGGAATATTTTATTAAAGAATTGTTTATGAATATGAAATTGAGACCGAGTAGCGGGTAGGATGCAGCGAGACGTGGTCTCACGTGCGTAGCCCTACTTGTGTCGATTGAGGACCGATCCGTGTGCCGCCCTGCTGGACAAGTTCGTACTGTACCGGATGCATACTGGGCATATGGAGCCCAGGAAACCAATTTAACTCGATAACATGGATGTTGAGGCATAGCCCACTGTCGTTAGGGCTGGGTTAAGGGCTACAAGGTGTAAATCGGCCGGCGGGCAAAGAGATGCTTCATGCGGGGACCTTATGCCCGCGAGGGTGGGACCGGTTTGGCGTTTGACTTTCTAGTCAAAGGTTGCTGCGTATGACGTGGTGAGGAGCACGACATGCTCCTTAGGCATGGGTGCACGTGATGTGTTATTCGGGTGTCTACGGATTGCAATCACCATCCCTCTCGGTTATTTGAGTACCACTTGTTCACTGCGTTGTGACGTAGTAAATACTAAAGAAACCAGGAGAATATGATGTATTGAATTATAATTGTTTTGAAACTTTGATTGCTGTCAAATATGATGAGTAAAGTTACTTTTATTATGAGTCATTTACTGCAATATATATGCCTATATTAAGTATCCTTACATGTAGAGTTCCATGTTTAGGTGAGACGGTTAAGTCTTGCTGAGCCTTCATGCTCACGGTTGCTATTTTAAGTTGTTGGCAGGTGAGACGTATGAGGAAGGGCCCGAAGATGAGGCGATGCCCCCATCGGGGTATACCGCCGATTGGGAGCCCTGCACGCCGTCGTAAATTGTTGGGTGCTGCTAGTGTGTAGCGTCCCTGGGCTGGATAGCTGCACTTTTGCATAGCTAGGCTGAGAGTTTAGCTATGAGTATTATCTTCCACTGTATATTAAGTATTGTAAAAGACTTCCGCTGTTTATATAAATAAAACTCCGTATTTTGTCGTATTCTTTTCGTGTGTGCTGTTGAGTGCCACATCGCACGGCACCACCCTCTGCGATTCCTAGAATGTGCGGACCCGGTCCTTACATTGAATTCTTCTGATAGGTCCCCCAGCAAGGATGTCCAGTATGGAACAACCGACCCATATATTTCCCCTCTGCACGAAGCACTCATGGGCAAAACAGTGATGCCACCACAGTGGAGCAGCATGCAAGCTTCACCACCACAACTTGAACCAGATCGGACTCCAACACTACCTGGTAGCACATTTACGTCACAAGGACATGTGCAAATCCCTCCTACTACTAGGGTGTTGGATCTCGGTCCGATCTTTGAGCACCCAACCTTCCATGTTTCCAAGTTTGATCCTGTCCCTTTGACCCCTTTATATTATTAAACATAAAAAGTCGACTTTCTGACATTAAATTACATGCAGGCAGAGGAATCTGGGTCAGAATCCAACATTGACCCTTTTGTCAAAATACTACATGCAGAACTCACATATAGTTTTGGTCAGAATACAATGCCCTCGTATCTCCAAACGGGACATCTGGAGCCTATTGGTGTTCTAGCTGGTACATTTGTTGATGTCATCAAACATGCTATGAGGCCCATAGCTGAAGTTCCACCAGTCCAGTGTAAGGTGTATCCATGCCACATTTTTCTGCAATATTCTACTCGCACCAAGCATTGGGTAGTCACATGAGCTCCCAAGCAAAGAAAACAATAAGAACAATAATTAGATATCCAGTTTTGGCATTCGGCCCCTTTTACTAATTCAATGGATGGATCTACAATGCCGCTCATTATTTAGGTTGAAGTTAACGCTATCATTCAATAGTTGCCTTATGAGAAGTATAATGACTAATAGTTATCATACTAGCCAATGTTTCTGTTACTGCTCAGATCATAATGCTTGTTTGAATTGTTATTTTGTTCTTTTATTGAACGAAGAATGGATATGTCAAAACGAGTAGATGAGAGTTTATGGTTCATATATGCTTTCCATCCTAGCATAGTTGTAAGATTTAGTAGGAGTGATGAGTAGAATTTATCTTAAATTTTGGTTTCATGCCTCCATTCCGGGCATGAAGAACTTACTTCCTTTGGATCCAGCAATAATCTGAGGCACAACCCACATTTTAATACATACATTCTATACCTGAAGTATATGAAAACATCATTACTAAACAATGTTATTCTTTGTAATCATTGTTTATTTAGAAATTATTTTTCTCCAAGTGGGATAAGACCTGGGTCACTTGTACATTGATTATAACCTGGTGTTAATTTTGCACATATTTGGGGTATAAGTGTCAACGGTATGAGCATAATCTCCAATCCTAGGATTTGACTAACATAGTCTTCATATTGTGACACATGCAAGGATTAAGGGAAATCATGTCTTCATATTGTATTCATAGATCAGGTTTTGGAAAAAAAAGAACAATGTTTCTGTGGTTTCTTTTGTGTTGATTACATACAAAATCAGTTAATATATACCATTTCTTTACACTTCCGACATGCATAAAGTTTATCTAATGTGGTGCTCCATTACAATATAACATTTCCCTGCACAGGATACACATTTAATGAAAATATATCATTCACATCCATATCAATAGTAAAATAACTCTGAACAGTAAGGCATGCACAACAGATGGGCTTCAAAATATACATTCGCATATGCTAAAGTATAAGATGAAGCAATCGAAAATTGTACAACGGGATAGGTCTCAACAGCTTATAATAGACGATCTATATGAAAACACTGGCATTAATACTTTACACAAACTATCAGTTGTTGCAACTACAACATCATATAAAAAACACTACTACAAAAAGCATTTTTACAGGCGCCTCAATTTTTCAAACACAGGCGGTCCTTAAAAATATGCGACTGTGATGACGAATGATATAATAACCGTCTGTGATGAAAGAACAACACAGGCGGATTTTAAAGAACAACCGTCTGGGTAAATACATGATCTTCAGAATCGGTTCTTAATTAAGAATCGCCTGTAATGCAACGAACTTCACAGACGGATTTTAAGAAACAATCGTCTGGGTAAATACATGATCTTCATAGACGGTTATTAATTATTAACCGTCTGCAATGCAATGAACTTCACAGGCGGATATTAAGAAACAACCGTATGGATAAATACATGATCTTCACAGACGGTTATTAATTATTAACCGTCTGCAATGCCATGAACTTCACAGACGGATTTTAAGAAACAACCGTCTGGGTAAATACATGATCTTCGTTGGCGGTTCTTGATTAATAACCGTATGTAATGCAATGAACTTCACAGATGGATTTTAAGGAACAACCGTCTGAGTAAATACATGATCTTCGTTGGCGGTTCTTAATTAATAACCGTCTGTAATGCAATGAACTTCATAGCCGGTTCTTGATTAACAACGGCCTGAGAAGATCATGTATTTTCAGTGGCGGTCATTGTTTAATTATCATAAGCGGTTTTCATTGAAATTACAGGGATGTAGTTGCAATTATATATCACAGCCGCATGTAGTCGTGCAGGCAAAATTGTATCAGGAAAAAAACACAGATGAGCTAGCGGATACTAGTACAGTAATGCATTATAGGAAATGCTTGATCACCAGTGAGGCTGGCTTAATTGTGATAATACACCATTAGAGGCTTTACAATTGTTCAAAGATAATTTCTTTACACACTGAACAAAAATCATGCTACATTCATTGTAGATCGACGATGAAGCTCCCATCGATCAATCTAAATTGTACCGTCCTGCTTGCTCCCGAACACGTCTCTTATATTCCGCTGGATCCTGAAAATATTGACATTATTTAAATTAACAAATGTCGAAGGAGGAATGAATAACCTACATTGGTCACTAAGTCAAAGTGTCATCTAACCTTGATAAGTAGATTATAGCAATCATTTTCAACATCAGGCACATTTGGCTGATGCAGCAAACGCTGAACTTCAAGTAGTATAGTTTTGATTGTAAAAGCACTGCACCACCCCTACGAAATATAATTTAAGCAATATAAGAAACCAGTTCAAATAAGTTCGACAAAAATTATAAGTAATAATTACATGAACAAAATAGGTCTATCTTACAGTCTCTTGATCAAGAATCCTGATGCAGAGTGCTCCCGAACGATGGACATTTGGGTGGAAGAACCCAATTGGAAAGGAGCATCTTGGAGGCACCAAGGGATAGTCCTCAGAGAAGGAGATTGTCAGGGGGTAGTAACCATCTTCCCATTCAGTCTGCAAAAGAAATTTATTAATAGGAGGACGATAGTTAAACTCATATTGTGCTTGTTCTTCATGACTTACCCCTTCTTTACCGGGGACGATGCACTGCCACTTCAATAAATCTCCCGATTCAGGCTTCGCAGAGAAACCCTACGCAGAGAAATTGAAAATACTAAAAACAAACAACACGAAAAAACAAACTACAGTTAAATTCATCAGTCCATTACAGATACATATGTATATACAACCATGTGACTGGTGTGCCATATGTACATACATGGGGATGGTTCTTGCGCCACGCCAAGCGCTCCTCCTTCAATCGGCTACACGCCCGAGACATCATTATCTGAAGAAAGACCAAACTTCCAAACTTCCAAATCGTTGAGTCCAAACGCATATGTACACAAATGCAAAAGGACAGAATCCATATACCAACATTGTTCTAAGTTGATTTCAGAAGATACAAATATATACAATATATATCATCTCGCATTGCTATATACATTTTTTCCAGCATTGACATCTTCTCGCATATAGGGTTTCAAATTCTTTTTAATGCTTCTCTCTACGCGCTTGATGTTTTCTGGTTCGGTGAAAAGGTACATCTCTTCATACTGATTATATTCCTCTTCATTATCTCCCACATTGTCAACCCCAACAATATTTTGCTTTCTAGAAACAACTACGTGCAACTTCTCAGTTTCTGGATCTTGAACATAAAAAACTTGTGCAACATTATCGGCGAGAACCCACAGGTCATCTTTGTAACCCACTTTATTCAAGTCTACCAGTGTCAGTCCGTAATTGTCCACTTTCAAACCATCAGGATGTTTGACCCATTGGCACTTAAATACGGGCATTACCATTCTTTCGCCATAATCGAGTTCCCATATTTCCTCTATGAAGCCGAAGTATGTGGTCTTCTGCCCTTGTGAATCATAAGCCTCAATACGAACACCACTATTTTGTGCAACACTCTTACCGTCTTTTTCTTTAGTGTAAAATGTGTAACCATTGATGTCATATGCTTGCCATGATGTTACCAAAGCAGATGGGCCACAAGCTAACTTTTTCATTGTTGCCTCTTCTATAGTGTTTCCGTATGATATATTTTTGTCCATTAACCATTCAGTGAAACATCTTCTGTGCTCTTTCATGATCCAGTCCTCTTTGCGGTCTTGGTTTTTATCACGAAGCTCAATTTGGTGTTCCTCGATGTACGGCTCAGCTATTGCGAGCTGTTGTAGTACACCAAAATGTGCACGGTGTACATTCTTGTAATCTTGAACAATAAAAGTTTTCTTACCCACTTTGCCTCTCCCACGTAGTCTACCCTCATGTACCGGTATAGGCACACCTATCGATTTTCCATCTTTGATGTAATCAGCGCAACCCTCAATCACTTCTTCAGTGGTGTATCCTTCCATAATTGAACCCTCTGGGTGAGCACGGTTCCGCACATAACCTTTTAATACTCCTAAATATCTCTCCAACGAAAACATATGATGTAAATATAGTGGCCCCAATGCTTTTATCTGATCAACAAGATGTATGATTAGGTGTACTTGCATATCAAAAAAGGATGGTGGGAAACACATCTCAAGCTTGCACATTGTCTCGACGATGTATGTTTTCAGATAGTCTAAATCTTCACGTGCTATCACCTTTTGCGATACTGCATTGAAGAAGTAACACAAACGTGTGATGACAACTTTTATATGCTCAGGTTTGATTACTCTTATTGCAATGGCAAGGAAAACTGTCATCATCATGTGACAGTCGTGAGAATTATAACCGAATAAAGACAAGTCTTTCATCGAGACTAGTTTGCGGATATTGGATGAGAAACTTGTGGGCACTTTGATCCCACGCAAGCATTCGCAAATTGCTTTTTTCTCTTCTAGCGTCAAGTTGTAGCTGGCTGGGGGAAGGTAATGCTTCCCGTTCGCCTTTTCTACTGGATGAAGCTCTGGTCTCAAATCAAGATTTACTAGGTCCATACGTGAATTTAATCCATCCTTTGTCTTCCTCGGCATGTCCAGCAAAGTCCCAATGATGCTGTCAAATACATTCTTTGTAACGTGCATCAAATCAATACTATGGCAACATTCCAGATTCTTCCAATACGGAAGATACTTGAAAAAAATTGATTGTTTCTTGAAAGCCATGTCAGTTGTATCATCCGAAGATGTACTTTTCTTTCTCTTAATTCCTTTACTCTTTTTTCCCTTACCGAAAGCAATATGAATGTTCTTGACCATTTCAAACACAAGTTTTCCACTGTAAGGTTTCGGTGCAGTATCTTTTTCGATTTTGTTATCAAATTGTTCTTTCATCTTCCTATACTTGTGTGTATCTGTCAAGAACCGTCGATGTCTCATGTACACAGTCTTTCCGGATGAAGTGAGGTATAGATATCCAGTTCTATCCACGCACCTAACGCAACCTTTCTTCCCTTTCATTTGTCCCGATAATGTAAACAGTCCGGGATAATCATGCACGGTAACGAATATCATTGCTCTTAGCGTGAAATACTCCCGCTTGTACTCATCCCATGTACGTACCCCTTCATTCCACAATTTCGCCATATCTTCCATTAAAGGTTCCAAGAACACATCAATTTCGATGCCGGGTTGTTTCGGACCTTGGATAAGAACAGATAATAAGATATACTTCCTTTTGTGACACAACCACGTCGGTAGGTTGTACATAGTTAAGACCACGGGCCATGTGCTGTGTATGCTCCCTTTTTCACCAAACGGATTCATTCCATCTGTACCCAAGGCAAACCTCACATTTCTGATTTCCTTCGCAAATTCTGGATACTGAATATCAAAATTTTTCCACTGCGTTGCATCACCAGGGTGTCGTATATGTTTTTCATTCTTCTTGCGTTCCTCAGAATGCCAACGCATAAGTTCAGCCTCCCTAGGGTTTGAGAACAAACGCTTCAAGCGATCAATTACCGGAAGGTACACATCACCAATGCAGGAATTTTTCTCTTATTCTTCCCGTCTGCATCGCCAGAAGTATCGTCATCGTCACCTTCAGGACCAATAATAAACTTCTTATTCTTCTGAGTCTTTTTCATGTTGGTAACATACTGGTGATTGTAGTCCTTCTTATATCTACTGACACCACAAATGGGGCATCTAGTTGCGAGCTCATGCTCTTTGCGATACAGAATACAATGGTTCACACAAGCGTGTATTTTTGTCACACCTAGTGCCATCGGGCAAAGAAGTTTCTTCGCTTTATAAGTGCTTCTAGGCAGTTTATTTGGATTTGGAAGAATTTCTGCCAGAAGATTCAAAAGATCAGAGAAACTACAATCGGACCATCCGTGCGTAGCTTTCAACTTTAGTAGTTCTAAGACTGCACGCAATGTAGTAAACTCTTTATCACAACCGTTTGATTCATCATATAAAAGCTCTGTGGCCGCATTCTGCAATGTCTCCATTTTACTTAAACCTTTGCTTGCTCCCATAGAAGTCAGTACATATGGTTCAATGTGACGCAACATCTCCTCACAATCGAACTCATCATCATCATCACCAGCTTGATTGTCACTACCATCATCGATATGAACATTATCATCATCTGAGCCTCTCTCATCATCTTTATCCACATCATGTGTATCTAACTCACCATGCTCTGTCCATATTGTGTAGTTATTTTTGAAACCTCTTTTCACCAAATGAGATTGGATTACTATAGTATCCGTCCAAGCAATCTTATTTTCGCAGTCGATACATGGACATAATATGTCATCTATCTTTTGCAACTTCGCATCTTTCTTGGATGCTTCAATAAAATTTGCAACATTACGAATGTACATAGGATCGGGTCTTGGCATGTTATACATCCACGCTCGACGGTCCATGCTTCAATAATAGAATTTTTTTGTCAGATTTACAAAATTTGGCCACAAATATTCTCTAAAGGTCTTCTATAAAATGAATTTACAGAGACATAACAAGTATGATTAGGGCGACTAATGTAGGAGACGGGCGACGTCTTGAGGCGGACGGAGTCAAAAGGGGGAAACAGGCCCAGCAGCATGGGCTAGGTCTGGGTGGGATCCAGTCTGTTATATCGGGAAACAAGGCCCAGATGCATCTTATATATATTACAATAGCATCTGTTAATTAAACATCATATTCATGTCACATAATAGGTACAAAAAGGAAACAATCCATATAGTCCATACATCAATATACCAGAACACAATCCATACAGTCCTTACACATGCAAAAGGACAGAATCCATATACCAGAACACACAAAACTAACAGCTTATCAGCTAATGAAAATATACAAAGAAAAAGTAAGGAAACTACATTTACCTTGTAGAGGCGTCAGCACGGTGGGGAGGCGTCAGCACGGTGGGCCGGCTGGGTGGAGAAGTGGCGGTGCGGGGTTGAGCGGCGGCGCGGCAGTATGGGCTGGGCGGCGGAGCGGCGGCGCGGCGCAGGGGAAATTTCAACAGCCTGGCAGCGTCGATATAAATTCTCCAGGGTTGCGTTTTGACTGCGGTGAGGGGTCCTTATATAGACGTAGGTTTTTCACAGGCGGTTTTTAACTTTATCGCAGACGGGTTTTACTTACCAACCGCCTGAGATGATGTTTATTAATTAAGAAGTAAATATCTTCACAGGCTGTTGGTACTTAATAACCGCCAAGGAAGATTTTTATCTCAGGCGGGTATTACTTAACAACCGTCTAAGATAATGCCAACTGAACAAAATATTTTTAAAACTTGTATAGCTGACGTTGAAATGTTTTGGTAAATATCAAATTAATTTCTACTCACATATTATTCACATTTGTGTATCTCATAAAAAAAGATCTTTCACTCAAAATTGTTGGTACGAACATATTTGCATAATTTATACATGTATGAATTTTTTTAATTTTTTTAAAAGCACTCCAACATGTCAAACTTCAAATTATCCACCAGTATACATTGACACTTGATTGAAATATGTACAAAACACAAGAAAAATGTACAAGAACACTTGATTGAAATCCTAAAACTACACTACGGCCCCGCCTCCTCCATCCTCTCCGCCAGCTTCTCAAACCAAGCCAAGCGGTCCTCCTCCGACTCGTCGTCGTCGTCGTCGTAGTCGTCACCATGGTGGTGGTCGCCGTCGTCGTCGTCGCCGTCGTCAGTGGACGACTCGTCGTTGCCGTCGTCGGTGGACGACTCGTCGTCATCATCGTCATCATCGTCGTCGTCGTCGAAGTCGTCCTCCTCCTCCTCCTCCTCCTCCGGCGACGATGCAGCAGGAGAGAGGGTCGGCTTCTCCGGCTGAGCCGATTGCTCCGGATGTACCGGTGGCTCCGGCTGCACCGGCGGTGGAACGCGCTGGTCGTCATTCACCCTCTCGGGGGAGCTGCAGCGTATCCGCTTGCAGGGTGGCTGCCTCGGCGGGCTAGGTGGCGGAAGGTTGGCCATGGTTGTGGTGGTTAATCGGCGGCGGGCTAGGAGAGGTGGAACGATGGAAGAAGAAGAAAGGAGTGGAGAAAAGTTTTGTGCTTGTCCATAACCGACGACGCGCCTTATATAGGTCTGTGCGGAGTAGACGAGGGAGCGATTCGTTTCCCGCGCATTGAAATCTTTGCAGACCTCGTGCGGCACACAATTAAACCACTGTGGAAGACGATCTTGAGAGATCCTTGCACGCGTCCCTGCACCACGGCTTCTCAACTTCTCCGCAGACCTCGTGCGGCGCATCAGTTAATTAACACTTCTCAGGCCGTTAATTAACATATTGTAGTTTCAAAAATGATTATCTCAGGCGGGTATTAATTATAAACCGCCTAAGAAAAAAGAAGTAAAAATCTTCAAAGACGGTTGGTACTTAACAACCGTCTACAAATATGTTTATCTAAGGCGGGTATAACTTAACAACCGCCTGGGATAATGCCCGATACTGTTCTGCAGTTTCCTTATCCCTTGCTTCTTTTTCATTTAGATTCCAATATAAATACTCAAACATGTTTACATTCTGCAAATTGTGTTCAAATTCGATGATTCTTTCTTCTACATTTGTATTAAATTAACATCTACCAACTGAACAAAATATTTTGTTCATTGCGCATTGAACTCTTTGCAGACCTCGTGCGGCGCACAATTAAACCACTGCGGAAGACGATCTTGAGAGATCCTTGCACGCGTCCCTGCACCACGGCTTCTCAACTTCTCCGCAGACCTTGTGCGGCGCGTCAGTTAATTAACACTTCTCAGGCCGTTAATTAACATATTGTAGTTTAAAAATGATTATCTCAGGCGGGTATTACTTATAAACCGCCTGAGAAAAAAGAAGTAAAGATCTTCACAGACGGTTGGTACTTAACAACCGTCTACAAATATGTTTATCTGAGGCGGGTATAACTTAACAACTGCCTGGGATAATGCCCGATACTGTTCTGCAGTTTCCTTATCCCTTGCTTCTTTTTTATTTAGATTCCAATATAAATACTGAAACATGTTTACATTCTGCAAATTGTGTTCAAATTCGATGATTCTTTCTTCTACATTTGTATTAAATTAACATCTACCAACCGAACAAAATATTTTGTTCATTGCGCATTGAACTCTTTGCAGACCTCGTGCGGTGCACAATTAAACCACTGTGGAAGACGATCTTCAGAGATCCTTCCGTCGCACGCGTCCCCTGCACCACGGCTTCTTAACTTCTCCGCAGACCTCGTGCGGCGCGTCAGTTAATTAACATCTTCTCAGACGGTTGGTACTTACTACCAACCGCCTGAGAATATATTTATCTCGGGGACGGTTGTTACTTACCAACCGCCTGAGATAAGCCCATGGAGTTCCCCTTGCCGCACGATATTGCGGTCCTGATCGCGGGGTGGCGGCCTACGTCCTCGCCATGCTCCGCTACGACGCTGACCGCGGGGACCGCGACGCCCTCGAGTATATCCGGCAGGTCGAAGGCGAGGCCCACGTCGGTGACAACACGGTCGGGTCCGTCGCGATGAAGAGGACCAACAAGGAGTGTTGCCGGTGTCGGAATCAAGCCATGCAGAGGCTCGACGTTTGCGTGAGTTGGAGGTTACTGCGTAGGCCTTCTCCCGGACCGCCGCCGGTGGCGCTGCCCGACATTGACGATGGCGTTTGCCGCTGCCCAACAGGGGGGAACCAGGGGCCTGCCCGCCGCGGCAGGCGAGGGTGGTCCGAAACCGTCTTCTGTACTGAGAACTGTAGGATTGAGCGCGAGTATGACCTGTTCTCCCATAACGTGTTGTACACTATGGGTTATATTAATTAAAAAGAAGTAAATATGAAAAAAGCACTATATTCATCAAGATAGAAAAATGAAAAATAGCATTTGTTGTATGTTTTTTATGTTCTGACCAATTTCAAAGGATTTATGAAGTGAAATTTAATGGTAACCTTTACTTATCAATAATATTACAAGAAAGTGGATTTTTTCCTTTTTAAAGGACCACATTTAATCAAGAATATTAATTAAGAAGAAGTAAATATCTTCATAGGCGGGTATTGCTTAACAACCGCCTGTGATAATGCCCGATACTGTTCTTCAGTTTCCTTATCCCTTGCTTCTTTTTATTTAGATTCCAACATAAATACTCAAACATGTTTAGATTCTGCAAATTGTGTCCAAATTCAATGATTCTTTCTTCTACATTTGTATAAAATTAACATCTACCACCTGAACAAAATATTTTTAAAACTTGTATAGCTGACATTGTAATGTTTTGGTAAATATCAAATTAATTTCTACTCACATATTATTCACATTTGTGTATCTCATAAAAAAAAGGTTCCTTCACTCAAAATTGTTGGTATGAACATATTTGTATAATTTATACATGTATGAATTTTTTTAATTTTTTTAAAAGCATTCCAACATGTCAAACTTCAAATTATCCACCATTCTAACTAAATGCTCATATTCATATGAGGCATTCATCAAATTATGAACACACATTGATTCCAAAAAAATTAAAAAAATATGAAAAAATTCGTAGATGTTGGTATGATGATTAAAAATGTCCACTGAAAAAATAAATGAAAAAAGCATTATATTCATCAAGATAGAAAAATGAAAAATAGCATTTGTTGTATGTTTTTTATGTTCTGACCAATTTCAAAGGATTTATGAAGTGAAATTTAATGGTAACCTTTACTTATCAATAATATTACAAGAAAGTGGATTTTTGCCTTTTTAAAGGACCACATTTAATCAAGAATATTAATTAAGAAGAAGTAAATATCTTCACAGGCGGGTATTGCTTAACAACCGCCTAAGATAATGTCCGATACTGTTCTTCAGTTTCCTTATCCCTTGCTTCTTTTTTATTTAGATTCCAATATAAATACTCAAACATGTTTAGATTCTGCAAATTGTGTCCAAATTCGATGATTCTTTCTTCTACATTTGTATAAAATTAACATCTACCACCTGAACAAAATATTTTTAAAACTTGTATAGCTGACATTGTAATGTTATGGTAAATATCAAATTAATTTCTACTCACATATTATTCACATTTGTGTATCTCATAAAAAAAAGTTCCTTCACTCAAAATTGTTGGTATGAACATATTTGTATAATTTATACATGTATGAATTTTTTTAATTTTTTCAAAAGCATTCCAACATGTCAAACTTCAAATTATCCACCATTCTAACTAAATGCTCATATTCATATGAGGCATTCATCAAATTATGAACACACATTGATTCCAAAAAATTTAAAAAAATATGAAAAAATTCGTAGATGTTGGTATGATGATTAAAAATGTCCACTGAAAAAATAAATGAAAAAAGCATTATATTCATCAAGATAGAAAAATGAAAAATAGCATTTGTTGTATGTTTTTTATGTTCTGACAAATTTAAAAGGATTTATGAAGTGAAATTTAATGGTAACCTTTACTTATCAATAATATTACAAGAAAGTGGATTTTTGCCTTTTTAAAGGACCACATTAAATCAAGAATATTAAATAAGAAGAAGTAAATATCTTCACAGGCGGTTATTGCTTAACAACCGCCTGAGATAATGCCCGATACTGTTCTTCAGTTTCCTTATCCCTTGCTTCTTTTTTATTTAGATTCCAATATAAATACTCAAACATGTTTAGATTCTGCAAATTGTGTCCAAATTCGATGATTCTTTCTTCTACATTTGTATAAAATTTACATCTACCACCTGAACAAAATATTTTTAAAACTTATATAGCTGACATTGTAATGTTTTGGTAAATATCAAATTAATTTCTACTCACATATTATTCACATTTGTGTATCTCATAAAAAAAAAGTTCCTTCACTCAAAATTGTTGGTATGAACATATTTGTATAATTTATACATGTATGAATTTTTTTAATTTTTTTAAAAGCATTCCAACATGTCAAACTTCAAATTATCCACCATTCTAACTAAATGCTCATATTCATGTGAGGCATTCATCAAATTATGAACACACATTGATTCCAAAAAATTTAAAAAAATATGAAAAAATTCGTAGATGTTGGTATGATGATTAAAAATGTCCACTGAAAAAATAAATGAAAAAAGCATTATATTCATCAAGATAGAAAAATGAAAAATAGCATTTGTTGTATGTTTTTTATGTTCTGACAAATTTAAAAGGATTTATGAAGTGAAATTTAATGGTAACCTTTACTTATCAATAATATTACAAGAAAGTGGATTTTTGCCTTTTTAAAGGACCACATTTAATCAAGAATATTAAATAAGAAGAAGTAAATATCTTCACAGGAGGTTATTGCTTAACAACCGCCTGAGATAATGCCCGATACTGTTCTTCAGTTTCCTTATCCCTTGCTTCTTTTTTATTTAGATTCCAATATAAATACTCAAACATGTTTAGATTCTGCAAAATGTGTCCAAATTCGATGATTCTTTCTTCTACATTTGTATAAAATTAACATCTACCACCTGAACAAAATATTTTTAAAACTTGTATAGCTGACATTGTAATGTTTTGGTAAATATCAAATTAATTTCTTCTCAGACGTGAAATTTTAATTAACGATGAACACACTACATTCATTAACAATATTCAATCATTCACACAGTTGAAGAACACACAAGATACTCATTCATTAACAATATGCACATCTCACAAAAGAACACACAAGATGCACAATATTTACAAAAGAACACACAAGAACACAAAAGATACACAAGTAATATTCAATCACATAGATGAAAAAAGATAGATTTCATTCATTAACAATATTTACAAAACAGAAGCAACTAAAAACAACAAAAAGAAAAACTAATTAAATCCTACTCCTACTCCTCTTCCTTCTCCTCCTCCTCGTCCTCCGGCGGCGACTCCGGCACCGGTGCAACAGGAGACAGGGCCGGCTGCACCGGCTGCACCGGCGGTGCAACCCCGAGGTTGCTAGCCGTCGCCTCCACCAGCGTTCTACGGCCCTCGGGGCCAAGAACCTGGGCCATCGTCGTGAACAGAATGTCGAGACGATCAGCCACCCCCACGAGGGCGTAGAGGTAGTGGCCCAAGGTACCCATTCCAGTATACTCTGGAAGGGTACCCAGCCCCAAGGCACTCATGGCGCGAGACGTATTGTTGTACGCCTCTCGCGCCATGAGGAGGCGCTGCTCGGTGTTGATCTTCTCGGGGGGAGCTGCAACATTGTTTCTTGCAAGGTGGCTCCCTCGGAGGGCTTGGCGGCGGAAGGTCGGCCATAGTGGTGTTGGGTCGTCGGAGCGGAGGAATACGAAGAAAACAAGAGGATTCAAAGTGAGCGATGCGCTTGTGAGCGATAGCGCGTCTTTAAGGCCGCGCGGAGTGGAAAAGAAAGGTCGCGCACGCGTGACATGGTCACTGACGTGTGGGACCGGGTCCACATGTCAGTGACCGCTGATTAAGTCAGGGGATCCTCATCCCGGTTGGTGAGGGGTCTTTATGTAGGCGTTCATCAAATTAAGAAGAAGTAAATATCTTCACAGGCCCATGTTTAACTCAGGCGGGTGTTACTAACCAACCGCCTGAGATAATTGTATCTTCTCAGGCGGTTGGTAAGTAAAATCCGACTGAGGTAACAGTCTTCCCTGATGGTCGGTACTTAAAATCCGCCTCAGAAAATGTGAGTCTATATATACCCCTCGGCAGCATTGGAAAAACCTAACCCGGGCGAAACACTTAGACGCCGTTAGGCTGCCAAAATTTCGTTTGCCGCCAAGTGTTCCCCCTCGTCACTTCCAGGTACGCCGCCGAGCTTCGCCGTCGCCGAGCTTCGCCGTCGTCGCCGAGCTTCGCCGTCGCCGCCGAGCTTCGCCCTCCTCACTTCCAGGTACGTCGAGCGAAGCCATTTCCGTCGCCGCCGAGCTTCAAGGTAAACCCTAAACCCTTCGACCTTCCATCCTCCTTCGCCGTGCCGCCTCCCTCCCCGCCCTCGCTGCCGCCTTGCATATCCTTGGTTAGGGTTCGGGAATTAGATAATGGTAGGCATCCTTGGTTAGGGTTCGGTGGAATTCGAAAAACTGTCAAGTTCGATGGCATCTTTGGTTAGGGTTCGGTGGGGCAAGATTTATGTGGATGGTTAGATCACGATAAATTGGTAGTTGGTTCTGTGTGTCTGAAACTGTTCTGACACATTAGTGGTAAACATGATTCTAGACTCTAGTAACAGCAGTATATTCCCTATTTCTGTCATCGGCCTTGCATATGCCACATAATTCTCTATTAGGGGCAAGATTTAGCTATATTTGGTTAAGTTGACCAAATTTGGCTAATTTTGGCTAAGTTACATTAGATATAGTTATACTTGACTAATTTTGACTAAGTTATGCTATATTTAGCTATATTTGGCTACTTTTGCTTAGAGTTAGCTATGCTAGACTAAGTTTGGCTAAGTTTGCTTTTATTTCTCTAAGTTTCATTTGAGCAATTGTAGCTAATCTGTGCTACCAAAGATGTGTGCACTTGTGGCTCCATCAGCTTCATTTGAGCAATTGTACCTAATCTGAGCTACCAAAGTTATGCTATATTTAGCTCTGAAGCCAAACAAAAGTTGCTGGCCAACTCATTTGTGATGCCAGGAGCATCCTCACGCCCATATCTAGGTAACACTAGGTGTGGCGATGGAGTCTGAGCATATGATGCCGATCTCTATGATACAAGAATTTAGTTAGACCTATATAACTTCAAAAATGTGTTTTGGCTAAATTTACTTAATTGAGCCAAAATTGAGAAAATTTGTTTTAAATATGACCAAATTTAGTTATGCCATTTATTAGATTTTTTGTATTATTAGATCTAGCATGGAAAGCCCTAAGAAGACTGGTCCTGATTGTAACAACAAAGAAGACAATATGGAGTTTACTGACTCCAGCAGTTCAGGCTCCTATCACAGTCCTTCGGATCCTTTTCCGAATATAAAAATTAAAAAGACTTCAGTGGATCTAGACCCGGAATATGATCCTGCCGACGAGGTATGGATCACGAATCTTAACTTCAGCAGTTCAAGTTAATGTTGGTTGTCAAGTATACGAAGTCTTATAATTTTTTTCTACCTAGATTAATCTCGAAGACAATGAGGTGACATCGGCTCCAAAAACCGCAGAAGGTTCACCAATGGATGAATCCTCAGCTTCACTCAAGCGGAAACGAGGGCAACGAGGTCCCAATAAGGGTCTATTGGACCGCATCATGTACATAACAAGGGTCGGTCCAGGTGGGCTTCCCCAAGAACCACTGGATTCAGTTACCAAGTACCGTAATGCATGTGGTTTTCTTGTTAGGGAGGTTGTGCCGATCACAACCGAGAATTGGAGGAAATTACCCGAGCAGACCAAGAATGAGTTGTGGGAAAAGATAAAGAAACAATTCAAGTTCCCGAAAGGCACAGAAGAAGCTGTAAAGAAAGCAACATTGGTCTCTTGCGGCAAGAAGTTTCGATGCTGGAAGAGTGAAATGAATGCTTAAGTTAAGGCCAATAAGGTCCCTAGCCCGAGGAAGATGGGAAAAATCACACAAGCTCAGTGGCAAGAGTTTGTTCGTCAAAAGAGCACACCTGATGCTAAAGCTCTAAGTGCAACTAGGTCAGAGCATGCAAAAAAGAACAAATACCATCATCGCTTGGGGTCTGCCGGATATGGCCCCAAAGTCCAGAAATGGAATAAGATAATAGACGAAATTCTTAGTAAGGGCAATCCTCACCCATTAGAAGGGTGCGATGAGCGAACTCAACGCTGGGTCTTTGCTCGGTCAGGTTTGACCAGCGAGGGCAAACTTGAAAATCTCGACTCTCTGAATGAAGTAGAGGATAAAATGAAAGAAGTAATTGAAAAGCAACAGAAGGGTCTCTTCAAGCCGAAGATGGAGAATGACCAACTTACCGCTATCTTGGGAAACCCTGAACACAGCGGACGGGTTCGAGCGGTCTCTTCTCAAATGTCTTGGCTAGATGGTTTCCCTAAAGATAAAGACACATATAGAATACGTGAGAAGTTTAAGAAAACACTTGATGAAACAATTGCTCAAAAGGTCAAAGAAAATATGCAAGAAATAATGGAACAACCTAGACAATCAGGACAATTAGTGGCACCGAGTACAATGATGGTTCCGGTGCAAAAGGAGCAATTAGTATCGCCAACTGCCTACCCTAGCAGCGTTGGTTCCGTGCCAGGCTCAGGGTCAGCCCAGAAGATCCCTGTCGATGATATTGCTAACGACAAATCTTGTCGTCTTCTTGTCCCGATAGGCAGAGCAGGGAACAAAACCAAACAGGTTGCCACTGCTATGGCAAAGCCTGATCGTGACTTCAACGGTAGTCCACTTCCGTTGTATTATTCTGTGGTGCAAGTTCTTCAGATCATTGATAATGATTATGAAGATTATGAAATAGACCACGTCACACCTGAGGGGATCGCGACTCTGGGGCAGGCTGTCAACCAATTAATCCTTTGGCACCGACGCGATATCGTGTTGGACGATGAGCCAATTTCTAGCCTCGTCGCATCTCCAAATACTGCAACCCCATCTTCTAAGGCGAAAGTGCATGAAGATCCACTCCCAGTCCGGGAAGATCCACTCCCCCTATGTCTGAGCAAGGATGATGATATCCAAGAGCAACAAGTTGGACAACAACTTCAAGCAGTACCAGAGCAAGCTGTTGCTAGTAAAGAGCAACTAGTTGAGCAACAGCTTGAAGTAGTACTAGAGCTAGCTGCTGGGAGTAAAGAGCAATCAGTTGAACAACAGGTTCAACAACAAGCCAGTGTCCAACTTCCGACGACTACTCCTCGATCATCAGTGCCTGTCAAAGTTAGCTCATACGAAAATAAGAAACCTTCATCAGAAGTGACAAAGTATTTGGAAGCTATGAAGGAAAATATTAGAAAATCGAGTGCATCTCGTTCTTCTCATGAGCCAGCATTAGATGATATCGAGGAGTGGGAAGAAGACGGTGTCATGTATAATCGGCGGACGGCTTTAGTTAAACCAGGAGTTCCAATATACAAGCTTGAGGATGTTCCTCCTAAATTTTAGAATGGGATGCCGTTAATGACATCCGTACAACTTAGCAAACAACCCGTCGCGCTCAGAAGAATGCATGAGTGGTACATCACTGCCAGCACAAAATATGGTTTTAATTGCGTCACATTTCGTATTCCAAAAGAAGCATTCTGGAGCACTGGAGTAGATAAACGAGTCATTTTATTTGACGAGCTGCTTTCCCTTTTCCATCGGGGCATGCTCGAAATCAACCTGCTGCTCGTCTGGTGCTTCTAAGTGCTCTAATATTTTGTATTTGCTTTTCTTACTACACGCATACGCATTTCATGAGATTATAACAATTCTGGACTTCTTCAATAGGATGCAATACATGGATAATGAAAAGTTGGCGCACAAGACAGGTATCCTTGACCCTACTAGGATTGCAAAGTCGCTATTCGACGTCCAGGCGAATCGAGAATCAAGCCAGTACAAACACATGAAAAAAAAAGATTTTGAAAGAGCAATTGCAAAACTTAAGAAGGATAGAAAGGCAGAAGTTGCGGCTTACATAGGACATGCGATGTTTAACTTTGTGAGAGACGGCCAGGACCTCGTAAAGGCTCCGTACCACTTCGAGTAAGTTCGACACATGGCATTGAAATAGCAATTATTGGTAATTGTTAACACGTGTGTTTGTATGTTTGCAGTAATCACTACATAATGATCTTCATCAAGCCAACGCAGGGAATGGCAACAGTCTTGGACTCGGCCGATTACCCACCAGATCGTTACAAAGATTTCCTTTCCATTTTGAAAAAGTACGTTTATTCAATAATTTTAATTTACGCACATTTAGAATGTGTTGACAAGTTTTATATGACATTTCTTGTATTACAGTGCTTGGCGGTTTTACGCGGAACAGCTTGGCGGTCAGAGACCTCCTAATACGAATGCATTGGACATTAAAACGTATTATGCTTGTCCGAAGCAGCCTGCTGGGAGTGTCTTATGCGGGTATTATGTATGCGAGCATCTTCGGACCGCCGCCGTATATAGAGTCAATCGTGAGGATGTAAGTTATCCTTAATGTCGATACCTTATTTTCTTACTTTTGTGTTTCATTTTCATTGTAACTAGCATAGTTTAATGCTTATATTCTCTGCTGTTCAATATTACCAGAAACATTATTTTCATATTTTGATTCCAACTTCAAAATTCAATTGCTCATAGTACAACTGCTCCAAAAATACCTACTAAATTCTTGTATACTCTCACTTTGATCTATACTTTGAGATTGTTCAAACCAACACATTCTAAACCTTGTTATGTGTTATATTGCAGCACAAGAAGAATCTGAACGAAGAATGGCCGGTTTGTAGAAGTATTCCTGATGGAGGAGCCGACAGGATTGCTTCTGAACTCTGTCAGTTCATTCGTCGCGAAATTTTGCACAAAACGGGGAAGTTCTTTGATAAGAGAGGTTCAACAGCTGATGTGCCAGAACTTTCCGACTATACCAATCTAAACAGTTTTTAGTAAAAACTTGTAAACTTTGAGATGAAATTGTATCTGTAACTTGTGTGTATGTATATTGTTTTAGTGAAATTGACTTCTGTGATGATAATATTGTTGTCTTTTGTTCTGTGATGATTGTTGTTTTTTGTTCTATGATTATATTGAATTGACCTGGAAATTAGAAATAACAGCAGTAGTACTGCATGACTGTGAAAAACAATTATCACAGGCGGCTAGATACAAGTAATGAAACATCTGTGATAACCTAATTTTCACAGGCGGTGTCTGTTATGGTAGAAACCGGCTGCGTTAAAGGGTCTTCACAGACGGCTGATATAGGTAAACTCCGTCTGTGATAACACCATTATCATAGACGGGTTAGTTATGCTTCAATAACCGTCTGTAAAGACACATTATCATTGACGGTTAGTTATGCTTCAAAACCCACCTGTGAAGACATATTATCATAGGCGGTTAGTTATGCTTCAAAATCCGCCTGTGAATACACATTATCATAGGCGGTTAGTTATGCTTCAATACCCGACTGTGAAGACTCATTATCATAGGCGGTTAGTTATGCTTCAAAATCCGCCTGTGAAGACAAATTATCATTGGCGGTTAGTTATGCTTCAATACCCGGCTGTGAAGACTTCTTATCATAGGCGGTTAGTTATTCTTCAATAACCGTCTGTGATAAGACGTTTATCACAGACGGTTATATATGCTGCACGACCCGTCTGTGATAAAGTATTTTCACAGACAGCTAGCCTAAGTAAAGAACCGCCTATGATAATCGGTCTTCACAAGCGGCTATCCTTAGTGAAGAACCGCCTATGATAATTAGTCTTCACAGGCGGTTTCACTTCTCCGCCTGTGAAATTGCGGATTATCACAGACTCTTCGTTTCAGGCGGTTTTAAAAGCCGTCTGTGATAATAGGTTTGGAGCCGCCTGTGATGAGGCTTATTGTAGCAGTGAAAGACGAATTAATAGTGCAAAAGCTCTCATGGCAACAGATAGCGATAATATATTTCAATCCAAAATACTATGAACGGGAAATTGGAGCCAATCCTTGCTCAATGTGAGCTGAAAAATGAAAAATAGGAGTAAACAACAAAACATTGGTAAAAGAAAATAAGCATAAGAATAGTAAAAAGAGGTATTGAATATAGAGTTTATTAGGATCCAAATCAAATCATGAATACTGACATTTACAGCACAGAGAACTTGGATGAAAAGGTCTTGGCTGTACAAAAAAATAATAGTATGTTGCAAAAAAAATAAAAAAAACAATTGTGTTCCCTAAGGCATGCAGTATTCATCCCCGGCACTGATCAAACTTGACCTCGTACCACTGTAAGAAGCTCAGGATCCATTCAAAATGTCAGATTTAAAAAAACAAGTTTATATTAAATGGACGACATCATATAAAGATTTATGATAACAGAATGATATGCACTTTTGAAAAGAACCAACTGCAGACATATGGTATTAGAAAACAAGGTTTGACAATAAAATACATAAAAAATAAAGGGCAGGGGAGGTTCGAGGTTGCTAGTGACTATCGAACGCTGCTCCCTCCACTTCAAGTGATAGCAATGTTAGGATCATTAGCCCTGCTTGTCGGCAAATGAATAGCCCCCAATAATCGGCCAACAGGTGCTTCCGAGCTTCCTGGCGAACGATGAATTTGCTAAACTCATCTCCTACATGTCTAAATGTAAACATTGATACTAATGGTAAAAAAACCCAATCTTCCTCTAAAAAACAACAGATACGGTCATATGATGAATAATCCCCAAACTTTAAATAGCAATGTCATAATTCCCTTCATCATTATGTGGACTAACTGTAAATGTGTTGGAATGTTCAGAACAATGACGGCATGTAGCATAACCTTCTCTCTAACAAACGAATGTCAAGTTCAATATGCTTTTGTGCAGCAATGGTGAACTCGGCTCCGAGGGAGGTAAACTGTGGAGACATTTTCAAAGTATAGGATTGTTAGACTTGTATATTGGAACCTGAAGCTCCTGAAGAAGTTGTTTTAATCAACGACATTTGGTGGCAGCATTAGAAACAGCTGTGCGTTTAGCTTAGACACTCAACTGTGACACCATTGTTTGATGTTTATATGACCAAGAAATGAGAGAATCTCCAAGAACACACAATATCCTGAAATTGATAATTGAGTATTGGCCACCAAGCCCAATCAGTGTCTTAATAAGCTGTCGAGGCCAAGTTAGATGAAGGTTGGAGTCTGTAACCCATGATGTAAGGTTCCTTTGATGTATGAAGAATCATTTTCACAAGAGACCTATGAGTACAGCAAGGCGCATGCATGTGTAAGCACACCTCGTGAACCGCATATGCAGTAATAAGTATAGTGACGGTGAAATATTAAAGCTCGTCTGTAATACTTTTGTAGAACTGGGCATCATTTGAAGGAATTACATCATTACAAGCGACCATTAGCTTGGTGCCAACATGTGTTGACAATGGTTTATAGTTGAGCATACCAGCACTGTCAAGAATGTATTCCGCATATTTAGTTTTCCTAAGAAAGTGTAAAAGCCCACATTTTAGAAGAACTAAAATGCAAAAATGTGAACTAAAAATGATATTAAAAATATGAACTTGTTAAAACTTTAAAACATAGTTAGGTAAAATATTAATATATGTGTTAATTTAAGGAAATAAGTACAAAGATAATGAAGTTCCAAATTTAATTCAAAAATTCAAAGTCAAGTTTTAAATTTAACTTGATTCAAAACTCAAAACTAATAGCTTCTGAATCAAATGTTGTCAAATTAAAAACATTACTTCACCAAAAATGTTAATTTTATTTAATAAGGTATCTCTAAAAATTTTGGTAAGTTCCGGTGGTAATATTAATATTTTTATAGGAGTGAAATTCAAATTTTAATTTAATTCAAAGTGAACTTTCGCCAAACCTAAAATTTAGTCCATTGCTGTGTCCTTCGAGTTTGAAATAGTCAACCTACAATTGTTTACTATTTTAGAAGTTGAATCGCTATCTAAATTGAATCAACACATAAAGGAAATTTGCATTTCAAAGTTAAATTTGAAACATAAAATATTTGAATGCAAGTTTTGAAGTCACCATCATATTCTTCACATTTTCTATGGTCTACCTGCCATGTTTATATTTTTTTTTTGAAATTGATAACTATTGAAAGTGATAGAGGATAAGGTGGAGAAATAGTGGGCCCCACATGGCAGCACAGCTCATCAGAGAGTTTTTCTACTTTCCCTCACCATGCAGCACAGAGCTGCTTGTTGGTTCCAACACTTGCTTGCCGGTGGAAGCCAGTTGCTCTTCTACTCACCTTTATCCTTTCTCTAGTTCCTTAAATCACCAGACTCCGTTGCTACCTCTCCGTTATACTCCATCAACCTTGTGCAAGTTCTCTGTAAGCCTGTCTTCTTTCTTCTCCCCACGCACAATCAAAATTGAGACCTTGCTCTGTTATTTCTCACCAACGCAGAAACATACCCTCCTCAACCTCAACCTCAACTTGTACCTTTGCGCCAGAGAAATCAGCAGGTGGTGATGGGTGTTGGCTCCCTTTTCCTTGTGTATTATTGCTCATATGGATTTTGTGCAGTAATAGGCCTAGTGACAGTGAGATATTTAAGCTCTCATGTGATACTTTTGCACAACTAGGCATCATTTAAAGGGATTACATCATTGCAAGAGACCATTGGCAATGTGTTGGTAGGTGTCGGTACCCTGCAGACGGGGTACCCTCGCACACAGGATGAAGAGACCAAGGCACGTCCGGTGGCGCTACGTGTGCCGAAGGTGCCAAGACCTATGCCTCCCTCAGGATCAAGCTCGGCACTACCACGTGAGCCTTGAAGATGAGACTCGGCCCCTCCGGTGAGGTGGGCTCCCTGAGACGCCACGTGTAGGGACGGGACCTCACCCATCCCTGGGGGAGAGCTCCAAAGCAGCCACGTGGCACGTGTAAAAGCCCAGATTTTTATAATTCAAAATTTCAGTTAGGACTAAAAATTTTGAATGATAAAAATAAATTAAATTGGGAAATGAGAAATCAAACCAATTTAAACCTTAATTGAAGGAATTCAAAAATTCAAATTTAGCTCCTGATTAAACCTTTTCAAATTAAAATTTGAGTTGACCAATGGATTCCAAATATTCCAAATAGTATCCCTGCAAATTTACATAATTTTTGAAGCAAGTTTGCTATTTATTTCAATAGCTTCATTGAATTCAACTCGAATTCAAATTCAATTTTTTTAATTCTGTTCAAACTTATTTGAACATGAGATTGAACACACCATCATGATAAGCATGAATTGCTTGACTTATCCACGAAGTTTCACAATTTTTAGAGCTCATCTACTATTTTAAATTGAATTTACAAATGAGCTGTACATTGAGGTGGCTGGTGGGACCCACTGGTCAGCGTCTACCCACGTACAGCTGCAAAACAGAGGCCGCTGCTCGCGCTGCGCGCGTGCTGCATGCTCCAGCACGACGGCGTGCGAGCGGCGCCCTCCAGCTGCCTACAACATCCCAGATCCCTCCTTATCCTCCTCTCAGTCCCAAAGTCGAGTCTCTCTTATTTGTTCTTCATCCTTCGCGCATAAACAACCATCACCGGCGAGTTTTTCCCTCCCCCTAGAAATCCAGCAAGGATCATCAGTATGGCTCCAGTTTCTTCCCACTGGGTTACTCCCCGGCCTCTTGCGCAGCCTTTTGATCCATGTCTTGCAATGCTAGGCCATCACTGGAGCTGTCAACTTCGAAACCGAGGCCGCCGGAAAAAGCTCCCTGTTCTCGCTTCTCTGATTATCGTTCACCCAACACTACAGCTGTCGTCTCACCTCCATCACTACTACAATAAGCTACATCACTGGCGGCTCCAAACCTATTATCACACGCGGTTTCTAAAACTGCCTGAAATGAAGAGCCTGTGATAATCAACGATTTCATAGGCAGAGAAGTGAAACCGCCTGTGAAGAGAGATTATCACAGGCGGTTCTTTACTTAAGCTAGCCGCCTGTGAAGATAAGTTATCACAGGCGGGTCGTGCAGCATATGTAACCGCCTGTGATAATACAATTATCACAGGCGGGTCATGAAGCATATATAACCGCCTGTGATAATAGACTTATCACAGGCGGATCTTGACTTACATCAAGCCGCCTGTGAAGACAATTTATTGCAGCCGGTTTCTACCATAACAGTAACCGCCTGTGATAATTAGGTTATCAAAGATGGTTCTTTACCTATATCTAGCCGACTGTGATAATTGTTTTTCGTAGGCAGGTCTAACCGTTGGTAAATAACCGCCTGTGATAAGGTATAACCTATGCAGTACTACTGCTGTTATTTCTAATTTCCAGGTCAATTCAACATAATCACATAACAGAAGTCAACAATATCATCACAGAACAAAAGTCAACAATATTATCATCACATATGTCAATTTCACTAAAACAATATACATATGTACACGTTATGCATACAATTCATCTGATAATTTACAAGTTTTCACTAAAAACTGTTTCTGTTGGCATAGTCGCAAAGTTTTGGCACATCAGCTACTGCACCATTCTCATCAAAGAACTCCCCTCTTTTGTGCAAAATTTCGCGACGAATGAATTGACAGAGTTCAGCAGCAATCTTGTCGGCTCCTCCACCAGGAATACTTCTACAAACCGGCCATTCTTCGTTCAGATTCATTGTGTGGTGCAATGAAACACATAACAAGGTTTAGAATGTGTTGGTTTGAACAATCTCAAAGTATAGATCAAAGTGAGAGTATACAAGAATTTATTTGGTATTTTTGGAGCAGTTGTACTATGAGCAATTGAATTTTGAAGTTGGAATCAAAATATGAAAATAATGTTTCTAGTAACATTGAACAACAGAGAATATAAGTATTAAACTATGCTAGTTACAATAAAAATGAAACTCAAAAGTAATAAAATAAGGTATCGACATTAAGGATAACTTACATCCTCACGATTCACTCTTTATACGCCGGCGGTCCGAAGATGCTTGCATACATAATACCCACATAAGACATTCCCAGCAGGCTGCTTCGGACAAGCATAATACGTTTTAATGTCCAATACAGTCGTATTGAAAGGTCTCTCACCGCCAAATCGTTCCGCGTAAAACCGCCAAGCGTTGTAATACAGGAAATGTCATATAAAACTTTTCAATACATTCTAAAAGTGTGTAAATTGAAATTATTGAATAGACGTACATTTTCAAAATGGAAAGGAAATCTTTGTAACGATCTGGCAGGAAATGGGCCGAGTCCAAGACTTTTGCCATTCCCTGCGTTGGCTTGATGAAGATCATTATGCAGTGATAACTGCAAACATACAAACACACGTGTTAATAATTACCAATAATTGCTATTTCAATGTCATGCGTCGAACTTACTCGAAGTGGTACGAAGCCTTTACGAGGTCCTTGCTATCTTTGACAAAGTTAAACATCGCATGTCCTATGTAAGCTGCAACTTCTATCCTTCTATCCTTCTTAAGTTTTTCAATTGCTTTTTCAAAATATTTTTTTTCATGTGCTTGAACTTTGCTGAGTCTCGATCTGCCTTGACGTCGAATAGCGCCTTTGCAATCCATATAGGGTCAAGGATACCTGTCTTGCGCTCCAACTCTTCATTATGCATGTATTGCATCCTATTGAAGAAGTCCAGAATTGTTATAATCTCATGAAATGCGTATGCATGTAGTAAGAAAAGCAAATACAAAATATTAGAGGCACTTACAAGCACCACACGAGTAGTAGGTTGATTTCGAGCATGCCGCGATGGAAAAGGGAATGCAACTCTTCAAATAAAATGACTCATCTATCTTCTCCAGTGCTCCATAATGCATCTATTGGAAATACGAAATGTGACGCAAGAAAGACCATATTTTGTGCTGGCAAGGATGTACCACTCATGCATTCTTTTGAGCTGGGCAGGTTGTTTGCTAAGTTGTACGGATGTCATGAACGGCTTCCCATTCTCAAAATCAGGAGAAACATCCTCAAGCTTGTATATTGGAACTCCTGGTTTAACTAAAGCCGTCCGCCGATTATACATGACACCGTCTTCTTCCCACTCCTCGATATTTTCTAATGCTGGTTCATGAGAAGAATGAGATGCTCTCGATTTTATAATATTTTCCTTCATAGTTTCCAAATACTTTGACACTTCTGATGAAGGTTTCTTATTTTCGTATGAGTTAACTTTGATAGGCACTGATGACCGAGGAGTAGTTGTCAGAAGTTGGACACTTGCTTGTTGTTGAACCTGTTGTTCAACTGATTGCTATTTACTCCCAGCAACTGGCTCTAGTACTACTTCAAGCTGTTGCTCAACTGGTTTCTCTTTACTAGCAACAGCTTGCTCTGGTACTGCTTGAAGCTGTTGTCCAACTTGTTGCTCTTGGATATCTTTACTAGCAAGGTTACTTTCATCCTTACTGAGACATAGGGGGAGTGGATCTTCCTTGACTGGGAGTTGATTTCCCTGGACCTTCGCGTTAGAAGATGGGGTTGCAGTATTTCGAGATGCAATGGGGCTAGAAATTGGCTCATCGTCCAACACGATATCGCGTCGGTGCCAAAGGATTAATCGGTTGACAGCCTGCCCTAGAGTCGCGATCCCCTTAGGTATGATGTGGTATATTCCATAATCTTCATAATCATTATCGATGATCCGAAGAACTTGCACCACAGCATAATACAATGAAAGTGGATTACCTTTGAAGTCTTGATCAGGCTTTGTTATAGTAGTGGCAACCTGTTTGGTTTTGTTCCCTGCTGCCGATCGGGACAAGAAGACTACAAGATTTGTCGTTAGCAGTATCATCGACAGGGAACTTATGGGTTGACCCTGAGCCTGGCAGAGAACCAACGCTGCCAGGGTAGGCAGTTGGAGATACTAATTGCTCCTTTGGCACCGGAACTATTGCTGTACTCGGTGCCACTAATTATCCCGATTGTCTAAGTTGTTCCATTATTTCATGCATATTTTCTTTGACCTTTTGATCAATCATTTCATCAATAGTTTTCTAAAACTTCTCGCGTTTTCCATATGTGTCTTTATTTTTAGGGAAACCATCTAGCCAAGACATTTGAGAAGAGACTGCTCGAACCCGTCCGCTGTGTTCAGGGTTTCCTAATATAGTGGTAAGTTGGTCATTCTCCCTCTTCGGCTTGAAGAGACTCTTCTGTTGCTTTTCAATTACTTCTTTCATTTTATCCTCAACTTCATTCACAGAGTTGGGCTTTTCAAGTTTGCCCTCGCTGGTCAAACTTGACCGAGCAAAGACCCACCGCTGAGTTCTCTCATCACAGCCTTCCAATGGGTGAGGATTGCCCTTACTGGTAATTTTGTCTAATATCTTATTTCATTTCTGGACTTTGGGGGTATATCCGGCAGACACCAAGCGATGATGGTATTTGTTCTTTTTTGCAAGCTCCAACATAGTTGCACTTAGAGCTTTAGCATCAGGTGTGGTCTTTTGACAAACAAACTCTTGCCACTGAGCTTGTGTGATTTTTCCCATCTTCCTCGGGCTAGGGACCTTATCGGTCTTAACATAAGCATTCATTTCGCTCTTCTAGCCACGAAACTTCTTGCTGCAAGAGACCAATGTTGCTTTCTTTACAGCTTCTTCTGTGCCTTTCGGGAACTTGAATTGTTTCTTTATTCTTTCCCACAACTCATTCTTGGTCTGCTCGGGTAATTTCCTCCAATTCTCGGTCGTGATCGGCGTGAGCTCCCTAACAATAAAACCGCATGCATTACGGTACTTGGTAACTGAATCCAGTGGTTCTCGGAGAAGCCCACCTAGACCGACACTCGTTATGTACATAATGCGGTCCAATGGACCCTTATTGGGACCTCGTTGCCCTCGTTTCCGCTTTAGTGAAGCTGAGGATTCATCCATTGGAGAACCTTCTGCGGTTTTAGGAGCCGAAGTCACCTCGTTGTCTTCATGATTAATATAGGTAAAAAAGAATTATAAGACTTCATATACTTGACAACAAACATTAACTTGAACTGCTGAAGTTAAGATTCGTGATCCATACCTCGTCAGTAGGATCATATTCCAGGACAAGATCCACTGAAGTCATTTTAGTTTTTATATTAGGAAAAGGATCTGATGGACTGGGAAAGGAGCCTGAACTGCTAGAGTCTGTAAACTCCATATTGTCTTCTTTATTGACTACCAGCACCAGTCTTCTTAGGGCTTTCGATGCTAGAACTAATAAGACAAAAAATATAATAAATGGCATATTAACTCTACATGAAGTGTTGCATGAAGAAAAAGATGGAAGCATTCTAGGATTTGATAAGGCATTCTAGGGTTTAAGGCGACTGACCAAAAGGTTCCTATACATTGCGAGGGTGACAAGCATGTTAAAGTTGCTCACCAACAATGGAATTTTCTCTTCTTATTCTAAATAGGCAGTTACTTGTATTTGTTTTTTGAGCACAAGCGATGTTGAACATCCGTATGCGAGCACATTGCTTTGTTTGGCAAAAGGATAGCGACACCGATCTCGAAGGAGCACAACCCTGTGAGATGATGTGTAGGATGGCTACACTCTATTTTCAGTACAGATGCTATTATTCACTCATGTTACCACCAAGTTCCCAAATTTTGAACTGAAATTTGGCAGAGCTTCCTTTGTATGTTGCTGATTTTGTCCATAATTTTCAAATAGAGAATATTGATATTTGCAGAAACAATATATTGAAAACTTGTTACACACATCCTCAGGATTCCATAAATGTAAATTACGAAGTCTTTTGATGATCCTACTAGAAATTATAATCCAAATAGCAATTGAATACATAACTGTCCAGATTTTGGACTGTTACGAAACCTTAAACGGTACTTCTATTCAGACCTTGTTATTGCATGTTTTAGCCTTAGTTTTGAATAGGAAATTGATAGTGGACTCTTTAAGCTTTCCATACATGTATAGATATGCATAGGTTGCTTTTCTAATTTAAGAATTATGGCTGTTCAAAATTCAGAAATTTTGTGGCTGTTTTAGATAACACTGTACACAGGTAGTAACTTCAACTCCAGTTTCTAATTAGTTCTAAACCGAATTTGAGGTAACGATGAATAGAAAAGTTGTATAATAGTTTTCCCCTTTCAAAGAATGTATCACAATAGACTAGAAGAGCTTTCTACAGATAATTATGGCAAAAATTCATATGCTTTTAAGTACCGACTTGACAGTTTTTCGAATTCCACCGAACCCTAACCAAGGATGCCTACCCTTTCCGAATACCCAAACCCTAACAAGTATATACAAGGTGGCAGCAAGGACAGAGGGAGGCGGCACGGCGACGGAGGGTTTAGGGTTTAATGTGAAGCTCGGCAGCAACAGCAATGGCTTCGCTCGGCGTACCTGGAAGTCACAAGGGCGAAGCTCGGCGGCGATGGAGAGGCTAGGCGACAACAGCATCGAACACTTGGCTGCAAACGAAATTTTGGCAGCCTAACGGCATCTAAGTGTTTCGCCCGAGTTAGGTTTTTCCAACGCAACCGAGGGGTATATATAGACTCCTATTTTCTCAGTCAGATTTTAAGTACCGACCGCCTGAGAAGATGGTTACCTCAGGCGGGTTTTACTTACCAACCACCTGCAAAGATATAATTATCTCAGGCGGTTGGTAAGTAAAAGACGCCTGAGATAAACATCTTCTCAGGCGGTTATTCAGTACCAACCGCCGGTGAAGAGCTTTACTTCGTCTTAATTAAACTTCTTCTCAGGCGGTTATTCAGTACCAACCGCCTGTGAAGATCTTTACTTCTTCTTAATTAATATTCTTGATTTAATATGGGGCCTTTAAAAGGCAAAATCCCACTTTCCTGTAATATTGTTGATTAGTAAAGGTTACCATTAAATTTCACTTCATAAATCCTTTGAAATTGGTCAGAACATAAAAAACATATAACAATTGCTATTTTTCATTTTTCTATCTTGGTGAATATAATGATTTTTTCATTTATTTCTTCATTGGACATTTTTATTCATCATACCAACCTCTATGAATTTTTACATATTTTTTTTTAAATTTTTTTGTATCAATGTGTGTTCATAATTTGATGAATGTCTCATATGTATCTGACCATTTAGTAAGAATGATGGATAAGTTGAAGTTTGACATGTTGGAGTGCTTTTAAAAAAAATAAAAAAATTCATACATCTACAAGTAATATTAATATGTTCATACAAACAAATTTAAGTGAAGGATCCTTTTTTAGGAGATACACAAGTGTGAATAATATGTGAGTAGAAATTAATTTGATATTTACCAAAACATTACAATATCAGCTATACAAGTTTTAAAATATTTGGTTCAGGTGGTAGATGTTAATTTTATACAAATATAGAAGAAAAAATCTTAGAATTTGGACTCAATTTGCAGAATCTAAACATGTTTGAGTATTTATATTGGAATCTAAATAAAAAAGAAGCAAGGGAAAATGAAACTGAAGAACAATATAGGACATTATCTCAGGCGGTTGGAAAGCAAAAGCCGCCTGAGATAAACATCTGCTTAGGTGGTTATTCAGTCCAACCGCCTATGAAGATCTTTACTTCTTCTTAATTATCATTCTTGATTAAATGTGGGGCCTTTAAAAAGGCAAAATTTCACTTTCTCGTGATATTGTTGATTAGTAAAGGTTACCATTAAATTTCACTTCATAAATCCTTTGAAATTGGTCAGAACATAAAAAACATATAACAATTGCTATTTTTCATTTTTCTATCTTGGTGAATATAATGATTTTTTTCATTTATTTTTTCAGTGGATATTTTTATTCATCATACCAACCTCTATGAATTTTTTCAGATTTTTTAAATTTTTTTTTGAATCAATGTGTGTTCATAATTTGATCAATGCCTCATATGTATATGACCATTTAGTTAGAATGATGGATAATTTGAAGTTTGACATGTTGGAATGCTTTTAAAAAATTAACAAAATTCATACAAGTATAAATAATACAAATATGTTCATACAAAAAAATTTAAGTGAAGGATCCTTTTTTCAGAGATACACAAATGTGAATAATATGTCAGTAGAAATTAATTTGATATTTACCAAAACATTACAATGTCAACTATACAAGTTTCAAAATATTTGGTTCAGGTGGTAGATGTTAATTTTATACAAATATAGAAGAAAGAATCATAGAATTTGGACTCAATTGTAGTATATAAAAATGTTTGAGTATTTATATTGGAATCTCAATAAAAATGAAGCAAGGGAAAATGAAACTGAAGAACAGTATAGGACAATATCTCAGGCAGATGGTAAGTAAAAGCCGCCTGAGATAAACATCTTTTCAGGCGGTTATTAAGTACCAACCGCCTGTGAAGATCATTACTTCTTCTTAATTATTATTCTTGATTAAATGTGGGGCCTTTTAAAAGGCAAAATTCCACTTTCTTGTAATATTATTGATTAGTGAAGGTTACCATTAAATTTCACTTCATAAATCCTTTGAAATTGCTCAGAACATAAAAAACATATAACAATTGCTATTTTTCATTTTTCTATATTGATGAATATAATGATTTTTTCATTTATTTTTTCGGTGAACATTTTTATTCATCATACCAACCTCTATGAATTTTTTAGATTTTTTTAAATTTTTTTGAATTAATGTGTGTTCGTAATTTGATGAATGCCTCATATGTATATAACCATTTAGTTAGAATGATGGATAATTTAAAGTTTGACATGTTGGAATGCTTTTAAAAAATTAATAAAATTCATACATGTATAAATAATACAAATATGTTCATACAAACAAATTTAAGTGAAGGATCCTTTTTTTAGGAAATACACAAATGTGAATAATATGTGAATAGAAACTAATTTGATATTTACCAAAACATTACAATGTCAGCTATACAAATTTTAAAATATTTGGTTCAGGTGGCGGATGTTAATTTTATACAAATATAGAAGAAAGAATCATCGAATTTGGAATCAATTTGCAGAATCTAACCATGTTTGAGTATTTATATTTGAATCTAAATAAAAAATAAGCAAGGGATAAGGAAACTGAAGAGCCTCGGACATTATATCAGGCGGTTTGTAAGGAATAACCACCTAAGATAATCGTTTTCTCAGGTGGTTATTAATCACCAACTGCCTGTGAAAACGTTAAAAATTGCCTGTGAAAAACTGACGCCTATATAAAGACACCTCGCCACAGTCAAAACATAACCCTGGAGAATTTTCCACCGCCTCAAGGCTACTAAAATTTCCCACCGCCGCGCAACCGCACAGCCTGCACTGCCACGCCGTCGCTCAGTCCGCGCCGCCGCTCAGCCCACAATGCCGCGCCGCAGCGCCGCCGTCTAGTCCGCACTGTCGTGCCGCCGCCCAGCCCCTCAGAGGCATGCCTCTGCCCAGTCCCACATCACGCCATAAGGTACCTAAGTAAATCTCATAGTTTCCTTACTATGCAATGCATGCTACCTTTTTATTTGTATATTTTCATAAGCTGCTAGTTTTGTGTGTACTGGTATATGGATTGTGTCCTTTTGCATGTGTGTACATATGCATTTGGACTCAATAATTTGGAAGTTTGGTCTTTAAGATATTGATGTATGGACTATATTGTAATATGCTTATTGTAGTTTGTACCTAGTATGTGACATGAATATGATGTTTAATTAACAGATGATATTGTAATATATATAAGATGCATGAAGTTTACCCGAACTTGTAAATGTAGTTTTACGTGTTTTCCTTTTCAATATACTTGTGTGTGCGTACCTCCTGCTTGCATATATTTCGAAGGAGTGAGTAGGATTAGCTTTCTAGGCCTAGCCAGATCCTACCCAGACCTAGCCCATGCTACTGGGTCTGTTTGCCCCACGACTTCAATCCTTCACTCCCGCTCGACGCCGTCCATCTCCTCTAGACTCTGCTCGACGCCGCCGCCTCCCGTCCGCCACGCTTTCTCTTCGTCGCTGATCTTAGAGTCTTATTTGACGTTGTTGCTGCCCTCCTACATGCCACCTCTCTCTACAACTCATATGATACAGTCTTGTTATTGTTCTGTAAATTCATTTTATAGAAGACCATTAGAGAATATTTGTGGCCAAATTTTGTAAATCTTACAAAAATTCTATTATTGAAGCATGGACCGTCGAGCGTGGATGTATAACATGACAAGTCCCGATCCTATGTACATTCATATTGTTTCAAATTTTATTGAAGCATCCAAGAGACATGCGAAGTTGCAAAATATAGATGACATATTATGTCCATGTATCAACTGCGAAAATAAGATTGCTTGGACGGATACTATAGTAATCCAATCTCATTTGGTGAAAAGATGTTTCAAAAAAAAACTACACAATATGAACAAAGCATGGTGAGTTACATAAACATGATGTGGATAAAGGTGATGAGAGGGGTTCAGATGATGATAATGTTCATATCGATGATGGTAGTGACAATCAAGATGTTAATGATGATGATAAGTTCGTTGTGAGGAGATGCTGCTTCACATTGAACCATATGTATTGACTTCTATGGGAGCAAGCAAAGGTTTAAGTAAAATGGAGGCATTGCAGAATGCGGCGACGGAGCTTTTTAATGATGAATCAAACGGTTGTGATAAAGAGTTTACTACATTGCGTGCAGTCTTAGAACTACTAAAGTTGAAATCTACACACGGATGGTCCAATTGTAGTTTCTCTGATCTTTTCAATGTTATGGTAGAAATTCTTCCAAATACAAATAAACTGCCCAGAAGCACTTATAAAGTGAAGAAACTTCTTTGCCCGATGGCACTAGGTGTCACAAAAATACACGCTTGTGTGAATCATTGTATTATGTATCTCAAAGAACATGAGCTCGCAAATAGATGCCCCATTTGTTGTGTCAGTAGATATAAGAAGGACAACAATAACCAGTATGTTACCAACATGAAAAAGTCTTAGAAGAATAAGAAGTTTATTATTGGTCCTGAAGGTGACGATGACGATACTTCTGGCAATGCAGACGGGAAGAGTAAGAGAAAAATTCCTGCATTGGTGATGTGGTGCCTTTCGATAATTGATCGCTTGAAGCGTTTGTTCTCAAACCCTAGGGAGGCTGAACTTATGCATTGGCATTCCGAGCAATGCAAGAAGAATGAAAAAAATATTCGACACCCTGGTGATGCAAAACAGTGGAAAAATTTTGATATTCAGTATCCGAAATTTATAAAGGAAATCAGAAATGTGAGGTTTGCCTTAGGTACAGACGGAATGAATCTGTTTGGTGAAAAAAGGAGCATACACAGCACATGGCCCGTGGTCTTAACGATGTACAACCTACCGATGTTGTTGTGTCACAAAAGGAAATATATCTTATTATCTGTTCTTATCCAAGGTCCGAAACAACCCGGCATCGAAATTGATGTGTTCTTGGAACCTTTAATGGAAGATATGGTGAAATTGTGCAATGAAGGGGTATGTACATGGGATGAGTACAAGCGGGAGTATTTCACGCTAAGAGCAATGATATTCGTTACCGTGCATGATTATCCCGGACTGTTTACATTATCGGTACAAATGAAAGGGGAGAAAGGTTGTGTAAGGTGCGTGAATAGAACTTGATTTCTATACCTCACGTCATCCAAAAAGACGGTGTACATGAGACACCGACGGTTCTTGACAGATACACACAAGTATAGGAAGATGAAAGAACAATTTAATAACAAAATCAAAAAACATACTGCACCAAAACCTTACAGTGGTAAACTTGTGTTCAAAATGGTCAAGAACATTCATATTGCTTTCGGTAAGGGCAAAAAATGTAAAGGAATTAAGAGAAAGAAAAGTACATCTTCGGATGATACAACTGACATGGCTTTCAAGAAACAATCAATTTTTTCAAGTATCTTCCGTATTTGAAGAATCTGGAATTTTGCCATAGTATTGATTTTATGCAGTTACAAAAAATGTATTTCACAGCATCATTGGACCTTGATGGACATGCTGAGGAAAACAAAGGACGAATTAAATTCATGTATGGATCAAGTAAATCTTGATTTGAGACCAGAGCTTCATCTAGTAGAAAAGGCGAACAGGAAGCATTACCTTACCCCAGCCAGCTACAACTTGACGCTAGAAGAGAAAAAAGCAATTTGTGAATTCTTGCGTGGGATCAAAGTGCCCACGAGTTTCTCATCCAATATCCACAAACTAGTCTCGATGACATATTTGTCTTTATTCGGTTATAATTCTCACAACTATCACATGATGATGACATTGTTCCTTGCCATTGCAATAAGAGTCATCAAACCTAAGCATATAAAAGTTGTCATCACACATTTGTGTTACTTCTTCAATGCAGTATCGCAAAAGGTGATAACACGTGAAGATTTAGACTATCTGAAAACATACATCGTCGAGACTATGTGCAAGCTTGAGATGTCTTTCCCACCATCCTTTTTTGATATTCAAGTACACCTAATCATACATCTTGTTGATCAGATAAAAGCATTGGAGCCACTATATTTACATCATATGTTTTCGTTGGAGAGATATTTAGGAGTATTAAAAGGTTATGTGCGGAACTGTGCTCACCCGAAGGGTTCAATTATGGAAGGATACACCACTGAAGAAGTGATTGAGGGTTGTGCTGATTACACCAAAGATGGAAAATCGATAGGTGTGCATATACCAGTACATGAGGGTAGACTACGTGGGAGAGGCAAAGTGGGTAAGAAAACTTTTATCGTTGAAGATTACAAGAATGTACACCGTGCAAATTTTGGTGTACTACAACAGCTCGCAATAGCTGAGTCGTACATCGAGGAACACCAAATTGAGCTTCGTGATAAAAACCAAGACTGCACAGAGGACTGGATCATGAAAGAGCATAGAAGATGTTTCAATAAATGGTTAATGGACAAAAATATACCATAAAGAAACACTACAGAAGTGGCAACAATGAAAAAGTTAGCTTCTGGCCCATTTGCTTTGGTGACATCATGGCAAGCATATGACATCAATGGTTACACATTTTACACTAAAGAAAAAGACGGTAAGAGTGTTGCACAAAAGAGTGGTGTTCGTATTGAGGCTTATGATTCACAAGGGCAACAGACCACATACTTCAGGTTCATAGAGGAAATATGAGAACTCGATTATGGCAAAAGAATGGTAATGCCAGTATTTAAGTGCCAATGGGTCAAACATTCTAATGGTGTGAAAGTGGACAATTACGGGCTGACACTGGTAGACTTGAATAAAGTGGGTTATAAAGATGAGATGTGGGTTCTCGCCGATAGTGTTGCACAAGTTTTTTATGTTCAAGATTCAGAAACTTAGAAGATGCACGTAGTTATTTTTGGAAAGAAAATTATTGTTGGGGTTGAGAATGTGGGAGATAATGAAGAGGAATATAATCAGTATGAAGAGATGTACCTTTTCACGGAACCAGAAAACATCAAGCGCGTAGAGAGAAGCATTAAAAAGAATTTGAAGCCCTATATGCGAGAACATGTCAATGCTGGAAAAAAATGTATGATATATATTGTATATAGTTGTATCTTCTGAAATCAACTTAGAACAATGCTCTATTTCAGCTCTAGAAAGCATGTTTCGAACATTAATAAATTCAGCCTCTGCTACGAACATTATGAAATTCAGTATGTGTATATAAATTTCTTCTGACATATGATGATCAAGCTTGCCTTCCAACAGCTCGGTTCCAAACAACATCTAGAAGCACAACTCTTGAAGCTCCTGTCAAGCTAATCACTTCACAGCAAGTTATTGTTGATGCAAGTAACACCCGGGACTCATCATTTGGATTGTTAAAATCTTCAATTGAAGTCTAACGATACTTCCCTTCCAATTGAGGGCTTGTTTGGATAGGAGTGGATCCACTTCAATATAAGTGGTTTGAGGCGGATTGAGGAGAAAATTAGTTCATTCTTCACTTCAATCCACTTCAATCCAATTAGATTGAGTACACCCAAACAAGCCCTGAAAGATTTCTTTCTCTTCTCTCAATTTTAAAAACTTACGAAGATGCTACTTTATCAGTTCTAATGGTTGAATATATTTACTACAAATCAGTACCATCTCTTAATGCTTCACACAAGCGATAGAGCGTACAACTTTAATCACAGATCTTGTTTTTACCATTTTCATAGGAATTCGACCTTAATCTTTCAAGCATTGATTTATCAATAATTGAAGCTTCCTCATCAGACATGTTAATTGCAGTTACAAGTTAAGGGTGTGTCGAAACTAACGAAATCACAATGGGACTGAAGACAAAGAGATACTGCATATGAGTGTCAATGTCTAGGTTAGACAGCACGAAGCTATGATGGCAGCCTCAACAACATGAAAAGTGATGCCAAGGTTATGCTTTCATCAACAAAGACATGTTGTGAGGGTATAACACTTGTTATGCTTCCCCAACAAGTGTTATACCCTCACAACATGCCTTTGATGATGCAAGCATAACTTTGGCATCAGTTTTCATGTAGTTGAAGGTTGTCATCATAGCTTCATGCTGTTTAACCTGGACATTGCCACTCATATGCAGGATCTCTTTATCTTCAGTCCAATTCAGATTTTGTTAGCTTCGACACATCCTTTTCTTATAACTGCCATTAACATGTATGATAAGGAAGCTTCATTTATTTGATAAATCTATGCTTGAAAGATTAAGGTTAAATCCCTACGAAAGTGTAAAAACAAGATTTGTGATTGAAGTTGTTCGCTTACTCACTTCTGTGAAGCACTAAGAAAGTAGGTACTGATTTTTAGTCAATATATTAGGCATTAAAACTTAGAAAGGAACATCTTCCTAAATTTTCAAATGGACAGGAGGGAAAGAAATTATCCAAATGGATGGGAAAATCCTTCCAATGATTGTCAGGTTTCAAATTGATGCTTTCAACAATCCAAATGATGAGTCACGAGTGTTACTTGCATATACAAGAGCTTGTTGTGCAGGGATTAGCTTGACAGGAGCTTAGCAGCATCACAAGCGGTTCTTAAACAATGGTCGCCCATGGAAATCATTATTTTCTCAGGCGTTGATTAATTAAGAACTGCCTGTGATGTTAGCTACATCACAGGCGGTTCTTAATTAATAAACGCCTGAGAAAATACATGATTTCCCTTGGCAGTTGTTTCTTAAAGTTCCCCTGTGATGTTCTGTCATCACAGGCGCTTATTGTATCATTCGTCATCATAGTCGTATTTTTTTACAAACCGCCTGTGTTTGAAAAAATGAGGCGCCTGTGAAAATGCTTTTTGTAGTAGTGCATCCTAAAATCAAAAAGGTTCGCCTACTCATGTTCTAGCTTCTCGTAAAGTTTCAGACCATGAAGTGCCTCCTAGCCCCCGTATTTCTATTTCTTCTGAGGAGCTTCCGGTTTAAGTAGACTTGCTTCACACACGAAATTCCTTTTATACGGTTGATTATTCCATGTGCACCTGTGCTATGTGGTTCTATACGGCCAGACGCATCACCTCGAACAAGAGTGATCATGTTTCATCGCGTTTTCACATCAGAATCTCATTTTTCCCCAACCGCGAATTTTTCCCTCCCCGGTCCATTGTCGCCACCATCTTCCAAGCTTTTCCTCTCCTTCTTAGGGCCAGAGTCTTGTTCCCCATGCTTCCATGAAGTTTCCCAAAGTTTTTCCGATTGATTTCACCCACCATAGGGCTCGACCAACATGGCCGAAACCCTAATCGCCGCCGCCGCCATCGCGCAAGCCTTTCCGTCCATTGCCAGCATGCGCTGACCTCACCATCGTGCTCCGAACCTTGATTTACAGATAGGCGGCGAGTTTGGAGAGTAGCCGTGCCGTGGATCGATGGACGGCGAGTGATTCGTCGAGGCGCCGCCGCGGTCGCGGTCGCGGCGAGAGGTAGACAACGACCCTGTGGGCCCAGCCGTTAGTGAGTGAGAGACGTGCCCGGATCAGCTGCGGCCGTGGATCGTGTGCGGCTGCGCTGGTTAACCCTGTGGCGCCCGTGTGGCTTTCTCACGATTGGTCCATTTTAAACCCGTGCCCCCCCTAGATTATTTAAACTTCCCCGTTTAGATTTAATTCCAGATTTGGTCCCCAATTCAAAAATCCATAACTATCTGTAGACTTATCCAAAAATCATCAGACAAATTTTGTTTGAAATCCCTTGAGCTCTAGTTTCTGCTAGTTCCAATTAATGTCCATGAAAATCATTTTTCATTTACCTATAATTATTTTTCTCCAAACATTCCTGGAATTGTCTCAGAAAATCCTTCCTCTGGAAAAATCCCCAAAATTCACATAAAATACTTTATCCTGTTCTTGGTTACCAGAAAACATTTGTGAGCCATTAAGCCTGTATAACTTAACCAAATTTCAAATTCGTATCTGCTTTTCATTTATGTAACAGAACTGTAACCATAAATGGATTCAAAATTCTAAATTAAATTTCTCCTAGTAGCCTTGCTCTAAAAATATCAAGTAAAATTCTGTATAACCCTTATGCTCTGAACTTTCATGTTGGACAAGTGGTTTGGTATAAAAACCAGTATAATTTCCTGTATAATTCAATTGCCCTTTTCAATCATTGAACTATTACAGATGTTTAGTTCCCTTGTGATGTCCCAAATTTGACCTAAACATTCTTTTAGACGTTTAACAACTCCAGTAAAAGTTTCATATTTAATTGACATAATCTTCTAATCCAAATTCAGTTGCAAACCTAGAAAATAACCGAAAGTCTAATTTCAATTATAAAATAATTCTAGGAATTCTTAGCAACTTTGAAATTAATATATCACTCATATATACTTAGAAATTTATGAATCCAATTTTTTTAGGACTAGACAACCTCCTCTATCATGATCATCAACTGTTGGCTATGTTAAAGCTATAGTTTCTCCTCTAAAATTGTGGGAAGGTTATTGCTTGCCATAATTTTAGAGACAACAAGCTTCCTTGATCATCTCCTGTTCTTTGCAAGAGTCTCCATTATAGTCCCTAGTGTCTATCATAAAAGTTCCAAATCCAATTAAGATCATTTCCTCACTATAACCTTAGTTAGAAGCTTATGAACTATATATGCATTATAATTTCACTAGCATTCATGTATGTTTTATATGCATGTCATGTAGTGATTGAGATTGACAAGTAGTGTCGCTTGGAAGAGAAGACCAGGGTGTCCACTTGAAGTCCTTTGCGGAGTCTCCAGAGGAGGACTACTAACAATTGACATTTAATCGAGTCGCAAACTACGGCAAGCCCCGGTTTGCATTTAAGAGTTTTTCAAAGTTTCCCAATTTTATTCATTGATGTCTTCAGTTGATATTGTCCATTACGTATAAGGTGTTTGATACTCCACTTGCATATCCATAAATCCTATGGGAGGGTTGGAAAGGTTTACAGCTTGACATGTAGAATTGCCAATGCTAATGATGTAGATATACTGATAGAAGTCGAGCAGTAGGAATCTACTCGCGAGATAGGAATGACCGTTCATATGGGGATGAAAGATGAAAGAATGGCTTATGAAAAGAATACGAGACCGGGCAAGGGGGAATAGGAGTCGACGAGATGGAGTCTCGGACGCATAGCCCTGCATGTGTCGCTTGAGGACCGTGCCGTATGCGGCACCGTTAGGCAAGCTTGAACTGTACTGGTTTCATAATGTGATATGGGCCCAATAAACTGATGTAACCCCAGACTGTAGTGTGGAAACTCCTCGGTTGTCCTTGAATGGAGATGCGAAGGCATAAAGTGGTAAATCTTCCAGCGGGCAACTTCGACGTGTCCGTGTAGGGGACCTTTTGCTCGGGATGAAGAGGTTGGTCGACATTGGGGTCTTGGGAGAAAGGTGGCCGCGTATGATGCGGGGAGGAGAGCACGTATGTGTCAACCACGCGGGTGTGCGTGTCGTGTATCCGGGTGTGTCCTAATTGCAATCACCGTCTCTTGCGATAATAGAGTACCACTTGTAGCCGGGTGTGTCCTAAATACTAAAGAAGCCAGAAGAACATGATGTATTTAATTTTTTTTTGCAACCTTGTATGGCTTAGAGATAGTACAATTAAAGTTTATAGTTTCCAAATACTTAACCAGTAATAGCAGTATGTGCATTGGGCATGTCATATCATCGACAAAACATTTCTTGTTTGATTGTGGAGTCTATGATGTGCCGTGCCAGAGGAATGTAATTTGCTATTAAAACATGACTATAAGGATCCACTTATAGGCGAGTCTACTTATGCTATTTCTTACCTATGTTTAGTATTTACCTTGCATATGTCTATTGAGACGGGTCAGTCTTGCTGAGCCTTATGCTCACGTTTGCAGTTAACGAGTTTTTGCGGGTTATACATTTGTTGACAGGCTTGACGACGATGCCTTACCCCTTTAGGGTTCACGGCTGAGTGGAAGCCCTACACGCCGCTGATATCAGTGAGTGCTGCTAGTGTAAAGCGTCCGAGGGCATGGACAGCTTTACTCATGCATAGCTAGTGCTGAGAGCGTACTATAATATATATAGACTTCTTTCCTACGTTATATATTGTAAAACATCCGCTGTGTTTATAAATAAAAGACGTGTTGTGTTTTATTCTCGGCCTTTTCATGTATGTTGTTGTGTGTCGCATCACACGACACCACCCAATGAGATCCTCGGATGTCGGGACTCCGGTCCCCACATACTGGTATCAAAGCATCATTGGGAACAGTGTGCCTGAAAAGAGTATATTTTCAAAAAAAAATTAGGAGTATATGAGTGAGGAAATAGTTATATTCCCACTAAGGAGTATTACTAGTATAAGATATAAAGGTGGCAATACTAACCTACTCGTTATTATATTCTGTAACGACGCTACGACATCAAGTAAGAGGTAAGGTACACCACCAAGAGCGGATGAATCTCGGTAAGCTCAGCATACGAGGACTGGTATGTGATATTTCTGTGGCTTGCACGGAAATGTTAATATGAGCCTCTGAAACATTCCATGTTTCTTGAGAACATATGACACGCGGTACCCAAGCATGCATCAAAATTAGTGGGAGCCCCCGTCGAGTGGTGTATAACCCGATAGTATACGCCTCTAGAACTATTCATGTTCTATGGGAGCATGTAAAACACTTATGCCTGAGCGTGTATAAGCCGGTTCGTGCGGTTGTCTTTGCTGTACGGACGTAGAACAGCCATGTACCTCGAGACATGACATCGCTCGAGGGCGACTCACACCTGAGTCGTATGCATTTACTTTCATATAAATATCTGTATATTTTGACTGCCTGTCGTGTTTCCCCGTGCCGCCCTTGAGATGTGAAGGAGTGAAAGGGGATTGTTTGTCTTCTGCAGCTACATTAACTACAGTAGCGACCCGTGTAGAACACGTTTGCGAGTGAACAATACTAGGGCCACCTATAGACGTATCCGGATATACCGGTTATATTTTTTTTATTAGATGAGGCACGTAGTACCGTTGTATCACATTTGATACATTGACCACCCCCCAAAGAAGAATGGATGCATTGTGTTTTAAAGTTCGACTACCCGTTGCTGGTAGGTTTTGGACATTGCAAAGTGAATTTCAATAATAACTAGTGATTAATAAAGGTTCTTTATTTCTGGCAGAAGGTTGCTAAACTTCGCCAGGTTGAAACCTGGAATAGTTTACAGAAAACATAGGTTTAGGGTATATGTATGGAAATATCATCCAGCCCACTACAAATTTTATTTTGTTCCTTAGGACTGAAAACGATCCTACCTTTGTGTAAACTGAACTCCACAAAAACTACTACAAATGTCTTACCCAACTACACAATCTCTGTATTTTCACCATAACATTTTGTAGAAAAATCTTCTGCCCTATTGTGATACATATATGGAGAGGTTAGAAGCATCACTACAACTTTGTAAATTGAAGTATTTTCTAAGTCCACACTGAACAAATCCAAATTCCAGGTTGAAACTCTGCTGGCAGAAAACCAGTCAGCTCATCTGTCAACTTTAGACAGTCATATATCCTAATAATAAAACTTGACATAGTCATATATATACATTTATGGAAATCCTAGGAAGTCCTCTATCAACTTTCTATTCAACTTCTGGTCTGAATCTTTCATTATCAGAGCCTAATTCCATTTGTCGAAAATGCTGTTCTGGCAGTCCAGAACCAGAAACCATTTGTGCATAGTTGGAATTTGCGCGCTTTGACCTGTATAACAACTTCATAAGTCTGAACCAATTTATTTCGGGAATGTTAACATGATGGGGTACCATGTTTATTTTGTCATTACCTCAATATATTGTTTTGATATACCTGCATAAACTGTGGACCGAAAACCCACATATACAGGGGAGGTTCTGTCAAAATTTCCAGGAAATTTTAGTCAACTTCAAACCTGTATGACTTTTAATCCAGAGTTTACCTGGAGGTGTTCAAGTACAATATGGAAAGGTTATGAAGTTAAATAAAACTTTTGTATTCAACTAAAATCCTATTCCTGCCATTTATTAGGAGCAAATTTTGAGTTTATACAGGATGATCAGCTGGAACAGAACTGAAGTTCATATTCCAGATTTGAACTGTCTTGTCACCGTTAATCAAACTTCTATATCTTCCATTCTAGAATCGATATGTGGACAAATGAATACATTCTGGAAAGGTTTTTGAGTTCACTACAAATTTATAGTTGAACTCCAGACCAAATTTTGCATTTAACTGTGAGAAATAATTGCATTTCTACAGACTGGTCTGATGGACCAGAAACTGGACAGCATACCAATGTGCAATGTTATCAACTCAAATCGTTTTAGTTTCACCTTCTTGTGTCACTCATCATATCTAGAGGTGATTACTCGACATGATAGATTAACGTAACCGTTGATACACCATGTTAAGTATTTGGTGAGCACTATCACTTATTTGAGTCTAGTTCAATATCCTAATTTTTATTTACACCTAGCCTACTGCATTGTTAACTGATGTATATTACGGTCTTTATCACGATTCCAGCTGGTATTGCAACTTTGAATCTTAACCGTAATGCTTACTCTTGAAGCATGGATCACACTCATTTTGAGGGTGAACCGGGTATTTCTGCTCGTGGTGGGGATGACTCAACTCTACCACAAGTGCCATCATCAACCGGATTGGCAGAAGTCATAGCGAGGATGGCTGAGTCTCTGCATACGTTGGTACAACAGAGTGTACAACCTGAGGCTCGACCACTTGATCAACCATAAGTCACATATCTGGATTTCTTGGCGACTCAACCACCGGTTTTCACAGAAGCCTTGGAACCATTTGAGTCGGGTCATTGGCTCCGGGTGATTGAAGCCAAATTTGAGTTACTCCAGTGTGACGAATATCAGAAGGCTTTATTTGCTGCTCAACAACTTCACGGATCTGCAGGAGCTTGGCGGTCTGAATATCTCACCACTCTCCCTGATACTCATCGTGGAGCTGGCTTGAGTTCCGTGATGCTTTCCGTGCACGTCACATATCTTATGGGATGATAAAAACCATGTTGGAGGAGTTGGTGGAGTTGAAGCAAGGAGAAATGAGTGTTTATGAATACACCAAGATATTCAATCGTTTTGCTCAATATGCGCCTCGGTATGTGAATACCGAGGCATTAAAGTGTGGTTGCTTCTTTTGAGGGCTGAACATCAAGCTTCAAGCTAAATTGGTATTATTCAATAACGGCAACTACAATGACTTGGTTGATGCCACTATTGTTCAGGAGGATGAAACTCTTTGCTATCAGGCGGAGAAGAGGAAGAGAAAGACATCACAGGAGGTTATTAGTGATGTTCCTCAGGAGGATCGGGCAGTGTATTGCTTACCGTCTGGTCAAGAGCTGTGGTCGAGTGAGCAACCACAACAGATTCGGTATCACTCATATCCAGTGAAGACTTTACCTGCACCTCAGCGAAGCGTGCAAGTGTGTCCTGGTCCTCCACCGCAGCAGTATGATCTCACTCTTGCAGCCCCATCTCTGCAAGATGTGCAGGTTGTCAGTCCACCCCAATTCAGTGGAAAGCACATGATGCATTTAGCACGGGGACGTCGCAAGATGGAATATGACTGTGTCCAATTGCCCTTTCCAAAAATTCTGATCAGCACCATAAACTTAAGTAGAAAGCTTCATCGAAGTCTGCCAGTGTTAATTATGTTGCGATTGAGGACATTCCAGAAAGAGAACCTGTTTTAGCAGGCATGTTTAATTTACATGATAAACCAGTAGTCGTTCTGTTTGACTCAAGAGCTACTCACAACTTTGTGAGCAAGTCTTTTGTGATGAAACATCAAGTGCCAATTGTGACTGTCTCACATCCTTTCCGTATCTGTTCACCTGGAGGCAATATTTCAGCTAATGAGGTTGTTTCTCGAGCACCTCTGTGCATGGGTGGAAGGATCTATCTAGAGAACCTCATCATCTTGGAAGGTCAGCAGATTGACCTCATCTTGGGGATGTCATGGTTGACACATCATGGAGCTATATTTGATATCAGCTCGTGGACTGTGCAACTGAATTCTCAAGTCCATGGTTGCAACACCTTGAATCTTTTGAATACTGCACCAAGAGTCTTAGCGGTGCATCACACAAGTGCCAAGAAGCTTGAGGATATCCAAGTGGTTTTTGAATATCAAGACATGTTTCCTGACGATCTTCCCGGCATGCCACCAGAACGTGACGTTGAGTTCAAGACTGAACTGGCGCGAGGAACCATGCCAATCTCGAGGAAGCCGTATAGCATGGCACCAAAGGAACTTGCGGAATTGAAGGAGCAGCTGAATGACTTATTGAGCAAGGGTTTTATTTGCCAAAGTTCCTCACCTTGGGGTTGTTCCACGTTGTTTGTTAAGAAGAAGGATGAGACTTTGAGGTTGCGTGTGGACTATCGTCCACTGAAGGATGTCACCATCAAGAACAAGTATCCACTACCACATATTGATATCCTATTCGATCAACTAGTGGGTGCTAAGGTATTCTCGAAGATGGACCTTCGTTCAGGTTATCATCAGATTAAGATTCGACCCGAGGACATTCCAAAAACCGCATTCTCGACGAGGTATGGGCTGTATGAGTATCTCGTCATGTCCTTTGGGTTGACAAATGCACCGGCTCACATTATGTATCTCATGAATTCTGTGTTTATGCCGGAGTTGGACAAGTTTGTCGTGGTCTTCATCGATGACATTCTCGTGTATTCTAGATCTAAAGAAGAACACACTAAACACTTGCATATTGTGCTGCAACCGTTAAGGGAACACAAACTGTATGCAAAGTTCAGCAAGTGTGAGTTTTGGATCAGCCAAGTGCCATTCCTAGGGCACATCACCTCGGCTGATGGTATTGAAGTTGATCCAAGTAAAATTGTACAAGTCTTGAAGTAGAAATCTCCCAAGTCCGTACAAGAAGTTCGCAGTTTCCTTGGCTTGGTTGGCTATTATTGGTGGTTCATTCCAAGTTTCTTAGAGATAGTTAAACTAATGACAGAACTACTGAAGAAGGGAGCAAAGTATGTATGGACTAAAGAATGTGAAAAAGCATTTTAAGCCTTGGTGAAACACCTCACAACAGCACCAATGTTGGCTCAACCGGACACAACCAAACCATTTGATGTATATTGTGATGCATCCGGCATTGGTCTTGGTTGTGTACTCATGCAAGATAGAAGAGTGATCGCGTATGGATCTAGGCAGCTTCGGAACCATGAGCAGCATTATCGGACTCATGATCTTGAGCTCGTTGCCGTGGTGCTTGCATTGAAGATGTGGAGGCACTATCTATTGGGCAATCTAGTGCATCTATACACTGATCACAAGAGTTTGAAGTACATCTTCACCCAGGAGGACTTGAATATGCGACCACGAAGATGGTTGGAGTTAATCAAAGACTATGAGAATGAGATCCACTACCATCCTGGCAAAGCAAATGTGGTTGCAGATGCGTTGAGCCACAAGTCTCATGTCAATCATCTGTCGATCACTTCAATGGAAGAGGATGAGCCAAGTTTATACTTGGTTCCATATGGAGCGCTCTACAATCTAGCTCATTTTCCTACCATCATGGAAGATATTGTAGAGGCTCAGAAGGAAGACAAGGGATGTCGCACATTCGGCGAAGAATGAAGAAGAGGGAGATGAAATGTTTTCGATGTGATGATCACATTACTATTTGGTTTAAGGACCGTATAGTCGTACCCCATGACATGGAACTTCGAAAGAAGATCTTGGATGAAGCTCACTTATCCATGTACTCTATTCATCTGTGTAGCAACAAGATGTACAAGATATGAAGAATAAATTTTGGTGATCCTGGATGAAGCGAGAGATAGTGAAGTATGTATCTGGGTGTGATACATGTCGGCGAGTGAAAGCCGACCATTTGAGGCAAGAGAGACATCTACATCCTTTAGGCATATCGGCCTCGAAATGGGGGGACATCAGCATGGACTTCATCGTTGGATTGCCTCTCACATTCCGTAAGCATGATTCCATTTGGGTGATAGTTGATCGATTGACCAAGTCAGCTCATTTTATACCTGTCAATATCAACTGCCATGCACCGAAGTACGCAGAGTTGTGTTGCTATAATCGTGTGCTTACATGGAGTACCCCGCACTATCATTTAAGAATGTGGAGCCTTATTTATTGCTCGATTTTGGGAGCAGCTCCATGTTTCAATGGGTACCAAGTTTATTCGAAGCTCTGCTTATCATCCATAGACTGATGGTCAGACTAAACGGGTGAATAAAGTCCTTGAGGACATGCTATGAGCTTGTGCCATCAACCATGTCAAGAACTAGGATGATCACTTACCATTGGCAGAGTTCTCATACAACAATGGCTATCAAGCTAGTATCCAGGTGGCGCCATATAAAGCTCTCTATGGCAGGAAGTGCCGCAAACCTTTGAATTGGTGTGAGTGTGGTGAACGAGTGATTTACGGCATTAACCTGGTGAATGAAGTTGAAGAACGAGTACGAGTGATCCAAGCCAATCTCAAGGCTGCTCAATCTCGACAGAAGAGTTATGCAGATAAACGACATCGACCTCTTCACTTCAACATCGGGCATAGCGTTTACCTTCGAGTATCTCCGATGAAGGGATTCATCGCTTCAGAGTAAAAAACTGGCTCCACATTTCATTGCACTGTTCGCGGTGATTGAAAAATGCAGATTTGTGGCCTACCGATTGGAGTTACTGGCGCCCCTCTCTGGAATTCACAATGTATTCCACATCTCTCAGTTACGGATGTGTCTCAAACCCCTAGCTGAAGTCCACATGGAAGATGTTGAAGGTCTACAACCTGATCTCACTTATCTGAGCATCCAGTCAAGACCATTGATGAGGATACTCGCACCACAAGAAGTCGCACCTTGCATTTCTACAAGGTCTTATGGAGCAACCACACTGCTGATGAAGCGATTGGGAAAGCGAGGATTTTCTTAGATCGAACTATCCGGACTTGTTAGCGGCATATGTTCATTAGATTTCCTTCCTTAGCCTTTCTTTTGTAATCTCGGGACAAGATTCTTTTGAGGCGGTGAATGTCGCCTAGAGGGGGGGGGGGGGGTGAATAGGCAATAAGACCTGAAATGACTTAATCAAACGAGATTAAAGTCCTGAGTCCGAACTTGTCTGGATAGGGTTGGAATAGTCCCCTCAGCACGGGATGAAAACCTAAAAACATGGTTTCAACAAGTTATTTGAGGAAATTGAGTTCAACCAAGATGTAAACAATGTACGGTAACATGGTACAACTAAGATTGGAAGATTTAAGCACTTAGATCACAAGATTTTAACAACGATCAAAACTAAAACGCAATATGAACAATATGAACCCTTATAGCAATACTAGTGACCACAAAAAGTAAAAGACAAGTTAGACAAGATTTATCCCGTGGTTCAGCTCCACGAAGAAGCCTACATCCATGTTGAGAAGTCCACACAAAGACCGGATCTCACTTGACCCTTCTCTCACCAAGCCACAACGACGGTCGTCTTGGATTCCAATATATCAATGGGAAATCACCAAGTTTGATGGGGTTGCTACCAAGTTGAGGGTCCCACAAATCAATACAATGAGGAGCACACGAAGCTCAACTGACACAAGCCACAAAACACAATCACAATGTGCAATGAGATCAAACCGAGAGCCAAAGCACGATGATCTTCCATCACTCTCCTCCCCAAACCAAAATCTCTTCATGATTTGGTCTTAGAGGGCTAGTAGGATAAATAGAAGGCTTTGGATGCCTCTAGGCCTCTTGTGGCGGTGCTAGGGTTCAAGACCTGTTCAAATGAGGTTGGGGTCCCCTTTTTATAGGGGTTCCGAGCCCCCTTTGCTGACCTCAGCAGAAGGGCGGACTAGTCCGGCCACTGGCCCGGACTAGTCCGTCCCAATGGGACCACTGACCTCTGGTCAGGTCTCGACAAATGCCACACTGCGTGACGATCGTCACGCTACCCGCCAAATTTCCAAATTCAAATGGTCACTAAACAACGGACTAGTCTGGTCCAAAACGGAGTAGTCCGAAGTAGGACAGAAGGGTTTAGTTCGTCCCAAAATGGACTCATCTGGGTAGGCCTGGACTAGTCCGACCCTATAGGGTTTCTCTCGGTTAATCTCACTAAGTCTCAAATGGACTAGTTCGTACCCATATGGACAAGTCCGAACCTTTCCAGAGAGCTTTGGTCCGTCCAAAAATGGACAAGTCCGGTCTTCTGGGACTTAGCTCCAAATTCACTAAGAAACACTCCAGAGACGTTTGGTCCGTCTCAAAATGGACTGGTCTGCCTGGCCGGACTAGTCCGACCTCGAGGCCCGGACTAGTCTAGCCTCCTAGGGTATTTTCTCATTTTTGGCTTCTCACTTAGGTGTTTCTCTCAACCATCACTTTGATCCCCCTAGAATGATCTCAGTGCACATGATACATCCACCCTCTCACATGACACGCCTCATATGAGCTCAACTCCATAGAAACCCTAATTTCTACGCTTGAGCCTTTGACGCCTGTTTTATCCTTTTCCTTTTTGAGGGATTTCATCTCATTTTATCCATCATTCCTGTGCTTAAGATCTGTAGGATCGAAGAGCATGTGAAAAGCTACCAGAGGGGGGGGGGGTTGAATGGTTGATTTAAAAAATCTTACGCAGCGGAAACAATTAAATCCCAACCCCTTCGGCAGAAAAACGATCTGTTAAAGAAATCGTGTGTGAAACTAATCTAAACGTGTTTCACCATAAAAAAGTGATATATATCAGAGAGAATCAATTCACGAAGAAATAACAAAAAGAATCACTCAAATCCGTTGAGGGAAACTCATGTTATGATCGAAAGATCAAACAAAGGTCAATCTGTCCTACCAGAGAAAAACAGTTCTGGATTGCTGCAAAGAAACTCATGTAGATCAGAAACCACAAATCCAATGACCGTGAAATTTTGACAGATGATATATCATCAAGTTTTGAAGACAACCCAAAAAGAATCACATCAATTGGATCTGTAAAACTCGATTTATGATAAAACCACCAACGAAAGGTAGTGCTGTCCAGAAACTCGACGAGCAAAACTTGTCTGGAACAAGTCGGACAAACAAGGCACAAAAGTTCCTTCAAACTACGAATTTTATTCAATAGAACACAAGAGGAACAGCCCCAAAGTCGTGCACCATGAGCTCTGGCCTCCCTTGCTTATATAACCAGCTCGAAAGTCAACTCAACTCAAATCAGGACCCTAATCCTACTCCGTTCACGAATCAAAACTTTCCATAACTGCTTAGGACTCTTCTATACGCAGATAGATGCAATCTTAAGACTTCCAAACACCTTAGTAATGTATCCCACATTCCTAAAACAACTCAAATTCTTGTTCCACATGAAATCCTATCATAACTAACTCGATACTTTCCATACCGAGCCATAACCGACTTCGCCGTAGCCAAAGTCATCAACCGATACGATCCGATCCTTCCAACCAGATCCTTCCATCCATAAACCTTCTTCGGAACCATGTTGCCATGTCATGCACCGCATGCATAAGTGCAAACACCTTCCTTCGACGTCCAGTAACGTTCATATGCACTGCCCTTGATTCAATCATCCTGCGCGACCTCCTAACCCGCTCAACCACAATTCCTCCTGAATTTGGTTGTTGGAACCTCATCTTCTCACGGAGACTAGTCCAAAGGATCCTGTCACCAGCCATGACTTGAACTCAAGCAACACCTGCACATGAGCAAACAACCAATCTATACGAGCCCAAGTCCACGACTTGACTCAAGTCAGTTCCGAACACAACACCTTACGTGAGCACCTCACATAAGCATGTTGCAAGGCATATCAAAACGATATCAGCCAAATCAACCAAAACGCACCAAAAAACTTAGCAAATGAATACTAAGCAACCTTTCTATAAGTGTAAGGTAAGTTTGAAACATTTCACATGAAAATTTGGAATATTAGGATCAAGCTCCGAACCTTGCTAAGGCTAACCGGAGCTTGAGCCGGAGCTTACCGAAGCTAGTACAACCTAGCGCTGGAGCATACCAAAGCTAGTACAACCTAGCGCCGGAGCTTACCAAAGCTAGTCGGACCTAGCACCAAAGCTAACCAAAACTAGTCGGAACTAGTCATCCCAAAAGTCGGAGCTAGAAAAACATGTCAGAGCTAACCAACATAAGTCGGACCTAGCAAAACATATCGGAGTTTAACAAAGACAAGCCGGAGCTAAAGACAAAGCTCACCGGAGCTACCCAACAACATGTCGGACCTAGACAAAGAAAGTCTGACCTTGCAGAAGCTCGGAGCTAGAGTCGGACCTTGCTAAAAAGAAGTTATGGCAGCATTCAAAACTTTTATTGTCAAATTCAATGTATTCAGCACACATAGGTCTCACAATCTCCCCCTTGATGAATGCATTGGCGACACCACTTAAAATCCGAACATTGGCATGAAAAGTTTTGAGAAAATTTTTCCCCCTTTTTGAAAATCAAATGAGATAGAAATAAATGTCTCCCCTATACATATTTCTCCCCCTTGCATAATTCACCATATTATCTCTCCCCCTTTGACAATGTATTCAGCAAGGTTTATAAGACAAATTTAAATTGTTATGAGCATATTATAACATATACATATAAAATGAAGCTTATCCAAGTCATACTATCAAGTAACTTACACTATCACATCAATGAAATATGTAAAGTAGTGTAAGCCATGCTAGATATCAAATGTAATTTCCAATTTAGAAGTCATGATCTCACAAACATAACTATTTCAAAACCTGAAAGCATGACATTGTTGCTGCATTTCATTATTTTTCAAAACACAAATTTAGATCATATGATATTTGAAAGAGATTATATGTGCATCTGCCTTATTCTAACCAACCAAGCCAAGCCTATGTCATTTGACAATCAGAAGCTTAAGGACATGGTTTTAGTCATACACAACTTCTTCCAGGTTCATATCTAAGTGCAATGATAAGCCATCCCAAAAGAAGAAGTGCGATGTATGCATATTATGTTGATCTTTTCTCAACTTATATTTGTTCACAACAACTCAACATGTGAGTTGATTGCTTGATTAATTCTTTATGATTAAAAGAACTTGTGATCATGCAACAAGTTCAAAAGAGCAAGAAAGTTCTACCATGACCAGATTTAGTGTAAGTAATTATTCCAATTACTAGACATGGCAAAAACTACAAAATGTATAACACGAGTAATGTAGTAAGAACTTTCAGTATGTAAAAAGAATCACAAAGTCATATATGTATGAAATACTGTGCTCATATTATTTTAGTTTAGATTCACACATAGACTTTCCAAGTTTCAAAACTTCCCCTCAATTTAAGCCATGAGGATGCATAACCCCTATTTCACTAAGAATATAACAAAAACGAGTGAAATCCAAAGGTTTTGTAAAAATGTCAGCCAATTGTTGTTCAGTATCTACATGGTGAAGCATAATGTTTCCTTTTTCAACATTATCACGGAGAAAGTGATACCTAATATCAATGTGCTTAGTTCTAGAATGTTGCACAGGGTTTTTAGCAATGCAAATGGCACTAGTGTTATCACAAAACAGTGGAACACTATCTAGATCAACCCCATAGTCCTTAAGTGTTTGAACAATCTAAAGAATTTGTGAAAAAGCGCTAGCAACAGCTACATATTTAGATTCGCCAGTGGATTGTGCAACTGAACTTTGTTTTCTGGATGACCATGCAACAAGTGAATTACCAAGAAAATGACAAGCACCAGAAGTACTTTTCCTATCAATCCTACAACCTCCAAAATCAGCATCGGAAAAAGCTTTCAAAGTAATGGTTGAGGAAGAAGGAAGAAAAACGCCAAATTCTTGAGTTCCATGTAAGTACCTGAGAATCCTTTGAACGACTTGGCGATGTGAAGCACGTGGGGAGACTTGAGACCGTGCACAAAGACATACGCTGAATTGTATGTCCGGTCTTGATGCCGTGAGGTACAAAAGTGATCCGATCATGCTTCTATATTTTTTGATCCACGGGTTCACCATCTTCATCAAGTTCAAGTGTTGTTGCTGTTCCCATTGGTGTCCGAAGAGGCTTGCTTTTGTCTATGTTGAAGCGCCTTAGGAGGTCTTTTGTATACTTCGTTTGATGCACAAAGGTACCCTCCTTGGTTTGCTTGATTTGCAGCCCCAAAAAGTACGTGAGTTCTCCCATCATACTTATCTCAAATTCTGAACTAACCATAGCTGAAAACTTGGACACAAGATCATGAGGAGCACAATCAAAGATAATATCATCCACACACACTTGAACGAATAATGAGTCATTGCCATGCTTAAGCACAAAAAGGGTTTTATCAACCTTGCCCATGGTAAACAACTTTTCAAGTAAGAATGTTTTAACCTATCATACCATGCTCTAGGGGCTTGTTTGAGACCGTACAAGCACTGCAAGGATTCAGGTTTATCGCAACGAAAAAATTCGTCGCAATAGGTTGTTTTTCATCGCAATAGGTCGCTGTTGCAACGAAAAAGAGTGTGGCGATAGTTTTTACAAATCGTCGTCATAATTCCAGCGGCGATAGGTTATTAGCGACGCCTTGGCATCCGCGGCGAATAGGACGCTATTGCAACGGTTTTACATCAGTGGCAAATAGGACGCTATTGCAACGGTTTCATGTATTGCAACGATTTAACGTATCACAACGAAGTGTACGGTATTGCAATGGGTTCACAGCCCTGGCAAATAGTTTGGTATTGCAACGATTTCATATTTGTGGCAAATAGTATGTTGTTACAATGATTAATCGTATTGCGACGATTTAACATATTGCAACAAACATCATGGTATGCAACGATTTCACATTTGTGGTAATTGTATGTGGTTGCAACGATTTCACAGGCGTGGCTATAGTACAGTATTGTAACGATTTCACATTCGTGGCAAATAGTATGTTATTGCAATGGTTTAGCGTATTGCGATGATTTATCGTATTGCAATGAATAGCATTGTATTGCAACGATTTCACAGGCGTGGCAATAGTACGGTATTGTAACGATTTCACATTCGTGGTAAATAGTATGTTATTGCAATGGTTTACCATATTGCAACGATTTAACATATTGCAATAAATAGCATTGTATTGCAACGATTTTGCGTTTGTGGTAATAGTACGTGATTGTAACGATTTTCACATTCGTGGCACATACTACAATATTGCAACGATTTTCACAGTCGTGGCAAATAGTAACATATTGCAACGAGTTATGGTGTAGCGACAATTCACCATATTGCAACGAATATCACAGTATTGCAACGATTTCACATCACTGGCAAATAGTATGATACTTTGACGGTTTAACGTCCGTGGCAAATAGTAGGTTAGTGCAACGAGTCACAAACATGGCGAATAGTACCGTACTGCAACGATTTCAGATCCGTGGAAACTAGTCTGGTACTGCAACGATTTTGTATCTGTGGCGAATAGTTGGGTATTGCAACGAGTCCACAAACGTGGCAAATAGTTTGGTATTGCAACGATTTCAGATCCATTGGAACTAGTATGGTACCGCAACAATTTTGCATCTGTGGTGAATAGTTTGGTATTGCAACGATTTCTTATCTGTGACAATAGTGTTTTAATGCAACGTTTTTGAGTCATCGCCAAATGTTTATACTGCAACGCTTTGTCATTCTATTGCCACGTTTTATCATCCGTATTGGCAATAGCTTCCTATTGCAACAATTAATCATTCGTGACAAGAAATTCGTAATGCCATGTTTTATAATTAGCGGCGGTAGAACCCGAATGCACCAGGTTTGAAAATTAGTGGCAACGGAATCACGAGTTTAACAATAAACATCCATCAATTTAACAACACGCATAACAACACTCAAGAATTACTTAAGCGACGTGTTTGCATGCTAAGAGTTTTCCTAAGCTGACCGGGACTAATTGTTGGAGCATGTGGCTTTTGGCGGTTCCTTATTTGTTGGACCTTATGTGGAGTGGTCGCCATCAACATTTTGTGCATTTCAGCCAATGACGCGCGCATGTCATGCATGACCTTAGCTGTCTGTTCACGAACAGCTGCTATCTGACCTTGTAAGTTCTGGACTTTAACAATTAACTCTTCATTCTTCTGGTTTATGCAGTCCATCTGGGTGTTTAAGCTATCATTTCTTCTTTCCAAGTCCTGCAATATTTCATTGAGGCCTGCATTTCTAACTTCTAAGTTTCGAACTTGGTCATTGCGGTCTTTAGACATCTGGATACGCATACGTTCACGTTTCGGATGAGTTGGGTTATCCATATAACCACGCCCCCGAACCTGTGATCCCGCACAACCAATTGAGGATCTATAACAACGCTGGAAGATGTGGTTTCTCTCCTCATTTGGAATTGGGCCTCCCTGCTCAGCTTCCATGTCGTCCACTTGGGCACGTGCCTGGATCTATATACGAAAAGAAAAGTCACAGGTAATTTGCAAATATTTATTTAATTGGGGATTGTTTGAAGTGTTACTCACATGTACAGCTTCTGCCAGCTTATTTGTCCAGTTACCGTTAAACAAATGGCTTGCCTCCCACAGTTGTATGTCATTGGGTTCTTCTCCGGTCTCTAGGTCTCGCTACATAAAATACAAGTAAACTTCAACATGTCGGTATACATATTGTTTGCATCGAAAAGTAAAAGTGTGATTTATTTTTCATACCTTCTCGTAACTAAGTTGGGTGTAGGATTTGGAGCCAAGCAGGTGATACGCCTTTTGTCTTCTTCAATTTTGAGAATTGGTCCTGCTTATTGACAGCAACAATTTTAAGAATTAATTCCACGAATGAAAGTTAATGAAATATTTTTTGTTTGATGCGAAGCTATTAAAAAGTTATCTGAACTTGAATCGCGCAGACCCGAAATATTCTATTAGGTGCAACCACTCGGGCATAGTTACGTTAGCAGGCTGGTTTCGTATACGTTTTTGATCGGTAGAATAACTCTTATAGGTGGCATGCAAAGTCGAGTGCCACCCCTTGTAGCGCTTACCAGCAATTTTCAAAATTTTTCTTGTGCACTCTGGTGTGTCTTCCATGTCCCAGGAATCCCGTACATTGTATAACAAGTTGCTGTAAACGTACATGATGGAGATTGCATGAAAAAAAATACTTGTGTGGGGGTGTGACAATACTAACAAAATGTCTCGTACTATATCACTCCTGTTGTTATGGCCAACCTCTGCCCACTTCGTTGCACTGGTGAGGGATGCATGTCTTTTTGTAAACATAACCACATCATCAACAAAGTGCCGCTGATTAATACCAACCGCAGCACTCAACCTAGCGGAGAACTGAATTGGTAGCTTCACATGCTGCGTTCTACTAACTTGGGATGCATAGTGTATTCTGGCAACCATAAGTCCTTTAGCCACACTTCTTCCTAGCTTCGTTCCTTCTGTTACATTGATTCAAATGGTAAACGATTAAAGCAAATTACCGCCTGAACAAGTTTAGTATCATGTACAAATAGTGTGAAGAGAAGAAAAGTCTGATGTTCATACGAGCGTGGGAGGACCACGTCATTCCAGCACCATTTTGTTCAGTAGTACTCCCTCCTGGTTTATATTAATTGTTGCCCACAAATGAATTAAAAATGAACTACTACAGTAGTTAGGACTGTCCTAAGGACACCTATTTGGATTGTGGGGGGGGGGGGGGTTACATTATTGACTTCTTTGTTGCTGCTCATACCCTAAAATGAGCCATCAGGTACACATGTCAGTAGCAGTACGCACTCGTAGTACTGCAGAGGATTTTCAGTCCATGAGAGAAGCAGGCAAGACTGTGAGGGGGCATGCAGCTGGCAACGCTAGACTAGACAAAGATAGGGTTCACCGGTTCGGTATGACTGACCTCAGCCGGAGCGCGTCTCGAAGAGAATTATTAGTTGCAGGGCAAGTAATGAACGCTAGCAGTAGCAGGTGGCAAATGCAAGACAGGTAAGGCAGGCAGCTTGCGGGATTGAAATCCTCCGCAGTACTGCACCTGCATTAGCTGCCACTGACATGTGGGCCCATGAGACATCGGGTCTACATGTCAGTAGCGGCTTCTGCAGGTGTAGTAATGCATAGTGCCAGCTTGCGACACTCAACAAAGCAAGGGTTCGGTCTCACTGAAATTCTCGAGGAGGATTGGTGGCAGGGCGAGTAATGGCAAGGGATTTGCGGCGGCGGCGTAATCATGGCACACGAAGGATGGGACATGGCGATGGGCGAGGGAGACGCGTCGCAGAGGACACTGAAGTGACTAGCAGCAGGGCGTGGACGTGGGCGCCTGTGGTGGCCGGAGTGGCCGACGGCGAGAGAGCACAACGTGGAGGCATAAAAAAATCACGGCATCACACAGGCTGATGAACTGTTAACTATAAAGACTAAGTACTAATAAGAAAGTAGAATCTCAAGGCATGCTAAGACAATTAGTAGAGCCTAGGAAAGAATGCAAATGACCATGATACACCCATCATCAATACATCTAAAGGACAGAACGTAGTCTCTCAAAGCTCTCCAAATTCAATGTCAAAGGAGTAGAGTAAAAAACTAACACACTCTACCAAAACAAATGGCACGGTAGAGAGGCAGGTAGTAATGTGATGTGATATGGGTTGTTATAAGCTACTACCGAGGATAGAGTTGAAGTGGGACATTTTTTAAGCTCCAAAAGTAAAATTATGCTGGGGCACAAGGAGTATTTCTGGTTTGTATATCTATACCCGCTGTTGGTTCATGCATCGTAGTAGTACCAGGGAGTGAAGAACCTCGGGGTTCCTGAACATCATGTGCTGCAATATTATCTGCATACCATGCAAACGATTTAATGTTGTCTAAATTTGTTTAATTTTAATAGTAAACACATTTATAGTTATACCAGGTGCTTGTTGGCCACCATGAATGCTTGTATACAACATCACGGTTTGATGTCTTGTTCCTAATGTTAAGAGCATTGTAAGTAGTCATTCCAAATAACAGTGATAACGTCAGATTACATGACCAACGTAGATTTTTGATCGGACGGTGTGCTTTCTATAAACTGCAGTGTTTGTTACTAACGGAGGAATTAGAAAAGAAAGAATAGAAAAAAATGTACGATCCGAGAAAGCCACAAGAAAGAAAAAAGTGAAAACCATGGGAACTAAAAATCTTAGGAATACAAATTTGTAAAATAGGAATGAGAGTACAACATTTGGAGTTGTTGATCAGATAACTTGTGCGTCATTTATTTCTAAATCCAGAAATTACATACTACTACCTCTGGTTTTTAGTATTTGTCGTTCCCGGCCAGGAATTGAACTAGCAATGCACTATCGTAATAAGCTGTCGGAGCAACATTTATTTAGGGACAGATGTAGTGTGTGTGTGTGTGTGTGTGTGTGTGTGTGTATATATATATATATATATATATATATATAAATTCGTGAAATAGTAGACCACATTTCTTCTTTGTTCATTTCTTTAATCTTCAAATATCAGGATGGATCGTGTAGAACCAAGCCAATATAGCTCTATAAAAAGACGGCATGGATCATGTAGTTAACCTAGCACAAAAATAGAGTACGGGATGCGATGTCGCAGGGAGGTGTCGGCGACGAAGGGGTTCGGTAGAGCCCGTCAAACTTGGTCGCCCGACGTTGTACCCAGGAGTCAACACCACCAAGAGCTTCGATGGGTCACAGGGAGATCCATGGGGTAAAAATTGTAAAAACTGTGGGAAATGAAAACACGGGAATTTCTTAGGAATACAAGTATGGAACACAGGACAGAGAGACAACACATTTGGAGTACTGTGAGATCACCGGAAGGGCGGGGCAGCAGTGTGTCGGGAACGGAGACCAGTGTTTCCATTTATACTCATTGTGGTTGAAATGGGGTTACAATAATAGGCGGGACTGAAATTGGAGGTACAGGTAGTGAAAATTGAGTTGTCAAAATCTCAAACGTGGCATGCCAAGTAGAACGATAAAATTTTCGCGGGAGTGGAGAATTTGACGCAAGTCGTGCCTTTGTGCACGCATACAATCGTGATTAATTACATCTCATGTCGCGTCGATTCCTGCACATGGCTGGTGCGTGTAGCTAGGGGGGTTGACTTTGTCTTAGGACAACTTGCTCGCTTCTTAATTCATCTTTGTTGCCATGCATGGAGATCAAAATCTAAAAGCAGTCATCTGCTAGCTAGTGGGACATTCCAAAAAAATACGAAAAAAATGAATCACCAAATGTATACGTATGTGCTAATGCAAACGATATGCAAATACAACCAAGTGCACGGAACAATGGTAAACAATCAGCATTTTGTAACATTAATCACAATGAAACGATAACATGTAGTATATACTACTACATATTGAAAAATACATTTTCCCATGCGTCGACTACAAATAAAAAAATTGAGTGAAAGAACACAAAAGAAGAGAAATGCAGCCTCAACCACGATCTCAAAGGAGTTTCAACCAAGAGTCGTTGATTGTCGCAACACAACGAATTCTTGGCTAGACATTGAACAATAGTTATCTCGCCCCTTTTTCAAAAAGGAGATGTTTTTCGATACTGCATAGGACGCATTGTTCATGAACAGAAAAGACATTTATCATTAAAATAGAAACAACACATATATTACAAACAAGAACTACGAAAGCACATAGATGACAAGAAAAAGAAAAACTACAAATACTACTCTACTCGGAGTCGGAGGAGATCTCCTCCACCTCCTCGTCCGCTGCTGCTGCAGCCGCCACCTCCTCTGCCCCTGCCGCCGCCGCCTCCTCCGTTGCTGCCGCTGATGCCGCCTCCTCCGACAATTGAGTCTGAAGCTTCCAGGCGACGGTCCGCAGAAGATGCTGGCGGCCCTCCACCCCAACCACCTCCCTGATCGTCTCGTAGAGGACATTGAGACGACCGGCCACAAACCCTAACCCGAAGCAGTAGTAGTCGGCGGTGTCCATGCTGGTGCATACGGGAAGTTTCCCAAGACCGAGACGCTCACACGAGCGAGATGTATCGGAAAATACATCCTGCGCCAATATGTCGAGCTTTTTTGCTCGCCCGACGGTGGCTGAAAGGTGCTCGGTGGCCTCCTTCATGCACTGATCGAGTTCATCGAAGTGGTGTTCGATGAGGCGGACAGTCTCCTGAACCCAAACGGGATGAGGAGGTGAGGGCGCCACGGGCCGAGAAGGGGACGGAGGAGGTGCGGGCGCTGCCTCCAGTTCCACCAGCATTGGCTGCGATGGAAACGAAAAAGAAGGAGGTTCGGAGGACGTCAATGGCCTGCAGCGCTTTGGTGTGGGGCTACCCATTTGTGCGGCGACGGAGTTGCGGAGAAAGAGCGAGAGGTCGTCGGCGATGGTGCGGCGGTGAAGAAAGAGAAGTTTGGAGGCTACGATCGATGGAGATGGAGTGGTGCGGCAGAGACCCAAGAGGACGGGTGTGCCTTTATAGTGGGTCCTTGTCCCGTGCGAGTGGAGATGATCGGACGCTTCAAAAACTCTGCTTTCGAATTAATCCAAACCGCGGTTGGCTTCCATCTCCGCTTCACACGCAGTTTTTTAATTTGACATGCAAAGGGTCCAGGGTATGCAGTGGCCCACCTGGCATACTTTGTAGGTCCGTCTGGTGGTGTTTCAGTTTTTTAGTTCCAGTTTTTAATTTTGACACGCAAAGGGCCCACCGGCCCAAGGTATATGCAATGTTCTAGTTTTTTTCAGTTTGTCACGCAAAATACCTCGATCATGTTTCAAGACATTACGCATTTTCTCTTATTTTTCTGAAAGATCGTCATATATATATATATATATATATATATATATATATATATATATATATATATATATATATATATATGTGTGTGTGTGTGTGTGTGTGTGTGTGTGTGTGTGTGTGTGTGTGTGTGTGTGTGTGTATATATATATAGTTGAAAGATCGTCAGAAAACACAAGAAAAATGTACAAGACGATGAACACACACACACACACACATACACACACACACACACATATATATATATGTATGTATGTATGTATATATATATATATATATATATATATATATATATATATATATATATATATATATATATCACAAACCCTCGTTCATGTTTTCTCAGTTTGACATGCAAAAGACCTCGATCATGCATGTTTGATGACGTTAGGTGTTTTCTAATTTTGTTGAAAGATCGTCATATTTGAGACTCGTTGATCATGTTTGGTGTGTAGCAAGCACGCATGGATAAGTAACATATGCACTTGAAAACCTCGCGATGATCATGTTTGATGACAACATTATTACGTGTTTTCTCTGTTTTCTGTTGAAACATCGTCATATATTGTTTGAGGCCCGTTGATCATGTTTGGGGCGTTGAACATGTTATATATATATATATATATATATATATATATATATATATATATATAGTTTGGCTCGTTGATCCTACGTTTGGGGCGTAGGGTAGCACGCATGGAAAACTATAACATGCATGTGAGAGAGACGTTGATGATCATATGTACTCCCCCGTCTCCATGAACTTGTCGCTTTGTCATAGTTCATTTTTTTAACTACAAAAGCCACATCAGAAGAGCTTGTTTATTGGCTCATGGACAAGGAAAATTATTTGTACCAAGTACAAAAAGTATATGTTGGTCGGCGTTGCCATTCGTACTCGAAGAATGCGGCCAGGTAGTTGCTCTTGCAGGTGTATGGTAATTACGTGAGTGTTTGGTCGGGTCATGTGGTTAGTGACATGTGACAAAGTGCTCAGTCATCAATTGCATTTGGTTTGACATCGAAGTTCGATTGGAGATAGATCATCCTTTCTTTATGTCTTGGATCATCCAAATTAACGTTTGGTTGGATGTACTGGACGATCCAATTTGTTGTTGGTAGGTTAGATGAAACTTGATTGGATTATTGAATCATCAAAGTTGATAATTTCATAATATTATTCGTGTGCATGATGATGGATCGTGCAAGCCGAGCGCTGAGTCATTCGGATCGCTGAGCAAAGTTCGGATGTGGAGTTCGTGTGTGCCCGTGCGGCCTTCAAGATTCGGTGCGCTCGCGTACGTGGCAATCATCAGGGCAGGGTGGTAGAGTCGCGGAAACCGTGCAGTGCGCCCTTGGCTGTAAGATTTGGAGCGTGAACGTACGTGGCAACCATCTAGGCAGGGTCGCACAGAGACGGGTGTGCAGAAGGGCCGCAGAGAATTCAATTTTGGTGTTTGGAAACACGGTATTTTTTGGATTTTTATACCATCCGCAGCGGTTTCCTCTAAAACTTACTCTATATCCCTCTATACTTCAAGTATATTCTCTATACTTCCAGCATTTCACTCTGGACACTAACTCTATACTTAAAGTAATCTATTCTATATTTCCAGTCCAGTAAACTTTACAGTGAGCCACTGCGGATGGTCTTAGAGCAATTAGCAATACCGTGGTATTTGAGATTACTATGGTATTTTTTACAGAACGGTGTTTGTCAACCAAACAGTCCTATGTATTGTAAAATCGTGGTATTACAAAACTGTGTTATTGAAATATGTACTTTGGTATTGCCATGCCATTTTAAAAACTGTGGTTTTCAAAACTTTAGTATTGAAAAACTGTGCTCCCAAACACAGCCTAAAGCTTTACCATGAACCACTGCGGATGGTCTTAAAGGCAGGCCTGGCTCTGGGCCTAGGCGGGCGGAAATAAATTTTTTGCGGCCCTAACGCACAACGTCGCCTGCAGCGCCCCTGCTGCCGCGGCCCCGGCTCCGCCGCTGGCCCGCCGCCCCTGCGCCCCCGACTCGAGAACAGATTGAGGGGAAGGCTCATCACCCATAGCGGCCTTGTAGCTTACGTCCCCTTGATCCGTTGGCGATGAGCCTTCTCCTCATCCGTCCTCGAGTTCGCGGTGGCCACGGCGCTGCTTCGACCCTGCTTCTGGACTGACGATGCTGATGATCCACAAAATACTTTTAACTATGCCCGTTGGTATTCTCCCCCTCATATTTGTTGATGCGTTAATACCTGATGTTTTACATCGTTTTCCACAGGAGGGAAAAAGTAATGAACAACATTGATCAACACTGTGTCAAGGAGAACGCGAAAATTGCAGTGGGCCGCGTCAAGTCGGTTTTACGATTTTATTCACATTACATTTGACTTCAAGTACCACGCCTATGCTTTGAAATATATGATTATACTAATCAAGCTCTGGTCTTCTACTGATTGATACTTAACCTCATATGTTGCATTTGCCAAGGTCCAAGGCCAAAAAGGGCTACTGCTTTGTCAACGTCACATCGCCAGATGCGGCGTTCCGGCTGTGGACGAAGAACCTGCCTGGCTTCCATTGGAAGGTGAACGACTCGCGGAAGATGTGCGAGGTCGACTACGCCAACATCCATGTATGTCACCGTCCGCTGCCACCGTTTTCCATTGCGTCGCCGCTGCATGGTGTTCACCAGCCGCTGCTCGTCATCCTTTCACAGGGTCGGGATGTGTTGGTGGACCATTTCTCCAAATCATGCTTTGACTGTGAAATTGAGGAGATCCTGCCAGTGTGGTTCAGCTTGCCACGGAAGGTGAACGACTCGCGAAAGATGTGCGAGGTCGACTACGCCAACATCCAGGTACATCGCCGTCCGATGCCACTGTTTTCCATTGCGCCGCCGCTGCATGGTATTCACCAGCTGCTGCTCGTCATCCTTTCACAGGGTCGGGATGCGTTGGTGGCCCATTTCTCCAAGTCATGTTTTGACTGCGAAACCGAGGAGTTCCTGCTAGTGTGGTTCAGCTCGCCGCGGAAGGTGAACGACTCGCGGAAGATGTGCGAGGTCGACTATGCCAACATCCAGGTACGTCGCCGTCCGCTGCCACCGTTTTCCATTGCGCCGCCAACGTGTTCACGTGCCGCTCCTCGTCATCCTTTTCGCAGGGTCGGGATGCGTTGGTGGATGCGGCCAGATGGTTGCTTTTGCAGGTGTATGGTAATTATGTGAGTGTTTGGTCGGGTCATGTGGTTAGTCCACGATGCACCCTAAACCCGGTGTTGAGGCCGTGTATTTGTCATTTGTGCATACACTCTAGTGACATGTGACAAAGTGCTCAATCATCAATTGCATTTGGTTTGACGTCGAAGTTCGATTGGAGATAGATTATCCATTTATTTATGTCTTGGATCATCAAAATTAACGTTTGGTTGGATGGACTGGACGATCCAATTTTTTGTTGGTAGGTTGGATGAAACTTGATTGGATTATTGAATCATCAAAGTTGATAATTTCATAATATTATTCGTGCGCATGATGATGGATTGTGCACGCCGAGCGCCGAGTTATTCGGTTCGCTGAGCAAAGTTCAGACGTGGAGTTCGTGTGCCCGTGCGCGCTGCAAGATTCGGTGCACTCGCGTACGTGGCAATCATCAGGGCAGGATGGTACAGTCGCGGTAACAGTGCAGTGCACCCTAGGCTGTAAGATTTGGAGTGTGAACGTACGTGGCAACCATCTGGGCTCGGTCGCACAGAGACGGCTGTGCGGAAGGGCCGCAGAGAATTCAATTTTGGTGTTTGGGAACATGGTATTTTTGGAGTTTTCGAGCAATTAGCAGTATCGTGGTATTTGAGATTACTATGGTATTTTTTACAGAATGGTGTTTGTCAACCAAACAGTCCTATGTATTGCGAAATCGTGGTATTACAAAACTGTGTTGCTGAAATACGTACTTTGGTATTGCCATGTCATTTTAAAAACCGTGGTTTCCAAAATTTAGTATTGAAAAACTGTGCTCCCAAACACAGCCTAAAGCTTTACCGTGAACCACTGCGGATGGTCTTAAAAGCAGGCCCGGCTCTGGGCCTAGGTGGGCGGAAATAAATTTTTTGTGGCCCTGCAGCTCAATGTCGCGCGTGCGCCCCCGCACCGCGCGCCGTCCCGTTGAAATCCCGTTGAGATCCTTCGCTTCGCGCTGGGTTTGTTGTCTGGACACCGAAGGATGGAAATCCCGCGTGTCCTGCTGCCACGATTATGCGATTTTGATCGAACGGCATGCGAGGCGGGGGCGCATGCGCGATGCTGTGTGGCAGGGTCGCAAAAAATTTGTGGGCTACTGCCTAGGGCTAGGCCGATGGGTGGGGGTGGTCACGTCTTACTAATGTTAGTTCAATTCTTTGTCCAAAACGTCAAATAAAAGAATAAGGCGGGAGTATTTATTAGATACAATATAATATTACTAATGTGTTAATTTTCCATATGAGATGTTTTTCGATAAAAGGAGGAGTTTTTCGTTAGTGCATGTACTGGAGTAGGACACATTGTTCATGAACATAAAACAAAACATTTTTCATTAACATAAAAACAACACATATATTACAAACAAGAAAAAACTAGTACTCATCCTATTGTACTAGGAGGAGGACTTGTCCACCTCCGCCGCTGCCCCCGCCTCCGCTGCCACCGTTTTCCATTGCGCCACCGCTGCAACGTGTTCACCTGCCGCTGCTCGTCATCCTTTCGCAGGGTCGGCATGCATTGGTGGATGCGGCCAGATGATTGCTCCTGCAAGTGTATGGTAATTACGTGAGTGTTTGGTCGGGTCATGTGGTTAGTCCATGGTGCACCCTAAACCCGGTGTTGAGGCCGTGTATTTGTCATTTGTGCGTACACTCTAGTGACATGTGACAAAGTGCCCAATCATCAATTGCGTTTGGTTTGACGTCAAGGTTCGACTGGAGATAGATCATCCATTTCATTATGTTTTGGATCATCCAAATTAACATTTGGTTGGATGGATTGGACGATCCAATTTTTTTGTTGGTAGGTTGGATGAAACTTGATTGGATTATTGAATCATCAAAGTTGATAATTTCATAATATTATTCGTGCGCATGATGATGGATCGTGCACGCCGAGCGTCGAGTTATTCAGATCACTGAGCAAAGTTCGGACGTGGAGTTCATGTGCCCGTGCGCACTGCAAGATCCGGTGCGCTCGCGTACGTGGCAACCATCAGGGCAGGGTGGTACAGTCTCGGGAACCGTGCAGTGTGCCCTTGGCTGTAAGATTTGGAGCGTGAACCTATGTGGCAACCATCTGGGCAGGGTCGCACAGAGATGGCTGTGCGGAAGGGCCGCAGAGAATTGGATTTTGGTGTTTGAGAACACGGTATTTTTGGAGTTTTAGAGCAATTAGCAATACCGTGGTATTTGAGATTACTATGTTATTTTTTACAGAACGGTGTTTGTCAACCAAACAGTCCTATGTATTGTAAAATCGTGGTATTACAAAATGGTGTTATTGAAATATGTACTTTGGTATTGCCATGTCATTTTAAAAACCATGGTTTCCAAAACTTTAGTATTAAAAAACTGTGCTCCCAAACACAGCCTAAAGCTTTACCGTGAACCACTGCGGATGGTCTTAAGGGCAGGCCCAACTCTAGGCCTAGGCGGGCGTAAATAAATTTTATGCGGCCCTGCCGCACAATGTCGCGCATGCGCCCCTGCCCCGCATGCCGTCCCATGGAAATCCCGCCGAGATCCTTCGCTTCGCGCTGGGTTTGTTTTTAGAGACCGAAGGATGAAAATCCCGCGTGTCCCGCTGCCACGATTATGCGATTTTGATCGGACGGCGTGCGAGGCGGGGGCGCACGCGCGATGAGTTGCGGCAGGGTCACTAAAAATATATGGGCTACTGCCTAGGGCCATGCCAGTGGGTGGGGGTGGTCACGTCCTACTAATGTTAGTTCAATGCTTTGTCCAAAACGTCAAATAAAAGAATAAGGAGAGAGTATTTATTAGATACAGTATAATATTACTAATGTGTTAATTTTCCATATGCGATATTTTTCGATGAAAGGAAGAGTTTTTCGTTAGTGCATGTACTGGAGTAGGACACATTGTTCATGAACATAAAATAAAAAACTTTTTTCATTAACATAACAACAACACATATATTACAAACAAGAAAAAAATAGAAAACAAAAGAAAAAACTACTACTCATCCTACTCTACTCGGAGGAGGACTTGTCCACCTCCGCCGCCGCCTCCGCCTCCGCCGGCGGCGCCGGCGCCTCTGCCTCCGCCTCTGCCCCAACCGCCGGTGGACCATCGTCCAACACCAGATCGAACTTCTTTCGGCTGACGGCCTCCACGAGTTGCTCGCGAAACCCCTCCCCGGCCTCCTCACCGATCGTCTCGTAGAGGCAGTCGAGACGAGCGGCAACAAAGCCTAACCCAAAAATGTAGTAGCCGGTGGAGTCCATGCTGGCGTGGTTGGGAGTCCCAGTCGGCGATGGGAGTGAGATGTACTGTGAAATACATCCTGCGCCATTTTGTCGAGCGCTTTTGCTTGTACGTCGACGGCGAACAGGCTGCCGGTGACCTCCTTAAGCTTGTCGTCGAGTTTGTCGATGCTTTCCAGCATGAGGCAGACAGTCTCATCATAGTCGGACGGAAGAGGTGTGGGTGCCGTGGGCGGAGACCGGAGTGGAGGAGGTGCGGGCGACGCGGGCGGAGACGGGAGTGGAGGAGGTGCGGGCGCCACCTCCAGTTCCACCGGCCTTGGAGTTGACGGAAACGGAGAATGAGGTTCACAGGAGGTCGATGACCTGGAGCGCTTCAGTGCGGGGCTACCCATTTGTGCGGCAACGGAGGTTCGAACAAAGAGAGAGAGGTGGTCGACGGTGGTGCGGCGGAGAAGCAAGAGGAGAAGTTTGGAGGCTAAAATCGATGGAGAGGTGCGGCGAAGTAGAAGAGGAAGGTGTGCCTTCATAGCGGGTTGTTGTCTAAGCGCATGAGTGGAGATGATCGGACGCTTCAAAAATTGTGCTTTTGAATCATCGGTCAGAGTTACTCCAAACTGCGGTTCGCCTGCTCTCGATATCGCAAGTGTTTTCACAAGTGTGCTCATTTGTTCCTAAAATTAGAACACGTAGCGGCTAGCGCCTACGCCTGTTGTTTCCTCAAAAGTCGAGTACGGCGATACATAATGGCAGCATGCGATCGATTAATTTGATGAACCATGTACGAACGTAGTGAGAGCTGTGTGCTTATTAGACGATGGTAGTCCACATTCTATCCTCGTACCGTCGAGGGAACATCCTTGTGTCAAATTTGTTATCTCTATTGATGACAGAATAATATTCTTCATTAGTGTGGTAGTTGAACTGCCATATACTGTCGTTGAGAGCATACACACATGCATGGTAGAGAATATGATAAATATAGAAATATATATGCATGGTAGGAAATAGTATTCTATTCTTGGAATACATGTTTGGGATGTAGCATATGTACGTCTAACATACATGTGAAAGACCTCGATCATGTTTGCTGACGTTACGTGTGTTCTCTTTTTTGTTGAGAGATCATCATGTTTGAGGCTCGTTGATCATGTTTGGGGCGTAACATGCATGGAAAACTAACATGCATGTGAAAGACCTCGATGCATGTGAAATAACATGCATGTTTTTAAAAGCAAGATATAGTGTTTCCTCAAAAAAATATTTTTATGAGAGATTGGGCACACAAGCACAAAAGCTAGAACTTGAGTGATGCACCTACGAATTCCATATGCCGGGATGATCGACGGCAGCCGATCCGCAAACTCGGTGGTAAGATCAGTAGTCGCCGAAGAGCAGCTTGTGGCCGACCTCGAAGGAGACGAAATCATCGATGCACGCATAGCTGATCTGCTCGCCGGAGAGATTGTACGCATGACAATTGTTCGTCCTCACACCGTAAGGCTTCTCCATGTCGGCGCCCATCACGGCGTTCGCGATGTGCTTTAGCCCCGCACGGCGGAGGCTCGGGCGATCCATCTCCCCCGCCGCGAGCTCGGCCAGGTCCATCGTTTTGGCCACCTTCAACTGCCAGTCCTTTCAAAGTCTATCGGCATCACCATCCACGCCGACGCCGATGAAGTGGTAGTCAGAATTGCCAAGGAAATCTTCCAGCTCATCGAGGAAGTTGTCAGTGTGGATGACCTGGAAGATGAGGCAGCGGCGGCCAACGCAGAGCTGCAGAACAGCAACGGGGTTCTGGTCGGCGGAGTAGCTGGGTTGCCACTTGACGTCGAGCCCGACGACGAGCTTGTGAAGGCGCGGACGATGGACGGAGAGGACCTCATCGAGCCAGTCCTCCACGGCCTTGCCGGAGGACGTCACGGTGGTGGTGATCATGTCTTCCTCAAACGTCACGTTGTACACCTGAGTCCCCGCCATTGGGTCTCTCTCCTTGTCATCCCTACGGTTGCCGTATGCGGCGGCGCGGCGCAACTCTCTCTCTTGTTTAAAACCTTCGTCTACACCTTTAGTTTGGATTTTAATTGGAAACGGGCCTAGATATATAACTGATGCAGTTACGATATGAGCGGAGGAGTTTCCAAATTTGACAGGCCGGAGCCCGAAGTAAAGAGAGTAATGAATATTTTTGAATCTTATATACTCTTTCTAATTTTTAATTCTTATCATTATGATCACAAGTTGCATTGTCTCAACCTAACACAACGTACAACAACAACAACATTTCTCAGGAGCCCACCCACTGGATATGCCGGGTGGGCCACGGGATACCCTGGGTCCAGTCACCAGAGAGTAGCTAGAGTGAATACATGCTGGAGAGATCAGCGGAATTGGGAACTGGCCAATGAAGATGTATGTCAGCAGTGTCACGGTTCATGTATCGAAACGCGCGCCATCCTTTTTTTCTTCTCCTTTTTCTTAAAAGTTCGTATTATTTTCCGCCAATCTTCTAAGAGCAACTCCAACTCGATTGCTATTTTTAGTTTGCTATTCTTTCAAATAGCCAATCTGCTATCCACATTTATCATCTCATTCTATGAACATCTCCAACCCGTTTGCTATATGATGTTCTATATTAACAAATTTCATATTTTATTAATATGTAATAATTATTTTAAAATTCCAATAACATTGTTGCAACGGTCTAACGGCTATTTTTCAATGGTTATATTTCTAATGACTACTTTTCAACGGTTGTATTTCCAACAGTTAATTTTCAACAACTATTTTGCAACAGAAACGAAAATAATGTAGCAGAAATTGGGGATAGCAAACCGGATAGCATTTGCTACTAGTAGCACATTGAGAGCCCCATATAGCAAATGGCTAAAAGTAGCAATCCTAATAGCAAACCGGTTAGGGATGATTTTTGCTCTAAATTTGCTAAAATAATAGGATATCACACCATATAGGTAATGGCTAAAAGAGCATCTCCAACCCATTAGCTATATGATGTGCTATCCTTATTTAGCAAATCTAGAGCAAAAATCATCTCCAACTGGTTTGCTATTAGTATTGCTACTTTTAGCCATTTGCTATATGGAGCTCTCGGTGTGCTACTAGTAGCAAATGCTATCCGGTTTGCTATTCCCGATTTCCTATACATTATCGTCGTTCTGTTGCAAAATAGTCGTTGAAAATTAGCCATTGGAAATACATCCATTGAAAGATAGTCGTTAGAAATATAACCATAGAAAAATAGCCGTTATAAATACAACCGTTACAATATAGACATTCAACAATGTTATTTTAATTTTAAAATAATTATTATATAGTAATAAAATATAACAAATTTTTAATATAGCACATCATATAGCAAATGGGTTGGAGATGCACATGGAATGAGATGATAAATGTGGATAGCATATTTGTCATTTGAAAGAATAGCAAACCAAAAATAACAAAGGGGTTGGAGATGCTCTAACCCTCCTTTATTTGAAGTTGTACGGTTGGATCAGGATACGTGGCCGGCGTACACTTTATGACACACTAGTGAAAGTAAAACACCCGATACATTTTATGACACACTTGTGAAAGTAAAATACCCGATACATTTTATTATTATGAAAGTCTATAACTAACACTCAATCCAAATCGGGCAAAAATTTCAATGACCCTGACTTCTAGTTTGTTTTTGCAGGCCATCTGGAATCAAGTATTTTTTGTTTTCACCCTTTTGCAATGACGCCGACGAGCATCTAATCTGGGCTAAATTTGATACGTACTCAGGAAACTATTGTTGCATTTTTTGTTATTTACTACGTGCTTTGCTCTTTGATTGCTCATTATGTTGGATCCATGTTGGGTTTGAACAGAGAGTGGGCTTCTCCCTGCGGGTCCTGTTGGATAAACTAGTAGGTGATAGTCACTTTCTGGATCTCCAGCTCAGTAGAGTTGGAAGTGGAAATATATTCCATTCTAAAAGATAAAAGAGATAAATAGTCCACTAGTTTATCGTTAGAACGGCAACATTATAACTATTTTTGCACACCAATGAACAGAAATATAAAGTTCATTACCTTAAGACGATACATTACAAACAACATTACAAACAGGAAAAAAGAAAAACACAAACTACAAACAAGAAAAGATAAACAACACAACTAACAACAAGAAAAAAACTACTTCTTCACCTCGCTCCACCTACTTCTCCTTCTCCTCCTCCTCCTTGGGCTCCTGGCTGGGCGGGGGCGCCTCCCGCGGCAGAGACGGGAAGCCCAGTTTCCTGGACATCGCCGCCACCAGGTTGTCGCGGTCGGCGACGCCGAGCTCGTCCGCCAGCGTCTCCTAGAGGACGTCAAGGCGATCGGCCAAGTCCGTCATGCCGAAGACGTAGTGGCTCGTGGTCCCCATGGCAGCATACTCTGGAAGGGGACCAAGTCCAAGGCGACGCATGGAGCGCGATGTATTGTCAAATACATCGCGCGCCATGTTCTAGAGAGCCCACTCCGTGTCTGGGGGGGAGTCCAGTTGGGGACGCTTCCCCTAGGCGTCCTTCGGCGGGCTTGGCGGCGGCGTTGTCTTGTCAGTCATTGTGTTCTTGGCGCGGTTATGGGAAGAGAGGAAGAGTGGATGTGCGGAGAAGACGATGGCGTGCCCGGGTGATCTTATAGCATAGACGAAATCCCCTGTAGTAACTACATTGCGGTTACTGCAACTGAGTGGTGGGGCCTCTGCAGTACTGCAGGTGTAGTAGAGGTTGTTGACATGTGGGTCCCACACCATGTGGGGCCCTCATGTCAGCCATCTCTACTGCAACTGCAGTACTGCAGGGGATTTGAACCCCCCTGGTTGTTCGTCTCTCGACGCGCGCAGTAGTGGTGATGGGACGCGGAGCGGTTCTAATTGAATTCAAAGATGCGCATGCGCTGCGCGCATTTAAGGCGCCTCAATGACTGGCGCGCACGTAAGCTAGGTGCGCTCGGTCGCATCAGCCGCCTGTACAAATGGCTACGGCTTGAACGAAGGACCAAACCTTATGCGGCAAACAACAATGTATAATACTTCCTCCGCCCCAACTCAACTATATTTCTGTTTTGGTCAAATTATTACCTTTGACCAATGATTTATATGAAATTTATTAACTTCAATAACATGTAGTACTAGATTATATATTACGGAAATATTTTCATGGTGAATCTAAAAGTACAATTCTTGTATTGTTAAAACAGATCAAAATTTCGTAAATCTCAAAGATAGATTTGACGAAACCTAAGACTTCCCCTTGAAAAAGTTTTATACTTTACATTAGTTTTACATATGTAATATGCACATAGGATATATCACTAAATAGTTTTGCAAAAAAAAAACATGGAGGAGAAATATGTATATCCCATATGCTACTACTACGTAAATTAGGGGTGGGCAAATAAACTGAGACCAAAAAACCGAAACCGATAAAACCGAGACCGAAACCGAAAAGACCGAAATATCGGGTATCGGGTACTTTTCGGGTTGAATATATAAATAACTGAAAAATAAATGTCGGGTTCGGGTACCACTCTCGGGTAACTGAAATAACCGAATAGTCGGTCCATCAAATAATAAGTTAAATTATGCGTGCTAAACTATGAACAATTCAAATTTAGATATTTTATTTTCAAGTTTTGATGTGTGAGGTTCTTGGATTTAAACGTTTATTTTTTTTCTATTTTTCATTTGTCAATTTATAATAAATGACCTCATGGGATTAAATTTATCAATCATATTAAATTTGTGCAAACATGACATTGATATAATGTATAATTCAGATATATCGGGTAGGACCGAAGACCGAACCAGAATTTTGGTATCCAAAATGTTCGGGTACCTAATATTATTACAACAATTCGGGTAGTTATTTCAAGAAACCGAATTTTGAAAAAGACCAAAATACCCGAACCAAAATATCGGGTAGACCGAATGCACACCCCTTCACGTAAATCCATCCGAAATAATTTGCTAGTTTGAGGATGAATGAAGTTGAGTTTGCGAGCTTGATGAGCACCATCATTGTTTTGAGCAGCGATTAATTTATGGCATCATCAAATATGGAGTAATTTTTCTATATCATTTGTTGCTGAAAAATTAGTTAACACGCTATATATGAGGAGAAAGATTAGGATATGCTACCTATTGCTTGTGTTGAATAAACCTGCGCCGTGGACAACATGTATCCGACACTTCATTCTGGTCACCAGGATCATTCTGCCCTAGGGATGAAAACGGTACGGTAAATTCCCGAACCATCCGACGCCGTTTTCGAAAATTTCCGATGCGATTACCATTTTCGACAATTTCCGAAATTTTCGATCCGATTACCGTTTTTAACGGACATTGAAATTTGGTAAACGGAATGGAAACGATTTAGACTGATTTCCGACCGAATTGTTGGAATACCATATTTTAATGGAAAATTTCTGAACAATAACCGAATACTTTCCAAATAGTAGGTTGGGTCTAATGGGCTGACATGTACTCTCTCCGTCCCTTGGAATAGAGGATTTTTAAAGGAAACTTCAAAGGAATTCATTCCTACATTGTGGTTATGTCACAAGTGTTTGGAACACAGGAATCATATTTTGTTTCCTTTAGAAAGACTTCATTTCCTATGTAAAATGGAGGAATGAAATAATCCAGTCCAAGTTCTTAATACTCTGCTGGTTGGCTATGGAGGGAATATATAGGGTGCTAAAAGTCAAATTAACTAACCTAATGATTTGCATGGAATAATTATTTCTTTTTTTGAAACAAGGGAATAACTATTTCTGAGCTACTGCAATACAATAGACGTTTTGATGTTAGATATATAGGAATGAAGTTGTTTATGAAGCAAACTGGTAGTTCATTTTGGCAAGAATTTATGACTTTGATTTATGTATTACAAATAATGATAGTTAAGATTCTAAAAAATTTTGTTTATAGTTGCTCACTTTCTTCGTTCCTGCATTTTGTCTATTCCTATGTTTTTTCCAATTCCTGTGATTTGGATTCCTACGTTCCAAACGGGGCCGTAGTAAATATCACTTTGTAGTTTATTTTTGAACTACAAAGCGACAAGTATTTAGAGACGGAGGGAGTAATAAGCTCAATTCTTTCAATTTTTTATTCAGACACCAGTTTGAATAAGGAGTCGTCAAAGGTAATAAGCTCAATTACGACCGTTTTCATCCCTATTCTGCTCCAAGTCATCTGGGGCAGCAGGCGAAGGACCTTGATGATCAGGCTAAGGACCAGGCAAGAAATCATTGGTCAAAGGTAAGTTTGACCAAAGCTAAAAATAGAGTTGGGGCGGAGGGAGGAGTACTTTTTGCAGACCGCTTAGCAGGCCCCGCTAAGGGCGATCTCCTGCCTGCTGACAACTCCAGCGGCTAAAGTAGCATACAGTTGCACTTTAGAAGTCGTAACCCCAGTTTCGCAAGTAGCATTCCAAATGGTGCACTTTAGAAGCCATAACCATCACTGCGCACGTCTCGTCGTCTTCTCCACGCGTCTCATCGTCTTCTCCGCGCGTACTAATAAAGACACACCATCCTCTTCTCTGCAACACACACAGGCCATCCTCTTCTCCGCGCGTACTCTTCCTCTTTAACCCCGTCGTGCGCGCCCTCATTTGTTCCCTTCGAAGCCCATGGAGTTCCCCTTGCCGCACGATATTGCGGTCCTGACTGCGGGGTGGGTCGCCGAAACCTCCCCGCAGCCCATGGACAGCCTCTCCAGTCTGCGCGCCACCTGCCATGCACGCGTCGTGCTGGGATCGCGCTGTGGGCAGGCGCGTGGCGCTGGAGCGGTTGAGCATCTGGAAGTATAACTGGAGCTACGACCGCCTCATGGAGCGCCTGGCAATCATCGTCAACCCTCATGCGTGCTATGTCACCGGGTTCGACCTCGTCTTCCTGCACGGTCGCGCACTGCCGGGCACCCAGTTCCTTGCCCGGGCGGCCGCGAACGGCCACATGGTGGCGGCCTACGTCCTCGCCATGCTCCGCTATGACGCCGACCATGGGGCCCACGACACCTTTGAGTATATCCGGCAGGTAGAAGGTGAGGCCCACGTCGTCTACAACACGGTTGGGTCCGCCGCCATGAAGTGGACCAACAAGGAGTGCTGTCGGTGTCGGCGTGAAGCCATGAATAGTATCGAGGATGTCGCCTAGAGGTTCCTGGGCAGGCCTTGTCCAGAAGCGCCGCCGGTGGCGAGGCCCAACATTGATGATGACGCTTGGGTCTGCTCAATATGGGGGAACCAGGGAACTACACGCTGCGACAGGCCTACATGGGAGGAGTGGAGAGTCTTTTGTACAGAGAACTGTAGGATTAAGCATGAGCATGACCTGTTCTATCGTCTGGCGTTGTACTATATGGGTTATATTCCCTCCATTCCCGTTTGGATGCACCCTAGTTCTCCCAATGACAATTAAAAGAGAACAAAGGGAGTATATAAAATAGACTTGTACTAGTATATGTGTTTCCCCTATGCCCGCTTGTCTCTGATGAATGTTGCACTTGTTGTGTTTCCCCTATGCACGCTCGTCTTATGTTTAGCCTCATTTGCATCAAAGGAAACTCACGGGACAGTTTAAGGAAATGGATTCTTTCGAAAATGAATACATTCAATCATACAATAGTTTGTAACGAAGGAAATCAGTGTTCCCTTCTCTCTGTTCATTGTCTCCACTTTTCATTCCAGTCACCGCTAATCGACAGAACTAGTTGTTACATAATCCCCAATAAACACAAAATTAACTAATTGCCACATCTAGTCCGCAGCACTTCCCTTGAAGCGGTGGTAATAACTTCTGGCCGCGTATAGGAGTAGTGGTAATGGTTACACCGTGTATAGGGTCATAGGGCCAGTGGTACGTTGGAGTTCTACCTATCTTTTTCTAACCTTTTTCTCGTCCTTTCTTTTCTTTTCTCTCTGTTGATTGTCTCGACTTTTCTTTCCAGTCGTCGCTACCTGTTAGTACTGTATACTACTTTACAGACCGCTTTGTAGGCCCCGCTACGGGCGATCTCCTGGCACCTCTAGCGGCTAAAGTATCATACAGGCAACTTTACAAATGAGCTTACTCGAACTTTTCGAGCTTGAGCTCATCAAGCTGGCAATACTCAACTTCATCCTCAAACTTTCAATCAAAACTAAGTTTGGTCCCTCAACTTTAAAATGGGTCAATTATTTAGTCCATCAACTTCAAAAAACCGTTTCACATTCATCCGTACTCTGAGTTGGACACCCACACATTGGCATGGCACATAAGATAGTTAATGTGTTTTTAATCTTGTTAATTTGTGGTAGAAGTTTGTTTTATTTAAATGTTTAAAGTATGCATCATTATATGCATGTAAACTCTTTCACATGTTGAAGCAAGCAGGCAAGAGTTTAAGAAACGATTTGAATGGACCCCTTAGTTGGATAGCTGGGAAGTACAACCGTCGGATCAAAACAAATAGTGGATGCAGCCTTTACTGCACGCATGCAGCAAAATGTCACTACGTCAGGCGATCCTGGTCCAGGCAGGTGTATGCTCTGATTCCTGTCCTCCAACTCCATCTAGGCTTCCGATGACGCAGGCGGTTCACCACCAGACTGTAGAAAGGATAAGCACGCACACATGTAACAGTCATTGTTGACTGCGTTGGTCTAACGTCATTGTTTGGCTGTGTAGGCCTACCTTTAGTCATTAACGCTAGCTTTTGAATCTGTGTAGTGCGAAAGGGTTTTGTTTGCGTTTCACAACTACACTAGCTAGCCTATATAAAGTGTATTTGTCTTCCCTGATGAATACAAAACAAACATTCTGCATACAAAATGAAACATGCATGCTGCTTTCTTCTGCCGGATGTTCAAAGGAAACTACACGGCTGGCCGTGTACACATACCGTAATGGTGTGCCGGTGTACCTTAACCCCCCGTACGTCGTCCGTCCCCGGTGGTTGTTGGGTAGAGCCTTACAGGTATGCTCTGATTCTAGACCTCTTACTCCATCTCTAGGTTTCTGATGACACATGCGGTTCACCACCAGGCAAACCAAAAAAGGTTGAGCGGCATGCACGTTTTTTGATGAAAAACTAACTGCAGCCCACTGACTGCGACCTGCTAACGCATCCATCTCTTGTTTTTTGATGACACTATCGCTGACGTGTCATCATATTATTTGTTGTGAAGGTATGGTAGTTAAACTGAGCATTAATAAAGGGACCAATATCATTTGGACACATCAATGGGACGACGCATGGGAGGACAGAACGGGAGGGACACGGCTTACAGCCAGTTTCTCATCAAGAAATTTGCATGCCGCTCTCAGCACTGAGGCTTTGCTGGTTTGTATGGTGGTGAACCGCATGAGTCATCGGAAACCTAGATGTAGTTAGAGGACAGGAATCAGAACATACCTACAGGGGTCTTCCAACCACCACCGGGGATGCACGACGGGGGTTAAGGTACACACCGGCACACCCGGACCGTACATATGTGCCAGTGAAGATGAACGGCGTTTCGGCTGTGGAAGCACCTGCATGGCTTCCGTTGGAAGGTGACCGACTCGCGGAAGATGTGCGAGGTCGACTTTGCCAACATTATTTGTTGTGAAGGTATGGTAGTTAAACTAAGCATTAATAAAGGGACCAATAACATTTTGGCACATCAGCGGGATGATGCATGGGAGGAGAGAACGGGAGGGACACGGCTTGTATACTCCCATTCAGTAAATTCCATGTGTGCTCCTACTTAAGTGTCATGATTTTATTGGCTCTTTCATTTACCTAACATAATGCCGGATTTAACTTCAACCAATTATATGACGACACATAAGTGGGAGTACGCATGGAAGCACAAACGGGAGCACCGAAGTTGCATCCGAACGGGAGGACACGGATTGTATACCCCCATTCAGTGCTTCCATGCATGCTCCTACTTAAGTGTCATGATTTTATTGGCCCTTTAATTTACCTAACATAATGTGTGATTTAACGTCAACCAATTAGATGATGACAAATAAGCGGGAGTAAGCATGGAAGCACAAACGGGAGCACCGAAGTTGCATCCGAACGGGAGGACATGGCTTGTATACTCCCATTCAGTGCTTTCATGCGTGCTCCTACTTAAGTGTTATGATTTTATTTGCCCATTCATTTACCTAACATAATGCCTAATTTAACTTCAACCAATAAGATGATGACACATAAGTGGGAGTACACATGGAAGCAAAAACGGGAGCACCGAAGTTACATCCGAATGGGAGGACACTGCTTGTATACTCCCATTCAGTGCTTCCATGCGTGCTCCTACTTAAGCGTCATGATTTTATTGGCCCTTTCATTTACCTAATATAATGCCTGATTTAACTTCAACCAATTAGATGATGACACATAAGCGGGAGTACGCATGGAAGCACAAACGGGAGCACTGAAGTTGCATCTGAACGGGAGGACACGGCTTGTATACTCCCGTTTAGTGCTTCCATGCGTGCTCCTACTTAAGTGTCATGATTTTATTGGCCCTTTAATTTACCTAACATAATGCCTGATTTAACTTCAACCAATTAGATGATGACACATAAGCGGGAGTACGCATGGAAGCACAAACGGGACCACCGAAGTTGCATCCAAACGGGAGGACACGACTTGTATACTCCCATTCAGTGCTTCCATGCGTGCTCCTACTTAAGTGTCATGATTTTATTGGCCCTTTTATTTACCTAACATAATGCTTGATTTAACTTCAACCAATTAGATGATGACACATAAGCGGGAGTACGCATGGAAGCACAAACGAGAGCACCGAAGTTGCATCCGAACGGGAGGACACGGCTTTTATACTACAATTCAGTGCTTCCATGCGTGCTCCTACTTATGTGTCATGATTTTACTGGCCCTTTCATTTACCTAACATTTTAATTGGCCAGTTCCCGATTCCGCTGAGTCATTGTTGTTGTACGTGGTGTTTGGTTAAGACAATGCAACTTGTGGTCATAACGATAATAATTAAAAAGAGGAGTATATCAGATTCAAAAATCTTCATTACGCCAGGTCGTACGATGGCCGAACACTCTCCAATCCACTTAGATTGAAGTGGAACCACTCCTACCCAAATGAGGAAAAAAAATTTATAGATACGGTATGCATATCCAAGGCTGTGCATACTGTTCCAAATTTGTGACATGTGTCCACATGAACGGACGTGCACAGTAGTGGTGATGGGACGCGGAACGGTTCCAATTGAATTCAAAGATGCGCATGCGCTGCGCGCGTTTAAGGTGCCTCGGTGACTGGTGCGCACGTAAGCTCGGTGCACCCGGTAGCATCAGTCGCCTGTACAAATGGCTACGGCTTGAACAAAGGACCAAACCTTCTGCGGCAAACTGCAACGTATAATACTTCCTCCGCACCAACTCAACTCTATTTCTGTTTTGGTCGAACTAATTACCTTTGACCAATGATTTATATGGAATTTATTAACTTCAATAACATGTAGTACTAGATTGTATATTATGGAAATATTTTCATGGTGAATCTAAAAGTACAATTCTTGTATTGTTAAAACAGATCAAAATTGCGTAAATCTCAAAGATAGATTTGACGAAACCTAAGGCTTCCCTTTGAAAAACAGCTCCTTTAACGACGCCAAATTTCGGTACATGGGCTCACGCGTACATGGGGACGAACAACAAGCATTCCAGCGCAGTTTAGGCCCAGGAATACAAAGTGACTCAGCGCAGTTTTAGCCCACGAATAAAAAGCAGCCCAGCGCAGTGTTGGGCCTACTCTGATAGCTTCATGTACGCTTTGTCCTGGCTGCCTCCCCGTCGGACCCTTTGATCCACAACGGCCCCCTCTCCCGATTGCATGAAACGTGCCTAGAGGAGCATCCGCTGACCGCCACACTCTTGGAGGAGCATCTGCCGACCGCCACGCTCTTGGAGGAGCATCCGCCGGCCGCTGCATGTGGAGGAGCAACAGCGCTAGGTACAATTGCTCACATAATGTTATTGTAGTTCAATCCTCTTATGGATACACTGATTGAATTGTAGGAAGCGATGTCAGAAGATAAGACATGGATAGGAAAAGACAGGTGTATGAAGGAGTGGCAGGATGGAATGAAGTCATTTTTAAATTTAGCATTCCGGGGCAATCGTGAAGAAGAAACTAAGCATTGTCCTTGCACAAAATGTCATAATATTTGCCACCGGAGACGCAAGGAAGTTCATCTTCACTTGCTTCATAATGGGATGTCATTTGATTATACTTGTTGGGTACACCATGGAAAAAACGAGTTGAGAAAAAAATTGCTAAGCAACCAGCAAATAATGAGGGGATAATTTCCGATGATGCTGCTATGGAAAATATGTTGTCCAGCCTTCTTAGAGGCACTGGTGATTATGGTGGTACTTCAGCAGGTGTTGATGATCCAGAAAATGCTATAAACAAGCAGGAGCCAACTGGGTGTGCAAAGGCATTCTATGACTTATTAAATGTTGCCAAAACGAGTTGTATCCAGGTTGTGAGAAGGTGATCCAATTATCCATCATTGTCAGGTTGTACCAGATAAAGTGTTTAACTGGTTTGAGCAAAAAAGCGTGTGAGTTCATCCTTGAACTATTCTCATATGTGCTTCGAGAGGGCCATTGCATTCCTAATACACTTGATAATGTTTAGAAGGTTGTTCGTGACCTCGGGCTGATCTACGAAAAGATCGATGCATGTGTCAATGACTGTGTGTTATTCCGGAAGGACTATTCTTTGCTGGATCGATGCCTAAAATGTGGTGAATTAAGATGGAAAAATAGTACTGGTGGGGATGCAAGAGAGGCTTTACCTTGTGGAAAAGCCAAGAAGCTTGTAGCACGCAAGATTTTACGATACTTCCCTCTTATTCCCCATCTTCAAAGGTTTTATATGGCAGAATCAACGGCATCAAACATGTGCTGGCACAAAGAAGAACATATTGATGATGGAATATTATGCTATCCTGCAGATTCAAAAGCATGGAAGCATTTTGATAGCATTCACCCAAATTTCTCATCTGATCCTCGCAACATAAGACTTGGGCTAGCATCTGATGGTTTCAATCCTTTAAGAGTAATGAATGTTTCTTACAATTTATGGCTTGAGATTCTAATCCCTTATAATCTACCACATTGGTTGTGTATGAAGCAGCCTTATTAGTTAATGTCAATGATAATTCCTGGGCCAAAGTCACCTGGAAACAACATTGATGTGTATCTGCAGCCTTTGATTGATAAGCTACTGAAATTATAGTCTAATAGTGTTGAAACATACGACAGTTCAAAGAAAGAGACATTTCTCATGCGAGCTTCTATATTGTGCACAATAAATGATTTTCCAGCATATGCAATGCTATGTGGATGGAGCACAAAAGGTAGGCTAGCATGTCCATACTGCCATGTAAACACTGACGCCTTGTAGTTGAAACATGGACAAAAGTATTGCTACATGGGTCATCATCGTTTCCTACCTCAAGATCACCGGTGGCGTCGGGACAAAGCTTCTGTCAACAACAAAATAGAGAATAGAGATGCTCCAACATCACTCTCTGGTCACGAAGTACTCCAACAATACGATCCTTTTGATCAAGTGAGTTTTGGAAAGACGAATGATAAGAGAAAGCGCACTGAGGAAGATAGGTGGCATAGTTGGAAGAAGAAAAGTATGTTTTTTCAGCTCCCGTATTGGAAGACATTGCTAATAAGGCATAACATGGATGTCATGCACATTGAGAAAAACATTTGTGATAGCATATTGGGTACATTGCTTAATATGGATGGTAAAACAAAAGATAGTCTACCAGCTCGTTTTGATATGCAAGAAATGGGTATACGGCCAAAGCAACATCCGGTGGGTATTAAAGGGAAGTATGATTGTCCATCAGCATCATATACTTTGCAAAAAGATCAGAAGACCACCCTGTGCAAGTTTTTGGCGAATGTGAAGATGTCCGATAGTTATGCCTCAAACATCAAGAGAAGTGTGTACATAACAGCACCTGAGGTATAAGGTCTAAAAACTCATGACTGCTATATTATATTGCAGAAGCTCCTTCCTATTGCAATACGTGACATATTGCCTGAAAATGTTGTTGAACCTTTAATTGAGTTTAGCAGATTCTTTTTTGGAATTTGTTCTAAAGAATTGGCGGAACCAGATTTGGATAAGATGATTGAACAATTTCCTGAAACAATTTGTAAGCTTGAGATGTTGCTTCCTCCAGCTTTCTTTGATATCATGGTACATCTTCCAATCCATCTTGGAGAAGAAGCTCGCTTGGGTGGACCTGTTTCTTACGGATGGATGTATCCAGTTGAGAGGTACCTTGGTACATTGAAGAGGTATGTACATAACAGAGCTCACCTAGAGGGTTCTATAGCTGAGGGATATATTATGGAAGAGTGTATGACTTTTTGTAGCCAGTTTTTGGATAACATCAGCACCAAGCTTAATAGGCCAGAACGTCATGAAGTTGCAACTAGGAATGAACCTTCTCTCGAGTCTAATATATTTACATAAATTGATAATTCCAAAAAAGGGTTTAAATGGGGCGAACTTACTATGTTGGAACTACATAACATCAGGCATTATATTATTTCTAATGTTGAAGAGGCCGCTCCTTGGATCAAGTACGTATACCACTCAGATTTTCTATACTATATTAATGGATCATGCTTATTGTAGATGGATAATTTAATTTTGTACCCTTTTCAGTGAGCATTTTGAAGAGCTAAAAAAGATTCATTCTCGTGATGTTCAAAAATGCCGTAGAGATGAGTTTGTTTATTGGTTTCAGAAACGAGTAAGTACATGCAAGTTTTCACTATAATGAAATATTGAGGAAATATTTGTTCTGAAGTTGGTTTATCGATGACCCCTTTTATAATAATTAATGTGTAAAAATTATGACATTACACAAAGTAGGCAAAGTAACCGATTATTTGTATGCATTATCTAGAGGACCTGATCGTCGGGCACATTTTTTTAATCGATCATTCATAAATGGCTTCTTCTTTTGAACAGCATAGGTGGAAAAAGATTTACGGACGCAAAACAGTGGTGTTGTTGTTCGAGATGGTGATCATGAGTGGTATGGAGTAATCAAGAAAATGATTTATGTTGATTTTGAAAAAAATCAAGAGGTTCTGTTATTTGAATGTGAATGGTTTGATCGGCCTCGTTCCGGTCAGAGCCAAAGCAGAGGCTACAAAATAGATCGATACGGAATGATAGATGTGGACACTACTATTTCTCAATTTAAGTATGAGCCTTACATTCTAGCCACCCAAGAAAAACAATTTTTTACGTTAGAAGTGTGAAGCAACCTAAATGGGCTACAGTTGTTAAAATGATGCCAAGAAACGTTTTTGCCATGCCCCAGTGAAAATAATGTCACTGAGACGATGGAGGCTAAGACATTATTTGATGATCGACGACTTACTGATATAAATTAGGATATGACCACATGGGATAGGAATGACATTGACCGAGCAACCAGTGATGCTTTCGCTCTTTCAAATGATGATGATGACGACGACCACCACCACGATGACGATACATATATCAATGATGGTATTGTACCTCCAATATTGACGGAGGACAGCGAAGATGATGATTTTTTCATATAGGTACTGTGTGAGCTAGCTGTATGTGAACACTATATGTAATGCAATTTGTGTTTCGTGGCGATAGATCTTAACGCCACCAACCGGTATTTCGTGGCAACGGATCCTAATACAATGATTTTGTTTCGTGGCTATAGATACTATCACCACGAACTTGTGAATCATGGCATAAGTTCCTAATGCAACGTTTGTGTTTCGTGGTGATGGATCCTAACGCCACCAACTGGTGAATCGTGGCAAAAGTTCCTAATGCAACAATTGTGTTCCGCGGCGATAGATGCTAACGCCACAAACTATTGAATTGTGGCAACATATCCTAATGCAATGATCTTGTTTTGTGGCGATAGATGCTAATGCCACGAACTACTGAATCGTGGCAACAGATCCTAATGCAATGATTGTGTTCCGCGGCGATAGATGCTAAGGCCACGCACTATTGAATCGTGGCAACATATCCTAATGCAATGATCGCGTTCTGTGGCGATAGATGCTAATGCCACGAACTAGTAAATCGTGGCAACAGATTCTGATGCAACGATCGAGTTCCATGGCGATAGATGCTAATGCCACGAACTAGTGAATCGTGACAACAGATCCTAGGGCAACGATCGTGTAACATTGTGATAGATGCTGATGCCACGACTAGTGAATCGTGGCAACAGATTCGTGGCGATAGATGCTAACGCCACGAACTAGTGAATTGTGGCAACATATTCTAATGCAACGATCGTGTTCCGTGGTGATATATGCTAATGCCACGAACTAGTGAATTGTGGCAACAGATTCGAGGTGATAGATCCTAATGCCATGAACTATTGAATCATTGCAACATATCCTAATGCAATGATCGTGTTCCGTGGCGATAGATGCTAATGCTGCGAACTAGTGAATCGTGGCAACAGATTCGTGGCGATAGATGCTAAGGCCACGAACTAGTGAATCGTGGCAATAGATCCTAGTGCAACGATCGGGTTCTGTGGAGATAGATGCTAATGCCACAAACTAGTGAATCATGGCAACAGATTCATGGCGATAGATCCTAATGCCACGAACTAGTGAATCGTGGCAACAGATCCTAATGCAACGATCGTGTTCTGTGGCGATAGATGCTAATACCACGAACTAGTGAATCATGGCAACAGATTCGTGGCGATAGATGCTAAGTCCACAAACCAGTGAATCGTGGCAACAGATCCTAGTGCAACGATTGGGTTCCATGGCGATAGATGCTAATGCCACGAACTAGTGAATCGTGGCAACAGATTCGTGGCAATAGATCCTAATGCCATGAACTAGTGAATCGTGGCAACATATCCTAATGCAACGATCATGTTCCGTGGCGATAGATACTAATGCCACGAACTAGCGAATCGTGGCAACAGATTCGTGGCGATAGATCCGAATGCCACGAACTAGTGAATCGTGGCAACAGATCCTAATGCAACGATCGTGTTCCTTGGTGATAGATGCTAATGCCACGAACTAGTGAATCGTGGCAAAAGACCAAGCTTACTACAACGATTTAGTATTTGTTGTAGTACAAACGTTGCAACAGGGTGGAATCCTTGTAGTGAAGGCTTTGGACAATTTGTAAACATGATTAGGAAAATCTGAATTTTCAAAACCCGGTGGTTGTTTGACATAAACCTCCTCATCTATGTAGCCATTAAGAAAAGCACTTTTAACATCCATTTGATATAGCTTAAAACCTTTAGATGCAGCAAAAGCTAACAAAATTCTTATGGCTTCTAATCCAGCAACAGGAGCAAAAATTTCATCAAAATCTAGACCTTCAACTTGAGTAAAACCTTGAGCAACCAACCTAGCCTTATTCCTAACCACAACCCCATCCTCACTTTGTTTATTTTTCAACACCCATTTAGTTCCAATTAAAGCGTGACCTTGAGGTGGAGGTACAAGTTTCCAAACATTATTTCTTTCAAAATTTTGTAACTCTTCTTGCATGGCAATAATCCAAGATTAATTAGTGAGTGCCTGTGATATATCTTTGGGTTCACAAGAAGCAACAAAAGCAGAATGAGCATGAGAGTTTGGATCGCAAAACCTGGACTGTGTAACTCGTTCGTGCAAGCTTCCAATAATTTGTTGTGGATGATGAATTTTGAGAACCCGACGGGGAGTGGACACTTCACAACCTTCTTCTTCATGTTCATCACAAACCGATGAGCTTGTGACTTGAGGAGGATCTGGACCAGCAATGGTGGTCGTCGGTGCTGGCTGTGAATAAAAACCAGGAGGTCGAACAATGTCATTAGCTGCTGAATTTTCGGGCAGCAACTCCACCTCTTCCTCATCTTCAACGAAAATGCTCTCCCCCTGCGGATATGGATCTAGACCTGCAATGTTTGAGCTAGTACCTGGGCTAGCTTCATCAAAATACACTTCACAAGCCTCCACAATTTTGTTAGTGTCAAGAAAAAGCACGTGGTAGCCCCTAGTATGAGATGGATAACCAAGAAACATGGCATCAGTGGATCTAGGTTCAAATTTATCAAGATTACCATGTTTCTTAACAAAGCATTTGCAACCAAAGACCCGAAAATGCGTAACACTAGGCCTATGTCCAGACCGGAGCTCATATGGGGTTTTACCAAGCTTAGCGTGCAAGAAAATACGATTTGAGACATAACAAGTGGTTGCACTCGCATCAGCCCAAAATTTCCTAGGAGTTTGATATTCATCAAGCATAGTCCTAGCCATCTCAACTAAGGTTCTGTTCTTTCTTTCTACAACACCGTTTTGCTGAGGTACATATGGTGAAGAAAATTGATGATCTATTCCATTTTTAGCATAAAAGTGATCAAAAGATTGATTTTTAAATTCAGTTCCGTTATCACTTCTAATTGCTTTTAAAGATCTTGGGTGATCAATTGATAATCTAAGAAATAAAGTTCTAAAGTGACTAAAAGCTTCATTCTTAGATGACATAAATTAAACCCAAGAGTATCTAGAATAATCATCAACAATAATAAGAACATACCATTTACCTCCGAAGGATTGAACATGTGAAGGTCCTACAGTGTCAAGGTGTAAAAGTTGACCCGGTTCAGTTGTCATGAACATTGTGAGATGAGTATGTGAACCTACAACCATCTTAGCATGTCTACAAGAAGAGCACACAATTTCTTTGTCCCCTTTAAGCTTAGGCAGCCACGTATGCGATCAAGAGCACTAACACGCATGAGATGATCAAAGCGTACGTGACCAAGTCTACGATGCCAAAAATATAAATCTTTGGAATCATTAGCAACTAGACACCTATGCTTAGAGAAAGACATATCAAAATCAGCTTTAAAAACTCTTCCAAACCGAGACATGTTAAAAATAAGCTCACTATTTGAACCTACAACTTTGCAGCGGTTTTTATTGAAAAAAATTTCCAGATTTTCATGTAGCAATTGTGAAACAGAAAGCAAGTTGTATTTCAAATTTTTGATAAGTGCCACATCCTTCAGAGTGTAGTGATCATTTACTCTAACCGAACCCTTAACAATTATAGGAGTTGAAGAATTATCGTCAAAAGTAACATTCTCTACATGTGACACAAAAGAGAGGGAACCATTCTTTGTTACCGGTCATGTGACGTGAGCAACCTGAATCCACAATCAAAATGTTCTCCTTCCTCAAGCACACAATACGTCGATAACTCAATATTGGGGTTAGTCAAAAGGCATTTAAGTATCCAGTACTGAGTAACACGACGTGCAGCAGGAAAAACACGCGAAAGCTGAGATAAAACAACAGGTTTATGAGGCAAAGTTTGAGGTTTTTTATTCTTAACTACAGACCTATAAGGTGTTAATTGTGTAGCACAAAAATCAGTAGCTCCGGAGGCAAAAACAGAAGGTCTGGATGTAAACTTTGAATGTTTTTGACTCATAACAGCGGGTTGCATGTTCCTGGCATTTGGTTTAATATGTGCAGTAAAGTTTGCATGAAAGTTATGAGATCTAGCAATCATTATTTTCCTTTTCTTTTGTTTAGCTAGTCTATAACAAAAATCTATGACATGACCATCTCTACCATAGTAGGTACAATGAAATTTAACTTTGTGTTCATGTATAGATGAGCAAACAACATTTTTATTTTAAACCAAATGAGACAACACCCCTGCAGATTTTAAAACCCCTTCTTTTTGTTTAGGAACTGTTTGAATCAAACCACTTCCTAATGACTTTACAATTTTTGGTTGATGTGCCTTAGCATGAGCATGATAATCAAAACCTAAACCAGTTTTATCATTGCAAGAATTGGATGAATTCAACAGCAAGTTTAGGTTCTTATTCCCATTACAAAACCGATCTAATGTCCTATGCATGTTCTCAAGTTTATTGGACAGATCAAGGCATCACATGAAGTTTTTTCTTTTAATTTTCAATTGGAACAGTATTTAACTTCATGAGAACGTAAAGCATTATTCAATATTGAAATTTCATTCATAGCATCTTTTAGTTTCTTTTCAAGATCACCACAGCTAGAACAAAGAAAATCAATTGTAGAACAAGAAGCATCTTTTAAGTTTCCAATGTCAAGTGCAGCAAGCTTTTTGTTCTTTTCAATTTCTAGTTCAAGTCTATCTAGAGTAGAGGAATGTGCAGTTCTTAATGTGGACAATTGTTCATAGATTAAATAACACGAGGGACAAGAATCATCACTAGGAATCAAGGTTTTCAAATAGTTGATTTCTGATTCTAGTGATTCAATTTTAGCAGCATTATCCCTAAGCTTTCTTTCCTTTTTCTTAACAATAATAGTTGCACGAGAAATTGCATCACACATTTCATTACAAGTAGAACATACCTCATCGTCGTCAGTGTTGTGTTCTGCATCCTCCTGACTTGATCTTGATCTTGTTTTGCCTGCCATGAAGCATAAGTTGGCCAAATCATCTTCATCTTCGTCACTTCCAATGTCCACGTCGCTTGAGCCAAGTTCCTAGAGTGCAGAGATAAAATTGTTCACCAGTTAGTGACCTATAAAGCCCTTTTTCTTATCATTTGTTGAGGAGTGCTTCGTCCTTGATTGTTTATCTTCTCGGGATGTAGAACCTGAAAGGTTAGGGCATTCTGTATGAATGTGTCCTGTCTTACATTCAAAGCATCGTTGAGGTCCGGAGCTTCCTCTCAATCCAGTTCTCACATTTTACAATGCTTTTGAGAACCTAGTAGAGAGAAGTGCTAGCTCCTCCTCTGGAAATTGCTCGATCTGCTCCAGGGTTAGTGAGGACAACAAACCAAGAGTATTGCAAGATGATGATTGGCCGGAGCTAGGCATATCACATTGTGAAACAAATACAATAGACTTATTTGGGTTCTTACGTGATAAGATGTCAATTTCATGAGTTTTGAGTTTAGAGTAAAGCACATATAAATTAAGTGTACTCATGATAGTAGATTCACAAATAGATGTAACTTTCATCTCCCAAATTGACATGTCTAAAGCACTAAAAAGTTTCCTAGCATTTTCAGCATCAAAAAAATTAACGGTGACACTACGCAAGTTATTGAGAATTTTGTTAAAGCGAGCAAAGAGATCATCGATGGACTCACCGGGTTGCAACTCGAAGCGCGTGTATTCTTTATTGAACATATCTTGCCTTACCTCTTTCATCGTGTTGGATCCTTCTTGATAGTCAAAAAGTGCTCTCCATACATCGTATGGCGATCGAAGATGTGCAACGCGGTCGAAGTCACTCTGAGTGAGTCCTTAGATGATCAAGTTTCCGGCTTTGTTGTTGTTGTCGACGTCTCGTAGGCTTGTAGCCGTTACTTGATCAGTAGGTGGCACTTCTTTAGGCTTGTACACCTTCTCCCATATTGGGAAGCCTTGCGCCTGGATGAAAGCCTCCATGCGTGCCTTCCAAACCTGAAAATCAATACCAGGAAACACACAAGGTTTGGCGGAGTATTTCTCCATGATGATTAGTCAAAAACACGTGCAAATCACAATGATTGGAGCACCGTGGCTCTAATACCAATTGTAGGATTAAAGAGCACGTGAAAATATACCATAGGGGGGGGGTGAATGGTTTTAAAAAATCGTACACAGCGGAAACAATTAAATCCCAACCCCTTCGGCAGAAAAACGACCTGTTAGAAAAATTGTGTGAGAAACTAATCTAAACGTGTTTCACCGTGACAAATTTGATATATATTGGAGATAATCAAGTCACGAATAAAGCACAAAAAGAATCACTCAAATCCATTGAGGGAAACTCATGTTATGATCAAAAGATCGAACAAAGGTCAATCTGTCCTTCCCGAGAAAAACAGTTCTGGAACGCTGCAAAGAAACTCGTGTAGATCATAAACCGCAAATCCAATGAACGTGAAATTTTGATAAATGATAGATAATAAAGTTGTGAAGATAACCAAAAAAGAATAACGTCAATTGGATCTGTAAAACTCGAGTTATTATAAAACCACCAACGAAAGTTAGTGCTTTCCAGAAACTCGACGAGTAAAACTTGTCTTGAACAAGTCGGACGAACAAGGCACAAAAGTTCCTTCAAACTACACATTTTATTCAATATAACACAAGAGGAACAGCCCCAAAGTCGTGCACAATGAGCTCTGGCCTCCCTTGCTTATATAACCAGCTCGAAAGCCAACTCAACTCAAACCAGGACCCTAATCCTACTCCGCTCACGAATCGAAACTTTCCATAACTGCTTAGGACTCTTCTATACGCAGATAGAAGCAATCTTAAGACTTCCAAACACCTTGGGAACGTATCCCAGATTCCTAAAACAACTCAAATTCTTGTCCCACACAAAATCCTATCATAACTAAATCGATACTTTCCATACTGAGCCATAACCGACTTCGCCGCAGCCAAAGTCATTAACCGATACGATCCGATCCTTCCAACCAGATCTTTCCATCCATAAACCATCTTCAGAACCATGATTCCACGTCATGCACCGCATGCATACGTGCAAACACCTTCCTTCGATGTCCAGTAACCTTCATATGCACTGCCCTTGATTCAATCATCCTGCGCGACCTCATGACCCACTCAACCACAATTCCTCCTTAATTTGGTTGTTGGAACCTCATCTCCTCCCTGAGACTAGTCCAAAGGATCCTGTCACCAGCCATGACTTGAACTCAAGCAACACCTGCACATGAACAAACAACCAATCCATACGAGCCCAAGTCCACGACTTGACTCAAGTCAGTTCCGAACACAACACCTTACGTGAGCACCTCACATGAGCATGTTGCAAAGCATATCAAAACGATATCAGCCATATCAACCAAAATTCACCAAAAAACTTAGAAAATGAATACTAAGCAACATTTCCATAAGTGTAAAGCATGTTCGAAATACTTCACATTAAAATTTGGAACATTACGATCAAGCTCCGAACCTTGCCAAAGCTAACCAGAGCTTGAGACGGAGCTTACCAAAGCTAGTACAACCTAGCACCAGAGCTTACCAAAGCTAGTACAACCTAGCACCAGAGATTACCAAAGCTAGTCGGACCAAGCGCAGGAGCTGACCAAAACTAGTCGGAACTAGTCATCCCAAAAGTCGGAGCTAGAAAAACATGTTGGAGCTAACCAACATAAGTTGGACCTATCAAAACATATCGGAGCTTAACAAAGACATGTCGGAGCTATCAAAGACATGCCAGAGCTAAAGACAAAGCTCACCGGAGCTACCCATCAACATGTCGGACCTGGACAAAGAAAGTCTGACCTTGCAGAAGCTCGGAGCTAGAGTCGGACCTTGCTAAAAAGAAGTTATGGCAGCATTCAAAACTTTTATTGTCAAAACCAATGTATTCAGCACACATAGGTCTCACAAAATCAAATCAGCTCATTAGTCTCTTAATTGTCATCATCAATCATCCAAAACCCACGGGGATGCCTAGATGCACTTTCAATCTCCCCCTTTTTGGTGATTGATGACAACACATTAAGACTTCGACAGAAAGGATAATAATTTGTTTTTAGAACATGTATTTGTATGAGTGACTCCCACTCAATGTATGCATCATGAGTAAGAGAGATTTGAGAGAGTTCTCATCCATATACATGTTATGGTGGGGTGCCTACGTGATGTGCTCATAAATTGTGATAAGGCAACAAATATGCAAGATAGACATGTAACTCAAGCATAACATCACAATTGATATGAATTAAGTCTTACAACAATTAAAGTGAGAGTTTTAAACATAAAAACATAAGTCCATCTCAGATCATTCAATCTCTCCTTGATATAACTAAGTAGAACTCTTCCCCTAAGTAGAACTTTCCCCCTAAGTGCCACATCCACCAATCTCTTCCCCTTTGGCATCAAGACACCAAAAAGGAAAAGAAGGAAGGAAGAGACCTTAGGTCTACTCGTCATCATCATCGGCGTTGTCGTTGTCTCTGCCTTGGTGCCCGCTATCGCTCTCCATGGCCTCCGGATCAATATGAGCATCATCATCAGACGGGGCCGTGATGGAAGTAGCATCTTCACCAAGTTGAGCGAGCTCCTCGGCGGTGAACTCCGGGAATGAAGTGAGCTCACCATCACTCTCCTCGGCAGGAGACATAGGGATGTCCAGCTTGTCGCACATCGCATTGAGATACTTGTCGTTGTGATGCTCCATGCGACGTTGCCGAATTTCCGTCTTCCGGCAAGAGGAGAAAAGAGCTTTGAAGCACTTGAAGAATCCACTCCGGCATTGTGATGAAGGTGGAGGTGGCGGAGGACATGGCACAAAGTGAGAGGAAGAAGAGGGAGGATCCGTATTCTTCCTCCTAGGGGCAGCAGGCTTCGGAGGAGGGAGTTGAGGTCGAAGCTTCCGGTGAGTGATGTCTTACTTGAAGTTGAGTCTAGAGACCTACTCGATCATGTACATGATGTAAGAAGCATATCCACATGATATGTTTGGAGTATGGGAGATTTTGAAGATGTTGTTGAAGATGTAGTCAACCACATTGAAGCGAACATCTCCGTCAATGAGTACCATCAAGTGCCTCAGATTTCCTTGAATGATCCCTGCATCGCCATCCTTGGGGTCAATGGTCTTCCGGAGCACCCTGTCAAGGACACTATAGAAGGGCTTGATGTTCCTTATATGCCCGGCTCAAAGGGTAAATGGCTAGGATACATGTACTCCAGGGTATCACGATCAACTGGCGTTAAGTTGGAGATAACGATTTCATTGTCCACTTGATCCTCTAAGTCAAGGAGCTGAGCAAACTCCCAGTAGGTTGTGGAGTATTGCTCTCCATGAGTCATCCAGGTGATCCTCCTGTCCCCATCAGTGTGGAAGTAGATAGTGGAATAGAATTGAGTAATAACTTCCACATTCCATTCATACTGAAAGGCCATGAATTTCTTCAGACAATGACACTCTATGGCCTCAATCTCAGCATTGAAGGCCACGTGATCCTTCTGAGCCATGTAGTCCCCGTCGATCCACTGAGCATCGGTGACCGGGGTTTGCTTGGACATGTAGACAGTACGATAGTAGAAATAGTGGAAGTCGCACCAGAAGCGGGGATCCACTATGCTCCTGTACCTCTGATAGACATTGATCTCCCGGAGCTTCCGTACCTTCTCAGCTCCTTTGCCCTTGAAGATGTTGGCATCGAAGGCAGCGACACAGTTTGGGTTCCGTGCAGGAGATGACATCCTCAAGGGGCCTATGGGTTGAGAGGCACCCATCTTAGCCTTGCTAGCATGCTTCATGGCCACAATGACCCTCTTCTTGGGGGTAGCATCCGCTGGGGCCTTTCCCTTATCCTTGGAGGTTCTCGCCTCCTGGGCTCTAGCTTGATCCCCCAATATAACAACTCTCTTTTTCATCGGGGCTGCCTCGGCGGCAACAGAGTTGTGGGCTTAACTTTGCGTCTTCTTTGCCTTCCTCGATTCAAAGAAGGCAGCAGCCATTTCCTGCTCCTTGCGTCTCCGACGGTAAATATCTTGCCTTCCCGCTTCGGCCTCGGAGTCGGAAATAGGAACATACTCGGAATTCGACATGGTTGCTGATAAGGGAAGCTAGGGAATGTGTATGAGTCAAAGGAAGTTAATGGGTAGTGGTAGAATTCACAGAATCAACTTAGGTAAGGGTTTTCACTGTGTAACCCGAACTTGTCCGCCCAGTGGTCGGACTAGCCCGTAGCAAATCAAACTTGTCGACCCTTCAGCCAGACTAGTCCTGTTCCCACAGCAGGAACACAAATCTAGAGAATTTTTGTAAAAACTTCCGATCCTACCACGAAAATGGAGGTACATAATCACAATGATATGCACAAATCCATTTGTGAAGAAGTTCCTATCAAAAGACCCAAAAGAATTGAATTTCAAGGGTTTTGGAGTTAGGTCAAGAATACCTCTTCAAAACATCAAATATATGAAATGTGGATGAAGAATCGGCGTCCGATGCTTGGGGAATAGTTCCCTAGCACCTTAGGGCTTCAATCCACGGATTGGAGTCGAGATTCGTTGGTGGGAATCGAAAATCCCCGTTTGGGGGGCGGTTTTCGTGCATTTTTGGAGAGAGAGGGTTTGAGTGGAAGTGGAGAGGTTGGGGGCTCCCTGGGGAGGTTGAGTCCCCAAGGGACGGACTTGTCTGGTCGGGGACCCGGACTTGTTCGGCCAACGGACTGGGTCCGGACTACTCTGAGCCACCGGACTAGTCCGGTCCTAAGGCTGAAAACTTCTATATATTGAGTTTTCAGTGGAGATTTGATCCTTTTGGACTAGATTTCACAAAAGATCTTTGTAAACAAGGTCAATAAGCAGTCAACAATCAAACTATGACCATAGTTCACAAGGATTTAATAATATCAAAATAATTTCTAAAAGATTGAGGAGGATGAGTTTTTCGCAAGCATGTGTGAATTTTGAATATGACAATCAGATGTATAAGATTCAATCCACATTTCGAGAATACAAGATATTAAGCTCACCCCTTAGTTCCCAATATCTTTTCTCATCTAAGGGTTTGGTAAGTATATCGGCCAATTGTTTATCGGTTCTCACATGTGAAATTGCAATGTCTCCTTTGATGGAGTGATCTCTCAGGAAATGGTGTCGAATATCAATGTGTTTGGTCCTTGATTGTTCAACTGGATTATGGGCTATTTTGATGGCACTCTCATTGTCACATAGGAGGTGAATATGGCACAAGTTTATGCCATAGTCCCTAAGAGTTTGTCGCATCCAAAGAAGTTGTGCACAACAACTTCCGGCGGCAACATACTCTGCTTCGGCTGTGGAAGGAGCAATGAAGTTTTTTTCTTTGAGGACCAAGACACTAGAGATCTACCAAGGAATTGGCAAGTTCCCAACGTACTCTTTCTATCAACTTTGCACCCCGCATAGTCCGCATCGGAATATCCAATGAGGTTAAACTTAGAGCCTTTGGGGTACCAAAGTCCTAGGCTTGGTGTGTGAACCAAATATCTAAGAATTCTCTTAACGACATTCAAATGACACACCTTAGGAGCAGCTTGAAATCTAGCACACATACACACACTAAGCATAATATCGGGCCTAGATTCACATAAGTAAAGTAATGAGCCTATCATGGAATGATATACCTTTTGTCCACACTTGGACCGTCTTCATTGAGATCGAGATGCCCATTGGTTGCCACAGGAGTCTTGATGGGTTTGGCCTTGTCCATGTAAAACTTCTTGAGTATATCTTGTGTGTACTTGGTTTGACTAATGAACGTGCCTTCCTTGAGATGCCTCACTTAAAAACCTAGAAAGAACATCAACTCCCCCATCATGGACATCTCAAGTCTTTCCATCATTATCTTAGAAAACTCATCAGAAAAAGCACTGTTAGTAGAGCCAAATATAATGTCATCGACATATATTTGGCAAACAAACAATCACCATTGAAGTTCTTAGTAAATAAGGTGTAATCCGCCTTCCCAATTTTGAAACCATTTTGAGTTAGAAAATCTCTAAGGCACTGATTCCAAGCTCTAGGAGCTTGTTTGAGTCCATATAGAGCCTTACACAATTTGTACACATGGTTTGGAAATTCTTCATCATCAAATCCGGGGGGTTGCTCCACATACACCTCTTCCTTGATTGGACCATTGAGGAATGCGTTCTTGACGTCCATTTGATATAACTTAAAATCATGGTGAGTAGCAAAGGAAAGTAATATACGAATTGATTCAAGCCTAGCTACGGGAGCAAAGGTTTCTTCAAAATCCAAACCTTTGACTTGTGAATACCCTTTGGCCACAAGTTATGCCTTGTTCCTTGTAAACACCCGGTGCTCATCTTGTTTGCTGCGGAACACCCATTTGGTGCCTACAACATTCGCATTAGGCCTCTTCACAAGCTCCCATACTTGATTTCTTTCGAAATTGTTGAGTTCTTCTTGCATGGCCATAACCCAATCCGGATCCCGTAGTGCTTCTTTAACCTTGTGGGGCTCCAAGGAAGAAACAAAAGAGTAATGTTCACAAATGTTTGCAACACGAGATCGAGTAGTTACCCCCTTGGAGATGTCTCCAAGTATATTGTCAACGGGATGGTCCCGTTGAACGCTTTGATGCACTTTTGGGTGAGGTGCTTGAGGTCTTGAGTCATCATCTTGGTCTTCCTCATCCTCATTGTCTCCCCCTTGATTGATGCCTCCATTTTCATCTTCTTGGAGCGCATCATGGGGGACTTGATCTTCATCATTTGAGGAGGAGCCTGCTTGATGTGTAGAATGATCACTTGAGTGTTGTGGTTTTTCTTATGGTCGAATATCTCCAAGCGCCATGCTTCCTATCACCACTTGTGGAGCTTCCTCTTGATCTAACACATGATGATCAACTTGCTCTACTTGGAAGCCATTAGTCTCATCAAACACTACGTCACGTGCTACTTCAAAAATCTCGGAGGATTTGTTAAAGACACGATAGGCGTAAGTGTTTAAGTCATAACCAAGCAAGAAACCTTAATCGAACTTAGAAGCGTACTTCGAAGCTCTAGGCTTCTTGTTAAGAATGTAGCATTTGCTCCCAAAAACATGAAAGTAGGAAATTTTTGGTTTGTTACCGTTTAGGAGCTCATAAGATGTCTTCTTAAGTATTCGGTGAAGATACAAACGGTTTATGGCATGGCAAGCGGTGTTGACCGCTTCCGCCCAAAACTGGTCCGACGTCTTGTACTTATCATGCATGGTTCTTGAAATCTCAATTAAGGTCCTATTCTTCCTCTCGGCCACACCATTTTGTTGAGGGGAGTAGGGGGCTGAGAACTCATGCTTGATGCCTTCCTCATCCAAAAATTCTTCAACTTGAGTGTTCTTGAATTTGGTGCCATTGTCACTCCTTATGGTCATGATACTTAAGGAGAACTCATTTTGAGCTCTCTTCATGTACCTCTTGAGGACACCTTGAGTCTCACTCTTATCATGCAACAAGAATACCCAAGTGAAACATGAAAAATCATCAACAATAACAAGACCATATTTGTTACCGCCAATACTTATGTAGGCAATTGGACTGAAGAGATCCATGTGTAGAAGCTCCAATGGTCTTGATGTTATCATAATGTTCTTGGGTGGATGTGGTGCTCCAACTTGTTTTCTGGCTTGGCATGCGCTACAAGGTCTATCCTTTTCGAACACAACATTCTTTAAACCATGGAGGTGCTCACCATGGGCTAGCCTTCATCCCAACATGGATCTTAAGGAGTTTTTGCAAATTCCTCATCCCAACATGGGCTAGCCTTCTATGCCATGGCCATCCCATTTTAGTTTTTGCAATTAATCATGTCTCATGTTGGGCTTTATCCGCGGAGAAATCCACAAGATGGACCTTTCACTTGAGTACACCCTTAAAGGCAATGGAGCCATTGCTTCTCGTTGTGACGGTCACACCCTCATTAGTGAATAAGAAATTATAACCTTTGTCACATAGTTGTGATATGGACAAGAGATTATAATCAAGTGAATCAATATGTAAAACATTTGAAATAGTGTGGTTAGGGGATATAGCAATTTAACCGGTGCCAAGGATTTTTCCTTGGCTATTGTCCTCAAAATAGATTCATTCACTTGGATCTTCATTTAGCTCATACTCCACAAACATCTTCCTCTCTCTCGTCATGTGATTTGTGCACCCGCTATCGAGAACCCATTTGGTTCCACCGGAGGAGTATGCCTACAAGAAAGATTTAAGCCTTGGCTTTAGGTACCCAAGCAGTGTTGGGTCCTTTAACGTTAGACAAGAGGCACTTAGGCACCAACACATAATGTTTAGGACTCTTGCGGTGTGGCCCAACATATCTAGCATAGGTCTTTCCAAACTTGTTCCTCAATAAAACATATGATGCATCGAAATAATGGAACAATGGATGAGGTTCTTTCTTAGGCATTTTGAGTGAAGTAGCAATGTTCTTCCCTTTATTGTTGGATGAGCCTCCTTTGACAAAAACAATCAAGTATTTGCCATTCTTGGGAGTTTTGGCGTTTTGCCTCATCTCCCTGGAACAGCCAAGACCATCCTTGACAAGGGGATGTATTGTGTTGGTATAGGCACTACGTGCATATGCCACTTTGTCCTTGTCAAAGATGCCACCCTTGGCTGCTTGATTGGTTTGTGCCAACTTCAGCTCATCTTTAAGCATTATGATCAAGTTTGAGCATTTACAAGGTTGAGATGCTTCAGATTTAACATTTGTAGAAGATGAGCTTGTAGAGGAAGAAGGTGCATTGACCTTGAGAGACTTCACTTGTGTCTCAAGGATCTTGTTAGTATGTGTCAAACTAACAAGTTCATCCTTGAGCACAATTGTAGTGTTCTCAAGGTTTGAGCAAGTTTCCTTACTCAATGCGAGTTCACGCTCAAGTGCCTTGCTTCTTTCTCTTTCAAGCTCCAAGAGCTCCTCAACCACTTGACATCTCTCCTTTTTTGTTGGATGAGCATGTCCTCTTGACGGTTCATGAGCTCTTCCTTCTCAAATATTTCTTCCGTCAACAATCTCAATCCATTCAAAGTACTTTTACTCATGTCCTTAAGCATGTGTTCATTTTCACTACTACTATCAAATCATCATGAGACGAAATTGAAGAGGAGGATTTAGATTTAATCTTCTTTCTTTCCTCTTTGGCCATGAGACAAGTTGGCCTTGAAGTCTTCAAGTTTGGGAAGAGCTTGTTCTCCGCAGTTGTCTTCTTCATAGCAATGGTTGATATCTCCTTTTCTTCATCGGGGGAGGATTCCTCATTTGAATCTCACTACTTTCAAAGGTTGGCATGTCCGGATTGCTTCTTCTTCTTGAAGTACTTCTTCTCCTTGGACTTTCCCTCCTTCTTCTTCTTGTTTTCTTCATGTGGACAATCCACAATGAAGTGCCCATACTCCCCAGAATTATAGCAAGCCCTATTTGATCTTGTATTGGGCTTGTCTTTGCTTATTCTTTCATTTTGGTAGCTCCCCCTCCTTCTTCTAAACACCCTCTTAAAGTTGTTGATAAAGAGAGCCTATTCCTCATAGGTATAGGGACTCTCTTCATCACTCTCTTCCTTTTCTTGTGACCATGAGGACGTTGCCTTGAATGCGACATCCCTTTTCTTGGAGGAGGAAAGCTTTTGTAGATCGTTGTAGAACATATCTTATTGCTCCATCATCTCATGGTTGATGATCCTCCCTAGCACTTCTTCGGGATTCTTCTTGTGAAAGCCCAGACTCTCACGAATTAGTGAGCAAAGAGTGATGTTTCGAGGCATGAATGCTCAAATCATCCTCTTTACCACCTCGTGGTCGGTCCATCGGGTGCTTCCATATGATTGACTCTTGTTGATGAGAGTGTTGAGGTGGTCGTACATGTCTTGGGGGGACTCACCATCCACGAGGGTAAACCTCCCAAGCTCTCCTTCGATCATCTCGATCTTCGCCTCCCTAATGACGCGGTTGCCTTCGTACGCCGTCTTGAGGGTATCCCATATCTCCTTGGCAACCTACAACCCTTCAATGCGGTTGAACTCCTCTCGATTTAGTGAGGAGGTAATCACTCCAACGGCTTGAGCATTGTGATGGAGAAGAACGGCTTGTTCCTGAGTGATGTCTTCCTCATTCTTCGGAACATGAACACCTGCCATAACAATTTGCCACAAGCTAGGGTTTAAGGAAATGAGGTGCATCTTCATATTATGCTTCCACATAGAGTCATCATTTCTGTCAAACTGAGGAGGTTTGCCAATGGGAATAGACAAATAATGATTGCTCGCGGTAAGTTGCTCATAATTGTAAGGATACCGAGAGTAGTCTTGTGAACTACTCCCATTGTCGACATTGATCAGAGCAATTGGATTGATCTCCTTCTTCGACACATTGAGCTTCTCACGAAGCCGTGCCTTGAGCATTCGAACTTCTTCGTCGTCGTTTGGATCATCTTGAAGAACATCGATGTTCTTCGTCTTGGTGTCATCGACAACCACCGAAACTTCGTTTTCACCCCTTCCGACCATTTCTTCTCCGAGTTGTTAGACTCTTTTGGAGAAACCTGCTCTGATACCAATTGAAAGTTGCCTAGAGGGGGTGAATAAGCAATAAGACCTGAAATAACTTAATCGAACGAGATTAAACTCCTGAAGCTAGACATGTCTAGACAGGGCCGGACTAGTCCGCTCAGCATGGGATGAAAACCTAAAAACTTGGTTTTGACAAGTTATTTGCAGAATTTAAGTTCACCCAAGATGTAAACATAGTATAGTAACTTGGTACAACTAAGATTGGAATATTTAAGCACTTAGATCACAAGATTTTAACAAAGATCAAAAGTGAAAGGCAATATGAGCCCTAATAGCAATACTAGTGATCACAAAAAGTAAAAGACAAGTGAGACAAGATTTATCCCGTGGTTCAGCTCTACGAAGAAGCCTACATCCACGTTGAGAAGTCCAAACAAGGATCGGGTCTCACTTGACAATTCTCTCACCAAGCCACCACGATGGCCGGCTTGGTTTCCACTATATCAATGGGTAATCACCAAGTTTGATGGGGATGCTCACAAGTTGAGGCTCCCACAAATCAATACAATGAGGAGCACAAGAAGCTCAACTCACACAAGCCACAAAACACAATCACAATGTGCAAAGAGATCAAACTGAGAGCCAAAGCACGATGATCTTCCTTCACTCTCCTCCCCAAACCCTAATCTCATCAAGATTTGGTCTTAGAGGGCTGGTAGGATGAGTAGAAGGCTTTGGATGGCTCTAAGTCACTTGTGGCGGCACTAGGGTTCAAGACCTGTCCAAATGAGGTTGGGGGTCCCCTTTTATAGGGGTCCCAAACCCCTTCTGCTGACCTCGGTAGAAGGGCAGACTAGTCCAGCCACTGGCCCCGGACTAGTCCGACCCAATGGGACCATTGACCTCTGGTCAGGTCCCGACAACTGCCACACTGCGCGACGATCGTCACGCTACCTGCCAAATTTCCAAATTCAAATAGTCACTAAACAACGGACTAGTCCGGTCTAAAACGAACTAGTACAAAGTAGGACAGAAGGGTTTAGTCCGTCTCAAAACGGACTCATCTGGGTAGGCCCGGACTAGTCCGGCCATAGGGTGTGGACTTGTCCGTCCCTCTAGGATTTCTCTCGGTTAATCTCAGTAAGTCTCAAAAAGACTAGTCTGTACCCATACGGACATGTCCGAACCTTTCTAGAGAGCTTTGGCCCGTCAAAAAACGGACAAGTTCGGCCTTCTTGGACTTAGCTCCAAATTCACTAAGAAACACTCCAGAGACATTTGGTCTGTCTCAAAATGGACTGGTCTACCTGCTCGGACTAGTCCGGGCTCCTATGGTCTTTTCTCATTTTCAGCTTCTCACTTAGGTGTTTCTCTCAACTATCACTTTGAGCCCCCTAGAATTACCTCAACGCACATGATACATCAACCCTCTCACATGACACGGCTCATATAAGCTCAACTACATAGAAACCCTAATTTCTACGCTTGAGCCTTTGACACCCGTTTTATCCTTTTCCTTTTTGAGTTATTTCGTCTCATTTTATCCATGATTCATGTGCTTAAGATCAACTCAGCTCATTAGTCTCTTAATTGTCATCATCAATCATCCAAAACCCACGGGGATGCCTAGATGCAGTTGCAGGGGGGGGGAATGTAAAAGCCCAAATTTCTATAATGCAAAATTTCAGTTAGGACTAAAAATTTTGAATAAAAAAATTAAATTGGGAAATGAGAAATCAAACCAATTTAAACCTTAATTGAAGGAATTCAAAAATTCAAAATTAGCTCCTGACTAAACCTTACTAAATTAAAGATTTGAGTTAACCAATGGATTCCAAATATTCCAAATAGTATCCCTGCAAAGTTTCATAATTTTTGAAGCAAGTTTGCTATTAAATTCAATAGCCTCATTGAATTCAACTCAAATTCAAATTGAAATTTTTGAATTCTGTTCAAACTTATTTGAACATAAGATTTGAACACGCCATCATGATAAGCATGACTTGCTTGACTTATCCACGAAGTTTCACAATTTTTAGAGCTCATCTACTTGTTTAAATTGAATTTACAAATGAGCTGTACAATGAGGTGGCTGGTGGGACCCACTGGTCAGCGTCTACCCACGTGCAGCCGCAAAACAGAGGCCGCTGCTCGCGCCAGCACGTGCGCTGCTTGCTCCAGCGAGACGGCGCGCGAGCGGCGCCCTCCAGCTGCCTACAACTCACCCCAGAGCCCTCCTTATCCTCCTCCCAGTCCCAAAGTCGGGTCTCTCTTCTTTGTTCTTCATCCTTGGTGCAGAGACAACCATCACCGGCGAGTTTTTCCCTCCCCCTCAAAATCTAGCAAGGATCATCGGTATGGCTCCAGGTTCTTCACACTGGGTTACTTCCCAGCCTCTTGCATAGCCTTTTGATCCATGTCTTGCACCGCTAGGCCATCACCGGAGCTGTCAACTTCAAAACCGGGGCCGCCGGAAAAAGCTCATCTGTTCCCGCTTCTCTGATCATCGTTGACCTGAACTACAGCCGTTGTTCTAGCTTCTCGTAAAGTTCAGACCATGACAAGCCTTCTAGCCCCCGTGTTTCTATTTCTTCCTACGAGCTTTGGGTATGAGTAGACTTGCTTCACACACGAAATTCCTTTTATACGATTGACTATTCCGTGTGCACCTGTGCTATGTGGTTCTATATGGCCAGATACATCACCTCAAACAAGAGTCATCGAGTTTCATTGGGTTTTCACACCGGAATCCCATTTCTCCCCAACCGCGGATTTTTCTCTCCTTGGTCCATCGTCGCCACAATCTTCCAAGCTTTTCCTCACCTTCTTATTGCCAGAGTCTTGTTCCCCATGCTTCCATGAAGTTTCCCAAAGTGTTCCCGATTGATTTACCCACCGTAGGGCTCGGCCGACCTGGCCGAAACCCGAATCGCTGCCACCGCCATCGCGCAAGACTTTCCCGCCATCGCCAGCGTGCGCTGACCTCACCATCGTGCTCCGAACCTCAATTTATGGATAGGAGGCAAGTTTGGAGAGGAGCCGTGCTGTGGATCGACGGACGGCGAGTGATCCGGCGAGGCGCCGCCGCGTTCGCGCACGCAGCTAGAGGTAGACGACGACCTCGTGGGGCCCAGTCGTCAGTGAGTGAGCAATGCACCCGGATCAGCTGCGGCCGTGGATCGCGTGCGGCTGCGCTTGTTAACCCTGTGGCCCCTGTTATGCTTGCTCCAGTTTAGATTTAATTCCAGATTTGGTCCCCAATTAAAAATTTCATAACTCTCTTTAGAATTATCCAAAAATCTTCAAACAAGTTTCGTTCGAAAGCCCTTGATCTAGTTTCTGTTAGTACCAATTAATATCCATGAAAATCATTTTTCATTTATGGAAAATTATTTTTCTCCAAACATACCTGGAATTTTCGCAGAGAATCCTTCCACTGGAAAAATCCCCAAATTTCACATAAAATACTTTACCCCTTTCCTGGTTACCACAAAAAGTCTGGAAGCCATTAAGCCTGTATAATGTAACCAAATTTCAAATTTTTATCTGCTGTTCATTTATGTAACAGAACGGTAACCATAAATGGATTCAATCTTATAATTTAAATTTCTCCTAGTAGCCTTGCTCTATAAATCTCAAGTAAAATTCTGTATAACCCTTATGCTCTGAAATTGCAAGTTGTACAAGTGGTTTGGTATAAAAACAAGTATAATTTCCTGTATAATTCTGTGAGACCTATGTGTGCTGAATACATTGGCTTTGACAAAAAAAGTTTTGAATGCTGTCGTAGCATATTTTTAGCAAGGTCCGACTCTAGTTCCGAGCTTCTGCAAAGTCCGACAATATGTCCGACTTTCTTTGTCTAGGTCCGACATGTTTTTTGGTAGTTCCGGTGAGCTTTGTCTTTAGCTCCGGCATGTCTTTGATAGCTCCGACATGTCTTTGCTAAGCTCCGATATGTCTTGCTAGGTCGGACTTATGTTGGTTAGCTCCGACATATTTTTCTAGCTCCGGCTTTTAGGTTGTCTAGGTCTGACTAGATTTGGCTAGCTCTGGCGTTAGGTCCGACTAGTTTTGGTTAGCTCTGGTGCTAGGTCCGACTAGCTTTGGGCAGCTCCGGCACTAGGTCCTGCTAGCTTCGGTAAGCCCCAGTTCAAGCTCCGGTTAGCTTTTGCAACGTTCGGAGCTTGATCGCAATGTTCCTAATTTTCCTATGAAATGTTTCGAACATGCTTTATATTCTTGGAAAGATTGCTTAGTATTCATTTGCTATGTTTTTGGTGCATTTTGGTTGATATGGCTGATATCATTTTACTGTGGTTTTGCAACATGCTTATGCGAGGTGCTCACGTAAGGTGTTGTGTTCGGAACTAATTTGAGTCAAATCGCGGACTTGGGCTCGTACAGATTGGTTGTTTATTCATGTGCAGGTGTTGCTTGAGTTCAAGACATGGCTGGTCACGGGTTCCATTGAACTAGTCTTAGGGAAAAGATGATGTTCAACGACCAAGTTCGGGAGGAATTGTGGTTGAGTTGATCGGGAGGTTGTGCAGCATGTATGAATCAAGAACAATGCATATGAAGGTATCATGGACGTCGTTGGAAGATGATTCCACGTGTGCAAGGAGTGCATGGACGTGGCTACATGGTTTCGAGACGTGATGAAGAGATGTGGACATAAAGAATTGGTCGGAAAGGTCAAACCGACTAGGTTATGGACTCAGGCTGCGGCTGAGTCGAGTTTGACTCAAATATGGAAAGATTTGAGTTGGTTATGATAGGATTTCGTGTGGGTCATGAATTTGAGTTGTTTTTAGAATGTGGGATACGTTCCTAAGGTGTTTGGAAGTCTTAATATTGCTTCTATCTGCGTATAGAAGAGTCCTAAGCAGTTGTGGAAAGTTTCGATTGATGATTTAAGTAGGATTAGAGTCCTAGTTGAGATTGGGTTGGCCTAAGGGCTGGTTATAAAAGAAAGGGAGGCCAAATCTCGTGGTAGACGACTTTGAGGGTGTTCCTCTTGTGTTGTATTGAATAAAGATCATAGTTTAAATGAACTTTTGTGCCTTGTTCGTACGACTTGTTTCTGTCAAGTCTTTCTCGTCGAGTTTTTGCACAGCACTACCATTCTTTGGTGGTTTTATCATAACTCGAGTTTTACAAATCCATTTGACGTGATTCTTTTTGTGTTGCCTTCAAAACTTGATTATATATCATCTTTCAAAATTTCACGGTCATCGAGTTTGTGCTTTTTGATCTACACCAGTTTCTTTGCAGTATTACAGATCTGTTTTTTACTCAGTAGAACAGATTCACCTTTGTTTGATCTTTCGATCATAACTTGAGTTTCTCTCGACGGATTTAAGTAATTCTTGTTGTGTTGACTTCGTGACTTGATTCTCTCTGATATCTATCACTTTTGTCATAGTGAAGCACATTTATATTAGTCTTACACACGATTTCTTTAACGTATCGTTTTTCTGATGAGAGGTTTTCATTGCTTCAGCTGAAAATGTTTTAATCTACCATTCACCCCCCTCTGGTAGCTTTTTACGTGCTCTTTGATCCTACAATTGGTGTAAGAGCTACGGTGCTCTAATCTTTGTGATTTGCATGTATTTCGACTAATCATCATGAAGAAATACTCCGCAAAACCTTGTATCTTTGGTCGTATTGGTTTTTAGGCTTAGAAGGCACGTATGGAAGCCTTCATCCATGCTCAAGGCTTCGCAATATGGGAGAAGGTATACAAGCCTTACGAAGTGCCTTAAAACGATCGAGTTACAGCTACAAATTTGAGAGATGTCGACAACAACAACAAGGCTCGGAACTTGATCATAGAAGGATTTACTCAAAGCGACTTCGACTGTGTTGCACACCTCCGATCTGCATACAATGTGTGGAAAGCACTTTGTGACTACCATGAAGGATCCAACACGATCAAGGAGGTAAGGCAATACATGTTCAACAAAGAATACATGCGCTTCGAGATGCAATCCGGTGATTCTATTGTTGAACTTTTTGCTCTCTTTAATAAAATTCTCAGCAACTTGCATAGTGTCAATGTTAATTTTTCAGATGCATAAAATGCTGGGCAATTGTTATGTGCATTAGATATGTCAATTTGGGAGATGAAAGTCACATCTATTCGTGAATCTACTGTCATGACTACACTTACTGTAGATGTGCTATATTCCAAGTTAAAAACTCATGAAATTGATGTAATATCACGTAAGAATTCCAACAAGTCTATTGCTTTTGTTTCTCATCGTGACATACCTAGCTCCTTTCAATCTTCATCTTTTGGTACACTTGCTTTGCTGTCCACTCTAACCCTTGAACAGATCGAGGAATTTCCAGAGGAGGAACTAGTACTTCTCTCTACTAGGTTCTCAAAAGCATTGCAAAATGTTAGAACTAGAAGGAGAGGAAGCTTTGGACCTCAACGATGTTTCGAATGTGGTAAGACAAGGACATTTTCATTCAGATTGCCCTAACCTTTCAGGTCCTACTTCCCGAGATGAAAAGCAAACAAGGACGAAGCACTCCTATGCAAACGATTAAAAGAAAAAGAAGGGTTTTACAGGATGTCAATTGGTGAGCAGTTTTATCTTCGCACTTCAAGAACTTGGCCCAAGCGATGTGGACATTGGAAGTGACGAAGATGAAGATGATTTGGCAAACTTGTGCTTCATAGCGGGCAAATCAAGATCAAGTATGGAGGATGCACAACACAACAGCGACAATGAAGAGGTATGTCCTACTTGCGAAGAAATGTGTGATGCTATTTCTCGTGCCACTATTATAGTTAAGAAAAGGGACAAAAAGCTTAGGGATAGTGCTGCTAAAATTGAATCACTAGAATCTGAAATCAACCGTTTAAAAAATTTGATTCCTAGTGATGATGCATGTCCCTCATGTGATTTAATATATGAACAATTGTCCTCATTAAGAAGTGCGCACACCTCCACACTTGATAAACTTGAGTTAGAAACTGAAAAAAAAAACACAGCTTGCTGCACTGAATAATAAAAACTTGAAAGATGCTAACTGTTCTACAATTGTTTTGCATTGTTCTACTTATGATGATTTGATAAGAAACTACAAGATGCTATGAATGACATTTCTATATTAAACAATGTTTTATGTTCTCATGAAGTTAAATTTTGTTCCAATTGCAAATTAAAAAGGAAAACTTCATGTGAAAATTGCCTTGATTTGTCCAATAAAGTTGATGACATGCATAGGACATTAGATCGGTTTTGTAATGGGAATAAGAACCTAAATTTGCTGCTGAATTCTTCCAAGTCTTGCAATGATAAAATTGGTTTCGGTTTTGATTCTCATGCTCATGCTAAGGCTCATCCACCTAAAATTGTAAAGTCATTAGGAAGTGGTTTGATTCAAACAGTTCCTAAACAAAAAGAAGTGGTTTTCAAATCTGCAGGAGTGTTGTCTCATTCGGTTTCAAATAAAAATCTTTCTTGCTCATCTAGACATGAACACAAAATTGAATTTCATTGTACCTACTGTGGTAGAGATGGTCATGTCATAAATTTTTGCTATAGACTAGCTAAACAACAGAATAAGGAAAGAATGGTTGCTAGATCTCATAACTTTCATGTAAAATTTGCTACACTTGCTAAACCGAATGATAGGAACATGCAATCTGCTGTAATGAGTCGAAAACATGCAAATGTTGCTCCCAAACGTACTGTTTTTTGTGCTACACATGTAACATCTCGTAGGACAGTAGGTTCCTAAACAAAAAGAAGTGGTTTTCAAATCTGCAGGAGTGTTGTCTCATTCGGTTTCAAATAAAAATCTTTCTTGCTCATCTAGACATGAACACAAAATTGAATTTCATTGTACCTACTGTGGTAGAGATGGTCATGTCATAGATTTTTGCTATAGACTAGCTAAACAACAGAATAAGGAAAGAATGGTTGCTAGATCTCATAACTTTCATGTAAAATTTGCTACACTTGCTAAACCGAATGATAGGAACATGCAATCTGCTGTAATGAGTCGAAAACATGCAAATGTTGCTCCCAAACGTACTGTTTTTTGTGCTACACATGTAACATCTCGTAGGACAGTAGCTGGGTACAAAAATCCTCAAGCTTTGGCTCATAAACCTGCTGTTTTATCTAAGCTTTCGCGTGTTATTCCTGCTGGACGTCGTATGACTCAGTACTGGATTCCTAAATGCGTTTTGACTAACCCAGTATTGAGTAATCGACGTATTGTACTTCTATGTAGGTTACACGCTTGAGGAAGAACATTTGGATTGTGGATTCAGGTTGCTCACGCCACATGACTAGTAATAAAGAATGGTTCTCCTCCCCCTCTTTTGTGTCACATGTAGAGAATGTTTCTTTTGCCGATAATTCTTCAACTCCTACAAATTCAATTGCACTTTTCAATCATTGAATTATTACAGATGTTCAGTTCCCTTGTTATGTCCCAAAATTGACCTAAACATTCGTTTAGACGTTTACCAACTCCTGTAAAAGTTTCAGATTTAATTTACATAATATTCTAATCCAAATTCAGTTCCAAACCTAGAAAATAACTGAAAGTCTAATTTCAATTATATAATAATTCCAGGAATCCTTAGCAACTTCGAAATTCAATATCTCACATATATATACTTAGAAAATTATGAAACCAATTTTGCTAGGACCAGGACAACCACCTCTATCATGATAATCAACTGGTGGCTATGTTAAAGCTACAGTTTCTCCTCTAAAATTCTGGGAAAGTTATTGCTTGCCATAATTTTAGAGACAACAAGCTTCCTTGATCATGTCCTGTTCTTTGCAATAGTCTCCATTATAGTACCTAGTGTCTATCATAAAAGTTCCAAAGCCAATTAAGATCATTCCCTCACTATAACCGTAGTTAGAAGCTTATGAACTATATATGAATTATAATTTCACTAGCATTCATATATGTTTTATATGCATGTCATGTAGTGATCGAGATTGACGAGTAGTGTTGCTTGGAAGAGAAGACCAGGGTGTCCACATGAAGTCCTTGGCGGAGTCTCTAGAGGAGGACCATTAGCAATTGACATTTAATCGAGTCGCAAACTAAGGCACGCCCCGGTTGGCATTTAAGAGCTTTTCAAAGTTTTCCAGTTTCATTCACTTACGTCTTTAGTTAATATTGTGCATTACGTATAAGTCTTTGATACTCCACTTGCATATACATAAATACTATGGGAGGGTTGGAAAGGTTTATAGCTTGACGTGTAGAACTGCCAATGCTAATGATGTAAATATACCAGTAGAAGTTGAGTAGTTGAATCTACTCGCGAGATAGGAATGAGAGTTCATATGGGGATGAAAGATGAAATAATGGCTTATGAGATGAATACGAGACCGGTCAGAGGGAATAGGATTTGACGAGATGGAGTCTCGGGCGCATAGCCCTGCCTGTGTCGCTTGAGGACCGTGCCGTATGTGTCACCGTTGGGCAAGCTTGAGTTGTACCGGCTGCATAATGGGATATGGGCCCAATAAACTGATATAACCCCAGACTGTAGTGTGGAAACTCCTTGGTTGTCCTTGAATGGAGATGCGAAGGCATAAAGGTATAAATCTTCTAGCGGGCAACTTCGACGTGTCCGTGTAGGGGACCTTTTTCTCGGGATGAAGAGGTTGGTCGATAATAGGGTCTTGGGTTAATGTTGGCCACGCATGATGTGGGGAGAGCATGTAAGTGTCTCCCACGCGGGTGTGCGTGTCGTGTAGCCGGGTGTGTCCTGGTTGCAATCACCATCCCTCGCGGTATTAGAGTACCACTTGTTCACTGTGTCGTGACGTAGTAAATACTGGAAAAGCCAGAAGAACATGATGTATTGAATCATAATTGTTTTGCATCCTTTTCTTTCTTAGAGATAGTATAATTAAAGTCTATAGTTTCCAAACAATTAACCAGTAATAGCAGTATGTGCCTTGGGCATGTCATATCATCGGCAAAACGTTTCTTGTTTGATTGTGCAGTCTATAATGTGCTGTGCCTGAGGAATGTCATTTTCTATTCAAAACATGACTATAAGGATCCACTTGTAGGTGAGTCTACTTATGCTATTTCTTACCTATGTTTAGTCTTTACCTTGCATATGTCTAGTGAGACGGGTCAGTCTTGCTAAGCCTTATGCTCATGTTTGTAGTTAACGAGTTTTTGCAAGTTATACATTTGTTGATGGGCTTGACAATGATGCCTTAACCCTTTAGGGTTCATGGCTGAGTGGAAGCCCTGCATGCCACTGATATCTGTGAAAACTGCTAGTGTAAAGCGTCCGAGGGCATGGATAGCTTTACTCGTGCATAGCTAGTGCTGAGAGCATAGTATAATGTATATAGATTTCTTTCCTACGTTATATATTGTAAAACTTCCACTGTGTTTATAAATAAAAGACTTGTGTTGTGTTTTATTCTCGGCCTTTTCATGTATGACGTTGGGTGTCGCATCGCATGACACTACCCAATGAGATCCTCGGATGTCGGGACTCCAGTCCCCACAGCACGGAGCGCCAGGTCTAGTACCCCCCGCCGGGAAGTGCCCGGAGCTGCCGCGTCCTTTGGAGAGCCCCGGAGCTGCCACGCATCACAAAGGATCGGGGCTGGCCTCCCCAGCAGGGGTCAGCCCCAACGCTGCCACGTGTCCCGCAACTTGCCCTAGACGGTAAGATGCGGTAGCTAAGGGATGGTGCGCGCTGCCCAAGTCAAGCATTGAAGACATGCACCCACCTCTGGCGCACAACGCGGAGCACGCCAGTGGTCAGAGACCGCTATGACCAATCGCATCACTGTGAAGTCGCTATAGTCCTACCCCACTCGGCCAAGTGGGTAGCTTACAACAACAAGACAGGCTGACGAGAGAGGTGGCAAGATGGCGAGTCTTCACTACCACAGTCAGAGCAAGCTTACGCGAGAAGCCTTAGATCATTAGGATAAGATCGCCCCGGGAGCACCTGTCGGGCCCCATACCCCACTTATAACGCATTCAACCTTCTCTATAAAAGGACCAGACCGCCATCATTATAAAGGATCGAACATCGAATCCCCAATACACACACGAGCATACACACGCATACAATACAATCTAGCATGGAGTAGGGTGTTATGCTCCTTGCGGCCGGAACCACGTAAAAACTACCATCTCACAAACTCTAATACGTGTGTACACTTCATTGAGGCCTAAGCCCACCGAACAAGAACCTCCGCTGGTTGCTCCTTAGCAGATTAGGTGGAAGTTGCGCGTTAACAATTCAACATTAGGCGTGCCAGGTAGGGGCTTTTTCTCTCAATAATTGGTAGCGCTTTCACCACCATGGTGTTCATCAAGCCTTCGAGTAGCAGCAGGATCAAGCCGCAAAAGGTCAACCACCGTGTCGACAAAGACGTGGAGATGGAGTTCTAGAGGCCGGAACGCACCGTGGAAATGGTCCACCAGGCTATGAACTTCGACCTCAAAAGCGACCACGAGCATCACAAAGCACTCCACGTCTTCTGTGGAGGATCTTGGGAACCTGCATCAAGAAGTGCGGTCAAGCCTCTACACCGGGCAGTGGCTTCAACATCCTCCACTCATGCTTCAACACCGCATCATAGATGGATGGAGATGTTGATCTGCTTCGACGCCTCTGAATGCTCCGAGAACATGGCGGGAGCTGGGCCTCTACCCCTCCTCATCTTCCCCATCATTGCCAACGTGAAGTTCTACCACATCCTAGTAGATGGTGGAGCCGGCATAACCCTCATCAACCGTACGACCTTCAACAAGTTGAAGATTCTCGTGTCCAGTCTCACCCATCGAGACCATTCTCAGGGGTAGGACCGAGGAGTATTATCCTATACGGCAGCATCCACCTTCGGGTGATCCTCGGGACACCTGAGAACTTCGGGCCTATTCGACGTCGTGGAGGTTAGCCTCCCATACCATGCCATCATAGACAGGCCAGCCCTGTACCGATTCATGGTTGTAGCCCACTACGGCTACATCATCGTCAAGATGCGGACTCCCTCTGGCGTCCTCAAGATCCGCAGAGACCGCGCTGCTGCAGTGACGGCTTTGGAGAAGCTCCGAGTGCTTGCAGCGGCCGCAGCACTTACCTAAAGCAATGCTGGATCGAGTCAGCCCTCTCCAGAATAATGCGCGCGCAGTCACGTTGTTGCGCCACGAGTGCAACCCTCCGATGATGACGACGTGCCCATCAAGACAATCCAGATTGGCTCTGATGCTGCTCAGACCACCCGTACTGCGGGGAGTCTAGACAGTGAGCAGGAATCGGCGCTCGCCACTTTCTTGTGAGCTAACATCGACATCTTCGCCTAGCAACCATTGCAGATGCCAGGCATCCCCAGGGAACTGATCAAGCACCGCCTGAAGATCTACCCTGATGGCCGACCACAACAGGGGCCTCGTAAGCAGTCCATCGAGCGGCAGAACTTCATCCACGAAGAGATCAAGAAGCTACACGATGCTGGCTTCATATAGGAGGTTCACCATCCCATATGGCTGGCCAATCCTGTTGTTGTCTCCAAGGCTGGCGGTAAGCTTCGGATGTGCATCGACAACACCAACCTCAATAAGGCATGTCCTAAAGATCCTTTCCCTCTCCCCTGAATAGATCAAATCGTAGATTCAACTTTGGGGTGCGATATGTTATGCTTTCGAGATGCCTACTCAGGGTTTCATCAAATCCCAATGTCTAAAGAGGACAAAGAACATACCACATTTATAACCGTAGATGGCCTTTATTGCTATGTCTACATGCCTTACGGTCTTAAGAATGCCCTCCCCACCTTTGTATGTGCCATGCATAAAACATTTGGGGACCTCATTTGAGACCTAGTAGAGGTGTATGTAGATGATATCGTAGTAAAAATCCAGACACATACATCATTGCTAGAAAACATCACCCTAGTCTTCGACAGACTGCGGGCCACACACACAAAGCTCAATCCCGACAAGTGCGTGTTTGGAGTCAAAGCTCAGAAGCTCCTCGGTTTGTTGGTCCCACACCGGGGGATAGAGACCAACCCAGAGAAGATCAAGGTGGTGGAGCTGATGCAACCTCCATACCGCGTCAAGGACGTACACAAGGTTGCAGGTTGCTTGGCAGCACTCAGCCGGTTTATCTAAGGCTGGCTGAGCGGGCCCTCCCGTTCTTCAAACTCCTGCGATAGTCTGGACCATTCGTCTAGATCGAGGAGGCAAAGAGGGTGTTCCGCGAGCTGAAGCAACAGTTGATGTCACCGCCCATAATCTTGGCACCGGAGCCTAGGGAGCCCCTGTACCTCTACATCGCCGACACAACAGAGGTGGTAAGTATGGTGTTGGTTGCAGAACAGGGCGGTCCCCAGCAGCCTCGACGGCCACAAGGGGCCCCTGCCATTGATTCTGAGTCCTAGGGCTTAGAGCTCGCAGGGGCTCCCAACAATAGGGTTGTCTCTAAGTCCCAACCCCTAAAGGATGTCCAGTTACCCTTAGGGTGCCTCGGAGAGCAAGGAGCCTCTAGGTACCAGCCCCCAAAAGATGTTCGGTCCCCCTAGGGGGCCCTGGAGAGCAAGGAGCCACTAGGTCCCAGCCCCCAAAGGATGCTCGGGTCCACCTAGAGGGCCCCGAAGAACAAGGAGTCTATGGGTCCCACCCCCCAGAGGATGACCATGTCCCCCCAGGAGGCCCTGAAGAACAAGGATCCTCTGGGTCCCAGCCCCCAGAGGATGACTGGGTCCTCTCATGGGGCCCTAGAGCTCAAGGAGCCTTTAGGTCCCAGCCCCAAAGGATGCACCAGGCCTTGGGGACATGGAGTCTCTGGGCCCAGAGTAGATGGAAAAGGACGAGCCGGATTCCCCAAGGAGATCCAGGAACATCCAATGCTCGGTGTACTTTATTAGCGAAGTCCTACATGAAGCATAAACAAGGTATCTTGAAGTGCACAAGCTGCTCTATGCAGTACTAATCGCGTCAAGGAAGCTCCACCATTACTTTCAGGCACACAATGTTTCAGTGGTTACTTCATTCCCACTGGGAGCAGTGTTGCAACCCCAATGCAACAAGCAATATCACCAAATGGGCGGCCGAATTGGCAGAGTTTAAGCTCGACTTCATACCACGATACGCAATCAAGAGCCAAGCGCTAGCGGATTTAGTCGTCGAGTGGACTCCCTCACCAAGCATCCCAGGGGGCCAGAAATCAGTGAGCCGGAACCCAGGGCACCAGTGCTTAATCGACCTCACTAGACACTCTTCTTCAATGGATCCTCACGGAAACAAGGGGCCAGAGCCGGTGTACTGCTCACCTCTACGGCAAGGGAGCAGTCCAAGTACACGGTGTGCCTCGACTTCAAGGCAACCAACAACATGGCGGAGTACGAAGCCCTCATCTTTGGACTCACAACTCCGTAGGGTCTCGGTGTCTAGCAGATGCTGGTCAAGGGAGATTCCCAGCTGATCATTAAGCAGGCCCTGGGGAGAGTGCTGCTGCAATGACCCTCAGGTCACGGCATACGTGTTGCACGTCAAGAAACAAGAAGCTAATTTTGAGGCCTTGGACCTCTGCTATATGCCGCGCATAGACAACTACATCGCCGATGCCCTGTTAACCATGGCATCCATGGGGTCTTCGACAGGTGGTTGGTGCGGCTGACTGCTATGCCTGCGGGGCCTAACGAAGAAGGAGATCCCAACACCACAGAGCTGGCGATCACAACAGCCCTAAAACTATGGGCCCCGCCAAGGTTCTTGTGCATCGCCGGGGACCCTAGATTACCCAACACTCAAGATCCAGAAGCTAAGGAGAGTCCCGATGCTTGGATCACGGAGGTCCGGGACTATGTGAAAGACAACATCATCCCGGAGGACCCAATATCCACTGAGGGGATATGAGGATCGGGAAACACTACATGCTGGTAGAAGGTGACCTCTGCCGGCGCGGTGCAAACAGCGTGCTGCTATGGTGCATAACTCGGGAGGAAGCTACAACTAGCTCGTAGAGATCCACGAAGGAGAGTGCGGGAATCATACTGCTTCCTGCACACTTGTTGGCAAAGCCTTTCGGCATGGCATTTACAGGCCACTAGCACTACAAGACGCTGTCAAACTGGTCAAGAGATGCAAGGCGTGCTAGTTCCATGCTAAGCAAATACACACTCTGGTCTAGACACTGCAGATTATCCTGCCCTCCTGGCTTTTCGCGGTCTGGGGGCTGGATATTCTGAGACCCTTCCCCAGGGTAGTCGAAGGGTACCGGTTCCTCTACGTCGCTGTAGACAAGTGCACCAAGTGGCCGGAGGTAGCCCTAGTGATCAACATCAACAAGGAGTCCGCAGTCAAGTTCATAAAGTCAATTGTCTGCAGGCTCGAGGTCCTGAACAGGATCATCACCGACAATAGAACCTAGTTCACCAGTGCAGCATTCCAGGACTACTACGGAGACCTCAGCGTCCAAGTTTGTTATGCATCTGTGCCACATCCAAAGAGCAACGGTCAAGTCGAAAGAGCCAACGCTGAGATTCTCAGGCGCCTCAAGTCATGCACGTATAAAAACTTGGATAAGCATGGTGCCAAGTGGGTCAACGAACTCTCCTGCGCACTATGTGCAAGTTGGACATCACCCAGTCGCGTCACTAGAAAAACACCATTTTTCTTGGTGTATTGGGCCGATGCTGTCCTCCCCCCAGAGATCACGATGGGCTCACTACGAGTCCGAGTGTTCGATGAAGCCTCACAGGACCAGCTCTGACGAGAAGATGCTGACCTCATCGATGAAGCAAGGTGGAATGCCACCATCCGAAACAGATGTTACGGCAGGCGCTCAGGTGCTACCAGGAGCGGTTCGTGCAGAGTAGAGAACTCCAGACGGGTGACCTGGTGCTACGCCGTATACTTTCTTGAGAAGGGTCGCACAAACTCTCCCCTAGCTGGGACAACCCCTTCCGAGTGATGCAAGTATCCCGCCTTGGGTGTGTCTGCCTGGCCACAGAAGAAGGAGAGCCCCTCCCCAACCCCTGGAACATAGAGCACCTCCGTAAGTTCTATCTCTAAGCATAAATAGTAGGACAGTGTAGGGTGTCATGGTGCCAAGGAATGGCACGTAGGGCAACCAAGCTTTGGGCGGGGGGGGGGGGGGGTGGTAGCCGTTTAGCTTGGTCCCTTACTCTAAGCATGAGCTCTCTGCCTCCCTTTGCCAATCAGAGTGGGTCATTGCCTTATTGTGAAGCTAGTCCCCTCCTATGAATGCCAATTTGAAAAATCACTGTCTTACCATGTTCACTTAATTACATGTTAATTTTGTGATCAATCAGACTAGTCTCATTCGTCTTTGGTATATTATCTTGAGATACCTGGTGAAATTTTTTCTATATCACCCCAACTAGAGTTATGCAACCCTACAAAAGGCGGACTTGTTTGAGGTACCTACAAGGTGTTCTGGAACATCGTGGCTACCCTCTTACTTGGGGTGTTGTGGTTCCAAATGGTTCCCCATGAAAGGCCTACGCTGAGCTGGAGGTCCAGAGTGCGTAGCTTGCTTAGCCTGGTCCTGTACTCTAAGCGGGCGCGCTTTGCCTCCCAGTGCTACGGCTAAGTACTGAGGGACAGGACGCTCACACCCCGAGTAAGGTGGGAGTTGGATCTCGAGCGCTAACGGATTGAATTACCCAAACCATGCATACCAGCACAAGACTATAAGACATGGAAAAACTAAAAAGAATAAGAAAAGATCACCAACGAGCGAAAAATATGCACCTCTGTTAGTTGTCTAGGACATGAAGATCAGGTTACTATGATGAGCAACGCTGGAGCATCCACCTCTGGCACCTCCCAAGGGACCTGCCATCAACGTCCTAGCATGGCAATGATAGCCACAAGTGCAGATAAGTGAGTAAACTATCCTGCCTCGCTCTTGTTGCTAACAGGGTTCTCCTGTGATAGCCTATACACAAGGGGCCTGCCGTCGATGTCTCAACGATGATGGTGGACGACACTGGAGCATCCAGCTCTGGCACCTGCCAAGGGGCCCGCCATCGACGTCTCTACGATGATGGTGGGCGGCGCTGGAGCAGCTAGCTCCAGCACCTCCCAAGGGGCCTGCCATCGACGTCACAACACGGCAACAACAACAACAAGCGTAGATAAGGGCCTACCGTCAACGCACCTACGATGATGGTGGGCAACATCAAAGCATCCAGCTCTAGCACCTCCCAAGGGGCCTGCCATCAAAACATCTACGATGATGGTGGGCGACGCTGGAGCGTCCAGCTCCGGCACCACCTAGGGGACCTGCCGTCGACGTCCCAGCATGATGATGACAGCAACAAGCGCTGATAAAGCCTTGCCATCAACACATCTACGATGATGGCTTGCGATGCCGGAGCATCCAACTTTGGCACCTCCCAAGGGGCCCGCCGTTGATGTCCCAGCACGTCGCCAATAGCAACAAGCGTGGATAAGTAAGTGAACTCTCCTGTTCCGCTCTTGTTCCTAACAGGGTTCTCTTGTGATAGAATGTACACCAGGGGCCTACTGTCAACGACTGTACGAAGATGGTGGACGACGCTAGAGCATCCAGCTCTGGTACCTCCCAAAGGGCCCGCCATTAATGTCCCTACGACAATGGTGGGCAACGCCAGAGCAGCCAGCTCCAGCACCTCCCAAGGGGCCTGCCGTCGACGAAAATGGTGGACGACGCTGGGGCTTCTAACCCTAGCACCCCCTTGGGCGGCTGCTGTCGATAACTTTACGATGATGAAGGGTGACGCCAGAGCAGCCAGCTCCGGCACCTCCGGGGGGCCCGCCGTCAACGCATCTACGTCGATGGAGGGCGACCCCAGAGCGTCCAACTCCGGCATCACCTAGGGGGCTGCCGTCGAGACCAACACTCAGACAAAGCTCAGTGCTCCTGGATGGGCCACACCAAGGACAACCACTCATGCTCCCCTACTTTGCTGGGTGACCAGTCGAAGACATTCTGCGCTCAAGCGGTAGGAGTACCTGTAAAACCCCACTTTTATGGTATGTGAATTCAGTCATGAGTTTGGTGATCAACTATATTAGAGATCCAATATAGTGGTACACATGAACTTTATACCATCCAAACCTTTCTTGCACTCATGGTTAAATTTTATTAAAATGAGTATTGGACATCACCACTAATTCTAGAATGATTCTATTCACCCCTCTTCAAATTTTTAAAATTATTTGGATGGAGATTATTAGGGCAATTTAAAGTGCAGTACTAATTGGCCCTGCCAAAAATATTCAAATTAGAGGCTCTAAATTTTTCCTTGGCCTTCTAATATTATCAATAGCTTGCCTGCAAAATTTCAAGATTTTGGGAACTCATTTGCTATTTTATTTGAGGCGCTTAACAAATTTGAATCAAATTCAAATCTGAATTTTAAATTCTTTTCCAACTTCTTTGAACATAAGATTTGAGTTCACCAATAGGTTCATAATAATTCATTGACCATCTCCACAAAGTTTCATGATTTTTGGAGTTGATCTTCTATTTTTAAATGAATTATTAACTTTTGTATTGGGGGTCTGACTGACCTATGGGCCCCACCGGTCAGCCGCTGCTGAACGGGTCAGGTCGGCCACCTGCCATCTCTGCGCTGGCGCTCGACCGCTCGAACATCGAATCCCCAATACACACACGAGCATACACACGCATACAATACAATCTAGCATGGAGTAGGGTGTTATGCTCCTTGCAGCCGGAACCACGTAAAAACTACCATCTCACAAACTCTAATACGTGTGTACACTTCATTGAGGCCTAAGCCCACCGAACAAGAACCTCCGCTGGTTGCTCCTTAGCAGATCAGGTGGAAGTTGCGCGTTAACAATTCAACATTAGGCGTGCCAGGTAGGGGCTTTTTCTCTCAATAATTGGTAGCGCTTTCACCACCATGGTGTTCATCAAGCCTTCGAGTAGCAGCAGGATCAAGCCGCAAAAGGTCAACCACCGTGTCGACAAAGACGTGGAGATGGAGTTCTAGAGGCCGGAACGCACCGTGGAAATGGTCCACCAGGCTATGAACTTCGACCTCAAAAGCGACCACGAGCATCACAAAGCACTCCACGTCTTCTGTGGAGGATCTTGGGAACCTGCATCAAGAAGTGCGGTCAAGCCTCTACACCGGGCAGTGGCTTCAACATCCTCCACTCATGCTTCAACACCGCATCATAGATGGATGGAGATGTTGATCTGCTTCGACGCCTCTGAATGCTCCGAGAACATGGCGGGAGCTGGGCCTCTACCCCTCCTCATCTTCCCCATCATTGCCAACGTGAAGTTCTACCACATCCTAGTAGATGGTGGAGCCGGCATAACCCTCATCAACCGTACGACCTTCAACAAGTTGAAGATTCTCGTGTCCAGGCTCACCCATCGAGACCATTCTCAGGGGTAGGACCGAGGAGTATTATCCTATACGGCAGCATCCACCTTCGGGTGATCCTCGGGACACCTGAGAACTTAGGGCCTATTCGACGTCGTGGAGGTTAGCCTCCCATACCATGCCATCATAGACAGGCCAACCCTGTACCGATTCATGGTTGTAGACCACTACGGCTACATCATCGTCAAGATGCGGACTCCCTCTGGCGTCCTCAAGATCCGCAGAGACCGCGCTGCTGCGGTGACGGCTTTGGAGAAGCTCCGAGTGCTTGCAGCGGCCGCAGCACTTACCTAAAGCAATGCTGGATCGAGTCAGCCCTCTCCAGAATAATGCGCGCGCAGTCACGTTGTTGCGCCACGAGTGCAACCCTCCGATGATGACGACGTGCCCATCAAGACAATCCAGATTGGCTCTGATGCTGCTCAGACCACCCGTACTGCGGGGAGTCTAGACAGTGAGCAGGAATCGGCGCTCGCCACTTTCTTGTGAGCTAACATCGACATCTTCTCCTAGCAACCATTGCAGATGCCAGGCATCCCCAGGGAACTGATCAAGCACCGCCTGAAGATCTACCCTGATGGCCGACCACAACAGGGGCCTCGTAAGCAGTCCATCGAGCGGCAGAACTTCATCCACGAAGAGATCAAGAAGCTACACGATGCTGGCTTCATATAGGAGGTTCACCATCCCATATAGCTGGCCAATCCTGTTGTTGTCTCCAACGCTGGCGGTAAGCTTCGGATGTGCATCGACAACACCAACCTCAATAAGGCATGTCCTAAAGATCCTTTCCCTCTCCCCTGAATAGATCAAATCGTAGATTCAACTTTGGGGTGCGATATGTTATGCTTTCGAGATGCCTACTCAGGGTTTCATCAAATCCCAATGTCTAAAGAGGACAAAGAACGTACCGCATTTATAACCGTAGATGGCCTTTATTGCTATGTCTACATGCCTTACGGTCTTAAGAATGCCCTCCCCACCATTGTATGTGCCATGCATAAAACATTTGGGGACCTCATTTGAGACCTAGTAGAGGTGTATGTAGATGATATCGTAGTAAAAATCCAGACACATACATCATTGCTAGAAAACATCGCCCTAGTCTTCGACAGACTGCGGGCCACACACACAAAGCTCAATCCCGACAAGTGCGTGTTTGGAGTCAAAGCTCAGAAGCTCCTCGGTTTGTTGGTCCCACACCGGGGGATAGAGACCAACCCAGAGAAGATCAAGGTGGTGGAGCTGATGCAACCTCCATACCGCGTCAAGGACGTACACAAGGTTGCAGGTTGCTTGGCAGCACTCAGCCGGTTTATCTAAGGCTGGCTGAGCGGGCCCTCCCGTTCTTCAAACTCCTGCGATATTCTGGACCATTCGTCTAGATCGAGGAGGCAGAGAGGGTGTTCCGCGAGCTGAAGCAACAGTTGATGTCACCGCCCATAATCTTGGCACCGGAGCCTAGGGAGCCCCTGTACCTCTACATCGCCGACACAACAGAGGTGGTAAGTATGGTGTTGGTTGCAGAACAGGGCGGTCCCCAGCAGCCTCGACGGCCACAAGGGGCCCCTGCCATTGATTCTGAGTCCTAGGGCTTAGAGCTCGCAGGGGCTCCCAACAATAGGGTTGTCTCTAAGTCCCAACCCCTAAAGGATGTCCAGTTACCCTTAGGGGGCCTCGGAGAGCAAGGAGCCTCTAGGTACCAGCCCCCAAAAGATGTTCGGTCCCCCTAGGGGGCCCTGGAGAGCAAGGAGCCACTAGGTCCCAGCCCCCAGAGGATGCTCGGGTCCACCTAGAGGGCCCCGAAGAACAAGGAGTCTATGGGTCCCACCCCCCAGAGGATGACCATGTCCCCCCAGGAGGCCCCGAAGAACAAGGATCCTCTGGGTCCCAGCCCCAGAGGATGACTGGGTCCTCTCATGGGGCCCTAGAGCTCAAGGAGCCTTTAGGTCCCAGCCCCAAAGGATGCACCAGGCCTTGGGGACATGGAGTCTCTGGGCCCAGAGTAGATGGAAAAGGACGAGCCGGATTCCCCAAGGAGATCCAGGAACATCCAATGCTCGGTGTACTTTATTAGCGAAGTCCTACATGAAGCATAAACAAGGTATCTTGAAGTGCACAAGCTGCTCTATGCAGTACTAATCGCGTCAAGGAAGCTCCACCATTACTTTCAGGCACACAATGTTTCAGTGGTTACTTCATTCCCACTGGGAGCAGTGTTGCAACCCCAATGCAACAAGCAATATCACCAAATGGGCGGCCGAATTGGCAGAGTTTAAGCTCGACTTCATACCACGATACACAATCAAGAGCCAAGCGCTAGCGGATTTAGTCGTCGAGTGGACTCCCTCACCAAGCATCCCAGGGGGCCAGAAATCAGTGAGCCGGAACCCAGGGCACCAGTGCTTACTCGACCTCACTAGACACTCTTCTTCAATGGATCCTCGCGGAAACAAGGGGCCAGAGCCGGTGTACTGCTCACCTCTACGGCAAGGGAGCAGTCCAAGTACACGGTGTGCCTCGACTTCAAGGCAACCAACAACATGGTGGATTACGAAGCCCTCATCTTTGGACTCACAACTCCGTAGGGTCTCAGTGTCTAGCAGATGCTGGTCAAGGGAGATTCCCAGCTGATCATTAAGCAGGCCCTGGGTAGAGTGCTGCTGCAACGACCCTCAGGTCACGGCATACGTGTTGCACGTCAAGAAACAAGAAGCTAATTTTGAGGCCTTGGACCTCTGCTATATGCCGCGCATAGACAACTACATCGCCGATGCCCTGTCAACCATGGCATCCATGGGGTCTTCGACAGGTGGTTGGTGCGGCTGACTGCTATGCCTGCGGGGCCTAACGAAGAAGGAGATCCCAACACCACAGAGCTGGCGATCACAACAGCCCTAAAACTATGGGCCCCGCCAAGGTTCTTGTGCATCGCCGGGGACCCTAGATTACCCAACACTCAAGATCCAGAAGCTAAGGAGAGTCCCGATGCTTGGATCACGGAGGTCCGGGACTATGTGAAAGACAACATCATCCCGGAGGACCCAATATCCGCTGAGGGGATATGAGGATCGGGAAACACTACATGCTGGTAGAAGGTGACCTCTGCCGGCGCGGTGCAAACAGCGTGCTGCTATGGTGCATAACTCGGGAGGAAGCTACGACTAGCTCGTAGAGATCCACGAAGGAGAGTGCGGGAATCATACTGCTTCCTGCACACTTGTTGGCAAAGCCTTTCGGCATGGCATTTACAGGCCACTAGCACTACAAGACGCTGTCAAACTGGTCAAGAGATGCAAGGCGTGCTAGTTCCATGCTAAGCAAATACACACTCTGGTCTAGACACTGCAGATTATCCTGCCCTCCTGGCTTTTCGCGGTCTGGGGGCTGGATATTCTGAGACCCTTCCCCAGGGTAGTCGAAGGGTACCGGTTCCTGTACGTCGCTGTAGACAAGTGCACCAAGTAGCCGGAGGTAGCCCTAGTGATCAACATCAACAAGGAGTCCGCAGTCAAGTTCATAAAGTCAATTGTCTGCAGGCTCGAGGTCCTGAACAGGATCATCACCGACAATAGAACCTAGTTCACCAGTGCAGCATTCCAGGACTACTACGGAGACCTCAGCGTCCATGTTTGTTATGCATCTGTGCCACATCCAAAGAGCAACGGTCAAGTCGAAAGAGCCAACACTGAGATTCTCAGGCGCCTCAAGTCATGCACGTATAAAAACTTGGATAAGCATGGTGCCAAGTGGGTCAACGAACTCTCCTGCGCACTATGTGCAAGTTGGACATCACCCAGTCGCGTCACTAGAAAAACACCATTTTTCTTGGTGTATTGGGCCGATGCTGTCCTCCCCCCAGAGATCACGATGGGCTCACTACGAGTCCGAGTGTTCGATGAAGCCTCACAGGACCAGCTCTGACGAGAAGATGCTGACCTCATCGATGAAGCAAGGTGGAATGCCACCATCCGAAACAGACGTTACGGCAGGCGCTCAGGTGCTACCAGGAGCGGTTCGTGCAGAGTAGAGAACTCCAGACGGGTGACCTGGTGCTACGCCGTATACTTTCTTGAGAAGGGTCGCACAAACTCTCCCCTAGCTGGGACAACCCCTTCCGAGTGATGCAAGTATCCCGCCTTGGGTGTGTCTGCCTGGCCACAGAAGAAGGAGAGCCCCTCCCCAACCCCTGGAACATAGAGCACCTCCGTAAGTTCTATCTCTAAGCATAAATAGTAGGACAGTGTAGGGTGTCATGGTGCCAAGGAATGGCACATAGGGCAACCAAGCTTTGGGGGGGGGGGTGTTCAGCCGTTTAGCTTGGTCCCTTACTCTAAGCATGAGCTCTCTGCCTCCCTTTGCCAATCAGAGTGGGTCATTGCCTTATTGTGAAGCTAGTCCCCTCCTATGAATGCCAATTTGAAAAATCACTGTCTTACCATGTTCACTTAATTACATGTTAATTTTGTGATCAATCAGACTAGTCTCGTTCGTCTTTGGTATATTATCTTGAGATACCTGGTGAAATTTTTTCTATATCACCCCAACTAGAGTTATGCAACCCTACAAAAGGCGGACTTGTTTGAGGTACCTACAAGGTGTTCTGGAACATCGTGGCTACCCTCTTACTTGGGGTGTTGTGGTTCCAAATGGTTCCCCATGAAAGGCCTACGCTGAGCTGGAGGTCCAGAGTGCGCAGCTTGCTTAGCCTGGTCCTGTACTCTAAGCGGGCGCGCTTTGCCTCCCAGTGCTACGGCTAAGTACTGAGGGACAGGACGCTCACACCCCGAGTAAGGTGGGAGTTGGATCTCGAGCGCTAACGGATTGAATTACCCAAACCATGCATACCAGCACAAGACTATAAGACATGGAAAAACTAAAAAGAATAAGAAAAGATCACCAACGAGCGAAAAATATGCACCTCTGTTAGTTGTCTAGGACATGAAGATCAGGTTACTATGATGAGCAACGCTGGAGCATCCACCTCTGGCACCTCCAAAGGGACCTGCCATCAACGTCCTAGCATGGCAATGATAGCCACAAGTGCAGATAAGTGAGTAAACTATCCTGCCTCGCTCTTGTTGCTAACAGGGTTCTCCTGTGATAGCCTATACACAAGGGGACTGCCGTCGATGTCTCAACGATGATGGTGGACGACACTGGAGCATCCAGCTCTGGCACCTGCCAAGGGGCCCGCCATCGACGTCTCTACGATGATGGTGGGCGGCGCTGGAGCAGCTAGCTCCAGCACCTCCCAAGGGGCCTGCCGTCGACGTCACAACACGGCAACAACAACAACAAGCGTAGATAAGGGCCTACCGTCAACGCACCTACGATGATGGTGGGCAACATCAAAGCATCCAGCTCTAGCACCTCCCAAGGGGCCTGCCATCAAAACAACTACGATGATGGTGGGCGACGCTGGAGCGTCCAGCTCCGGCACCACCTAGGGGACCTGCCGTCGACGTCCCAGCATGACGATGATAGCAACAAGCGCTGATAAAGCCTTGCCATCAACACATCTACGATGATGGCTTGCGATGCCGGAGCATCCAACTTTGGCACCTCCCAAGGGGCCCGCCGTTGATGTCCCAGCACGTCGCCAACAGCAACAAGCGTGGATAAGTAAGTGAACTCTCCTGTTCCGCTCTTGTTCCTAACAGGGTTCTCTTGTGATAGAATGTACACCAGGGGCCTACTGTCAACGACTGTACGAAGATGGTGGACGACGCTAGAGCATCCAGCTCTGGTACCTCCCAAAGGGCCCGCCATTAATGTCCCTACGATAATGGTGGGCAACGCCAGAGCAGCCAGCTCCAGCACCTCCCAAGGGGCCTGCCGTCGACGAAAATGGTGGACGACGCTGGGGCTTCTAACCCTAGCACCCCCTTGGGCGGCTGCTGTCGATAACTTTACGATGATGAAGGGTGACGCCAGAGCAGCCAGCTCCGGCACCTCCGGGGGGCCCGCCGTCAACGCATCTACGTCGATGGAGGGCGACCCCAGAGCGTCCAACTCCGGCATCACCTAGGGGGCTGCCGTCGAGACCAACACTCAGACAAAGCTCAGTGCTCCTGGATGGGCCACACCAAGGACAACCACTCATGCTCCCCTACTTTGTTGGGTGACCAGTCGAAGACATTCTGCGCTCAAGCGGTAGGAGTACCTGTAAAACCCCACTTTTATGGTATGTGAATTCAGTCATGAGTTTGGTGATCAACTATATTAGAGATCCAATATAGTGGTACACATGAACTTTATACCATCCAAACCTTTCTTTCACTCATGGTTAAATTTTATTAAAATGAGTATTGGACATCACCACTAATTCTAGAATGATTCTATTCACCCCTCTTCAAATTTTTAAAATTATTTGGATGGAGATTATTAGGGCAATTTAAAGTGCAGTACTAATTGGCCCTGCCAAAAATATTCAAATTAGAGGCTCTAAATTTTTCCTTGGCCTTCTAATATTCTCAATAGCTTGCCTGCAAAATTTCAAGATTTTGGGAACTCATTTGCTATTTTATTTGAGGCGCTTAACAAATTTGAATCAAATTCAAATCTGAATTTGAAATTCTTTTCCAACTTCTTTGAACATAAGATTTGAGTTCACCAATAGGTTCATAATAATTCATTGACCATCTCCACAAAGTTTCATGATTTTTGGAGTTGATCTTCTATTTTTAAATGAATTATTAACTTTTGTATTGGGGGTCTGACTGACCTATGGGCCCCACCGGTCAGCCGCTGCTGAACGGGTCAGGTCGGCCACCTGCCATCTCTGCGCTGGCGCTCGACCGCTCGACAGTGCGCGCGCATGCAGCTCCAGCGAGCTGCCTGCGTGCTAGCTTGCCGTGGCGCTATAAAAGCCGCCGCCGCTCCCTTATTTCCCCTCCCCGATCAGTGGTTTCCCCCCTCTCGCGACTTAATCTCCGCCGCGCGCCATCGCCGCCACCCACCTCTGCTCCATGGTGCGCCGCCGTCTCACACCGTTTCAAGCCACGACTCCAACAGCTTAAAGGTGCGCCTAGTCGAGCTCTAACTCTCGGTGCAAACCGTTTCCTTTTTCGTTGAGAATTGAAGTAGTTATCGATCTTCTTTCTTCTGGCCGAAGTGAATGAACTCGCTCGGTTTTCGTTTAAATTTCGTTTCTACAAGTAATCATTCTATGCAATTGCTTAGGGATAGTTTCTATAGGACCTAGCGCTCCTACCAGAGCAAAAACCCCTAAAAGTTATCGAGCAATGGCCGAGGAAATCAAGTTTTGCTCTCCGCCTGTGAGGAAACCTCGGTTCATCGTCGAGCTCATAGTTTCCGGTGGTTTTCTCCTCTTCCACGTCCATTTCCTTGATCAGCATTGACCCAGGAAGGTTTTGAAGAAGATCCCGAGTGGTTTGAGCTACTCTGGAGCGAGTTCCCCGTTGCCCGAGTGCTCACCGCCACCGCCGCTGTCGCACGGCCACTTCCAGCGAGTTTCTGGTCCCACCGACCTCACCGTCGTGCTCAGCGACCCCAAAAACCCCTAGGCGGCGAGTTTGAGCGAGTTTGGCCCGTCTGTTTAGCCGGCAGCGAGCTCGCCGCCGAGTCATCGCCGCGGGCGCCGCCTCGCACGGGCACTGGCCCGAGGTAGAAGACAACCCGTAGGGTCCCACCTGCCAGCGACTGCGAGATCACGGTGCGGCAGGGATCCCGTGCGGCTGCGTGCGAATAGTTCTGTGGACCACGGTGTTGCATTGACCAGAGCGCGCCACGTGGCCCATGGTACCCGCCGATTGAAAATTTGAATTCTGACGCCAATGGGTTATTAAAATAATTCCAGAAAATTATTCAAACTTCTAAATTGAATATCTCTCTGTAGACTACTCCAAAAATCTTCAAACAAATTTTGTTTGAAAGCACTTGAGCTCTAGTTTCTGTCGATACCAATTAGTTTCTGTGAAACTCAAAGTTAAGTTTTGTAGAAAATAATCTTTCCAGATGCAAATGCAATTTTTCCAGACAATATAGCCACTGGAAAGATCCCCAAAATTTACATATAATTTAGTGTCCTATTCTTGACCACCAGAATACGTTTGGGAGCCATTGCACCTGTTTAAAACACTGTATAGTTCAATCTCCTTTTTCAGTTATTGAATTTTTACAGATGTTCAGTTGCTTTATTATGTCCCAAATTTAAACTAAACCTTCCTTTAGTCATACACTAGCGCCTGTAAAAATCTTGGATTTAATTAACCTACTATCCTAGTTAATTCAGTTACAAACTAAATATTGATTTAATGGCTAGAAATTCAATTATAAAGTAAATCCAGAAATTCATGCCAACTTAGAAATACAATAACTCCTTCCCCAAAGCTTAGAAAATTATGCAACTAATTTTGTTAGAACCAGGACAACTTCCTCTATATTTATTATCAACTGTTAGCTAGGTTCAAGCTACAGTTTCTTCTCTAGGAATTTTTGGAAGTTGATTGCTTGCCATAATTTCGGAGATCACAATCTACTATGATCATCTCCTGTTCTTTGCAAGAGCCTTGATCATATTCCCTAGTATCTCCCATCGAAGTTCCAAAGCCAATTAAGGTCCCTATCATATAGTGATCACCATGAATTAAATTATGGTCTTGGTAATAATTATTTTTCAAAGTCATTTATATACATGTTGTATGCATATCGTATAGTGACCGAAATCGAGGAGGAGCCAGAAGCCTTGGAAGAGCACCTTCCAATTATTAACTCAGACTCTGACCTGCAACAAGGCAAGCCCCGGTTTGCATTTAAGAACTTTTCAGAGTTTTTACAGTCTTTATCACTTTACGTCATAAGTTTGATGTGTGCATTACGTATAGGGTGATTGATACTCCACTTGCATGACCAAAAATCCCAGGGATTGGTTGGAATGAGTTACAATTTGACTTGTAGTAACTGCTTTGCTAATGCATTGGAAATCCGGTAGAAGTCGAGTAGTTGGAATCTACTCGCGAGAGATGTAGGACATATCTCATAGGATTGGTTAGCTAGAAAATGGCATAATATAATGAAATGGAGACCAGGTAGGGAATGGATAGGAAGCGGCAAGAATTGAGTCTCGGTCGCATAGCCCTGCATGTGTCGATTAAGGCCCGTCCGTATGCAGCCCCTTCGGACAAGCTTGACTTGTACCGGCAACATAATGGACATATGGAATCCAATAAACTGACGTAGCTTGGTCACTTGGGTGTCGAGGCATACCGTTCCATTTTATAGGTGTGGTTTGAGGGCAGCAAGGTGTAAATCCGCTGGTGGGCATGTCAGGGTACGCCCCACGCAGGGACCTCCTGCTCGTGACGGATCGACCGGTTCGGCATTTGATTGTCTCGCGAAAGGAGGCCATATACGCCTAGTACTGAAGTGTTATGTAGGTACGGGTGTGCTCGCTGACACTTCCAAATGACGTATGTGTCGTGTTGTCCGGGTGTGCCCTGATTGCAATCACTGTCCCTTGCAGTAATAGAGTACCACTTGTTCACTGAGCGGCAATGTAGTAAATACTAAAGAAGCCAGAAAATCACATTGCATTGAATTAAAATTACTTTGCAACCTTGTATGATTTAGAGATAGTATAATTAAAAGTTTACAGTTTCCCCATACTTCAGCTGTAATAGCATTATGTGCTCTGAGCATGTTATATCATCGGTAAAGCGTTTCTTGTTTGATTGTGGATCCTATGATGTGTCGTGCTTGGAGAATGTCATTTGCTACATAAAACCTGACTATAAGGATCCACTTGTAGGCGAGTCATTTATGCTTCACCTCACCTATGTTTTAGTGTTCCCCTTGCATATGTCTAGTGAGACGGGTTAGTCTTGTTGAGCCTTATGCTCACGTTTGCAGTTAACGAGTTTTTGCAAGTTATACAGTTGATGAAGGGTTTGCTGATGAGGCTGCAACCCCTCCAGGGTGTACAGCCGAGTGGGAACCCTGCACGCCGCCATAATTGAGTGCTGCTAGTGCGAAGTATCCAAGGCATGGATAACTTTGCTTTTGCATAGCTAGTGCTGAGAGCGTAGCTATGATATATATATTTTTTCTTTCCTTACACTAGTATTGTAAAAACTTCCACTGTAAGATAAATAAAAGACTTCGTCCTGTACTTATTCAGGTTCTATTCTTGTATAACTGTTGGGTGTCGCATCGCATGACACCACCCAATGAGATCCTTGGAGGTCGGGATTCCGGTCCCCACAGACATGGTATCAGAGCATCATTGGGAACAGTGTACTTGAAAAGAACATATTTTCAAAAATTAGGACTTGAGTGAGGAATTAGTTATATGCCTTTATAAGGAGTATTATTACTATAAGGTATAAAGGTGGTAAACTAACTATGTGTTATTATATTCTGTAACGACGCCCCGACGGCAGGTAAGAGGTAAGGTATGCCACCGAGAGCGGATCAATCTCGGTAAGCTCAGCATACGAGGAGTGGTATGTGAAATTTCCGTGGCTTGGCACGGGAAGTTAATAGGAGTCTCTGAAGCTTTCAATGTTTCTGAGAGCCTATGACACGCGGTACCCCAGCGTGCTTCAAAGTTAGTGGGAGCCCCCGTCGGGTGGTGTATAACCCGATAGTATGTCTCTCTAGAACTATCCATGTTCCATGGGAGCATGCGAAACACGTATGCCCGAGCGTGTATAAGCCGGATCGTATGGGAGTCTTTGCTGTACAGACGTATTTATAGCCATGTACCTCGAGACATGACCTCGCTCAAGGGCGACTCACACCAGAGTCGTATGCATTTATTTTCATATATATTATTGTGACTGCCTGTCGTGTATCCCCATGCCGCCCTTGAGGTGTGAATCTGTGAAAGGGGATTGTTTGTCTTTTGCAGCATTAACTATGGTAGAGGACCGTGTAGAAGCCGTTTGCGAGAGAACGATATAGGAACCACCTATAGACGTGACCGGAAATACCGGATAGAATTTTCCTTGGTGAGCTACGTAGTACCGTCAGTATCAAACATGATACTAGACCATCCCCAACGACAGAATGGATGCATAATGTTTTGGGAAGTCCAAATATCAGATGCTGGTAGGTTTGGACTCCGCAAAAAAGGTTCCGACTCGACAGAATAAATAGAATCAAGATTCTTGTTTTCTGGCAGAAGTTTGCTCGACTTTGCCGGGTTGTAATCTTGGTTATTTTATAGATAGTATAAGGGTGTCATATATGGATGGAAAGCTCGTGAGGATCTCTACTACTTTTCTGTTGACCACAAAGACAGAAAAGCTTGATAATCTGTTGAAATCTGGGGTGTATTGTAACTGCTCCAGATGACCTTACCATTGCACCAGTCTCTGTATTTTTGCCATAACTTGCTATAGAAAAATCCCCTGCCTTATTGTGATACATGTTTGGAAAGGGTAGGACTAGTTTTAAAAGTTTTTTCGGGAGATTTTTCCTGATTTGGGTTGGAGTTAAACCAAATTTGGGAGTCAAAACAGTGAACTGCAGGACTGCTGGTGCAAACCAGCCAGCTCAACTGTTAAGTTTGGATAGTTATAGGTCTTAATCCAGAAAAGTGACATGTTCACATATATACATTTATATAAAGCTTAGGAAATCCTCTATTAACTTTATTTGTCACTCCTGACATGAATATGGGTGTAGCTATGCCTAATTTCAATTGTTGCAAACTTGGTTCTTGTAGTCCAGAACTTGGAACAGTTTGCACAGGGTTGTGAATTTGTGCGCGATACCTGTATAACAAAATTTTTAGGATGGAAATCTTTTATTTCTGGATTGTTAACGCGATGTTATACAATGTTTATTTTGTCATTACCTCGTTATCTTATCATGATAAACCTGTATAAAAAGTGGAAGTAAGCCCATATACAGGAGAGGTTCTGTCAAAATTTCCAGAAAACTTGAGTCAATTTAAATCCTGTATAGATTCCTCATATTAGTTTGCCTAGAGCTGTATGAGTACAATCTGGAAAGGTTTTGAAGTGTACTACAACTTTTATATTCAACTTAACTTTTAATTCTGATATTTCCTGTATGAAATTTTTGGGTTAATACAGGAAGGTCAGTTGAACCAGAACTGTGATCAGTTCCAGTTTGCAGATTTGCTTGAATCAGTTGATTATGGATAATTTCTTTTGTCCAACATTATCATTGATTGAGTTGAATACTTACACGGTGTATTGACTTCCGGGTATGTTTGTCCACAGATGGCAGCACCAAGAATTCAGTTGCCTAATGGATGGGTGTTCTCAACGTGCACCGGGCAAGCCGGTTTCCCGGACGTGTTTGTTAGGTTGCTTCGCCAGTTTGGCTACCAGGTGTTGCCTAGCTATTGGGTCAAGAAGTTCCAAGAAAACGTTATGTGGATTTGCACCATCTACGTCGATGTACCTGCTGGTCCACCGCACCTTGGATGGGCTCCATACTCCATCAAGATCAAAGGGTTGATATTAGAGGAAACATGGAGCTACGCCGCAAGCATTGCCATAGGGGGGTTTTGCAAACTTCATTACCGCAATCTGGTAGGTACTCCATATGAGTTCTTTCTAGTTAACGGCAGGGCTTCAGAAGCCTGGGCAACCCGCTTGCTTGCGGAGGTGGGCGAGCACGGTGAAACATCCGCAACAGCCTTAGCGGTGTACGCATACGCATCACAACGTGAGAAGGGAAGACAAAGGGCATGCATAAAGGAATTGACGGACAATCTGAAGCAAGCCATGATTCGAGCGAATCACTTTGAGAGGGCAAATGACGGACTCAACCATCGTTTGAACCTTAGGGAGGATCAATGGCATGACGTTGTTATGGATTTAGCCGCATCTCGCCAGGAGACTCTAGAGATGGAAATTGACTTGGAGGCGAGCCTACGCTATGGACACCAGCGGGACACCCAGTTGGACGCGGTGACTGCAGATTGGGATCAGTCAAGAGTGGAGGCTTAGAGCTGGAAGACCAGCTGTGAGCAGGCTCAGTAGGAGAACGAGGCCTGGGGGATGTTTATGGTACAGACGGATTGGCAAGCGATGATTGCCAAAAGGACGTCACTTTTGAACGAGGCATCATCTTCTGCTCCAGCACCCATACCAGTGGTGCCTAATCCTGAGGATGACGAGGAAGAAGAAGATCCTCAGGAGATCGAGTTTTATGAGTAGAGGGTCGTGTTGATGTACTTGACACTTTAGGCCAAGTGTAATGATGTGTAGTAAACACCACGTGTGTTGTGTGACTTTATGAGTCTTGTTCTAAATAGTAGCGAGGTCCGTGTACGATGACATGGACATGACGACTTGTGGTGCCCATGCATAGATGAGACGTCTTCTTTAGATGAAGTCTGTCTATTTTTGGAGATCTATTGTAAACTTGGGCCAATCATAATATAGATTGTATAAAGTTTGTGCTCTATCAATATATATGAATGTTATGCATCATCTATTGTTATCTACCGTATTACTATTTTTATGGAAGGATGAACTTGAGGCAATGAGACTTATGGTGTGAATTGTTGTATTGCAGTATGGTGCGTACTCGTACCAGTCAAGATGGGGGAGGATCCAGTGGAGGTCAGGGGGATGACACACCACCCCCGAGACAATCTACGCCTCAAGCGAAACCACCTCCACCACCTCCACCTGCACTTCCCAGAAGTCTCGCGGAGGTTCTCGCTGCAGTACTCGGCTCGCGCGACGAGCAAACCGAGCTACTACGGACTCTGGTGCAGCACTCGTCCCGTCAAGGGGGACGACAGAATGATGGACCGCGTCAGCAATATCAGAGTTCCTACTCTGATTTCTCATCGACACATCCACCGGTCTTCAGAGAGGCCGATGAACCGTTGGATGCGGATAATTGGCTCCGCACCATTGAAGGAAAGTTCGTCTTACTTGAGGTAACCGAAAAGCAGAAGGCGCTGTTTGCAGTGCAGCAACTGCAGGGGTCTGCCGGTGCATGGTGGGCCAATTACCTTGCCGCACGCCCCGCAGGCCATGTCGTAAGCTGGGCCGAAGTCCCGGAGGCGTTCCCCGCCTACCACATCCCTCCTGGGATATTGAGGAGGAAGCTTCAAGAGTTCTTGGAGCTAAGGCAAGGAGGAAGGAGTGCATACGAGTACTCCAAAGCATTCAACCACTTGGCCCAATATGCTCAGGACCAAGTGAATACCGAAGATCGGAAGCGCGAATGCTCCTACCGGGGTTTGAACCCCAAGTTGAAGGACAAGCTTGTCCTGTTCAACCGCGGTAGCTTCAACGACATCGTCAATGCCACTATCATGCAGAAGGACGCTACGCGCGAGCTGTCCTTAGATAAAAAGAAGAGGAGTGCTCCACAGGGCAGCAGAGGTGGTGCTCCTCAGAAGTACCGTATGGTGTACCGATCACCATCCGGCCAGAGGTGGCAACCGCCATCACGACCACCAATGTTCAGTGGTCGCCAGTTCAGCAACTTCGGATTCCGACCACAGCAACAACAGGGGATGATCCCACATGCACTTCCACCTCCACCACGTGCACCGGGATTCCGTCCTCCCATTCGTACTGGCCAAACCCCGTACACGTGTTTCACGTGTGGGCGTACGGGGCACTTCGCCAAGGACTGCCCTCAGAATCGACAAGGCGGAGGGCAATCATCCTATCAGGGGGCCAACCAACCCCACAACAAGCTCAAGAAGCCAACCGCCAGAGCCGGCAACGTCCACCACCTCGCCATCGAGGACGTTCCGGAAGGCGCGCCCGTGCTCACGGGTACGTTCGCTATCTTCAATCATTCCGTAGTCATACTCTTTGACTCCGGAGCTTCACACAATGTCATTAGTAACTCTGTTGTCATTAAAAATCAGCTGCCTGCTATCTCCACCAAAACTCCTTATATGATTTGCACTCCAGCAGGGAGGGTAGTAACATATGAAATGGTCCATAGGGTACCTCTTGACCTAGATGGGAACATCTATCCTACCTCCTTCATTATCTTAGAGACTCAAAAGCTAGATATCATCTTAGGAGTGGCATGGTTACAATACCATGGTGCTATTCTTGATATTGTTCCTTGAAAGATTTATCTAAACTCTCCACTCCATCGGCCCCAAGTTCTCAACCTTGAGAAAATCATTCCATTGGACCCCTCTACTCACAATACCGAGGTTACGGAACTTAAGGATATTCCGGTAGTATGTGAATACCCAGACGTGTTTCCTGAAGATCTTCCTGGTATGCCCCCAGAAAAGAGATATAGAGTTCAAAATTGAACTTGCACCAGGAACAGTGCCAATCTCAAGACCACCCTACAAGATGGCACCCAAGGAACTTGCAGAATTTAAGGAGCTGTTAACCGAACTTGAGAACAAGGGTTTCATTCGTCCAAGTTCATCACCATGGGGGTGTTCTGCACTGTTCGTAGAGAAGAAAGATAAGACCTTGAGACTGTGTGTAGACTATCGTCCACTTAATGATGTCACCATCAAGAACAAGTATCCACTGCCACGCATTGATATTCTCTTCGATCAATTGGTGGGTGCTAAAGTATTTTCGAAGATGGATCTTCGTTCTGGTTATCATCAGATTAGAATCCGACCAGAAGATATACCAAAGACAGCATTCTCGATGAGGTATGGACTATATGAGTACCTTGTTATGTCTTTCGGATTGACCAACGCACCAGCTCATTTCATGTATCTCATGAACTCGGTGTTCATGCCAGAATTGGACAAGTTTGTCTTGGTCTTTATTGACAACATAATTGTGTATTCAAAATCCGAAGAAGAACATGCTCAACACATGCGTATCGTGCTTCAACGATTACGGGACCATCAGCTATATGCTAAGTTCGGCAAGTGTGAATTCTGGATCAGCCAAGTGCCATTTTTAGGGCACATCATATCAGCAGAAGGGATTGCAGTTGATCCCAGCAAGATCAAGCAAGTCCTCAAATGGGAGTCTCCAAAATTTGTACATGAAGTCTGAAGTTTCCTTGGTTTAGCAGGATATTACAGGAGGTTTATACCCAATTTCTCCAAGATAGCTAAACCAATGACCGAACTTCTGAAGAAAGGGCAGAAGTATGTATGGACTGAGGCATGTGAGGCAGGTTTCAAAGCATTGGTGAAATACCTTACAACGGCACCAGTATTAGCTCAACCAGACACAACCAAATCTTTTGATGTGTATTGTGATGCATCAGGAATTGGTTTGGGATGTGTGTTGATGCAGGATAAACGAGTGATCGCTTATGGATCACGGCAGCTTCGGAACCATGAGCAGCACTACCCGACTCATGATCTTGAGCTCGCTGCTGTGGTACTGGCATTGAAGATGTGGAGGCATTATCTACTGGGTAATCTAGTACACCTATACACTGATCACAAGAGCTTGAAATACATCTTCACCCAAAAAGATTTGAATATGCGACAACAGAAATGGTTAGAGTTGATCAAGGACTATGAGATTGAGATCCACTACCATCCAGGCAAAGCGAATGTAGTCGCAGATGCTCTGAGCCGCAAGTCCCATGTCAACAATCTTTCCATTTCCGCAATGGAAGGAGAAGAAGAACCGAGTCTCTACTTGGTTCCATATGGGGCACTCTACAATCTCGCTCTAATTCCTACCATCAGGGAGGATATTGTTGCAGTTTAGAAGAAAGACAAAGGAATGTCACACATTCGACAAAGAATGGAAAAGGGGGAGATAAATGTTTCCGATGTGAAAATGAAGGCACCCTCTGGTTTAACAACCGTATAGTGGTACCACGAGATATGGAGCTTAGAAAGAAGATACTGGATGAAGCTCATTTGTCCAAGTATTCCATTCATCCGGGAAGCAACAAGATGTAGCAAAATTTGAAAAAGAAATTCTGGTGGACTCGGATGAAGAGGGAAGTAGCTAAATACGTATCCGAGTATGATACGTGCCGGCGAGTGAAGGCCGAGCATATGAACCCAGCCAGACAACTTCAACCCTTAAGCATCCCGACATGGAAATGGGAGGATATCAGCATGGATTTCATGGTTGGGTTGCCTCCCACTCTCCATAAGAACGACTCAATTTGGGTGATCGTTGACCGATTGACCAAATCAGCTCATTTCATACCAGTTAGTCTAGATTATGATGTGAAATGGTATGCAGAACTTTATATCTCTAGAATAGTGTGTCTACATTGTGTACCCCGCACTATCATTTCAGATCATGGATCTATTTTTGTTGCTCGCTTATGGGAGCATCTCCACGATACATTGGGTACCAAACTGATTGGAAGCTCGGCTTATCACCCTCAGACTGATGGACAAACCGAACGAGTAAATCAAGTGCTAGAGGATATGCTTCGTGCCTGTGCCATCCACCATGGTAGGAATTGGGATGATCATCTACCATTGGCGGAATTTTCATACAACAACGGTTACCAGGCTAGCATCCAGATGGCGCCATATGAAGCTCTTTATGGCCGGAAGTGTCGCACACCCTTGAACTGGTGTGAATCTGGTGAACGAGTGGTATATGGCATCGACTTAATCAAAGAAGCCGAAGAGCAAGTGCACATTATTCCTCTCAAAGCCGCGCAGTCTCGTCAGAAGAGCTACGCGGACAAACAACGTCGACCTCTTCACTTCGAAGTTGCGGATCAAGTTTATCTCCGGGTATCCCCTATGAAAGGTATCCATCGATTCGGAGTGAAAGGGAAGCTAGCTCCACATTTTATTGGGCCGTTCGCAATAATCAAAAGATGCGGACCTGTGGCATATCAATTGGAGTTACCACCGTCACTTTCAGGGGTTCACAATGTATTCCACATTTCCCAGTTACAAAAGTGTCTTAAAGCTCCCGCTGATGTCCGTATAGAAGATTTCGAAGCTCTCCAACCAGATCTCACTTATTCCGAGCATCCAACTCAGATCATCGATGAGAAGACTCGCACCACAAGAAGCCGCACCTTGCGTTTCTACAAGGTCTTGTGGAGCAACCACAATGCTGAAGAAGCCACGTGGGAAAGCGAGGAGTATCTTAGGACGAACTATCCGGACTTGTTAGCAGCATATGTTCGTTAGATCTTTTTCTTTTGCCTTCTTTTGTAATCTTGGGATGAGATTCTTTTAAGGGGGGGGGGGGAATGTAAAACCCCACTTTTATGGTATGTGAATTATGTCATGAGTTTGGTGATCAACTATATTAGAGATCCAATATAGTGGTACACATGAACTTTATACCATCCAAACCTTTCTTGCACTCGTGGTTAAATTTTATTAACATGAGTATTGGACATCACCACTAATTCTAGAATGATGCTATTCACCCCTCTTCAAATTTTTAGAATTATTTGGATGGAGATTATTAGGGCAATTTAAAGTGCAGTACTAATTGGCCCTGCCAAAAATATTCAAATTAGAGGCTCTAATTTTTTCCTTGGCCTTCTAATAGTCTCATTAGCTTGCATGCAAAATTTCAAGATTTTGGGAACTCATTCGCTATTTTATTTGAGGCCCTTAACAAATTTGAATCAAATTCAAATCTGAATTTTAAATTCTTTTCCAACTTCTTTGAACATAAGATTTGAGTTCACCAATGGGTTCAGAATAATTAATTGACCATCTCCACAAAGTTTTATGATTTTTGGAGTTGATCTTCTATTTGTAAATGAATTATTAACTTTTGTATTGGGGGTCTGACTGACCTGTGGGCCCCACCGGTCAGCCGCTGCTGAACGGGTCAGGTCGGCCACCTGCCATCTCTGCGCCGGCGCTCGACAGCTCGACAGCGTGCGCGCATGCAGCTCCAGTAAGCTGCCTGCATGCTAGCTTGCCGCGGCGCTATAAAAGGCCGCCGCCGCTCCCTTATTTCCCCTCCCCGATCAGTCGTTTCCCCCCCTCTCGCGAGTTAATCTCCGCCGCGCGCCATCGCCGCCGCCAACCTCTGCTCCGTGGTGTGCCGCCGTCTCACCCCGTTTCAAGCCACGACTCCAACAGCTTAATGGTGCACCTAGTCGAGCTCTAACTCTCGGTGCAAACCGTTTCCTTTTTCGTTGAGAATTGAAGTAGTTATCGATCTTCTTTCTTCCGGCCGAAGTGAATGAACTCGCTCGATTTTCGTTTAAATTATGTTTCTACAAGTAATCATTCTATGCAATTGCTTAGGGATAGTTTCTATATGACCTAGCGCTCCTACCTGAGCAAAAACCCCTAAAAGTTATAGAGCAACGGCCGAGGAAATCGAGTTTTGCTCGCCGCCGGTGAGGAAACCTCGGTTCACCATCGAGCTCATAGTTTCCTGTTGTTTTCTCCTCTTCCACGTCCATTTCCTTGATCAGCATCGTCCCAGGAAGGTTTTGATGAAGATCTCGAGTGGTATGAGCTACTCTGGAGCGAGTTCCCCGTTGCCCGAGTGCTCACCGCCGCCGCCGCCGTCGCATGGCCACTTCCGGCGAGTTTCTGGTCCCACCGAGCTCACCGTCGTGCTCAGCGACCCCAAAAACCCCCAGGTGGCGAGTTTGAGCGAGTTTGGCCCGTCGGTTTAGCCGGCAGTGAGCTCGCCGGCGAGTCACCGCCGCGGGTGCCGCCTCGCGCGGGCACTGGCCCGAGGTAGAAGACGACCCGTAGGGTCCCACCTGCCAGCGACTGCGATATCACGGTGCGGCAGGGATCCCGTGCGGCTGCACGCGAATAGTTCTGTGGACCACGGTGTTGCATTGACCAGAGCGCGCCACGTGGCCCATGGGACCCGCCGATTGAAAATTTGAATTCTGGCGCCAATGGTTTATTAAAATAATTCCAGAAAATTATTCAAACATCTAAATTGAATATCTCTCTGTAGACTACTCCAAAAATCTTCAAACTAATTTTGTTTGAAAGCACTTGAGCTCTAGTTTCTGCCGATACCAATTAGTTTCTGTGAAACTCAAAGTTAAATTCTGTAGAAAATAATCTTTCCATATGCAAATGCAATTTTTCCAGACAATATAGCCACTGGAAAGATCCCCAAAATTTACATAAAATTTAGTGTCCTATTCTTGACCACCAGAAAAAGTTTGGGAGCCATTGCACCTGTTTAAACCTCTGTATAGTTCAATCTCCTTTTTCAGTTATTGAATTTTTACAGATGTTCAGTTGCTTTATTATGTCCCAAATTTAAACAAACCTTCCTTTAGTCATACACTAGCTCCTGTAAAAATCTTGGATTTAATTAACCTACTATCCTAGTCCTAATTCAGTTACAAACTAAATATTGATTTAATGGCTAGAAATTCAATTATAAAGTAAATCCAGAAATTCTTGCCAACTTAGAAATACAATAACTCCTTCCCCAATGCTTAGAAAATTATGAAACAAATTTTGTTAGAACCAGGACAACTTCCTCTATATTGATTATCAACTGTTAGCTAGGTTCAAGCTACAGTTTCCTATCTAGGAATTTTTGGAAGTTGATTGCTTGCCATAATTTCGGAGACCCCAATCTACTATGATCATCTCCTGTTCTTTGCAAGAGCCTTGATCATATTCCCTAGTATCTCCCATCGAAGTTCCAAGGCCAATTAAGGTCCCTATCATATAGTGATCACCATGAAATAAATTATGGTCTAGGTAATAATTATTTTTCAATGTTATTTATATACATGTTATATGCATATCGTATAGTGACCGAAATCGAGGAGGAGCCAGAAGCCTTGGAAGAGCACCTTCCAATTATTAACTCAGACTATGACCTGCAACAAGGCAAGCCCCGGTTTGCATTTAAGAACTTTTCAGAGTTTTTACAGTCTTTATCACCTTATGTCATAAGTTTGATGTGTGCATTACGTATAGGGTGATTGATACTCCACTTGCATGACCAAAAATCCCATGGATTGGTTGGAACGAGTTACAATTTGACTTGTAGTAACTGCTTTGCTAATGCATAGGAAATCCGATAGAAGTCGAGTAGTTGGAATCTACTCGCGAGAGATGTAGGACATATCTCACAGGATTGGTTAGCTAGAAAATGGCATAATATAATGAAATGGATACCGGGCAGGGAATGGATAGGAAGCGGTGAGAATTGAGTCTCGGTCGCATAGAGCTGCCTGTGCCGATTAGGGCCCGTCCGTATGCAGCCCCTTCGGACAAGCTTGACTTGTACCGGCAACATAATGGACATATGGAATCCAATAAACTGACGTAGCTTGGCCACTTGGGTTTCGAGGCATACCGTTCTGTTTTATAGGTGTGGGTTGAGGGCAGCAGGGTGTAAATCCGCTGGTGGGCACGTCAGAGTATGCCCCACGCATGGACCTCCTGCTCGTGACGGATCGACCGGTTTGGCATTTGAGTGTCTTGCGAAAGGTGGCCATATACGACTAGTACTGAAGTGTTATGTAGGTATGGGTGTGCTCGCTGACACTTCCGAATGACGTATGTGTCGTGTTGTCTGGGTGTGCCCTGATTGCAATCACTGTCCCTCGCAGTAATAGAGTACCACTTGTTCACTGAGCGGCAACGTAGTAAATACTAAAGAACCCAGAAAATCACATTGCATTGAATTAAAATTACTTTGCAACCTTGTATGATTTAGAGATAGTATAATTAAAAGTTTACAGTTTCCCCATACTTTAGCTGTAATAGCATTATGTGCTCTGAGCATGTTATATCATCGGTAAAGCGTTTCTTGTTTGATTGTGGAGCCTATGATGTGCCGTGCTTGGAGAATGTCATTTGCTACATAAAACCTGACTATAAGGATCCACTCGTAGGCGAGTCATTTATGCTTCACCTCACCTATGTTTTAGTGTTCCCCTTGCATATGTCTAGTGAGACGGGTTAGTCTTGCTGAGCCTTATGCTCACGTTTGCAGTTAATGAGTTTTTGCAGGTTATACAGTTGATGAAGGGTTTGATGATGAGGCTACACCCCCTCCAGGGTGTACAGCCGAGTGGGAACCCTGCACGCCGCCATAATTGAGTGCTGCTAGTGCGAAGTATCCAAGGCATGGATAACTTTGCTTTTGCACAGCTAGTGCTGAGAGCGTAGCTATGATATATATATATATATATATATATATATATATATATATATATATATATATATATATATATATTCTTTCCTTACGCTAGTATTGTAAAAACTTCCGCTGTAAGATAAATAAAAGACTTCGTCTTGCACTTATTCAGGTTCTATTCTTGTATAACTGTTGGGTGTCGCATCGCACGACACCACCCAATGAGATCCTTGGAGGTCGGGATTCCGGTCCCCACAGTACCCGACAACCTGGCCATGCCTACCAGGGGGCCTCAAAGGGTGTTCCATAGGTAGTACGTCAACTAGCCACAAATCGGCCGTGTCATTTGTGCAAGCATTGGTTCCTCAAGAGCTAATGACATCTTCAAAAGCTCTTCAAGACCTTACACAAAGAAGAAATTGAGGCAACAAGCAAAACAACATGGATTCAAATTCATTAACATTTATTTGATCAAGGGGGTCATCCCCAGTTACAAAAGCACCCCGCCGGTGGCGCCAGTCTCAATTACGTTGGAACAAAGAGGCCACCTGCTTGGCAAGGTCGTGGACTTTGGCTCTCGCTTCTTCCCCTTGCTCATCAAGGGGGCCTTTCTCCACTGGCTCCAGCGGGATCTTTAGGTACTAGCTCTGGAAGCATAGCAAGACATGGGAGGCCACTAGCACAGCTAGCTCCCTTCCTTTGACCACGAGCTGCCTTGCGAGGACAGTGTCCACTGACCCCAACGATGAGCAAAGGGAGTCCATGGCGGGAAGCAGCTAGCCACCACCTTAGATGGCTCCCCGCGTAGCAAGGGCCAAGATTGAGGGGTTCCAATACCACCCCAACACAGTCCAGGAAGTCCCGCATCCCTTGTGCTTTGGTCGTGCGGGAGGCCTTGAGGCCTTCCACCTCCCTCCGTACAACTTCCTCCCAATCGGTGAGCTCCCGAGCACGACGCTCTAGATCGTCCTCCCGACACTTGATGGCAAGCTCCGAGTCCTTCATAGCCCGGCACTTCTCCTCCAGCATGACGAGGATCTGCGAGACCTCCTCCTTGTTCACCTCCAAGTCCAGTTCTGCGTAAGCAACGGCAAATTCGCGACGAACCAGCTCCAGCGGCTGATCCTCGCATAGATTTAGGTGAGCATCGACAGCGGCATGGGCCTTCAAGGCCTTCACCTCGAGCTCCCTATTCTCGGCATCGACCAGCTTCACCAAGCGCCGCTCCCCCGCAAGCTGATCTCACTCTCGGGTGACAACAGCCTGTGTCTAGCGCAAGATGGATTGGGCCGCAGCAACAGCATCGGGGAGAGGGATCGGTGCGACCGTCGCCATGGATGGTTGCCTCTCTGCCTCTTATGCCGACTCCATGGAAAACACCAGCGCCTGGGGACCAGATGGCTCCACGGCTAGAGCTCCGGGAACCTCCATGACGCATCCTGACGCTGGAGTCCACTCCTCCTATGCCACAAGGGCATCGCTGGCTGCCGGTGGCGAGTCACTATCTTGCGCACCAATAACATCAGGCGCCGGTGCCGCTTCAATGGCGGGTGGGTCAGCTCCACCAAGGGAAGCCGCCACGGCCAAAGTAGCCACCTCCTCGTCAGGCACCTCCTCGTCTAGCACCACCTCTGCCCCACCTCCGTGACGAATGGGGGTGCAGAGACATCAACATCATAGAAGGCCAGAGCACCTTCGGACACAGGATGCGGCGCAGCAGACCCCGTTCCATCTCCGGGAGAAGTAGGGGCTACCAAGCCCACCCCTGCAAGCACAAAGGGCACCAAGTTGGTTGTCAACGCCCTAAAAAGCCAAAGATAAAACTCCATAAGAGAGAAGAAGAGAAGAATAGAAATAGGAGGGGAGAAGCTACAGCTTACCGGCGGGTCAGGCAGCTCTAGTGACCCTAGCATCCCACCACACGTGGTAGACCGAGGTTGCCAGGACTTGAATACAAGATTGGCGCCTACGTCTCCTGTACTAGCTGTTGGTCAACCTGTGCCAGTGTGACCACCTGCGCAGACCCCTTTGCGCCTTATCTGGAACTAGAACTGCTGTTGCAATTGGAGACCAAGCCGATGACAGAAGCTTTAGCCCCTCTGGCTCCCTCACGACAGGAGATCGGAGTATCGTCCCCCCCCCCCCCACCCGAGATAGCTTCCGCTTCTTTGGCACAAAAGTGCCAGAGATCACGGTCAGCATACAAGAATGATTTCTCGGCTCCGGAGCTGGTGCCGGCTGGCTGACCCCCGCCCTATCAGAGGTTGATGAGGGCCCTACATTCGTCCTTGTTGTAGGACAGGAGGAAGACCCTTACCTTGGCAGCATCGCATCACGGCACCGCTCTAGGACCGCCGAGGCCCCAGCCGTATCTTCAGGATGCAGACGAACGAGGCCGAACACGTTGACCTTCGGCATCAAGCTCCGCAGTTCGACCATCATGTCAGTGGTCATGTGGAGGGCCTGACAGTCATTCTGAATGGAAACATGCTCGTTGTCAATAATGTTGAAGGTCACTGCCTTCAACATCTCCTACAACATCTTGGGAGTTGGGCGGTCCAGATCCAGCCGACATTGGTCATACTTGCTGATGTAGACCTAGGCCCCATGTAGACGGTGCTGGAGGGGGGGGGGGGGGTCAGTACGGCGGAGCAAGAAGACGGCCAACACCATCATGGAGGTCAAGTCCTTGTCAGCCAATAATTGGATCCTCCTCAGGACGGGCTTACAATCCTTTGTCAACCCCTGGAATGCTTCCCAGGTGGTAGGGTCGGAGACTGGACCTTCATATGGCATCTTCAGCGAGGCATGTGCCTCGATCTGCACAAAAGCCCAGTCTTCCCTCCAGTCGATCCATTTGCCCCTTTGAACGAGGCAATATAGCCCTGGGAGGTCTTGTCCCAATGGCAAAAGTAGTAGGTCCCCACATGGGTCGTGCACTCCTTTCAGTTTTCTTCATCATGAAGAAGTATCGGAAAAGCTCCATTGTGGGCGGGCAGCCCATGAATGCCTCGCATAGGTGGACGAACACGACGACCAAGGCGATGTATTTCGGCGACAGGTGGTGAAGCTGCAGCTCGTATTACCCCAGCACTGCAAGGAAGAACCTTGACAATGGGAGTGCAAGCCCAGTAGTGGCGTAGGCGACGAAGAGAACAGTCTCATCTTTGTGAAGATCTTTAAGGTCGGTAGACCCGCAGCAGATCATCCATCTGCACTCTGAAGCCACTTAACCAAGGAGTCGCCTCATCGGCACCAGATCACCGACCGATTGGAAGTGAGAAGGTAGCAATGGGGAGGCCATCGGAGCAAGAGAAAGTGAGAGCTTTGGCTGAGGGATTAAAGCTCGGGCACTCGAGGAAGAAGGCAAAAGCTTGATGTGGGGTGCTAGTAAGGAAGGAACCGATCCCTCTAACAAAGGTTTCATTTTTTATCACCCCAATGATGCCTGAGCACTTTGTGTGTATCGCAAAGGCTCTGCCCGCACCACTGAACACAAGGCACCCATGACAATGGACCCTACGCCCCCGCTCTGAAGAACTAACCCAAGCGGTCAGCCACCGGAGAAAATAGCTGAAGCAGCTCCCATAAAGGCGGAGCGAACAAAAGTGCTATAGCTGTATCAGGAATCGTCGCGGTTAAAGGCGCCGTTGAAGACAGAGATAATACAGCAAGCAAAGATCCTGTTGCCATAGTCCCGCAACAAGAAGAGGACGTGTGGCGACGTTGGCAGAAGCGCCCACTACTTCGGTTGTCCAAGACAGAATTCAAAGCGCAGTGCGGGAAAACATGGAAAGGGCTCCACCTTTGGGCTCTTCACCTCGCCCCAAAGTGGACCCAGGGGCCACTGTCGGTACCGTGCAAATGGGGTACCCTCACACACAAGATGAAGACACCAATGCACGTCCGGTAGCGCCACATGTCCCGAAGGTGCCAAGACCTCTGACTCCCTCAAGATCGAGCTCCGGCACTGCCACGTGACCCTTGAAGACGGAACTCGGCCCCTTCATGGAGGCGGGCTCCCGAGACGCCACATGTAGGGACGGGACGTCACCCATCCTTGGAGCACAGCTCTGGTGTAGCCACGTGGCACGAAGCGCCAGGTCCAGCACCCACCGCGGGGAAGGCCAAGAGCTGCTACGTCCCCTAGAGAGCCCCGAAGCTGCCACTCGTCACAAACTAATGAAGTTCCAAATTTAATTCAAAAATTCAGAGTCAAGTTTTAAATTTAACTTGATTTGAAACTAAAAACTAATAGCTTCTGAATCAATTGTTGTCAAATTAAAAACTTTACTTCACCAAAAATGTTAATTTTATTTAATAAGGTATCTCTAAAAATTTTGGTAAGTTCCTATGGTAATATTAATATTTTTATATGATGAAATTCAAATTTTAATTTAATTCAAAGTGAACTTGCTCCAAACCAAAAATTTAGTCCATTATTGTGTCCTTCAAGTTTGAAATAGTCAACCTACAAATGTTTACCATTTAGGAGTTGAATTGATATATGAATTGAATCAACACATAAAGGAAATTTGTATTTCAAAGTTAAATTTGAATCTTAAAATTTTTGAATGCAAGTTTTTAATTCACCATCATATTCTTCACATTTTCTATGGTCTACCTGCCATGTTTATATTTTTAGAAATTGATAACTATTGAAAGTGATAGAGGATAAGGTGGAGAAATAGTGGGCCCCACATGACAGCACAGCTCATGAGAGAGTTTTTCTACTTTCCCTCACCATGCAGCACACAGCTGCTTGTTGGTTGCCAACGCTTGCTTGCCGGTGGAAGCCAGCTGCTATTCTACTCACCTTTACCCTTTATCTAGTTCCTTAAATCACCAGACTCCGTTGCTACCTCTCTGTTATACTCCATCAACCTTGTGCAAGTTCTCTGTTGGCCTGGCTTCTTACTTCTCCACATGCACAAGCAAAATGGAGACCTTGCTCTGTTATTTCTCACCCAACGCAGAAACATGCCCTCCTCGACCTCAACCTCTACCTTTGCGCCAGAGAAATCAGCAGGTGGTGATGGGTGTTGGTTCCCTTTTCCTTGTGTTTTATTGCTCACAATGATTTTGTGCAGTAGTAGGCCTAGTGACAGTGAGATATTGAAGCTCGCCTGTGATACTTTTGCACAACGAGGCATCATTTGAAGGGATTGCATCATTGCAAGAGACCATTGGCATGGTGTTGGTAATTGTCGGTACCCTGCAGACGGAGTACCCTCGCATACAGGATTAAGACACCAAGGCACGTCCGGTGGCGCCACATGTGCCGAAGGTGCCAAGACCTCTGCCTCCCTCAAGATCGAGCTCCGGTACTGCCACGTGAGCCTTGAAGATGGGACTCGACCTCTCCGGTGAGGCGGGCTCCCGAGACGCCACGTGTAGGAACGGGGCCTCACCCATCCTTGGGAGAGAGCTTCGGTGCAGCCAGGTGGCACGGAGCACCAGATCTAGCACCGCACGCGGGGACGGGCCGGGAGCTGCCACGTCGCAAGGAGAGCCACGGAGGTGCCATCCGTCACAAAGGACCAGGGCTGGCCTCCCCAGCAAGGGTCAGCCCCGACGCTGCAACGTCTCCTGCAACTTGCCCTGGACGGTAAGATGCGAGATTTAAGGGATGGTGTGCCCTGCCCAAGTCAAGCATTGAAGACGCGCACCCACCTATGCCACACAATGCAGAGCACACCAATCGTCAGAGACCGCTATGACCAATCGCATCAAAGTGAAGGCGCTGCAGGCCTATCCCACTTGGCAAAGTGGGTAGCTTGCGACAAAAGACAGGCTGACAGGACATCTTCTGCCGTTGCCAGCAACAGCTCGTGGGCTACTGACGAGAGAGGCGGCAAGACAGATAGTCTTCACAGCCATGATCAGAGCAAGCTTACGCGAGAAGCCTTAGATTTTTAGGATAAGATCATCTCGAGACCACCCGTCAGGTCCCAGACCGCACTTGTAAGGCGTCTGGCCTTATCTATAAAACGACCGAACCACCAACATTACAAAGGACCAAACATCGAATCCCCGACACACACACACGCAAATAGACACATACAATACAATCAACATTGGAGTAGGGTGTTATGGTCCTTGAGGCCGTAACCACGTAAAAAACCACCGTCTCAAACACTCTCATACGCATGTACACTTGATTGAGGCCTAAGCCCCGCCGAACAAGAACCTCCGTGGGATGCTCCTGAGTAGATCCGGGGCAAATTTCGCATTAACACTTTGATGGTAGGTATTGACAATGGTTTATAGTTGAGGATACAATCACAGTCAAGAATGTCTTCCGCATATTCAGTTTGTCTAAGAAACAAAACCATTTTTAGAGCGCTGGACATGAATACCGACAAAGCGGTGAAACGAGCTGAGGTCCTTCATGGCAAAATTTTGATGAAGATGTTGAATGACTTGTGAAAAGCAATGTAGAGGATGTTGTAAGCATGATATCTTATATGTAAAGAGAAGATATGCAACGTCATTATCTTGATGCAGCGAGATGAAAAATGTGAACTTAAAACTTTTTAAGATAACTAGAAGTTCAAACTCACAGGAGCTAGGTTAACTGATAAATGAGGTTAAACATATGAACCCTAAAAACATTAGAGTAACCTTGAACTCAAGAGTCACTTTAAGAAACAAGAGATGGAAATAGAAAATGGACCTCAACTAGAGATTTGAAATTTAACATTAAATACAAGTTTCACAATTAAATCCAAATATTCTATTCAAATTTGTCAAAAACACAAAATTTGAAGTCATTAATGTCATTTCAAAGTCTCAAACATCATCTCCGTCAAGTTTGAAGATTTTTGAAATGCATTTACTGTTTATTTGAATTAAGTCAGAGAGAGCATTCATATTAGAAGTCAAATTCAAATTCCACCTTTAATTTTGTCAAATCTAAATTAGATTTCAGATTCGAATGCTACATAGTAGACTTAACCTAGCTGCCAAGTTTCAGCATTTTAGGATCAAGTTTTCAAAATACCTTCATGCAACCTGAAGGAGCGACATTCAAACCATTTTTTAATTCCAAATTCCATTTGGTCAATAACCGAATTTTGTTGCTTACTGGATTCCTCCTAAGGTCAAGTGCCACCTTGTCAAAATTTGGAATTTTAGAGCTTTTTTGCTAGCCGGAATTGAATTTAAAAGAAAAGGGAAAAAATAAGTGTGGTGGACCCCACATGTCAGTGCATAATCAAAACTGTCAACTGGTCAAAAATCCAAACTTTAGTGTACCATAATCTTCCTCACAAACAGATTATCACCTCAGTCTAATATAATGTAAAGATGAATAGGTGAAGAATCTGAGTGGAGAAGGGAGCATAAGAAGGAGGAGATGTCGGTCCCACCTGTCATCCCCTCAATTAGAAGTGCTCCGTTTCTACTCCTCACATGTGCACACCACGGCACAGCTCGACACCGCCTATGCTCGCCCTCATCCAGAGCTGCACCCAACTTAGAAGCTTCAGCGGCACACATGCTGCATCTCATCTCCAACACGACTTCCCTCCTCAAGCTTTGGTCGTCGATGCAGTGGCACACATCTGTTTTTCTTGCGCCCAAGCTATACCATGAAGGACGATAACACCCAATGGTTGAGCTGTGTTTTGGCCCAGGCGAAGGCAAATGAGCAAGTAGTGGGCATCCACTCAACCTCCCCGAGCTGCTGCACCAACTTTTTCTCCCTCTAATGGCCGTGCGCAACATCAGCTTCCTCTTCGCATTCAGCCGCCATGGCGCCTGTCAATGTCTAGCAATGACAATTCCCCCGGTACTACTAAAGCTTAGTCCGCGGTGTTTAGTATTTAGACATGTAAGATAAAGACAAGATATGAACACCGAGGGTTTTTACGCGGTTTGGGCAGCCTGAGCGTAATATCGTACTCCATGGGGTGGTTGTTGATTGTATGTGCGTGTATGCGTAGTGAGAGTCTGAGATTGCTTTTGTCTACAGTAGGGTGCAACCCTTTTATATGCTATGGAATGCCATTATAGTGTATGCTTGGCCCAACAAGTAGACCCAACTATCATAAACACTGTATACATGATCTAATGGTGTAATGGGTGATTAACAATGTGATAACGTGCCTTAATAGCAGTTTTATCAGTCTTGATAGCCCTCTGATCGTGCGTCATTAGTGCAGCATTAATGACACATTAAACAGGTCTTGTAATGGCTGTTTAAATGCCTCTTGAATGTCCGTGCCGTTGGAGATCTAGTTGTCTTCCTACTGTAAGCTTAGTCCCGGGGGTCTGACACGTGGTAGCTCTGGAGCTTCCCTCCGCGGGGAGGCAGGTCTGGAGCTACTTGACACGTGGCAGCGCCAGAGCTTCCCTCTACTGGGGGGTTAGGTCTGGAGCTACTGGACACATCCATGTACCAGAGCTTCCCTGTGAGGCGGGCCCAATGCTGCGGGACACGTGTTTCCTTTGGAAGTCTTCAACATTGGATGGTGGTACTCCATGACTTTATCCACAATATTAGGGGATATCTGGTACCTAGGGTACCGACAGTGGCTCTCAGGCACACCTCTGGGGGAGGTTTTGCTAACAGAGGTGGGGCCATCATCGATTCCCGTGTTGCTGCTTCAAAGGTCTTTTCCTGGGTAGTTGGGATGGCGACACAGAGTTATGCCGTCGCCCCATGGCCCATCTTGATATGGTGAGTGGGACTCTACCGTGTAGATCTCACACAATTGAAGGTCGCCAGTTCCCAATACGAAATTCGTATCGGTTCCCATCGTAACCTTTGTAGCCCTATCAGGCTGCCGCCCTCGGGCTTCCAACTTCCCATCATGACAACGGTTGGCCTGGTGCGACTTTTTTTATCAAAGTTGATCTGGGCCCCCATGTCATTGATGAGGTCATTCGAGATTTGGGTCCGGAGGTAGTTTCCATCCAAGCGTTGCGGACGATTACTAAAGGGAGAAAGTCTGCATGGGGAGAGAACTTTTGACGCCTTCATCTGATCTTGCGTTTATAGCTCTCCGCCCTTGTATCCTTTCTTCCACTTTTGCTCCACTTTGTGGCAATGGACTTGGGTCTTCCTCGCAGCAGTATTAAGAAAGATCAAGATTTGTCGAGAGTCTGCACCTACATGGGGTTGTCAAGGGACTCTTTCAACAACTTGATTCACCTCGGCAAGATCCCCTTCAAGAAGGAGAACCCTGGCGAGACCGTGTACCTCATGGGGTTTGCCATGGTGGGGCTCATCCCGCCGTTCTCCAGCTTCTTTCTGGGGACGCTGGACTTCTACGGCGTGCAACTCCACCACCTCTGCTCCCACTCCTTCTTGCTAGTGGCGACATTCGTCCACTTTCACGAGATGTGGGTGGGTGTGTTGTCCTGCATCGAGCTTTTCCGGACCTTCTTCACGGTCCACGCAACCGGGAAGAGCAATGAGTTTTTGGCTTTAGTACTTTGTGAAGTGCAAGAACTTTCCTTTAAAGTATCTGAGGACGTTCCCTTCTAGGGAGTGGGACAGTTGTAAGACAGTTTGGGTGGTCATCACAGTGGATCGCCATGACATGCTGGAGCTACCTGATAGCTTTCTGACTGTTGACACCGATGCCTTGGAGGTAGTTCTGACGATGTCGGAGGAGTACAACCCAATATTGACAAGGATCCGGGGAGTGCGTTGAAGGAGGGTTGACTCCCCTGATGGTCATCGCCAACTTCCTGACCAACCAGTGGGCTCTGCTGAAGAAGAGGAATGACCTGTGTGGGCATTTTATGGAGAGATGGATACGTACCGGATTGATACTGGTATCAGGTCCAATTTGGATGAAAAGGCTTTGAAGCTTCATCTCCAAAACCTGCACACATAGCCATTTGCCCAAATGACCTGACGCCTCCAGCGGAGTTTCTGCCATTGAATATGGTGCCAGAGTTCACGAGGGAGCTGCAGAAGAAGATGCATGATCTTGATGATCTGGGCCTTGTGGATAAGTGTCGAAGCACTCATCCAGCAGAGGGATTGTGATCCTCGGAGCTCCATGCTCCCACGAAGTCTCCAGACCTATGCCAGGAAATGGCAAAACCAAAGGTCCCATAATTTCACGTCCCAAGAAATCAACCTCCAGCCGAGGCAAAGAGAAAGCACTCGTTGAAGTTCTAAGTCGCAAGCGGAACTGAAAAGGAGCGATGGGAGTAGTGTGAGGGAGCCTCTGAAAGAATTGACCCCTCATCCTCGGCTTAGGTTAGTGGTGGTCATGCCCCCAGCTCCAGCTGGTCCTTCGGCTCTAGTGCCCATAGAGGGTGCTGGCTTCGGCAAGTCGACTCCAGCCCCAGTGCCAGTAGAGGGCTCTAGGCCCGAAGCAATTCGTCCTACGACAAAGGTACTAGACGTGGCAGCACCGGTGGCTACCTCAACACATGGTTCGTGACCTGGAGCATCCACCACACCTACGATGGCGGGCTCTAGCTCCAAGCGCCCAAGGAAATAGATACGTGCCGATTGGAGCGGCAATACCCATAGGTAAGGGCCGACTCTTTAGCTTTTGTCTTGATTTTGTTTCTTTCTTTGTCTTGAATTCCTTACTTTCTTCTTCCAGAATTTTGAGAACAAGTACAGTAGCTCTGGTGCCTATTGGAGGTTCGAAAGCTGCATCGGTTGAAGCTCCCGCCCCTCATCTTGTGGTTATGGTTGACGACAGTAGCTCTGGCACCGTCTGTCGTGGAGATGAGTCCAGTACCAGCGATCAAAAAACTCGTGCTAGCACCAGACCATGGGGAAGAAGTACTCGAGCAAGCTCCGGTGGTTTCGGAGCTTGCAGTGGAGGTTTCATTTTCAAAGCCGGAAATTGATGAAGCTCCGATGGAAGTCCCAATGCCAGCTCCGGAGGTGGCAGGACCGGAGGTGTCCCTACCCGATCCTGCACAAGGGGATCCAGATGTGGGACCTTCGACTTCTACGCTGATGGATGAAGTTCCACCTGCAGGACCCTCCTCATCCACTCCGAAGCCATAAAGTCTGGCTACGGGACATTCCTCACTCGCACAGGAGATGGATAAATTACCTGAGACTGGCCCCGCCGACATCGAGCTTCTAGAGTCCATGCTTGTGCCATGGGCTCCAACGTTTGTCCCGGAAGACTTGGAGGAACCGGATGACGGCCCCCAACCAGGCCCGGGCCAATCCCCCTGAATTTGTCAATTGACAATGCTTGCTGCAGTCTCCTACATGTTTAGCTTGTCTTCGACTACAGCTTCCCCTGAAGAGGAGCGCACCATGCTAGGGCGTTGGCACAAAAATCTCTTTTTCGAGACAAAGCTGATGCAGTCCAGGCTCGCCGACCAGAAGGAGAGGGTGGCTTTAGAGAAGGCCCATCAGTCGCGCCTGGACAAGGCATTGGGCCAACGAGAGGCCACTATTAAGGCCCTCGATAAGAAGACATAGAAGATCTATGAGCATGCGCAAAGGGCCCATGAAATGGCCGATAGCCGCTCAGAGAGTTTTGAAGTGTTGAGGGAAACTCTCCTCAAGCGCCGGGGGGAGCTCAATAATAAGGAGGTCAACCTCCTAGAGAAAGAAAATGAGATCCATCAGAGGGAGGATGAGCTCTCCCACAAGCTGGCACACGGTGAGCAAGACTTGGCTAACCGTGTCAAAAAATTTGAGGTTTTGTGCGAACAAGAGAAGCATCGGGTTTAGCAGGCACGTCAAGACGTCAGCGGAAGAGAAATTGTTGTCTCTGCCTGGGAGAACAAGATGAAAGCAAAGGAGAAGGACATTACAGACAGGCGAGGCCACATTCACCTCCGAGAGAAGAGCGTTGCTGACAAAGAAAAGCTGCTGGCTGAGCGAATTCAGCATCATGCCAAGGAGGTCGAGCGCTTCTTAAAGGAGGGGTCTGCTGAGCTATCTTTTGCTAGGACATCACTGGAGGAGCTCTGAAGTTCTAGAGTGATCGAGTCCCAGCATATCTGAGACTTCCTCAAAGGGCAAATGATGCTCTGGTACCTTTCGGATTTAGCCCGATTCGATTGGCTGATCCAGAGCCAAAGATGGACAAGGCCCTTCTGGCGCTCAATTACGCCAGCGTGAAGCTAGAAGCTATCAGAGATGTGGTGGTCGACGAGATTGATACTGGATGGAAGTCACTGGCTCGGAACGTTGCGGAGTACGTGCTTACATGCTTTCGGGGTAGGGAATCTTCAATGTCTCTAGCTTCCGTGTTCGGGGGATCCATCGTCGAAGAGGAGGCAGCTGCCAAGGCTCGCGTCCAAGAAGCCGTCGAGAAGATTCCTTCGTTCTTCGTGAGGAACTCCAGTAGCTAGGACCTTTCTCTTTGTATCCTCCACTTGTAATCCTCCACTTCTGAACGAATGAAATCCTTTTGTATTCCATTTTTGTGTCTTCAATGCATTGCCCTTTATATTGTTGGCCCCCTGGTATATGTGTTCAATGAATTGAGGAAATATACCATGAGGATTTAGACAATGTCTTGAAAACTCCATAGCTCCAAAGTCGTAGCCAGTATGATAGCTTCGAGTTCTGAGTCTTGCCTCCGATATCTCTAGGGACCCTTTGTTACATCGACGGCGGGCCCCTTGGGAGTTGTTGGGGCTTGGTAGCTTCGACAATGCCCACTGCCAACTTGTGGAACGTCAACAACGGGCCCACTAGGGGTTGTTGGTGCTTGAAAGCTTCGACGGTGCCCACTGCCAACTTGTAGAACATTGACGGCAGCCGCCCTGGGGGTTATTGGAGCTTGTTAGCTTCGACGATGCCCACTGTCAACACTTAGAACATCGATGGCAGGCCCCCTGGGAGTTGTTGGAGCTTTATAGCTTCGACGGCACCCATAGTCAACGCTTAGAACGTCGGCAGCGGGCCCCCTAGCAGGTGTCGGAGCTTCATAGCTTCGACAGCGCCCACTGTCAACGCTTAGAATGTCGACGACGGGCGCCCTCGGAATTGTCCGAGCTTCATAGCTTCGACCGCGCCCAATGTGAACGCTTGGAACATCAATGGGGGGCCCCTTTGGGGTTGATAGAACAAAAAGCTTCGGTAGCATCCACCATCACCGAGCAAACCGCTGTCAAATATTCATCTTTCCTGCGTAAAGAAACAGGAAAAGCAATTGTAAGGATCGAATGCCCAAGAGGGGGGTGAATTGGTCTTCTTTTTAAAAATTAAAGCAATAAAAACTCAACTACTAAAAGCCCAATTCCCTGTGCAAACAACCTATGCATTCAAGTGAATAATAAGTTTGCGGTATATGAAATGCATAAGTATAACGGGAAAGGAAGAGTATGCAAACTCCTGAGAAGACACGAAGACACAGTGATTTATCCCGTGGTTCACCAAGATCATCAAGACCTTACTATATCCACGTTGTGGCACCCACCAAAGGGTGTAGCCACTGCCAAGTCACCTAGACCAGGTATCTCACTAAAAGTCTCCGTTCGCCATCTCCGGCCAGGTGGAGCTCAAGCCTTGTACAAGTTTTATCTTCCGGGCTTCCACAACCGACTTTGCAAGCTCCGGATGGATCTCTCCAGTCACCAACTGATACACGGTGAATGCAATCACCAAGAGACACTCCCTTACAGCTCTCACTACACTAGAGACTCCAATCACCAAGAATGCAAGCACCCAAGCATCATCTCTAGTAAGTTCTAGCCTATCTCTTGGTGTACAAGTGGTGTAAATGATGTGGAAGTGGTTGCTCAATGTCTTGAATGCTTGGTAATGTGTAGAGTAGCTCTGGGCATCAAGACTTGTCCAAATGACTGGTTGAAGGGGTATAAATAGCCAGCTTCCACGAGATAGCCGTTGGAAAAGTAGGCTGACATAACTATTCTGCAAACACCGGATGATCCGATGTTCTCCCTTCAGTTGTCATCGGTCGAATACAAATTAGCTAAGGTGATTGTGTCAGATATGACCGTTGATCGACCGATGTTGTATACACCTGTACATCGGATAATCCGGTGACACTTTATCCAGAATGGTTCAGAAATAACGCTTACTGGAATGATCGATCGATGTGTTATAATTGTACATCGGATGGTCCGGTGTTACACTTGGTACAGGGAAATTGCTTACTGGAATGATTGACCGATTTCACTTGCTTCATCATCGGATGATCCGTTGTATACGCAAGACTGAGGTCTTCTTCTCCTCAGAAACAACTCGATCGATGTAGTGTTTTCTGGATACATCGGATGATCTGGTGAGTTGATTTTGTCTGTTTCGAGTTGTTCTAAGTGATTCTTTTGGAATTTGATCGAGTGACCTCTTAGACATTGGATTCAAATGTTCTTCTAATGACGACTAAGTCTCGTGTGCTGTTAGTTTTGATTGGATAATTTTGACATATATGCTTTTCTTTTAGTCTTCATGAAAATTGATTGACCTCGTAAAATAGTTTGTTGAGGGGTCTCCAATTGTATCCAATGAGCTTTAGATGATATAAATATAGAGTCCGTTAAGTGTGATGAGTTATATGAGAGACCTTGCATCCACAAACTTATTAGTGATATCCAACGGTTGCCATTAATCACCAAAACCATACCATATGGGGGCCTAGATGCTTTCAATCTCCCATTTTTTGGTGATTGATGACAACACAATGAGTAAAGCATAATAGTAATGAAATTAAGAACACGATACTCAAAAGGATATGCAACAAGTAAATGATCCAGCACACGAAGCTCGAAGGCTCAAAAACAATCAATAAAACATAAGAGAATTAAGTCGCACACGTATACTCAAAGATAGCAAAAGAATAGCAAAGCTCCCAAATTACAAAAAGCTCCCAAAATACTACCCCTGTAACTAGGACTCCCCCTAAGACTATGCTATCCCTCCCCCTGACTATGACTCTTCTCCCCCTTTGGCATCAAGACACCAAAAAGGGAAGCCGAGTGCCTAAGGATCCTGAGCGCTCAGGGCGATGATGAATTGGTGGCCGTCGGGGGTGCTGTCATCGGAGCTGCTGCCTGCTGCTGCTGAGGCTGGAATGGAGGAGACCGGTGCTGTGGGAGCTGCTGTCAGTGCAGAGGGTGCCTGCTGAGTCTGGACTACCGGTAGAGGGGTACTGACAACGGAAGTCAGAGTCTGCTGAAAGAGTGTCGAAGCCGGCAGGGGAGAGTGAATCGGTGCGCCTGGAGCAAGCAGTGGTGACATGCTGATAGTCGATATTGGCGTGGTCGGCACTGGAGCTAAGACTGGTGCTAGAACAGGTGGACCTGGAGCTAGACCAGGAAGCTGTGAGGGCAGAGCAATCCTGGTCTGAGAGTAGAGGTTGGTGATCAACCCCAGGATGCCCATCATGGCCTGCTGCGTCTGCTGCTGCTGGTCGAGAGAACGCTGAAGCATCTGGTCAATCAGTCTAGTGAGCCTGTAAGTGTCCTCTCGCCTCTCGCGGGCTATCTGACGATGTATCTCCTGCTGCTGCTGGAGCTCCATAAGACGCGCAGCCTGCTCAGCTCTGACCTGCTCAGCTGCAAGCTGATCCTGTCGCTGCTGCTCAACCATCTGCTGATGTAGAGAAGTGAGCTTGGATGGCTGAGAGACCTGTGCCTCGGACACCGGAGGTGGAGTAGGAGGTGGTGGTATAGTCGAGCCTCCAGCCTCCGCGTCGTGCTGCCTGGGTGAGGGAGGAGGTGGTAAGTACTCCTCAACAATGTCACTAGTGTCACTCTTTGACCAGATATGCTGTAGATCCCCTCCTTGAGCCTCAGCCTGTGCTAGGATCTTGTCTTCCTTTTCTAAGTCTGACCAGTCTTCTTCTAAAAGTTGAGCTCGGACCTGACGCTCAACTGGCGGCGGTGGCGGTGCTGAGTGTGGCGGCGGTGGTGGCGCTGATGGCGGCGGCGTTGAGGGCGGCGGCGGCGGCCGGAGCGCGACGGCGGGCGGTGGCAGGGCGAGGGGACGGAGTGGCGATGGCAGAGAGCGACGGGGAGTGCGGCATCAGGGAGAGAGAAGAGAAGAAACGGAGAGGCACTAAATAGGTGGGGCCCGAACCCTAGCTCGATTTTTAACATCGGATGATCCGACGTCAGATGAGATGGTGCATCGGTCGAGTGGTACAGTAAGGTTATTCCAGAGGCACCTTCAGCATCGGATGATCCGACGTGGAAAAGTTTATCATCTGTTGAATTTGGAACAACTCCAGAAATGTGAACATCGGATGCTCCGATGTTTATCAAAATGAACTCATCGGTTGATTTGACTTCCTGTTTGAGCTGACCCTTGCACTTAAGCACAAACTGATCTGATGATGCTTCTGCCCTAAGCATCGAATAATCCGATGACTACAAAATATCAGCAACATCCCATATATGTCCTTTGACTTAAACAAACAAAGAGAAATACAAGCCTTAGGACTTTTTGGGCAACCCCTAACCCCTCAAAAAGACATTAACGCTAGTTGCCAATAACTTGGCTAAGACCTAAAGCAAATTGAACACCAGAAAAACCAAGGAAAAATCCAAATAAAATGTAAGGCACATGCTTTGTGAGCTAGATGATGAAGACTTCTATCTCTTTAAAGCATGTTCCTTTAGGCATTAACGCACTAACACTTTGTTCTTTCTACATCATATGAGTTGAGATGTTGCATTTCAAACAAGTCTCTTTCTCATGAAGTGGGTTCCCATTTGTGACAATCTACCGTATGCAATGTAAAACAATTTATAATGCAGGATATTAAACGTGAGTGCAAGTCTATATGGCAGGCATCATGCAAGACATAAATTAAATTTATCTTGCCAAATTTGAACCTTTCAAAGGCTTATTCAGGGAGAGCCATTCTCCATGTCTTGGGGATACCCAAAAGAACTGCGATCCCAAGCTAACCCTTGCTCGCCCCTATCCTTTTAAAGTTAGACAAGACCTATATGTGATGCATTCTTACATGACCATGGCAACTTACATGACGTTCGATGCATCTAGCACATTTAATTCACTCCTTAGTATAGAAAAGGTTTTCTCATCAAGTGGTTTAGTGAAGATATCCGCCAATTGTTCTTCGGACCTAACACCTTGCAAGGATATGTCTCCCTTAGCTTCATGGTCCTGCAAGAAATGATGGCGAAAATCAATGTGTTTAGTGCAGGAGTGTTCAACGGGGTTTTTAGCAATCTTAACCGTACTTTCATTGTCACAAAGGAGAGGCACACAACCATGTTTAACACCAAATTCCAAAAGGGTTTGCTTCGTATAAAGGATTTGGGCACAACATGCACCAGCCGCTATGTATTCCGCTTCCGCAGTGGACAAGGCAATGGAGTTTTGCTTCTTACTAGACCAAGATACTAGGGAACGCCCAAGCAAGTGGCACCCTCCGGAGGTACTCTTGCGATCCACACGGCATCCGGCAAAGTCTGAATCCGAGTAACCTAAGAGATGGAATTTAGCACCTTTGGGGTACCACAGGCGTACACTTGGGGTATGCTTGAGATACCGATGTATCCTAAAGACCGCCTTCTGATGCAAATCTTTATGTGTCGCTTGAAAGCGGGCAGACAAGCATACACTAAACATGATATCGGGCCTAGATGTGGTAAGATAAAGCAATGAACCAATCATAGAACGGTAATTAGATTGGTCAACAAGTTTACCGTCCACATCCGCGTCGAGATGACAATTTGTTGCCATTGGAGTACTTCTTGAGCTACAATCTCCCATCTCAAATTTCTTCAAGAGGTCCTTGGTATATTTTTCTTGATAGATGAAGGTCCCTTCTCGAAGTTGCTTTATTTGAAATACAATGAAGAAGTTAAGCTCTCCAATCATCGACATCTCGAATTCCCTAGACATCATTTTGCCAAACTCATGGCTAAGAGCTTCGTTAGTTGAACCAAAAATAATATCATTGACATAGATTTGACAAACAAATAGTTCTCCATCGATGTCTTTGGTGAATAGTGTAGTGTCCACCCTCCCGATCTTGAATCCTTGCATGATCAAGAAATCCCGTAGTCGTTCATACCACGCTCTAGGTGCTTGCTTGAGCCCGTAGAGCGCCTTGTGCAACCTATACACATGATTAGGATTCCTCGGATCTTCGAACCCGGGAGGTTGTTCAACATAGAAAAGCTCGTTAATGTAACCATTAAGAAAGGAACATTTCACATCCATTTGATAAAGCTTTATATTATGTTGTGATGCAAAAGCAAGAAGTATACGGATGGCTTCTAGTCGAGCGACCGGAGCAAATGTTTCTCCAAAGTCTAGTCCTTCAACTTGAGAGAAACCCTTGGCCACAAGTCTTGCCTTGTTGTGGATCACAACACCGTTCTCGTCTTGTTTGTTGCGGTACACCCACTTTGTCCCGATGACGTTCTTGTCCTTGGGTCGCTCTTCTAACACCCAAACTTCATTGCAGATGAAGTTGTTGAGTTCTTCTTGCATGGCCATTACCCAATTTGGATATTGGAGTGCTTCCTCAATATGAGTGGGTTCTACACATGAAACAAACGAGTAGTGCTCACAAAACATAGCGAAATGGCGAGAACATGTACTTACTCGCCTTGACGGACTACTGATAATTTGATCAACTGGTTGCGCCTTGGAGATGCGTCCATGCCTCATAAGTGGTTGTGAAGCACTTGACGGTGGTGATGTGTGTTGCTCTTCTTGTGGTTGGACATGATCATGGACTTGTTCTTCTTCTTGATGTTGTGTGGCTTGTGAATCTTGTGTCAGCAATGGATCATCTTTTTCTTCTTTGTCAACTTGAGGTGCCATAGATGTGTTGATGTTGGAACTTGAAGATCCCCCTTGGTCATGGCTCTCCTCAACTTTAGGCTTGATGTCTCCAATGGTCATGTTCTTCATAGCTTCTCGTAGAGGCTCATCATCTATTTCATCATGACCAAAACTCTCCTCTTGGGAGCCATTAGTTTCATCAAACTCAACATCACAAGGCATTTAAGCGAAACTTCTCGTCGATCACCTATCATCACGTTTGACCTAGAAGGCATTTCATCGAGCATCTAGATTACACCTAGGACTCGATCACTCTCATCTCGACTAAAACCTAATTTGGCTTGACAACTATTGTCCGACGAGTTGTGCTTGTGTTCCAGCACCACACACATCACAAGCATCCTCCATTTCGATGCCAGGGCATGATGATGGCTCAGAATGTCACGATGACGTCATGTGATCAACGACGTCGACACGGCTCATGGTGGAGCATCACAAGCACGCACGGACAGGCCAACGTGATACAAACGACAAAGGAGGTCAACTTAGGGATTTCTATAGGAACGATATCAATGCGGAACATGGACGTGCGGCTTGACGACACATGAGTATCATTAGGGGTCACGACTAACGGACTTCGGTGCATCAAGCAATGCATTTTAGGGCAAGGCTCACCTTGTAGGCATTTTGGCGAACATCTTGGGTGTGTACTTGATTTTCGTCGCTTCATTACCGTTCAAAGGGCATCTTTGCACTTAGGCTTGTCGGTTGCAACATCACCATACCCCTTGCATCAAGACCAGCTCTGAACATCAACGAAGTTGGTTCTTTCATTGTAAGCATTTCATCGAACATCCTAACCACGGTTTCGACTTAACCAATATCGCATCATGTGCAACTAACCTTTGCCAAATTTCCGCTATATGTTGTATCATTGTCGTGTTCCTGCATCACCTAAATCACATGCTTCACTCGATTCACTGCCATGACACAACAAATGATCAGAACGCTGTGTGACGTGGTTTGAAGGTGACGACGTCGATGTGACACACGCACAACACTGCCGGCATGGATAAGGTGCTACAGGCACGGCACGGTGTAGCTGTTGCGAGCAGGGAGCCAGGGCGGAGTGCGGCGTTGCCGTGGACAGTGGTGGTTGCCCTCGGCGAAGTAGCAGGCAAAGCACGCGAGCAAGGTACCCATGGCGCTTGATGCCGAGCGGAAGAGCGGCGACAGTGCACGAGCGGAAAAGACGGCCGATGAGTAGCGGGACTGGGCATGTGCAGCGGTGGGCGTGACTTGGTCAGTACTGGCGACAGATGAAGTTGGCAGCGAGACGCGGTGAGTCGCACGCGTGGAGTGGGCGACAGCGTGCTGGGCGCTAGGGAAGAAAGCGGGACGAAGAACAGGGCGGCCATGGCCTACGAGCAACATCGATTTGGGGGAAGAGACGGCCATCGACTCAGACATGGTTCTGGCACAGCCAGGGCGAGCGGCGGCCGGCGTGGGAGGCGCAGGAGCCGAGACGGCCGACGGCCGGGAGGAGGCGGGCAGCTTGGCGCGAGCAGAGAGGAGGCGCGCGCGGCGTTGGCGGCGCGGTGCTGTGACCGGACGGGGTCGGTAGGGGGCCACGCTGCGGCGGTCTGGAGCGGTGTAGCCAGGCCGAGCGGAGGGACGAGAGCAGGGGAGCTGACCTGGTACGGGTGCGAGCAGCCATCAGCGGAAGGTAGGGCGCCGGCAAATAAGGCGCGCGGGCCGGCTGGCGTGTGGGGCGTCGGAGGGAAGCGGAGCCAGCAGGAAGGCGGACTTGCGGCGGGCGGCTTCGGCGCTGCCAGGCGAGCAGCAGGGTGGCCAGGGCGCACGCTGCAGGTGGCCGGAAGGAGGCACAACCGGGAGCGATGCCGTGAGCGGCTGACGAAGTGCCGTGGATAGGACCGGGAGAAGGCACGATGCCAGGGATAAGGATCGGTGAGACATCGCGGTGGCACATGCAACCCGTCTGCATGGAGGTAGGGGAGGGAAGGGAATGGAGGTGCCGACCTGACCTGTGGGGACCACTTGTGGGACCCACATCCCTCACTCTTCTTTCCAAAATTCAAATAGGGCTAGCAAACATGTTTCAAAAATAGTCAACTTTGGCCCAATGACCAAATAAAATGTGAAGAATTTAATGGTGCAATCAGATTTCAAAACTGAGCAAGTTGAATTTTGAACTCAGGTTTGAATTTGAATTCAAGCGGTGATACTTGATTCAATGAAATAAATGGTAGATTAGGTTCAAAAATCCTGAAACTTTAAAGTTAACCTTTTTGAACCATAAGGGAGCTCAGGAAAAAATTTGGAGTCGATTTGGACAAGGTTGAGCACAAAGTTTAAATTTGAAGTCGACGTTGATTAAACTCTCAGTACGTGTCCAATAAATGGGAAACGTGCTTCAAAAATTTTGAAACTTTACCGGGAGTCTATTTGGAATATTAGAAGGTCATGGAAAAATTTACGGCCTGAGATTTGAATATTTTTGGATGTCCCATTTTAGGGTTGGAATAATTCCTTTTTCTTTCTCTCTATTTTGTTTTCTTTTCTCCTTTAATTTTTCATTGAAAATGTGAATACTTTGAAATTAAGGATTTTACACCTTAAGTTCTAATATACATTAGCAACCATGTTCTATGTAAAATTTTAACAAGTTCTTATTTTTAGTGAACATTGGTTAACTCATATGGTTCATGTGAGTTTGGATTTCCAAGTCCACTTTCAAAATTTTTAAGTTCGCATTTTTGCGTTTTTGTTCTCCCGAGAAGTGGGCTTTTACAATCCTTCCCCTTAAAGAAATCTCGTCCCGAGATTCTAACAAGTAGAATAATAGAAACGGTGAGGGAACGATCCGCAAAAGAGGGTCATTGACTAAGGAAAATGACAATGCCCTTAAAGACTTGGGTTCTACGAAATAGTGATTATCTTCAGGCATCTTAAGAAATTCCAAAGTTTGCTTCAAGTGATTCCAGTCTTTAGTTTGATAACTTTGACAGGAGGCTCGACATGACAATATCACATCGTAAAACTTGGGTCTTTAAAAGTTAGGTTGAGGTGTTAAGGTCTTCTTCTTTCCGTCAGAATGAAGTAACCTTCTTCATTGAGGAGGTACTTAGAGTTCTATGATAGTTAAGCGTACTTAACTCTGGATGTTTCTCTTATGAAGACTTTTCTGCTTTGGTCTTGTAGCCGAAGCAATGCCATCAGGCAGTACAAGTGAAAGAGTTCCAAAGTTTGGTAATCAATAATAATCTCGCTAATAGAAGTATTTTAAGGTTCTAGCAAGGTCGAGAAGTCAACAAGAAACTCCTCGAAGCTAGAAACAATCAGTTTTACTCAAGGCGATTTGAGTTTCAACAAGTCAAGGACAATGACTCAACTGTGTTTTAATCACAATGTGTCCCTTGTGCTACTCAAGATAATGAAACCAGTCGAAGGCGTTGCGAACGATAAAATTGATCACAACTCAAAAAAATGTTAGGCACTACTTAACTATCTGAACGGGGTCACATATTCTTGCTCAAAACTCATTAGTAATTATGTTTTATGATGCATCACAAACCGGATGATGTTATGCAGAAACAATGCAACTCCGCGGATAATTATGCAAGGTATGGTACATTCAGTATTATGCTTTGAGCAAAAATAGGTAAGACAACTCAGACACAAACAAAAGTACCCTAGATACAGAAGGAGTAAGTGACTTGGTCATTAAAAGTGTCGAACGACGAATGTCACTTTCACGTTTTGACCAAGTTCAAGAATTTCAAGGTAAAAACATTAGCTAGGAATGATGAGGTTCATCTCAAGGCAACGGAGTGTACCTAATGGAACAAAATGATTGAACTTCTTGTTGATGTGAAGTTCCCTGAAGCCGGCTAATCACAACTTACAGGTAGATGTGATTTCTTAAAAAGGGTCAGGTTTTTCATCACGTAGGATTCCTAAGGTAGTATGTCTAACCTTTAAAAGGTGCGATAGGGTTGCCTTCAGAAGTTGCAAAAAGAGTAACCTTTGAAGAGTAAGGTTCTCATCACTTTCGTAGGTCACACTAAGTGGTTGACAAGGTATCGTGCTAGGCACAACCTTGGTTAGTGATCCACGTTCTTGCTAAGGAATTTTCAGCTCATACTACTCACTTATGGCTTCTCGTCTCAGAGACTGAAGCAAAGGAGTGGTTTAGCGTGAAGAATCAACTGACTTCTTTAACTCGATGATCGAGTTCCCCAAGAAACAGGGTTCGAGAAGATCCGTTAATTAAGCTTCTCATTGACCTAATGAGTCAATGTTGTACTCGGTCCTACTTACTTGAGCATTGCTTCCAGCACGTTGGTTCGATGTCGATGTACCTTGGTATGACACCTAGGTGAATGTATCACTTTGATTACTAGGTGCACTCCTTCTCCCTTATGGTTTAAGCTAGGTAAGCGAGAAACTTACCCCAAACGATCCTTACGGGGAGGGTCGTTGACTAATGGAAGTGCAACACATGCTCACTACACCCTTCAAGTATGAGGTGCACGGTTGCCTAATTAGAACACTAATCAAAAGCAACCGAGCCAAAGAGATTTGATTGAGTTTAATACTCAAATCTAATGGTAATTATTGTTGAATCATAATACCTGTGATGTTATGAAACTCTTCTAGTTGAACTCGAGAACCAAATGCCTAACAAAAACCAAAAGGTTCAAACTGGCCAGGCTATGGTGACAAACGACCAGTCTGAATGCAAACTCGATTTTGATCCAGTTAATGGAAAAATCAGAACTTGAGGTGAATAATAAAGTTAAAGCACACTTCAAGACCTTTCCAAAAAGTATTGTTTTGCCTCTAGATCGTCCCTGGTTTGCATGTTATGCGATTTTAAAGTCAACAGAATTTTCTGCACTTTCAGCAGAACCTGCTTAACAAGTACCAGTTTTGATCTACAGTTTTCAGACTGTTCCGTTAGAAACCTGTAAATATTATTATTAACAAAGTTGTAGCCAATGTAATAAGCTTGCCAGAATGTACTTACTTGACTTCATATCAGTTCTGTTTCAAAAGATATGAATTTTTTAAGTTGGGTAAAATTTCAGCATTCAGAATTGAATTCAGTTCAGATTGACCACTCTGTATTCAAACTTGATTTGGAATAGGTGGATGACCGATTCAGGTCTGGAGCCAATTAAAGAAATTGTAGACGACTATCTAACCTGTCCAACGGTTACTCGCACGACCCATTGGATGCAAAATCTGCTAGTTATGGGTCAAATTCAGAGGTGTACAGATTGCTGTCCAGTTTGGGTATGCCTGGACAGTCTCTGCGATTATCCAAAATTTCACCCACTTAAGAAAAGATTTTGGTCTTGAGCTGAATAGAGAACTTGTAGAGGACTTCCAAAAATTTCTATTGAGTACTTACTTGCCCTCGTAGCACTTCTGGTTGAGAAGATATGGCATTTGCAAATTGACAGTTTTTCTGAAAATTTGGACAGCACATCCTTTGTTTAAGGCTGATTTTGTCCACAGTTTTCAGATATACAAACATCAACATTTGCAAAAATTATACATAGAAAACTTGTTGCATACATTCTCAAGATTCTATAAATGAAACTTATGAAGTCTTTCGAAAACTATACAGTGAGTTATGCGAGAAACAGTAACTGTACACAGGACTGTCCACTTGCTGTCCAGATTTGATCAACTTTAGAAATTTGAAATTTTGAGTATGTTAGAGATGGATTATGCTCTGGAGTTCTATATAAACGTTGTATAGGACTCTCTACACTTTCCAACCACATAAAGTAGGCCTGCAGAGGTGAAGTTTGCAAAAAGTTATGATTCAATTGGTGAAGAGTTCAGATTCTGTCTTCTCTTCCGGGCTGTCAGAACCTCTTAAACGACACTTCAATTTAGACCATGTAATTGCGAGTTTTAGCCTTGGTGTTAAATAGGAAGTTGATAGAGTACTCTTTCAGATTTCCATACATGTATGAACATGCATAGGTTGCATTTCTAGTTTAAGAGTTATGGCCGTTCATAGTTCAGAATTTTTTTTCTGACTGTTTCAGATAGCATGTATATACATGTACTATCTTCAACTCCAATTTCTAATTAGTCCTGAACTGAATTTGAGGTAACATTGAATAACAAAGTTGTAGAATAGCTCTTCTCCTTTCCAGAAATGTATCATAATGGAATAGAAGAGCTTTCTACAAGGAGATATGGCAAAAATTCAGATGCTGATCCATGTAGTTTCAGAACAGCAGCTGCTGTGGTAACGGTGCATTTTCATCACCATAAAAGCGTCTTTTGGCTTGGAGGTCAATAGAAAACTTATAGAGACTTCAAAAAATTTCTAAAAAGTATTCAATTGCATTCATAGCTGTTCAGGTTGAAGAGATATGGAATTTCAAAGTCAGGTCAATTCTGTTCGAAAACAGAACTCACCGGCTTCGAAACACAAGAATTTGGGAACAAACTCAAAGTTTGAAACTTAGCTCAAAACTCAAGTCCGATGGCTAGAACATAATTCACAACTAATAATTTTCTTTGGAACTAAATAGAATTTTAAAAGAGACTTGACGACCTTCTTATCCATAGCATATCACTATGGATCATCATGCTTAACCAAAGTCTCAACCCAGCGAAGTCGAGCTAAACTCTCACCTGGAACAAAGAACTCTGGTTCACCTACTCTTGAAAAGAAACATTTTACCTTGTCCACAAGATATCAGCAACTGATACTTGGACTTAATATGAATATAAAGCCATTTCTTTCGTGGGGGATGGTCAAAGTATCAAGTGGGATACTAACGGTACTACGTGCCTTACTAAAAGAAAAGTCTAAACCGGTATATCCGGATACGTCTAGAGGTGGTCCTAATATCGATCACTCGCAAACTTATTCTACACGGGTCGCTACCGGAGTTAGTGTTCCTGCAGAAGACAAATAATCCCCTTTCACACTTTCACACCTCAAGGGCGGCACGGGGAAACACGACAGGCAGTCACAATAAGATATAATCAAAAGTAAATGCATACGACTCTGGTGTGAGTCGCCCTCGAGCGAAGTCATGTCTCGAGGTACATGGCTATAAATACGTCTGTACAGCAAAGACACCCGCACGAATCGGCTTATACACGCTCCGGCATGCGTGTTTCGCATGATCCCATAGAACATGAATGGTTCTAGAGATGCATACTATCGGGTTATACACCACCCGATGGGGGCTCCCACTAATTTTGTGTCACGCTGGGGTACCACGTATCATATGTTCTCAGAAACATGGAAAAGTTTCAGAGACTCATATTTACTTTCCGTGCTAAGCCACGGAAATTTCACATACCATATCTCGTATGCAGAGTTTACCGAGATTGATCCGCTCTCGGCGGCGTACCTTACCTCTTACCTTGAAGACAGAGCGTTGTTACAAAATAATATAACAAGTTAGTTCACCACCTTTATAACTTATACTAGTAATAGTCCTTAATGGGCATATAGCTAAACCTCACTCGTCTACTTTGGAGTTTTCGAATATAGGCTCTTTTCAAGTGTGCTATTCCCAATGAAGCTCTGATACCATGCCTGTGGGGACCGGAGTCCACACCTCCGGGGATCTCATTGGGTGGTGCCGTGCGATGCGACACCTAACAGCACACACGAAAAGGATACCAAAACATATAAATTTTTCATTTCATATTAAGAAGAGTTTACAAAAGAGTGTGCAATAGAAGTACACACGCAGCGGAAAATACATACTCATAATCTCACCTAACTAAGCAGGAGAGAAGACGTCCATGCCCTAGGACGATTCTCACTAGCAACATGAAGAACGATCAGCAGCGGCGTGACTCACATGAGATTTATCTCGACACCTCGAGTCTCATGTACAACCTGAACAGCAGAAATAAAACTAATACCTGCAAAAATCGTTAAAGCACAAACGTGAGCATAAGGCTCAACAAGACTAACCCGTCTCACTAGACTATGCAGTGTAAAGTCTAATCATAGGTAAGGAATAGTATAAATAGACTCCCCTACAAGTGGATCCTTATAATCAGGTTTTAAGTAGCAAATGACATTCTCCAAACATTGTAAATCATGGGCTCCACAATCAAACAAGAAACGCTTTACCGATGATATGACATGCTCAGAGCACATAATGCTATTACAGCTAAAGTATGGGGAAATTGTAAACTTTAATTTTGCTATCTCTAAATCATATAAGGTTGCAAAGAATTATAATTCAATACAATATAATTTGCTGGCTTCTTTAGTATTTACTACGTCACGACAGCGACGGACAAGTGGTACTCTATTACCACGAGGGACGGTGATTGCAATCAGGACACACCCGGACTGCACGACACGCACACCCGCGTGGGACACACATACGTGCTCTCCTCCCCGCATCATACGTGGCCACCTTTCACCCAAGACCCCAATGTCGACAACCCCTTCATCCCGAGCAAAGTGTCCCCTACACGGACACGTCGAAGTTGCCCGCTAGAAGATTTACACCTTTATGCCTTCGCATCTCCATTCAAGGACAACCGAGGAGTCTCCACACTACAGTCTGGAGTTAGATCAGTTTAATGGGCCCATATACCATTATGCAACCAGTACAGTTCAAGCTTGCCCAATGGTGCCGCATACGGCACGGTTCTCAAGTGACACAGGCAGGGCTATGGGACCGAGACTCCAATTCTCGTCGCTTCCTATCCATCCCCTGTCCGGTCTCCATTTCATTATATTATGCCATTGTTTATCTAACCAATCCTGTGAGATATGTCCTACATCTCTCGCGAGTAGATTCCAACTACTCGACTTCTACCGGATTTCCAATACATTAGCAAAGCAGTTACTACAGGTCAAACTGTAACTCGTTCCGACCAAACCCTGGGATTTGTGGTCATGCAAGTGTTGTATCAAACACCTTATACGTAATGCACAATATCAACTGGATACGTAAGTGAATAAAACTGGAAAACTTTGAAAAGCTCTTAAATGCAAACCGGGGCTTGCCTTAGTTTGCGACTCGAATAAATGTCAATTGTTAGTGGTCCTTCTGTGCAGACTTCACCAAGGACTTCAAGTGGACACCCTGGCCTTCTCCTCCAAGCGAAACTTCTCGTCGATCACCTATCATCACATTCCTATCGACATGATATGCATATAAGTAATTAAGTAGTTTAATAATAGACTCCATGGGGTTGTGTAAACTTTAAGAGTTAGGAGTTTGACTAGGAAGGACAGATATGCCTCTGTGGTGTGGGTAGCCAGAGGATGAGTCAAGGTGGACATATTAGTGTCGGTATGAACTGAAATGTGCAACTTAGCATACCACACTTCAAGCTATGCCACACGAGATTGACAATTCTGAATGGTGAAGAAGTGTTGCACGGAGAAGTGTAAGGACGACCCAAAAAATCAAGGTGGGACATCGAAAGCTTGAGTATGATTGGAGTGTACAAGACGAAGGTCGCGATTTAGCAGTTGACCACTGAACTTGACTTAACTCACAAAGAAGTAAACCTAGTTAAGTGAGCAGTGCTGCCGTAGGGTCCTGACTTAGGATGAACCATGATGGAACCTAACGACACTTGGGACTGTATTGAGATCAACATGGCTTGGGCTTAAGAAGTAATTACAAGAACTGTTAACCTAGCATGAGTGTCAAATGACTTTTGGGTAAAGTAGTTTCTACGGCAAGCTTCTCGAGCATCGTTCAAGTGCTTACAGGACGACACTAATGTAGTGTATCCCACAAGCCTGTCCAAGTGAGCTCGATAAGCTCTTGGGACTTAAACATGATGCGAGACCTTACCGTAAAGGCATGCTTTGCATCTCGAGAAGATTGTCTTAGCGACATCCACATCAATCCGGACTCGTCAATGGGGTGAGCGGAATCCCGAACACCACCTTGTGAGTCTTAAGGCTAGTGATGTCGACTCGGTTGTTGATAAGCGACTTCTACGAACCTACCGTCGAAGAAATGGTACACCAAGTTAACCAATCCTGTGATCGATTAGGGAACATCCTCGACACAACCAAGGAACTCTTATCCAAGGTTCCCCTTGGTCTAGTTCTCCTTATTGGTCGCAACGTTCTTGCATACCTCTACCCCAGGTCATCAGTGATCACCGACCCACTTGGTTTGACCTAGAAGGCATTTCATCGAGCATCTAGATTACACCTAGGACTCGATCACTCTCATCTCGACTAAAACCTAATTTGGCTTGATAACTATTGTCCGACGAGTCGTGCTTGTGTTCCAGCACCACACACATCACAAGCATCCTCCCTTTCGATGCCAGGGCATGATGATGGCTCGAAACGTCACGATGACGTCATGTGATCAATGACGTCGAAACGGCTCATGGTGGAGCATCACAAGCATGCACGGACATGCCAACGTGATACAAACGACAAAGGAGGTCAACTTAGTGATTTCTATAGGAATGATATCAATGCAGAACATGGACGTACGGCTTGACGACACATGAGTACCATTAGGGGTCACGACTAACGGACTTCGGTGCATCAAGCAATGCATTTTAGGGAAGGGCTCACCTTGTAGGCATTTTGGTGAACATCTTGGGTGTGTACTTGATTTCCGTCGCTTCATCACTGTTCAAAGGGCATCTTGGCACTTAGGCTTGTCGGTTGCAACATCACCATACCCCCTGCATCAAGACCAGCTCTGAACATCAACGAAGTTGTTTCTTTCCTTGTAAGCATTTCATCGAACATCCTAACCACGGTTTCGACTTAACCAATATCGCATCATGTGCAACTAACCTTTGCCAAATTTCCGCTATCTGTTGTATCATTGTCGTGTTCCTGCATCACCTAAATCACATGCTTCACTCGATTCACTGCCATGACACAAGAAAAGATCAGAACGCTGCATGACGTGGTTTGAAGGTGACGACGTCGATGTGACACACGCACAGCACCGCAAGCATGGATAAGGTGCTGCAGGCACGACACGGTGTAGCTGTTGTGAGCAGGGAGCTAGGGCGGAGTGTGGCGGTTCCGTGGATAGTGGTGGTTGCCCTCGGCGTTGTAGTAGGCGAAGCACGCGAGCAAGGTACCCATGGCGCTTGTGCCGAGCGGAAGAGCGGTGACAGCGCACGAGCGGAAACAACGGCCGATGAGCAGCGGGACTGGGCATGTGCAGCGGTGGGCGTGACTTGGCCTGTACCGATGGCAGACGAAGTTGGCAGCGACACACGGTGAGTCGCAAGCGCGGAGTGGCCGACGGCGTGCTGGCCTACGAGCAACTTCGATCTGGGGGAAGAGACGGCCATCGGCTCGGACATGGTGTTGGCACAGCCAGGGCGAGCGGCGGCCGGCGTGGGAGGGGCAGGAGCAGAGAATGCCGGCGACCGGGAGGAGGCGGGCAGCGCGGCGCGAGCAGAGAGGAGGCGCGCGCAGCGTTGGCGGCGCGGTGCTGTAACCGGACGGGGTCGGGAGGGGGCCACGCCGCGGCGGTCGGGAGCGGTGCAGCCAGGCCGAGCGGAGGGACGGGAGCAGGGGAGCTGACCTGGTACGGGCGCGAGCAGCCATCAGCGGAAGGTAGGGCGCCGGTGGGAAAGGCGCGCGGGCCGGCTGGCGTATGGGGCGGAAGCGGAGCCAGCAGGGAGGCAGACCTGCGGCGGGCGGCTTCGGCACTGCCAGGCGAGCAGCAGGGTGGCCAGGGGCGCACGCTGCAGGTGGCCGGAAGGAGGCGCAGCCGGGAGCGATGCCGTGAGCGGCTCGCGAAGTGCCGTGGTTAGGACCGGGAGAAGGCACGGCGCTGAGGATATGGACCGGTGAGACGTCGCGGTGGCACATGCAGCCCGTCTGCGTGGAGGCAGGGGAGGGAAGAGAAAGGAGGTGCCGACCTGACCTGTGGGGTCCACTTGTGGGACCCACATCCCTCACTCTTCTTTCCAAAATTCAAATTGGGCTAGCAAACATGTTTCAAAAATAGTCAACTTTGGCCCAATGACCAAATAAAATGTGAATAATTTTATGGTGCAATCAGATTTCAAAACTGAGCAAGTTGAATTTCGAACTCAGGTTTGAATTTGAATTCAAGCGGTGATACTTGATTCAATGAAATAAATGGTAGATTAGGTTCAAAAATCCTGAAACTTTGAAGTTAACCTTTTTGAACCATACGGGACCTCAGGAAAAATTTGGAGTTGATTTGGACAGGGTTGAGCACAAAGTTTAAATTTGAAGTCGACGTTGATTAAACTCTCAGTACGTGTCCAATAAATGGGAAACGTGCTTCAAAAATTTTGAAACTTTACCGAGAGTCTATTTGGAATATTAGAAGGTCATGGAAAAATTTACGGCTGAGATTTGAATATTTTTGGATGTCCCATTTTAGGGTTGGAATAATTCCTTTTTCTTTCTCTCTATTTTGTTTTCTTTTGTCCTTTAATTTTTCACTAAAAATGTGAATACTAGGAAATTAAGGATTTTACACCTTAAGTTCTAATATACATTAGCAACCACATTCTATATGTAAAATTTTAACAAGTTCCTAGATTTAGTGAACATTGGTTAACTCATATGGTTCATGTGAGTTTGGATTTCCAAGTCCACTTTCAAAATTTTTAATTAAGCATTTTTACGTTTTTGTTCCCCCGAAAAGCGGGCTTTTACGTCCCGTGGTTCGGCAAGATCATCAAGACCTTCCTACATCCACGTTGTGGCACCGACCAAAGGGTGTAGCCACTCCCAAGTAACCTAGACCAGGGATCTCACTAAAAGTCTCCGTTCGCCATCTTCGGCAAGGTGGAGCTCAAGACCTGTACAAGTTTGATCTTTCGGGCTTCCACAACTGACTTGGCAAGCTCCGAATGGATCTCTCCAATCACCGACTGATACACTGTGAATGCAATCACCAAGAGACACTCTCTTACAGCTCTCACTGCACTAGAGACTCCAATCACTGAGAATGGAAACACCCAAGCATGATCTCTAGTAAGTTCTAGCCTATCTCTTGGTGTACAAGTGGTGTAAATGATGTGGAAGTGGTTGCTCAACGTCTTGAATGCTTGGTAATGTGTAGAGTAGCTCTGGGCATCAAGACTTGTCCAAATGACTGGTTGAAGGGGTATAAATAGCCAACTTCCATGAGATAGCCGTTGGAAAAGTAGACTGACATCACTGTTCTGCAAACACCGAATGATCCGATGTTCTCCCTTCAGTTGTCTTCGATCGAATACAAATTAGCTGAGGTCACTGTGTCAGATATGACCATTGATCGACCGATGTTGTATAGACCTGTATATCGGATAATCCGATGACACTTGATCTAGAATGGTCCAGAAATAATGCTTACTACACTGATTGACCAATTTGTTATAATTGTACATCGGATGGTCCGGTGTTACACTTGGTCCAGGGAAATTGCTTACTGGAATGATCGACCGATGTAACACTTGCTTCATCATCGGACGATCCGGTGTATACGCAAGACTGAGGTCTTCTTCTGCTCAGAGACAACTCGATCGATGTAGTGTTTTCTAGATACATCGGATGATCCAGTGAGTTGATTTTGTCTACTTCGAGTTGTTCTAAGTGATTCTTTTGGAATTTGTTCGAGTGACCTCTTAGACATTGCTTTGAAATGTTCTTCTGACGACGACAAATTCTCGAGTGCTGTCAATTCTGATGGAATAATTTTGACATATGTGCCTTTTCTTTTAGTCTTCATGAAAATCGATTGACCTCGTAAAATAGTTTGTTGAGGGGTCTCCAATTGTATCCAATGAGCAGTAGATGATATAAATATAGAGTCCATTAAGTGTGATGGATTATATGAGAGACCTTGCATCCACAAACTTATTAGTAATATCCAACGATTGTCATTAATCACCGAAACCATACCTTATGAAGGCCTAGATGCTTTCAGCAATAACATTCGTCCTTTTGTTTATAACTTATTTGCGACTTATTATCCTTCTTTGAATTTTAGGTCCTAAGGAACTCAATGTAACAACATAAGTATACTAGTTAAATCCGATTAGGTCCGAACGCCTTCTGGACCCGCCCTACTATGACCTGCCAGAATATAGGTAGAGCGGCGTACTTAGGGTACCTGATCAGGCTATGTCGATAGCGCACTCTGCACCTGTCATTGGATTTTTGTTTTCAGGCGATTAGGCCATCTAGAAGTATTGTGACCCAAAAGAAGATTACCAATACAACTTATATATCACACAAATATCCAGGACTAAACTGCAAAGGGACTGCACAACATTGCTATAGAGAAGAAGGAAAAGATGATAAAAGGAACGAGCTTGCACGGAAGTAATGCATGTGGAGTTTGCTTTCACACAAAAATGTATTTCATTATAGGTCCGAATAACAGGAGAGACAAGGACACACTTAAAGTACGAAACCAAATTAAGTGTGCTATTCTTCTTTTGCTAACCCGGGGAAGGTAAAGATACACTTAAAGTACATTGACCAACTTAAGTGTGCTTTTAACTGGGACCTACCCGGCTTTGTTCATAGACTCTATAAGTACATTATGTGTAAATACTGACTCACCCCCATGAACCTAAGCGTAAAACTTACAGAGGTGCTTGATGTTCGATGGATTGGGAAGCGGGGTCCCATCCTTTGTTGCCAAGCGGATGCATCCGGGACAGGAAACTTTAAACACTCAAAAGGGACCTTCCCAGCTGCGGGAGAGTTTTTTCATCCCTTCACGAGTTAATATTCTTCGCAGCACCAGATCGCCTTCTTCTAGCTGTCGGTTATGCAGATGCCTTTGATGATAGTGCTGGAGCGCCTGGCGATATCGTGCATTCCAAACAGCTGATTGGCACAATCCCTCATCGATGAGGTCCAAGTCTTCACGCTGGAGCTTGTCTTGCGCGGCTTCGTCGAATGTCCAAACTCGAAGGGACCCCGTGGTGATCTACGGAGGAAGGACTGCTTCAGCTTCGTACACCAAAAAGAAAGGTGTCTCTCCAGTAGCCCGACTAGGTGTTGTCCTGCTTGCCTACAGAGCGGATGGAAGCTATTTTATCCATTTTGCGCCATTCTTCTTCAGGTTCTCGTATGTGCGCATCTTGAGTCCCTCAAGTATTTCTGCATTTGCTCTTTTAGCTTGGTCATTGCTTGTCGAGTGAGCTACTGATGCGTAGATACTTGTATGTCGAGATCTTCGCATTACTCTTGAAATATTGCACTTGTGAATTGGGTTCTGTTGTCAGTGATGACTCTGTTCGGAACTCCAAATTTGCAAATGATGGACTTCAAGAACTTGATTGTATATTGCTTGTTGATTGTCACAACTGGAGTAGCTTCCGACCACTTTTTGAATTTGTTGATGGCGAAATACGAGAACTTGTAACCTCCGATGGCTTTTGGGGAAGGTCATAAAATGTCCACCCCCCACACAGCGAATGGCCACGTGGGAGGTATCATATGCAGTGACTGAGCTTGTGTGTGAATTTGCTTTGCATGATCCTGGCATGCTTCGCACTTCGTTACCAACTCGATTGAGTCCTAGGCTGTTGTAGGTCAATAAAAACCACGCGGAAAGGCCTTACTAACCAACGTGTGGGATGATGCATGATTCCCACACTCGCCTCCAAGGATATCAGTGAGTAGCTCGCGGCCTTCTTACCGAGAAATGCACTGCATTAGAACGCCATTGGCACCACGTCGATAGAGATTCCCTTCTACCAACATGTATCATCTGACGACTCGCTTAGTGGAAGCATCGTCTTCAGGAAGGATGTTATCCTTCAAGTAGCTCCACATCTCCGAGATCCATGCATTGGAGCTAACTTGAGCTTCTGGATCTTGCACGCTGGGTTGCTCAGAGCTTCCTGCAGCGCCTACGATCCTTAGTGGGCGCCATGGTAACAGGGCCATCGGGATCGCCAGCTTTGATGTATTGGTCTCGCCCCCATCAATCAGTTCGACGAGCTGAGTGGCAGGTGATGACAATCTCCTAAAAAAAATCTGTCAGGAGCTTGAGCTCCGGTCGAAACCTTCGTCGAGAGGTCGTCGGCTTTAGAGTTGTTGAGATGTTGGACATGGCGGAGATCGAGGACATGGAAGTCCTTCTGCAGCTTATCGACTTCAATTGAATAAGCAGCAAGTTGAGGGTTGTTGCAACTACATTCACCTTTGACTTGTTTGATGATGAGTTGCGAGTCACTGTTGACCAGCAGCTGCCGTATGCCATATGATAGCGCCACCTTCAGTCCGAAGATGAGAGCTTCGTATTCCGCCATGTTTTTGGTTGCCTTGAAGTCAAGACACACCATGTACTTGAACTTCTCCCCGATTAGAGTGAGGAGAAGTATTCTAGCTCTGGCTCCCTACTTCTACATGGAGCCATCAAAGTCGAGAGTCCAGTGAGGCTTAGTGAAAATCAGGACCTTGGGTTCTAGCTTCTGCTCCTGGGACCCTCCAAACTTGATGAAGATGGAGTCCATTCCACCACGAAGTCTGCCAACACTTGACTCTTGATCGCATGTCGTGGTAGGAATTTGAGGTTCAATTTTGCCAACTCTGCTGCCCACTTGGTGACATTTCCTGTAGAGTTGGGATTGTGTAAAATAGCACGTTGTGGATAAGAGGTTACCAATGATATCTTGTGGGTTTAGAAGTGGTGAAGAAGTTTCCTTGAGGCAATAAGAATTGCATATAGCAGCTTATGCACCTAAATGTACCGAGTCTTGGCGTCGTGGAGTACTTTGATGATGAAGTACACCGGCTATTCGATAGTCTGGACCTTTTTGGAGGGCCTAAGCTTCTTCTTCATGAACCCGGACCCTCGCGGAAGGGTCCGAAGCTTCTTCTTGTTCAGCTCGGACCTTCCTGAAGGGGTTCAGACCTTTTCTTGAACTGCAGGAACTCCCTCGGTTAAAAGAGATTGATACATAGGCATCTTGCCTTTAGGATCCATGCCTGGGCGCTGGGACCCAAACTCGCCTTCAGGTAGCTCCAGACCCTCCTGGAAGGGTCTAGGATCCTGAGTTGATGATTGCTCTGGTCTCTCCGCAGCCAGAACCATGCTCACAACCTTCATAGTTGCCGAAATATAAAACAAAATGTGGGGACCGGAATCCCGACCTCGAAGAATATCATTGGGTCGTGTTGTGCGATGCGACACCCAAAAATATACAAGAAAACAATGAGAACAAATTACAATACCAAGTCTTTATTTATAAACATAGCGGAAGTTTTACAATACTAACGAAAAGGAAAGAGAACTATACATCATGGCTACGCTCTCGGCAATAGCTATGCACAAGCACAGTCATCCATGCCTTGAATACTTCGCACTAGCAACACCCAACTTACGGCGGCGTGTAGGGTTCCCACTCGGCTGTAAACCCTAGAGGGGGGTGCAGCCTCATCATCGAACCCGTCATTAGTCGCATAATCTGCAAAAAATTGTTAATTGCAAATGTGAGCTTAAGGCTCAGCAAGACTAACCCGTCTCACTAGACATATACAGGGGTGAATACTAAACATATGTAAGGAATAGCATAAAGGACATGCCTACAAGTGGATCCTTATAGTCACTTTTTAAGTAGCACGTGACATTCTTTAAGCACGACATGTCATGGACTCCATAATCAAACAACAAACGCTTTGCCGATGATATGACGTGCTCAAAGCACATAATGCTATTACGGGTAAAGTATGGGGAAACTGTAAACTTTTAATTGTGCTATCTCTAAGCCATACAAGGTTGCCAAAACAATTATATTTCAATACATCATATTCTCCTGACTTCATCAGTATTTGCTACATCATGACATAGTGAACAAGTGCTACTCTATTACCGCGAGAGGCGGTGATTGCAATCAGGACACACCCAGTCAACATGACATATACACACTTTCAGAAATACCAGCAAGTACTTCCAGCAGTACCTACATAGCACTTCAGTACTAGTCGTATACGGTCACTTTTCACCAAACACTCGAATGTCGAACCGGTCGATCTGTCACGAGCAGGAGGTCACTGCGTGGGGCGTACTCTGATGTGCCCACCAGCTAATTTACACCTCGCTACCCTCAACCTACGTCTATAAAATGGAACGGTATGCCTCGACAAACCAGTATCAAGCTATGTCAGTTTGCTGGAGCCCATTTCTCCAGTATGTCACCGGTAAAATTCAAGCTTGTCTAGCGGGGCCGCACACGAAACGGTCCTCAGTCAACACAACCAGGGCTACGCACGTGAGACCATGTCTCACTACATCCTACCCGCTCCTCGGTCTCAATTTCATATTTATAAACCATTCCTTGATCCAATTCATCTTCTATGATAAAATCATATCTCGCGAGTAGATTTCCAGTACTCGACTTCTACCGGATCCCTATGAATATAAGCATGGCAATTACTACACGAGTCTATGAGCTATTCTAACCACTTCTTGGGTTCTTTGGTCATGCAAGTGGATGTCAAACACCTTAAACGTAATGCACAAACATCTGAAGACGTAAATGAAATGAAAGCTGCAAAGACGCTGTAAGGAACTTAAATGCATACTGGGGCTTGCCTGAATGCGAGTCTGATTCTACGTTAGGTTCTGCCACCTGGACTTCCAAAGCTTCCGGCTGCTCCTCGACTTCAGTTACTACACGTTATGCATATACTATATATGAATGACTTTGAAAATAATCAATATGCTTAAGGTCATAAGCTAATATCTTATGATCAAAATAAGATAATGATCTTAATTGGCCTTAGGACTTTTATGGTAGATACTGGTGACCATAGTGAAGACTCTTGCAATGAACAGGAGATGATCGAGGAAGTTTGTTGTTCCTAAAAATCATGGTAAGAAATAACCTTCTCTAATTATTGGTTGAAATCTTGGAGACCTATCATGGCTACCAGTGGTTGTACCATGTAGAGGGGCTCTCACTGGTCTAGGAATTTTTTTTTCACCATTTTCTAAGCTTCCTACAGGGAGAAACTGATTTTACAAGTTTGGGGAAATTTCTGAAATTGATTTTGTATTTTTCTCAATTTATAACTACGTAGAGATTTGGAACACTGATCAACTGAGTAAATGATGTCCAATGAACTTGAACTTTTAACTGGAGATCAAGTGAATTTTAGAGAGTGCCTACCCAAATTTGGGAATTTTCTAAAAAGCAAATGTAGGAATGAATTCTATAAGCATTTTGATTATCTGAATTATGGAGAACTTTCTATGGACTTTCATACAAATCCAAGTGCATCACTAGAAAGTATTCTTCATGCTGGTTCTAACAAAATTTATTTGGGAATTTGAGGACAATTCTACTAGGAGTTATGGATTTTCTGAGTTGGGCAAAATTTGGAATAAAATTTTAATTGGAAATTATTTGAATAAAGGGTTGGGCCCACGGATTTGAAATGGGCCAATCGGGTTGAAGCCGCACAGGGGCCACATAATCAACCGGCGCAGCCACACTGGATCCACGTCCACAGCTGATCCGCGTGCTCGCACGCGTCACCAACACGTGGGGTCCGTGGTCTTCGTCTTCCTCGCGACGCGCCGCTCGGCCGCCGTGGCGCTGTGCCGGCGAGCTCCTCTCGACCACTGCGTCGACCTTCACTCACCTCGGTACAGACCACCAAACCATAAAATCGACCGCACAACATGATGGTGAGGTCCAATCGTGGTGGCAATGGCCGAAGATGGCGGTGCGATGACAGCGTCGGAGCTAGGGTTTCGGCTATCGTCGGAATCGCATGGGGATGGTGCAAAAGGCTCAGGAAAAAGCTAGAAACATTCTTGGGAGCATGAGGGTGATGATTTTGATGTTAGGAAGGGGTGACATCGCCAGCAAGGTCGACTTCGTTGATGGACCAACGGGTTTCTATTCGCGATGGGGAAAACATGAATATCTCAAGCTTCATTCGATGGTGTCTACTGATTTTTGGGAGAGGGTGCGCTAGGAGGTACTGAATATAATCCTTAACTAGATTGAAGAATTATTACATATAGAAACGGAATTAAACCGAGGAGTGAGCTAGTTCGATGGCAAAGGGCAAAAGAAAAACTGGAAGATACTGTTCGATACTGAATGAAAAGAGGCACGGCTTTTACCATGAGAAAGAGCTCGGGATGGCGATCCTTTTTGCTGTTGAGGTTGATTGTGGCACCGCTTGTTGAGGATTGGCGACGGTGGAGCAGAGGCAGCGTTCGTCCTCAACTTCGGTGGTGTCCGCGGAACTCCAAACTACGGCCAACATAATGAGCAAAACGCTAAGCGAGTTGGCATAGAAGATACAGCACAGAATTGGCGCCAACTTTGTTGTTTGAATCAAAGGAAATAGAGGTAAGATTGAGGTGCTTACCAGGAGGAAATGGAAACAGCGGTGTTGGGCGACGGCAGCGCGAAGCTGAGATGGAGCTCGACGCCGACGGCCAGGGGACGAGTATTTATAGGACAGGTGGGGTGTTTAGGCCACGCAGCTTCCTGCTTGCATGCCGTGTCGCGGTGGCGAGTGCTCCCGGCATGGATCGGCATGGACAGCCATATACAGGGCACGCCCGTCGGTTCAACCGAGTGTGTGAGGCTGATAGTGGGTCCCACCTCCCCTTATCCTCTTCCCTTCTCTGCAACTTCAATTCTCATACCAAACTTGGTCCAAAAATTCTATATTTTTGTGAGTAGGCTCAAATAAATATCTGGAACTTGACTATGAAATTGGATTTCGAATTTGGTCAAGTTTCATTTGAATTTAAAATTTGAATTTGAAATTGAATGAAATCCAATGGGAGAACTGAATTAAATAGTAAACGAGTTTCAAAAATTGTGAACCTTTGGGAATAAGTCAAGCAAGTTATGCTGACAATGATGGTGTGTTCAAATCTTGATGTTCAAATGAGTTGAACAGAATCCAAAATTTGAACTCTAAACATGGCTTGAATTTGCTAAGCATCTCAAATAAAATAGCAAATGGAATTAAAAAAATCTTGAAACTTGGTAGGAAGTCTATTTGGAATATTTTGAGGTCATGAAAAAATTTATAGCCTCAGATTTGAATATTTTGGCAGGGCCTAAATGTACAGTGCTATATTCAAATTAATTTGAATATATTAGTATTGCATAGTAATTTGCCCTAGAAATTTTTATTCAATAGCTTTTTAAATTTGTATTAAATTCTTCTAAGGTCATATGTGAAGTTCATTCCTTCTGTTAATAAAATTTCAGTATGAGTGAAAGAAAGATTATTGATGATATCAAGTTTATGTGTACAACCATAATTGATCTTCACTATGGTTGACAACCAACTGGTACTGAACTTGATAATAAGGAAAACTGGGATTTTACATTCCTCCCCCGTTGAAAGAATCTCGTCCCGAGATTACAAAAGGATAAAAGAAAAAGAGCTAATGAACATATGTCGCTAACAAGTCTGGATAGTTTGTTCTAAAATATTCCTCGCTTTCCCACGTTGCTTCTTCAGCGGTGTGGTTGCTCCACAAGACTTTGTAGAAATGCAAGGTGCCGCTTCTTATGGTGCGAGTCTTCTCATTGATTATCTGGGTTGGATGCTCAGAGTAGGTAAGATCTGGTTGGAGAGCTTCCAAATCTTTCATACGGACTTTAGCTAAGGCCTTGAGATATTTCCGCAACTGTGAAATGTGAAACACATTGTGGACCCCTTAAAGCGACGCTGGCAGCTCTAGCTGATAGGCCAAAGGTCTGCATTGTTCAATTATTGCGAACGGCCCAATGAAACGTGGATCTAGCTTCCCTTTTACTCCAAAGCGATGAATTCCTTTCATTGGGGATACACGAAGATAAATGTGATCCCCGACATCGAAGTGAAGGGGTCGACGCCGTTTGTCTGCATAGCTTTTTTGACGAGACTGAGCAGCCTTGAGGTTTTGGCTTGAATAACTCGTACTCGTTCTTCGGCTTCATTGACCAAATCGATACCATATATCACTCGTTGACCGGATTCACACTAGTTCAAGGTTGTGCGGCACTTCCGGCCATATAGAGCTTCATATGGTGCCATCTGGATGCTAGCCTGATAACAGTTGTTGTATGAAAACTCCTCCAATGATAGGTTATCATCCCAATTCTTACCATCGTGGATGGCACAGGCGCGGAGCATATCTTCTAGGACTTTATTTACTCGCTCCATTTGACCATCAGTCCGAGGATGGTAAGCTGAGCTTCGAATCAACTTGGTACCCAATGATGCGTGGAGCTGCTCCCAAAATCAAGCAACGAATACGGCTCCACGATCTGAGATAATGGTGTGAGGTACTCCATGTAAGCACATGATTCTAGCAATATACAACTCTGCGTACTTTGGGGCAAGGTAGTTGACATTGACGGGTACAAAATGAGCCAACTTGGTCAATCGATCAACTATCACCCAAATGGAATCATGCTTACAGAATGTTAGAGGCAATCCCACGATGAAATCCATGTTGATGTCCTCCTATTTCCAGGCCGGTATGCTTAAAGGTTGTAGCTGTCCGACTGTCTTCAGATGGTTGGCTTTCACCCACCGACACGTATCACATTCAGATACGTACTTCACTATCTCCCTCTTCATCTGAGTCCACCAAAATTTCTTATTTAAGTCTTGGTACAATTTGTTACATCCCGGATGAACAGAATACTTGGACAAATGAGCCTCGTCCAAAATCTTCTTTCGAAGTCCCACATTGCGGGGCACCACGATGCGGTCTTTGAATCAGATGGTACTGTCATCGTCACATCGTAAACACTTCATCTCCCCCTTCTTCATTCTTCGGCGAATATGCGATATGCCCTTGTATTTCTTCTGAGCCTCCACAATTTCTTCCCTTATGGTAGGAATGATGAGAGCTAAATTGTAGAGTGCCCCATATGGAACCAAGTAGAGACTCAGTTGTTCTTCTTCTGTCATGGTGATAGAAAGATTATTGACATGGTACTTGCGACTCAGCGCATTTGCAACTACATTCGCCTTGACAGGATGGTAGTGGATCTCAATCTCGTAGTCTTTGATCAATTCCAACCATCTTTGCTGTCGCATATTCAAGTACTTTTGGGTGAAGATGTACTTCAACCATTTGTGATCGGTGTAAAGATGCACTAGGTTGCCCAATAAATAGTGTCTCCACATCTTCAATGCAAGTACCACGGTAGCGAGCTCAAGATCATGAGTTGTATAATGCTGCTCGTGGTTCTGAAATTGCCGTGATCCATTAGCGATCACCCTTCTGTCTTCCGTTAATACACAACCCAAACCAATCCCATATGCATCACAATAAACATCAAATGACTTGGTTATGTCTGGTTGGGCTAATACCGGCGCTGTTGTGAGGTGTTTCACTAATGCTTGAAAACCTTCCTCACATTCCTTTGTCCATACATACTTCTTCCCTTTCTTTAAAAGTTCCGTCATTGGTTTAGATATCTTGGAGAAACTTGAAATGAACCTTCGATAATATCCTGCTAAACCTACGAAGCTTCAAACTCCATGCACATACTTTGGAGATTGCCATTTTAGTACTTGCTTAATCTTGCTTGGATCAACTGCAATCCCATCGCCAGAGATGATCTGCCCTAGAAATGGCACTTGGCTGATCCAGAACTCACTTTTGCTGAACTTGGCGTATAGCTTGTGGTCTCACAATCATTGAAGCACGATGTGCAAATGTTGTGCATGTTCTTCTTCAGATTTCAAGTACACAATGATGTCGTAAATGAAGATCATGAAAAACTTGTCCAATTTCGGCATGAACACAGAATTCACGAGATACATGAAATGGGCTGGTGCATTGGTCAATCTGAAGGACATGACAAGGTACTCATACAATCCATACCTCGTCGAGAATGACATCTTAGGTATATCCCATGGCCGAATCCTGATCTGATGATATCCAGAGCGAAGATCCATCTTTGAAAATACCCTAGAACCCACCAATTGATCGAACATAATATTGATGCATGGTAGTGGATACCTGTTCTTGATCGTGACAGCATTGAATAGACAATAGTCCACACATAGTATCAATGTTTTATCCTTGTTTTCCACGAACAATGCAGAACAACCCCATGGTGATGAACTTGGACGAATGAAACCCTTGTCCATAAGTTCCTTCAGCTGCTCTTTCAGTTCTGCAAGTTCCTTAGGTGCCATCTTATATGGCTTCCTCGAGATCAGCACTATTCCCGGTACCAGTTCAATCTTAAACTCGACATCTCTTTCTGGTGGCATACCAGGAAGATCTTCAGGAATACATCCGGATACTCACATACCACTGGAATGTCCTCATGTTTACAGGCCTCAATGTTGTAAGTAGTTGGAGTCACTTGGATATTACTCTCAAGAGTGAGAGCTAGGGGAGGGTGGAGTGGAGAATTTAGATATATTCTCCGAGGAATGATGTCTATAATAGCACCATTGTGTTGCAACCATGCCATCCCTAAGATGAAATCTAGCTTCTGATGCTCCAGTAATATAAGAGAGGTAGGGTATATGTTCCTACCGAGATTAAGAGGTACCCTATGAACCATCTCATTTGCTACTACTCTCCCACTCGGAGAACAAATCATATATGGGATTTTTGTGGAAATCATAGGCAATTGATATTGAATGACATAAGACTTGCTAATAAAGTTGTGGGAAGCACCGAAGTCAAAAAGGATAACTATGGGATGACCAATGAGAGAGAATGTACCCGTGAGTACGGGTGCGCCTTCCGGAATGTCCTCGATGGTGAGGTGTTGGATGTTGCCGGTTCTAGTTGTTGGCTTCTTGGGCTGGTTGCGGGGCTGGTTTGCCCCCTGGTACAATGACTGTCCCCCGCTATGCGGGAAGTCTTTGGGGAAGTGCCCCGTACGACCACACGTGAAACATGTGTACGGGGCCTGATCGGCACGGAAGGGAGGACGGAATCCCGGCGCACGCAATGGAGGTGGAAGTGCACGCGGAATCATCCCCTATCGCTGCTGTGGGCAAAAGTCGGTGTTATTGAACGGGCAACGACGAAACATCGGTGGTCGCGATGGTGGCTGACACCTATGGACAGATGGTGATCGATACACCATTCGGTACTTCTGAGGAGCACCTCCTCCGCTGCCCTGCGGAGCACTCCTTTTCTTCTTGTCGGAGAACAGCTCCCTAGTTGCGTCCTCCTACAAGATCATGGCATTGACCATGTTGTTGAAGCTGCCGCTGTTGAAGAAGGCAAGCTTGTCCTTCATCTTCGGGTTCAAACCCTGATAGAAGCATTCACGCTTCCGGTCTTCAGTACTCACTTGGTCCTGAGCATACTGGGCCAAGTGGTTGAATGCATTGGAGTACTCATAAGCACTCCTTCCTCCTTGCCTCAGCTCCAAGAACTCTGGAAGCTTCCTCCTTATAACATCGAGAGGTATGTGATAGGTGTGAAACGCCTCACGGAACTCCTCCCAGCTCACGGCATAGACGGCTGGTCGTGCGGCAAGATAATTTTCCACCACGCACCAGCAGACCCTTGTAACTGTTGGGCCGCGAACAGGGTCCTCTGATGTTCGGTCATTCGTAGCAAACCGAACCTTCCTTCGATGGAGCGGAGCCCGTTGTCCGCCTCCAACGGTTCATCGGCCTCCATGAAGAATGGTGGGTGCGTTGACATGAAGTCCGTGTATGAACTTGGAGAAGGCTGTCATGGCTCCGCATCTGGTCGGCCCCCTTGACGGGACGAATGCTGAACCAAAGTCCGCAGCAACGCGGTTTGCTCGTCGCGCGAGCCGAGCACTACGGCGAGAACCTCTGCTAGACTCCTCAGAATTTTAGGAGGTGGTGGTGGTGGAACATGTTGCTGCGGTGTCGCAGCTGGCTCCTGGGTCGGAGATTCGTCCTCACGACCACGACTTGAACCTCCCATTTCAGGCGTCGAGCGCGTACGCACCATTCTGCATCCATATGACTTAAAATTAGCTCATGTTTTTTTCCATCATCCATTTCATATTCAGTAGTGCGAATATTGACAAGGGAATAAGTGCATAACATTCACATATATTGATAAAGTACAAACTTTATACAAGATATATTATCTCATGACCAAGTTTACAGTAGTGAACTCTAAAACGACGGACTCCCACTACGGAAGTGCATCTCTACCATACTTGGTCCCCATGAGATGTCATACACATCTTGTCATCTTATACATACCCACCGCTATTCTTAATATGATACATACATGGCCACAAAATAAACACGATTAACTACTAAACTATACGTTGCCCCGTGATGGCAGAAGTGTTGTCCCATCCCCCTTCGATACGTCCTATTCGATGTACTCGAGTACCTCGGGATCTTCTTCTTCCCCTTCATCATTTGAAGGCACTTGTTCACCCATATTCAGTTGTATATCATGGGCCGGTGGATACACCACTGGTTGAAATTGTGCTTCGGCCTCAATCACATTATCCTGAAGTTGTTCTGCCTCATACTCCCAATTTTGAGCTGCCTCAATGGTTGTGTCTCATTCCTCAGTGACTACCAACAGCTGCTCCTGCTGTTGTTGCACCTCTAACTGACTTGCTTGCAACTCACCACGAGCTTGCTGCAGTTCATTGCTAGTTTGCCGTTGTTAGGCACGAGCTTTCCGTAGTCTAATGCGAGCGTAATGCAGATGACTCTCGCACTTATTCAACCGGTGATTTGTTGGAGCTAGGAACGAATGTAGATTTTTATTGATATAATCAAGAGTTTCTCCCCATTTAGTCGCTTGCCTCAAGGCTTCGACTTGCTCCTCAATAATTGCACCTTGAGTAAGAACCACCATATTGGATGCAGCCGCATACGTTCCATGTGTCGTCGAGGTTGTGTCGCCATACGGTGTATAGGCTGCAACATATGACGCTGCCACTCAAAACCAGCCACACCACGGAACGGAATAAGAGCAAATTGAGTCCCAGCCATGGCATCTTGATGAAGCTCGCAAAGCTTCATAAGCGCCTTGCCCGCTGCGATTGCCCAAGTGTCCTCCAAATGAGTTCCCTCAATAGTAACCGAAAAAGGAGCCCATCCATAACGACGTGGACTAGCAGGTATGTCGACCAAGATGGTGCATGACAGAACGCCTCTGTCAATCGTTTCTTGACCCCAGTAGCATGGCATGTAGATGAAGCCAAACTGTTGAAGCACCTCCCGCAGCATACTCGGGAAGCCCGTACGGCTAGCGCAAGTGGAAAATATCCATCCGTCCGGTAATAGCATCATCACATCCACCATCTATAAATAAATATTTTAATGGTTCAAATACTCAAATCCACAAACTATGTTGAAAATGAGATCATGGATGTGATAAATGAATTATGAAAACCAATTCAAATTCAACTGCCAAAGGAAACAACACCCTGGAACCCCATCACAGTTCTGTTCCAGCTGACCTTTCTCTATAAATTAAAAAATTTCATACCGGAAAAGTCAGAACCAGATGTTTGGTTGAATACAAAAGTTGTAGTACACTTTACAAACATTCCATATTGTACTCAAACAGATCCAGGTGATCTACGAAATAGAATCTATACAGGTTTAAAGTTGACCAAAGTTTTCTGGAAATTTTGACAGAACCTCGCCTGTATATGTGGTAATTTCCACAATTTATACAGGTATATCATGACAATATATTGAGTTAATGACAAAATAAACATTGTATAACATCAAGATAAAAATCCATAAATAAAATATTTCGGCCATAAAACATTTGTTATTTAGGTATAGTGCACTAATTTGAAACTATGTGCAAACTTTTTCAAGTTCTGGTCTGCCAGAACCATGTTTGCGACCGTAGGAATTAAGCACAGTTACACCGAGATTCAGGCCATCGTGCAACATAAAGTTGATAGAGGACTTCCTATTATTTCCAGAAATGTATATATATGACCATGTCAGTATTCTGGATCAAAATCTAGAGCTATCTAAAACTTAACAGATGAACTGACTGTTGTTCAACAGCAGCCCTGTAGTTCACTGTTTTGAGCTCGAAATTTGAATTGCCTCCAATTCGATTCAGGAAAAACTTTAAATAACAAAACTGTATATATCCTTCTACCCATTCCAGATATGTATCACAATAAGGCAGAAGATTTTTTTACAGTGAGATATTGCAAAAATACAGAGACTGGTACAATGGTAGGGTCATCTGGAGCAGTTTAAGCATACCCCAAATTTCAACAGATTATCAAGCTTTTCTGCCTTGATGGTCAACAGAAAAGTTGTAGAGGTCTTCGAGAGTTTTCCACCATATAGCATACCCCCATGTTTATTCCTATCTAACCAAGATTACAACCTGGCGAAGTTGAGCAAACTTCAGCCAGAAATCAAGAACCTTGGTTCTAACCCTTTGTCGAGTCGAAACTCATTTTGCGGAGTCCAAACCTACCAGCACCTGATAGTCAGACATTCCAAAATGTAATGCAACTATTCTGTTATTAATGATGGTCAAGTATCAAAGTCGATACTGACGGTACTACGTGCCTCACCAAAGAAAATTCTAACCGGTATTTCCGGATACATTTATAGGTGGCCATAGTTTCGTTCACTCGCAAACGTGTTCTACACGGGTCGCTACAATAGTCAATGGTGCAGAAGACAAACAATCCCCTTTCACACCATCACACCTGAAGGGCGGCACGGGGAAACACGACAGGTAGTCACAATAATAATATATATGAAAGTAAATGCTTACGACTCTGGTGTGAGTCGCCCTCGAGTGATGTCATGCCTCGAGGTACATGGATGTACTACGTCTGTATAGCAAAAACTCCCGCATGAACTGGCTTATACGCGCTCAGGCATATGTGTTTTGCATGCTCCCATAGAACATGAATAGTTCTAGAGATGCATACTATCGGGTTATACATCACCCGACATGGTCACCCACTAACTTTGAAGCACGCTTGGGTACCGCGTGTCATAGGTTCTAAAAAACATGGAAAGCTTCGGAGACTCCTATTAACATTTCCGTGCCAAGCCACAGAAAGACTTCCATGCTACGTCTCGTATGGTGAGCTTACCGTAACTGATCCACTTACGGCGGCATACCTTACCTCTTACATGATGTCAGAGAATCGTTATAGAATTAATAACACATAAGTTAGTTTACCACCTTTATATCTTATACTAATAATACTCCTTATAAGGGCATATAGCTAATTCCTCACTCAACAATCCTATGTTTTGAAAATATACTCTTTTCAATTACATTGTTCCCAATGATTCTTTGATACCATGTCTGTGGGGACCGGATTCCCGACATCCAAGGATCTCATTGGGTGGTGTCGTGCGATGCAACACCCAACAGTATACGAGAAAAGAACGAGAACAAATTACAATACCAAGTCTTTATTTATAAACACAGCGGAAGCGGAAGTTTTACAATACCAACCAAAAGGAAAGAGAACTATACATCATAGCTACGCTCTCGGCACTAGCTATGCAAAAACAAAGTCATCCATGCCCTGGATACATCGCACTAGCAACACCCAACTTATGGTGGCGTGCAGGGTTCCCACTCAGTTGTATACCCTGGAGGGGGTGCTGCCTCGTCATCGAACCCGTCATTATTCGCATAATCTGCAAAAACTTGTTAACTACAAACGTGACCTTAAGGCTCAGCAAGACTAACCCGTCTCACTAAACATATGCAGGGGTGAATACTAAACATAGGTAAGGAATAGCATAAAGGACACGCCTACAAGTGGATCCTTATAGTCAAGTTTTAAGTAGCACATGACCTTCTTCACGCACGACATATCATGGACTCCACAATCAAACAAGAAACGCTTTGCCGATGATATGACCTGCTCAAAGCACATAATGCTATTACAGGTAAAGTGTGTGGAAACTGTAAACTTTTAATTGTGCTATCTCTATGCCATACAAGATTGCCAAAATAATTATATTTCAATACATCGTATTCTCCTTACTTCTTTAGTATTTACTACGTCATGACACAGTGAACAAGTGGTACCATATTACCGCGAGGGACGAAGATTGCAATCAGGACACACGCATTCAGCACGACACATACGCACTTTCAGAAATGTCAGTGAGTACTTATAGCAGTACCTACATAGCACTTCAGTACTAGTCGTATATGGCCACTTTTCACCAAACACTCGAATGTTGAACCGGTCGATCTGTCACGAGCAGGGGGTCATAGCGTCAGGCGTATTCTAACATGCCCACAAGCTGATTTACACCACGCTACCCTCAACCTACACCTATAAAATGGAATGGTATGCCTCAACAAACCATTATCAAGTTACGTTAGTTTGCTGGAGCCCATTTCTCTAGTATGTCACCGGTACAATTTAAGCTTGTCCAGGGGGGCCGCATACAAAACGGTCCTTAATCGACACAAGCAGGGCTACACACGTGAGACCACGTCTCAATGCATCCTACCCGCTGCTCGGTCTCAATTTCATATTTATAAACCATTCCTTGATCCAATTCATATTCTGTGATAAAATCCTATCTCAGGAGTAGATTTCCACTACTCGACTTCTACCGGATCCCTATGAATATACGCATGGCAGTTACTACACGAGTCTATGAGCTATTCTAACCACTTCCTGGGTTCTTTGGTCATGCAAGTGGATGTCAAACACCTTAAACGTAATGTACAAACATCTGAAGGTGTAAGGTGAATGAAAACTGCAAAGACACTGTAAGGAACTTAAATGCAAACTGGGGCTTGCCTGAATGCGAGTCTGAGTCTATGTTAGTTTCTGGCAGCTGGGCTTCCAAAGCTTCTGGCTGCTCCTCAACTTCAGTTACTACACGTTATGCATATACTATATATGAATGACTTTGAAAATAATCAATACGCTTAAGGTCATAAGCTAATATCTTATGATCAAAATAAGATAATGATCTTAATTGGCCTTGGGACTTTTATGGTAGATACTAGTGACCATAGTGAAGACTCTTGCAAAGAACAGGAGATGATCAAAGAAGTTTGTTGTTCCTAAAAATCATGGTAAGCAATAACATTCTCTAATTTTTTGTTGACATCTTGGAGACCTATAATGGCTACCAGTGGTTGTACCATGTATAGGGGGTCTCACTGGTTCTAGGAAATTTTGTTTCACAATTTTCTAAGCTTCCTACAGGGAGAAACTGATTTTACACGTTTGGGGGAATTTCTGAAATTGATTTTGTATTTTTCTCAATTTATAACTACATAGAGATTTGGGCCACTGATTAGTATAGTAAATTATGTCCAATGAACTTGAAATTCTTACTGGAGATCAAGTGAATTTTGGAGAGTGTCCTGCCCAAATTTGGGAATTTTCTAAAAATCAGAACTGTAGGAGTGAATTCTATAAGTATTTTGATTATCTAAATTATGGAGAAATTTCTATGGACTTTCATACAAATACAAGTGCTTCACTGGAAATTATTCTTCATTCTGGTTCTAACAAAATTTATTTGGGAATTTTTGGACGATTCTACTAGGAGTCATGGATTTTCGAATTCGGGGCGAAATCTCGAATAAAATTTTAATTGGAAATTATTTGAATAAAGGGTTGAGCCCACGGATTTGAAATGGGCCAATCGGGTTGAAGCCGCACGGGGGACACAGAATCAACCCGCGTAGCCACACTGGATCCGTGTCCACAGCTGATCCACGCGCTCGCACGCGTCGCTGACATGTGGGGTTCGCGGTCTTCGTCTTCCTCGCGACGCGCCGCTAGCGCTGCGCCGTCGAGCTCGCCGCGACGGCTGCGTCGACCTGCACTCGCCTTGGTAGTCGCCGCCAAACCATAAAATCGACCACACAACACGATGGTGAGGTCCAATCGCGGTGGCGATGGCCGGAGATGGCGGTGCGACGACGGCGGCGGAGCTAGGGTTTCGGCTATTGTCGGAATCGCATAGGGATGGTGCAAAAGGCTCAGGAAAAAGCTAGAAACATTCGTGGGAGCATGAGGGTGATGATTTTGATGTTAGGAAGGGGTGATATCGCAGGCAAGGTCGACTTCGTCGATGGACCGACGGGTTTCTATTGGCGGTGGGGAAAACTTGAATATCTCAAGCTTCATTCGATGGCGTCTAATGATTTTTGGCAGGGGGTGCGCTAGGAGGTACTGAATATAATATTTAGCTGGATAGAAGAATTATTACATGTGGAAACGGAATTAAACCAAGGACCGAGCTAGTTCAATGGCAAAGGCCGAAAGAAAAACTGGAAGATACTGCTCCATACTGAATGAAAAGAGGCACGACTTTTACCGTGAGAAAGAGCTCGGAACGGCGATGCTTTTTGCCGTTGAGGTTGAGTTGTGGTGCCGCTTGTTGAGGACTGGTGACGGTGGAGCAGAGGCGGCGTTCGTCCTAAACTTCGGTGGTGTCTGCGGAACTCCAAACTACGGCCAACTTAATGAGCAAAAGGCTAAGCGAGTTGGTATAGAAGATAGAGCATAGGCTTGGCGCCAACTTTGCTGTTTGCTGAGATGGAGCTCAACGCTGACGGCCAGGGGATGTGTATTTATAGGACAGGGGGGGTGTTTAGGCCACACAGCTGCCTGCTTGCATGCCGTGTCGCGGTGGTGAGCACTCCCGGGTTCGATCGGCGTGGGCAGCCGTATACAGAGCATATCCGTCGGTTCAACCGTGTGTGTGAGGCTGACAGTGGGTCCCACCTCCCCTTATCCTCTTCCCTTCTCTGCAACTTCAATTCTGGTACCAAACTTTGTCCAAAAATTATAGATTTTTGTGGGGAGGCTCAAATAAATATCTGGAACATGACTCTAAAACTGGATTTTGAATTTGGTCAAGTTTCATTTGAATTTCAAATTTTAATTTGAAATTGAATGAAATTCAATGGGTACACTGAATTAAATAGTAAATGAGTTTCAAAAATTGTGAAACTTTAGGAATAAGTCAAGAAAGTTATGCTGACCATGATGGTGTGTTCAAATCTTGATGTTCAAATGAGTTGAACAGAATTCAAAATTTGAACTCTAAACATGGCTCGAATTTGCTAAGTGTATCAAATAAAATAGCAAATGGAATTCAAAAATCTTGAAACTTGGTAGGAAGTCTATTTGGAATATTATAAGGTCATGGAAAATTTATAGCATCAGATTTGAATATTTTGGCAGGGCCTAAATGTAAAGTACTATATTCCAATTAATTTGAATATATTAGTACTGCATAGTAATTTGCCCCAGAAAATTTTATTCAATAGCTTCCTAAATTTTTTGAAAGGTCACTTAAATTATTCTAAGGTCATTTGTGAAGTTCATTCCTTCTGTTACTAGAATTTCAGTATGAGTGAAATAAAGATTATTGATGATATCAAGTTTATGTGTACAACCATAATTGATCTTCACTATGGTTGACAACCAACTCTTACTGAACTTGATAATAAGGAAAACTGGGATTTTACACAGAAGAGGCTCACCAGGTTCTGGAGCTACCAAAACTAGTAGTGTGGTAAGGAGCTGCTTGATCTCCCGGAATGCCTTCTCTGCTTCTTCAGACCAATGGAATGGTCCAGATTTTCTCAATAATTTGAAGAAGGGAAGCGCCAGCTCTACCGGGCGAGATGAACCGGATGAGCGCAACTAGACACCTAGTTAGCTTCTGGACGTCCTTAACGTGGGCTGGAGGACGCTTCTCTTCAACAGCCTTGATTTTGGCTTGATTTGCCTCAATTCCTCGGTGAGTCACCAAGAAACCAAGGAGATTTCTAGAGTTAACCCCCAAAACGCACTTGTCCAGGTTGAGCTTCGTACGCATCAAGCGCAGCTTGTCGAAGACGGCTTGCAGATAATTACAATACCTGTGTATGTCAACTGTATTGATAAATATGTAATATTTGCAGGTTAGTATTTCCTGGTTATAGGGTCGACAACAAAAGTACCCAGCTCTATGTCAGCATTGAACTAGCGATGTTTTTATCGCTAAGTCCATAAAGGCAAGATAGTGCCACCAGGGGTCTGAGGGCAATCACAACTACTGCGGCGTGGCTAGATGCATTTGGCTAAATGCATGGTAAGTACATTTTAAGTTCATTTATGTGTTCATAATATATTTGTCTCACTAACACGGCTATACACGAGTGAGAGACCAGTCAGGAGCGGACCCTGACCCAGGTTTGGAAGAGAGGTCACAAGGAAAGTGACCCTTCCTAGCCTGGGCTGTGTTGTTAGGTCGCGTCTGAGTGACCAGTAAGTTTTCAAAATTCATGGATTTTATTATAGCTAATACTATTATTGACACGCTTATATGATTTCTTTGTTTTCTAGGAAAAGTATGCGCAGGAGCTTGCCAAGATACACAACGAAGATTACGATTGGGAAATTGGGTCGATCGACCCCCAAGTCGTGTACGCGAGAAGAGGCGGGAAGGCCCATGGATGGTGATTTATTAATTTGTTTCATTTATTTTTCAATCTACCTTATCTTTACTTAGTATTTTTCATTCTTTTGCAGGTTTGCCATTTTTGATGGAGTTGTCGACTCGAGGTCGGCGCGACCTTCAAGAGGTGCTTTATTAACACGGGCCTCGCCTGTTTGGCCGTCAAGTGGTCATCTCTCGTAGACCCAGTTAGAGCTCATTGCCGTGAAGGAGACGCTGATACAGATCAAGGCGGAGCTGGACGGGTCGAGGGCGGAGCAGGAGAGGTCGAGGGCCTTTCAGGAGGTCATGATCATGTACATGGCCCAGATGTAAGCAATGGGGGTTGTGAGTAATTTAAACTACCGTAGTTTAATTTTATAGCATTTCAGTAACATATATCTTCTAATATTTTGCAATGGCAGACTCTTCATCGATAGACCGATCAGCAGATTGAGATTTCTCTGTCTCCGCTGCCGCAGGTGACCCCGGCACAGATGCCCCCAGTATAGCTGCTCCCGGCGCAGGTAATAAACTCTTTCTTCAATATTGTTGTATTCATTCCCTATTTCATGTAGTGAGAGTAGGAGGTAGAGCATAGGGTGAGAAAGCAAGATAGAGGTGGAGTAATAGAGACAAACATAGGTTGAGAGAGAGAGAGGTGAGATAGAGGTGGAGTAAGAGGGACATAGATAGGGAGAGATGGAATATGAGAGAGAGGGTAAAGTGAGAGAGAGAGGATGCTAGAGGGAGAGGACGAGGGAGGGAATGAGAGAAAGAGAGGGAGAGGAAGAGGGAAAGTGTGACACAAAGAGAGGGAGACGAAGAGAGTGAGAGAAAGTGATGGAGAGGAAGAGAGTGAGATAATGAGAGAATGAGAGTTAGAGGAAGAGAGAAAGTGTGACAGGAAGAGAGGGAGAGAAAGTGAGGGAGAGGAAGTGTGAGAGAATGAGAGAAAGAGAGAGAGGGTTAGGAAGAGAGTGTGAGAGAAAGAGAGAAAGAAAGAAAGAGAGAGAGGGAGAGGGAAAGGGAGAGGAAGAGAGTGAGAGAAAGAGAGAGGGAGAGAAAGAGAGTGAGAGGATGGAAGTTAGAGAGAGAGAGGAAGAGTGTGAGATGCATTTGGAACATATCTAACTCAAATTTTCTTTTGGAGGGTTTGGTGGCGGCGGTGCAAACTCCTTCAGCACAGCTACCGGCACTCGAGGGGACGTGCGGAGATGAGCTTTTTGGCTCCGGAGGTAGTCGAGGATGTAGTGTGTAGCCCGATCGGAGTTTTAGATGTAGTTGACATGTTTGTTATATATTTATGACTATTTATTGCTGTTGTGACTATATATGTGTTGTGTACGTTTGTTCTGTGTGCTCGCTATCGTGTGAGGTAGCCAAATTTTGTTTTTTTTTAATTTAAAAAAATGACTTACGTCGGCTATGGCAAGGCCGACATAAGTTAGCCCAGGTTAACTTACATCAGCCCGACCATACCGACGTAAGTTATCCCATGGTACTTACGTCAGCCTCGCTATAGCCGACATAAGTTAGCCCATATAACTTACATATGCTACCTATGGCCAACTTAGGTTACTTGGCCCAACCCGCAGGTCGGCCCAGTAACTAACTTACGTTGGTTGCAGGATACCGATTGAATGTGGCCTAGAGGGGGGGGGGGCGGTGAATAGGCCTTTTTGAAATTTGTTGGAACCTGCAACACTTAACAACCAATTCAAAACCTGAGATATCAGACTAGTCCGGTAAAGTGTGGACTAGTCCGGTGTGTACCGACTAGGTTGATTAAGTTTGATCGATTAATTTGATTCTTCGATGTATGCAGCGGAAATATACAGTCAAATGAAGTGTTGCAAGATTATGGACTAAGGTACATCACAATTCAATCTTATATTTAATGATTCAACATAAATAGTGCAATAATAATTGAAACCCTAGATTGTTGTGATGAATGAGAACGATGAACACCAATAAAGACACAAGGTTTTATACCATGGTTCGGCTCCCACAATGGCAACCAACGTCCACGAAGGCGAATCTTGGCCGTTGAGGAGTCCACAAAAAAACCCGGTCTTCTCCAACCCTACCCTCGTCGGATCACCACTAAGGCGAATCCTCTTCCACTTATCACAAAGGGGTGAATAACCAAATTCAAATGGGCCTTCTCACACGTTGAGGGCTCCCCTAGATTACAACACAAAATACCACCAAGAACACACTCAAAAGATTACAATGAAATCACAGGAGTGTGTTAGAGAATCAAACCAAGAGCTCAATGAGTGTTAAACGTGTCTCTCCAATGATCTAGAGTGTTTCCTCAAAGGATTAATCTTTGTTGCACTTATTTTCGTGGAGAGATGTGTTTTGGAGGCTCTTGGGAGGTGTGACGACGCCAGGGTTCGAGAGTGTTTAAAGTTGGGTCGTGCACCTTTATTTATATGGGATTTCTAAAAGTGACTGTTAGGATTTAGAAAGATCAGACTAGTCCGTGGTGGACACCGGACTAGTCCGATGTGCTGTGTGTAGCAAACCCTAAGTGTTCCGAAATATCGGACTAGTCTGGCTAGGAGCGGACTTGTCCGATTTCGCTTCTGGAAATCTTCGGACTAGTCTGATAGTCATCGGACTTGTCCGGACAAGTGAAACCCTAAGTGAATTGGGTGACAAATCCGCATATGGAGGACTTGTCCGATTTAGGTCAGAGGGTTTTTCAGACTAGTCCGTGCTAATATCGGACTTGTCCGATTTAGGTCAGAATGAATATCGGACTAGTCCGATGGTGATCGGACTTGTCCGATTTTGTGTGACTTGTGAAGTGTTTTGAGGACTAGTCCGCACTAGGAAGGACTAGTCCAATTCTAGTCAAAGTGATATCGGACTAGTCCTATTGATATCGGACTTGTCCGATTTTGTGCAGAGAGGAATCAGACTAGTACAGTGATATTTGGACTAGTCCGATCTTGTATAACTTTGTGCAATGTGTGTGTTTAATTGTGATTGAGCTCTTGGGGTGAGTTTCCTTAACACACTCCATACACAATGATCTACTATTCTTCTTCCTTGAGCTCATTTCCACTTTGCTCCTCATTCTCCCTTCTTTTTGGCACTTTGCTTATTTTGCTATAAAAACATGTGCTCATCTCAACAAGTAGGTTAGGATCTCATTTGCTTGTCATAAATCATCCAAAACCCACAAGGGATTCCTAGATGCACTTTCAATCTCCCCCTTTTTGGTGATTGATGACAACCAATTGAGATTTCACAAATTATAATAAAAATTGAGATTTTCATAAAGTATGCACATATGAGTCTAAAATACATCAAGCAGTGAAAACATAATCCATATGTACATTCTTTATGGTAGGATGCATAACTAAGTACATTTAAACAGTGACAATGACATAATTGACATTTTTTAACCAAAAGCAAGCATATATGACATTCTAGGAGCAAAATCACAGATTTGAACAAATATTTCTCAAATTGATCAAGCATTGCATCACAAAACCATAATTAACATAAGAACATAGTTAAAGCTTTACATCCCACAAAATAGTCAAAAAGGATAAAAGAGAGCTCTCTCCTCGCATCCTACAGCTAAGGCTAAGACTCCCCCTCAATCTCTCCCCCTTTGGCATCAAGACACCAAAAGAAGGAGAGGAGGGTCCTAAGGTCTTCACTCTTTGCTGTCAGTCCTCTCATTGTCGTCTTCGTCATCTTCATCTTCAGCCTATTGAGGAGGAGGAGGAGGTGAGGAGCCACTCGAGCCCCCAATGCCAAAGTAGGCAAGCTCGGAGGGGGTCAAGGGCCCGAGCTCAGTGAAGTCTGAGTCTGAATCTTCAGAGATTACTGGAGACCCAATAGGTTCAATCTCTAGTTTCTGGAAAATTTGCTTCACATTTGCCTTCGCATACTTCATATCTTCCTTTCTTCTCTTGTTGAGCTTATGGGACTTCACTTCGGCTTTTCTGCAGGAAGCGAAGATGGCAGCCAAGTATTTGATGATCCCACTGGCTGATCCCCTTTGGGGGGCTGGCCTACCGGCAGGGGCAACTATTGCATCTTCAGTCCTTCTTGGTGGTACCTTAGGACTGGAGGCCGGCGAGGGAGCAGCCTGGACACTTGGCTTCTGAGGCATCTAAGGCCTCAAGGGTAGGTGATCCACATCCTTGACGAATTCAATCCCGGTGACCTTCTCGATCACAAACATCAGATATGGGGCATACCCACAAGATCTGTTGGGTGTGCAGGATATGTTGACCATGTCATTCCAGATGTAGTCCGCCACATCAAACTGGCGGTCCTTGCTTATCACCCTCAAACAATGTCCAGAGATAACGCTACACACTCCAAGCATCTCCATCCTTGAGAGCAATAGTAATCCTCAAGACTCTGTTCAGAACCACAAAGAAAGGCTTCATGTTCTTTGTGGAGGGAGGGATGAACTTTGAGTTTGGCTCATATAGGAACTTCATCCTATCCCTCTCAATGAACAGATATGGGGCATACCCACAAGATCTGTTGGGTGTGCAGGATATGTTGACCATGTCATTCCAGATGTAGTCCGCCACATCAAACTGGCGGTCCTTGCTTATCACCCTCATCAATGTCCGGAGATAACGCTACACACTCCAAGCATCTCCATCCTTGAGAGCAATAGTAATCCTCAAGACTCTGTTCAGAACCACAAAGAAAGGCTTCATGTTCTTTGTGGAGGGAGGGATGAACTTTGAGTTTGGCTCATATAGGAACTTCATCCTATCCCTCTCAATGACACCTATGTTGTGGATGATCAACCAGTTAGATCTTGAGGTGTCAAGGTGAACCAGGCTTGCAAAATCTTCTTGAGTTATACTGTACTTGGATCCGTGAGTCATCCAAGTAACACTCTCCTCATCTTCACTTGAGAAATGGCATGTTGCCAAAAATTGTGCAATGACCTCATCATTCCAGTTGTTCCCGAAGCCAAAGAGATCCTTCAGGCCATGCCTCTCAATGGCTTCCACCACTTCAGTGAATGGGGAGCAACCCTTCTTCTCAAAATGTGCCCAATCAATCCATTGACTGCGCACAACCGGTGTCTTCATTGTGAGATACATAGATCTGTAGAAATCTGCATGGAAGTTGCACCAAAATCTTTCGTCGGAAGCTTTCTTCGATCGGACATACCAATCAATGCTTCTGAACTTTGCTACCGAATCACTGCCTTTCCCGTTGAACTTATCTTCAGTGGGGTCCCAGACCCCTTCCCTCGGAGCATGCAGCTTCAACGGGCCAACTGGACTCGTTGTTATCCCTTTGCCCTTGCCTTTGGCTAGGCGGGCACTTGCCGAGCTAGGGCCACCACCGGTGGTAGCCCTAGAAGCTGGCACCTTGGAGGTCGGCTTCTTTGCTAGCACTTTCCTCCAAGCATATGGAGGAGACGGAGCTGGCTCGGAAGGTCTCTTTTGGCGCCTCTTGGCAAGACTCGTCGAGGTCCGAGGTGTCACCTCGTGGTCCATCTCGGCCTCAAAGTCGGAAACTTCATTGTTCGAGCTCGACATGATGTGAGAATGAGTAGCATGAATGAGAATGAATGCTACAAGGCATAGGTGTGAAAGGATAGCAAGGAATTGCATTGAGGAATTGAAAAGTTAGGTTTTGAGGTCAGAAAAATCGAATTTGTCCGATGTACAGGCACGGACTAGTCCAAGGGACCGGACATGTCCGTGCATGGACCGGACTAGTCCGGTATTCATCCTCAAAAACCTAACCGACTGGACAAATGTTGATTCCTAATGCAGAACTGACTTAGCATAAACGTAATACATCAAGGAGGCATGTATATAGTGAAATATGCTAGGCTATTTGATCAACAATGAAGAAATTTGAAATTTCTAGGGTTTGAGTGAAAATTACCGAAGAAATCGATTGGAACTTGGAGATGAGGATGTTGAAGGACGGACATGTCCAAGAACTTCAATCCGGATGCGATGACGATCAGATTCCACCCAAACTTGCAAAGTTCCGATGGAGAAATCAAGGAATCGCCTTGGGAGCTCGAGTGAGAGAGAGAGAACGCGTGAGGCAAGAGTGAGGATGAGGGGATTAGGGTTTTGGCGGCGGCTAGGGTTAAGGACACGAAAAATCGGACAAGTCCGGAGATGACCAGACTAGTCTGAACTTTTCCAGAGGACTATATCGGACTAGTCCGTTATCTACCGGACTAGTCCGGCCTAACCGGCACTCCGTCGACTAGTCTGCATGGGCAGACTAGTCCGGGTAACCTCGGACTAGTCCGTTGTCACAAGGCTAGAATTGCTTAGCCCATTCATATATATTTGAAGGTACATATTTAGAAAATAGGGAGGCAAATCAAATCAAATAATCTTGATGAATATGATTAGTAAGCATAGAACAATCAAGCAATGATCATAATTCACCAAGATCTTATAATTAACATAGTTTTCTGGAGAAAATTGAGATATGATTTTCACAATCCAATCAACATATTTTGAAGAATTCATACAGGTATGCAACATTTCAAGCCACGCTCCGAGCATCGAGGATGTTTAGCTCATTTCGGAGTTCACAAAAGCGTTTTTCATCAAGTGGCTTGGTGAATATGTTGGCCAATTGCTTTCAGGTGTTGACATGGGAAATGTCTATATCTCCTTTCATGGAATGATCTCTCAAAAAATGATGTCTTATATCTATGTGTTTAGTTCTAGAGTGCTCAACTGGGTTGTGTGCAATTTTGATGGCACTCTCATTGTTACAAAGGAGTGGAATACGGTTCATATTGTAACCGTAATCCCTTAGAGTTTGTCGCATCCAAAGGCGTTGTGCACAACAACTCCAGGCTGCAATATACTCCGCTTCGGCTGTTGATAAGGCAATGGAATTTTGTTTCCTGGAGGACCAAGAAACTAAAGATCTCCCTAGGAATTGGCATGTACCGGAGGTGCTTTTTCTAGCTACTTTACATTCGGCATAATCTACATCGGTGTAACCAATGAGATTGAATTTTGAGCCTTTTGGGTACCAAAGACCAAGGTTGGGTGTATGAACTAAATATCTCAAGATCCTTTTTACGGCTATCAAGTGACACTCCTTAGGATTGGCTTGAAATCTTGCACACAAACACACACTCAACATAATATCTGGCCTAGATGCACATAAATAGAGTAGAGATCCAATCATGGAGCGATATACCTTTTGGTAGACGCTAGGTCCATCTTCATTGAGATCCAAGTGGCCATTTGTTGCCATGGGAGTCTTTATAGGCTTTGCCTTGTCCATACCAAACTTCTTGAGTATGTCTTGCGTGTACTTGGTTTGTCTTATGAACGTCCCTTCCTTTTGTTGCCGCACTTGGAATCCCAAGAAGTACTTTAGTTCTCCCATCATTGACATTTCAAACCTATCTGTCATGATTTTACTAAATTCCTCACAAAAATATTAATTAGTTGACCCAAAGATTATATCATCAACGTAAATTTGACAAATAAAAAGATCATTGTCAAAATCCTTTGTAAATAGTGTATAATCTACTTTGCCAATCTTAAAGCCATTTTCAATTAAGAAATCTCTAAGACACTCATACCAAGATCTAGGAGCTTGTTTGATGCCGTAGAGAGCCTACACAATTTGAATACGTGGTCGGGAAACTCTTTGTCTTGAAACCCGGGGGGTTGCTCCACATATACCTCCTCCTTGATTGGTCCGCTGAGGAAGGCGCTTTTCACATCCATTTGATACAACTTGAAATCATGGTGAGTAGCATATGCAAGTAATATTCTAATAGATTCAAGTCTAGCTACCGGAGCAAAGGTCCCATCGAAATCCAAACCTTCGACTTGTGAATACCCTTTGGCCACAAGTCGTTCCTTATTCCTTGTCACCACCCTGTGTTCATCTTGTTTGTTGTGGAAGACCCACTTGGTGCCGACAATGTTCGCATTGGGTCTTGCCACGAGTTCCCACACCTCGTTCCGATTGAAATTGTTCAATTCTTCTTGCATTGCCACCACCCAGTCCGGGTCCTTCAATGCATCCTCAACCCTGCGCGGTTCCAAAAAGGATACAAACGAATTGTGTTCACAAAAATTAGCTATACGAGATCTAGTGGTTACTCCCTTTTGGATGTCACCGATGATAATGTCGATTGGGTGATCCCTTTGGACGCATTGGTGTACTCTTGGGTGTGGCAATTGAGGCGTTGTATCTTCATGATCATCTTCTTCTCCCCCTAAATGGTTGCCTTTGTTGACTTGTTGATTATCTTTGTATTCTTGTAGTTGATCTTGTGTGGGAGCTCCCCCTTGATCGTTGACCTCCTCTTGTGGCTCATCTTCCTCATACACGTGTAGAGGTGACTCTTGTGGTCGAACATCACCTAAGGCCATTCTTTTCAATGCTTGACAGGGAGCTTCTTCTTTACCTAGTACACATGGATCATCTTGCTCCTTTTGGGAGCCATCAGTCTCATCGAACACTACGTCACGTGCTACTTCAACAAGTCCGGAGGTCTTGTTGAAAACATGATAGGCGTATGTGTTCGAATCATAACCAAGCAAGAAACCTTCATCAGACTTGGAAGCGAACTTTGAAGTCCTAGGCTTCTTGTTTAAAATGTAGCATGGAGAACTGAAAAATCTAAAATATGAAATATTTGGTTTGTTACCGGTGAGTAGCTCATAGGATGTCTTCTTGAGTAGTCAATGAAGATAAAGTCGATTTGTGGCGTGGCAAGCGGTGTTAATTGCTTCCGCCCAAAATCAATACGAGGTCTTATACTCATCGAGCATTGTTCTTGCCATCTCTTTGAGGGTTCAGTTCTTTCTTTCGGCAACTCTGTTTTGTCGTGGGGAGTACGGAGCTGAAAACTCATGCTTTATGCCTTCTTCATCAAGGTACTCCTCCACCTGTGTGTTCTTGAACTCCGTGTCGTTGTTGCTTAGAATGTTCTTGATTGTCAATGAGAATTCGTTTTGAGCTCACTTGAAGAACTTCTTGAGTATTCCTTGTGTTTCTGACTTATCATGCATAAAGAAAACCAAGTGAAGCGAGAAAAATCATCAACAACTACTAAACCATATTTGTTATTGTCGATGCTTATGTAAGCAATTGGACCAAATAAGTCCATGTCAAGTAGCTCGAGCGGTCTTGTTGTAGTCATGACATTCTTGGCGGGGTGAGGTGCTCCAACTTGCTTCCCGGCTTGGTACGCGCTACAAGGCCTGTCTTTCTCAAACACAACATCCTTTAAACCTCGAATGTGATCGCCCTTGAGGAGTTTTTGAAGGTTCCTCATACCAGCATGCACTAGCCGTCTATGCCACAGCCAACCAATGTTGGTCTTGGCAATCAAGCATGTGTCAAGTTCAGCTTTATCCTTATTGAAGTCAACAAGATAGACCTTTCCCTTTAACATACCCTTGAATGCAATGGAACCATCACTCCTCCTAGAAATGGTCACACCGTCGTTAGTGAACAAGCAATTATAACCTCTGTCACATAATTGAGATATGGACACCAGGTTATAATCTAAGGAATCAACATGTACAACATGAGAATGTGTGTGTTTAGAAGATATTGCAATTTTACCGGTACCGAGCACCTTTCCTTGACTATTATCTCCAAAGTAGATGCCCTCGTTTGGATCCTCATTTTCCTCATATTCGACGAACATTCCTTTTTCTCCGGTCATATGGTTGGTGCAACCACTGTCTAGGACCCATTTAGATCCGCCAGAGGAATAAGCCTGCAAAAACAAATTATGCTTTGGTTTTAGGTACCCAAGCTTGATTGGGTCCTTGGAGGTTAGTTACAAGACATTTGGGCACCCACACATGAGACTTGGTGTTCTCATGATGTGGCCCGACATAATAAGCATAAACTTTGACAAAATTATTTCTCACTAAGACATACGAGGCATCAAAAGTTCTAAACAATAACTGTTGTTGTTTATGTACAGGACTGGTCTGAGAGGCTGGACTTGCCTGGAGGACCGGACTTGTCCGGACCCCGACCGGACTAGTCCGAACTTTTTCAGTTTGAGATGGTCTTCCCTTTACAAAGGCAATCCTCTCCTTGTTATTCTTATGGCTTTTAGCATGTTGCCTTTCACCATAAGAATAACCAATGCCATATTTGACATTTGGAGGTCTTTGGACCAAGTATGCACTGCGTGCATATTTGATCTTCTCCTTGTCAAATATGCCACTTTGGGTAGGATGCTTATTCTTTGTAGAGGTTGGCTTGTCTTTCAAACTGATGTCAGTTTTATTGCATGTACAAGTAGAAACAACATCAGTTTTAGGGAGTTGAGAAGGTGAACTTGAAGAGGATGAAGGTTCACCTTGCTTGGGTGACTCAACTTGCACTTCAAGGATCTTGTTAACCTTGATCAGGTCAGCAAGTTGGTTCTTGATCGTAGCATTTGAGTCGGTTAACTCCAAGCAAGTTTCCTTGCTTGAAGCTAACTCCAGCTCTAGTGAATTACTTCGTTCCTTTTCAAGTTCTAGAAGTTTGTCAAGTTCGACATATTCCTCCTTTTGGGAGATGATCATGTCCTCTTGATGATGTATCAACCTCTCCTTCTCAACAAGTTGATCAAGTAGAAACTTCATTTTTGTGGCAGTTTTCCTATCTAATCCAATAAGCATATCCTCATTATCACTATTGATTTCATCATCATTAGAATAGGAATGCATGGAAGGGGGTTTAGTGGTTACCTTGCATTTACCTTCCTTTGCCATAAGGCAAGTGCCATCTCCCTTCCACGCGCCGAGTGTAGGGAAGAGAGTAGACTTCTTGGAAGTCTTCTCGATGGCTATGCTGGCCATATCTTCTTCTTCGGATGATGAGGACTCATCATTTGAGTCCCACTCTTTCCCAATGTGCACTTGCTCAGCTTGTTTCTTCTTCTTGAAGAATTTCTTGGGTTGAGGCTCGGCTTCTTTGGTCTTCTTCTTTTTCTCTTCATATGGGCAATCAACTATAAAGTGACTATACTCACCACAATTATAGCATGCCCGCCTCAACTTTGGCTTTGTTCTTTCCTTGTACTTTCCTTCGCTTGACATTGTACCCTGTCTCTTTTTCATTATTCTCTTGAATTTATTCATGAACAATATCATGTCTTCTTCGTCTAATTCTCTGCTCTCATCGTCACTGTCTTCTTCTAGTTGTGCTTCTCTAGCTTCTTTAGGGGCTTGAGGGTGGACTTCAAAGCAACCCCTTTCTTCTTTACTGAGGTGAGGTCGGCAATCTCCTTGACATGCTTTGCTTGTTTTTCCATCATCTCAAAGTTGATGTTCTTTCCAAGCAATTCATCCGGAGTCATCCTCTTATATCTGGGGCTTTCTCTGATCATGGAGCATAGGGTGATGTTGCGAGGCATGAAAGCTCTCAGGATGAGCTTTACCACCTCGTGGTCATTCCACTTCTTACTTCTGTATGATCTGACCATGTTGACGAGTGTCTTTAATCGGTTGTACATGTCTTGGGGTGACTCGTCTTCTTCAATTGTGAATCTTCCTAATTTGCCTTCGATCATTTCGATCTTTGCTTCACGCACATGACGGTCACCTTCATGTGCAGTTTGCAGTGTGTCTCATATCTCCTTAGCAATATCGAGTCCACCCACCTTGGTGAACTCGTCCCGACTGAGCGAAGAGGTAATTACTGCTGCAGCTTGAGCATTTCGGTGTGGGCTCCTCGTCGTGGCCCGGGATATTTATCCCTGTGCACACAATATGCCATAAACTTAGATTGAGGGAAATTAGATGCATTTTCATATTTTGCCTCCACATTGAGTAATCACTTCCATCGAAGTGTGGGGCTTTTCCAAGTGGGATAGACAAATAATGAATATTGTTGGAATTGAGACGATCATAGTTAAAAGTATATTGGGAGTAGTCGGTGTGACTACTCCCCTTCTTCTTTTCTTCAATCTTCACTTTCCCTTTGTAAAGTGTCTTCTTTCTTAGGAGTGCCTTTAGTGCTAGCGTCTCCTCATCGTCATCCTCGAAGTCTTGAATGGCTTCGAGGAGCTTCTCCACCTTTAGGTTCTTTTCATCATCAACCTTTTCTTGGTTGTTGCTCTTGTTGATGTCCTTCATGTCCGACATGATCTTCTTTGAGCAGTTAGTCTCTTTCTTGAAGAACCTGCTCTGATACCAATTGAATGTGGCCTAGAGGGGGGGTGAATAGGCCTTTTTGAAATTTGTCGGAACCTGCAACACTTAACAACCTGTTCAAAACCAGAGATATCGAACTAGTCTGGTAAAATACGGACTAGTTCGGTGTGTACCGACTAGGTTGATTAAGTTTGATCGATTAATTTGATTCTTCGATGTATGCAGCGGAAATATACAGTCAAATGAAGTGTTGCAAGATTATGGACTAGGGTATATCACAATTCAATCTTATATTTAATGATTCAACGTAAAGAGTGAAATAATAATTGAAACCCTACATTGTTGTGATGAATGAGAACGATGAACACCAATAATGACACAAGGTTTTATCCCGTGGTTCGGCTCCCACAAAGGCAACCTACGTCCACGTTGAGGAGTGCACAAAAGGACCGGGTCTTCTCCAACCCTACCCTCGTCGGATTGCCACGAAGGCCAATCCTCTTCCACTTATCACAAAGGGGTGAATAACCAAAATCAAAGGGGCCTTCTCACACGTTGAGGGATCCCCTAGATTACAACACGAAATACCACCAAGAACACACTCAAAAGATTACAATGAAACCACATGAATGTGTTGGAGAATCAAACCAAGATCTCAATGAGTGTTCAACGTGTCTCTCCAATGATCTAGAGTGTTTCCTCAAAGGATTGATCTTTGTTGCACTTAATTTCGTGGAGAGATGTGTTTTTGGAGGCTCTTGGGAGGTGTGATGGTGCTAGGGTTTGAGAGTGTTCAAAGTTGGGCCGTGCACCTCTATTTATATGGGGTTTCTAAAAGTGACCGTTAGGGTTTAGAATGATCAGACTAGTCCGTGGTGGACACCGGACTAGTCCGATGTGCTGTGTGTAGCAAAGCCTAAGTGTCCCGAAATATCAGACTAGTCCGGCTAGGAGCGGACATGTTCGATTTCACTTCTGGAAATCTTCAGACTAGTCCGATAGTCATCGGACTTGTCCGAACCAGTGAAACCCTAAGTGAATTGGGTGACAAGTCCGCACTTGGAGGACTTGTCCGATTTAGCTCAGAGGGTTTTTCGGACTAGTCCGTGCTACTATCAGACTTTTCCGATTTAGATCAGAATGAATATCGGACTAGTCCGATGGTGATCGGACTTGTCCGATTTTGTGTGACTTTTGCATTGTTTTGAGGACTAGTCCGCACTGGGAAGGACTAGTCCGATTCTAGTCAGAGAGATATCAAACTAGTCCAATTGATATCGCACTTGTCCGATTTTGTGCAGAGAGGATATCAGACTAGTCCGGTGATATTCGGACTAGTCCGGTCCTATATAACTTTGTGCAATGTGTGTGTTTAATTGTGATTGAGCTCTTGGGGTGAGTTTCCTTAAGACACTCCATACACAATGATCTACTACTCTTCTTCCTGGAGCTCATTTCCACTTTGCTCCTCATTCTCCCTTCTTTTTGGCACTTTGCTTATTTTGCTATAAAAACCTGTGCTCATCTCAACAAGTAGGTTAGGATCTCATTTGCTTGTCATAAATCATCCAAAACTCACAAGGGATTCCTAGATGCACTTTCATCGATGTAAGTTACTAACTTACATCAGTGACCAACGTAATTTAGCTTAATTAGGACAAACTGCAATGTCGGCTAGTAACTGACGTAATTGACGGAAAACCGACAAAATTAAGTAACTTACATCGGTTTTGCCTTAATTACATCGGCTTGATCGGGTTTCTTGTAGTGGAAGTTAATTGTATCTTTGTTATTCACCTCCATACATGATTTTGCATCTACCTGAATTTAAATCTGGTTAATTCCAAACTGGTCGGTTTGGAGAGTGGAGTGAGCAGTGAATTTTAAAATTCAAATATCTCTTCCATATATGATGAATGCGGTGTTCCAGTTGGATAACGGACGGGTGTACTCGAAGTGCATCCACCATCTGGGATTCCTATTGATGTTCTGGCAGTTGTTCCAGAATTTTGGATATGAGCAGCTGCTAAACTATTGGGGAAAAAAGAAAGATGATCGCGGATTATTATCATGAAAAGTATACCTGGATTTCCCAGCAGGACCAGCACATCTCAGATGCGTTCCATTCACTGTCATGGTGTCAGGATTGGGTTTGGAGAATATGAGGTCCATGACAGCCTGTGCGACCATCACTTGATTTTTCAAGGTGCATTATAAAGAGATGGCAGGGACACCATTAACTCTATTTCCGATCATCAGTTTGGCTGCTCTTGCATGGCAGCAGCGAATGGTCGAGTTGTATCAACCATTTGTCGATACGACTACGACTACTCTTGACTCCTGTGCCTCTTCATCTCACATGGTGATTGATGTGCAAGGTGGCATACAGCAGGGCGGTACACTCAGCAATATAATATTGTAAGATTACCACATGTGAAATTTCCGTACAACTGGGCAATACACTCAGGAATAAAATTTTGTATATTCGAGAAAGTTTTCATTTTCAAACCCAATGCTCCAATCGATCTTCTGCATTTCTCTTTGCAGGAATGTGAGAAATTTAATGCAAGTAATCGTGCTGAATTTGACTAGAAAAACATCATCTTTATTTGCAGACAAACATAGAGAAAAATGACCGTGTGCCAACAAGGGTCGCAAGAAAGTAGAATTTGAAACAAGAGACTTGGTTTGGGTGCACTTACACAAGGAACAATTTCTCGAGCAACACAAGTCCAAATTGCTGTCGTTAGCCGATGGACCTTTCAAAGTACATCAAAAGATCCATGATAATGCAGGGACATAACTTCAAATGTTGTTGTTATTGATTAATCTCTCATAACTATAGATTGCACCACTTGCCTTGTTCAAACAGGATATAGTTATTATATGTAAAAGAAGTTCAAACTGTTCACCTCCTCTCACCATCTCCCTCATAAATGGCAAACTCCTCTCTCGCCAATTTCAATGATTCAATGGCCAACTTCGTGGTGGATCGTACTCGCTTCATTCCTCAAATCCAGTTTCAAGGACATTGATTCATCTGCAAGGGGAGTTGCCACTGCTGAATGAGGATTATGTTATAGCAGTGGATGCTGATAAGATCCTATATAAAAATGACGACAACATCAATATTCAACATGTTCATCAACATTTGATCGATGAACTCAACTTGACTGTTAGGTACACTTTCCTAAGACCATTAGGAATAGTGATATTCAGTTTCGATAGTAGTTTCCAAAAACATACCCTTCTTCTACCTAACCCTCTTGAGGTTGCTGATATTAGAGTCAGGTTTGAGAGACATAACTAACACATTAACCTATGGGAAAGAAATTTTTACCGCGTTGGTTGGATTATGATACTAGGCTTCCCACTGGTTTAAATGACACTGGAGTACATTGCGTTTGTGGTTCCTCAATTGGGAGGTTGATCCATTGGCACAACAATCCTAGTTCCCGTGGGTTTGTTTTAGGGAATTTATTTTATTTATGGTGGTCCGAGGGCTTGTTGGTATGTGCTAAACACGACTTCGAGATGTTTGAATGTAAACATTGATACTAGTGATGAACAAACCATATTGTGTTTTATGTTGGTTGGATGTTTCAAGTTTAGGTATAGATGATCATCTCCTGCTTCATCCACCTTCATCCCTTTTCCAATATTGCCAATGTCATGTCATGAGAACTAAACAAATGGAAGTTCCATGTCAACTTAACATTGAAACAAATGAGGTTTGGGTTGATGCATGTAATGAACAAAGAATGTTCTGGATCAACCTCATAGAGACAAAAACATACCTGAAAAATTCATCTCAAAAAACTGAAAAGATAAAAACAACATTCAAGTTAAGCGATAGTTTGAAGAACAAGGAGAAGGTTCTCTCCTGGATCTGAAGGAAAAGTTTCAAGTAAAAGGCATTTCAAATTAAAAGGTTCAACATTTTAATGAAAGATTCCGTCTCTAATATAAGTTCACTTCAAGGAAAACTAAAAATACTTAATTGTTTACATCACATGATGCTGCAACGATTGCCATGGAAAAAATGGGTTGATGATAGTGTGGACGCAGAATGCTCACTATTTCCTCCTTAGTACTACGGTCATGGTGCAAGAGGGTTTGGGCACTGCGGGTGGCATGTCATCAGGGCACAAAAGATCTTACGAAGGAAGAACAGCTCCAGGGACCTTAAATTGGGTGGGAAGGAATGAAGTTGCCAGCCGAAGGTAATGAATGGAGTCAACGAGAAAAAATGATGAAAAATTGAACCGTAGCAAAACACCAATTAAAAAATATAAAAATTTTAATGTTTCTATTTCTTCTAGTTAAAGAGCCATGTGACATTTTTGCTGTTTCTATTTCTTCTAGTTAAAGAGCCATCTCACATTTTTGCTGTTGTTCACGCATTGAGCTTCACTATATGGTAGGCTTCTACTTTTTTATTATGACATGCTTGGGCAAGCATACGATGAGACCAGGGAACACTAGGGCGAACATTATGAACTTATGTATGGAAGGTACAAGACTGTATATACTGTAGAAAATGGGTTGCCTTCGAGTGTTTCCTTTGCCTAATCAGCAAAACAACTATTTGGTGCATCACCATTATTTTACGCATCCAGGAGGGTTATGTCTCAAATATAGTTGGGTAGAACAGTCCCTACAAGTTGATATATCAACAAACTACCATTTGTAAATGATTGGATCTCACAATACCTTTTCTCTTGGCTGTCATAATACGTAGACCTGGTGCGTGAAAAGGTAAGCTTCTGACTTTCACTGTAAAAATTCAAATCTTGGAGTACTTGTAGGTGAAAGGTACATCGATGCCTTTGCATTTCTGGATAGTTCTTTGAGCCCTAGGATTGACAACATCCATTGGGATCATGGTGAAAATGAATAACAAAGGTGGACAGAATCAAGTACAAAATGAGTATGAGAAATAATGTGTGGTTGGATATAAAGATGAACGATGGATAATCATCTGTTTATCTCTAACATTTTTACCTCTTGATGCCAAAGATAAAGGAAAATAATGTTTTAGGTAACTTGTCTTGTCTAATAACATTTACCATTTATAATTCCACTTTAGAATATAAACAATCATTCGTACCTGCCCAAATTGGTTCATAAGTATTGTAAGATCAGTTCTAAACCTCCACGGCCGCATGGCCATTGCGACATGAAGAACCTGTATAGAAAGTTCGTATAAATAACCATTCTTAGCTTAAAACAGTACTGAAACAAGGCACATTCTACACCAGTTCCAATCTAGAAATGGTATATATATGTGTAAAAAATCAGAATTTGCCCTCAACAGGAACTGGTACTCACAATAAGCATACTATCTGTGTCAGGTGTTGCTACAAAAGTACATAAATAAATTACCTCTATTAGTTCCAGTCGTGAACTGGTACATTTATTGGATAGGGATAAAATTTTTCTTATTGGTTCTCAAGGAGATGCAAGCAGAGACATAACTTCAACTTTTTTAGGTGTTGATTAATCTTCCGTAACTACAGAGGGCGAAAATTGCTTCGGCAAACCGGAGATAGTTATTACAAATACAAGAAGTACAAACGGTTCACCTCCTCTCACCCTCTTTCTCCCAACTTGCAAAATTCCTCTCTTGCCAACTCCAAAGATTCAGGGGCCAATTGTCTAGTTGATCCTACTCTCTTCATTCCAGAAATCTAGTTCGACATTGAAGATTTGGGGGAGGACAGAGTCTTATGGACATTGGTTCTCTGCCACGTGGGAGACATAACATCCGATTGAGGAGTATGTTACAGCAGTGGATGCTCACAGGATCATGACCAACATGTTCATCAACACTTGATCGATGAACTCAACTTGATACTCAGGTTTGCTCCCCTTACACTAATAGGAATATTTATATTTGGTCTGGATAGTGGTTTGCAAAAAGCTACCCTTCTTCTAGCTGACCCTCTTGAGTTTGCTTGTATTAGTGTTGGGTTTGTGAGACATGACGAATGTATTAACCTATGTGAAAGAAACTTTTCTTGCGTGGGTTGGATTATGATATAGGCTTCCTGCTAGAGTACATGACATTGGAGAACCCTTACCTTCCTATCAAAAACAACATAAATGGTAATATGATGAATGAACCACTATCTTCAAATATCAATGTTGTCAATCGCGTCATCATTATGTCAACTAATTGTAGATGTGTAACGTGCAAAACCTTGACTTCATGCAGCGTGACCTTCTCTTTAACAAAAATAAAAGTTAAGTTAATTATGCTTCATGAATTGATGGTGAACCTGGTTCTAAGTGAGGTAAACCATGGAGACATTTTCAAAGTATATGATGATTAGGCTTGGATATTGGAACATGAAGCTCTTGAAGAAGTTGCATTAACCAACAACATTTGGTGGCAGCATTAGGTGTTGGTGATGTGCCCAAGAGGCAATCACAACAATTCGGGTTGAGGCTTATTGAATATTTGATCCATAAGCAATTAGGGTACTAATGGGCCTGCGACCTAAAAGCCCATTAGTACGCCTGTAAATATGAGGGGTAGGGTTAGGGGCTAATCATCCCACCACGTGACAGCCCTAGCCGCCACCCCCTCGAAGGCCTCACGCCGAGACCCTTGCCCCGCGCGCGGTGCTAGCACACCAGCGCACAGCGTTCCTCTCCGTACATGTGGACTCTGTGGAGGTGCTGCTGCTACTGCTGCGCTGATCGGCTACGACGATCGTGATCGTCTACCTGCTGCCGTGACGAGGACGAGGAGGAGACGAACAAGATCGTCTACTTCCCTTACACCGACGTGCATCTACGTTCCACTGCGTTGCGCGTCTAGTGGTAACGATCCATGAACTCTGTACTCGCATGTTTCCTGGGTGATGTGGTAGAGAGAGTAGCGTACCACCGATTTCCCAACAGCGGCATCAAAGCCGACTTGCGTAGTTTCTAATCTGGATCTTATTAGTAGATGGGATCTACTGCAGACATATTCATACGATGAATTTTATCCCACGGTTTTGGTGTTTGGAATTGGTTAGAGTAGATTGCGATCGTATATGACTAAAGGGTCAGTTCTTGCTCCTTCTCTGCTGTGTGCGCAACCTGTCCCTACTGGCTGGAATCACCATCGGGACTAATCATGTACATAGCTAACAGATATAGCCAACAGACCACGGTCATTAGTCGCGATCTACTCATAATTACCGGTCACATTGAAAATTGAGGCATTCTGAATGGCTCGAATTCGGGTTGATTTGATCAATCCGATGAGATTTTCATAGTGATTTCATAGATGCGATCTATGTAATTCGTTTGTTGTTCAGGGCGCTGCCGTTTTGCTGTCTGCTATAGCGATTACATAATATAGTTTCGCGCTAGAAATCATTCTATGCTTAACTTGTTTTTGCAGGGAATGATGTGAATGGTATGGCCTAATGTGATGTGATGATCTTTGTGTAAATTCGTGCACCCTGCGTGTTGCAAATTTAACACAACCGGGTTGAGGTTGTCACATAATTGTATAACATCCTGCGTTACGACCTGTGATGTTTGATCTCTCATTTAATTTATTTGGTAGCTATTAGTTGTATTAGCTTCTTTTATTATCACGGAGATGTCTTCAAGCATGGTGGAGATGGAGATCACCACAAGAAGGGAGGCATGGCAGCTCAGATCTTGATGGAACCGTGGCAATGGAGACCATTATGATTCTAAAGGCCATACTATTCACAATGCGATATGATCATATGCCTGTGATGCTTATTACTATTCTTTCCATGCTTTTCGTATGGTGGATGTTTTGTCATGATAGAATAGCTTCCCTCACAAAAGTTAAGCATTTGATGCCATTTACCAATAGCTGCACCTATGTTATTTTGATCGTTGTGTGGTAGGTTTGCCAAAGCAAAGTACCATCATCTATCATAATTCATAGGGTGAATGTTGGACATTCACATGCATAGTGATGGTTTACTCAACAAAGCTATCAAAATGGTTTCGGGCTTTATGGCATAGAGTTGGGAGCCGGGGCATTGGATGTCACCCAACAAACAAGAGTCATATAGAGATATGATTAACAATGGTTGTCTACCTATGTCACTAATTTCCTAGGAGTGAAGCCAAAGCTCACTAGGAATTAGTGAATATGGATCTTGAACCACTATATGTCATTAGAGGGAAGACGATGATCATATAGTGGTGATATCTTTTATTAAACCGTTAATAGAAGATTGGTACATAACATAGTGCTAAACCTTGCATATTTATTTTCTATTGTAGATAATGTCTGCTAGTAACAATTCCGGTTTCAATTTGCGATCTGTGCTTGAAAAGGAAAAGCTCAATGGAGCTAACTTTATCGATTGGTACCACAACCTGAGAATCATTCCTAGGCAAGAGAAAACCGAGTACGTTCTTCTGCAACCTTACCCTGATGACCTCCCAGCTGATGCAACTAATGCAGCACGTAGAGCTTATACAAAGCACTGCGATGATGCGCTTAATGTAAGCTGCTTCATGCTCGCCACTATGTCCCCTGATCTGCAAAAATAGTATGAGCATACAGATGCTTATTCTATGATTGAGGGACTGCGTGGAATGTTTGAGAATCAAGCAAGGGCCGAGAGATACAACATCTCAAAGTCCTTGTTCTCATGCAGGCTGGCGGAGGGTAGCCCGGTCAGCCCTCATGTAATCAAGATGATTGGTTATATTGAAACTTTGGGCAAACTTGGTTATGAACTCAAGGATGATCTGGCTATTGATGTGGTTCTCCAGTCGCTCCCACCGAGCTATGAGCCATTCATATTGAATTTTCAAATGAATGGCATGTAGAAAACATTGGCTGAATTGCATGGGATGCTTAAAATAGCCGAAGAAAGCATTAAGAAAAACGCCACTCATGTGATGATGGTACAAAAGGAGAATAAAAAGAGGAAGCGTGTGACGCATCCTAAAGGCATAGGCAAGGGAAAGGTTCCCGATGAGCCCGAAAGCTCAAAGTCTAAGACAAAGGGCAAATCTGGCCCTTCTCCTGATGATGAATGTTTTCACTATCATGGTAAGGGGCACTGGTCTAGGAACTGCAAGATGTACTTGGAGGATATGAAGAAGAAGGGAAGTGAGACTTCCGCTTCAGGTATAAATGTTATAGAAATCAACATTGCATTATCTTCTAGTGAATCATGGGTATTTGATACTGGATCTATGATTCACACTTGCAAATCATTGCAGGGTCTAAGTGAGACTAGAAGATTTGCAAAAGGCGAGTTGGATGTCTGTGTCGGCAATGGAGCAAAGGTTGCGGTCATAGCTGTCGGAACTTACCACTTGTCATTACCCTCAAGATTATTTTTGGAATTGAATAATTGTTATTGCATTCCTACTTTGAGCAATAACATTATCTCTTCTTCGTGTTTAGAAGAAGTTGATGGTTATGAGATTGCAATAAAGAACAAATGTTGTTCTATTTATTACAATAAATTTTTCTATGCTCAATGTCCATTGGTGAATGGATTATATGTTCTTGATCTTGAGGATAAAATTGTCTGTAACATTAATACCAAAAGGGCTCGTCATAATGATCTAAATCCCACTTTTATTTTGCATTGTTGCTTAGGTCATATAAATGAGAAACGCATTAAAAAACTCCATAAAGATGGTTTACTAAGCTCATTTGATTTTGAATCACTTGACACATGCGAATCTTGTTTGCTTGGGAAGATGACCAAAGAACCCTTCACTGGTCAAAGTGAGAGGGCGACTGACTTGTTGGGACTTATACACATATATGTATGTGGACCAATGAGTTCAATTGCCAGAGGTGGTTTTCAGTACTTCATCACATTTACCGATGACTTTAGTAGATATGGTTATGTCTACCTAATGAGGCACAAGTCTGAATCCTTTGAAAAGTTCAAAGAATTTTAGAATGAAGTACAAAATCAATTGGGCAAGACAATTAAACTTCTACGATCTAATCGTGGGGGTGAATATTTGAGCCATGAATTTTATGATCATTTGAAACAATGTGGAATTGTTCCACAGTTGACTCCACCTGGAACGCCTCAATGGAATAGGGTGTTCGAGCGGAGGAATCGAACCTTGTTGGACATGGTTAGGTCGATGATGAGCCAAGCAGATCTTCCACTATCCTTTTTGGGTTATGCTCTTGAAACTACTGCATTTACACTAAACAGAGTCCCAACTAAGTCTGTTGAGAAGACACCATATGAGATATGGACCGGGAAATGTCCCGAATTGTCTTTCCTCAAAGTTTGGGGATGTGATGTTTATGTCAAACGTTTGACGTCAGACAAACTCACTCCAAAATCAGACAAATGCTTCTTTGTGGGATATCCTAGGGAAACCAAAGGATATTGATTTTATAATAAAACAGAGGGTAAAGTGTTTACCGCTCGCAATGGTGTCTTCTTGGAGAATGAGTTTCTCTCAAAAGGAGTTAGTGGGAGCAAGGTGCATCTTGAAGAAATTCAAGAAATACCTGAAAATGTTTCAACACTCACTAATCCTATACAGGATGTACAAGATGTTGTGCAACAAGTTGATGAAACACCATCCCCACGAAGGTCTATGAGGGCACATCGTGCAACTTAAAAGTTAACGCTTCTAACCACGGAGCAGCATGACATGGTATTATTGGATAATAATGAGCCTACGACCTACGCAGAAGCAGTGGAGGGACCAGACTCTGAAAAGTGGCTTGGAGCCATGGAATCCGAAATTGAATCCATGCATGAAAATCAAGTTTGGAACTTGGTTGATCCAATCAAAGGTGTGAGACCTATCGATTGTAAATGGATTTTCAAGAAAAAGACGGATATGGATGGAAATGTTCACATCTATAAAGCACGATTGGTGGCGAAAGGTTTCAAACAAATTCAAGGTGTTGATTATGATGAAACTTTCTCACCCGTTGCAATGCTTAAGTCTGTTCGGATTTTTCTAGCAATTTCTGCATATTTTGATTATGAAATATGGTAGATGTATGTCAAAACAGCCTTTCTTAATAGAAGTCTGACTGAGGATGTGTACATGACACAACCTGAGGGTTTTGTCGATCCTAAAAATGCTAGTAAAATATGCAAGCATCAAAAGTCCATCTATGGACTAGAGCAAGCATCTCGGAGTTGGAATCTGCGTTTTGATGAAGTAATCAAATGGTTTGGTTTCATCAAGAACGTAGAAGAACCTTGTATTTACAAGAAGTTTAGTGGGAGCGCACATGTATTTCTAGTCCATAGATGGACTAGAACCTATATGTGGATGACATATTATTGATCGGAAATGACATTCCAATGCTTGATGATGTTAAATCCTCATTAAAAAAAAAGTTTCTCAATGAAGGATTTAGAAGAGGCAGCGTACATTTTGGGCATAAAGATCTATAGAGATAGATCTAAAAGGCTAATTGGATTAAGCCAAGATACATATATTGACAAGATATTGAATCGGTTCAATATGCAAGATTTCAAGAAAGGTTTCTTGCCAATGTCACATGGCATAACTCTAAGCAAGAGTCAGTGTCCTTCGACGCCTGATGAGCAAAAGAGGATGAGAGCGATTCCTTATGCTCCGACTATTGGATCCATCATGTATGCCATGCTATGTACACGCCCAGATGTATCTTATGCTCTAAGTATCACGAGCAGATATCAATCAGATTATGGTGAGGCTCATTGGACCGTTGTCAAAAACACCCTTAAGTACTTGAGAAGAACTAAGGATGCGTTCTTAGTGTTTGGAGGTGAAGAAGAGCTCGTTGTAAAAGGTTACACCGATGCCAGCTTCCAAACTGATAAGGATGATTCTAGATCACAATCCGGATTTGTGTTCTGCCTCAATGGAGGGGCAGTGAGCTAGACAAGTTCCAAGCAAGATACAGTAGCAGATTCAACCACAAAGGCGGAGTATATTGCAGCTTCTGAAGCTGCAAAGGAAGCTGTTTGGATCAGAAAATTTGTTTCTGAGTTGGGTATTGTTCCTAGCACGTCCAGTCCTGTGGATCTCTACTATAAGAATAGTGGAGCCATCACACAGGCAAAGGAGCCTAAATCACACAAACGATCCAAACACATACTACGACGCTATCACCTCATTCGAGAGATCATCGACCGAGGTGATGTGAAGATATGTAAGGTGCACACGGATTTGAATGTTGCATATCCGTTGACAAAGCCTCTTCCACAATCAAAGCATGAGGCGCACACGAGATCTATGGGTATTAGATACTTATATCTGTGATCATAGTGTGTAGTGAGAGACTTATGTCACAGTTATGTTTATGTACTATTAAATAAATTATTATATGAGTAATCATTATTGACATTGATCATCAAGTATGTGACTTGTTCTTGAAACTCTTTGTTAAAAGTAATGTTACTCTAGATGATCCCTAGTCTATATCGATATATGATATAATGATTGCATACAGACTAGCACATGTTTTAATTGATGATGACATTTCACAGATCATAGATATGGAGATATCAAATTAATAATGTGAACACATGTTAGTGAACATGGTGTTGGATTGACCCACTCCAAGACACTGCTGGGATTTTTATTTCCATATGTGCCATCAGTTGGTCTTGAGTGATACACCTGCTAGATCCTTAGACCTGAGATCGCCATTGTTTCTCACTATGCGTAGTTTTGTACTTTGAGACTACCAAACGCTACTCCGTAACTGGGTAGTCATAAAAGTAGTCTTCGGGTATATAATGAAACATAGAATGGGATGTGCGCGGATCAAGATGTGATTTGCCCCTCCTTAATAACAAGAGAGATATCTCTGGGCTCCTGGAGATAGTTGGATTTGAAAGTGCATGGCCATGCCAAGGTGATTAAAGGTTAATCACAGTGACTAAAAGTTAGTCACAGAATGAATCCACTATTTAATCGAGTGAATGGTCGAGCTATCACAACGATGGCATGCATCTCGCCTTGAGCTTGACTGGTATCGTGAGGCAATGGGATTAGCATGTTGAATGTATCTAGGTTCGGCCGATATGATCTTTATGTATATTCGGGAGTCAGTATGTCATGCTAGGTACCTCTACTGACTTGTGGTTGGAAATGGTTTCCATTCACAACCGACTGCATACCTAACGGGTCACACACTTAAGGAGTTGGAATATCGAAAATCTTGGCTAGATGATTGTCTCTAGTGCAAGTGGGATATTGTTGGTGATGTGCCCAAGAGGCAATCATAACAATTCGGGTTGAGGCCTATTGGATATTTGGTCCATAAGCAATTAGGGTACTAATGGGCCTACAACCTAAAAGCCCATTAGTACGCCTATAAATATGAGGGGTAGGGTTAGGGGCCAATCATCCCACCACATGACTAACTTTATCCCTAGCCGCCACCCCTCGAAGGCCTCACGCCGAGACCCTTGCCGCGCGTGCGGTGCTAGCACACCGGCGCACAGAGTTCCTCTCCGTACGTGCGGACTCTGTGGAGGCGCTGCTGCTACTGCTGCGCTGATTGACTATCATGATTTTGATCGTCTACCTGCTGCCGTGACGAGGACGAGGAGGAGACGAACAAGATCGTCTACTTCCCTTACACCGACGTGCATCTACGTTCTGCTGCGCTGCGTGTCTAGTGGTAACAAACCATGACCTCTGTACTCGCATTTTTCCTGGGTGATGCGGTAGAGTTGCTAGAGTAGCGTACCGCTGATTTCCCAACATTAGGGACAACCATGTATTCAGCTTCTGCACTCATTCAATCAAGATATTAGAGGATCTCCAAGAAACCAGCAATATCCGGAAGTTTTCTGAATAAGATGTTAAGGCCAAGTTGGATGAACCTCAAGTCTGTAACCTCTGATATAAGTTGCCTTTGATTTAACGAAGAATCCTCTTTACAAAAGACCAATGAGTACAACAAGGCACATGCATGTGTAAGCAGACATCTTGAACCGCGTATGCAATAACGGGCCTTGTGAGGGTGAGATATTTAATTGTGTGTGTGATACTTCTATAGAATGTTGCATCACTTGAAATAATTCCATCATTGCATGAGACCGTTTGATTTGTCTCGAGATATTTTGAGAATATTTGCATTTGAGCAATGTAGCACGGTCAAGAGTGTATTCTGCATATTTAGTTTATCTGAGAAAGAAACCATCTTTAGAGCGTTGGACATGAATACCAAGAAAGTGATGCTACGATCCAATGTACTTTACGGCAAACCTTTGATAATGATGTTGAATAACTTTCTGAAGAAGCTATGTAGATGAGGTTGTCACCATGATGTCTTCAACATAAATGAGAAGATATGTCATGTCAGTGTCTTGGTCAAAACAAGCAAGGAATGATCAAAGCTGGTTGATATATACCCCATCGTTAGAAGCTCAGCAGCATTGCTGGTTTGACAACAAGAACACATCGCTTGCTTACGACTGTATAAATACTTCGATAGCAAGCACAAGTACTTAGGATGTTCTTTGTTCGATGAAGCTTTGCATGTTCAAAACAGTATACCCTGTCTGAGAGTAGGCCATATACAACTTTTTTTTTTCTTTGTAGATACCATCTTATCTCCACCTGGCAGTGTCATTCCCAACCAAACTACTCTGGGTCACCGAAGCTCATATTCATTCGCGGTGCACCTCTAGTGTGTGACATATAGCTCCTTTGTGTTCTCATATTGTAAGAGATATCACCCAGACAAAGGATTTGCTGAGATGCTCCTTTCTCTACTGTGCATTCGAACTAGCAACAAATCATATCAGACTGATATCATTAATTATATTTTTATCGTGTTAGATATTTCAAATGTTGAAAAAATTTATATAAAAAGAGCATTATTTTAGTTAATAAATTTCTCATGGGCATTTTATTTTTGAAAAATAATTATTCAAATGTTACCATACAATTCCTAAAAAATATTATGCTCCTACAGTAGGACAAATTGTTTACATCCTAACATTTATTTGTATGTATCAAAGTGCAGTAGACAAATTTAGAAACGAGTAAAATAATTAAGTATTGCATCTAATTGTCTAGCTGTGTCATCTTGGTACATGAATTTTTGGTGTGTATTTCTAGGTTCATTAACCTGTTCATCTTTATCACTTGGGTTCATGAATTTTTTTTCTTTACAGTAACAGCCTCCAGACTATCATAGTCCTGACATATGCATCCGACATATCACCATTCTCTCTCCTCTCTCTCCCCCTCACCTTCTCTTGTCGAGCAACGTTACTGAGAGAAAATAATTGGGGTTGTTAAAATGTTCATGCACCTATAACTGTAGAGGATAGAAATAATTACCCAGTTGATACAGATGGAAAAATTCATGGATCTGGAAATCCAAAATAAAAAATGTCTAGCCATCGTAGTTGGACAAGTTCATGTACCTCTGGTGCAATTTCCTCATTAGCAATGAATCCAATCGTACAAGTAATAAATGATCATGCATTGTGACAATATCTATCAGATGCTAAATCAATGAAAAAATTTACATAGATTTAGTTACTATCTATAAATATCTATCAATATAGTCCTCCAAGAGAATCATCTAATGCTTCCCTCAATAGTCCTTGAAGAGAATCGTCCACAGCTACCCTCAAAAGTCCTCGTAGAGAATCATCCAAAGCTTTTGATTAGATTAGGGATGAATTCTTCTGATACGCCCCGCAGCAAGGATGTCCAGTATGGAACAACCAACCCATATATTTCCCCTCTGCATGAAGTATTGGTGGGCACAACAGCGATGCCACCACAGTGGAGCAGCATGAAAGCTCCACCGCCACAACTTGAATCTGATCAGGCTCCTACATCTGGTAGCACACTTACGTCAAAAGGACTTATGCAAATCCCTTCTATTACTAGGGTGTTGGCTCCCGGTCCGGTCTTTGAACACCCAATCTTCCAAGTTTCCAAGGTTGTTTCTGTCCCTTGACCGCTTTATATTATTAAACATAAAAGTCATCTTTCTGACATAAAATTACTTGCAGGGAGAGGAACCTTGGTCAGAATGCAATATTGATCCTTTTGTCAAAATACTACATGCAGAACCCACATATAGTTTTTGTCAGAATACAATGCCCTCGTATCTCCAAACGGGACATCCGGAGCCTATTGGTGTTCTAGCTGGTACATCTGTTGATGTCGTCAATTCTGCTATGAGCCCCATAGTTGAAGTTCCACCAGTCCACTGTAAGGTGTATCCATGCCGCATTTGTTCTGCGATGTTCTACTCGCACCAAGCATTGGGTGGTCACATGAGATCCCATAGCAAAGAAAACAAGAAGAACTATAATTAGATATCCAGTTTTGGATTTCGGTCCCTTTTATTAATTCAATGGAAGTCTCTACAGTGCCACTCATTATTTAGGTTGAAGTTAATGTTATCATGCAATAGTTGCCTTATGAGAAGTATAACGACTAATATTTACCATACTAGCCAATGTTTCCTTTATATTCTTATGAAACTGTTCAGATCATAATGCTTGTTTGAATTGTTATTTCATTCTTTTATTGAATTAAGAATGGATATATCAAAATGAGTAGATGATAGTTTACGATTCATATTCGCTTTCAATCCTAGCATCATTGTAAGATTTAGTAGGAGTGACGAGTAAAATTTATCTTAAATTTTGGTTTCATGCCTCCATTCCGGGCGTGAAGAACTTACTTCCTCTGGATCAAGCAATAATCTGAGGCACAACTCACATTTTAATATGTACATTCTATACCTGATGTATATCAATACTTCATTACTGAGCAATGTTATTCTTTGTAATCATTGTTTATTTAGAAAATATTTATCTCCAAGTGGGATAAACCCTGGGTTGCTTGTTCATTGATTATAATGTGGTGTTATTTTGCACATATTTGGGGTCAACTGTATGAGCATAATCTCCAATCCTCGGATTTGACTAACATAGTCTCCATATTGTGACACATGCAATGAGTAAAGGAAATCATGTCTTCATATTGTATTCATAGACCATGTTTTGGAAAAAAAGGAACAATGTTTATGTGGTTTCTTTATTTGTTGATTACATACAAAATTAGGTAATATATACCATTTGTTTATTACAACTCCGATATGCATAAAGTTTATCTAATGTGGTGTTCCATTCAGATATAACATTGCCCTGCACATGATACCCATTTAATGGCTATATATTAAAAAATATATCATTCACATCCATATCAATAATAAATCGGAGCGAATCCTTGCTCAATGTGAGCTACAAAAAGAAAAATAGGAGTAAGCAAAAGAACATTGGTAAAAGAAAATGGGCATAAGAAGAGTAAAAAGAGGGATTGAAATCTAGAGTTTATTAGGATCCAAATCCAATCATGACAACTGACATCTACAACAGAGAGAACTTCGTTGAAAAGGTCTTGGCTGTACAAAAAACAATAGTATGTTGCGAAAAAATAAAAATATAGTTGTGTTCCCTAGATGCATGCAGTATTCTTCCCCGGCACGGATCAAACTTGACTTCGTACGACTTAAGAAGCTCAAGATCCATTAAGAAATGTCAGATTTATAAAAACAAGTCTATATTAAATGGACATCATCATATCAGGATTTATGATAAGGGAATGATTTGCACTTTTGAAAAGAACCAACTGCCGACATATAGTATTAGAGAACAAGGTTTGAAAATAAAATACACAAAAAATAAAGAGCAGGGGAGGTCCGGGGTTGCTAGTGACTATCGACTGCTGCTCCCTCCACTTCAAGTGATACCAATCTTAGTATAATTATCCCTACTGGTGGGCAAATGAATAGCCCCCAACGATCGGCCAATGGGTGCTTCCGGGCTTCCTGGCGGCCGATGAATTCGCTAAACTCACCTCCTACATGTCTAAATGTAAATATTGATACTAATGATAAATAAACCCCTATACTCCTCTAAAAAACAAAAGAGACGGTAATATGATGAATAAACCCCAAACTTTAAATAGTGATTTATAATTCCCTTCATCATTATGTGGGCTAACCATAAACGTGTTGGAACAATCAGAACAATGACTCATGCAGCGTAACCTTCTCTCTAACAAATGAATGTCAAGTTCAATATGCTTTTGTGCAGCAACGGTGAACTTGGCTCTGATGGACGTAAACCGTGGATTGTTAGCCTTCTATATTGGAACATGAAGCTCCTGAAAAAGTTATTACAATCAACAACATTTGGTGGCAGCATTAGAAACAGCCGTGCGTTTAGCTTCGGCACTCAACTGTGCCACCATTGAAATGAAAGAATCTCAAAGAACACACAATGTCCTGAAATTGATAATTGAGTATCGGCCACCCTGCCCAATCAGCATCTGAATATGCTGTCGAGGCCAAATTGGATGAAGGTTGGAGTGTGTAACCCATGATGTAAGGTTCCTTTGATGTATGAAGAATCATTTTCACAAGAGACCCATGAGTACAGCAAGGCGCATGCATGTGTAAGCACACCTGCTGAACCGCATATGCAGTAGTAGGCCTACTGACAATGAGATATTAAAGCTAACCTGTGATACTTTTGTAGAACTGGACATCATTTGAATGAATTACATCATTGCAAGCGACCATTGGCTTGGTGCCGACAGGTGTTGACAACGGTTTATAGTTGAGCATACCAGCACTATCAAGAATGTCTTCCGCATATTTAGTTTTCCTAAGAAAGTGTAAAAGCCCACATTTTTATGTTGAATTGGGAATTCAGTGCCAGGTGAATTATGTGCGTTAATAAATGATATTAAAAATATGAACTTGTTAAAACTTTAGAACATAGTTGGGATAACATATTAATATATGTGTCAATTTAAGTAAGTAAGTACAAAAATAATGAAGTTCCAAATTTAATTCAAAAATCAAAGTCATGTTTTAAATTTAACTTGACTCAAACGTCAAAACTAACACCTTCTGAATCAATTGTTGTCAAATTAAAAACTTTACTTTACCAAAAATGTTAATTTTATTTAATAAGGTATATATAAATTTTTTTATAAGTTCCGGTGGTAATATTAATATTTTTTATAGGAGTGATATCCAAATTTAGAATTAATTCAATGTAAACTTGCTCCAAACCCAAAATTTAGTCCACCACTATTTCCTTCAAGTTTGAAACAGTCAACCTACAAATGTTTACCATTTTAGGAGTTGAATTGCTATATGAATTGAATCAACACATAAAGGAACTTTACATATCAAAGTTAACTTTCAATCATAAAATATTTGAATGCAAGTTTTGAATTCACCATCATATTCCTCACATTTTATTTGGTCTACCTGCCATGTTTTATAATTTTTAGAAATTGATAACTATTGAAAGTGAGAGGGGATAAAGTGAGGAATAGTGGGCCGCACATGGAGGCACAGCTCATCACAAGATTCCGTTGCTACCTCTCTCTTATCACTCCATCAACCTTGTGCAAGTTCTCTGTTAGCCTGGCTTCTTTCTGCTACCCACGTACAAGCAAAATGGAGACCTTGCTCTGTTATTTCTCCCCCAGCGCAGAAACTTGCCCTCCTCAACCTCAACCTCTACCTCTGCACCAGATAAATCAACAGGTGGTGATGGGTGTTGGCTCCCTTTTCGTTGTGTTTTATTGCTCACAAGGATTTTGTGCTGTAATAGGCCTAGTGATGGTGAGATATTGAAGCTCGCTTGTGATACTTTTCTACAAATGGGCATAATTTGAAGGAATTACATCATTGCAAGCGACCATTGGTTGGGTGTTGAGATGTGTTGACAATGGTTTATAGTTGAGCATACCATCACAGTCATGAATGTCTTCCACATATTTGGTTTGCCTAAGAAAGAAACCATCTTTAGAGCGCTGGACATGAATACCGACAAAGTGGTGAAACAAACTGAGGTCCTTCATGGCAAACTATTGATGAAGATGTTGAATGACTTGTGAAGAAGCAATGTAGAGGATGTTGTGAGCATGATGTCTTTTTCGTAAAGGAGAAGATTTGCAATGTCATTGTCTTGATGCGAGATGAGGCACTATTCTGATTGTTGTGGCTTTAAATATTGGGTAGAATGTTTGGTGAAGGAAAAGCGGTTCAGGAATTATCAACCTCATAAAACATAACAAAGTCTTACAAACAAAGTATTTGGATAAATTTGATGAGAATAAATATACACCTTGAATCAACCTCATCTGGTCTACATATTACTCTAATGGAGTTGTCCCGCATGTAGTTGGTAAAAGAGGTTAATTTTGGTGGTGATTTTATAGCTAATAACAAGATATGTAGGAATTGCCACTTGTAAAATGAGAGATGGAAGCACGGTTATGTTTTGGAAAGATATGTGGAATGATCACCACATCAAAAATGAATTCTCTAATCTATATTGCTTTGTCAACTAGAAAACAAATTCACTGAAGAAGTTCATGAATGAAACAACATTGAAAGAATTATTCCAATTTCCATTATCGGTGCAGGTCGACGAAGGGCTCAAAAGTTTAAAAGACATGTTATGTAATCTGCAAGTGCAAAACAAGGATAGGTGAATTTATCAATGGTGACCCGCAGAAAACAATTGTCCCGCAAAAAACAATTAAGCAGGTGTGGACTTCAAGTGCAACAGAATGTTGGAATCTTCTATTGGCTGTTATTTATGGGCAGACTTAATACTAGAATCATTTTCAAAGGAAAAACTTATTCAAGACAATAATTATATTTGTGTTCTATGTATGTAACACGGAGAGGAAACTACTATACATCTTTTCTTCAAATGTTCTTTTGGTTCTCAAGTCTAGCGTTGGATTGGGATTCACTGGAACGTGCAAATCCATTTATTTGAGGGGACTTGGCTGGCAAGAGAAAATTTGGCAGGTGATTTTTTCATGGAAACACTTACAATTGCTTGTTGGTCCATTTCTCAACAAAGAAATAATAATATATTTAGAAATCTGACTCCAAATATATGGAATTGTGTGCATATTTTAAGAATGAATGTAGACTCCAAGCTCGAAGATTTAAGGAGTCAGATAGAGTATTCTGTGGAGGGTGGAATGATAAACATGTTTAGAATTCGAGATTAGTCAATTTCCTTGTATATTGTATGGTATAGTTTTTTAATAAATTTAGCATAAGGGCCTTCCCGCTGTTTTCCTTTAAAAATGAGATGCAGAACATGAGAGTTTTTTTCTCTCATGAATTTGTATTATCTAGATGTAACTAACAAAAAAATAAAATGTCCTCATTAGAAATAAATACCTGTTTTTCCAAATATCCTAAGTAGTTAATTTGGTCAATGAGTTTAACTACCTCGCACAACCATTCTGAGAAGCACATTTGTCCAGTTAGGGAGCTAAGACACATGATATCAAGGTATTCTGGACTGTTTCTTTAGCTTGAGAACATAGATGACAGGTAGCAGTGAGTGGAAGAAATTCTCTTGGCTAGGCGATCTGTGGTTTAGAGGATCTATTTTGCACAACAAGGCCTAAGAAAAAGTTGCACTTTAGCGGGGACCATGTCTTCTAGAATAATCTCTAACTGAGCACATCCAACCAAGGGCCCCCTCTTGATCCATTCGGATTCCAGGGTTGTAGGATCGAAGAGCACGCGTAAAGCTACCAGTGAGTGGGGTGAATGGTAGATTAAAACTTTTCAGCAGAAGCAACGAAACACCCCTTGGCATAAAACCGATCTGTTAAAGAAACCATGTGTGCCACTAATCTAAACATGTTCCATTGTGACAAAAGTAGTATAGATTGTAGAGAATCAAGTCACGAAGGCGTCACAACATGAATCACGAAAATCCGCCGTGAGAAACTCAAGTTACATTCGAATGATCGAACAAAGGTCAATCTGTCCTACCCAAGAAAAACAGTTCTGGAACACTACAAAGAAACTCGTGTAGATCAGAAACCACGAATCCAATGACCGTGAAATTTTTCAAAAATGATAATAAATCAAGGTTTTAAGACAATCCAAAAAGAATCACGCCAATCGAATCTGTAAAACTTGAGTTATAATAAAACCACCGAAGCAAGGTAGTGTCGTGTAGAAAATCGACCAGAAAAACTTGTTTGAAAACAAGTGGGATGAACAAGGCACAAAAGATCCGTCAAACTACGCATTTTATTGATCAAACCACAAGAGGAACAGCCCCAAAGTCGTCTGTCACGAGCTCTGGCCTCCCTTGCTTTTATAACCAGCCCGGAGGCCAACCCAAACCAAACTAGGACTCTAATCCTACTCAATTCACGAATCGAAACTTTCCATAACTTCTCAAGACTCGTCTATAAGCAGATAGAAGCAATCTTAAGACTTCCAAATACCATAGGAACGTATCCCACATTCCTAAAACAACTGAAATTCGTGACCCACATGAAATCCTATCATAACCAACTCGATACTTTCCATATCCGATCCATAACCGACTTCGCCGCAGCCGAAGTCATCATCCGGTACGATCCGATCCTTCCAACCAGATCTTTCCTTACATAACCCATCTTCGGAACCATGTTGCCACATCATGGACCGCATGCATACGTGCGAACACCTTCCTTCGACATACAGCTTCCTTCATATTCAATGCCCTTTATTCAATCACCCTGCGTGACCTCCTGATCAGCTCAACCACAGTTCCTCCTGAACTTGATTGTTGGAACCTCATCTCCTCCCTGAGACTAGTACAGTGGATCCCGTCACTAGCCATGTCTTGATCTCAAGCAACCCCTTCACATGAATAAACAACCAATACTTCCGAGCACAAGTCCTCTACTTGACTCTCTTTAGTTCTGAAACCACAACACCTTATGTGAGTACCTCACATAAGCATGTTGCAAACCATAGCAAAATGACGTCAACCATATTCAGCCACGGACCAAAAACTTCACAAATGAATACTAAGCAATCTTTCCAAGAATATAATGCAAGTTCAAAACATTTCACAGTAAAAGTAGAGACATTGCAATCGACCACCAAACCTTGCCAAAACTAACCGGACCTTGAACCAGAGCTTACCAAAGCAAGTCGGACCTAGCGCTGGAGCAAACCAAAGCTAGTTGGACCTGGAGCTGGAGCTACCCAAATCTAGTCGTACCTAGACAAAGAAGTTGGACCTAGCCAAAGCAAGTCGGATCTTACGTGGAACCTTGATGATAAAGGTGTTTTGGTAGTATTGAAAACTTTTATCGCCATAGCCAACATATTCAGCACACATAGGTCTCACAAGAGTAGTCCCACCAATCTCTACAAACCCAATCCGACTACCCCTTCCCCGAGCATTCTTAATGGTCCAAACAGCACTAACAAATCACTAATTAGTCATCTAAGCCGCACTCATACTTGGCCTTGTGGTGGCATTGTAAATCCTAGATTGTTGCTCCACGAACCGGTTCTTAGATCTAAAGCAAGCAAAACCACCAAAAACAGTCCAACCCATTCCACATTACCAACTTGCTTAGATCCCTAGGCACAATGTTGCTAAAGGGTCATTATTACCAATTATCATCATTTACATGTTCAATAGTTCACAATTAAGCCATTTGATTGTTTCCCAAACCCAATTTAGTATTGGGAACCAAAAAGTGCAAAATACCCTTCCCGACTCTCTACATAGTGTTCAAGCGACAAGGGTGGCCATACAAAACTAGTAAACGCCTACAGTTGGGTTTTCCCATAAATTTCAACACAAGCATGCAATTTTGCAAACAAAACCTTTAAAACAGGATCAATATGGTCAAGGACACTTGCCATGCTCTTGAGCTTGCTTGGATCGAAGGCTTCGTAGTTCTGGTTCTGTAGGTCCTCGAAAGCACTCTCTACGACAATTCCTATACTCCGAGCGACAAACATGCAAAACACATAATTCAATCAAATAATGCTCATATAGTACTGAATATGCCAAGATATGCATGATTAATGCAATTGTGAGGTAAAACTTGTTAACGAGTTGCTAATAATGTTTAATAACTAGTTACAATAATTTCTAACAATAATGTTGTGCATCGAGTTCAGTTAGGGTTAAGTTAGAATTAGTATGGTTGGTTACTAAATCAAATAAAATTAGCAAATAAAATAAGTCATTGATTTCGAAGGGGGCCCAACCCAAAATCCGACCACGTGGGTAGTAAATTAGTTCAATGATATTGTTATTTATGTGTTGTCTTTCGAGACAAATCTGTGCCTGGTTCGGAGAGCCACGTGGAGAGCTGCACCATCTCTGCCTTGTCCTCCTCATCAGCTTTGTAGGAAGCAACCAAGTTATCGACCGTGGTTCCATTTCTGCGCCCAGCGAGGTCCGACAACGCCCCCCCAACTTTGTAGTTCCATTGACTTGTCCACTGGCAAGTTATTGATCGTGCTTACTCCTCGCTTGATGATTCTTGTGTTGCGCTGCTTTCGAGTCCTCATCTCATCTCCTCATACATTGAGGATGGTTTTGTGGTTAACTGGGATTCTGAGATGGTAACTGCATTATATGGTAAGGGTGGCAGATCGAGCTAACTTTAATTAGTTGCTGGCATTGTGCAGAATTATCAAGTATTGCAACTGAAGAAAGTCAGTTCAATTCTGATTTTCATCTTATGTTGCAAGATATTCTTTTGTTCTCTTTCGCACCTTTTCAGAGTAGTACACAGAGGTAAGTTATTATTATTAGATAATTACAATACCTGCGTATGTCAACTGTGTTGATAAATATGTAATATTTGCAGGTTAGTATTTCCTGGTTATAGGGTCGACAACAAAAGTACCGAGCTCTATGTCATCATTGGGCTAGCGATGCTTTCATCGCTAAGTCCATAAAGGCAAGATAGTGCCGCCGGGGGTCTGAGGGCAATCACAACTACTGCGGCGTGGCTAGGGGCATTTGGCTAAATGCATGGTAAGTACATTTTAAGTTCATTTATGTGTTCATAATATATTTGTCTCACTAACATGGCTATACACGAGCGAGAGACCAGTCAGTAGCGGATCCTGACCTAGGTTTGGAAGAGAGGTCACAAGGAAAGTGACCATTCCCAGCCTGGACCGTGCTATTAGGTCGCGACTGATCAACCGGTAAGTTTTCAAAATTCATGAAATTTAGTATAGCTAATATTATTATTGACACGCTTACATGATTTGTTTGTTTTCTAGGAAAAGTATGAGCAGGACCTTGCGAAGATACATGACGAAGATTACAATTGGGAACATGGGTCGATCGACCCCCAAGCCGTGTACGCGAGAAGAGGTGGGAAGGCCCATGGATGGTGAGTTATTCATTTGTTTCATTTATTTTTCAATCTACCTTATCTTTACTTAGTATTTTTCATTCTTTTGTAGGTTTGCCATTTTTGATGGAGTTGTTGACTCGAGGTTGGCAGAACCTTTGAGAGGTGCTTTATTAACGCGGGCCTCGTCTGTTTGGCCGTCAAGTGGTCATCTCTCGCAGACCCAGTTAGAGCTCAATGCCGTGAAGGAGACGCTGATACAGACCGAGGCGGAGCTGGACAGGTCGAGGGCAGAGCAGGAGAGGTCGAGGGCCTTTCAGGAGGTCATGATCATGTACATAGCCCAGATGTAAGCAACGGGGGTTGTAAGTAATTTAAACTACTGTAGTTTAATTTTATTGCATTTCAATAACATATATCTTCTAATATTTTGCAATGGCAGGGTCTTCATCGACAGACCGGTCAGCAAATTGAGATTTCTCTGTCTCTGCTGCCGCAGGTGACCCCGGCACTAAGGCCCCTAGCACAGCTGCTCCCAGTGCAGGTAATAAACTCTTTCTTCAATATTGTTGTATTCATTCATTATTTCACATAGGTTGAGAAGGAGGTAGAACATACGGTGTGATAGTGAGATAGAGGTGGAGTAAGAGAGACAAACATAGGTTGAGAGAGAGAGAGGTGAGATAGAGGTGGAGTAAGAGGGACATAGATAGGGAGAGATGGAATATGAGAGAGAGGGTAAAGTGACAGGGAGAGGATGCTAGAGAGGGAGAGGACGAGGGAGAGAATGAGAGAAAGAGAGGGAGAGGAAGAGGGAAAGTGTGACACAAAGAGAGGGAGACGAAGAGAGTGAGAGAGAGTGATGGAGAGGAATAGAGTGAGAGAATGAGAGAATGAGAGTTAGAGGAAGAGAGAAAGTGTGACAGAAAGAGACGGAGAGAAAGTGAGGTAGAGGATGTGTGAGAGAATGAGAGAAAGAGAGAGAGGGATAGGAAGAGAGTGTGAGAGAAAGAGAGAAAGAGATAAATAGAGAGGGAGAGGGAAAGGGAGAGGAAGAGAGTGAGAGAAAGAGAGAGGGGGAGGAAGAGAGTGAGAGGATGGAAGTTAGAGAGAGAGGAAGAGTGTGAGATGCATTTGGAACATATCTAACTCAAATGTTCTTTTGTGGGGTTTGGCAGCGCTGTCACAAACTCCTTCAGCACAGCTACCGGCACTCGAGGGGACGTGCGGAGATGAGTTTTTTTGGCTCCGGAGGTAGTCGAGGGTGTAGTGTGTAGCCCGTTTGGAGTTTCAGATGTGGTTGACATGTTTGTTATATATTTATGACTGTTTATTGCTGTTGTGACTATATATGTGCGGTGTATGTTTGTTCTGTGTGCTCGCTATCGTGTGAGGTAGGCAGATTCTGTTTTTTTTTAAAAAAAAATTTAAAAACATGACTTACGTCGGCTATGGAAAGGCCGACATAAGTTAGCCCAGGTTAACTTACATCAGCCCGACCATACCGACGTAAGTTATCCCATGGTACATACGTCAGCCTCGCCATAGCCGATATAAGTTAGCCCAGGTAACTTACATCCGCTACCGATGGCCGACGTAGGTTACCTGGCCCAACCCACAGGCCGGCCCAGTAAATAACTTAGTTTTGGTTGCGGGACACCGATGTAAGTTACTAACTTACGTCAGTGACCAACGTAATTTAGCTTAATTACGACAAACTGCAATGTCGGCCAGTAACTGACGTAATTAACGGAAAACCGACGTAATTAAGTAACTTACATCGGTTTTGCCTTAATTACGTCGGCTTGATCGGGCTTCTTGTAGTGGAAGTTAATTGTATCTTTGTTATTCACCTCCATACATGATTTTGCATCTACCTGAATTAAAATCCGGTTAATTCCAAACTGGTCAGTTTGGAGAGTGGAGTGAGCAGTGAATTTTAAAATTAAAATATCTCTTCCATATATGATGAATGCGGTCTTCGAGATGGATAATGGACGGGTGTACTCGAAGTGCATCCACCGTCCGGGATTCCTATTGATGTTGTTGCAGTTGTTCCAGAATTTTGGATATGAGCAGCTGCTAAACTATCGGGGAAAAAAGAAAGATGATCGCGGATTATTATCATGAAAGTATACCTGGATGTCCCAGCAGGACCAGCACACATCTCAGATGCGTTCCATTCACTGTCATGGTGTCAGGATTGCGTTTGGAGATTATGTGGTCCATGACAGCCTGTGCGACCATCACTTGATTTTGCATGGTGCATTATAAGGAGATGGCAGGGACACCATTAACTCTATTTCCGATCATCAATTTGGCTGCTCTTGCATGGCAGCAGCGAATGGTCGATTTGTATCAACCATTTGTTGATACGACTACGACTACTCTTGACTCCTATGCCTCTTTATCTCACATGGTGATTGATGTGCAAGGTGGCATACAGCAGGGCGGTACACTCAGCAATATAATATTGTAAGATTACCATATGTGGAATTTCCGTACAACTGGGCAGTACAGTCAGGAATAAAATTTTGTATATTCGAGATAGTTTTCATTTTCAAACCCAATGCTCCAATCGATCTTCTGCATTTCTCTTTGCAGGAATGTGAGAAATTTGATGCAAGTAATCGTGCTGAATTTGACTAGAAAACTTCATCTTTATTTGCAGACAAACATAGAGAAAAATGACAGATCTAAGAGTGGTGTGCCAACAAGGGTCGCAAGAAAGTAGAATTTGAAACAAGAGACTTGGTTTGGGTGCACTTACACAAGGTACAATTTCTCGAGCAACACAAGTCCAAATTGCTGTCGTTAGCCGATGGACCTTTCAAAGTACATCAAAAGATCCATGATAATGCAGGGACATAACTTCCAATTTTGTTGTTATTGATTAATCTCTCATCACTATAGAGTGCACCACTTGCCTTGGTGAAACAGGATATAGTTATTATATGTAAAAGAAGTTCAAACTGTTCACCTCCTTTCACCCTCTCGCTCATAAATGGCAAACTCTTCTCTCGCCAATTTCAATGATTCAATGGCCAACTTCATTGTGGATTGTACTCGCTTCATTCCTCAAATCCAGTTTCAAGGACATTGATTCATCTGCAAGGGGAGTTGCCACTGCTGAATGAGGAGTGTGTTATAGCAGTGGATGCTGATAAGATCCTATATAAAAATGATGACAACATCAATATTCAACATGTTCATCAACATTTGATCGATGAACTCAACTTGACTGTTAGGTACACTTTCCTAACACCACTAGGAATAGTGATATTCAGTTTCGATAGTAGTTTCCAAAAAGATACCCTTCTTCTACCTAACCCTCTTGAGGTTGCTGATATTAGAGTCAGGTTTGAGAGACATGACTAACACATTAACCTATGGGAAAGAATTTTTTACCGCGTTGGTTGGATTATGATACTAGGCTTCCCACTGGTTTACATGACACTGGAGTACATTGCGTTTGTGGTTCCACAATTGGTAGGTTGATCCATTGTCATAACAATCCTAGTGTCCGTGGGTTTGTTTTAGGTAATTTATTTTATTTAAGGTGGTCCGAGGGCTTGTTGGAATGTGCTAAACACGCCTTCGATATGTCTGAATGTAAACATTGATACTAATGATGAACAAACCATATTGTGTTTTATGTTGGTTGGATGTTTCAAGTTTAGGTATAGATGATCATCTCCTGCTTCATCCACCTTCATCCCTTTTCCAATATTGCCAATGTCATGTCATGAGAACTAAACAAATGGAAGTTTCATGTCAACTTAACATTGAAACAAATGAGGTTTGGGTTGATGCATGTAATGAACAATGAATGTTTTGGATCAACCTCATAGAGACAAAAACATAACTGAAAAATTCATCTCAAAAAAACTGAAAAGTTAAAAACAACATTCAAGTTAAGCGATAGTTTGAAGAACAAGGAGAAGGTTCTCTCCTGGATCTGAAGGAAAAGTTTCAAGTAAAAGGCATTTCAAATTAAAAGGTTCAATATTTTAATGAAAGATTTCATCTCTAATATAAGTTCACTTCAAGGAAAACTAAAAATACTTAATGATTTATATCACATGATGCTGCAATGATTGCCATGGAAAAAATGGTTTGATGATAGTGTGGACGCAGAATGCTCACTATTTCCTGCCTAGTACTACGGTCATGGTGCAAGAGGGTTCGGGCACTGCGGGTGGCATGTCATCGGGGCACAAAAGATCTTACGAAGGAAAAACAGCTCCAGGGACCTTAAATTGGGTGGGAAGGAATGAAGTTGCCAGCCGAAGGTAATGAATGGAGTCAACGAGAAAAAATGATGAAAAACTGAACCGTAGCAAAACACCAATTAGAAAATATAATAAATTTAATGTTTCTATTTCTTCTAGTTAAAGAGCCATCTGACATTTTTGCTGTTGTTCACACATTGAGCTTCACTATATGGTAGGCTTCTACTTTTTTATTATGACATGCTTGGGCAAGCATACGATGAGACCAAGGAAAACTAGAGCGAACATTATGAACTTAAGTATGGAAGGTACAAGACTGTATATACTGTAGAAAATGGGTTGCCTTCGAGTGTTTCCTTTGCCTAATCAGCAAAACTACTATTTGGTGCATCACCATTATTTTACGCATCCAGGAGGGTTATGTCTCAAATATAGTTGGGTAGAACAGTCCCTACAAGTTGATATATCAACAAACTACTATTTGAAAATGATTGTCTCTCACAATACCTTTTCTCTTGGCTGTCATAATCCGTAGATCTGGTGCCTGAAAAGGTAAGCTTCTGACTTTCACTGTAAAAATTCAAATCTTGGAGTACTTGCAGGTGAAAGGTACATCGATGCCTTTGCATTTCTGGATAGTTCTTTGAGCCCTAGGATTGACAACATCCATTGGGATCATGGTGAAAATGAATAACAAGGTGGACAGAATCAAGTACAAAATGAGTATGAGAAATAATGTGTGGTTGGATATAAAGATGAACGATGGATAATCATCTGTTTATCTCTAACATTTTTACCTCTTGATGCCAAACATAAAGGAAAATAATGTTTTAGGTAAGTTGTCTTGTCTCATAACATTTACCATTTATAATTCCACTTTAGAATAGAAACAATCATTCGTACCTGCCCAAATTGGTTCAGAAGTATTGTAAGATCAGTTCTAAACCTCCACGGCCGCGTGGCCATTGCGACGTGAAGAACCTGTATAGAAAGTTCGTATAAATAACCATTCTTAGCTTAAAACAGTACTGAAACAAGGCACATTCTACACCAGTTCCAATCTAAAAATGGTATATATATGTGTAAAAAATCAGAATTTGCCCTTATCTGGAACTGGTACTCACAATAAGCATACTATCTGTGTGAGGTGTTGCTACAAAAGTACATAAATAAATTACATGTATTAGTTCCAGTTGTGAACTGGTACATTTATTGGATAGGGATAAATTTTGTCATATTGGTTCTCGAGGAGATGCAAACAGGGACATAACTTCAGCTTTTCTAGGTGTTGATTAATCTTCCGTAACTACAGAGGCCAAAAAATGCCTCGGCAAACAGGATATAGTTATTACAAATACAAGAAGTACAAATGGTTCACCTCCTCTCTTCCTCTTTCTCCCAACTTGCAAAATTCCTCTCTTGCCAACTCCAAAGATTCAGGGGCCAATTGTCTAGTTGATCCTACTCGCTTCATTCCAGAAATCTAGTTCGACATTGAAGATTGGGGGGAGGACAGAGTCTTATGGACATTGGTTCTCTGCCACATGGGAGACATCACATTCGATTGAGGAGTATGTTACAGCAGTGGATGCTCACAGGATCATGATCAACATGTTCATCAACACTTGATCGATGAACTCAACTTGATACTCAGGTTTGCTTCCCTTACACTAATAGGAATATTTATATTTGGTCTGGATAGTGGTTTCCAAAAAGCTACCCTTCTTCTAGCTCACCCTCTTGAGTTTGCTGGTATTAGAGTTGGGTTTGTGAGACAAGACAAATGTATTAACCTATGTGAAAGAAACTTCTCTTGCGTGGGTTAGATTATGGTATAGGCTTCCTGCTAGAGTACATGACATTGGAGAACCCTTACCATCCTATCAAAAACAACATAAATGGTAATATGATGAATGAACCACTATCTTCAAATATCAATGTTGTCAATCGCGTCATCATTATGTCAGCTAATTGTAGATGTGTAACGTGCAGAACCTTGACTTCATGCAGCATGACCTTCTCTTTAACAAAATAAAAGTAAAGTTAATTATGCTTCATGAATTGATGGTGAACCTGGTTCTAAGTGAGGTAAACCATGGAGACATTTTCAAAGTATATGATGATTAGCCTTGGATATTGGAATATGAAGCTCTTGAAGAAGTTGCATTAACCAATAACATTTGGTGGAAGCTGATGAGGACATCACAACAGTGGAGACGCACATTGAACTGCAAGGACCAATCACAAGAGCGCGAGCACGGTTATTAAATTAGTAGGTGAATTCGTTCCGAACTTCTTTTGCATGTGAGTTTGAGAATAGATTGCTATGTGATGATTTAATTGTTATTAAGAATAATGGAGAAGATCAACAAGTGTAGGAAATAGGCCTTGCGTGGAGAACCCGCTGAGACGTCCACAAGTTGATGGAAACAGTTTACAACTCGGACTCGAGTTCAACTCGGAGTCCAGAAGCAGTCCACCTTAAAACGGACGCCCAGGAGGCATACGGACTCAGATTTCAATGTTCTACATATGCACAGAAAGAGGAGAAGATAAACTTTCCGATGGTTCTGGTCCCACCTCAAAATTCCTCCGAAGTCATTGGGAATCATCGAACAAGTCGAGTCCAGATTTCTGTCCGGTGCTGCGCCACCGAATCGGGCCTTTGGGCCTTGTATCCCGTAAGAGTCCATTAGGGACACGTCTAATCGTGTTTTGGTCGAACCCTAGCCTATAAATACTGCAGCCATTGGTCATATTCGGTGGGTTTTGCTTAGATCAATAATATCGCCGTTCTACGGTTTGTGAGACCCCAACTTCACGATTTCCGATCGTGTCTTCGACGTTCTTGCTCGTGTTCTCGGTTGCACTTGCAGGGATTAGCCTTCTTGGCGAGCTCAAGCGTGTGCAGCACGGTTGATAACCAACGGAGCCGTGGTGTAGCGATTGCACGGGTACTCGAACCGCTCGAGTGCCGCGGATCATCAACGTCGAGTTCTCCACCCTAATCGACATACCTTTCGGAAGATCGGGCCTAAACTACTCATCAATTGGTATCAGATTTCCAGGTTGCCCGTGAGGTATCTTTGTTTTCCTTCCATTAGATCGATTTTTTTTCGTACCTAGAGTCCACAGAAAAGCCACAAAAAAAATTAGATCGTTTTTACCGCTTCCAAGACTATAGTGCCTGTAGTTTCGTTTTTCAGTTTGCATTGTTGAGTTTGCATTCGTGTGGTCGAGTCTTGTTGCTAGTTTAGCTTTGTGTTTTTGGGTCCTAGTTATCGTGTTTCGTCCTTGTTTTCTTGCTATTCGACACCTATTCCACAATCCCTAAATAACATACCGATCCGCCACGTTCATCGGTTTGCCCTAGCTAGCCGCCTTGAGTGAACTCCCGCACCGCCAGCCCTAGATTAGGTGACAAACCTTTGTGCCATTCATCCTTGAATCATCACACACCACCCCATTAGTTGCTGTGCAAATTCCCGATCGTTTTCGTATCCGGTTGCGAGTTCTGTTCTCAAACCGAGTTGGAATCAACATCCAAAAAATCGTAACTCGGACAGCCTACCTTAAAACGGCCATAGCTTTCGCATACAAACTCAAAATCAGGCGAATTTTTTTTTCAAATTCATCTACGCGAGATTTTGCATCTGATTTTCCGCCGCGTAGCCGCGTTCGGCAAAATTAGATTGCCCAAATTCCCCTCGGAAGATAGGCTAACCGGCCTCCGATGTTTGAGCACGAATTTTAAAGAATCTTCTTGATTTTCTGTAGGCCGCATATTACATCCAATTGAACTGAAAATTTGTGTGTTTCATATCTTCGTGCTCCTGAGTAAATAAAAAATATCAAAAAATATTACAAAAAAAAAGAAAAAAAAATAGTGAAGAGCACGCATATTAAAGCAATTGGCCTATACCACATGGTGCAATTTTGTTGGCTATATCATTATGTCTTTCTTTTGCCTTGATACTTCCTTGTGTTGTGCTAGGCTCTAGGGCACTCGGTTGACCAGCAACAGTTTCCTACATTGAATACTTATTCAACTTTGTTTAGCTGTTAGCGATTTTCTGCTTATTAGCCCCCATATTGTGCCATCCAAGCTCCACCTTTCTGTGGAGCATAACAGGAACCTTTGCAATCACCCCACGCTTCATTGGTTCATCTCACCGTCCACACCACCTGCTGTGTCGTTAAGAACACTTGTAAGAGTGTGGTAAGACACTTGAGCAAGAGAGATTGTTTTCTTCCACCTTCCACATTGTCACTGTAGTTGATAGGGATAACATATTTTTTTGTTGTTTTTTTGTTTCCTACTAACAATGGCAGGAGAAGACAAGGATGACGAATGTGTTCAACATGCTGAGTTACGTGATATGATGAAGACCATGACGGATATGTTCGCCAAATACAACGCAGCAACGGAGGAGTGATTGGTGAACTTGACTCGCCAACTGGATGACCTTGCTCTTTGAATGAATACTTTTGAGGCTCGGTTGCCTCTCGCTGAAAGACAAGAAGACAATGCTTATGATGAACTGCAATATCACAATAATCAGCCAAGACTGCCACTTTATCGTCAAGTTATGGGAGTTAATAATCATAACAATTATTATAATCATCCTCCTGATGATCCTTTCGCTAAAGTGAAATTTACTATACCCTCTTTTTCTGGTGCTTATGATGCTGAGGCTTATCTTGATTGGGAGATGACAGTAGAGCAAAAATTTAATTCCCATCTTGTTCCTGAACAACATAGAGTTCATCAAGCCACTAGTGAGTTTAAGAACTTTGCTATCATATGGTGGAATGAACTTGTCAAAACTAGAACTGATCCTCCAACATGGGATAGATTAAAGGAAGCTATGCGTGTTCGATTTGTTCCTCCATCTTTTCAGCGGGACCTTCGTAAAAAATTGCAGCGCTTAGACCAAGGTAACATGTCCATAGAGGAGTATTATCAAGAGTTACAAAAGGGTATGCTGCGTTGTGGGGTAGTAGAGGACATGTATGATAAAATAGCTCTTTTTTATGGGGGGTTGAGGCGTGAAATTCAGGACATTGTTGATTACAAGGAATATGATACTGTTAACAGACTGTTTCAGTTTGCTATGTTTGCAGAAAAAGAATTGCAGGGCCGACAACAACAGCAACATCGCACGAGGAGCAACGTCACGCCGCGTGCAGCGACTACACCATCCAAAACAGCACCATCTTCGACCCCCCGTGCAGCGACTACACCACACAATGGTGGCCAACGAACTATACATGCTGCTCCACCTTCTCGCGTGCCAGAAGGCAGCAAGGCGACATCATTCAAGCTTTTGTCGTCCACTCCTTCTACGGGTCGTACTTCCGACATTAAGTGTCACCGCTGCCAGGGACTTGGTCATATGATGAGAGATTGCCCGAGCAAACGAGCATACATAGCACGCGACAATGGCGGGTATGATAGTACTTCGGATGTTGAAGATGAATATTCTCTTGCTACTGACATTACAGATCCAAATGACGAACACACCGAAGAAGAGGTACTTCGTACAGCGGCAACGGAGAACTATAGGAGCATCATTGTGCAGCGTGTCTTGAGCTCCAAAGTGGAAACCGATGACAAGCTACAACGACACAACCTCTTCCACATGTTTCTTGTCGTCAAGGACTGCCGTGTACACACTATAATTGATGGAGGTAGCTGCAATAACTTGGTGAACACGGACGTCATCAAGAAACTTGGTTTGACAACAAGAGCACACCCTCATCCGTACCACATTCAATGGTTCAACATCAGCGGTAAGGTTCGGGTAACACAAACAGCGAGAATACATTTTTCAATTGGTTCATACCATGATATTGCTGATTTTGATGTTGTTCCAATGGATGCTTGTTCTCTTTTATTGGGTCGTCCTTGGGAATTTGATACAGATGCTATTCATCATGGTAGAACCAATAAATATACTCTCATGCATAAGGGAAAGAAAATCACTTTGCTGCCCATGACTCCTGCTGAAATTGTGCATTTTGAGAAGAGTAAAATTCGTGATGGCAAAGCAACAAAATTAGAATCTGAAAAACTGCAAGTTATTAAGTTAAAATCACCATCGTTGCTCGCAACTAAATCTGAACTTGCTGATTTATTCGATGCTAAGGGGATGTGCTATGCTTTAGTTTGCAAAGAAGCCATGTTTTCACTTCATGAATTGTCTATTGCATTGCCCCCTGCTGTTGCTAACCTTTTGCAGGAGTTTGAGGATGTGTTTCCCTCCGAGATACCCCCTGGTTTACCACCGATGAGAGGCATTGAACACAAGATCGATTTGATTCCAGGAGCAAGTTTGCCAAATCGTGCAGCATACAGGGCGAATCCACAAGAAACCAAGAAAATTCAGCGACAAGTCCAAGATCTTTTGGACCACGGGTACATTCGTGAAAGCCTTAGCCCTTGTTCTGTTCCTGTTCTATTGATTCCTAAGAAAGATGGTAGTTGGTGCATGTGTGTTGATTGTCGAGCGATTAATAACATCACCATTCGATATCGTTATCCTATTCCTCGATTAGATGACATGCTTGATGAATTGAGTGGTGCTATCATCTTCACAAAAATTGACTTGCGCAGTGGTTACCACCAAATTAGAATGGCACTAGGAGATGCATGGAAAACTGCATTTAAAACCAAGTTTGGACTTTATGAGTGGTTAGTCATGCCTTTTGGTTTAACTAATGCACCCAGCACCTTTATGCGATTAATGAACGAGGTTTTACGTGCTTTCATTGGACAATTTGTGATGGTTTACTTCGATGATATCCTCATTTACAGCAAGTCATATGATGAACATCTTGATCATTTACGTGCTGTTTTTATTGTTCTGAGAGATGCACGTTTGTCTGGTAACCTCGAAAAGTGCGTCTTTTGCACCAATCGAGTCTCGTTTCTTGGCTATGTCATTTCCTCGCAGGGAATTGAGATGGATGAGTCCAAAATTGAAGCAATCACCAGCTGGCCAGCCCCAACAACCGTCACACAGGTTCGTAGTTTTCTTGGTCTTGCAGGTCTTTATCGGCGCTTTGTGTGGGATTTCAGCACCATTGCAGCACCTCTACATCAGCTAACGAAGACGGCAGTTTCATTTCGATGGGGCGAACAGCAGCAACAAGATTTTGATGCTCTCAAATAGAAGCTTACACAAGCAACATTACTACAACTTCCTGATTTTGACAAGACCTTTGAGCTAGAATGCGATGCAAGCGGCATTGGTATTGGAGGCATTTTCATACAAGGAGGTAAACCCGTTGCTTTCTTTAGTGAAAAACTTCATGGTCCTTCTCTGAATTATTCTACTTATGATAAGGAATTGTATGCCTTAGTGCGTGTATTACAAACTTGGCAACATTATATTTGGTGTGAGGAGTTTGTTATACATTGCGATCATGAATCATTGAAGTATCTTAAGTGTCAAACCAATCTGAATAAACGACATGCTAAATGGATTGATTTCATAGAGTCGTTTCCATACATCATTAAGTATGAGAAAGGGAAGGAAAATATCATTGCCGATGCATTATCTAGGCGTTATACCATGCTATCCCAACTTGATCATAAAATCTTTGGTTTGGAAACAATTAAAGCATTATATCCTACTGATTTGGACTTCAAAGATGCTTTTGAAAATTGTAGAGAAGGAAGAACTTGGAATAAATATGTGTTGTGAGAGGGTCTCCTCTATCGTGCTAACAAGCTATGTGTTCCAGCTAGCTCCGTTCGTCTATTACTTTTGCAGGAAGCACATGAAGGAGGTTTGATGGGACATTTTGGAGTGAAGAAAACTGAAACGTGCTGTCCACACATTTCTTTTGGCCAAAGATGAGGCGTGATGTCGAGCGCTACGTGTCACGATGCACTACTTGCAACAAAGCTAAGTCTCGCCTTAACCCACATGATCTTTATATGCCTCTTCCTGTTCATAGTGTACCTTGGGAGGATATTTCTATGGACTTTGTTTTGGGATTGCCTAGGACTAAGAGGGGGAGGGATAGTATTTTTGTAGTTGTGGATCGTTTTTCCAAAATGGCACACTTTATACCTTGTCATAAGAATGATAATGCCTCACACATTGCTGATTTATTTATGATGGAAATAGTTCGTTTACGTGGTGTGCCAAATACCATTGTTTCTGATCGTGATGCAAAATTTTTAAGTCATTTTTGGAGAACTTTGTGGTATAAATTGGGAACCAAGTTGCTGTTTTCAACTACATGTCACCCACAAACGGATGGACAAACCGAGGTAGTTAATCGTACTTTATCCACTATGTTGCGGGCTGTCTTGAAAAAAAATTTGAAGTTGTGGGAGGAGTGTTTACCACATATAGAATTTGCTTACAACAGATCCATTCACTCCACGACAAAGGTAAGTCCATTCCAGGTAGTGTATGGTTTCAATCCCCGTGCTCCTATTGATTTACTACCTTTGTCTCCTTCTGAAACTATAAATTTGGATGCTACACAACGATCTGAATTCATTCTTAAGATGCATGAAACTACAAAGAAAAATATTGAAATGATGAATGAGAAGTATAGGATTGCAGGTAGTAAAGGTAGAAAAGAAGTAAAACATGAACCGGGTGATTTGGTGTGGTTACATTTGAGAAAAGAGCGATTTCCCGACTTGAGAAAATCTAAACTTATGCCATGAGCTGCTGGTCCTTTTAAGATCGTTGAAAATATTAATGATAATACATCTAAGCTTGAATTTCCTCCTGATTTTGGGGTTAGTCCTACATTTAACCTCTCAGATTTGCGAACGTACTTGGGAGAAGAAGATGAACTTGAGTCGAGGACGACTCCAATTCAAGAGGGGGAGGATGATGAGGACATCACAACAGCGGAGACGCACATTGAACTGCAAGGACCAATCACAAGACCACGAGCACGGTTATTAAATCAGCAGGTGAATTCATTCATAACTTCTTTTGGATGTGAGGTTGAGAATAGATTGCTATGTGATGATTTAATTGTTATTAGGAATAATGGAGAAGATCAAAAAGTGAAGGAAATAGGCCTTGGGAGCGTGGAGAACCAGCTGGGACGTCCACAAGTTGATGGAAACAGTTTACAACTCGGACTCGAGTTCAACTCGGAGTCTAGGAGCAGTCCACCTTAAAACGGACGCGCAGGAGGCATACGGACTCCAATTTCGACGTTCTACATATGCACGGAAAGAGGAGAAGATAAACTTTCCAATGGTTCTGGTCCCACATCAAAATTCCTCCGAAGTCATTGGGAATCGTTGAAACAAGTCGAGTCCAGATTTCTGTCCGGTGCTGCGCCATCGAATCGGGTCTTTGGGCCTTGTATCCCGTAAGAGTCCATTAGGGATGCATCTAATCGTGTTTTGGTCGAACCCTAGCCTACATATACTGCAGCCGCCGGTCATATTCAGTGGGTTTTGCTTAGATCAATAATATTGCCGTTCTACGGTTTGTGAGACCCCAACTTCGCGATTTCCGATCGTGTCTTCGACGTTCTTGCTCGTGTTCTTGGTTGCACTTGCAGGGATTAGCCTTCTTGGCGAGGTCAAGCGTGGGCAGCACAGTTGATAACCAACAGACCCGTGGTGTAGTGATTGCACGGGTACTCGAACCGCTCGAGTGCCGTGGATCATCAACGTCGAGTTCTCCACCCCAATCGACATACCTTTCGGAAGATCGGGCCTAAACTACTCATCAGAAGCATTAGGGACAACCATGTATTCAGCTTCTGCACTCAATCAATCAAGATATGAGAGAATCTCCAAGAAACCCGCAATATCCAGAAGTTTTCTGAATAAGCTGTTAAGGCCAAGGTTGATGAACCTCAAGTCTGTAACCTCTGATATAAGTTGCCTTTGATTTAACGAAGAATCCTCTTTACAAAAGACCAGTGAGTACAACAAGGCACATGCATGTGTAAGCAGACATCTTGAACCACATATGCAATATCGGGCCTTCTGAGGGTGAGATATTTAAGTGTGTGTGTGTGATACTTCTGTAGAATGTTGCATCACTTGAAATAATTCCATCATTGCATTAGACCGTTTGATTGGTCTCGACATATTTTGAGAATATTTGCATTTGAGCATTCCAGCACGGTCAAGAGTGTATTCTGCACATTTAGTTTGTCTGAGAAAGAAACCATCTTTAGAGCGTTGTACATGAATACCATGAAAGTGATGCAACGATCCAATGTACTTTACGACAAACTTTTGATAATGATGTTGAGTAACTTTCTGAAGAAGTGATGTAGACGAGGCTGTCACCATGACGATGTCTTCAACATAAATGAGAAGATATGCCATGTCAGTGTCTTGGTCAAAACAAGCAAGGAATGATCAAAGCTGGTTGACATATACCCCATCGTTAGAAGCTCAGCAGCATTGCTGGTTTGACAACAAGAACACATCGCTTGCTTACGACTGTATAAATATTTTGATTGCAAGCACAAGTACTTAGGATGTTCTTTGTTCGATGAAGCTTTGCATGTTGAAAACAGTATACCCGTTCTGAGAGTAGGCCATATACAACTTTTTTTTTGTAGATACCATCTTATCTCCACCTGGCAGTGTCATTCCGAACCATACTACTCTGGGTCACCGAAGCTCATATTCATTCGCGGTGCTCCTCTAGTGTGTCACATATATCTCCTTTGTGTTCTCATATTGTATGAGATATCACCCAGACCAAGGATTTGCTGAGATGCTCCTTTCTCTACAGTGCATTCGAACTAGCAACAAATCATATCAGACTAATATCATTAATTATTTTTTTATTGTGTTAGATATTTCAAATGTTGAAAAAAATTATATAAAAAGAGCATTATTTTAGTTAATAAATTTATCATTGGCATTTTATTTTTGAAAAATAATTATTCAAATGTTACCATACCTCCTAAAAAATATTATGCTCCTACAGTAGGAAAAATTGTTTACATCCTAACATTTATTTGTATGTATCAAAGTGCAGCAGACAAATTTAGCAACGAGTAAAATAAATAAGTATTGCATGTACTTGTCTAGGTGTGTCATCTTGGTACATGAATTTTTGTTGTGTATTTCTATGTTCATTAACCTGTTCATCTATATCACTTGGGTTCATGAATTTTTTTTCTTTACAGTAACAGCCTCCGGACTATCATAGTCCTGACATATGCATCCGACATGGCACCATTCTCTCTCCTCCTCTCTCTCTCCCCCTCACCTTCTCTTGTCGAGCAACGTTACTGAGAGAAAATAATTGGGGTTGTTAAAATGTTCATGCACCTATAACTGTAGAGGAAAAAAATAATTACCCAGTTGATACAGATGGAAAAATTCATGGATCTGGAAATCCGAAATAAAAATGTCTAGCCATCGTAGTTGGACAAGTTCATGTACCTCTGGTGAATTTCCTCATTAGCAATGTATCCAATGGTACAGGTAATAAATGATCATTCATTGTGACAATATCTATCAGATGCTAAATAAATGAAAAATTTACATAGATTTAGTTACTATCTATAAATATCTATCAATATAGTCCTCCAAGAGAATCATCTATGCTTCCCTCAATAGTCCTCGAAGAGAATCATCCACAGCTACCCTCAAAAGTCCTCCTAGAGAATCATCCAAAGCTTTTGATTAGATTAGGGATGAATTCTTCTGATAGGCCCCCCAGCAAGGATGTCCAGTATGGAACAACTGACCCATATATTTCCCCTCTGCATGAAGCATTGGTGGGCACAACAGCGATGCCACCACAGTGGAGCAGCATGAAAGCTCCACCGCCACAACTTGAATTTGATCAGACTCCTACATCTGGTAGCACATTTACGTCAAAAGGACTTATGCAAAACCCTTCTATTACTAGGGTGTTGGCTCCCGGTCCGGTCTTTGAACACCCAATCTTCCAAGATTCCAAGGTTGTTTCTGTCCCTTGACCGCTTTATATTATTAAACATAAAAGTCAAATTTCTGACATACAATTACTTGCAGGGAGAGGAACCTTGGTCAGAATGCAATATTGATCCTTTTGTCAAAATACTACATGCAGAACCCACATATAGTTTTTGTCAGAATACAATGCCCTCGTATCTCCAAACGGGACATCCGGGGCCTATTGGTGTTCTAGCTGGTACATCTGTTGATGTCGTCAATTCTGCTATGAGCCCCATAGTTGAAGTTCCACCAGTCCACTGTAAGGTGTATCCATGCCGCATTTGTTCTGCAATGTTCTACTCGCACCAAGCGTTGGGTGGTCACATGAGATCCCATAGCAAAGAAAACAAGAAGAACAATAATTAGATATCCAGTTTTGGATTTCAGTCCCTTTTATTAATTCAATGGAAGGCTCTACAGTGCCACTCATTATTTAGGTTGAAGTTAATGTTATCATGCAATAGTTGCCTTATGAGAAGTATAACGACTAATATTTACCATACTAGCAAATGTTTCCTTTATATTCTTATGAAACTGTTCTGATCATAATGCTTGTTTGAATTGTTATTTAGTTCTTTTATTGAATTAAGAATGGATATATCAAAATGAGTAGACGAGAGTTTATGATTCATATTCGCTTTCAATCCTAGCATCATTGTAAGATTTAGTAGGAGTGACGAGTAAAATTTATCTTAAATTTTGGTTTCATGCCTCCATTTCGGGCGTGAAGAACTTACTTCCTCTGGATCAAGCAATAATCTGAGGCACAACTCACATTTTAATATGTACATTCTATACCTGATGTATATGAATACTTCATTACTGAGCAATGTTATTCTTTGTAATAATTGTTTATTTAGAAAATATTTATCTCCAAGTGGGATAAGCCCTGGGTTGCTTGTTCATTGATTATAATGTGGTGTTATTTTGAACATATTTGGGGTCAACTGTATGAGCATAATCTCCAATCCTCGGATTTGACTAACATAGTCTCCATATTGTGACACATGCAATGAGTAAGGGAAATCATGTCTTCATATTGTATTCATAGACCATGTTTTGGAATAAAAGGAACAATGTTTATGTGGTTTCTTTTTTTGTTGATTACATACAAAATTAGTTAATATATACCATTTGTTTATTACAACTCCGATATGCATAAAGTTTATCTAATGTGGTGTTCCATTCAGATATAACATTGCCCTGCACATGATACCCATTTAATGGCTATATATTAAAAAATATATCATTCACATCCATATCAATAATAAATCGGAGCGAATCCTTGCTCAATGTGAGCTACAAAAAGAAAAATAGGAGTAAGCAAAAGAACATTGGTAAAAGAAAATGAGCATAAGAAGAGTAAAAAGAGGCATTGAAATCTATAGTTTATTAGGATCCAAATCCAATCATGACAACTGACATCTACAACAGAGAGAACTTCATTGAAAAGGTCTTGGCTGTACAAAACACAATAGTATGTTGCGAAAAAATGAAAATATAGTTGTGTTCCCTAGAGGCATGCGGTATTCTTCCCGGCACGAATCAAACTTGACTTCGTACCACTTAAGAAGCTCAAGATCCATTAAAAAATGTCAGATTTATAAAAACAAGTCTATATTAAATGGACATCATCATATCAGGATTTATGATAATGGAATGATTTGCACTTTTGAAAAGAACCAACTGCCGACATATAGTATTAGAGAACAAGGTTTGAAAATAAAATACACAAAAAATAAAGAGCAGGTGAGGTCCGGGGTTGCTAGTGACTATCGAACGCTGCTCCCTCAACTTCATGTGATACCAATCTTAGGATCATTATCCATGCTGGTGGGCAAATGAATAGCCCCCAACGATCGGCCAACGGGTGCTTCCGAGCTTCCTGGCAGCCGATGAATTCGCTAAACTCACCTCCTACATGTCTAAATGTAAATATTGATACTAATGATAAATAAACCCCTATACTCCTCTAAAAAACAAAAGAGACGGTAATATGATGAATAAACCCCAAACTTTAAATAGTGATGTCATAATTCCCTTCATCATTATGTGGGCTAACCATAAATGTGTTGGAACAATCAGAACAATGACTCAAGCAGCGTAATCTTCTTTCTAACAAATGAATGTCAAGTTCAATATGCTTTTGTGCAGCAATGGTCAACTTGGCTCCGATGGACGTAAACCGTGGATTGTTAGCCTTGTATATTGGAACATGAAGCTCCCGAAAAAGTTATTTCAATCAACAACATTTGGTGGCAGCATTAGAAACAGCCGTGCGTTTAGCTTCGGCACTCAACTGTGCCACCATTGAAATGAAAGAATCTCAAAGAACACACAATGTCCTGAAATTGATAATTGAGTATCGGCCACCCTGCCCAATCAGCGTCTAAATAAGCTGTCGAGGCCAAATTGGATGAAGGTTGGAGTGTGTAACCCATGATGTAAGGTTCCTTTGATGTATGAAGAATCATTTTCACAAGAGACCCATGAGTACAGCAAGGCACATGCATGTGTAAGCACACCTACTGAACCGCATATGCAGTAGTAGGCCTACTGACAATGAGATATTAAAGCTAGCCTGTGATACTTTTGTAGAACTGGACATGATTTGAATGAATTACATCACTGCAAGCGACCATTGGCTTGGTGCCGACAGGTGTTGACAACGGTTTATAGTTGAGCATACCAGCACTATCAAGAATGTCTTCCGCATATTTAGTTTTTCTAAGAAAGTGTAAAAGCCCACATTTTTAAGTTGAATTGGGAATTCAATGTCAGGTGAATTATGTGAGTTAATAAATGATATTAAAAATATAAACTTGTTAAAACTTTAGAACATAGTTGGGATAACATATTAATATATGTGTCAATTTAAGTAAGTAAGTACAAAAATAATGAAGTTCCAAATTTAATTCAAAAACTAAAAGTCATGTTTTAAATTTAGCTTGACTCAAAAGTCAAAACTAACAGCTTCTGAATCAATTGTTGTCAAATTAAAAACTACTTCACCAAAAATGTTAATTTTATTTAATAAGGTATATATAAATTTTTTGATAAGTTCCGGTGGTAATACTAATATTTTTTATAGGAGTGATATCCAAATTTAAAATTAATTCAATGTAAACTTGATCCAAACCCAAAATTTAGTCCACCACTGTGTCCTTCAAGTTTGAAACAGTCAACCTACAAATGTTTACCATTTTAGGAGTTGAATTGCTATATGAATTGAATCAACACATAAAGGAAATTTACATATCAAAGTTAAATTTCAATCATAAAATATTTGAATGCAAGTTTTGAATTCACCATCATATTCCTCACATTTTCTTTGGTCTACCTGCCATGTTTTATAATTTTTAGAAATTGATAACTATTGAAAGTGAGAGAGGATAAAGCGAGGAATAGTGGGCCGCACATGGCGGCACAGCTCATCACAAGATTCCGTTGCTACCTCTCTCTTATCACTCCATCAACCTTGTGCAAGTTCTCTGTTAGCCTGGCTTCTTTCTGCTACCCACGCACAAGCAAAATGGAGACCTTGCTCTGTTATTTCTCCCCCAGCGCAGAAACTTGCCCTCCTCAACCTCAACCTCTACCTCTGCGCCAGATAAATCAACAGGTGGTGGTGGGTGTTGACTCCCTTTTCGTTGTGTTTTATTGCTCACAAGGATTTTGTGCTGTAATAGGCCTAGTGATGGTGAGATATTGAAGCTCGCCTGTGATACTTTTCCACAAATGGGCATCATTTGAAGGAATTACATCATTGCAAGTGACCATTGGTTGGGTGTTGAGATGTGTTGACAATGGTTTATAGACGAGCATACCATCACAGTCATGAATGTCTTCCACATAATTGGTTTGCCTAACAAAGAAACCATCTTTAGAGCGCTGGACATGAATACTGACAAAGTGGTGAAACAAACTGAGGTCCTTCATGGCAAACTATTGATGAAGATGTTGAATGACTTGTGAAGAAGCAATGTAGAGGATGTTGTGAGCATGATGTCTTTTTCGTAAAGGAGAAGATTTGCAATGTCATTGTCTTGATGCGAGATGAGGCACTATTCTGATTGTTGTGGCTTTAAATATTGGGTAGAAAGTTTGGTGAAGGAAAAGCGGTTCAGGAATTATCAACCTCATAAATCATAACAAAGTCTTACAAACAAAGTATTTGGATAAATTTTATGAGAATAAATATACACCTTGAATCAACCTCATATGGTATACATATTACTCTAATGGAGTTGTCCCACATGTAGTTGGTAAAAGAGGTTAATTTTAGTGGTGATTTTATAGCTAATAACAAGATATGTAGGAATTGCCACTTGTAAAATGAGAGATGGAAGCACGGTTATGTTTTGGAAAGATATGTGTAATGATCACCACATCAAAACTGAATTCTCTAATCTATATTGCTTTTTCAACTAGAAAACAAATTCACTAAAGAAGTTCATGAATGAAACAACATTGAAATAATTATTCCAATTTCCGTTATCAGTGCAGGTCTACGAAGGGCTCAAAAGTTTAAAAGACATGTTATGTAATCTGCAAGTGCAAAACAAGGATAGGTGAATTTATCAATGGCGACCCGCAGAAAACAATTGTCCCGCAAAAAACAATTAAGCAGGTGTGGACTTCAAGTGCAACAGAAAGTTGGAATCTTCTATTGGCTGTTATTTATGGGCAGACTTAATACTAGAAAAATTTTCAAAGGAAAAAATTATTCTAGACAATAATTATATTCGTGTTCTATGTATGAAACACGGAGAGGAAACTACTATACATCTTTTCTTCAAATGTTCTTTTGGTTCTCAAGTCTAGCGTTGGATTGGGATTCACTGGAACGTGTAAATCCATTTATTTGAGAGGACTTGGCTGGCAAGAGAAAATTTGGCAGGTGATTTTTTCATGGAAACACTTACAATTGCTTGTTGGTCCATTTCTCAACAAAGAAATAATAATATATTTAGAAATCTGACTCCAAATATATGGAATTGTGTGCATATTTTAAGAATGAATGTAGACACCAAGCTCGAAGATTTAAGGAGTCAGATAGAGTATTCTGTGGAGGGTGGAATGATAAACATGTTTAGAATTCGAGATTAGTCAATTTCCTTGTATATTTTATGGTATAGTTTTTTTAATAAATTTAGCAGAAGGGCCTTCCCGCTGCTTCCCTTTAAAAATGAGATGCAGAACATGAAAGTTTTTTTTCTGTCATGAATTTGTATTATCTAGATGTAACTAACAAAAAAAAATGTCCTCATTAGAAATAAATACCTGTTTTTCCAAATATCCTAAGTAGTTAATTTGGTCAATGAGTTTAACTACCTCGCACAACCATTCTGAGAAGCACATTTGTCCGGTTAGGGAGCTAAGACACATGATATCAAGGTATTCTGGACTGTTTCTTTAGCTTGAGAACATAGATGACAGGTAGCAGGGAGTGGAAGAAATTCTCTTGGCCAGGCGATCTGTGGTTTAGAGGATCTGTTTTGCACAACAAGGCCTAAGAAAAAGTTGCACTTCAGCGGGGACCATGTCTTCTAGAATAATCTCTAACTGAGCACATCCAATGAAGGGCCCCCTTTTGATCCATTCGGATTCCAGGGTTGTAGGATCGATGAGCGTGCGTAAATCTACCAGTGAGTGGGGTGAATGGTAGATTAAAACTTTTCAGTGGAAGCAATGAAACACCCCTTGGCATAAAACCGATCTGTTAAAGAAACCATGTGTGCCACTAATCTAAACATGTTCCATTGTGACAAAAGTAGTATAGATTGTAGAGAATCAAGTAACGAAGGCGTCACAACATGAATCACGAAAATCCGCCATGAGAAACTCAAGTTACATTCGAATGATCGAACAAAGGTCAATCTGTCCTACCCGAGAAAAACAGTTCTGGAACACTACAAAGAAACTCGTGTAGATCAGCCACGAATCCAATGACCGTGAAATTTTTCACAAATGATAATAAATCAATATTCTAAGACAATCCAAAAAGAATCACGTCAATCGAATCTGTAAAACTTGAGTTATAATAAAACCACCAAAGCAAGGTAGTGTCGTGTAGAAAATCGGCCAGAAAAACTTGTTTGAAAACAAGTGGGATGAACAAGGCACAAAAGATCCGTCAAACTACGAATTTTATTGATCAAACCACAAGAGGAACAGCCCCAAAGTCGTCTGTCACGAGCTCTGGCCTCCCTTGCTTTTATAACCAGCCCGGAGGCCAACCCAAACCAAACTAGGACTCTAATCCTACTCAATTCACGAATCGAAACTTTCCATAACTGCTCAAGACCCGTCTATACGCAGATAGAAGCAATCTTAAGACTTCCAAATACCATAGGAATGTATCCCACATTCCTAAAACAACTCAAATTCGTGAGCCACATGAAATCCTATCATAACCAACTCGATACTTTCCATATATGATCCATAACCGACTTCGCCGCAGCCGAAGTCATCATCCGGTACGATCCGATCCTTCCAACCAGATCTTTCCTTACATAACCCATCTTCGGAACCATGTTGTCACGTCATGCACCGCATGCATACGTGCGAACACCTTCCTTCGACATACATCTTCCTTCATATTCAATGCCCTTGATTCAATCACCCTGCGTGACCTCCTGATCAGCTCAACCACAGTTCCTCCTGAACTTGATTGTTGGAACCTCATCTCCTCCCTGAAACTAGTACAGTGGATCCCATCACTAGCCATGTCTTGAACTCAAGCAACACCTTCACATGAATAAACAACCAATACTTCCGAGCACAAGTCCTCGAGTTGACTCTCTTTAGTTCCCAAACCACAACACCTTATGTGAGTACCTCACATAAGCATTTTGCAAACCATAGCAAAATGACGTCAACCATATTCAGCCACGGACCAAAAACTTCACAAATGAATACTAAGCAATCTTTCCAAGAATATAATGCAAGTTCAAAACATTTCACAGTAAAAGTAGAGACATTGCAATCGAGCACCAAACCTTGCCAAAACTAACTGGACCTTGAACCAGAGCTTACCAAAGCTAGTCGGACCTAGCGCCGGAGCAAACCAAAGCTAGTTGGACCTGGAGCCGGAGCTACCCAAATCTAGTCGTACCTAGACAAAGAAGTTGGACCTAGCCAAAGCAAGTCGGATCTTACGTCGAACCTTGATGATAAAGGTGTTTTGGTAGTATTGAAATCTTTTATCGCCATAGCCAACATATTCAGCACACATAGGTCTCACAAGAGTAGTCCCACCAATCTCTACAAACCCAATCCGACTACCCCTTCCCCGAGCATTCTTAATGGTCCAAACAGCACTAACAAATCACTAATTAGTCATCTAAGCCGCACTCATACTTGGCCTTGTGGTGGCATTGTAAATCCTAGATTGTTGCTTCACGAACCGGTCCTTAGATCTAAAGCAAGCAAAACCACCAAAAACAGTCCAACCCATTCCACATTACCATCTTGCTTAGATCCCTAGGCACAATGTTGCTAAAGGGTCATTATTACCAATTATCATCATTTACATGTTCAATAGTTCACAATTAAGCCATTTGATTGTTTCCCAAACCCAATTTAGTATTGGGAACCAAAAAGTGCAAAATACCCTTCCGACCCTCTACATAGTGTTCAAGCGACAAGGGTGGCCATACAAAACTAGTAAACGCCTACAGTTGGGTTTTCCCGTAAATTTCAACACAAGCATGCAATTTTTCAAACAAAACCTTTAAAACAGGATCAATATGGTCAAGGACACTTGCCATGCTCTTGAGCTTGGCTTGGATCGAAGGCTTCGTGGTTCTTGTTCTATAGGTCCTCGAAAGCACTCTCTACGACAATTCCTTCTACTCCGAGCAACAAACATGCAAAACACACAATTCACTCAAATAATGCTCATATAGTACTGAATATGCCAAGATATGCATGATTAATGCAATTGTGAGGTAAAACTTGTTAACGAGTTGCTAATAATGTTTAATAACTAGTTACAATAATTTCTAACAATAATGTCGTGCATCGAGTTCAGTTAGGGTTAAGTTAGAATTAGTATGGTTGGTTGCTAAATCAAATAGAATTAGCAAATAAAATAAGTCGTTGATTTCAAAGGGGGCCCAACCCAAAATCCGACCACGTGGGTAGTAAATTAGTTCAATGATGTTGTTATTTTTGTGTTGTCTTTTGAGACAAATCTGTGCCTGGTTTGGGGAGCCACGTGGAGAGCTGCACCATATCTGCCTTGTCCTCCTCATCAGCTTTGTAGGAAGCAACCAAGTTATCGACCGTGGTTCCATTTCTGCGCCCAACGAGGTCCGACAACGCTCCCCCAACTTTGTAGTTCCATTGACTTGTCCACTGGCAAGTTATTGATCGTGCTTACTCTTCGCTTGATGATTCTTGTGTTGCGCTGCTTTCGAGTCCTCATCCCATCTCCTCATACAATGAGAATGGTTTTGTGGTTAACTGGGATTCTGAGATGGTAACAGCATTATATGGTCAGGGTGGCAGATCGAGCTAACTTTAATTAGTTGCTGGCATTATGCAGAATTATCAAGTATTGCAACTGAAGAAAGTCAGTTCAATTCTGATTTTCATCTTATGTTGCAAGATATTCTTTTGTTCTCTTTCACACCTTTTCAGAGTAGTACACAGAGGTAAGTTATTATTATTAGATAATTACAATACCTGCGTATGTCAACCGTGTTGATAAATATGTAATATTTGCAGGTTAGTATTTCCTGGTTATAGGGTCGACAACAAAAGTACCGAGCTCTATGTCAGCATTGGGATAGCGATGCTTTCATCGCTAACTCCATAAAGGCAAGACAGTGCCACCGGGGGTCTGACGGCAATCACAACTACTGCGGTGTGGCTAGGGGCATTTGGCTAAATGCATGGTAAGTACATTTTAAGTTCATTTATGTGTTCATAATATATTTGTCTCACTAACATGGCTATACACGAGCGAGAGACCAGTTAGGAGCGGATCCTGACCCAGGTTTGGAAGAGAGGTCACAAGGAAAGTGACCCTTCCCAGCCTGGACTGTGCTGTTAGGTCGCGACTGATCAACGGGTAAGTTTTCAAAATTCATGAAATTTAGTATAGCTAATACTATTATTGACACGCTTACATGATTTGTTTGTTTTCTAGGAAAATTATGAGCAGGACCTTGCAAAGATACATGACGAAGATTACAATTGGGAACATGGGTCAATCGACCCCCAAGCCGTGTACGCGAGAGGAGGCGGGAAGGCCCATGGATGGTGAGTTATTCATTTGTTTCATTTATTTTTCAATCTACCTTATCTTTACTTAGTATTTTTCATTCTTTTGTAGGTTTGCCATTTTTGATGGAGTTGTTGACTCGAGGTTGGCGCAACCTTTGAGAGGTGCTTTATTAACGCGGGCCTCGTCTGTTTGGCCGTCAAGTGGTCATATCTCGCAGACCCAGTTAGAGCTCAATGCCGTGAAGGAGATGCTGATACAGACCGAGGCGGAGCTGGACAGGTCGAGGGCAGAGCAGGAGAGGTCGAGGGCCTTTCCGGAGGTCATGATCATGTACATGGCCCAGATGTAAGCAACGGGGGTTGTAAGTAATTTGAACTACTGTAGTTTAAATTTATAGCATTTCAGTAACATATATCTTCTAATATTTTGCAATGGCAGGGTCTTCATCGACAGACCGGTCAGCAAATTGAGATTTCTCTATCTCCGCTGCCGCAGGTGACCCCGGCACTGAGGCCCCTAGCACAGCTGCTCCCAGCGCAGGTAATAAACTCTTTCTTCAATATTGTTGTATTCATTCATTATTTCACATAGGTTGAGAAGGAGGTAGAACATAGGGTGATATAGTGAGATAGAGGTGGAGTAAGAGAGACAAACATAGGTTGAGAGAGAGAGGTGAGATAGAGGTGGAGTAAGAGGGACATAGATAGGGAGAGATGGAATATGAGAGAGAGGGTAAAGTGACAGAGAGAGGATGCTAGAGAGGGAGAGGACGAGTGAGAGAATGAGAGAAAGAGAGGGAGATGAAAAGGGAAAGTGTGACACAAAGAGAGTGAGAGAGAGTGATGGAGAGGAAGAGAATGAGAGAATGAGAGTTAGAGGAAGAGAGAAAGTGTGACATAAAGAGAGGGAGAGAAAGTGAGGGAGAGGATGTGTGAGAGAATGAGAGAAAGAGAGAAAGAGAGAGAGGGATAGGAAGAGAGTGTGAGAGAATGAGAGAAAGAGAGAAAGAGAGAAAGAGAGAGGGAGAGGGAAAGGGAGAGGAAGAGAGTGAGAGAAAGAGAGAGGGGAGGAAGAGAGTGAGAGGATGGAAGTTAGAGAGAGAGGAAGAGTGTGAGATGCATTTGGAACATATCTAACTCAAATGTTCTTTTGTGGGGTTTGGCAGCGGTGGCGCAAACTCCTTCAGCACAGCTACTGGCACTCGAGGGGACGTGCGGAGATGAGTTTTTTTTTTGGCTCCGGTGGTAGTCGAGTGTGTAGTGTGTAGCCCGTTCGGAGTTTCAGATGTGGTTGACATGTTTGTTATATATTTATGACTGTTTATTGCTGTTGTGACTATATATGTGCGGTGTATGTTTGTTCTGTGTGCTCGCTATCGTGTGAGGTAGGCAGATTCTGATTTTTTTTAAAAAAAAAATTTAAAAACATGACTTGCGTCGGCTATGGCAAGGCCGACATAAGTTAGCCCAGGTTAACTTACATCAGCCTGACTGTACCGACGTAAGTTATCCCATGGTACTTACGTCAGCCTCGCCATAGCCTACATAAGTTAGCCCATGTAACTTACATCCGCTACCGATGGCCGACGTTGGTTACCTGGCCCAACCCGCAGGCCGGCCCAGTAACTAACTTACGTTGGTTGCGGGACACCGATGTAAGTTACTAACTTACGTCAGTGACCAACGTAATTTAGCTTAATTACGACAAACTGCAATGTCAGCCAGTAACTGACGTAATTAACGGAAAACCGACGTAATTAAGTAACTTACATCGGTTTTGCCTTAATTACGTTGGCTTGATCGGGCTTCTTGTAGTGGAAGTTAATTGTATCTTTGTTATTCACCTCCATACATGATTTTGCATCTACCTGAATTAAAATCCGGTTAATTCCAAACTGGTCAGTTTTGAGAGTGGAGTGAGCAGTGAATTTTAAAATGAAAATATCTCTTCCATATATGATGAATGCGGTCTTCCAGATGGATAATGGACGGGTGTACTCGAAGTGCATCCACCGTCCGGGATTCCTATTGATGTTCTGGCAGTTGTTCCAGAATTTTGGATATGAGCAGCTGCTAAACTATTGGGGAAAAAAGAAAGATGATCGCGGATTATTATCATGAAAAGTATACCTGGATGTCCCAGAAGGACCAACACATCTCAGATGCGTTCCATTCACTGTCATGGTGTCAGGATTGCGTTTGGAGATTATGTGGTCCATGACAGCCTGTGCGACCATCACTTGATTTTGCAAGGTGCATTATAAAGAGATGGCAGGGACACCATTAACTCTATTTCCGATCATCAGTTTGGCTGCTCTTGCATGGCAGCAGCGAATGGTCGAGTTGTATCAACCATTTGTTGATACGACTACGACTACTCTTGACTCCTATGCCTCTTCATCTCACATGGTGATTGATGTGCAAGGTGGGATACAGCAGGGCGGTACACTCAGCAATATAATATTGTAAGATTACCACATGTGGAATTTCCATACAACTGGGCAGTACAGTCAGGAATAAAATTTTGTATATTCAAGATAGTTTTCATTTTCAAACCCAATGCTCCAATCGATCTTCTGCATTTCTCTTTGCAGGAATGTGAGAAATTTGATGCAAGTAATCGTGCTGAATTTGACTAGAAAAACTTCATCTTTATTTGCAGACAAACATAGAGAAAAATGACAGATCTAAGAGTGGTGTGCCAACAAGGGTCGCAAGAAAGTAGAATTTGAAACAAGAGACTTGGTTTGGGTGCACTTACACAAGGAACAATTTCTCGAGCAACACAAGTCCAAATTGCTGTTGTTAGCCGATGGACCTTTCAAAGTACATCAAAAGATCCAATTTTGTTGTTATTGATTAATCTCTCATCACTATAGAGTGCACCACTTGCCTTGGTGAAACAGGATATAGTTATTATATGTAAAAGAAGTTCAAACTGTTCACCTCCTTTCACCCTCTCGCTCATAAATGGCAAACTCTTCTCTCGCCAATTTCAATGATTCAATGGCCAACTTTATTGTGGATCGTACTCGCTTCATTCCTCAAATCCAGTTTCAAGGACATTGATTCATCTGCAAGGGGAGTTGCCACTGCTGATTGAGGAGTGTGTTATAGCAGTGGATGCTGATAAGATCCTAGATAAAAATGACGACAACATCAATATTCAACATGTTCATCAACATTTGATCGATGAACTCAACTTGACTGTTAGGTACACTTTCCTAAACAACACTAGGAATAGTGATATTCAGTTTCGATAGTAGTTTCCAAAAAGATACCCTTCTTCTACCTAACCCTCTTGAGGTTGCTGATATTAGAGTCAGGTTTGAGAGACATGACTAACACATTAACCTATGGGAAAGAATTTTTTACCGCGTTGGTTGGATTATGATACTAGGCTTCCCACTGGTTTACATGACACTGGAGTACATTGCGTTTGTGGTTCCACAATTGGTAGGTTGATCCATTGGCATAACAATCCTAGTGTCTGTGGGTTTGTTTTAGGTAATTTATTTTATTTAAGGTGGTCCGAGGGCTTGTTGGTATGTGCTAAACACGCCTTCGATATGTTTGAATGTAAACATTGATACTAATGATGAACAAACCACATTGTGTTTTATGTTGGTTGGATGTTTCAAGTTTAGGTATAGATGATCATAAATCCTGCTTCATCCACCTTCATCCCTTTTCCAATATTGCCAATGTCATGTCATGAGAACTAAACAAATGGAAGTTTCATGTCAACTTAACATTGAAACAAATGAGATTTGGGTTGATGCATGTAATGAACAAAGAATGTTTTGGATCAACCTCATAGAGACAAAAACATAACTGAAAAATTCATCTCAAAAAAACTGAGAAGTTAAAAACAACATTCAAGTTAAGCGATAGTTTGAAGAACAAGGAGAAGGTTCTCTCCTGGATCTGAAGGAAAAGTTTCAAGTAAAAGGCATTTCAAATTAAAAGGTTCAATATTTTAATGAAAGATTTCATCTCTAATATAAGTTCACTTCAAGGAAAAATAAAAATACTTAATGATTTATATCACATGATGCTGCAATGATTGCCATGGAAAAAATGGTTTGATGATAGTGTGGACGCAGAATGCTCACTATTTCGTCCCTAGTACTACGGTCATGGTGCAAGAGGGTTCGGGCACTGCGGGTGGCATGTCATCGGGGCACAAAAGATCATACAAAGGAAGAACAGCTCCAGGGACCTTAAATTGGGTGGGAAGGAATGAAGTTGCCAGCCGAAGGTAATGAATGGAGTCAACGAGAAAAAATGATGAAAAACTGAACCGTAGCAAAACACCAATTAGAAAATATAAAAATTTAATGTTTCTATTTCTTCTAGCTAAAGAGCCATCTGACATTTTTGCTGTTGTTCACACATTGAGCTTCACTATATGGTAGGCTTCTACTTTTATATTATGACATGCTTGGGCAAGAATATGATGAGACCAAGTAAAACTAGAGTGAACTTTATGAACTTAAGTATGGAAGGTACAAGACTGTATATACTGTAGAAAATTGGTTGCCTTCGAGTGTTTCCTTTGCCTAATCAGCAAAACTACTATTTGGTGCATCACCATTATTTTACGCATCCAGGAGGGTTACGTCTCAAATATAGTTGGGTAGAACAGTCCCTACAAGTTGATATATCAACAAACTACCATTTGAAAATGATTGGCTCTCACAATACCTTTTCTCTTGGCTGTCATAATACGTAGATCTGGTGCCTGAAAAGGTAAGCTTCTGACTTTCACTGTAAAAATTCAAATCTTGGAGCACTTGTAGGTGAAAGGTACATCGATGCCTTTGCATTTCTGGATAGTTCTTTGAGCCCTAGGATTGACAACATCCATTGGGATCATGGTGAAAATGAATAACAAGGTGGACAGAATCAAGTACAAAATGAGTATGAGAAATAATGTGTGGTTGGATATAAAGATGAACGATGGATAATCATCTGTTTATCTCTAACATTTTTACCTCTTGATGCCAAACATAAAGGAAAATAATGTTTTAGGTAACTTGTCTTGTCTCATAACATTTCCCATTTATAATTCCACTTTAGAATAGAAACAATCATTCGTACCTGCCCAAATTGGTTCAGAAGTATTGTAAGATCAGTTCTAAACCTCCACGGCCGCATGGCCATTGCGACGTGAAGAACCTGTATAGAAAGTTCGTATAAATAACCATTCTTAGCTTAAAACAGTACTGAAACAAGGCACATTCTACACCAGTTCCAATCTAAAAATGGTATATATATGTGTAAAAAATCAGAATTTGCCCTCAACTGGAACTGGTACTCACAATAAGCATACTATCTGTGTGAGGTGTTGCTACAAAAGAACACAAATAAATTACCTGTATTAGTTCTAGTCGTGAACTGGTACATTTATTGGATAGGGATAAATTTTGTCTTATTGGTTCTCGAGGAGATGCAAGCAGGGACATAACTTCAGCTTTTCTAGGTGTTGATTAATCTTCCGTAACTACAGAGGCCAAAAATTGCCTCGGCAAACAGGATATAGTTATTACAAATACAAGAAGTACAAACGGTTCACCTCCTCTCTTCCTCTTACTCCCAACTTGCAAAATTCCTCTCTTGCCAACTCCAAAGATTCAGAGGTCTAATTGTCTAGTTGATCCTACTTGCTTCATTCCAGAAATCTAGTTCGACATTGAAGATTGGGGGGAGGACAGAGTCTTATGGACATTGGCTCTCTGCCACATGGGAGACATCACATCCGATTGAGGAGTATGTTACAGCAGTGGATGCTCACAGGATCATGATCAACATGTTCATCAACACTTGATCGATGAACTCAACTTGATACTCAGGTTTGCTTTCCTTACACTAATAGGAATATTTATATTTGGTCTGGATAGTGGTTTCCAAAAAGCTACCCTTCTTCTAGCTCACACTCTTGAGTTTGCTTGTATTAGAGTTGGGTTTGTGAGACATGACGAATGTATTAACCTATGTGAAAGAAACTTCTCTTGCGTGGGTTAGATTATGGTATAGGCTTCCTGCTAGAGTACATGACATTGGAGAACCCTTACCATCCTATCAAAAACAACATAAATGGTAATATGATGAATGAACCACTATCTTCAAATATCAATGTTGTCAATCGCGTCATCATTATGTCAGCTAATTGTAGATGTGTAACGTGCAGAACCTTGACTTCATGCAGCATGACCTTCTCTTTAACAAAATAAAAGTAAAGTTAATTATGCTTCATGAATTGATGGTAAACCTGGTTCTAAGTGAGGTAAACCATGGAGACACTTTCAAAGTATATGATGATTAGCCTTGGATATTGGAATATGAAGCTCTTGAAGAAGTTGCATTAACCAATAACATTTGGTGGAAGCTGATGAGGACATCACAACAGCGGAGACGCACATTGAACTGCAAGGACCAATCACAAGAGCGCGATAACGGTTATTAAATCAGGAGGTGAATTCGTTCCGAACTTCTTTTGCATGTGAGTTTGAGAATAGATTGCTATGTGATGATTTAATTGTTATAAGGAATAATGGAGAAGATCAACAAGTGAAGGAAATAGGCCTTGGGAGCATGGAGAACCAGTTGAGACGTCCACAAGTTGATGGAAACAGTTTACAACTCGGACTCGAGTTCAACTCAGAGTCCAGAAGCAGTCCACCTTAAAACGGACGCCCAGGAGGCATACAGACTCCAATTTCAACGTTCTACATATGCACGGAAAGAGGAGAAGATAAAATTTTCAATGGTTCTGGTCTCACCTCAAAATTCTTCCGGAGTCATTGGGAATCGTCGAAACAAGTCGAGTCCAGATTTCTATCCGGTGATGCGCCACCAAATCGGGCCTTTGGGCCTTGTATCCTGTAAGAGTCCATTAGGGACGCGTCTAATCGTGTTTTGGTCGAACCCTAGCCTATAAATACTGCAGCAGTCGGTCATATTCGGTGGGTTTTTCTTAGATCAATAATATCGCTGTTCTACGATTTGTGAGACCCCAACTTCGCGATTTCCGATCGTGTCTTCGACGTTCTTGCTCGTGTTCTCGGTTGCACTCGCAGGGATTAGCCTTCTTGGCGAGGTCAAGCATGTGCAACATGGTTGATAACCAACGGAGCCGTGGTGTAGTGATTGCACGGGTACTCGAACCGCTCGAGTGCCGCGGATCATCAACGTCGAGTTCTCCACTCTAATCGACATACCTTTCGGAAGATCGGGGCTAAACTACTCATCAATTGGTATCAGATTTCCAGGTTGCCCGTGAGGTATCTTTGTTTTCCTTCCATTAGATCGATTTTGTTTCGTACCTAGAGTCCACAGAAAAGCCACAAAAAAAATTAGATCGTTTTTACCGCTTCCAAGACTATAGTGCCTGCAGTTTCGTTTTTCAGTTTGCATTGTTGAGTTTGCATTCGTGTGGTCGAGTCTTGTTGCTGGTTTAGCTTTGTGTCTTTGGGTCCTAGTTATCGTGTTTCGTCCTTGTTTTCTTGCTATTCGACACCTATTCCACAATCCCCAAATAACATACCGATCCACCACATTCATCGGTTTGCCCTAGCTAGCCACCTTGCGTGAACTCCCGCATCGCCAGCCCTAGATTAGGTGACAAACCTTTGTGCCATTCATCCTTGAATTATCACACACCACCCCATTAGTTGCTGTGCAAATTCCCGATCGTTTTCGTATCTGATTGCGAGTTCTGTTCTCAAACCGAGTTGGAATCAATATCCAAAAAATCGTAACTCGGACAGCCTACCTTAAAACGGCCATAACATTCGCATACAAACTCGAAATCAGGCGATTTTTTTTTTTCAAATTCATCTACGCGAAATTTCCATACATCATTAAGTATGAGAAATGGAAGGAAAATATCATTGCCGATGCATTATCTAGGCATTATACCATGCTGTCCCAACTTGATCATAAAATCTTTGGTTTAGAAACAATTAAAGCATTATATCCTACTGATTTGGACTTCAAAGATGCTTTTGAAAATTGTAGAGAAGGAAGAACTTGGAATAAATATGTGCTGTGAGAGGGTCTCCTCTATCGTGCTAACAAGCTATGTGTTCCAGCTAGCTCCGTTCGTCTATTACTTTTGCAGGAAGCACATGAAGGAGGTTTGATGGGACATTTTGGAGTGAAGAAAACTGAAGACGTGCTGTCCACACATTTCTTTTCGCCAAAGATGAGGCGTGATGTCGAGCGCTACGTGTCACGATGCACTACTTGCAACAAAGCTAAGTCTCGCCGTAACCCACATGATCTTTATATGCCTCTTCCTGTTCCTAGTGTACCTTGGGAGGATATTTCTATGGACTTTGTTTTGGGATTGCCTAGGACTAAGAGGGGGAGGGATAGTATTTTTGTAGTTGTGGATCGTTTTTCCAAAATGGCACACATTATACCTTGTCATAAGAATGATAATGCCTCACACATTGCTGATTTATTTATGATGGAAATAGTTCGTTTACATGGTGTGCCAAATACCATTGTTTCTGATCGTGATGCAAAATTTTTAAGTCATTTTTGGAGAACTTTGTGGTATAAATTGGGAACCAAGTTGCTGTTTTCAACTACATGTCACCCACAAACGGATGGACAAACCGAGGTAGTTAATCGTACTTTATCCACTATGTTGCGGGCTGTCTTGAAAAAAAATTTGAAGTTGTGGGAGGAGTGTTTACCACATATAGAATTTGCTTACAACAGATCCATTCACTCCACGACAAAGGTAAGTCCATTCCAGGTAGTGTATGGTTTCAATCCCCGTGCTCCTATTGATTTACTACCTTTGCCTCCTTCTGAAACTATAAATTTGGATGCTACACAACGATCTGAATTCATTCTTAAGATGCATGAAACTACAAAGAAAAATATTGAAATGATGAATGAGAAGTATAGGATTGCAGGTAGTAAAGGTAGAAAAGAAGTAAAACTTGAACCGGGTGATTTGGTGTGGTTACATTTGAGAAAAGAGCGATTTCCCGACTTGAGAAAATCTAAACTTATGCCATGAGCTGCTGGTCCTTTTAAGATCGTTGAAAAGATTAATGATAATACATCTAAGCTTGAATTTCCTCCTGATTTTGGGGTTAGTCCTACATTTAACCTCTCAGATTTGCGAACGTACTTGGGAGAAGAAGATGAACTTGAGTCGAGGACGACTCCAATTCAAGAGGGGGAGGATGATGAGGACATCACAACAGCGGAGACGCACATTGAACTGCAAGGACCAATCACAAGACCACGAGCACGGTTATTAAATCAGCAGGTGAATTCATTCATAACTTCTTTTGGATGTGAGGTTGAGAATAGATTGCTATGTGATGATTTAATTGTTATTAGGAATAATGGAGAAGATCAACAAGTGAAGGAAATAGGACTTGGGAGCGTGGAGAACCAGCTGGGACGTCCACAAGTTGATGGAAACAGTTTACAACTCGGACTCGAGTTCAACTCGGAGTCCAGGAGCAGTCCACCTTAAAACGGTTGCCCAGGAGGCATACGGACTCCAATTTCAACGTTCTACATATGCACGGAAAGAGGAGAAGATAAACTTTCCAATGGTTCTGGTCCCACATCAAAATTCCTCCGAAGTCATTGGGAATCGTTGAAACAAGTCGAGTCCAGATTTCTGTCTGGTGCTGCGCCATCGAATCGGGTCTTTGGGCCTTGTATCCCGTAAGAGTCCATTAGGGATGCGTCTAATCGTGTTTTGGTCGAACCCTAGCCTACATATACTGCAGCCGCCGGTCATATTCAGTGGGTTTTGCTTAGATCAATAATATTGCCGTTCTACGGTTTGTGAGACCCCAACTTCGCGATTTCCGATCGTGTCTTCGACGTTCTTGCTCGTATTCTTGGTTGCACTTGCAGGGATTAGCCTTCTTGGCGAGGTCAAGCGTGTGCAGCACAGTTGATAACCAACAGAGCCGTGGTGTAGTGATTGCACCGGTACCCGAACCGCTCGAGTGCCGTGGATCATCAACGTCGAGTTCTCCACCCCAATCGACATACCTTTCGGAAGATCGGGCCTAAACTACTCATCAGAAGCATTAGGGACAACCATGTATTCAGCTTCTGCACTCAATCAATCAAGATATGAGAGAATCTCTAAGAAACCCGCAATATCCAGATGTTTTCTGAATAAGCTGTTAAGGCCAAGGTTGATGAACCTCAAGTCTGTAACCTCTGATATAAGTTGCCTTTGATTTAACGAAGAATCCTCTTTACAAAAGACCAGTGAGTACAACAAGGCACATGCATGTGTAAGCAGACATCTTGAACCACATATGCAATATCGGGCCTTGTGAGGGTGAGATATTTAAGTGTGTGTGTGATACTTCTGTAGAATGTTGCATCACTTGAAATAATTCCATCATTGCATTAGACCGTTTGATTGGTCTCGACATATTTTGAGAATATTTGCATTTGAGCATTCCAGCACGGTCAAGAGTGTATTCTGCACATTTAGTTTGTCTGAGAAAGATACCATCTTTAGAGCGTTGTACATGAATACCAAGAAAGTGATGCAACCATCCAATGTACTTTACGACAAACTTTTGATAATGATGTTGAGTAACTTTCTGAAGAAGTGATGTAGACGAGGCTGTCACCATGACGATGTCTTCAACATAAATGAGAAGATATGCCATGTCAGTGTCTTGGTCAAAACAAGCAAGGAATGATCAAAGCTGGTTGACATATACCCCATCGTTAGAAGCTCAGCAGCATTGCTGGTTTGACAACAAGAACACATCGCTTGCTTACGACTGTATAAATATTTTGATTGCAAGCACAAGTACTTAGGATGTTCTTTGTTCGATGAAGCTTTGCATGTTGAAAACAGTATACCCGTTCTGAGAGTAGGCCATATACAACTTTTTTTTTGTAGATACCATCTTATCTCCACCTGGCAGTGTCATTCCGAACCATACTACTCTGGGTCACCGAAGCTTATATTCATTCACGGTGCTCCTCTAGTGTGTCACATATAGCTCCTTTGTGTTCTCATATTGTATGAGATATCACCCAGACCAAGGATTTGCTGAGATGCTCCTTTCTCTACAGTGCATTCGAACTAGCAACAAATCATATCAGACTAATATCATTAATTATATTTTTATTGTGTTAGATATTTCAAATGTTGAAAAAAATTATATAAAAAGAGCATTATTTTAGTTAATAAATTTATCATGGGCATTTTATTTTTGAAAAATAATTATTCAAATGTTACCATACCTCCTAAAAAATATTATGCTCCTACAGTAGGAAAAATTGTTTACATCCTAACATTTATTTGTATGTATCAAAGTGCAGCAGACAAATTTAGAAACGAGTAAAATAAATAAGTATTGCATGTACTTGTCTAGGTGTGTCATCTTGGTACATGAATTTTTGTTGTGTATTTCTATGTTCATTAACCTGTTCATCTATATCACTTGGGTTCATGAATTTTTTTTCTTTACAGTAACAGCCTCCGGACTATCATAGTCCTGACATATGCATCCGACATGGCACCATTCTCTCTCCTCCTCTCTCTCTCCCCCTCACCTTCTCTTGTCGAGCAACGTTACTGAGAGAAAATAATTGGGGTTGTTAAAATGTTCATGCACCTATAACTGTAGAGGAAAAAATAATTACCCAGTTGATACAGATGGAAAAATTCATGGATCTGGAAATCCGAAATAAAAATGTCTAGCCATCGTGGTTGGACAAGTTCATGTACCTCTGGTGAATTTCCTCATTAGCAATGTATCCAATGGTACAGGTAATAAATGATCATTCATTGTGACAATATCTATCAGATGCTAAATAAATGAAAAATTTACATAGATTTAGTTACTATCTATAAATATCTATCAATATGGTCCTCCAAGAGAATCATCTATGCTTCCCTCAATAGTCCTCGAAGAGAATCATCCACAGCTACCCTCAAAAGTCCTCCTAGAGAATCATCCAAAGCTTTTGATTAGATTAGGGATGAATTCTTCTGATAGGCCCCCCAGCAAGGATGTCCAGTATGGAACAACTGACCCATATAATTTCCCCTCTGCATGAAGCATTGGTGGGCACAACAGCGATGCCACCACAGTGGAGCAGCATGAAAGCTCCACCGCTACAACTTGAATTTGATCAGACTCCTACATCTGGTAGCATATTTACGTCAAAAGGACTTATGCAAAACCCTTCTATTACTAGGGTGTCGGCTCCCGGTCCGGTCTTTGAACACCCAATCTTCCAAGATTCCAAGGTTGTTTCTGTCCCTTGACCGCTTTATATTATTAAACATAAAAGTCAAATTTCTGACATACAATTACTTGCAGGGAGAGGAACCTTGGTCAGAATGCAATATTGATCCTTTTGTCAAAATACTACATGCAGAACCCACATATAGATTTTGTCAGAATACAATGCCCTCGTATCTCCAAACGGGACATCCGGGGCCTATTGGTGTTCTAGCTGGTACATCTGTTGATGTCGTCAATTCTGCTATGAGCCCCATAGTTGAAGTTCCACCAGTCCACTGTAAGGTGTATCCATGCCGCATTTGTTCTGCAATGTTCTACTCGCACCAAGCGATGGGTGGTCACATGAGATCCCATAGCAAAGAAAACAAGAAGAACAATAATTAGATATCCAGTTTTGGATTTCAGTCCCTTTTATTAATTCAATGGAAGGCTCTACAGTGCCACTCATTATTTAGGTTGAAGTTAATGTTATCATGCAATAGTTGCCTTATGAGAAGTATAACGACTAATATTTACCATACTAGCAAATGTTTCCTTTATATTCTTATGAAACTGTTCTGGTCATAATGCTTGTTTGAATTGTTATTTAGTTCTTTTATTGAATTAAGAATGGATATATCAAAATGAGTAGACGAGAGTTTATGATTCATATTCGCTTTCAATCCTAGCATCATTGTAAGATTTAGTAGGAGTGACGAGTAAAATTTATCTTAAATTTTGGTTTCATGCCTCCATTTCGGGCGTGAAGAACTTACTTCCTCTGGATCAAGCAATAATCTGAGGCACAACTCTTATTTTAATATGTACATTCTATACCTGATGTATATGAATACTTCATTACTGAGCAATGTTATTCTTTGTAATCATTGTTTATTTAGAAAATATTTATCTCCAAGTGGGATAAGCCCTGGGTTGCTTGTTCATTGATTATAATGTGGTGTTATTTTGCACATATTTGGGGTCAACTGTATGAGCATAATCTCCAATCCTCGGATTTGACTAACATAGTCTCCATATTGTGACACATGCAATGAGTAAGGGAAATCATGTCTTCATATTGTATTCATAGACCATGTTTTGGAATAAAAGGAACAATGTTTATGTGGTTTCTTTTTTGTTGATTACATACAAAATTAGGTAATATATACCATTTGTTTATTACAACTCCGATATGCATAAAGTTTATCTAATGTGGTGTTCCATTCAGATATAACATTGCCCTGCACATGATACCCATTTAATGGCTATATATTAAAAAATATATCATTCACATCCATATCAATAATAAATCGGAGCGAATCCTTGCTCAATGTGAGCTACAAAAAAAAATAGGAGTAAGCAAAAGAACATTGGTAAAAGAAAATGAGCATAAGAAGAGTAAAAAGAGGCATTGAAATCTATAGTTTATTAGGATCCAAATCCAATCATGACAACTGACATCTACAACAGAGAGAACTTCGTTGAAAAGGTCTTGGCTGTACAAAACACAATAGTATGTTGCGAAAAAATGAAAATATAGTTGTGTTCCCTAGAGGCATACGGTATTCTTCCCGGCACGGATCAAACTTGACTTCGTACCACTTAAGAAGCTCAAGATCCATTAAAAAATGTCAGATTTATAAAAACAAGTCTATATTAAATGGACATCATCATATCAGGATTTATGATAATGGAATGATTTGCACTTTTGAAAAGAACCAACTGCCGACATATAGTATTAGAGAACAAGGTTTGAAAATAAAATACACAAAAAATAAAGAGCAGGTGAGGTCTGGGGTTGCTAGTGACTATCGAACGCTGCTCCCTCAACTTCATGTGATACCAATCTTAGGATCATTATCCATGCTGGTGGGCAAATGAATAGCCCCCAACGATCGGCCAACGGGTGCTTCCGAGCTTCCTGGCGGCCGATGAATTCGCTAAACTCACCTCCTACATGTCTAAATGTAAATATTGATACTAATGATAAATAAACCCCTATACTCCTCTAAAAAACAAAAGAGACGGTAATATGATGAATAAACCCCAAACTTTAAATAGTGATGTCATAATTCCCTTCATCATTATGTGGGCTAACCATAAACGTGTTGGAACAATCAGAACAATGACTCAAGCAGCGTAATCTTCTTTCTAACAAATGAATGTCAAGTTCAATATGCTTTTGTGCAGCAATGGTCAACATGGCTCCGATGGACGTAAAACGTGGATTGTTAGCCTTGTATATTGGAACATGAAGCTCCCGAAAAAGTTATTTCAATCAACAACATTTGGTGGCAGCATTAGAAACAGCCGTGCGTTTAGCTTCGGCACTCAACTGTGCCACCATTGAAATGAAAGAATCTCAAAGAACACACAATGTCCTGAAATTGATAATTGAGTATCGGCCACCCTGCCCAATCAGCGTCTAAATAAGCTGTCGAGGCCAAATTGGATGAAGGTTGGAGTGTGTAACCCATGATGTAAGATTCCTTTGATGTATGAAGAATCATTTTCACAAGAGACCCATGAGTACAGCAAGGCACATGCATGTGTAAGCACACCTACTGAACCGCATATGCAGTAGTAGGCCTACTGACAATGAGATATTAAAGCTAGCCTGTGATACTTTTGTAGAACTGGACATGATTTGAATGAATTACATCACTGCAAGCGACCATTGGCTTGGTGCCGACAGGTGTTGACAACGGTTTATAGTTGAGCATACCAGCACTATCAAGAATGTCTTCCGCATATTTAGTTTTTCTAAGAAAGTGTAAAAGCCCACATTTTTAAGTTGAATTGGGAATTCAATGTCAGGTGAATTATGTGAGTTAATAAATGATATTAAAAATATAAACTTGTTAAAACTTTAGAACATAGTTGGGATAACATATTAATATATGTGTCAATTTAAGTAAGTAAGTACAAAAATAATGAAGTTCCAAATTTAATTCAAAAACTAAAAGTCATGTTTTAAATTTAGCTTGACTCAAAAGTCAAAACTAACAGCTTCTGAATCAATTGTTGTCAAATTAAAAACTTTACTTCACCAAAAATGTTAATTTTATTTAATAAGGTATATATAAATTTTTTGATAAGTTCCGGTGGTAATACTAATATTTTTTATAGGAGTGATATCCAAATTTAAAATTAATTCAATGTAAACTTGATCCAAACCCAAAATTTAGTCCACCACTGTGTCCTTCAAGTTTGAAACAGTCAACCTACAAATGTTTACCATTTTAGGAGTTGAATTGCTATATGAATTGAATCAACACATAAAGGAAATTTACATATCAAAGTTAAATTTCAATCATAAAATATTTGAATGCAAGTTTTGAATTCACCATCATATTCCTCACATTTTCTTTGGTCTACTGCCATGTTTTATAATTTTTAGAAATTGATAACTATTGAAAGTGAGAGAGGATAAAGCGAGGAATAGTGGGCCGCACATGGCGGCACAGCTCATCACAAGATTCCGTTGCTACCTCTCTCTTATCACTCCATCAACCTTGTGCAAGTTCTCTGTTAGCCTGGCTTCTTTCTGCTACCCACGCACAAGCAAAATGGAGACCTTGCTCTGTTATTTCTCCCCCAGCGCAGAAACTTGCCCTCCACAACCTCAACCTCTACCTCTGCGCCAGATAAATCAACAGGTGGTGGTGGGTGTTGACTCCCTTTTCGTTATGTTTTATTGCTCACAAGGATTTTGTGCTGTAATAGGCCTAGTGATGGTGAGATATTGAAGCTCGCCTGTGATACTTTTCCACAAATGGGCATCATTTGAAGGAATTACATCATTGCAAGTGACCATTGGTTGGGTGTTGAGATGTGTTGACAATGGTTTATAGACGAGCATACCATCACAGTCATGAATGTCTTCCACATAATTGGTTTGCCTAACAAAGAAACCATCTTTAGAGCGCTGGACATGAATACTGACAAAGTGGTGAAACAAACTGAGGTCCTTCATGGCAAACTATTGATGAAGATGTTGAATGACTTGTGAAGAAGCAATGTAGAGGATGTTGTGAGCATGATGTCTTTTTCGTAAAGGAGAAGATTTGCAATGTCATTGTCTTGATGCGAGATGAGGCACTATTCTGATTGTTGTGGCTTTAAATATTGGGTAGAAAGTTTGGTGAAGGAAAAGCGGTTCAGGAATTATCAACCTCATAAATCATAACAAAGTCTTACAAACAAAGTATTTGGATAAATTTTATGAGAATAAATATACACCTTGAATCAACCTCATCTGGTATACATATTACTCTAATGGAGTTGTCCCACATGTAGTTGGTAAAAGAGGTTAATTTTAGTGGTGATTTTATAGCTAATAACAAGATATGTAGGAATTGCCACTTGTAAAATGAGAGATGGAAGCACGGTTATGTTTTGGAAAGATATGTGTAATGATCACCACATCAAAACTGAATTCTCTAATCTATATTGCTTTTTCAACTAGAAAACAAATTCACTAAAGAAGTTCATGAATGAAACAACATTGAAATAATTATTCCAATTTCCGTTATCAGTGCAGGTCTACGAAGGGCTCAAAAGTTTAAAAGACATGTTATGTAATCTGCAAGTGCAAAACAAGGATAGGTGAATTTATCAATGGCGACCCGCAGAAAACAATTGTCCCGCAAAAAACAATTAAGCAGGTGTGGACTTCAAGTGCAACAGAAAGTTGGAATCTTCTATTGGCTGTTATTTATGGGCAGACTTAATACTAGAAACATTTTAAAAGGAAAAACTTATTCTAGACAATAATTATATCCGTGTTCTATGTATGAAACACAGAGAGGAAACTACTATACATGTTTTCTTCAAATGTTCTTTTGGTTCTCAAGTCTAGCGTTGGATTGGGATTCACTGGAACGTGTAAATCCATTTATTTGAGAGGACTTGGCTGGCAAGAGAAAATTTGGCAGGTGATTTTTTCATGGAAACACTTACAATTGCTTGTTGGTCCATTTCTCAACAAAGAAATAATAATATATTTAGAAATCTGACTCCAAATATATGGAATTGTGTGCATATTTTAAGAATGAATGTAGACTCCAGGCTCGAAGATTTAAGGAGTCAGATAGAGTATTCTGTGGAGGGTGGAATGATAAACATGTTTAGAATTCGAGATTAGTCAATTTCCTTGTATATTTTATGGTATAGTTTTTTTAATAAATTTAGCAGAAGGGCCTTCCCGCTGTTTCCCTTTAAAAATGAGATGCAGAACATGAGAGTTTTTTTTTCTGTCATGAATTTGTATTATCTAGATGTAACTAACAAAAAAATAAAATGTCCTCATTAGAAATAAATACCTGTTTTTCCAAATATCCTAAGTAGTTAATTTGGTCAATGAGTTTAACTACCTCGCACAACCATTCTGAGAAGCACATTTGTCCGGTTAGGGAGCTAAGACACATGATATCAAGGTATTCTGGACTGTTTCTTTAGCTTGAGAACATAGATGACAGGTAGCAGGGAGTGGAAGAAATTCTCTTGGCCAGGCGATCTGTGGTTTAGAGGATCTGTTTTGCACAACAAGGCCTAAGAAAAAGTTGCACTTCAGCGGGGACCATGTCTTCTAGAATAATCTCTAACTGAGCACATCCAATGAAGGGCCCCCTTTCGATCCATTCGGATTCCAGGGTTGTAGGATCGATGAGCGCGCGTAAAGCTACCAGTGAGTGGGGTGAATGGTAGATTAAAACTTTTCAGCGGAAGCAACGAAACACCCCTTGGCATAAAACTGATCTGTTAAAGAAACCATGTGTGCCACTAATCTAAACATGTTCCATTGTGACAAAAGTAGTATAGATTGTAGAGAATCAAGTAACGAAGGCGTCACAACATGAATCACGAAAATCCGCCATGAGAAACTCAAGTTACATTCGAATGATCGAACAAAGGTCAATCTGTCCTACCCGAGAAAAACAGTTCTGGAACACTACAAAGAAACTCGTGTAGATTAGAAACCACGAATCCAATGACCGTGAAATTTTTCACAAATGATAATAAATCAATATTTTATGACAATCCAAAAAGAATCACGTCAATCGAATCTGTAAAACTTGAGTTATAATAAAACCACCGAAGCAAGGTAGTGTCGTGTAGAAAATCGGCCAGAAAAACTTGTTTGAAAACAAGTGGGATGAACAAGGCACAAAAGATCCGTCAAACTACGAATTTTATTGATCAAACCACAAGAGGAACAGCCCCAAAGTCGTCTGTCACGAGCTCTGGCCTCCCTTGCTTTTATAACCAGCCCGGAGGCCAACCCAAACCGAACTAGGACTCTAATCCTACTCAATTCACGAATCGAAACTTTCCATAACTGCTCAAGACCCGTCTATACGCAGATAGAAGCAATCTTAAGACTTCCAAATACCATAGGAACGTATCCCACATTCCTAAAACAACTCAAATTCGTGACCCACATGAAATCCTATCATAACCAACTCGATACTTTCCATATCTGATCCATAACCGACTTCGCCGCAGCCGAAGTCATCATCCGGTACGATCCGATCCTTCCAACCAGATCTTTCCTTACATAACCCATCTTCGGAACCATGTTGTCACGTCATGCACCGCATGCATACGTGCGAACACCTTCCTTCGACATACAACTTCCTTCATATTCAATGCCCTTGATTCAATCACCCTGTGTGACCTCCTGATCAGCTCAACCACAGTTCCTCCTGAACTTGATTGTTGGAACCTCATCTCCTCCCTGAAACTAGTACAGTGGATCCCGTCACTAGCCATGTCTTGAACTCAAGCAACACCTTCACATGAATAAACAACCAATACTTCCGAGCACAAGTCCTCGAGTTGACTCTCTTTAGTTCCGAAACCACAACACCCTATGTGAGTACCTCACATAAGCATTTTGCAAACCATAGCAAAATGACGCCAACCATATTCAGCGACGGACCAAAAACTTCACAAATGAATACTAAGCAATCTTTCCAAGAATATAATGCAAGTTCAAAACATTTCACAGTAAAAGTAGAGACATTGCAATCGAGCACCAAACCTTGCCAAAACTAACTGGACCTTGAACCAGAGCTTACCAAAGCTAGTCGGACCTAGCGCCGGAGCAAACCAAAGCTAGTTGGACCTGGAGCCGGAGCTACCCAAATCTAGTCGTACCTAGACAAAGAAGTTGGACCTAGCCAAAGAAAGTCGGATCTTACGTCGAACCTTGATGATAAAGGTGTTTTGGTAGTATTGAAATCTTTTATCGCCATAGCCAACATATTCAGCACACATAGGTCTCACAAGAGTAGTCCCACCAATCTCTACAAACCCAATCCAACTACCCCTTCCCCGAGCATTCTTAATGGTCCAAACAGCACTAACAAATCACTAATTAGTCATCTAAGCCGCACTCATACTTGGCCTTGTGGTGGCATTGTAAATCCTAGGTTGTTGCTCCACGAACCGGTCCTTAGATCTAAAGGAAGCAAAACCACCAAAAACAGTCCAACCCATTCCACATTACCAACTTGCTTAGATCCCTAGGCACAATGTTGCTAAAGGGTCATTATTACCAATTATCATCATTTACATGTTCAATAGTTCACAATTAAGCCATTTGATTGTTTCCCAAACCCAATTTAGTATTGGGAACCAAAAAGTGCAAAATACCCTTCCGACCCTCTACATAGTGTTCAAGTGACAAGGGTGGCCATACAAAACTAGTAAACGCCTACAGTTGGGTTTTCCCGTAAATTTCAACACAAGCATGCAATTTTTCAAACAAAACCTTTAAAACAGGATCAATATGGTCAAGGACACTTGCCATGCTCTTGAGCTTGGCTTGGATCGAAGGCTTCGTGGTTCTGGTTCTGTAGGTCCTCGAAAGCACTCTCTACGACAATTCCTTCTACTCCGAGCGACAAACATGCAAAACACACAATTCACTCAAATAATGCTCATATAGTACTGAATATGCCAAGATATGCATGATTAATGCAATTGTGAGGTAAAACTTGTTAACGAGTTGCTAATAATGTTTAATAACTAGTTACAATAATTTCTAACAATAATGTTGTGCATCGAGTTCAGTTAGGGTTAAGTTAGAATTAGTATGGTTGGTTGCTAAATCAAATAGAATTAGCAAATAAAATAAGTCGTTGATTTCAAAGGGGGCCCAACCCAAAATCCGACCACGTGGGTAGTAAATTAGTTCAATGATGTTGTTATTTTTGTGTTGTCTTTTGAGACAAATCTGTGCCTGGTTTGGGGAGCCACGTGGAGAGCTGCACCATATCTGCCTTGTCCTCCTCATCAGCTTTGTAGGAAGCAACCAAGTTATCGACCGTGGTTCCATTTCTGCGCCCAACGAGGTCCGACAACGCTCCCCCAACTTTGTAGTTCCATTGACTTGTCCACTGGCAAGTTATTGATCGTGCTTACTCCTCGCTTGATGATTCTTGTGTTGCGCTGCTTTCGAGTCCTCATCCCATCTCCTCATACAATGAGAATGGTTTTGTGGTTAACTGGGATTCTGAGATGGTAACAGCATTATATGGTAAGGGTGGCAGATCGAGCTAACTTTAATTAGTTGCTGGCATTATGCAGAATTATCAAGTATTGCAACTGAAGAAAGTCAGTTCAATTCTGATTTTCATCTTATGTTGCAAGATATTCTTTTGTTCTCTTTCACACCTTTTCAGAGTAGTACACAGGGGTAAGTTATTATTATTAGATAATTACAATACCTGCGTATGTCAACCGTGTTGATAAATATGTAATATTTGCAGGTTAGTATTTCCTGGTTACAGGGTCGACAACAAAAGTACCGAGCTCTATGTTAGCATTGGGATAGCGATGCTTTCATCGCTAACTCCATAAAGGCAAGACAGTGCCACCGGGGGTCTGAGGGCAATCACAACTACTGCGGCGTGGCTAGGGGCATTTGGCTAAATGCATGGTAAGTACATTTTAAGTTCATTTATGTGTTCATAATATATTTGTCTCACTAACATGGCTATACACGAGCGAGAGACCAGTTAGGAGCGGATCCTGACCCAGGTTTGGAAGAGAGGTCACAAGGAAAGTGACCCTTCCCAGCCTGGACTGTGCTGTTAGGTCGCGACTGATCAACCGGTAAGTTTTCAAAATTCATGAAATTTAGTATAGCTAATACTATTATTGACACGCTTACATGATTTGTTTGTTTTCTAGGAAAATTATGAGCAGGACCTTGCGAAGATACATGACGAAGATTACAATTGGGAACATGGGTCAATCGACCCCCAAGCCGTGTACGCGAGAGGAGGCGGGAAGGCCCATGGATGGTGAGTTATTCATTTGTTTCATTTATTTTTCAATCTACCTTATCTTTACTTAGTATTTTTCATTCTTTTGTAGGTTTGCCATTTTTGGTGTAGTTGTTGACTCGAGGTTGGCGCAACCTTTGAGAGGTACTTTATTAACGCGGGCCTCGTCTGTTTGGCTGTCAAGTGGTCATATCTCGCAGACCCAGTTAGAGCTCAATGCCGTGAAGGAGATGCTGATACAGACCGAGGCGGAGCTGGACAGGTCGAGGGCAGAGAAGGAGAGGTCGAGGGCCTTTCAGGAGGTCATGATCATGTACATGGCCCAGATGTAAGCAACGGGGGTTGTAAGTAATTTAAACTACTGTATTTTAAATTTATAGCATTTCAGTAACATATATCTTCTAATATTTTGCAATGACAGGGTCTTCATCGACAGACCGGTCAACAAATTGAGATTTCTCTATCTCCGCTGCCGCAGGTGACCCCGGCACTGAGGCCCCTAGCACAGCTGCTCCCAGCGCAGGTAATAAACTCTTTCTTCAATATTGTTGTATTCATTCATTATTTCACATAGGTTGAGAAGGAGGTAGAACATAGGGTGATATAGTGAGATAGAGGTGGAGTAAGAGAGACAAACATAGGTTGAGAGAGAGAGGTGAGATAGAGGTGGAGTAAGAGGGACATAGATAGGGAGAGATGGAATATGAGAGAGAGGGTAAAGTGACAGAGAGAGGATGCTAGAGAGGGAGAGGACGAGTGAGAGAATGAGAGAAAGAGAGGGAGATGAAAAGGGAAAGTGTGACACAAAGAGAGGGAGACGAAGAGAGTGAGAGAGAGTGATGGAGAGGAAGAGAATGAGAGAATGAGAGTTAGAGGAAGAGAGAAAGTGTGACATAAAGAGAGGGAGAGAAAGTGAGGGAGAGGATGTGTGAGAGAATGAGAGAAAGAGAGAAAGAGAGAGAGGGATAGGAAGAGAGTGTGAGAGAATGAGAGAAAGAGAGAAAGAGAGAAAGAGAGAGGGAGAGGGAAAGGGAGAGGAAGAGGGTGAGAGAAAGAGAGAGGGGGAGGAAGAGAGTGAGAGGATGGAAGTTAAAGAGAGAGGAAGAGTGTGAGATGCATTTGGAACATATCTAACTCAAATGTTCTTTTGTGGGGTTTGGCAGCGGTGGCGCAAACTCCTTCAGCACAGCTACTGGCACTCGAGGGGACGTGCGGAGATGAGTTTTTTTTTGGCTCCGGTGGTAGTCGAGTGTGTAGTGTGTAGCCCGTTCGGAGTTTCAGATGTGGTTGACATGTTTGTTATATATTTATGACTGTTTATTGCTGTTGTGACTATATATGTGCGGTGTATGTTTGTTCTGTGTGCTCGCTATCGTGTGAGGTAGGCAGATTCTGTTTTTTTTTTAAAAAAAAATTAAAAACATGACTTACGTCGGCTATGGCAAGGCCGACATAAGTTAGCCCAGGTTAACTTACATCAGCCTGACTGTACCGACGTAAGTTATCCCATGGTACTTACGTCAGCCTCGCCATAGCCTACATAAGTTAGCCCATGTAACTTACATCCGCTACCGATGGCCGACGTTGGTTACCTGGCCCAACCCGCAGGCCGGCCCAGTAACTAACTTACGTTGGTTGCGGGACACCGATGTAAGTTACTAACTTACGTCAGTGACCAACGTAATTTAGCTTAATTACGACAAACTGCAATGTCGGCCAGTAACTGACGTAATTAACGGAAAACCGACATAATTAAGTAACTTACATCGGTTTTGCCTTAATTACGTTGGCTTGATCGGGCTTCTTGTAGTGGAAGTTAATTGTATCTTTGTTATTCACCTCCATACATGATTTTGCATCTACCTGAATTAAAATCCGGTTAATTCCAAACTGGTCAGTTTTGAGAGTGGAGTGAGCAGTGAATTTTAAAATGAAAATATCTCTTCCATATATGATGAATGCGGTCTTCCAGATGGATAATGGACGGGTGTACTCGAAGTGCATCCACCGTCCGGGATTCCTATTGATGTTCTGGCAGTTGTTCCAGAATTTTGGATATGAGCAGCTGCTAAACTATTGGGGAAAAAAGAAAGATGATCGCGGATTATTATCATGAAAAGTATACCTGGATGTCCCAGCAGGACCAACACATCTCAGATGCGTTCCATTCACTGTCATGGTGTCAGGATTGCGTTTGGAGATTATGTGGTCCATGACAGCCTGTGCGACCATCACTTGATTTTGCAAGGTGCATTATAAAGAGATGGCAGGGACACCATTAACTCTATTTCCGATCATCAGTTTGGCTGCTCTTGCATGGCAGCAGCGAATGGTCGAGTTGTATCAACCATTTGTTGATACGACTACGACTACTCTTGACTCCTATGCCTCTTCATCTCACATGGTGATTGATGTGCAAGGTGGGATACAGCAGGGCGGTACACTCAGCAATATAATATTGTAAGATTACCACATGTGGAATTTCCATACAACTGGGCAGTACAGTCAGGAATAAAATTTTGTATATTCAAGATAGTTTTCATTTTCAAACCCAATGCTCCAATCGATCTTCTGCATTTCTCTTTGCAGGAATGTGAGAAATTTGATGCAAGTAATCGTGCTGAATTTGACTAGAAAAACTTCATCTTTATTTGCAGACAAACATAGAGAAAAATGACAGATCTAAGAGTGGTGTGCCAACAAGGGTCGCAAGAAAGTAGAATTTGAAACAAGAGACTTTGTTTGGGTGCACTTACACAAGGAACAATTTCTCGAGCAACACAAGTCCAAATTGCTGTTGTTAGCCGATGGACCTTTCAAAGTACATCAAAAGATCCAATTTTGTTGTTATTGATTAATCTCTCATCACTATAGAGTGCACCACTTGCCTTGGTGAAACAGGATATAGTTATTATATGTAAAAGAAGTTCAAACTGTTCACCTCCTTTCACCCTCTCGCTCATAAATGGCAAACTCTTCTCTCGCCAATTTCAATGATTCAATGGCCAACTTTATTGTGGATCGTACTCGCTTCATTCCTCAAATCCAGTTTCAAGGACATTGATTCATCTGCAAGGGGAGTTGCCACTGCTGAATGAGGAGTGTGTTATAGCAGTGGATGCTGATAAGATCCTAGATAAAAATGACGACAACATCAATATTCAACATGTTCATCAACATTTGATCGATGAACTCAACTTGACTGTTAGGTACACTTTCCTAAACAACACTAGGAATAGTGATATTCAGTTTTGATAGTAGTTTCCAAAAAGATACCCTTCTTCTACCTAACCCTCTTGAGGTTGCTGATATTAGAGTCAGGTTTGAGAGACATGACTAACACATTAACCTATGGGAAAGAATTTTTTACCGCGTTGGTTGGATTATGATACTAGGCTTCCCACTGGTTTACATGACACTGGAGTACATTGCGTTTGTGGTTCCACAATTGGTAGGTTGATCCATTGGCATAACAATCCTAGTGTCTGTTGGTTTGTTTTAGGTAATTTATTTTATTTAAGGTGGTCCGAGGGCTTGTTGGTATGTGCTAAACTCGCCTTCGATATGTTTGAATGTAAACATTGATACTAATGATGAACAAACCATATTGTGTTTTATGTTGGTTGGATGTTTCAAGTTTAGGTATAGATGATCATAAATCCTGCTTCATCCACCTTCATCCCTTTTCCAATATTGCCAATGTCATGTCATGAGAACTAAACAAATGGAAGTTTCATGTCAACTTAACATTGAAACAAATGAGATTTGGGTTGATGCATGTAATGAACAAAGAATGTTTTGGATCAACCTCATAGAGACAAAAACATAACTGAAAAATTCATCTCAAAAAAACTGAGAAGTTAAAAACAACATTCAAGTTAAGCGATAGTTTGAAGAACAAGGAGAAGGTTCTCTCCTGGATCTGAAGGAAAAGTTTCAAGTAAAAGGCATTTCAAATTAAAAGGTTCAATATTTTAATGAAAGATTTCATCTCTAATATAAGTTCACTTCAAGGAAAAATAAAAATACTTAATGATTTATATCACATGATGCTGCAATGATTGCCATGGAAAAAATGGTTTGATGATAGTGTGGACGCAGAATGCTCACTATTTCGTCCCTAGTACTACGGTCATGGTGCAAGAGGGTTCGGGCACTGCGGGTGGCATGTCATCGGGGCACAAAAGATCATACAAAGGAAGAACAGCTCCAGTGACCTTAAATTGGGTGGGAAGGAATGAAGTTGCCAGCCGAAGGTAATGAATGGAGTCAACGAGAAAAAATGATGAAAAACTGAACCGTAGCAAAAACCAATTAGAAAATATAAAAAATTTAATGTTTCTATTTCTTCTAGCTAAAGAGCCATCTGACATTTTTGCTGTTGTTCACACATTGAGCTTCACTATATGGTAGGCTTCTACTTTTATATTATGACATGCTTGGGCAAGCATAGGATGAGACCAAGTAAAACTAGAGCGAACTTTATGAACTTAAGTATGGAAGGTACAAGACTGTATATACTGTAGAAAATTGGTTGCCTTCGAGTGTTTCCTTTGCCTAATCAGCAAAACTACTATTTGGTGCATCACCATTATTTTACGCATCCAGGAGGGTTATGTCTCAAATATAGTTGGGTAGAACAGTCCCTACAAGTTGATATATCAACAAACTACCATTTGAAAATGATTGGCTCTCACAATACCTTTTCTCTTGGCTGTCATAATACGTAGATCTGGTGCCTGAAAAGGTAAGCTTCTGACTTTCACTGTAAAAATTCAAATCTTGGAGCACTTGTAGGTGAAAGATACATCGATGCCTTTGCATTTCTGGATAGTTCTTTGAGCCCTAGGATTGACAACATCCATTGGGATCATGGTGAAAATGAATAACAAGGTGGACAGAATCAAGTACAAAATGAGTATGAGAAATAATGTGTGGTTGGATATAAAGATGAACGATGGATAATCATCTGTTTATCTCTAACATTTTTACCTCTTGATGCCAAACATAAAGGAAAATAATGTTTTAGGTAACTTGTCTTGTCTCATAACATTTCCCATTTATAATTCCACTTTAGAATAGAAACAATCATTCGTACCTGCCCAAATTGGTTCAGAAGTATTGTAAGATCAGTTCTAAACCTCCACGGCCGCATGGCCATTGCGACGTGAAGAACCTGTATAGAAAGTTCGTATAAATAACCATTCTTAGCTTAAAACAGTACTGAAACAAGGCACATTCTACACCAGTTCCAATCTAAAAATGGTATATATATGTGTAAAAAATCAGAATTTGCCCTCAACTGGAACTGGTACTCACAATAAGCATACTATCTGTGTGAGGTGTTGCTACAGAAGTACACAAATAAATTACCTGTATTAGTTCCAGTCGTGAACTGGTACATTTATTGGATAGGGATAAATTTTGTCTTATTGGTTCTCGAGGAGATGCAAGCAGGGACATAACTTCAGCTTTTCTAGGTGTTGATTAATCTTCCGTAACTACAGAGGCCAAAAATTGCCTCGGCAAACAGGATATAGTTATTACAAATACAAGAAGTACAAACGGTTCACCTCCTCTCTTCCTCTTACTCCCAACTTGCAAAATTCCTCTCTTGCCAACTCCAAAGATTCAGAGGCCAATTGTCTAGTTGATCCTACTTGCTTCATTCCAGAAATCTAGTTCGACATTGAAGATTGGGGGGAGGACAGAGTCTTATGGACATTGGCTCTCTGCCACATGGGAGACATCACATCCGATTGAGGAGTATGTTACAGCAGTGGATGCTCACAGGATCATGATCAACTTGTTCATCAACACTTGATCGATGAACTCAACTTGATACTCAGGTTTGCTTCCCTTACACTAATAGGAATATTTATATTTGGTCTGGATAGTGGTTTCCAAAAAGCTACCCTTCTTCTAGCTCACACTCTTGAGTTTGCTTGTATTAGAGTTGGGTTTGTGAGACATGACGAATGTATTAACCTATGTGAAAGAAACTTCTCTTGCGTGGGTTAGATTATGGTATAGGCTTCCTGCTAGAGTACATGACATTGGAGAACCCTTACCATCCTATCAAAAACAACATAAATGGTAATATGATGAATGAACCACTATCTTCAAATATCAATGTTGTCAATCGCGTCATCATTATGTCAGCTAATTGTAGATGTGTAACGTGCAGAACCTTGACTTCATGCAGCATGACCTTCTCTTTAACAAAATAAAAGTAAAGTTAATTATGCTTCATGAATTGATGGTAAACCTGGTTCTAAGTGAGGTAAACCATGGAGACATTTTCAAAGTATATGATGATTAGCCTTGGATATTGGAATATGAAGCTCTTGAAGAAGTTGCATTAACCAATAACATTTGGTGGAAGCTGATGAGGACATCACAACAGCGGAGACGCACATTGAACTGCAAGGACCAATCACAAGAGCGCAATAACGGTTATTAAATCAGGAGGTGAATTCGTTCCGAACTTCTTTTGCATGTGAGTTTGAGAATAGATTGCTATGTGATGATTTAATTGTTATAAGGAATAATGGAGAAGATCAACAAGTGAAGGAAATAGGCCTTGGGAGCATGGAGAACCAGCTGAGACGTCCACAAGTTGATGGAAACAGTTTACAACTCGGACTCGAGTTCAACTCAGAGTCCAGAAGCAGTCCACCTTAAAACGGACGCCCAGGAGGCATACGGACTCCAATTTCAAAGTTCTACATATGCACGGAAAGAGGAGAAGATAAAATTTCCAATGGTTCTGGTCTCACCTCAAAATTCTTCCGGAGTCATTGGGAATCGTTGAAACAAGTCGAGTCCAGATTTCTGTCCGGTGCTGCGCCACCGAATCGGGCCTTTGGGCCTTGTATCCTGTAAGAGTCCATTAGGGACGCGTCTAATCGTGTTTTGGTCGAACCCTAGCCTATAAATACTGCAGCAGTCGGTCATATTCGGTGGGTTTTGCTTAGATCAATAATATCGCTGTTCTACGGTTTGTGAGACCCCAACTTCGCGATTTCCGATCGTGTCTTCGACGTTCTTGCTCGTGTTCTCGGTTGCACTTGCAGGGATTAGCCTTCTTGGCGAGGTCAAGCGTGTGCAACATGGTTGATAACCAACGGAGCCGTGGTGTAGTGATTGCACGGGTACTCGAACCGCTCGAGTGCCGCGGATCATCAACATCGAGTTCTCCACCCTAATCGACATACCTTTCGGAAGATTGGGGCTAAACTACTCATCAATTGGTATCAGATTTCCAGGTTGCCCGTGAGGTATCTTTGTTTTCCTTCAATTAGATCGATTTTGTTTCGTACCTAGAGTCCACAGAAAAGCCACAAAAAAAATTAGATCGTTTTTACCGCTTCCAAGACTATAGTGCCTGCAGTTTCGTTTTTCAGTTTGCATTGTTGAGTTTGCATTCGTGTGGTCGAGTCTTGTTGCTGGTTTAGCTTTGTGTCTTTGGGTCCTAGTTATCGTGTTTCGTCCTTGTTTTCTTGCTATTCGACACCTATTCCACAATCCCTAAATAACATACCGATCCACCACATTCATCGGTTTGCCCTAGCTAGCCACCTTGCGTGAACTCCCGCATCGCCAGCCCTAGATTAGGTGACAAACCTTTGTGCCATTCATCCTTGAATTATCACACACCACCCCATTAGTTGCTGTGCAAATTCCCGATCGTTTTCGTATCCGATTGCGAGTTCTGTTCTCAAACCGAGTTGGAATCAATATCCAAAAAATCGTAACTCGGACAGCCTACCTTAAAACGGTCATAACATTCGCATACGAACTCGAAATCAGGCGATTTTTTTTTTTCAAATTCATCTACGCGAAATTTCGCATCTGATTTTCCGCGGCATAACCGCGTTCGGCGAAATTAGATTGCCCAAATTCCCCTTGGAAGATAGGCTAACCGGCCTCCGATGTTTCAGCACGAATTTTAAAGAATCTTCTTGATTTTCTGTAGGCCGCATATTACATCCAATTGAGCTGAAAATTTGTGTGCTTCATTTCTTCGTGCTCCTGAGTAAAGAAAAAATATCAAAAAAATATTACCAAAAAAGAAAAAAAATAGTGAAGAGCACGCATATTAAAGCAATTGGCCTATACCACTTGGTGCTATTTTGTTGGCTATATAATTCTGTCTTTCTTTTGCCTTGATACTTCCTTGTGTTGTGCTAGGCTCTAGGGCACTCGGTTGACCAGCAACAGTTTCCTACATTGAATACTTATTCAACTTTGTTTAGCTGTTAGCGATTTTCTGCTTATTAGCCACCATATTGTGTCATCCAAGCTCCACCTTTTTGTTGAGCATAACAGGTACTTTTGCAATCACCCCACGCTTCATTGGTTCATCTCACCGTCCACACCACCTGCTGTGTCGTTAAGAACACTTGTAAGAGTGTGGTAAGACGCTTGAGCGAGAGAGATTGTTTTCTTCCACCTTCCACATTGTCACTGTAGTTGATAGGGATAACATATTTTTTTGTTGTTTTTTTGTTTCATACTAACAATGGCAGGAGAAGACAAGGATGACGAATGTGTTCAACATGCTGAGTTACGTGATATGATGAAGACCATGACGGATATGTTCGCCAAATACAACGCAGCAACGGAGGAGTGATTGGTGAACTTGACTCGCCAACTGGATGACCTTGCTCTTCGGATGAATACTTTTGAGGCTCGGTTGCCTCTCGCTGGAAGACAAGAAGACAATGCTTATGATGAACTGCAGTATCACAATAATCAGCCAAGACTGCCACTTTATCGTCGAGGTATGGGAGGAAATAATCATAACAATTATTATAATCGTCCTCCTAATGATCCTTTCGCTAAAGTGAAATTTACTATATCCTCTTTTTCTGGTGCTTATGATGCTGAGGCTTATCTTGATTAGCAGATGACAGTAGAGCAAAAATTTAATTCCCATCTTGTTCCTCAACAACATAGAGTTCGTCAAGCCACTAGTGAGTTTAAGGACTTTGCTATCATATGGTGGAATGAACTTGTCAAAACTAGAACTGATCCTCCAACATGGGATAGATTAAAGGAAGCTATGCGTGTTCGATTTGTTCCTCCATCTTTTCAGTGGGACCTTCGCAAAAATTGCAGCGCTTAGACCAAGGTAACATGTCTGTAGAGGAGTATTATCAAGAGTTACAAAAGGGTATGCTGCGTTGTGGGGTAGTAGAGGACATGGATGATAAAATACCTCATTTTTATGGGGGGTTGAGGCGTGAAATTCAGGACATTGTTGATTACAAGGAATATGATACTGTTAACAGACTGTTTCAGTTTGCTATGTTTGCAGAAAAAGAATTGCAGGGCCGACAACAACAGCAACATCGCACGAGGAGCAACGTCACGCCGCGTGCAGCGACTACACCATCCAAAACAGCACCATCTTCGACCCCCCGTGCAGCGACTACACCACCCAATGGCGGCCAACGAACTATACCTGCTGCTCCACCTTCTCGCATGCCGGAAGGCAGCAAGGCGACATCATTCAAGCCTTCGTCGTCCACTCCTTCTACGGCTCGTACTTCCGACATTAAGTGTCACCACTGCCAGGGACTTGGTCATATGATGAGAGATTGCCCGAGCAAACGAGCATACATAGCACGCGACGATGGCGGGTATGATAGTACTTCGGATGTTGAAGATGAATATTCTCTTGCTACTGACTTTATAGATCCAAATGACGAACACACCAAAGAAGAGGTACTTGGAACAGCGGCGACGGAGAACTATAGAAGCATCATTGTGCAGCGTGTCTTGAGCTCCAAAGTGGAGACCGATGACAAGCTACAACGACACAACATCTTCCACATGTTTATTGTCGTCAAGGACTGCCGTGTACACACTATAATTGATGGAGGTAGCTGCAATAACTTGGTGAACACGGACGTCATCAAGAAACTCGGTTTGACAACAAGAGCACACCCTCATCCGTACCACATTCAATGGTTCAACAGCAGCGGTAAGGTTCGGGTAACACAAACAGCGAGAATACATTTTTTAATTGGTTCATACCATGATTTTGCTGATTTTGATGTTTTCCTATGGATGCTTGTTCTCTTTTATTGGGTCGTCCTTGGGAATTTGATACAGATGCTATTCGTCATGGTAGAACCAATAAATATACTCTCATGCATAAGGGAAAGAAAATCACTTTGCTCCCCATGACTCCTGCTGAAATTGTGCATTTTGAGAAGAGTAAAATTCGTGATGGCAAAGCAACAAAATTAGAATCTGAAAAACTGCAAGTTATTAAGTTAAAATCACCATCATTGCTCCCAACTAAATCTGAACTTGCTGATTTATTCGATGCTAAGGGGATGTGCTATGCTTTAGTTTGCAAATAAGCCATGTTTTCACTTCATGAATTGTCTATTGCATTGCCCCCTGGTGTTGCTAACCTTTTGCAGGAGTTTGAGGATGTGTTTCCCTCCGAGATACCCCCTGGTTTACTACCGATGAGAGGCATTGAACACAAGATCGATTTGATTCCAGGAGCAAGTTTGCCAAATCGTGCAGCATACAGGGCGAATCCACAAGAAACTAAGGAAATTCAGTGACAAGTCCAAGATCTTTTGGACCGCGGGTACATTCGTGAAATCCTTAGCCCTTGTTCCGTTCCTGTTCTTTTGATTCCTAAGAAAGATGGTAGTTGGCGCATGTGTGTTGATTGTCGAGCGATTCATAACATCACAATTCGATATCGTTATCCTATTCCTCGATTAGATGACATGCTTGATAAAGTGAGTGGTGCTATCATCTTCACAAAAATCGACTTGCGCAGTGGTTACCACCAAATTAGAATGGCACTAGGAGATGCATGGAAAACTGCATTTAAAACCAAGTTTGGACTTTATGAGTGGTTAGTCACGCCTTTTGGTTTAACTAATGCACCCAGCACCTTTATGCGATTAATGAACGAGGTTTTACGTGCTTTCATTGGACAATTTGTGATGGTTTACTTCGATGATATCATCATTTACAGCAAGTCATATGATGAACATCTTGATCATTTACGTGCTGTTTTTACTGTTTCGAGAGATGCACGTTTGTTTGGTAACCTCGAAAAGTGCATCTTTTGCACCAATCGAGTCTCGTTTCTTGGCTATGTCATTTCCTCGCAGGGAATTGAGATGGATGAGTCCAAAATTGAAGCAATCACCAGCTGGCCAGTCCCAACAACCATCACACAGGTTCATAGTTTTCTTGGTCTTGCAGGTTTTTATCGGCGCTTTGTGCGGGATTTCAGCACCATTGCAGCACCTCTACATCAGCTAACGAAGAAGGGAGTTTCATTTCGAGGGGGCGAACATCAGCAACAAGCTTTTGATGCTCTCAAATATAAGCTTACACAAGCAACATTACTACAACTTCCTGATTTTGACAAGACCTTTGAGCTAGAATGCGATGCAAGCGGCATTGGTATTGGAGGCGTTCTCATACAAGGAGGTAAACCTGTTGCTTTCTTTAGTGAAAAACTTCATGGTCCTTCTCTGAATTATTCTACTTCTGATAAGGAACTGTATGCCTTAGTGCGTGTATTACAAACTTGGCAACATTATCTTTGGTTTGAGGAGTTTGTTATACATTCCGATCATGAATCATTGAAGTATCTTAAGTGTCAAATCAATCTGAATAAACGACATGCTACATGGATTGAGTTCATAGAGTCGTTTCCATACATCATTAAGTATAAGAAAGGGAAGGAAAATATCATTGCCGATGCATTATCTAGGCGTTATACCATGCTGTCCCAACTTGATCCTAAAATATTTGGTTTGGAAACAATTAAAGCATTATATCCTACTGATTTGGACTTCAAAGATGCTTTTGAAAATTGTAGAGAAGGAAGAACTTGGAATAAATATGTGCTGCGAGAGGGTCTCCTCTATCGTGCTAACAAGCTATGCGTTCCAGCTAGCTCCGTTCGTCTGTTACTTTTGCAGGAAGCACATGGAGGAGGTTTGATGGGACATTTTGGAGTGAAGAAAACTGAAGACGTGCTGTCCACACATTTCTTTTGGCCAAAGATGAGGCGTGATGTCGAGCGCTACGTGTCACGATGCACTACTTGCAACAAAGCTAAGTCTCGCCTTAACCCACATGATCTTTATATGCCTCTTCCTGTTCCTAGTGTACCTTGGGAGGATATTTCTATGGACTTTTTTTTGGGATTGCCTAGGACTAAGAGGGGGGGATAGTATTTTTGTAGTTGTTGATCGTTTTTCCAAAATGGCACACTTTATACCTTGTCATAAGAATGATAATGCCTCACACACTGCTGATTTATTTATGATGGAAATAGTTCGTTTACATGGTGTGCCAAATACCATTGTTTCTGATCGTGATGCAAAATTTTTAAGTCATTTTTGGAGAACTTTGTGGTATAAATTGGGAACCAAGTTGCTGTTTTCAACTACATGTCACCCACAAACGGATGGACAAACCGAGGTAGTTAATAGTACTTTATCCACTATTTTGCGGGCTGTCTTGAAAAAAAATTTGAAGTTGTGGGAGGAGTGTTTACCACATATAGAATTTGCTTACAATAGATCCATTCACTCCACGACAAAGGTAATCCATTCCAGGTAGTGTATGGTTTCAATCCCCGTGCTCCTATTGATTTACTACCTTTGCCTCCTTCTGAAACTATAAATTTGGATGCTACACAACGATCTGAATTCATTATTAAGATGCATGAAACTACAAAGAAAAATATTGAAATGTTGAATGAGAAGTATAGGATTGCAGGTAGTAAAGGTAGAAAAGAAGTAAAACTTGAACCGGGTGATTTGGTGTGGTTACATTTGAGAAAAGAGCGATTTCCCGACTTGAGAAAATCTAAACTTATGCCACGAGCTGTTGGTCCTTTTAAGACCTTTGAAAAGATTAATGATAATGCATCTAAGCTTGAATTGCCTCCCGATTTTGGGGTTAGTCCTACATTTAACATTTCAGATTTGCGAACGTACTTGGGAGAAGAAGATGAACTTGAGTCGACGGCGACTCCAATTCAAGAGGGGGAGGATGATGAGGACATCACAACAGCGGAGACGCACATTGAACTGCAAGGACCAATCACAAGAGCACGAGCACGGTTATTAAATCAGCAGGTGAATTTGTTCATAACTTCTTTTGCATGTGAGGTTCAGAATAGATTGCTATGTGATGATTTAATTGTTATTAGGAATAATGGAGAAGATCAACAAGTGAAGTAAATAGGCCTTGGGAGCATGGAGAACCAGCTGGGACGTCCACAAGTTGATGGAAACAGTTTACAACTCGGACTCGAGTTCAACTCGGAGTCCAGGAGCAGTCCACCTTAAAACGGACGCCCAGGAGGCATACGGACTCCAATTTCGACGTTCTACATATGCACAGAAAGAGGAGAAGATAAACTTTCCAATGGTTCTAGTCCCACCTCAAAATTCCTCCGTAGTCATTAGGAATCGTTGAAACAAGTCGAGTCCAGATTTCTGTCCGGTGCTGCGCCACCGAATCGGGTCTTTGGGCCTTGTATCCCGTAAGAGTCCATTAGGGATGCGTCTAATCGTGTTTTGGTCGAACCCTAGCCTATATATACTGCAGCCACCGGTCATATTCGGTGGGTTTTGCTTAGATCAATAATATCGCCGTTCTACGGTTTGTGAGACCCCAGCTTTGCGATTTCCGATCGTGTCTTCGACCTTCTTGCTCGTGTTCTCGGTTGCACTTGCAGGGATTAGCCTTCTTGGCGAGGTCAAGCGTGTGCAGCACGGTTGATAACCAACAGAGCCGTGGTGTAGTGATTGCACGGGTACTCGAACCGCTCGAGTGCCGCGGATCATCAACGTCGAGTTCTCCACCCCAATCGACATACCTTTCGGAAGATCTGGCCTAAACTACTCATCAGAGGCATTAGGGACAACCATGTATTCAGCTTATGCACTCAATCAATCAAGATATGAGAGAATCTCCAAGAAATCCGCAATATCCAGAAGTTTTCTGAATAGGCTGTTAAGGCCAAGGTTGATGAACCTCAAGTCTGTAACCTCTGATATAAGTTGCCTTTGATTTAACGAAGAATCCTCTTTACAAAAGACCAGTGAGTACAACAAGGCACATGCATGTGTAAGCAGACATCTTGAACCACATATGCAATATCGGGCCTTGTGAGGGTGAGATATTTAAGTGTGTGTGTGTGATACTTCTGTAGAATGTTGCATCACTGGAAATAATTCCATCATTGCATTAGACCGTTTGATTGGTCTCGACATATTTTGAGAATATTTGCATTTGAGCATTCCAGCACGGTCAAGAGTGTATTCTGCACATTTAGTTTGTCTGAGAAAGAAACCATCTTTAGAGCGTTGTACATGAATACCAAGAAAGTGATGCAACCATCCAATGTACTTTACGGCAAACTTTTGATAATGATGTTGAGTAACTTTCTGAAGAAGTGATGTAGACGAGGCTGTCACCATGACGATGTCTTCAACATAAATGAGAAGATATGCCATGTCAGTGTCTTGGTCAAAACAAGAAAGGGATGATCAAAGCTGGTTGGCATATACCCCATCGTTAGAAGCTCAGCAGCATTGCTGGTTTGACAACAAGAACACATCGCTTGCTTACGACTGTATAAATATTTTGATTGCAAGCACAAGTACTTAGGATGTTCTTTGTTCGATGAAGCTTTGCATGTTGAAAACAGTATACCCGTTCTGAGAGTAGGCCATATACAACTTTTTTTTTTGTAGATACCATCTTATCTCCACCTGGCAGTGTCATTCCGAACCATACTACTCTGGGTCACCGAAGCTCATATTCATTCGCGGTGCTCCTCTAGTGTGTCACATATAGCTCCTTTGTGTTCTCATATTGTATGAGATATCACCCAGACCAAGGATTTGCTAAGATGCTCCTTTCTCTACAGTGCATTCGAACTAGCAACAAATCATATCAGACTAATATCATTAATTATATTTTTATTGTGTTAGATATTTCAAATGTTGAAAAAAATTATATAAAAAGAGCATTATTTTAGTTAATAAATTTATCATGGGCATTTTATTTTTGAAAAATAATTATTCAAATGTTACCATACAATTCCTAAAAAATATTATGCTCCTACAGTAGGAAAAATTGTTTACATACTAACATTTATTTGTATGTATCAAAGTGCAGCAGACAAATTTAGATACAAGTAAAATAAATAAGTATTGCATGTACTTGTCTAGGTGTGTCATCTTGGTACATGAATTTTTGTTGTGTATTTCTATGTTCATTAACCTGTTCATCTATATCACTTGGGTTCATGAATTTTTTTTTCTTTACAGTAACAGCCTCCGGACTATCATAGTCCTGACATATGCATCCGACATGGCACCATTCTCTCTCCTCCTCTCTCTCTCCCCCTCACCTTCTCTTGTCGAGCAACGTTACTGAGAGAAAATAATTGGGGTTGTTAAAATGTTCATGCACCTATAACTGTAGAGGAAAAAAAAATTACCCAGTTGATACAGATGGAAAAATTCATGGATCTGGAAATCCGAAATAAAAATGTCTAGCCATCGTAGTTGGACAAGTTCATGTACCTCTGGTGCAATTTCCTCATTAGCAATGTATCCAATCGTACAGGTAATAAATGATCATGCATTGTGACAATATCTATCAGATGCTAAATAAATGAAAAATTTACATAGATTTAGATACTATCTATAAATATCTATCAATATAGTCCTCCAAGAGAATCATCTATGCTTCCCTCAATAGTCCTCGAAGAGAATCATCCACAGCTACCCTCAAAAGTCCTCCTAGAGAATCATCCAAAGCTTTTGATTAGATTAGGGATGAATTCTTCTGATAGGCCCCCCAGCAAGGATGTCCAGTATGGAACAACCGACCCATATATTTCCCCTCTGCATGAAGCATTGGTGGGCACAACAGCGATGCCACCACAGTGGAGCAGCATGAAAGCTCCACCGCCACAACTTGAATTTGATCAGACTCCTACATCTGGTAGCACATTTACGTCAAAAGGACTTATGCAAAACACTTCTATTACTAGGGTGTTGGCTCCCGGTCCGGTCTTTGAACACCCAATCTTCCAACATTCCAAGGTTGTTTCTGTCCCTTGACCGCTTTATATTATTAAACATAAAAGTCAAATTTCTGACATACAATTACTTGCAGGGAGAGGAACCTTGGTCAGAATGCAATATTGATCCTTTTGTCAAAATACTACATGCAGAACCCACATATAGTTTTTGTCAGAATACAATGCCCTCGTATCTCCAAACGGGACATCCGGGGCCTATTGGTGTTCTAGATGGTACATCTGTTGATGTCGTCAATTCTGCTATGAGCCCCATAGTTGAAGTTCCACCAGTCCACTGTAAGGTGTATCCATGCCGCATTTGTTCTGCAATGTTCTACTCGCACCAAGCATTGGGTGGTCACATGAGATCCCATACCAAAGAAAACAAGAAGAACAATAATTAGATATCCAGTTTTGGATTTCAGTCCCTTTTATTAATTCAATGGAAGGATCTACAGTGCCACTCATTATTTAGGTTGAAGTTAATGTTATCATGCAATAGTTGCCTTATGAGAAGTATAACGACTAATATTTACCATACTAGCCAATGTTTCCTTTATATTCTTATGAAACTGTTCTGATCATAATGCTTGTTTAAATTGTTATTTAGTTCTTTTATTGAATTAAGAGTGGATATATCAAAATGAGTCGACGAGAGTTTATGATTCATATTCGCTTTCAATCCTAGCATCATTGTAAGATTTAGTAGGAGTCACGAGTAAAATTTATCTTAAATTTTGGTTTCATGCCTCCATTCCGGGCGTGAAGAACTTACTTCCTCTGGATCAAGCAATAATCTGAGGCACAACTCACATTTTAATATGTACATTCTATACCTGATGTATATGAATACTTCATTACTGAGCAATGTTATTCTTTGTAATCATTGTTTATTTAGAAAATATTTATCTCCAAGTGGGATAAGCCCTGGGTTGCTTGTTCATTGATTATAATGTGGTGTTATTTTGCACATATTTGAGGTCAACTGTATGAGCATAATCTCCAATCCTCGGATTTGACTAACATAGTCTCCATATTGTGACACATGCAATGAGTAAGGGAAATCATGTCTTCATATTGTATTCATAGACCATGTTTTGGAAAAAAAGGAACAATGTTTATGTGGTTTCTTTTTTTGTTGATTACATACAAAATTAGGTAATCTATACCATTTGTTTATTACAACTACGATATGCATAAAGTTTATCTAATGTGGTGTTCCATTCAGATATAACATTGCCCTGCACATGATACCCATTTAATGGCTATATATTAAAAAATATATCATTCACATCCATATCAATAATAAATCGGAGCGAATCCTTGCTCAATGTGAGCTACAAAAAGAAAAATAGGAGTAAGCAAAAGAACATTGGTAAAAGAAAATGAGCATAAGAAGAGTAAAAAGAGGCATTGAAATCTATAGTTTATTAGGATCCAAATCCAATCATGACAACTGACATCTACAACAGAGAGAACTTCGTTGAAAAGGTCTTGGCTGTACAAAAAACAATAGTATGTTGCGAAAAAATGAAAATATAGTTGTGTTCCCTAGAGGCATGCGGTATTCTTCCCGGCACGGATCAAACTTGACTTCGTACCACTTAAGAAGCTCAAGATCCATTAAAAAATGTCAGATTTATAAAAACAAGTCTATATTAAATGGACATCATCATTTCAAGATTTATGATAATGGAATGATTCACTTTTGAAAAGAACCAACTGCCGACATATAGTATTAGAGAACAAGGTTTGAAAATAAAATACACAAAAAATAAAGAGCAGGTGAGGTCCGGGTTTGCTAGTGACTATCGAACGCTGCTCCCTCCACTTCAAGTGATTCCAATCTTAGGATCATTATCCCTGCTGGTGGGCAAATGAATAGCCCCCAACGATCGGCCAACGGGTGCTTCCGAGCTTCCTGGCGGCCGATGAATTCGCTAAACTCACCTCCTACATGTCTAAATGTAAATATTGATACTAATGATAAATAAACCCCTATACTCCTCTAAAAAACAAAAGAGACGGTAATATGATGAATAAACCCCAAACTTTAAATAGTGATGTCATAATTCCCTTCATCATTATGTGGGCTAACCATAAACGTGTTGGAACAATCAGAACATTGACTCAAGCAGCGTAACCTTCTCTCTAACAAATGAATGTCAAGTTCAATATGCTTTTGTGCAGCAATGGTGAACTTGGCTCCGATGGACGTAAACCGTGGATTGTTAGCCTTGTATATTGGAACATGAAGCTCCCGAAAAAGTTATTTCAATCAATAACATTTGGTGGCAGCATTAGAAACAGCCGTGCGTTTAGCTTTGGCACTCAACTGTGCCACCATTGAAATGAAAGAATCTCAAAGAACACACAATGTCCTGAAATTGATAATTGAGTATCGGCCACCCTGCCCAATCAGCGTCTAAATAAGCTGTCGAGGCCAAATTGGATGAAGGTTGGAGTGTGTAACCCATGATGTAAGGTTCCTTTGATGTATGAAGAATCATTTTCACAAGAGACCCATGAGTACAACAAGGCGCATGCATGTGTAAGCACACCTACTGAACCGCATATGCAGTAGTAGGCCTACTGACAATGAGATATTAAAGCTAGCCTGTGATACTTTTGTAGAACTGGACATGATTTGAATGAATTACATCACTACAAGCGACCATTGGCTTGGTGCCGACAGGTGTTGACAACGGTTTATAGTTGAGCATACCAACACTATCAAGAATGTCTTCCGCATATTTAGTTTTTCTAAGAAAGTGTAAAAGCCCACATTTTTAAGTTGAATTGGGAATTCAATGTCAGGTGAATTATGTGAGTTAATAAATGATATTAAAAATATAAACTTGTTAAAACTTTAGAACATAGTTGGGATAACATATTAATATATGTGTCAATTTAAGTAAGTAAGTACAAAAATAATGAAGTTCCAAATTTAATTCAAAAACTAAAAGTCATGTTTTAAATTTAACTTGACTCAAAAGTCAAAACTAACAGCTTCTGAATCAATTGTTGTCAAATTAAAAACTTTACTTCACCAAAAATGTTAATTTTATTTAATAAGGTATATATAAATTTTTTGATAAGTTCAGGTGGTAATACTAATATTTTTTATAGGAGTGATATCCAAATTTAAAATTAATTCAATGTAAACTTGATCCAAACCCAAAATTTAGTCCACCACTGTGTCCTTCAAGTTTGAAACAGTCAACCTACAAATGTTTACCATTTTAGGAGTTGAATTGCTATATGAATTGAATCAACACATAATGGAAATTTACATATCAAAGTTAAATTTCAATCATAAAATATTTGAATGTAAGTTTTGAATTCACCATCATATTCCTCACATTTTCTTTGGTCTACCTGTCATGTTTTATAATTTTTAGAAATTGATAACTATTGAAAGTGAGAGAGGATAAAGCGAGGAATAGTGGGCCGCACATGGCGGCACAGCTCATCACAAGATTCCGTTGCTACCTCTCTCTTATCACTCCATCAACCTTGTGCAAGTTCTCTGTTAGCCTGGCTTCTTTCTGCTACCCACGCACAAGCAAAATGGAGACCTTGCTCTGTTATTTCACCCCAGCGCAGAAACTTGCCCTCCTCAACCTCAACCTCTACCTCTGCGCCAGATAAATCAACAGGTGGTGATGGGTGTTGACTCCCTTTTCGTTGTGTTTTATTGCTCACAAGGATTTTGTGCTGTAATAGGCCTAGTGATGGTGAGATATTGAAGCTCGCATGTGATACTTTTCCACAAATGGGCATCATTTGAAGGAATTACATCATTGCAAGTGACCATTGGTTGGGTGTTGAGATGTGTTGACAATGGTTTATAGACGAGCATACCATCACAGTCATGAATGTCTTCCACATAATTGGTTTGCCTAAGAAAGAAACCATCTTTAGAGCACTGGACATGAATACTGACAAAGTGGTGAAACAAACTGAGGTCCTTCATGGCAAACTATTGATGAAGATGTTGAATGACTTGTGAAGAAGCAATGTAGAGGATGTTGTGAGCATGATGTCTTTTTCGTAAAGGAGAAGATTTGCAATGTCATTGTCTTGATGCGAGATGAGGCACTATTCTGATTGTTGTGGCTTTAAATATTGGGTAGAAAGTTTGGTGAAGGAAAAGCGGTTCAGGAATTATCAACCTCATAAATCATAACAAAGTCTTACAAACAAAGTATTTGGATAAATTTTATGAGAATAAATATACACCTTGAATCAACCTCATCTGGTATACATATTACTCTAATGGAGTTGTCCCACATGTAGTTGGTAAAAGAGGTTAATTTTAGTGGTGATTTTATAGCTAATAACAAGATATGTAGGAATTGCCACTTGTAAAATGAGAGATGGAAGCACGGTTATGTTTTGGAAAGATATGTGTAATGATCACCACATCAAAACTGAATTCTCTAATCTATATTGCTTTTTCAACTAGAAAACAAATTCACTAAAGAAGTTCATGAATGAAACAACATTGAAATAATTATTCCAATTTCCGTTATCAGTGCAGGTCTACGATGGGCTCAAAAGTTTAAAAGACATGTTATGTAATCTGCAAGTGCAAAACAAGGATAGGTGAATTTATCAGTGGCGACCCGCAGAAAACATTGTCCCGCAAAAAACAATTAAGCAGGTGTGGACTTCAAGTGCAACAGAAAGTTGGAATCTTCTATTGGCTGTTATTTATGGGCAGACTTAATACTAGAAACATTTTCAAAGGAAAAACTTATTCAAGACAATAATTATATTCGTGTTCTATGTATGAAACACGGAGAGGAAACTACTATACATCTTTTCTTCAAATGTTCTTTTGGTTCCCAAGTCTAGCGTTGGACTCGGATTCACTGGAACGTGAAATCCATTTATTTGAGAGGACTTGGCTGGCAAGAGAAAATTTGGCAGGTGATTTTTTCATGGAAACACTTACAATTGCCTGTTGGTCCATTTCTCAACAAAGAAATAATAATATATTTGGAAATCTGTCTCCAAATATACGGAATTGTGTGCATGTTTTAAGAATGAATGTAGACTCCAAGCTCGAAGATTTAAGGAGTCAGATAGAGTAATCTGTGGAGGGTGGAATGATAAACATGTTTAGAATTCGAGATTAGTCAATTTCCTTGTATATTTTATGGTATAGTTTTTTTTAATAAATATTGCAGAAGGGCCTTCCCGCTGTTTTCCTTTAAAAATGAGATGCAGAACATGAGAGTTTTTTTTTTCTGTCATGAATTTGTATTATCTAGATGTAACTAACAAAAAAATAAAATGTCCTCATTAGAAATAAATACCTGTTTTTCCAAATATCCTAAGTAGTTAATTTGGTCAATGAGTTTAACTACCTCGCACAACCATTCTGAGAAGCACATTTGTCCGGTTAGGGAGCTAAGACACATGATATCAAGGTATTCTGGACTGTTTCTTTAGCTTGAGAACATAGATGACAGGTAGCAGGGGGTGGAAGAAATTCTCTTGGCCAGGCGATCTGTGGTTTAGAGGATCTGTTTTGCACAACAAGGCCTAAGAAAAAGTTGCACTTCAGCGGGGACCATGTCTTCTAGAATAATCTCTAACTGAGCACATCCAACCAAGGGCCCCCTTTTGATCCATTCCGATTCCAGGGTTGTAGGATCTAAGAGCGCGCGTAAAGCTACCAGTGAGTGGGGTGAATGGTAGATTAAAACTTTTCAGCGGAAGCAACGAAACACCCCTTGGCATAAAACCGATCTGTTAAAGAAACCATGTGTGCCACTAATCTAAACATGTTCCATTGTGACAAAGGTAGTATAGATTGTAGAGAATCAAGTAACGAAGGCGTCACAACATGAATCACGAAAATCCGCCATGAGAAACTCAAGTTACATTCGACTGATCGAACAAAGGTCAATCTGTCCTACCCGAGAAAAACAGTTCTGGAACACTACAAAGAAACTCGTGTAGATCAGAAACCACGAATCCAATGACCGTGAAATTTTTCACAAATGATAATAAATCAAAGTTTTAAGACAATCCAAAAAGAATCACGTCAATCGAATCTGTAAAACTTGAGTTATAATAAAACCACCGAAGCAAGGTAGTGTCGTATAGAAAATCGACCAGAAAAACTTGTTTGAAAACAAGTGGGATGAAAAAGGCACAAAAGATCCGTCAAACTACGAATTTTATTGATCAAACCACAAGAGGAACAACCCCAAAGTCGTCTGTCACGAGCTCTGGCCTCCCTTGCTTTTATAACCAGCCCGGCGGCCAACCCAAACCAAACTAGGACTCTAATCCTACTCAATCACGAATGGGAACTTCCCATAACTGCTCAAGACTCGTCTATACGCAGATAGAAGCAATCTTAAGACATCAAAATACCATAGGAACGTATCCCACATTCCTAAAACAACTCAAATTCGTGACCCACATGAAATCCTATCATAACTAACTAGATACTTTCCATATCCGATCCATAACCGACTTCGCCGCAGCCGAAGTCATCATCCGGTACGATCCGATCCTTCCAACCAGATCTTTCCTTACATAACCCGTCTTCGGAACCATGTTGTCACGTCATGCACCGCATGCATACATGCGAACACCTTCCTTCGACATACAGCTTCCTTCATATTCAATGCCCTTGATTCAATCACCCTGCGTGACCTCCTGATCAGCTCAACCACAGTTCCTCCTGAACTTGATTGTTGGAACCTCATCTCCTCCCTGAGACTAGTACAGTGGATCCCGTCACTAGCCATGTCTTGAGCTCAAGCAACACCTTCACATGAATAAACAACCAATACTTCCGAGCCAAGTCCTCGACTTGACTCTCTTTAGTTCCGAAACCACAACACCTTATGTGAGTACCTCACATAAGCATTTTGCAAACCATAGCAAAATAACGTCAACCATATTCAGCCACGGACCAAAAACTTCACAAATGAATACTAAGCAATCTTTCCAAGAATATAATGCAAGTTCAAAACATTTCACAGTAAAAGTAGAGACATTGCAATCGAGCACCAAACCTTGCCAAAACTAACTGGACCTTGAACCAGAGCTTACCAAAGCCAGTCAGACCTAGCCCCGGAGCAAACCAAAGCTAGTTGGACCTGGAGCCGGAGCTACCCAAATCTAGTCGTACCTAGACAAAGAAGTTGGACCTAGCCAAAGCAAGTCGGATCTTACGTCGAACCTTGATGATGAAGGTGTTTTGGTAGTATTGAAATCTTTTATCGCCATAGCCGACATATTCAGCACACATAGGTCTCACAAGAGTAGTCTCACCAATCTCTACAAACCCAATCCGACTACCCCTTCCCCGAGCATTCTTAATGGTCCAAATAGCACTAACAAATCACTAATTAGTCATCTAAGCCGCACTCATACTTGGCCTTGTGGTGGCATTGTAAATCCTAGATTGTTGCTCCACGAACCGATCCTTAGATCTAAAGCAAGCAAAACCACCAAAAACAGTCCAACCCATTCCACATTACCAACTTACTTAGATCCCTAGGCACAATGTTGCTAAAGGGTCATTATTACCAATTATCATCATTTACATGTTCAATAGTTCACAATTAAGCCATTTGATTGTTTCCCAAACCCAATTTAGTATTGGGAACCAAAAAGTGCAAAATACCCTTCCCGGCTCTCTACATAGTGTTCAAGCGACAAGGGTGGCCATACAAAACTAGTAAACGCCTACAGTTGGGTTTTCCCATAAATTTCAACACAAGCATGCAATTTTTCGAACAAAACCTTTAGAACAGGATCAATATGGTCAAGGACACTTGCCATGCTCTTGAGCTTGGCTTGGATCAAAGGCTTCGTAGTTCTGGTTCTGTAGGTCCTCGAAAGCACTGTCTACGAAAATTCCTTCTACTCCGAGCGACAAACATGCAAAATACACAATTCAATCAAATAATGCTCATATAGTACTGAATATGCCAAGATATCCATGATTAATGCAATTGTGAGGTAAAACTTGTTAACGAGTTGCTAATAATGTTTAATAACTAGTTACAATAATTTCTAACAATAATGTTGTGCATCAAGTTTAGTTAGGGTTAAGTTAGAATTAGTATGGTTGGTTGCTAAATCAAATAGAATTAGCAAATAAAATAAGTCGTTGATTTCAAAGGGGGACCAACCCAAAATCCGACCACGTGGGTAGTAAATTAGTTCAATGATGTTGTTATTTTTGTGTTGTCTTCTGAGACAAATCTGTGCCTGGTTCGGGGAGCCACGTGGAGAGCTGCACCATATCTGCCTTGTCCTCCTCATCAGCTTTGTAGGAAGCAACCAAGTTATCGACCGTGGTTCCATTTCTGCGCCCAGCGAGGTCCGACAACGCTCCCCCAACTTTGTAGTTCCATTGACTTGTCCACTGGCATGTTATTGATCGTGCTTACTCCTCGCTTGATGATTCTTGTGTTGCGCTGCTTTACAGTCCTCATCTCATCTCCTCATACAATGAGAATGGTTTAGTGGTTAACTGGGATTCTGAGATGGTAACTGCATTATATGGTAAGGGTGGCAGATCGAGCTAACTTTAATTAGTTGCTGGCATTGTGCAGAATTATCAAGTATTGCAACTGAAGAAAGTCAGTTCAATTCTGATTTTCATCTTATGTTGCAAGATATTCTTTTGTTCTCTTTCGCACCTTTTCAGAGGAGTACACAGAGGTAAGTTATTATTATTAGATAATTACAATACTTGCGTATGTCAACTGTGTTCATAAATATGTAATATTTGCAGGTTAGTATTTCCTGGTTACAGGGTCGACAACAAAAGTACCGAGCTCTATGTCAGCATTGGGATAGCGATGCTTTCAACGCTAAGTCCATAAAGGCAAGACAGTGCCACCGGGGGTCTGAGGGCAATCACAACTACTGCGGCGTGGCTAGGGGCATTTGGATAAATGCATGGTAAGTACATTTTAAGTTCATTTATGTGTTCATAATATATTTGTCTCACTAACATGGCTATACACGAGCGAGAGACCAGTCAGGAGCGGATCCTGCCCCAGGTTTGGAAGAGAGGTTACAAGGAAAGTGACCCTTCCCAGCCTGGACTATGCTGTTAGGTCGCGACTGATCAACCGGTAAGTTTTCAAAATTCTTGAAATTTAGTATAGCTAATACTATTATTGACACGCTTACATGATTTGTTTGTTTTCTAGGAAAAGTATGAGCAGGACCTTGCGAAGATACATGATGAAGATTACAATTGGGAACATGGGTCGATTGACCCCCAAGCGAAGAGGCGGGAAGGCCCATGGATGGTGAGTTATTCATTTGTTTCATTTATTTTTCAATCTACCTTATCTTTACTTAGTATTTTTCATTCTTGTGTAGGTTTGCCATTTTTGATGGAGTTGTTGACTCGAGGTTGGCGCAACCTTTGAGAGGTGCTTTATTAACGCGGGCCTCGTCTGTTTGGCCGTCAAGTGGTCATCTCTCGCAGACCCAGTTAGAGCTCAATGCCGTGAAGGAGACGCTGATACAGACCGAGGCGGAGCTGGACAGGTCGAGGGCAGAGCAGGAGAGGTCGAGGGCCTTTCAGGAGGTCATGATCATGTACATGGCCCAGATGTAAGCAACGGGGGTTGTAAGTAATTTAAACTACTGTAGTTTAATTTTATAGAATTTCAGTAACATATATCTTCTAATATTTTGCAATGGCAGGGTCTTCATCGACAGACCGGTCATCAAATTGAGATTTCTCTATCTCTGCTGCCGCAGGTGACCCCGGCACTGAGGCCCCTAGCACAGCTGCTCCCAGCGCAGGTAATAAACTCTTTCTTCAATATTGTTGTATTCATTCATTATTTCACATAGGTTGAGAAGGAGGTAGAACATAGGGTGAGATAGTGAGATAGAGGTGGAGTAAGAGAGACAAACATAGGTTGAGAGAGAGAGAGAGGTGAGATAGAGGTGGAGTAAGAGGGACATAGATAGGGAGAGATGGAATATGAGAGAGAGGATGCTAGAGAGGGAGAGGACGAGTGAGAGAATGAGAGAAAGAGAGGGAGATTAAAAGGGAAAGTGTGACACAAAGAGAGGGAGACGAAGAGAGTGAGAGAGAGTGATGGAGAGGAAGAGAATGAGAGAATGAGAGTTAGAGGAAGAGAGAAAGTGTGACAGAAAGAGAGGGGGAGAATGTGAGGGAGAGGATGTGTGAGAGAATGAGAGAAAGAGAGAAAGAGAGAGAGGGATAGGAAGAGAGTGTGAGAGAAAGAGAGAATGAGAGAAAGAGAGAGGGAGAGGGAAAGGGAGAGGAAGAGAGTGAGAGAGAGAGAGAGGGGGAGGAAGAGAGTTAGAGGATGGAAGTTAGAGAGAGAGAGAGGAAGAGTGTGAGATGCATTTGGAACATATCTAACTCAAATGTTCTTTTGTGGGGTTTGGCAGCGGTGGTGCAAACTCCTTCAGCACAGCTACCGGCACTCGAGGGGACGTGCGGAGATGAGTTTTTTTATTGGCTCCGGAGGTAGTCCAGTGTGTAGTGTGTAGCCCGTTCGGAGTTTCAGATGTGGTTGACATGTTGGTTATATATTTATGACTGTTTATTGCTGTGGTGACTATATATGTGCGGTGTATGTTTGTTCTGTGTGCTCGCTATCGTGTGAGGTAGGCAGATTCTGTTTTTCTTTTTTTAAAAAAATTAAAAACATGACTTACGCCGGCTATGGCAAGGCCAACATAAGTTAGCCCAGGTTAACTTACATCAGCCCGACCATACCGACATAAGTTATCCCAAGGTACTTACGTCAGCCTCGCCATAGCCTATATAAGTTAGCCCATGTAACTTACATCCGCTACCGATGGCCGACGTTGGTTACCTGGCCCAACCCGAAGGCCGGCCCAGTATCTAACTTACGTTGGTTGCGGGACACCGATGTAAGTTACTAACTTACGTCAGTGACCAACGTAA